>CM061063.1:122637573-123891906 GCA_030762895.1 Sophora flavescens | reverse complement strand
ATATTATCCACTTTGGGCTTATACCCTCAAGATTTGCTTTTGGATATTAACCAAAAGCCCTCATACCAATGGGGACAATTTTCATGTTTATAAACTCATGTTCCTCCCCTTGTTTAGGCAATGTGGGACTTTGTTTGCTCCTCAACAATCCTCCCCTCAAACAAAGGACCATGGTTCATCCTCCCTTTTAGGAGAAGCCTTCGAGTATTTTAGCCTGTTTATACTTGTACCGCCGACTAATGGGACATACCGCTTGATCACCATAGCCAAGAAGACTTTCGACATAAGGATCGTTTTGACTTAGATCCCCACAGCTATTCCAATACTCGCCCAAGCCGACACCATCGGCTCTGATACCACTGTTAGGTACCAGAGTGACGGAATAATATCACGCAGCTAAAATAAGAGATGAGAAAAGAGGAACTGAACACACAATATTTACCACTACAAAAATAAGGTCATTTAGCGACCGAAAATAGTGACCGAATTTTTTGGTTGCTATTTGCGACCAAAATAGCGGCCGATTGTATGATCTACATGAAACACTGGTTAGAGTTGAGTCTGCGACCGAAATAGTGACCGAAATAGAGCGTAGCAGAGATATCGGTCGCTATGTCGGTCGCTAAACAAAGGATAGTAAAAGTCAGAAATTCATGAATTTTTAGCGACCGAAATGACGATCGAATTAAATGCAACGGTCAAACTTTATTTATATTAGCGATCGATTTAGAAATCCGTCGCTAAATTTATGAATTCATACTCTAAACTTTATTTATATTTGCGACCGATATTAATTCGGTCGCTAAACGGCGCGTAAAAAAATAAAATAGCGCGTGTTAGCGACCGAAATTTAAATCGGTCGCTAAAATTATAACTTCAAATTCAAACTAACCATTTTAGCGACCGATTTAGCGACCGATTTATTTCGGTCGCTAAAACCGAAATCACTAAATTGCGAAATCTCCCATTTCCTTCCTCACTTCTTCATTTTTCCTCTCTCAGCTCTGCTCCCTACCTCCACCACCGCGCCAGTCCGTCGTCCGTCTCCACAACCGCCACCACCGTACCAGTACGGCCACCACCGTATCACAGTACGTAAGTCTTCTTACCTCTCATCTCTTCCTTTCTTCTCTTCCTTTTCCTCCCTCTCATCTTTGGTATTTCCCTCTGCAGAAACAGTGCCACCACCGTAGAGCTCCGACCACCACAGGGACAACCGCAAGGACCACTGCAAAGGTATCCCCTCCTTCCTTCTATGTATCCCCCTGCGCCCTTCATTCTCCGTTTTATTGTTATTTCACAGTCTCTGAAATTCTTTTTGCAACAATGATGATTACTGTTTTGGTTGCTTTGTGAGTGTGTCCAAAAAATCTGGTCTGGTGGTATGTCTAAGAGGGTCCAAAAATTTTCTGAGGGTTCATCTTTTTCTCTCTGAATGGAAACTGCAGATTGCAGAATGAGGTCAATCATGATTGTAAAATGAAATATCAGAAACAGAGACTGTAATTAATCCAAATTTTATTACAAAAATGTTCCAAAGACAAAAACTCGAGTGGCATGACAAATCTGGTTACCTTGGGGTAGCACCAAGTTTTGGTTTAGTTGTTGTATAACACTTATTTGCATAGCTAAATGAAAACTTCGAAATTTATCGATGCCCCCAACAGATTAATGTCGGATAAATATATTTTCTACTATTCTTAGCTAGATAAAGGGGTTAAATAAGCATACACATAAACCTTAGCATGAAGATTAGGAGCATTCATATACCCTGGTATTCATATCATCCTGCACAGGAGATGGTTCTAAGTATGCTACTGAATCATGTGAATTAGTAATACAATTTGACGTTCCATTGCAACATTATGATTGATCAAAAAAAGGTTGATGCAATTGAAAGGACAAGCAACAGTCTTGGTAGGACCTGGCAGCAGAAAGATTTATTAGCTATCTGGTCTCATGAATATAGCTAAGCTTTGGATGAAAACAAAAAAGACTTCACACAAACATAATAGAGATTAGAGAAACTCCAATCAATTATAGCCTCAACCACAATGGTTAAAGGGGGTTGGGGAAGTATCACATGTTATGCATTAATGTTATTCATTCATCACAATCTCCAACATCTCTTTTTACACCTTAAGTTAATGAGAAAAGGGTCCATTTTCCCTATGAAAGAGTATAAAGGGAGATGCAAGAGATTGTGATGTGCAAATAACATAGATCTATGGTATGTCTCCTTAATGCACACAGAGACCATATCCTGTGATTTATTTATTTTTGTTTTTTTTGGGTGTAAACATTCTTTTTTTTTAGTTTAGTTTATTAGTTACATTTTTGTCACTGATTAAAGCTTAAATTATGTGTTTTAAATTTTGTTTTGAGTTCTCAGACATGCAAATATGACAAATCACAAACAAATGGAATTTGTAATTTAAGATTTAAACCCTTACCTCATGTTCCAAGAGTTAGGTTTTGGGAGAGAAAAGGTTCCTTAGTACTTTTCTCCCTTTGTTTCCTCTTCTTCTTAAATAAAGGAGATGGGGAGGAGAGTATAAGGAAGAAGGGAAGTTGAAAGTTGTTCTAAATTTGTAACCGTATATTGTTGATTCTATTTTATATTAATTTATGTGTTTCTAGTCTTATAAATAGTTGTACTGGATTCTGTATATATAGAATAGTGATTTGTTTGTTAGTGGAGAGCGGAGCTCAATAGGATGTGATCTTGTCTGATTGTATGCTGATAATTTAATGTTTATGCATGTGTTTGTCAATATGTGTTGTTTGTTAGTGGAGAGCGAAGCTCAATAGGATGTGATCCTGTCCGAAAGGCGGGATGCTGGTTGTGTGCTGATAATTTAGAAATTATGCATGTGTTTGACAATTAACTACTACTTGTTAGTGGAGAGCGGAGCTCAATAGGATGTTTGCTACAATATTTAATCTAAGTTTGTATTGATTTACGCTGCAATTTATATAAGCTCAACAATGTTGCAATATTTATAGGTTAATGGTTTTATTTTCCGTTAGAGGTAATAATTAATTTACGAAAGCCTTAGTTTCCTATTTGAGATTCAATATTAATGAGCATGCGTAACTTATCAAGGTATGCATGCTCATTGTATTGAATCTTGAATTGTCCAAGTGGGACAGTTTGGGAAAAAACCTTTTTCACACTCGTACAATAGTCATTTCAATGTTCAAATGCCTTATATACTTGTTGAAATCTCGGTCTGATGCATTTCCTTTTGTTCTCCTGGTGCATACTTGATCGCGGTGATTCTGACCGTGCTCGAGTCGTGTAACTTGGAGACCGATGGGATATACTGCCAAAATTTTGTCAAGTATAAGGTATTTGAATATGGGAATAACTATTAGTAGCCGAGTGTGGCAAAGGTTTCTTCTCGAATGGGATAGGTTCATACCTTGTCATAAGAACGAGATTGATGGAGTTATTGGAATGCACCGTAATATATAAGTGTTATTGTAGGATTGGTCAGGCTATTTAATTGCCAGCAATGGATATTCCGGAGAATCGGAAATGATGTATCATAGGTTGGATCGGAATAAACGTCTTAGGGAAGAGTATAGAGTTGGAGTGGGTGAGTTTATAGAGTTTGCTGTTAGCCAGGAGAGATTTATACGACTGGGCGGTGATCAATTGAGGTGTCCTTGCAAAAGATGCAAGTGTCAATCTTTAAAAAGCGTGGATGGAGTTGTAGCCGATCTTTATGAGAAGGGCTTCATGCCTGATTACTATTGGTGGAGTAACCATGGTGAGACGTTGCCTGACTTAAACCCGATTGTGGTTGAAGGTTCGTACTATGGAAGTGGTGACCGGAGGGAAGAATTGAATCCATACGAGCAGATGATAATGGATCATGCTGGACCATCGGTTGGTGTTGTACTAGAAGAAGATGGGGGAGAAGATGGTGGAATGGGTTCCCAATACATAGAGGAGAATCCGAATCCCGAAGCTCAAAGATTCTTTGATATGCTGAGTGTTGCACGATCTCCATTGTGGGAAGGATGTCGGGAGTACACGGAGTTGTCGATGTGCATGGAATGGTTGAGTATTAAATCTAACTACAATATGCAAGAAGGTTGTTTTAATCGCCTCACCAGGTCAGTGTCCAAGGCGTTGCCAGAAGACAATCAAATGCCTAGTAGTTTTTATCATGCTAAGAAGTCTGTGGAAAATTTGGGTCTGGGGTGTTTGAAAATTGATTGTTGCCCGAATGGATATATGTTGTACTATAAGGATGATTCAGCGGAAAGCATAACATGTTGTTGATTTTGTGGTGCGGATCGGTATAAGACAACCACTAGGATGGGCATTGAGAAGAAGAGGTCGCTAAAAAAGATGTGGTACTTTCCGCTCGTGCCAAGACTTACAAGATTGTACTCTTCGATGGCCACTGCAGCTCACATAAGGTGGCATAGTGAGCATGAGAGGGAGCAAGATATCTTATGTCATCCATCTGATGGAGAAGCTTGGAAGCATTTTGATGGAGAAGCATTTTGATAGCTTGGAAGCTTGGAAGCAATAGATATCGTTAATTTCTATTTACTTGTTTTTTTAATTTATTTAGAACATTTATTAATGCTCTAATTTTGCTGCAGCTTTCTGCCCGCGAAGGGCCCTTCTGATTCGATATCGAAGATCCCGCGACGAAAGTTTGATGGTCCATGGCCTACATGGAAGGCCATCCCACTGGGCCATAGGGATCAGTTATTTCTAGAGTTTAAGGTAACAATTTATTAAGTTATTTAAATTAAATTTACATTATATATATGTACACACGAATTTCCTAACAACTGTAAGTTGCAGAAAGAGTATAGGTGGGACTTAGCTTTAGAGGCTCTCGTCAGGGACATATTTGAGCATAAAGGCTCACTGGTCATGAAGAATTTGACGAACAAGGTGAGGAAGGGTCGAATAAGGGGAGGTGGGTGGATCCCGAGATCGGGAGGCGGCTGGACTAGTCTTTGGGCACTTGAGAAGTTCCAGGAGATCCAGGCCACAGCTCGGTGTAATCGAGCTTCTGATGGTGGTGCATGTGCTTGGACCGGTGGGTCTAAATCAGCCGCCGCCCACTACGACGAGCTGGTAATACATTAAACTTTTTGACTTAATATACTATTTAATTAATTAGTTTTCATTGTTAATTATTCTTATGAATTTAATATTATATTTTTCTGTGCAGAAAGCACGAAACAATGAGTCCATCTGCTATGGAGTTGGTGGAGAGGACGAAGAAGTTGAAGTCGGGGACATGGGTCAACGACAAGGCCCGTAACTATGCTGTAAGCAAAAAAATAATTTAGTGTTTACTTGTAATTTATTATAAATGATTTGTTAATATTAGATATAATTTTAACTAAATCTCTTCAACTATACTTTGTAGGTGGGCTTCAACGAGAAGAAGGACGATGCCGTATCACGTGCCTCACAGTCACAAGATGAGGCTTTGACTGGTGATGGGCCCTGCTCTCCTGTCTCTGTCGACGATAATGCCATTTATTTGGAGGTCGTCGGGGGCAGGAACAAGAAGGGGCACGTGTATGGCCTCGGACACCTGGGAGGCGAGTTTATCGCTTCATCGTCCGGCATGCCTGCTCCTTCCTGCGCCGATACCGTCCCTCATGAGCAGTTCCACCAAATGCAGGACACCATCACGCAGCTGAACGCGGAGCTTCGGGAGAAGAGCGAGAGAGAGCAGCAGATGCCGAACCAGATTGCACAGTTAACTTAGGCATACCAGCAGCTGATGCAGGCGAGCATCGAGTAGGGCCAGACACTGCGGCTGGTGTTGGAGCAGATGAGAATCCAGACTCCGGTTGCTCAGGATGATGCTCTGACGGTTGTGCCGCCTGCTGCCGCTCCTCCAGTTCCGCCGCCTGATAGTGTGATTTTACATGATGTTTCCTGTACATATTTGCATGCATTTTTCATATAGATTAGGCATTCTTTATTTGGTTTTTATTAGATTTTCCCTTGGAATGGGTGAAGCGGTTTCTTGGTGTTGTTTTGCAGGAATTCAACGTAAAAATGATCAAAATCAGCCATGGTGGGGCTTGGATGAAATAGAGCTTGAAAAGTGAAGAATATGAGCCAAACAGAGCCCATCACGGCCTGGCCGTGATGACCATCACGGCCGTGATCAAGCAGAGTAGAAGGCAAAAGTCAGAGGCTGTCACGGCCTGCCCGTAATAGACATCACGGCCGTGACAAACCAGAAATTTAAGGGTTAGCGTCGCGAACAATGCTCTCGCCTCGCGAGAGTCAAAAACCTGAAAACACGCCTTGGACAGAACGCGTCACGGCCAGCCCGTGATGGCCATCACGGCTGTGACGCGCAACAGACCTATAAATAAGAACGCAGCGTGAGAGGTAACCGGGGAGTTTTTGGGGTCCATTTGAAGGCATTTGGAGGCTGCAGCTGGGCTAGGGTTTCAACCCTAGAAGAGAGCCAAGAGGGTTTGCTTTGAAGAAGAAGGAAAGCTCCCATGGGGCCTCTTCTCTCCTCTTCCTTCCTATTTCTCTAGTTTGGTTTTCTTTGTTTTATGAGTAGTTAAATCCCTGTGTTGGGATTAGATGTAATCAAACTTATGTTTATGTATTTATCTTGACTGATTAATCTATGTTTATGCTTCATATTAGTGGTTATTTTTCTGTGCTTAATGCTTGTTGTGGCTAGCACCCCCATGACTTGATTTGTGTTTTGGTATGCAATGGGGACGTTCGTATCATAACCGGAATTGAATTTAATCACCTAGTAAGCCTTGTATCTAGGAATGGAACTAGGTTTATTAGTAATCGCGTAATCCCTAATCTTAATGCAAATTCATTAATCTAGGCCACCTAAGGAATTAGGGTCTATTAGTGGATTTAGGCTCTTGCCATCCGAGGAATCGGGGTTTGAGTAGTTTAGTGGATTGATTTTAATATCTGAAGCATGAATGGGAGGTATCTAGTCCTGATAGTGCATGAGTTAGAGGTTTGGTGAAGTCTAGTCCCAACATATCCTTTCCGCACTCCAAGTGTTTGTGAAAAGTCTCCAAAAAGACAAAAAGATTTTATTTCTTTTCTTTTGCTTGTTTTACTTTCTCTTGATCACTAGTTTAGTCTAGATAGTTGCCGAGCTTGCGAATTGGTACTTGACATCCAATCCCCGTGGATACGATAAACCAGTCTTACCACCGTATTACTTGCACGACTGGGTATACTTGCCCAGATTCGTCACCAAGTTTTTGGCGCCGTTGCCGGGGATTGGTTTTGCCAATATCAGTAGTAACAAAGGAGGCAACTAATTTAGACATTTTTATTATTTATATTTTCTGTATATATTTGATCTTTTTGTTTTGAGTTGTGTTTGTACAAGGTGGATGCAACAAATGGAGACTTATTACTTTCCCACCTTGGATGGAGTTACAAAATACCACTTTGGGCCCAATGTAGTCTTGGGAGACTACGGGCTCCCAGGGACGCCACCGCCCTCATGCACAAGCTTATAGTGTGATAATGAAGCATAAGGAGGAATGGGAATGGAAGGAGCAAACACCGTTGAAAGCTGCTCTAGAACAAGTATTCCCAAGAGCTATCCACCTCGAGGCCAAGGCAAGAGCCAAGCGTGATGATGATCGAAGCTGTGCAGCAGAACTTCAAAACGCAAGTTGAGGAGATTTGCAAACAGTTAGTACAAAAGTCACCTGAAGCCCAATTTGAGGAAAATCTGGTTTGGGGGATAGTTCAAGATGAAGACGAAGTGGTAGGGGATTCCACCATGCTTGCTGAGCAGTTTGATTTTTCTGCATTGGACAAATATGTCGGCTTGCATGCATGTGTGGACATTGGTAAACTAGTCCCTTCCCCATGTTTTTCAAACTTCCTGGTGCAAATGCCATTTGACCCGCTAGGAAGTAAGTGCATTATTTTAGTTGAAAAGGTCAATGGTGTTTCCACCCAATGGCTGGGTGGAATTGAGAATAAAGTGATTTTACTACTACAATCACCACTTCAATTTCCATTTGATCCGGGAGGAGGATCCAGATAGATGCTTTTTAATAAGTCAAGCTAGTGACATTAAAGAAGCACTCATTGGGAGGCAACCCAATATTTCTTTTCCTTTTCCTTTTGTTTTTGACTTTTAAACTCTTGAATAATTTGAGAAGATCAAGAGTTTTCTTTTACTAATAAAATTGCCAAGTGATTCCAGGGTAAGAAGGAAGGAGGGAAGAGCAAGAAGACAAGAAAAAGCAACCAATTTTCATGCAGATTTTCTGACTGAAATGAAAGCCAACACCCGCTACCGCCTCGGTGAGCCGTTCCAATTTTTCGCTTTATTTTTTTTTTCCTCCTCTCTCTAACTTGATTGTTTACATTGGGGACAATGTAAATTTTTAAGCTTGGGGTAGGGGTATTTTGCATTTGCATTTTTCATGTTGCATTCATATAGTCTTGCATTCTAGTTTGCATGATCACACAATTAGATTGCCCTTGCTTAGATGTTGCATCTGATTGTGAGAACTAAGTGCCAAATAATTCGTGATAGTGAATTATTGAACCCAATTTTTTTTTATTCTTGTGATATGGCTGCAAATGAAAATGTTTGAGATGATCTTGGATAGTTGATGATTAGCATATGGTTCTGAGGATTTGTGTTTTTCATTGATTCTGAACTAAAATGTGAGATTTTGAGCCAAAGGGGTACTCACTAAAATCTGCCCCATTCTTTGTGTAGAGTGGTTCTTCCTCTTGGTTTGTTTTCTCTAGAACTTGACTTGAAACCATTTTGAAGCTTAAAATTTTTTGAAAACATTTTTGAAAATGATTGAGGCAATAGGTATTTTTCTGGCCTTCTGAGCTTTGATTGTTAAAATGCTACCCTTAGTTGCCCAATTTTGAGCCCGAACGAATAAAATACTTTTCTTGGTACCCTGAAATGTTTTGATAAATATGTTGGATAAGGGACCTTCTAAAGTATTACAAAAGGGTAAAAAGGTAGTTGAAAGTTGGGAAAAGAATCAGAAAAAAATAATTCTCTTGATTTGAAAAAATCTCCCCTTCTCCAAGAAAAAGAAAAACAAAAGGAAAAAAAAATATAAAAATAAAATAGAGAAGGGGATGACAAAAAGAAAAGTGAGAAATAAAAAGAAAAATAAAGAAAAGAAAGGTGGAAAAATAATTTGAAAACCCAAGAAGGTATTTTAGAAGGTCATGTTTGCAATGCTTGATGTTTGGTTTAGCCTTTTGAAATGTCCTTTTCTTATTATCCCCACCTAACGATTAATCCCATGGCCACGTTACAACCAAATAAAAGACCTCTTGATTCTAACTTGTTTTCATTAATAAAGTAGAGATTTGGTTGATAGTCAAGCCTATGGTAGGATTCATTCCTTGAGGAAAATTGAGTGAAATGCCTTATTCTCCTAAACACTTGAGTGGTGAGGAAGAGAGCCAAGCAAATAAACAAGCTTGGGGTGAGCTTCATGTGAGAAAGAGTGCCCAAATCAGTGAGAACATGAGTCTAAGGAACCTAAGCCTCTAATTGGACTTGAATTGATTGTCTCTTGCCGAATTGTTTGAATTGCCTATTACTTGGATCATTTACTCGGGTTCTTAGTTCACTATCAATGTTCTGTTTATTCTTCTGGCCTTAGTGATTGCTTGAGGACAAGCAATTGAATAAGCTTGGGGTGATTTGATAGTGTGATTTTACATGATGTTTCCTGTACATATTTGCATGCATTTTTCATATAGATTAGGCATTCTTTATTTGGTTTTTATTAGATTTTCCCTTGGAATGGGTGAAGCGGTTTCTTGGTGTTGTTTTGCAGGAATTCAACGTAAAAATGATCAAAATCAGCCATGGTGGGGCTTGGATGAAATAGAGCTTGAAAAGTGAAGAATATGAGCCAAACAGAGCCCATCACGGCCTGGCCGTGATGACCATCACGGCCGTGATCAAGCAGAGCAGAAGGCAAAAGTCAGAGGCTGTCACGGCCTGCCCGTAATAGACATCACGGCCGTGACTAACCAGAAATTTAAGGGTTAGCGTCGCGAACAATTCTCTCGCCTCGCGAGAGTCAAAAACCTGAAAACACGCCTTGGACAGAACGCGTCACGGCCAGCCCGTGATGGCCATCACGGCCGTGACGCGCAACAGACCTATAAATAAGAGCGCTGACAGACGTAACCGGGGAGTTTTTGGGGTCCATTTGAAGGCATTTGGAGGCTGCAGCTGGGCTAGGGTTTCAACCCTAGAAGGGAGCCAAGATGGGTTGCTTTGAAGAAGAAGGAAAGCTCCCATGGGGCCTCTTCTCTCCTCTTCCTTCCTATTTCTCTGGTTTGGTTTTCTTTGTTTTATGAGTAGTTAAATCCCTGTGTTGGGATTAGATGTAATCAAACTTATGTTTATGTATTTATCTTGACTGATTAATCTATGTTTATGCTTCATATTAGTGGTTATTTTTCTGTGCTTAATGCTTGTTGTGGCTAGCACCCCCATGACTTGATTTGTGCTTTGGTATGCAATGGGGACGTTCGTATCATAACCGGAATTGAATTTAATCACCTAGTAAGCCTTGTATCTAGGAATGGAACTAGGTTTATTAGTAATCGCGTAATCCCTAATCTTAATGCAAATTCATTAATCTAGGCCACCTAAGGAATTAGGGTCTATTAGTGGATTTAGGCTCTTGCCATCCGAGGAATCGGGGTTTGAGTAGTTTAGTGGATTGATTTTAATATCTGAAGCATGAATGGGAGGTATCTAGTCCTGATAGTGCATGAGTTAGAGGTTTGGTAAAGTCTAGTCCCAACATATCCTTTCTGCACTCCAAGTGTTTGTGAAAAGTCCCCAAAAAGACCAAAAGATTTTATTTCTTTTCTTTTGCTTGTTTTACTTTCTCTTGATCAATAGTTTAGTCTAGATAGTTGCCGAGCTTGCGAATTGGTACTTGACATCCAATCCCGTGGATACGATAAACCGGTCTTACCACCGTATTACTTGCACGACTGGGTATACTTGCCCAGATTCGTCACCACCGCCAGCTACTGATGCTGCTACTGCAGAGGACGATCAGCTAGCAGACGTCGGTGGTACGGACGCTGAGGATGATTGGATTCCTCCATCTCCCCCTCATCATGACTATTTTTTCCCCATATTTTTGACTTTAAACGATTCTTGTACGACATTTTGGATTATTCTTTTTATATATATTTATTATTTTTTATGATTGTATATTTCATAAGTTATTTGGTGTGTTTTATTAGTAATTTTTCTAACGTTTAAAGAAAATCAGAAAAAAAATTATTTTAAAAATTAAAATTAAAAAAAAATTAATAATAACCAGTTTAGCGACCGAATTAGAAACGAATAATTCGGTCGCTAAACTTTATTTAACATTTACAGATGAGGTATAGCGACCGAAAATCCGTCGCTAATATAGGTTAACAGTAACCAAAATTAGCGACCGAACTAGCAACCGATTATCGGTCGCTAGAAATGGTTACCCAAAAAATGCGACCAACCTAATAGCGACCGTTTATTATTATTTAGTGACTGAAAATTCGGTCGCCAATTAGTGACCGAAATATTAATTCGGTCGCTAAAACCTTAGCGACCATGTATTTAGTCACCACCCTTAATCGGTCACTAAATTAAATAATGACCGATTTACACTGTTTAGCGACCGAATATTACGGTCGCTAAATAGTTGTTGTTTTGTAGTGTACGTGGAAAACCCTCAACGAATAAGGGAAAAACCTTTAAGGAGAAACTATCTTTCTCGCTCAATATTTTTTCTCTCTTGCTCTCTTGGCTTATGCTTGCCGTGGATCCACTCTGGGATACATTTCCTGAATGAAAGCTTCTCTATTTATAGAGAAAACTTTCAAGCATTGGTTTAAATTTTCTTCAACTTCCAACCACTTCATTCATTCACCGTCCAACAACTTGCATAATTAGCCAATATTATTTACTTTTACCAAAGCCAAAAGTGGCTTTACGTTTCACACCTGGTACCCTTTTAGAAGCCTTTCCTGTCTCTTATAATACTATGCAAGTTTCTTTTGTCTCTCTAAGAGGTAAATATGAAAATATTATGATTTCAGTAAAAGCAATTTTACAAATAGAAAAAATGGAATAAAAAAGAAGTGCTTAATTTATATATGTACTTAATATCCTTAAAGAGAGTCCAAAGCCAAAATGAGATTGCATATGCCTTTCTCCACTTGTGTTAGCAATCACAGTTATCTGTATGTACCATTTAGTCCTGGATATATTAGTCTCCTGTATCTAATTTTAAATGCTTAGGAAGGATTAACTCTATGTGAGTTTTGTGAATTCAAGTAACATAATTAAATTTAGATATCAAATTGTAAGTGGAGAACAATTACATGGGTTAAGTTGCTATTTTACTCTTTTTTTCCCCTGCTATGATGGGTCAACACATGCATATATACTCATTTTGGATTGAGTTTAACCTTTTTTTTTTGACAAAAAAATACAGTTATTAAGCTGATTAATTTGATGGATAGGTAAACAATGTAGGGACAAATATTAGGAAACCAGTGAGTACCATTAGAGGGGCAAGTGATGTTCATCCATGTTGATTCTCCATGAAGGTTGCTTAGCCATAGACACATTTTCTTTGGCTATTATGGTGGAAAGAAGCCCAGTCCTGTAGTTAAAAGAATCAGTTTAACTTCAATCTCCATTTTAGCTATGCTTGTATGCTAAGCTATTATTTGTACTTCGTGCAAATGCTTATATAGGAGTTAATATGGAATATTATTATTTGGTCAGCAATATATAGAAGAATACTCGAGTACCAACTTATTAAACAAAGAAAGTTCATTAAATGAAACTCGAGCAAGCCCAAAATCACATATCTTTAGTCTGCAATCAGCATTTGCAAGAATATTTTTGATGAAACACATTTGCTGGAAGAAAAATATTATTCTAGTTTAATATCACACTATCTGCAAAAGCCAAGGACATGGTGATAAGGATACTGGTATATATAAATTTCAAGCCCCGAAGAAGTTGGTATAAGAAAAATTGGTAGTGCTCAGGAGTAAGATCATCATTTGCCCCCCACTCACCTCAATTTGTATCCGCCACTGTTAACACCAATTAATCGGAGGGGGAACTCATTCTCTAAGATTAGTGGCATATGTACATTCTGCTTAAATACTGATTCTTGAACATACGTTTTTTTGCAGGTATGGATAAAGAACAAAATGTAATGAAAGATGCTTCATCGAAAGCACGTTTGCAAAGAAAGATTGTGATGAGATGCAATTTTCAGGAAACACATGATGAAAACAATTCCGTCAATGTAGCGTCCTCTTCATCGAACCATAAGTTTCGCTCTGCAACACATCATTCTGTTGATAACCCACAGACTCATCCAGAGGTTTATACAACGAGGACTCATGGTAATAAATTCATCAATCATGAAGCTGCATTAGTGCAAAGTTCTTTATATAAGTCATATTTATAATACCACATCACTCAA
Organism: Sophora flavescens; assembly: GCA_030762895.1. Classification (NCBI taxonomy): domain Eukaryota; kingdom Viridiplantae; phylum Streptophyta; class Magnoliopsida; order Fabales; family Fabaceae; genus Sophora; species Sophora flavescens. The sequence goes on along the minus strand of CM061063.1, from coordinate 123,878,379 downwards.
TCTGTCAATCTCCATTTATTTTGATAAGTGACTCACAACTTACAAATGCAAATTGCACTTAAATATCAAATCTCCATCTTACTTTTTACAGGTATGCACAAAGAACAAAACATCATGAAAGATGCTGCATCAATAGCACGTTTGAAAAGAAAGAATGCTATGCAAGAAAAAAGGACAAATAAATCCAGTCGTGCAAGTCAAAGTCAATAAGTACAACTTCAACCAACATCAACAAATAAGACACCATTCTCTGATATCACTTTTAGCAAACTTATCAATAACAGAAACAATACCAATAATCAATGGAGTAGCATGTTCAGCTCTAATTCTACCATACATATTCAGCTAACTTCTATTGATCGAACTTCCAACACAACGAAAAAGGAGGGCTATTGGTATTGGTTCGGTGGGTGTCAACTTAATGAATATGTTTTCCAAAATCGGGCACAATTTGCATAATGGGCATGATGTAGACAATCCCTGCAATTTACCATCTTCCTCTTCAAACCGTAATATTTGCACTGAGACATACCATTCAGATGATGAAAAACAAAGTCATTCAGATGTCGATGTTTATGAAACTGAAGGTAAGAGAAAACATGAACCATGCAACTGCTTTGCTCACTAGTGGAAAATATACATTAGACGGTAAAGGTTTACGTCAATTAACCAAAAGCTAGACGTTAAAAAGGAGGCGGTGGCAGTTTTGTAAATATCATATTTCATTAATTCAATTTTAACGGTAGTTGTTTTAAGGACTGACGTTAAAAGTGAAGTGACTCACTTTTAACGTCAATTCAATAAACAACTGATGTTAAAAGTGAACCTTTTAACATCAGTTCTTCATTGAACTGACGTTAAAAGTGAGTCACTTCACTTTTAACTTCTGTTCTTTCATCAACTGACGTTAAAGGTTATTTTAATAATTTTTTTTATCTAGTATACGTACCCTTCCGCATTGCTTTCCTCAAAGTTTCAGTTTCACAATTGCTTTGATGTTCTGTGTTTCTATTTTGAAAACTAAAATATATGTGCGAAGTATAAGTTGAATCAATAACCCAAACCGGATCTCATTCATTGAAAGGGTTTAAAATCCTTTAAAATCCTATAAAAAGTTACATTGATAGGGTTTAAAATCATATAAAAAGTTACATTGAAAGGGTTTAAAATCCTAAACATTTGTTGAGGCTTCGTTCCCTTCACGGGTGAGCAAGAGAGGAGAGTCGAGCGACCGAGTTTTCCAGAGCGGCTGAGCAAGGGTGCACCCGGTCTGTTTCAGTAATGGTCTTGGAACAGTCATTTGCTTCCAAAGCTGACGTTCAGTGTCTTTGTACTCGCCGATTCTCCGGAAAGATGATAAGGTGAGCAACTCACACTATGTGATTTACACAACCTTATCACCCATGTTATGTGATTTACACAACCTCAGAAGTTGTTTGACCATTAAGACAAAGACCTTTGAGTATAGGAATAGGAAGAAAGAGTGATGAAGTTAATCTCCACGACAGAGCCATATTGTGAAGCAGAAAATTAAAAGGATGGAAGGAAGCTATTTATAGGAGCAGGGGATGAAGTTACTAAGCTATTCTGATTTTCTTGAAAACTTACCTATAAACTTAATGCTCAAAAAGAGGATTAAGTTACAAGGTGCATGGGTAAGTAGCACAGTAGTCAAATGAATGAATTCTTGCAGAAACTTATATACCTTTAACGTCAGTTGTTTAATACAACTGACGTTGAAAGTGTTTTTAAAAAAATATTTATTTTTAACGTCAGTTTTTTATACAACTGACGTTAAAAGTGTGGTTTTTACTTCAGTATAATAAATAGCTGACGTAAATAATCCTATAAAATATAAACGTGCAGAATGAATATTGGAAATAATATAATATACGGGAACTTGGCAGTCATAAATTAAGTTGACGTTAAAAATGAGGTGGTGACAATTTGGCAGTCATATTTATTTTTAACGTCAGTTTTTTATACAACTAACGTTAAAAGTGTGGTTTTTACTTCAGTATAATAAATAGCTGACGTAAATAATCCTATAAATTATAAACGTGCAGAATTAATATTGGAAATAATGTAATATACGGGAACTTGGTAGTCATAAATTAAGTTGACGTTAAAAATGAGGTGGTGGTATTTTGTAAATATTAAATCACTACTTGCGTCAGTTGTGTAACGAACTTGTGTAAATATTAAATCACTATTTACGTCGGTTGTTTAATACAACTGACGTTAAAAGTTTTATTTTTACTTCAATTAAATAAATAGTCAAAGAAATAACGTTTTTGGATAAAGGTATACACTTTTAACGTCAGTTTCTTAAGACAACTGACGTTAAATATACGACCTTTAACGTCGGTCTTTACAAACAACTGATGTCAAATGTTGTTTTATTTTGGTTTACACCCGCGCGCCTTCTGCACTTCGCTTTGTACGTCTCTTTTCTCTTTTCATCACGTTTAACCCTCACTCTCACTCTCACTCTCACTCTCACTCTGTCCTAATCGCGAGCTCATCTCCACCGCAACCACCGCGAGGGCTTCTTCGCAACCACCGTGAGGTACACTATTAACCCTAACTCTGTCTTTCCATTCATTCTTTGCAATAATTTGACATCTCTCTTTCCCCTTCCCGCACACTAACTCTCCTTGTCCCTCTGCTCTCAGTAACCACATCGAACGTTGGCCACCACTCGAGCTCCCCTCCCCACCACCACGCGAGCACCTATTTCTGGTGAGTCTTTAGGGCACATTTTTTTATTTTTGGTTTTGAGTGTATGTTGAAACTGTAGTCTCAGTAGTTGAAACTTGAAACCGTGAGTTTGAGTTGTTTGGAATGTACGTCTCTATTTTTGGTTTTGAGTGCATGTTGCTCTGCTGATTGATCTGTCACGGCCGTGATGCTCATCACGGCTAGGCCGTGATCAGTTCTGCCTGTGATGGTCTGGTTCAGTTGGCACGTTACGGCCGTGATGGACATCAGCCTGTCATGTGACCCAGTGCTTGGCAATCTTCAAAAACTATAGTTTTCAATATCCCGTATTGTCCTTATATTGGATATATGTTTTGTATATCTACAGGACCTATCTAGTTATGGATCGTAGTTGGATGGTTTGTAAGCGCACTAGTGCTGAGTATTTGAAGGGGGTGGGAGAATTTATAGAATTTGCTCAAAGGAATGTTCCTAATAGTAATGGAATGTTCTGTTGTCCTTGTGTCAAGTGTTTGAATACGAGTAAATGTACGGTGAAGGATATATGTACTCATTTGATTTGTGAAGGGATTTGCTTGAGTTATACAAGATGGATATGGCATGGTGATGTGTTGTTGAGTAGTACAACAAGTGTCTCCCAAAGTGAGGACGTTGACGTAGATATGGAGGATGATCGAGTAGAGGACATGATCCGTGATATTAGACAAGAATCTTTTCATCGAGCTCATGTGTATGATAGGTTGTGCGGTGATGCGGATAAACCTTTATATCCAGGGTGTACTACTCATACATGGTTGTCGACGGTGCTAAAATTGGTTTGTGTGAAGACGAGAAATGGTTGGACCGATAAAAGCTTCACAGAATTGCTTGAAGTGTTGAAAGACTTGCTTCCGGAGGACAACACATTACCTGACCGTAACTATGAGGCCAAGAAGGTATTGTGTCCTATGGGTATGGAGTATAAGAAGATACACGCATGCCCCAATGATTGCATATTGTACACCGGTGTTCATGAAGCCAATCACGATTGCCCCAAATGTGGGTTATCACGATACAAAGTGAAGGGTGGTGATGATGATGATGATCTTGATGATGTGAGAAAAAAGGGTCCTCCTGCGAAGGTGTTGTGGTATCTTCCAATAATTCCAAGGTTCAAGCGATTGTTTGCCAATGCGAAAGATGCGAAGAATCTTAGATGGCATAATGATGAGAGGAAACGTGATGGAAAGGTTCGTCATCCCTTTGATTCTATTCAATGGAAGAATATCGATACTATGTTTTCGGATTTCGCCGATGAGCCAAGAAACCTAAGGCTTGGACTTGCTACGGATGGAATGAATCCTTATGGTAACATGAGTAGTATTCATAGTTCATGGCCTGTTCTGTTGGTAATTTACAACATGCCCCCTTGGTTGTGCATGAAGTGCAAATACATGATGTTGTCTATGATGATTTCGGGCCCAAAGCAACCGGGAAATGACTTAGATGTTTATCTAGGTCCCTTGATTGAAGACTTGAAAACGCTGTGGGTGGAAGGTGTTGATGTAGTTGATGGGTATTCTCATGAGACTTTCAATCTTCGTGCCGTGTTATTTTGCACCATCAATGACTTTCCAGCATACGGTAACTTGTTCGGGTACAGTGTCAAGGGGCATAAAGCATGCCCTATATGTGAAGAAGGCACATGCTACACTCAGTTTCATCATGGAAAAAAGACGCTTTACCTTGGGCGTCGGAGATTTATTAGATGTGATCACCCATATCGTAAGATGAAAAAAGCTTTTAATGGATGCCAAGAGACAGAAGAAGCTCCGGCGGCCTTAATTGGAGAGCAGGTTTATCAGAGGGTAAAGGGCATCGATGTTATATTCGGCAAGTCCAAAAAGAAAGGTAAAGCTGCTGAGAAAAACATATGGAAGAAGAGGTCGATATTCTTTGATCTTCCATACTGGCGCAAGCTTGATGTCAGACACTGCATTGATGTAATGCATGTTGAGAAAAATGTGTGTGATAGTGTGATCGGGACGTTTCTCAACATTCAGGGAAAGACAAAGGATGGCGTGAATGCTCGTCTCGACCTTGTTGCTATGGGTATATGAGAGCAGTTAGCTCCAGTTGTTGAGGATGGTAAGCGGACTTATTTGCCGCCAGCATGTCATACTTTGTCAAAAAAAGAGAGACAAAGTTTCTGCGGGTGTCTTCAGGGCATCAAAGTTCCACATGGTTACTCTTAAAATATGAAGAGGCTTGTCTCTAGTGATCTTAAATTGGTTGGCTTAAAGTCTCATGATTGTCACATCTTGATGCAACAACTTCTGCCCGTTGCTATTCGTGGTATTGCTCCAAAAAATGTGAGACAGGCCATTACTCGGTTGTGCTCATTCTTCAATTCTATATGTAGCAAAGTCGTTGACCCCCATATGTTGGATGACTTGGAAGTTGAGGCTGCTACAATCTTGTGCCAATTGGAGATGTATTTTCCTCCTTCCTTTTTCGACATAATGGTTCACTTAATTGTTCATTTGGTGAGGGAGATTAGATTATGTGGGCCGGTTTTTCTGAGATGGATGTACCCAGTTGAGCGCTACATGAAGATCTTGAAAGGGTACGTGAAGAATCCTCATCGTCCGGAAGCATCTATTATTCAAAGGTATGTTGCAGAAGAAGCTATTGAGTTTTGTTCGGACTACCTTCATAACACGGATCCTATAGGGGTTCCTAAGCCTCGGCATGATGAGATCAGATGTCAAGGTAAGGGTACACATGGCTTAAGAATTAATAGGAAGGATCGGGAGGAAGTGCTTCAAGCACATTTGTATGTATTGAACAACATCGAATGTGTTCAGCCTTTCTTATTTGAACATAAAAGAAAAGTCAATCAAGAAAACCCTCGAATGAGCGAAAGGTGGTTGTTGAACAAGCATAACAAGACTTTCTTACCATGGTTCAAGGAAGAAATGCTTAAGGATGGTAGCACTGCTTCTGATGACGTAAGATGGCTAGCACGTGGGCCTAGCTTCAACGTCATATGTTGGAGCGGATACAACATAAATAACTTTTCCTTTTATACAAAGGAACAAGATAACAAGAGTACCATGCAAAATAGTGGGGTTATGATAGTGGCCGAAGCAATGCACTTCTCTAGTGCAAAGGACACAAAACCCGTTAAAGCACCGAGACCTTACTTTGGATATATTGAAGATATTTGGGTGCTCGATTACACTAAGCTTACGGTGCCGATATTTAAATGTAAGTGGGTTGATAGTAACGGTGGTGTACAAACCGACGAATTGGGGTTCACATTGGTAGACCTCAACTAGTTAGGTCATATAAATGAGCCTTTCATAATGGCTTCCCAAGCAAAACAAGTGTTCTACATCACTGATCCTTCTAACAAAAGGTTGTCCGTGGTTCTCCAAGGAAAAAGCATGTATAATGGTAGTGATGAAAATGAAGATTCAAATCTTGATATTCCTGAGACTCCTTCTTTTTCAACAAACATGCCTACTATAATCGAGGAGACACAGGTGGACGATGTACATGCCACTCGTGATGATCATCACGAAGGGATATTGATATAGGTAGTTTAAACTTAGTATACATTTATTTTTATTTATATTTCTGTATTTATTTTGAGTTATAACCTATGTTAATAAATATATATTGTTTTTGAACAGGTACATATGGATCATTGTTCCATTTTTCCTTTGCAATTCTGTAATGTGTGTGATATTCTGTGTTACTGGGATATTTACTAAATGCAGGGATAGCTGAGGGGAGTGATATTTTAAAACTGAATTTAAAAAAAAATACTATTAACGTCGGTTGTATCAAACAACTGACGTTAATAGTATTTTATAAAATATACATTACACTATTAACGTCAGTTGTTTATTCCAACTGACGTTAAACTTAAGACCTTTAACGTCAGTTCTTTATAACAACTGACGTTAGTTTTAACAAAATTTAACGTCAGTTGTGTTAAAGAACCGACATTAATAGTTTTATATTTAACGTCATATCTCAACTGATGTTAAAATTTTAACTTTTAACGTCAGCTGTATTTACGTTAGTCTGTATTTTGATGTAAAAAATCAACTTTAACTAACGTAAAAAGCACTTATTGCACTAGCTAGTGACTGCAAATCTAATATTCTTTATACTAATCGGTTTAACCAAACTTGATCTTCTTTTGTCACAGGGATGAGTTCTGATACAGTGATACTAGCTCAAGTTCAGACGAAGAGGAGTTCAATGCCAACATCAATCCAGTGGATGCTTCCAATCTTAATCAAGGTACTTTAAAATAATTTATAACATTGCAAGATATTGGCTATCATCTATTAATTATTGAATCCTTCCTTATTTTATAGAGTACTTTGATATTGGTGATCCACTTATTGAATGTCAACACTGTGGAGCCCATATGTGGTATCAAGAGAGAACGCGAAAACACAAACATACTTCAACTCCTAAATATCAACTTTGTTGTGGTGATGGAAAAGTTCAATCACCACTATTAGGGCCACCACCTGAATTGTTACAACATCTACTGTTTGACAATGATTCAGCAGACATCAAGAATTATCAGCAACATATTCGAACTTATAACATGATGTTTGCATTTACATCACCTAGTGCGAAACTTGACAACTCATTTAAGATGGAAAAAGACCACCAACTTTTCGGATACAAGGTCAATCATGTCATAGAATGGGCAGTCTTCTTCCTACGCCTGGTCATTCACCAAATTTCGCACAACTTTATATCTATGATACTGAAAGTGAAATTCAAAATAGGATTCAAGGTGTAAGGTAAGTTTAGTTATGCCTATTATAATCTGATCACATAGTGATGCGTATTTTTAAGAATAAAGGCAAGTGCACCTCGTCGCAATCAAGTAATACGGTGGTAAGACCGGTTATCGTATCCACAGGGATCGGTTGTCAATTACCAATTCACAAACTCAACAACTATCTATACTAAACTATGGTATGAGATATCAAAACAGAAAACAAAGCAATAAAATATTTTTGGTCTTTTTGGACTTTTAACAAACACTTGGAGTGCATAATTTACAAATGGATAGAATTGTCAGGTTTAGACTACACTAATCCTCCCTTGATTGCAATGAAATGGCTAACAACACAAGCCCTAATTCAATAATGACAATCAAGCCTTTTCTAAAATACTCAAGCCTAATGTCTTAGGTGCATTGAGCCTAAAACCCCAAATTAAACCCTAATGTCTTAGGTGGATTAATCTGAGATTTTGCATTAAGTCAAGACTTATAAGATTGCAAGCAGCCAACACCTATGTCTAGATTCTTGGACTACTTGGCATATGATTCATGAGCATGCCTTAACACCAACCTTTCAGTTATCTATCAAAGCAACATATCATTCCTATGGGTAGCTAATCCAAGGAAAGCATTAAGCACAGAATCACATACTCATAAAGAAATAGAAACTTGTATTGAAACCAAATCAATTAACAATCAAGTTCAGAAAAGCTACATCTAAACCCAACAATGGGGGAATTAGCTACATATGATACTGTCTACAAAATAGAAAGAGAGAAGAGAGGAAGAAAACTCCATGACGAATCCTTCAATCTTCTTCCAATCCAAGAGCAGAGAAGATGTCATCTTTAAGGTCCTAGCCTTCCCCCAGCCATCAGCCCTCTTTAGGGTTCCAAGCCTCTGCCCCAAAAGTCCCCTTGTTCTGTCTGTTGTGCTCTTATTTATAGATCCGTCGGGCGTCACGGCCGTGATGGCCATCACGGCCAGGCCGTGACGGATTCTGTTTTTGGAACTTCTGGCATTTTAAGTCTCTCGCGCGGCGAGCCCTTTGTTCATGTCCGTGATCTCCATCACGGCCAAGCCGTGATGGAATCTGACTTGTGGTGGTTTTGGGTCACGGCCGTGATGTACATCACGGCTAGGCCGTGACAGACTCTGACTTCAGCCTTTCTGCCTTTTCAGTTTTGCTCGATCATGGCCGTGATGGGCATCACGGCTAGGCCGTGATGGGCTCTGTTTGGCTCATTTTCTTCACTTTTAAGGCTCTAAATCATCCAAGCTTCATCATGGCCAAACCTTGGGCATTTAATCATGAATTCCTGCAAAACAACACCACAACACCACCTTATCCGCTCCAAAGGAAAAACTAAACAAAATAAAACTAAAATTGCCTAAACTATATGCAAATGCATGCAGAAATGTACATGGAAAATGAGGTGAAATCACACTCATCAAATTACCCCAAGCTTAAGACATTGCTTGTCCTCAAGCAATCACCAAGGCCAGAAGATCAAAATAGAACATGGATAGTGAACTAAGAACCCGAGTAAATGATCCAAGCAATAGGCAAATCAAACAATTCAGCAAGAGACAATCAATTCAAGTCCAATTAGAGGCTTAGGTTCCTTAGACTCATATTCTCATTGATTTGGGCACTCTTTCTCATTCGAAGCTCACCCCAAGCTTGTTTATTTGCTTGGCTCTCTTCCTACCTCACTCAAGTGTTTAGGGGTATATAACATTTCGCTCAGTTTTCCTCAAAGAATGAACTCTACCATATGCTTGACTATCAACCACATCTCTACTTTATTAATGAAAACAATTAAGAATCAAGAGGTCTTTAGCTTTGGTAGTAACATGGCCATGGGATTAATCGTTAGGTGGGGAAATCAAGAAAAGGAAATTTTAAAAGGGCTAAACCAAGTATCAAACATTTCAACACATGACACCTTCTAAAATACCTTCCTGGGTTTTCAATACATTTTTCCACCTTTCTTTCTTTATTTTTCTTTTATTTCTCATTTCTTTTTTTTTTATCCCCTTCTCTACTTTATTTTTCTTCTCTTTTTTTTTTTTTGCTTGGAGAAGGGGAGATTTTTCAAATCAAGAGAATTATTTTTTTCTGATTCTTTTCCCAAACTTTTTCACTACCTTTTTACCCTTTTGTAATACTTTAGAAGGTCCCTTATCAAGCATATTCATCAAAACATTCCAGGGTACCAAGAAAAGTATTTTATTCTTTCAGGCTCAAAATTGGGCAACTAAGGGGTAGCATTTCATCATTCAAAGCTCAGAAGGCCAGAAAAATACTGATGAGTGTGATTTCACCTCATTTTCCATGTACATTTCTGCATGCATTTGCATTTAGTTAGGCCATTTCAGTTGGATTTTGTTTAGTTTTTCATTTGGAACGGATAAGGTGGTATTGTGTGTTGTTTTGCAGGGATTTTTGATTAAATGCCCAAGTTTTAGCCATGAGGAAGCTGAGATGAAGAGAAGGCCTGAAAACTGAAGAAGAAGGGCGCCAAAAGTCAGAATCTGTCACGGCTTGGCCGTGATGGCTATCACGGCCGTGACCCAAAACCACCAAAAGGCAGAGACGATCACGGCTTGGCCGTGATAGAGATCAAGGGCCTGAAAAGTTGGTTCGCGACGCGAATGATAGCTCGCCTCGCGAGAGAGTGATTGTGCCAAAACCACCAAAAGTCAGAGACGATCACGGCCTAGCCGTGATGTATATCACGGCCGTGACCCAGAAACCTCCAAAAGTCAGAGACGATCACGGCCTGGCCGTGACAGAGATCACGGGCATCAAAAGTGGGCTCGCGTCGCGAAGAAATGGCTCGCCTCGCGAGATAGTAAGTTGGCCAGAACTGGAAGAGACAGAACCCGTCACGGCCTGGCCGTGATGGCTATCACGGCCGTGACCGGCCACGAGTAATAAAAGAACTGAGCAGAACAGAAGAAAGATTCATTCAGAAAAAAACCTAAAATTAAAATCCTCTGCTGCTGTGGCTGCTGTGCATCATTCCATGGAGCTCTCTCCTTTGCTCATCTCTGTAATTTTCTCTTTTGTTTTGTCTTCAATTATGTGTAGCTAAATTCCCTTTGTTGGGGTTAGACTATTGCTATCTGAACTTGGTTGTAAAATGACTTGATTTTAATACAGTTTCCTTCTTCTTTATGAGTGTATAATTCTATGCTTAATGCTTTCCTAGGCTTGATCATCTTAGGAATGATTAGTTGCTTTAATAGACAATTGAAAGGTTGATGTTAAAGCATGCTCATGAATTATATGCCAAGTAGTCCAAGAATCTAGACATAGGTGTTGGCTGCTTGCAATCTTATGAATCTTTATTCTTAATGCAATTTCTCTTATTAATCCACCTAAGACATTAGGGTTTAATTTGGGATTTTAGGCTCAATGCACCTAAGACATTAGGCTTGAGTATATTAGAAAAGATTCGATTGTCATAAGTGAAGTAGGAACTGTGTTAGTTATCATTTCATAACAATCAAGGGAGGATTAGCTTAGTCTAACCCTAGCAATTCTATCTCATTGTTATTCATCTTTCTGTTTTCACATTAACTGTTTGAAAAAATTCCAAAAAGAACAAAAACATTTTCTTCTTGTTTGCTTGTTAGATGTTAGAACAACCTTCACTCCAAAATCCGATCGCCTAGATAGTAGTCAAATTTGCGAAGTGGTAATTGTCCACGATCCCTGAGAACGATATCCGGTCTTACCGTTTTATTACTTGCAACGAACCGGTACACTTGCCGAGTCCGTGTCAAATACCTAGTGCCTCAATCATTTTCAAAAAATGTTTTCAAAAATTTTCAAGCTTCGAAATGGTTTTAAGTCAAGTTCTAGAGAAATTCATCCAAGAGGAATAACACTCTAACACAAAGAATGGGGTAAAATTTTGTGAGTACCCCTTTGGCTCAAAATCTCACATTTTAGTTCAGAATCAATGAAAATCACAAGTCCACAGAACCATATGCTAATTATTAACTATCCAAGATTATCTCAAGCATTCTTCATTTGCAGCCATATCACAAGAATGAAAAAAAAAATTGGGTTCAAAAATTCACTATCTCAATTTATTTGACACTTAGTTCTCACAATTGGATGCAAAATCTAAGCAAGGGCAATCTAATTGTGTGATCATGCAACTATCATGCAAGACTATATGAATGCAACATGAAACATGCAAAATGCAAAATACCCCTACCCCAAGCTTAAGAATTTACATTGTCCCCAATGTAAACAATCAAGTTGGAGCGAGGAAGAAAAATAAAATAAAATAAAATTGGAACGGCTTACCGAGGCGGTAGCGGGTGCTGACTTTGCTTTTCTGGCTTTGTTTCTCCCTGCCCTTGCTTCTCCTTCCTTATTAGCCTGAAAACACTTAACAAATTTATTAATAGAAGAAAACTCTTGATCTTCTCAAATTATTCAAGAGTTAAAAATCAAAAACAAAATCAAAAAGGAGAAGAAAAATTGGGTTGCCTCCCAATAAGCGCTTCTTTAACGTCACTAGCTTGACTCATTAAGAAGCATCCACCTGGATCCCATAACCTGTGGTATAAGGACCAAGGGATGCTAACCATGTGAGATCCTTCACCTGGATCCCACGGTTTGCAGCATAAATATGGGAGTGAGTGCTTGAAAATCATGGTGACTTCTTCAAGTGGGAAGGACTTCGCACTCCCTCTTGGGTCAAAGATGACCCCTTCATCAACAAAATCTTCCCAATAAAAATGGGGTTCAACCTCTTGGACTAGCCATGGTGCCTTTATATTTAAAGATCCAAAATCCAATTTCTCAGGCAGAGGCATGAACTCCATTGTTGACTGCTTTAAAATGTGAGGTGGCAAACAAGTGGAGAGGATCACTGGTGGTGTTTTGGCTTCTGCGCAATCTTCACTCTCAGCATTACCAAATTCATCACCTTCCAAATATGCAGAAATCTCAGCACAAACCACACAAGTGTTTCTCCCATCACAATCAACACATGCATAGGAACCAATAGCATCATCTAATTCCAAAAGTTTTTCATCATCCCCAAGCATGGTGAAATAGATGTCCTCCAATTGCCTCTTCCTTTCAAGCTCTTTAGTCAAGGGTTCAATGGGAGATGGGGCAACTTTGTTCTCCAAAACAGAGTCTTCATTTCTTAATCCGGTTGCTCCCACTTCTTCAACTTCCTCAATATCCATCATTGCATCATCTTCATCATCGTCCATCAAGTTCCCTTTTGGCATTTCGGATAGTTGGTTAGAGAGTTCCTCAATACGTGCCCCGAGACTTCGAATGGTATCTTCTTGATTTTTTAAACCTTCCATTGTTGTTACCATGAAGTTCTCCAAAATACCCTCTAATTGAGACCTACTATCCGGAATAGGTTGCTCAGAATTGACTACGAATTCAAATTTGAAGTTCTCCCAAGCAACTTCCAATGGTGATGGTTGTGGTTGATATGAAGATGTGGAAGGTTCCCAATGTTCCACTTGATCAATCCAAGTATTATTTGGAGGATTCCCCCACCATGGAGTGGAAGTGTTGGGAAATTGATTTCCCCATTCAGAATAGCCTACCACTGGTGGAGGAGAGACAGTTGCCCTTGACAACTCATTACTCACTTGTTGGATGTTTACGGCTAATTGCAGCATATCTACCCGCAGCTGCAGCTCGGATATCTCCATTTCTGCATCAGATGGCTGATAATAATTATAGTCCATGATCCTGCCAAATCAATTTTTCACCTCACAGACAATTAAGCCCAAGATCAAAGAAACACAAATTCAAAAAAATATATACAAAACTAACTAAGAAGGATATAAAAAATATATACAGAAAAATAAAATAAAATAAAATAAATGTCTAAACTAGTCGTCTCATTTGTTACTACTGATATTGGCAAAGCCAATCCCCGGCAACGGCGCCAAAAACTTGATGCGTATTTTTAAGAATAAAGGCAAGTGCACCTCGTCGCAATCAAGTAATACGGTGGTAAGACCGGTTATCATATCCACAGGGATCGGTTGTCAATTACCAATTCACAAACTCAACAACTATCTAGACTAAACTATGGTATGAGATATCAAAACAGAAAACAAAGCAATACAATATTTTTGGTATTTTTGGACTTTTAACAAACACTTGGAGTGCAGAATTTACAAATGGATAGAATTGTCAGGTTTAGACTACACTAATCCTCCCTTGATTGCAATGAAATGGCTAACAACACAAGTCCTAATTCAATAATGACAATCAAGCCTTTTCTAAAATACTCAAGCCTAATGTCTTAGGTGCATTGAGCCTAAAACCCCAAATTAAACCCTAATGTCTTAGGTGGATTAATCTGAGATTTTGCATTAAGTCAAGACTTATAAGATTGCAAGCAGCCAACACCTATGTCTAGATTCTTGGACTACTTGGCATATGATTCATGAGCATGCCTTAACACCAACCTTTCAGTTATCTATCAAAGCAACATATCATTCCTATGGGTAGCTAATCCAAGGAAAGCATTAAGCACAGAATCACATACTCATAAAGAAATAGAAACTTGTATTGAAACCAAATCAATTAACAATCAAGTTCAGAAAAGCTACATCTAAACCCAACAATGGGGGAATTAGCTACATATGATACTGTCTACAAAATAGAAAGAGAGAAGAGAGGAAGAAAACTCCATGACGAATCCTTCAATCTTCTTCCAATCCAAGAGCAGAGAAGATGTCATCTTTAAGGTCCTAGCCTTCCCCCAGCCATCAGCCCTCTTTAGGGTTCCAAGCCTTTGCCCCAAAAGTCCCCTTGTTCTGTCTGCTGTGCTCTTATTTATAGATCCGTCGGGCGTCACGGCCGTGATGGATTCTGTTTCTGGAACTTCTGGCATTTTAAGTCTCTCGCGTGGCGAGCCCTTGCTCGCGTCGCGAGCCCTTTGTTCATGCCCGTGATCTCCATCAGGGCCAAGCCGTGATGGATTCTGACTTGTGGTGGTTTTGGGTCACGGCCGTGATGTACATCACGGCTAGGCCGTGACGCACTCGACTTGACCTTTCTGCCTTTTCAGTTTTGCTCGATCATGGCCGTGATGGGCATCACGGCTAGGCCGTGATGGGCTCTGTTTGGCTCATTTTCTTCACTTTTAAGGCTCTAAATCATCCAAGCTTCATCATGGCCAAACCTTGGGCATTTAATCATGAATTCCTGCAAAACAACACCACAACACCACCTTATCCGCTCCAAAGGAAAAACTAAACAAAATCAAACTAAAATTGCCTAAACTATATGCAAATGCATGCATAAATGTACATGGAAAATGAGGTGAAATCACACTCATCACATAGTTGACATCATTTACAATTGCTTGACTCTATTTTTTTTTGGGGAACTCATCGAACATCTTTGAATATTTTATTGTAACAAAATTATTTTTTAATTCTTATTAATAGGAATCATGACCACATAGATCCACAGATTGTGTCAAAATTGACAACCATGCTTGATCAACATAATTCACATGCCAGTCCTTCAGGATGGCTAGAGAAAGATTGCAACGTGGAGATGTGACTAATCTAAAGTTAAGACTGATTTCTGATAGATCTACTGATGGTAGCTAGAATATATAAATTACCTACTGTTGGTGACGTTGACCAGGGATCAGAAAGAGATATCATAATGGAGACTCAAAGTGGTGAACTTCAAAGAATAAATGAGTTGCATACTAGCTATTTGAGTTACCAATATCCCCTTCTGTTTCCTTATGGTAAAGATGGGTATAGGCATGATGTGCTTCATAGAGATAGAGGTACTTCTCGGTGCAGGAAAAGAAATAAACTTACTATTAGAGAATGACTTTCTTTTAGAATCCAATTTAGAAAGGATGAAGCACGGACTTTATTAAGATCAAGAAGACTCTTTCAACAATTCGTTGTTGATGGTTATACAATGATGGAATCAGAGAGGCTATCTTTTATTAGCAGAAACCAATCAAAACTAAGAGTTGATAAATATAGTAATTTGAGTGCAATAGACGCTCAAACTCAAGGTTCAAGTAAAGGGAAAAGAGTCATATTACCTTCCAAATTTGTAGGGAGTCGTAGATATATGGATCAATTATACTTTGATGGGATGGCAATATGTAGCTTTGTTGGGTTTCCAGATCTATTTGTGACACTTACATGTAATCCCAACTGGCCATAAATTCAAAGGTTACTTGCTCCCATGCATTTGAAACCCCAGGATCGTCCTGGTATTATATCGAGGATCTTTAAAATTAAGTTGGAAGAGCTGTTAACAGATCTGACAAAAAAGCATGTCTTAGGAAAAGTACTTGCATGTAAGTCATATGTTTATTATTGACACAAAATTTTAAGTTCTTTTCTAGCATAAAGCCTACCCTCAATCTATTAATCTGATTTTATTTTCATTGCTTATCCGCAGTTATGTACATAATTGAGTTTCAAAAAAGAGGGTTGCCGCATGCACACATATTGCTCTTCCTACATCCATCTAACAAGTACCCTACTCCAGATGATATTGACAAAATTATTTCTGCAGAAATACCAGATAAAGAAGATGACGAGTTATACAACTTAGTGAACACTCGCATGATGCATGGACCATGTGGTTCTGCTAACAGGTCATCTCCATGCATGAAAAATGGTAAATGTTCTAGATATTATCCCAAGCCATTCCAACCCATCACAATTGTTGATCAAGATGGTTTTCCTGTGTATGAGAGAAGAAATAGTGGTAACACAATTGTCAAGAATGGGGGTTCTCTTGACAACCGGCATGTTGTCCCTTATAATCCAAAGTTGTTATTAAAGTTTCAAGCACATATTAACATGGAATGGTGTAACCAAAGTTCTTCGATCAAATACTTATTTAAATACATAAACAAAGGGTATGATCGAATTACTGCTGTTATTACTCCAACACATGATGAAGGAACATGTAATGATGGTAACATTGACGAGATCAAGCAATATCTTGATTGTAGATATGTGTCACCATCTGAGGCTTGCTGGAGAATCTTTTCTTTTCCAATTTATAGTAGGAAACCAGCAGTTGAGAGGTTGTACTTTCACCTTCCAGGAGAGCAACCTGGGTATTATAATGTTCATGAAGATATAATTATGTGCTCTCAAAACCGACTGTTACAGAATCAATGTTTACATCTTGGATGGAAGAAAATAAGATATACTAGAAACTTGACATATGTACAATCTGTCTCCAGATTTGTCTATGTCAAGACAACAAGATGTTGAAAACCAAGAAAGAAATGTTATACTATTGGAAGGCCAATTTGGGTCTCTCCAAGTACTGATGAGCTCTTCTATTTAAGAAATATGCTAATTGTTGTAAAAGGACCAACTAGCTATGAGGAAATAAGAACTGTCAACAATATCCAATATGGAAGTTTTAGAGAAGCATGCTTTGCTATGGGTTTGTTGGATGATGATAAATAATACATAGAGGCAATAAAAGAAGTCTATGATTGGGATTCATGTCACTACTTGAGGAGATTATTTGTTACAATCCTATTATCAAGCATTGTTAATAGACCATATCATGTGTGGAATGAAACATGGCAATGCTTATCAGATGGAATTTTGTATGATCAAAGAAGATTGTCAAATAACAAAGGTATGAATGTAGCAAAATATTTGTCATAGCATTACATATTATGTTGTACACCTTATAATAGCCATAATTTTGTTGATATTGGTCTTATTATCTTTGTAGACTTGCATCTTAGCGACGAAGAGTTGAAAAATCTAACTCTTAGAGAGATTGAGAAAATATTGCAAGCCAATAGAAGAAGTTTAAAGGACTATCCGTCAATGCCCTATCCAAACGGATATATCATAAGTCAGCTGGGAAATAGACTGATATATGCATAACGTGATTATGATATAGCATCATTAGAAAACCAATTTCAGAATTTATTTGCATCTCTAACAGGTAATCAATGTTTGCAAAGTATTATAGAAATAATGTATTTCCTTACCTATTTTCAAAATATACCAGTTCTTTATTTATTTATTTTTTACTAAATAATTTTACAGATGAACAAAGAGGTATATTTGATGCCATCATGCAAGCCATAAATAACCAGTAAGGTGGAATGTTTTTCCTATATGGTTATGGTGGTACTGGAAAAACTTTTATCTGGAAAACATTAGCATCTGCCTTGCGTTCTAAACAACATATTGTCTTGATTGTAGCATCAAGTGGCATAGCATCCCTATTATTACCAGGAGGATCAACAACACATTTAAAGTTCAAAATTCTTGTGCCTACACTAGATAACTCAACTTGCAACATACATCAAGGAAGTGAACTTGTAGATATGTTGAAAGTAACAAAATTAATAATATGGGATGAAGCTCCAATGACACATAAATATTGTTTTGAAGCTCTTGATAAAACTCTAAGAGACATCATGATTTTTGACAATAATGGATCTACAGTATTTGGAGGAAAAGTCGTTGTGTTCAGAGGCGACTTCCGACAAATTCTACCTGTCATTCCAGGAGGAAGTCGTTCTGATATTGTCATGCAACAATCAATGCTTCATATCTTTGGGATCATTTTCAGGTGTTAACACTCTCAAAAAACATGCGCTTGTAACATGATTCGGATGATACCGATTCATCAAAACTAAGAGAATTCTCATAGTGGATATTGGATGTTGGAGATGGCAAAATTCTTGAGCCAAATGATGGATATGATGAAATTGATATTCCTAAGGAGCTTTTGATTACAAAGTTTCATGACCCTGTAGAAGCTATAGTTCAAAGCAATTATTCTAATTTGATTGAGCAGTACAAGAGTGGAGAATATTTGTAGTCTATAGCTATCCTGGCATCAACAATTGAAATTGTCGATCAAATCAACGAATATGTGCTGAACTTGATCCCAGGTATTTCTTTCAATACGTTTAGCAAATCATTTAACAACAACGTCATACCTTCTGTTTTAGCTATCATAAAGTTTCATATTAATTTCTTTAATTATATATTATAGGTGATGCCAGAAAATATTTAAGTTCAGACTCTATTGATAAGTCGAAATCTTGTGGGAGCGAACCATTTGAAGTACTTACCCCTGAATTCCTAAGTACTCTCAAAACATCAGGCCTTCCCAATCATAAGATAAAACTCAAGGTTGGTACTCCAATAATGTTATTAAGAAACTTAGACCAGTCTGAAGGTTTATGCAATGGAACTAGATTAATTGTCACAAGACTGGCAAATCATGTCATTGAAGCTAAGATTATATCAGGAAAGAATATTGGGAACATCATTTATATTCCTCGGATGTCCATGTCCCCATCTCAATCATGCACCATGGCCTTTTAAGCTTATCAGGAGATAGTTTTCTATAATTGTCTCATATACTATGACAATAAACAAGTCTCAGGGTCAATCTTTGGCAAGTGTAGGATTATACTTGCCTAGGCCTGAGACACCTCGATGTCCCATTAAATAAAAACCTAAATTTAACTAAAACTTAATCGTGATATTAGCGTTAAACAGATAAAACAGAAGATCATAAATATTAAAACTTTAGACATAAAGAATGGAGACATGACCATCACACATAGATATACATATACATAAGGGTACAAGGTATTATATAGGGTTCCATATCAGAGTAGGCCCCAAAAGTACAAACTAACAAAAGATAACCAAAGATACAACAACTCGCAAAAAGACGCACTGGCCACAAACTCTCTTTACTCAACTACTAGGGTCCACTGCTCATCCTCCAACATATGGCTCATAAGGGGTTCCATCAAGCTGCTCCGTAGCTGGATCCTCAGCAGGGTCTTCTCCAAAAGATCACATAATAAAACATATACAATATAGAGAAAACGGGGACAAGAAACTATTTAACGTCAACGTGGAAAGGGTTTAATGACATTTAAATCTATAACAACACAATAAACATACATCTCCAAATCTTTATACAAGTATAGATATAACACAACCATCCTCGAGACATCTAATCGTTTCCTCTACCCTCTGTCATGATGCAATGTAATGCAGTATGAATACTCAGGTTCGGCCACATATTCGGATATCCATCTTGACATGTCTCCAAAGTCCCCGGCGCACATCATCGTCCGCGGAGGGAGGATGCCCATGCAAAGCAATGGCACTATAGTTGCACAAATACACGACGGTGCACACCACTGATCCCCGGCCAGGGTGCTCATGCAAAGCATGAACTATAGCTGCAACTAAAATAATAGTAATGTCTGGAATGGTCTTGCCGATAGCCTAAACCACGTGAGTACAACCTCTGAGGAATAGACCCCACAGACCATGTTTTAGGTCACCCATATGAGAATTATCACAGACCATGTTTCAGGTCACCCCCTAGTGCCCTAACCGCTCATCTCTATCTCATAGATCACCTCAAAATACTATTCTCATATTATCGGTCTCATCACCATATCACATAATCATCTCGGTTAGGCACTTCTAACTCATGTATCATGAACCCCGACACATCCTCATACCTCATCACGAAGAGGATCACATAACACTATCAGCACAGTCATGTCATCAAGTCATAAATCCAACCATCTCCTTATAAGGCATAAACTAATAAAATATCATAAATATTGCATTATTTAATCATCCAAATCAACACAGCCAACACAACAAATATTCAACCAATATCAGTCAAGCAGTCCAAACAGTCACGCAGCCAACATCAGTACTACGATAATAAAACAATATATATATTTTTACGTAACGGCGATAAACGTACAATCTCAATATTGTTCTTGGTACCACCGGGTAGACCCCAATTATGATATTGACATTGTCCGTTACTCGCTTCCTTGAAGGATTTAGGTCACCCTTCACCATTATCGAAATAAATGCCACTTTTCTGTTTCCGACATTAGATGGCTTCTTTCCCCCACCTGAAGTGTCGTAGGCTAGCTTTAGAACAACGAAACGGACTCCTCTCACACCCCTATATGGATTCCATGTTCAATTCCCCACTCTCCAGGGCTCCAAAAATTCACCTGAACACATCATTGTGAAGCACACGTTAGCGTAACCCAAATCTGAAGACGGAATTGAAAACCGATAAACAGATTGAAAGATAACCTCAATACAGTCGCCGACGGCATTTCAGCATAACAAGGACATAGGCTTACCTTAGCCTAATCAAGAAAAGAAATATAGGAGGATGAAGTAGACGTCGCGAGGCTCACAACGGTGTAATCGATTTCTCGATAAGACGAACATATTGCTTGGAATCGGCTCCTGAATTTTCTCACTCCACGGCCTTCTCTCTCTCTCTATTTTTCTTATGCTATCTTCTCTCACGCTAGCTCGTCTAATTCTTTCTTTCTTTCTTTTGTTACATTAACTCGGACTGTTTGGTTTGCCAAAAATGCTAGCGTTTAGCGGATGGAGAATTAGCCCCATTTGGCAACCATTTTTTCAATTAGTGTATAACGTTTTTTCACTAGCATATATCGTTTTTTCCAAACGCTACTTTAAGTAGCGTTTGAGCTTATAGAGTATTGCATATCATTTTTTCTTCTATTTTTATCCTTATCATCTTAATTAAATTCCTTATTTATCCTTACTATCCAAACTATAAAATTTCATGTAAAAAAACTTAAAATTGATTTGTTAGAATTAATATCACTATTTAAATTTATATTTAAGATAAAAAATAGAAATCATATTTTTATTTATAAAAAAATCATATAAAAATCATATCAATATTATTTTTATTATTCCACATTATTTATAAAAAATAACTAAAACTAAATAAATATTAAAATTAAAACTTAATATTTTAATCTTTGAAATGATAAATAATTTAAAATAAATAAAAGTGTTAAAATTGATAATTATTTTAAAATAAATTATATATATATATATATATATATATATAATATAACAAGCATGCAAGCATGTCCTTTTATATAATTTTATATTGATCAGTTAATCTAATCGTTAATTTTATCAAACACTTTAAATTTACTACTTACTAATTTATCCACTATCTATTAGCTTATCTGTATTCGCTTGCTTTTACCAAAACTGAGCCTCAGTAGAAAACGTTATTCACCATGAAATTAATGTGGTTCACCTAACATGAAGACTTGGTGGCGTGAACTTAGGGATGAAAAGGCAGCAGCCTTGCACTCCCTTCATCAGGTAAGATTTCATCATTTGGTTTTTATTTATTTATTTATTTATTTATTTATTTATTTATTTATTAATTAATTTATTACTTGTAATTAAAACATAGTTAGACATAGTATTAATTACGATTAGTACTAATTAATTATTATGAGTAAAACTTGAGTAAAATGATTATATCTATCTAGCTATGATTAAGATCTATATCTATGGCTAATTATATTTTAATTTTGTTAATGATAAACCACCTTAATTAAGGATTTAAATTGAGGTGCTTCCGGTAGGGGTTTTTGACATGCTTAAGGTTGAAAATTTTGAGGTGCTTGAATTTTGTTCTAAACTTACATATACGTTCAGATTCTTAAATAGTTTTGATTTATCTAACATTCATTCTCATCTAACTAAGATATCTAATTTTATTCACGAAAGATAGGATGTTACAAGGCCTGTCTTTAGGCACGGTGGCATTTTCCAGAGTTCAAAGCAAGCGGAAATTAAAGATCTTATTACATGATAAGGAAAAAAGTCATTAAATGTAACACCCCCCTTGGGCATTACCTTCTAAACACGTGGGAAAATAAAATTAAAAGGAGAATTTGCTGGTGCTTTCGGAAAATAACTTATATAAGTACATAAGTGTTTGAAATTGGGTATAAAATTTTTGTCACGACTCCACACCTAAGCCTTAATCGACACACAAACTTACTATCATAGCTTGGCAAGCCTATTTAATTTAAAGAATATACTTAAATACAAGCTAGTAGTTTTACAAAACTTTCGACAGAGTCTTCTCTGTAATTCGGACATCCCAAGTAAAATAACACCTGTTAAAATAATTACATTTTCACTCCAGAATTCCAGTTACACCGAATTCAACCAGGCATCAATACATAAAAATAATAGTTATAGCCATAAGCTTTACAAGACCAAAAGAAATAGCTTAGATTTTCATTCAAAAGATATGCTCTCCGAGCTATAGACATTCCATTTTAAAATAAAGGCTCTCTGAGCCAAACTCATACATACTGATTAAAAATAATCTAAATCTCAAACCCTAAGCTGGTCGTTCTAAAAGTTATTCCTGAAGAAAACTCACGTGATCATTCCACAATTAATACCTCATCAAGCAACTAAATCTAAGTCTCTGAGTGACTTAGAAAGACTTCTCCGCACCATCTGTGTTAAAGTACTCAGGGTACAATAGCGAACTAGAAGAAACCTGAAATGTATGTAAGGGTGAGACGCCAATATATGGTTTTAACACAATAACTAAATGCGCGACACCACATAACATATATTCATATCCATGTAAACATATATTTAAATCAAACAGTCCAGTATATACAAGTAACAGATAACACATGCACATATAGTCAACAGTACACAAATCAGTGTAACCACAATCTCATCAAGCATGACTGGACACTATTAGTTCACAGAGACTCGAGAATAGAGATAACTGATTGAAACTGCATAGTCCCATACCTACACAGCCTCAAGGGAGATTTGACCCTAACTCCGGAGCTAAGAGAACATTCGGAAGGAGTGATTAGAGCACATGTTTCACAACTGCCAATATTAGGCATCTTGTGCATTCGATAGTAACAGCCACATAGTGGTACTATAATTGATTGTGAAACACTCTCGATAATCGTGACTGGCTAGCATCTAGTCGTTGGTGTCAGTGTATTGCATGGAACGCCACGACCAAGAAGAATCACCAACTGGCCATTTGTGACCCTCCTACCTTGAACACCCCCAAGACCATTTAAGACCGTCACTAGCACGTCCTCATGCGCACATGCATGTCGGCTCAACTTCCTAGGCACAAAGGCCTTACAAAACATAGTATCAACTATGTGTTTAGGCAATAATGCCGTTAATGGCATGTGTGTTCATATTTATCCACCGGATAAATTTCGGGGTTCCTTACGGAAACCAAAAGCCATTTCGTTCATATTTATCCACCGGATAAATTTCGTGGTTCCTTACGGAAACCAAAAGCCATTCTAGAGGCAAAGCAGACAATACCAACCTCTTGGGAATCACCCCTCGTTGGACTATCCATGTTTCAACGCTTTAGTACATTATGAAGGTTGGTCATTCGTCACCAACTCAATTTTACCTCTTTAAGTCCATTCTTGAATAGGATTACTTGTCGAGCAAGCAACCTCAAAATACTCTTGGTCATTAAGTATTATGGATGTAAGGATGAGTGAATCGTCCTTACTTTATGACATATGGTCTTGCTCCACCATGAGTCATAATCATTAAGTCCTTGTCTTCACTAAGCCATCCTCGACTTAGGTTTTTCATTTACCTTAAAATATTAGTCATGACGACTAAAATCCTTTTGGTTAAAAATCAATACTCCTTGACTAAAACCAAACCATTTGAAGATAAATTCAAATAAAGGCATATTGTCATCAAATCCCTCAAAACACTTGAAATACATAAAAGGTGGTTTTGTCCCATTTCACTGAATTTAGGACCTAAACCCCACATTTTCACAAGTACGACTCCTTTTTCTCAAATCTTTCACTCTCTTGAGTTCCATTACTCATGTTAAGGTATTAAAATACCAAATTAAGGTCTTGAATAACATTTCACTCAAAAGTCTTAAAACTTGACAGGAAGCTTCTAATTGATTTCTACACAAGTTCTGGGAAGAGAAAGCCAGATAATATAACCATATTTAAGGATGGTGTAAGTGAATCACAATTTACTCGAAATCATTTTGGAATAAGCTGAACACTTTAAGACGGTTTTAAACACTGTAAAAAAACAACTTTGGAAGAATAACACTTTCTTCTTATCTTCATTTTTCCTTAAACACTTATTTCTTCGGTTTCTAAAGTATAACTTTGGTAAATCAAAATATAATATACGATTAAAATAGTTCTCAATCCATTTCTAAAACCTTAATCAAAATCAAAGTTCTGAAATAATTGTTCAAAACTAAATCAATTTTCCTTTATGGATTTAACATTCATCTTCTCACTTAAGGATATTAAAGTCGTTTAAATTTCAAGGATTGGAGTTAAACTCCCATTTCCATTCACATTTGGCCAAAAGCCAATCACAACCAAAGTGAAGGTTACGCTTCACCAAATAATCTCACAATTATTCATGCGCATCAACATATCATATACAAATAATCAAATAATTTAAAACAGACCAGACACTGATACTCAGATATACAACACAACATAAACCACATAATCAGATAACCACAAACACGTAAATTATACAGACTACACAACAAGCAAATGGTTAATTATTGAGAAAAATCCATCAGGCAAGCCCCCTTACCTTTGAAGACACGTAAAGGATCCTCGTCCTAATGCCCACGTTAGCTCATATCTACTCCATCAAGCAAGCATAGCCGTGTCCAAACGTCTCAGTTAGTATATCCAACAACGCGCAACAACCAGAAATCAAGAAATCAATTATACATAATCAAACACACATTCTAACTTTATCTAAACACTTAATCTAATTACCAAACAAGGTTATTTTCAAAGAAAATCATGTTTGAAGCTCACGCTTCCCAATACCCTTTAAGTAAACTTTGTTTTGATCAAAAGATCATGAAAAAGAACTTTGGAAATCATCCATTAAGAGTCCTAATTGCACTAAATCATAATTAATTTCACAAAAACATACCCAAATTTAAATCAAATCAAATTGGGGTTTTAGGGCTCCTAAATACGATTTGGGGAAAACTCATTTTAACTAAAGAATAATAAAATTAGTTTAGGGAAACACAAATTCACAGTCCCAATTTCATAAAACAACCTTAAATTTCAAGATTAAAAATCTGAAATCAAAGGGTTAGGGTTTCAAAATCAGATTTGGGGTTTTGAATCTGAAACACAAGAGAGGATTTTGACTCACCCAAGCTTGAAGATAACTTGAAGGTGGTGCTGTGGTGCTCCTCGCGGCGGCAGATGAGACACCCCGATGTGCCCCTTTGTGACATTTAGTTTAAAACCTCATTATTTAATTACTTAATCGCACGCTTAACGTGAAAATTACGTAAAAATTGAAACTTAATTTCTTAAGCAAATAGATTCATATAGAACAGAATATGCAAACATAAATATATTACATATACTTAAAGCATCAGAGTTATCCAAACACTGTTTCAGGGCATCCCATCAATAGGATCCCGAACTGGTGCATAGTTATACAAAACATAAGCGAAAAGATAAAGCTTCACGACATAGACGCACTGGTCATAACTAACTAGACCCTAATCACCATGGGTCACAACTCGTCCTCCGGCATCCGGTTCGTAGGGAGTTCCATCCAACTCCTCCTGGTTATGTTCATCCACAGGGTCTTCTCGTATGGTTCCACAAGGAGACAAAATACAACATACAGAAATACAAAGGGGATAAGAAACAGTTCTATCATCAAAAGCGGAAAAGAGTCATAGTAAACTATACAATAATTATCACAGACACAACATCAGTCAATCATCCATCTTCCATAAAATTCTTATATTCATCCAACCCTCACTCCTACAACCAAAACTCGATACTGAACATGGCTATGGTTTCCTCATCATAGTTATGGTTATCGGTCAATAGTCCAAGCGACACGTCCCATTCCCGGTGCACATCCTTGGTCATGGTGAGAATGCTCATGCAAAGCAATGACACTATAGCTGCACAATAAACCCGGTGCACACCCCGGACCGTGGGTGCTCATGCAAAGCAATGACACTATAGCTGCACGATTATCCCGGTGCACACTTTCACCATGGTAAGAACGCTCACGCAAAGCGTGACACTACAGCTGCACGATGATCCCGGTGCACACCTTGTCCATTCCCAGAGGTGCTCATGCAAAGCAATGACACTCGTAGCTGCACAAGTTAAGTTTACCCTTTGGACGGTCCCACAAGGACTTCGGGTCTTGTATGTGTCCCACATACGGTTATAGAAACAACACAACTTATGAACCTCGCAGACTCCTATGGTCATAACCTAGTGCCTTAACCTCTCATCAAGACCTAAACACATGCTCGATGTCACAACACCTCTTTAACATATTTCATGTAGGTTAGGCACCTCTGGTAATCATCATGATCCTCACGCCCAAAACAAATCATCTCTTAGACCACATATATATCTTCGCTTAATCCACTAAGCATAAAGTAAATACCACACAGATCATGCATAACATCAAGTCAATCAAAGATATTTCAAAACATCAACATAGCACTAAATCAGTTCAACAAAGGTAATAAAACTCAAATCAACCATCAACAGTATAAACATCAACCTAATATCGATCAACCTACAATCCCCGAATCACCATGGATGTTTTATAAAAGCAATTTACAGCGATTCTGGTCTTGTTGATTATTCGACTTCTAGTAGGGTTTAGGTCGCCCTACATAATTACTACATAATTTACTACTTATCGATTCCGACGATAGGTTGATTCTTTCCCTCACCTGGGTTATCACGGAACTCTCGAACTCGAAGCTCCGCGTTTCCTCCGAGATGGAAGTCTAAGGTTACAAAACATGAAATCATGAGTTAAAACTCAATCAAAGAACACTAACCACAAGGTACAGGTTCGGTTCATACAATAAACTAGGATTAGGATTAGGGGTTTCCGAAATTTATGCGACTCTAGGATTTATGATCCTTAAGTGCTAGAAGTTTCCAAAACACATGCAACTTAGGGATTTATGATCCTTAAGTGCTAGGAGTTTACAACAAGATTACTTTAAACAAAGTTGAACAAAAATCCCACCAAGTTACACTTGATGGAGATTCGGCCTTGACCAATAAGATAGGCTAGGAACATTTAAACTTTCCAATCTCTTCGGTTTAGCATCCATTAATAGTAAGGAGCTCAAAAACCATGATCACTTTGGAGAAATGAAAAACGAAACACCCTAGGTCCATAACCTTTAAGATTCGGCCATCCTTGGGTTTTCATGATAAAAATCTTTAATTTCTTACAATCTCTTAGACCTTTTAGCATCCAATAACTTATGGAGCTCAAGTCTATGATCATCTTGAAAGCAACATAGGACTTTAAATAACAAAGTTCATAAGCACATAAGGTAAGAACAACATAGGTTTATAAGTAATTAAGGTATAATGACATAAGTAAATGAATCATAAATGACATAAACATAAATGACATAAAGTAAATGACATAATGTAAATGACATAAAGTAAATGGCATAAATATAAATGGCATAAAAGTAAATGACATAATGTAAATGACATAAATATAAATGGCATAAAAGTAAATGACATAATTTAAATGACATAAAGTAAATGACATAAATATAAATGGCATAAAAGTAAATGACATAAAAGTAGAGTAAAAATCTTTAAACTTTCCAATCACTTTAGACATAGCATCCTTTAACATAAAGGAGCCTTGGTCCATGATCACTTTGGGAAACAAATCTTTAAACTTTCCAATCACTTTAGACATAGTATCCTTTAACATAAAGGAGCCTTGTTCCATGATCATTTTGGAAAACAAATCTTTAAATACAAACTCATACTTGTAAAAGTTGAAACAAGATCCATCTAAACCATATGCATGGTTCGGCCTCATTAGAAAGTAGAGGTTAGGAAATTTTGTTTTACACAACCTTTTAGTATGTTAAACTACAAGTAAATACAAGACCATAGAAACTGGTTTCAACTCAAAAGGAGTTTTCTACCATTTTTGAGAGAATTTTGAAGATAAAAGCTCATATATGACATAAAGAAGAAACTTTAGAAAAAGATGAAGTTTTTAAAGAAAAGAATACATGAGAGTATTACCCTAAGCAAGAGGAACAACTTTTATGAAGAACACTTAGTGAAAAGAAGAAGAAAAACTAGAGCTTTGGAAGCTTGAAGTTAAGAAAATATGAAAGCTTAAGAGTTTTAATGGAGTAGGAGAAAGGAAAGTGATGAAGTGAAGATGAAGAGTGGTATTTATAAAGGAAAGTGTGAGGGTGCAAGGCTTGGAGAGGAAGTTCTGGTTTAAGGCATTGTTTGGATCATTTAAGGAAGGTTTAATGGGTTTTTGGAATAAAATAGATTATAATTTGAAAAGGGTAATCATGATTACTTTAAAGTGTGTCATAAGTATTTAAAGTATGTCATAAGCATTTAATTTGGCATCCCATCAAGCCTTCTCTCATCCTTTAGGGTTCCTTTAACTGTTTAAATACGTAACCGGTTGCACATCCGATCGTATTTTCTGAAGGTTTCACCCGAATAAAATATTTTATTTTATTTTATTTTTGAACGAAAATTTTCAAAATAACCAAAGTTGAAGGAAACATGATAAAAACATTAACCGTCTCGTTCACGGGTCAAAATTAGGTTTTCTGCTCAGTAAACTTATACTGGCAGTGAAAACGCAGACCGACTTTCGTCTGAATTTTCAACCGAAAATTTTACTGTGACTTCATATGATAAGGTGGATTAGGAATATGATTTTATTTTATTAAACAAAATATTTTCTACTTTCATATTAAAATATAATTACTTATATTTTAATTGATTAAACAGTATAATGAAAATCAGGCTGTTACATTACTACCCCTCTTAAACGAAAATTCCGTCCTCGGAATTTACATACCTCAGAAAAGATGTGGATATTGTTGCATATCCGCCTCGCGTTCCCAAGTTGCATCTCCAGTAGTTTCATCCCATATGACCTTAACCAAAGGAATCTGTCTACCACGAAGCTCCTTAATTCTTCTATCTGCGATCCTCACAGGTAAGGCCTCATGCTCTAGGTTCTCTCGCAGTTGTATCGACTCAGACTCAATCACATGAGATGGATTAGGATAGTACTTTCTCAACTGAGAAACATGAAAGACGTCATGAATGTTGGAAAGATTTGGTGGCAAGGCCATTTGGTAAGCTACTGGACCAATTCGTCGTAGAATCTGAAAAGGTCCCATGAAACGAGGAGTAAGTTTTCTAGATTTGATAGCTATGCCAATTCCAGTTTTCCGAGTAACTCTCAAGAATACGTGATCACCTTCCTGGAATTCTAATGGTCTCCTCCTCTTGTCACTGTAGCTCCTTTGCCTGTCCTGTGCTTCCTTCATATTTTCCCTTATCTTCCTGACTTGTTCCGTAGTCTGTTGTACCACATCCGGGCCCAAAACTTGGTTCTCACCAGTCTCATACCAACATAATGGGGTCCTACACTTTCTGCCGTACAGAGCCTCATACGGTGCCATTCCGATACTATCGTGGAAACTGTTGTTATAAGTAAATTCAATCAATGGTAAGAACTCATCCCAACTGCCAGTGTGTTCCAACACACAAGCTCTCAATAGATCCTCCAATGATTGAATTGTCCTCTCTGATTGCCCATCGGTTTGGGGATGATAGGCAGAACTCATTCTCAATTTCGTTCCCAAGGCATGTTGCAATTGTTTCCAAAATTGAGAGGTAAATCTAGGATCTCGATTCGAGACAATGCTTGATGGCACGCCATGCAATCTAACCACTTCTTGATGTAAATCTGGGTTAACTTTTCTAATTTATCACCTTCTCTAATAGGTAAGAAGTGAGCACACTTCGTCAACCTATCAATGATAACCCAAATCGCATCATGCTTCTTAGGAGTTCGTGGTAATCCGGCCACGAAATCCATAGCTATACTATCCCATTTCCATTCTGGGATATCTAAAGATTGTAATAATCCTGCTGGTTTCTGATGTTCAATCTTCTCCTTTTGACACACCAAGCAAGATAAAACATACTCTGCTACTTCCTTCTTCATTCTGGTCCACCAAAACATTTTCCTCAAATCTTGATACATCTTTGTGGATCCAGGATGAAAACTCAACTTACTCTTGTGTGCTTCTTCCAAAATCATCTTCCTAAGTTCTGCATCCTCTGGCACACATATCATATCCTTAAACCTTAACACACCATCTGCTCCCCTAGTGAACTCAGAAACTTTACCCCCGTCTATCCCCTTACTAACCTCCCTAAGGTATAGATCCTGAACTTGCTTATCTTTAAGATCTTTCAAGAAATCACTACTAATAGTGACCATACTGAAGCAAACTTTATCTTTCCGTAATTCCATTCCTAGACTCATATCTCTGAATTGTTCAAGCAATTCTAACTCCTTAACCATCATTGTGGATACATGCAAGGACTTCCTACTTAAGGCATCTGCTACCACATTGGCCTTACCAGGGTGGTACAATAACTCAAAATCGTAATCTTTTATGAACTCCATCCACCTCCGCTGCCTCATATTCAATTCCTTTTGATCGAATAGATACTTCAGGCTCTTATGGTCACTGAAAACATTAAACCTTGCTCCATACAAAAAGTGTCGCCATATCTTTAAAGCGAACACTATTGCTGCTAACTCCAAATCATGAGTCGGGTAATTCCTCTCATGAATCCTCAATTGTCGGGAAGCATAAGCGACAACTCTTCCCTCTTGCATCAGAACACAACCTAAACCTTGGTATGACGCATCACAGTATACATCAAATTGTCCTAGAGGGTCTGGTAAGATCAACACAGGTGATGTAGTCAACCTTTCCTTCAACTTTTGAAAACTTTGCTCACACTTGTCCGCCCATATAAAAGTTGTATCCTTTCTTGTTAACTGCGTCATGGACAATGCAATCTTAGAGAACCCCTCTATGAACCTCCGATAATATCCAGCAAGTCCTAAGAAACTCCGTACTTCACTCACTGACTTAGGTCGTTCCCATTTAAGAACTGCCTCAACCTTAGCTGGATCTACGGCTATTCCTTCTTTATTAATCACGTGCCCTAGGAATTGCACTTCTTCCAGCCAAAACTCACACTTGCAAAGTTTGGCATAAAGTTGCCTATCCTTTAAGACTCGCAATACCAAACTTAAATGTTCCTCATGCTCTTCCCACGAACGAGAGTAGATAAGAATATCGTCGATAAACATAACAACAAACTTATCGAGGAAAGGTCTAAAAATTCGGTTCATGTAATCCATGAACACGGCTGGCGCATTAGTTACACCGAAAGGCATGACTAAATACTCATAGTGCCCATACCTCGTCCTAAAAGCCGTCTTGGGTATATCTTCCTTCCTTACCCTGATTTGATGATACCCAGATCTTAAATCAATCTTCGAAAATATTGCTGCTCCCTTCAACTGATCCATCAAGTCATCGATCCGAGGCAACGGATACTTGTTCTTAATTGTCACCTTATTCAACTGTCTGTAATCTGTGCACAACCTCGCACTTCCATCCTTTTTCTTAACGAACAACACCGGTGCCCCCCAAGGCGAAACACTCGGTCTGATGAACTCTTTCCCCATCATATCGTCCAATTGTTCCTTCAACTCAGCCAACTCAACCGGTGACATCCGATAAGGTGCTATAGATATAGGTCATGTCCCTAGTACTAGGTCTATAGTGAATTCCACTTCTCTTTCCGGTGGCAAACCTGGAACGTCTGGAGGGAAAACTTCAGGAAACTCTCTCACGATAGGTATAGAATCTATGTTGGGGATCTCATTAGCTTCCATTGCACAAAGCCTCACAAATTCCTGAGAGTTGTTACTCCTCAGAGGTACTCCTTCATTGGCAGACACTATACTAGAAGGTTCAAGAAATGATAAGGTCTTACTAGAACAAACTAGCATTACATGGTTAGCCGAAAGCCAATCCATGCCAAGGATAACATTTATCTGTTGCATAGGCAAACAGATGAGGTCTACAACAAAAGTTCGATTTTCAATCACTATAGGACACTTTAAGCAAACATATATGGTAATCAAAGGATTACTAGTTGGAGTAGATACCGTAAGGATATAAGGCAATTTGGAGACAGTTAAGTTCAAATGATCTTTACACTCATGCGAGATAAAAGAATGAGTAGCGCCTGAGTCAAACAATACGTTAGAGAGCCTACCAGCTATCAGACACATACCTTGTATGAGTTCAGCAGATTGGGAGGATTCAGCTCCCTTCACGGTAAACACCCTTCCAGTGGCTTGGGGTCTAGTCGTTGGGGCACCTCTTCCAGCTCCACCTCTATTATCTCCGTAACCTTTTCCCGTATCTGCTAGTTGTTGCATAACCTTCTGTCTGCAGTCTCGTGCAATGTGACCTGATTTCCCACAGTTGAAACAGTTGGGTCCACTTGAACAGTTGTTTGCATAATGTGGTCCCCCACATCTGAAGCAAACTACACTTTGCGATTCCGACCAGGTTCTAGTCATTAGTGCTTGGTCCCTGTTCTCGCCTGTGTCTAACATATGGTTTCTGTCTCCACTGGGAACCACTTCCCCCGCGCCTCTAGAAACTTGATCGGTTAGGTCCTCCGATCCTCATTTGTTTCTGCTCATTAGCTATCCTCAGATCTATGCTTTCGATGGCACTGCATCTCTCGACTAGCTCTGGGAAGTACTGTATGTCAAGAGACACTACAGCCCTCTGCAGCTCATCTCCGAGCCCTTCCTCGAATCGTCTACATTACCAGTCTTCATTCGGAAACCTCTGATAGTATTCTGAAAACTTGATCAGCGCCTCAAACCTCGATGCATACTCACCAACAGACATATTGCCTTGCTTGAGGTTTGTGAATTCCTTTTCCTTCTCACGTTTAACTATACGTGGAAAATACTTCTCAAGAAGCAATCGAGTGAATAATTTCCAGTGTAACTACACTACCTTCAGCCTCCAATAACCTTCTTTTGCCCTTCCACAGAATTATGCCCCTCATCAACATAAAGGCGGCATAAGTCACCTTTCTATCCTCTCGGTAGCACATAGTATCGAATATCTTCTCAATCTCCTGTATCCACCATTCTGCTTTCTCTGGATCGTATTCTCCTCTGAATTTAGGTGGCTTCCCATTCATAAAGGTTGCCAATCCGGCATCCTCACCGCCACGCCTCCTCCTCTCGGTTCTTGATCTCTAGCCGCTCTTTGTTCATTTGCAGCATCTCAAAGATTCTGCTGGGTTTGCAATAGCATAGCAGCAGCTATTGTCTCCATGGTGTTGGGAGTCGAAGATGATCCTCCTCCAATGTCAGCATTGTCATTGACAGCTCCAATGACCCTTTCTGGAGTCCTTTCTCCACTGTTAGTTGGATGTCCTCTTCCACGTGCCATGATTCTGGTGAAAGAAATCATCCGCTCTAATTAGTATGACATATAATACTACATAAGCAAGTATATAAATACCATATGCCATACTAATATTAACTTTTGTATTAGGTTTGAACACTCTACCCCACTCCTAAACATAGTCTAAATCCGATGTGGATTCAACTAGACACTGAACCAAGAATAACACCCTAACTTTTAGCAGTCCGATCAGAATCAAACTGCTCTGATACCAAATGAGACACCCCGATGTGCCCCTTTGTGACATTTAGTTTAAAACCTCATTATTTAATTACTTAATCGCACGCTTAACGTGAAAATTACGTAAAAATTGAAACTTAATTTCTTAAGCAGATAGATTCATATAGAACAGAATATGCAAACATAAATATATTACGTATACTTAAAGCATCAGAGTTATCCAAACACTGTTTCAGGGCATCCCATCAATAGGATCCCGAACTGGTGCATAGTTATACAAAACATAAGCGAAAAGATAAAGCTTCACGACATAGACGCACTGGTCATAACTAACTAGACCCTAATCACCATGGGTCACAACTCGTCCTCCGGCATCCGGTTCGTAGGGAGTTCCATCCAACTCCTCCTGGTTATGTTCATCCACAGGGTCTTCTCGTATGGTTCCACAAGGAGACAAAATACAACATACAGAAATATAAAGGGGATAAGAAACAGTTCTATCATCAAAAGCGGAAAAGAGTCATAGTAAACTATACAATAATTATCACAGACACAACATCAGTCAATCATCCATCTTCCATAAAATTCTTATATTCATCCTACCCTCACTCCTACAACCAAAACTCGATACTGAACATGGCTATGGTTTCCTCATCATAGTTATGGTTATCGGTCAATAGTCCAAGTGACACGTCCCATTCCCGGTGCACATCCTTGGTCATGGTGAGAATGCTCATGCAAAGCAATGACACTATAGCTGCACAATAAACCCGGTGCACACCCCGGACCGTGGGTACTCATGCAAAGCAATGACACTATAGCTGCACGATTATCCCGGTGCACACTTTCACCATGGTAAGAACGCTCACACAAAGCGTGACACTACAGCTGCACGATGATCCCGGTGCACACCTCGTCCACTCCCAGAGGTGCTCATGCAAAGCAATGACATTCGTAGCTGCACAAGTTAAGTTTACCCTTTGGACGGTCCCACAAGGACTTCGGGTCTTGTATGTGTCCCACATACGGTTATAGAAACAACACAACTTATGAACCTCGCAGACTCCTATGGTCATAACCTAGTGCCTTAACCTCTCATCAAGACCTAAACACATGCTCGATGTCACAACACCTCTTTAACATATTTCATGTAAGTTAGGCACCTCTGGTAATCATCATGATCCTCACGCCCAAAACAAATCATCTCTTAGACCATATATATATCTTCGCTTAATCCACTAAGCATAAAGTAAATACCACACAGATCATGCATAACATCAAGTCAATCAAAGATATTTCAAAACATCAACATAGCACTAAATCAGTTCAACAAAGGTAATAAAACTCAAATCAACCATCAACAGTATAAACATCAACCTAATATCGATCAACCTACAATCCCCGAATCACCATGGATGTTTTATAAAAGCAATTTAAAGCGATTCTGGTCTTGTTGATTATTCGACTTCTAGTAGGGTTTAGGTCGCCCTACATAATTACTACATAATTTACTACTTATCGATTCCGACGATAGGTTGATTCTTTCCCTCACCTGGGTTATCACGGAACTCTCGAACTCGAAGCTCCGCGTTTCCTCCGAGATGGAAGTCTAAGGTTACAAAACATGAAATCATGAGTTAAAACTCAATCAAAGAACACTAACCACAAGGTACAGGTTCGGTTCATACAATAAACTAGGATTAGGATTAGGGGTTTCCGAAATTTATGCGACTCTTGGATTTATGATCCTTAAGTGCTAGAAGTTTCCAAAACACATGCAACTTAGGGATTTATGATCCTTAAGTGCTAGGAGTTTACAACAAGATTACTTTAAACAATGTTGAACAAAAATCCCACCAAGTTACACTTGATGGAGATTCGGCCTTGACCAATAAGATAGGCTAGGAACATTTAAACTTTCCAATCTCTTCGGTTTAGCATCCATTAATAGTAAGGAGCTCAAAAACCATGATCACTTTGGAGAAATGAAAAAACGAAACACCCTAGGTCCATAACCTTTAAGATTCGGCCATCCTTGGGTTTTTATGATAAAAATCTTTAATTTCTTCCAATCTCTTAGACCTTTTAGCATCCAATAACTTATGGAGCTCAAGTCTATGATCATCTTGAAAGCAACATAGGACTTTAAATAACAAAGTTCATAAGCACATAAGGTAAGAACAACATAGGTTTATAAGTAATTAAGGTATAATGACATAAGTAAATGAATCATAAATGACATAAACATAAATGACATAAAGTAAATGACATAATGTAAATGACATAAAGTAAATGGCATAAATATAAATGGCATAAAAGTAAATGACATAATGTAAATGACATAAATATAAATGGCATAAAAGTAAATGACATAATGTAAATGACATAAAGTAAATGACATAAATATAAATGGCATAAAAGTAAATGACATAAAAGTAGAGTAAAAATCTTTAAACTTTCCAATCACTTTAGACATAGCATCCTTTAACATAAAGGAGCCTTGGTCCATGATCATTTTGGGAAACAAATCTTTAAACTTTCCAATCACTTTAGACATAGCATCCTTTAACATAAAAGAGCCTCGTTCCATGATCATTTTGGAAAACAAATCTTTAAATACAAACTCATACTTGTAAAAGTTGAAACAAGATCCATCTAAACCATATGCATGGTTCGGCCTCATTAGAAAGTAGAGGTTAGGAAATTTTGTTTTACACAACCTTTTAGTATGTTAAACTACAAGTAAATACAAGACCATAGAAATTGGTTTCAACTCAAAAGGAGTTTTCTACCATTTTTGAGAGATTTTTGAAGATAAAAGCTCATATATGACATAAAGAAGAAACTTTAGAAAAAGATGAAGTTTTTAAAGAAAAGAATACATGAGAGTATTACCCTAAGCAAGAGGAACAACTTTTATGAAGAACACTTAGTGAAAAGAAGAAGAAAAACTAGAGCTTTGGAAGCTTGAAGTTAAGAAAATATGAAAGCTTAAGAGTTTTAATGGAGTAGGAGAAAGGAAAGTGATGAAGTGAAGATGAAGAGTGGTATTTATAAAGGAAAGTGTGAGGGTGCAAGGCTTGGAGAGGAAGTTTTGGTTTAAGGCATTGTTTGGATCATTTAAGGAAGGTTTAATGGGTTTTTGGAATAAAATAGATTATAAATTGAAAAGGGTAATCATGATTACTTTAAAGTGTGTCATAAGTATTTAAAGTAAGACATAAGCATTTAATTTGGCATCCCATAAAGCCTTCTCTCATCCTTTAGGGTTCCTTTAACTGTTTAAATACGTAACCGGTTGCACATCCGATCGTATTTTCTGAAGGTTTCACCCGAATAAAATATTTTATTTTATTTTATTTTTGAACGAAAATTTTCAAAATAACCAAAGTTGAAGAAAACATGATAAAAACATTAACCGTCTCGTTCACGGGTCAAAATTAGGTTTTCCGCTCAGTAAACTTATATTGGCAGTGAAAACGCAGACCGACTTTCGTCTGAATTTTCAACCAAAAATTTTACTGTGACTTCATATGATAAGGTGGATTAGGAATATGATTTTATTTTATTAAACAAAATATTTTCTACTTTCATATTAAAATATAATTACTTATATTTTAATTGATTAAACAGTATAATGGAAATCAGGCTGTTACAGCAGACGCGATTCCGGTGAGGTGGCAGTGGCGGTTGCAGTGTTCCTGTAACACCCAAGTACTCAAAACTTGAAGATAAGGCTAAGAGATGAAGGAAAGAACTTAAACTAACAAAGAGAGGTGAGAAACCACCATGGAGGCGGCGGCGCGCGGTGCTTACCGCGGTGGAGACGATCGCACGACGGCGGACCGGACGCATGGGTCGCGCGCCGTGGTCGCTGCCGGACAGAGGCGGCAGGCGTGGCTGTGCTGAGGTGGTGGTCGCGGTTCCGGCTAGCTCCCAAGCGGCGCTGCTATGGTGAGAGGAAGGAGGAAGATGAAGTTGAGGTGGGAGGAAGAAGAAGAAAAAAAGAAGGAAGAAAGAAAGAAAGAAGAAGAAGTTGCAGAGAAGAAAAGAGAGAGTGAGGGCGTCGAGTGAGTGAGAGAGAGAAAAGTGAGAAACTTAAGTTTTTAAACTAGTTACTTAGTGATAGGTACAAAATGAGTGATAAATATGAGGCCTAAAATAAACATGTGTTTACTTTTTGGAATCTAAAAATAAAGATTGATAAAGATATGATTTCGAAAACCAAATTAGAGTAAAGATTAATAGTTGAACTGATCAACTAAGAAAATACTCAGTCCAAAATTTAATCT
Organism: Sophora flavescens; assembly: GCA_030762895.1. Lineage (NCBI taxonomy): Eukaryota > Viridiplantae > Streptophyta > Magnoliopsida > Fabales > Fabaceae > Sophora > Sophora flavescens. The sequence continues at coordinate 123,840,041 of CM061063.1, read as the reverse complement.
CCAATAAATGTCAAACCAAAATATTTTTAACTCTAAAATTAAATAGAATGAGAATATGAAAATTCTTTTCTCTTAATCATATTATTTAAAATATTTTTCTGTACTGGTATAATAGTGACAATAACGTAATTATTGTCTATTAAACGTGCATTCACTGAAATAAGTTAGTGCTAACACACCTAATAAAATAATTTGAAGAGAGTAATTTAATTACTCAGACTAAACCACATAACATAATAAACTTAAACATCCAAATAAAATAATTAATCCTAGGTGTAAAACTAGGGTGTTACATTAAACACTACCACCAACATAGTCTTTAAAGAGGTGTTCCAAAACCTCCATCAAGTAAGTACAATTATTATAATTTGTTAGATTGTTACATATTAAGTAATCTAAATTAATAGCAATTATTATAGTTTGAAGCTTTAACTGTGTTAAATTTTTTTTTTTTGATTTGATTCTCCTCTCTCGTCCTTGAGAGTTTCTTTCCTCTCTCGTCCCTGAGAGTTCCTTTTCTCTTTGTATTTTGGTGTTTTCGTGGAATCATGGAAGCTGGTATGGAGAGTTTATCTTTGATGGAAGAAGATGAAGGCATTACAATGAATGCTTCTCAGGACCAAGTTTTTCTCGAGGAGATTAGTTTTTGTCTGGTGGGGAGATTCTTGTCAGATAGGCCAGTGAGAGCTCACATAATGAAGCACCGAATGGCTGATGTTTGGCGTCCGGGGAAGGGAGTAACGGTCAAAGATTTGGAGGACGGTCGTTTTTGTTTCCAGTTCTATCATCACCTTGATCTTGAGAGGGTTACTAATGGTGGTCCCTGGTCCTTCGATAATTATATGTTAGTTGTGGAAAAGGTTACACTAGGGAGATCGATGCAGGCTATTCCGCTGCAGCACTTGGATATTTGGGTGCAAGTCTTTCATCTACCCGTGGGTTTTATGACAGAAATGGTCGGAAAACTCCTGGGGAACTATATCGGTGAATTCCTGGAATATGATGAGAATAATAAAACTGGTCCTTGGAGAGCTTTCATGCGAATCAGAGTTCGTTTAGATGTTTCAAAGCCATTAAGGAAAGAAAGGAAGGTTAGGATGGCAGGAGGGGACTGGAGTGTGGTGCATTTCAAGTATGAGCGTCTTGGAGTCTTTTGTTATTTGTGTGGTCTTCTGGGACATGGTGATAATTTTTGTCCCCAGAGGTTTGAACCAGGCATGATTTCTGGTGAAAGGGGATGGGGTAGTTTTTTGAAAGCTGAAACTCGTCGTGGCGGTGCAGGGGGAAGCGGGGGCAGTAGGTGGCTGAGAGAGGGCGGTGATGTGGATTGGGAAAGGAAGCATAATTTCCCACAAAATCAGTAACAAGATCCATCAGTTACAGTTTCAAATTATGGAGAAAATCAAGGGGTATATCAATCTGGTTTAAATGATAACATAACTCCTAATAATGGGGCTGTTATTAATTTAAATCTACCCCATAATTTTCGTCCAGGAATGAATAATCCATCAATTACAGTTTCAAATTATGGAGAAAATCAAGCGGTATATCAATCTGGTTTAAATGATAACATAACTCTTAATAATGGGGCTGTTATTAATTTAAATCTACCCCATAATTTTCGTCCAGGAATGAATAATACTCTTAATTTCACTACACAACCTGAGCTGGCATTAGGTGGATTGGACCAAGGGGTGTGATAGTGTGATTTTACATCATGTTTTCTGTACACTTTTACATGCATTTTCATATAGATTAGGCATTCTTTATTTGATTTTAGTTAGATTTTCCCTTGGAACGGGTGAAGCGGTTTCTTGGTGTTGTTTTGCAGGAATTAATGTAAAAATGATCAAAATCAGCCATGATGGTGCCTGGATGAAATAGAGCTTGAAAAGTGAAGAATATGACCAAACAGAGCCCATCACGGCCATGATCAAGCAGAGCAGAAGGCAACAATCAGAAGTTGTCACAGCCTAGCCGTGATGCCCATCACAGCCGTGACAGACCAATTGATGAAGACAAAAGCGATCACGGCCTGCCCGTGATGAGTGTCACGGCCGTGATGCTCCAAATTTGAAAGCGCGTCTTTGACAGAATGCGTCACGGCTTGGTCGTGATGGCCATCACGACCGTGACGCGTGGACTCTCTATAAATAAGAACGCAGACAGACTGAAAAAGGGATCCAGACCTGATCTGGAGAAGGGATTCTGGGGGTCTCTGACACAGACTTTTAGACTTAAAAATATAGACCTTGGAGGTTGCGGTTGAGGAAGGATTGTAACCCTAGAACGGAGCTGCTGAGAGGGGCTGCCGTGACGATGGTGGAAAGCTCCCAAGGAGTTTCTTCTCTCCTCTTCTCTTATTTCTCTGGTTTTTGCTTTCTCTTTTATATGAGTAGCTAAATCCCGTTTGTTGGGATTAGATGTAACCAAACTGATTATTATGTATTTGTCTTGACTGATTATTCCGTGTTCATGCCTTCGTATTAGTGATTGATTTTCTATGCTTAATGCTTGTTGTGGCTAGCACCCCCATGACTCGATTAGTGTTTTGGTATGAAATTGGGAAATTCGTATTAGAACCGGAACTGAAATTAATCACGTAGTAACCCTTGCGTCTAGGAATGGAGTTTGGTTTGCTAGTAATCGCGTAATCCCTAACCCTAATGTAAATTCATTAATCTAGGACACCTAAGGAATTAGGGTCTATCACTACAAGAATTTTCGCTGTTTCCCAAGGTCTATGGCCCTAGGAAATCCATAAAATCCGTGGGAAAATACACATTTCCCAGGGATGACCCACGGATTCAGATCCTTCAATTTTCAGCGGGTCGGAAACGTTTCCCACGGGTATGCCCTGGGAAATACCCCGCGGTCACACCCTTGGGAAATTTCTCACGGACTACTCCCTGGGAAAAGTTTCCCACGGAAAAATCCCTGGGAAACGTTTCCCACAGAATTTTCCCTGGGAAACATTTCCCAGGGTTTTAACCTTGGGAAACCTATGTATTTTTTTTTAATTAAAAATCTTTAATTTATAACTTAATACTATCAGAATAGCAGAATACTCAACACTATCAGAATCAATGCAAAATAGGGTTCAACACTTCAGAGGAGCAACACTATCATAATCAATGCAAAATACTCAACACATTAGAAGAATCAAATTCACTTCCTAGAATCAAAATTTTAGCATAGGGTTCAAAGGGACACTGACAGTATCATAGGGTTCAAAGGGAAACTCAATAGAAGTTCTAACCTGAGGTGTGTGGCCGGTGGGAATAGGTGCTGAGCCGATGGCAGTGGCTCTGCACGGTGGCCAGAGATGGCGCTGGACCAGGAGGAGGATGACAGACCGAAGGAGGTTGGGGATTTGATTCGCGTACAGGGACTGAAGGAGATGGAGGATCGCACGTACAGGGAGTGAAGGAAGGCGGGGGTTTCTAATTCCAAATTTCCCACGGCCACAGCCCTGGGAAACAGCGCCTCATGTAACATTTCCCACGGCCACAGCCCTGGGAAACGGCGCCTCAACATATTTCCCACGGCCACAGCCCTGGGAAACGGCGCCTCATGAAACATATTTCCCACGGCCACAACCCTGGGAAACGGCGCCTCAGGCCACATTATTTTCTTGCGGCCCAAACCGTATGAAATGGAAATCTTTTCCCAGGGTCTAACCCATGGGAAACAGCTAAATCAGATACCCATGGCCCAATCCGTGGGAAAACAAGCGGGAGCAGTTGGCGCCTCTGTTACCCAAGGCCCAACCCGTGGGAACCATAGCGAGAACTTTCCCAAGGCTCTAACTGTGGGAAACGTCAAAATTTCCTACGAATTTTTTGCCCTGGGTAATATGCCTTGGGAAATAGCTTAAATTCTTGTAGTGTATTAGTGGATTTAGGCTCTTGCCATCCGAGGAATCTGGGATTGAGTAATTTAGTGGATTGATTTTAATATCTGAAGCATGAATGGGAAGTATCTAGTCCTGATAGTACATGAGCTAGAGGTTTGGTGAAGTCTAGTTCCAACATACCCTTTTCGCATTCCAAGTGCTCGACAAAAATACAAAAAGATTTTATTCCTTTGTTTTGTTTGTTTTGATTTCTCTTCATAGTCTAGATAGTTGCTGAATTTGTGAATTAGTAGTTGACATCCAATCCTCGTGGGAACGATATCGGTCTCACCACCGTATTACTTGAACGACTGGGTATACTTGCCCAGAGCCGTCAACAAGTTTTTGGCGCCGTTGACGGGGATTGGTTTTGCCAATATCATTAGTAACAAAGGAGGCAACTAATTTAGACATTTTTATTTTTATTTTCTGTATTTATTTGATCTTTTTGTTTTGAGTTTTGTTGTGCTAGGTGGATGGAATTCATGGACAACTATCATTATCCATCTGATGGGAAAGCCTCAAGTCACACTTGGGAGGACAATTGGTGTTGGGAAGATTGCCCAGAATTGGCAATTTTTGATATGCCAGCACAAATTGATAGTGTGACGGGGAGGGTTGTATACAGATGCTCCAAGTAGGAATGGGAAACCCTCTGTTCGTATTTACCACCTCCACCACCATGTATGATTCCCATAGAGCCACATGGAGCAGAATTTGAGCAAAATATGGCTGTGGGGATGGATCAAAACGAAGATGAAGTGGTGGTGGAAGAGTCACAAGAAGAGGAATTACCTTCCACAAATCCTTGGGAAATTGAGGAATGGGAATGGAATGAGCAAACACCCTTGAAAGTTGCTCTAGAACAATATTCCCAAGAACTATCCACCTCTGAGACCAAAATCAGAACCAACTGTGACAGTATCGAAGCTGTGAAGCAGAACTTCAAAATGCAAGTTGAGGGGATTTGCAAACAGTTAGTACAAGAGTCAGATGAAGCACAACTTGAGCAAAATCTGGTTTTGGGGATAGTTCAACATGAAGATGAAGTGGTAGTGGACTCCACCATGCTTGCTGAGCAATCTGATTTTGCTGCATTAAACAAATATGTCGGATTACATGCATGTGTGGACACTGCTAAGTTAGTCCCTTCCACTTGTCTGTCACACTTCCTCGTGAAAACACCATTTGACCAGAGAGGAAGTGAGTTCATAATTATAGAGGTCAATGGAGTTTTCACACACTGTCTAGGTGGAATTGTGGATAGATTCATGTTACTTCTGCAATCGCCACTCCATAAATCATGGGATCCGGGTGGAGGATCTTACATCTTGAGCACACCTTGGTCCTTATACCACAGGCTTTGGGATCCAGGTGGATGCTTCTTAATGAGTCAAGCTAGTGACGTTAAAGAAGAGCTTATTGGGAGGCAACCCAAGTTTTCTTAACCCTTCTCTTTAGTTAGTTTTTGTTTTTGATTTCAACTCTTGAGTAATTTGAGAAGATCAAGAGATTTGTTAATAGTTTTGTTAGGTGTTTTCAGGGAAAGAAGAAAGGAGAAGCAAAAGGGCAGGGAGAAAACAAAGTCAGCAACCATCACGCCCAGGCCGTGACACTGGTCACGGTCGTGATGAACCAGAATTGAAGATCAGAAAGGATCACGGCCCAGCCGTGATCCCCATCATGGGCGTGATGGGAAGGACCCTGAAGTCAGAGAGCATCACAGCCTGGCCGTGATGGAGTTCACGGTCGTGACAGACCAACATCCATGGATCAGAATCGATCACGGCCTGCCCGTGATGAGGCTCACGGCCGTGACCCAATTTTCATGCAAGTTTCTGACTGGAATGTGAGCCAACACCCGCTACCGCCTCGGTAAGTCGTTCCAATTTTTCTTTCCTCTCTCCGACTTGATTGTTTACATTGGGGACAATGTAAATTTTTAAGCTTGGGGTAGGGGTATTTTTGCATTTTTAATTTTGCATTTTTCATGTTGCATTCATATAGTTTTGCATGATAGTTTTGCATGATCACATGATTAGATTGCCCTTGTTTAGATTTTGTATCCAATTGTGAGAACTGAGTGCCAAATAAATTGAGATGGTGAATTGTTGAACCCAATTTTTTTTTATTCTTGTGATAAGGCTGCAAATAAAAATGTTTGAGATGATCTGTGATAGTTGATAATTAGCATATGGTTCCATAGATTTCTGTTTCTCATTGATTTTTGAACTACTAAATGTGAGATTTTGAGCCAAAAGGGGTACTCACTAAATCTACCCCATTCTTTGTGTTAGAGTGTTATTCCTCTTGGATTGTATTTCTCTAGAACTTGACTTGAAACCGTTTTGAAGCTTAAAAATTTTTGAAAACAATTTTGAAAATGATTGAGGCACTAGGTATTTTTCTGGTCTTCTGAGCTTTGAATGACTAAATGCTACCCCTTAGTTGCCCAATTTTGAGCCTGAAAGAATAAAATACTTTTCTTGTTACCTTGAAATGCTTTGATGAATGTACTTGATAGGATACCTTCTAAAGTATTACAAAAGGGTAAAAAGGTAGTTGAAAAAAGTTTGGGATAAAAGGAATCAGAAAAATATTTCTCTTGAGTTGAAAAATCTCCCATTCTCCAAGCAAAAGAAAAACAAAAGAAAAATAAAAATAAACAGAGAAGGGGATGATAAAAAGAAATGAGAAATAAAATGAAAAGAAAGAAAGAAAGGTGGAAAAAGGAATCGAAACCCAAAAAAGGTATCTTAGAAGGTGTCATGTTTGCAATGCTTGATGTTTTGTTTTGCCTTTTGAAATGTCCTTTTCTTGATTTCCCCACCTAACGGTTAATCCCATGGCCACGTTACATCCAAAGCGAAAGACCTCTTGATTCTTAATTGTTTTCATTAATAAAGTAGAGATTTGGTTGATAGTCAAGCCTATGGTAGAATTCATTCCTTGAGGAAATCGAGCGAATTGTCATACATCCCTAACACTTGAGTGAGATGAGAAAGAGAGCCAAGCAAATGAACAAGCTTGGGGTGATCTTCAGTTGAGCAAGAGTGCCCGAATCAGTGAGGACATGAATTTAGAAAACCTAAGACTCTAATTGGACTTGAAACTGATTGTCTCTTGGTGTATTATTTGAAAATGCCTGTTACTTGGATTAGTTACTACTCGGGTTCTTAGTTCACTATCCATGCGTTGATTATTTTGATCTTCTGGCCTTAGTGATTGCTTGAGGACAAGTAATTGAATAAGCTTGTGGTGATTTGATAGTGTGAATTTACATCATGTTTTCTGTACACTTTTACATGCATTTTCATATAGATTAGGCATTCTTTATTTGATTTTAGTTAGATTTTCCCTTGGAACGGGTGAAGCGGTTTCTTGGTGTTATTTTGCAGGAATTAATGTAAAAATGATCAAAATCAACCATGATGGAGCCTGGATGAAACAGAGCTTGAAAAGTGAAGAATATGAGCCAAACAGAGCCCATCACGGCCTGGCCGTAATGACCATCACGGCCTGGCCGTAATGACCATCACGGCCATGATCAAGCAGAGCAGAAGGCAAAAGTCAGAAGCTGTCACGGCCTAGCCGTGATGCCCATCACGGCCATGACAGACCAATTCATGAAGACAAAAGCGATCACGGCCTGCCCGTGATGAGTGTCACGGTCGTGATGCTCCAAATTTGAAAGCGTGCATTTGACAGAATGCGTCACGGCCTGGCCATGATGGCCATCACGGCCGTGACGCGTGGACTCTCTATAAATAAGAACGCAGACAGACTGAAAAAGGGATCCAGACCTGATCTGGAGAAGGGATTCTGGGGGTCTCTGACACAGACTTTCAGACCTAAAAATAGAGACCTTGGAGGATGCGGCTGAGGAAAGATTATAACCCTAGAACGGAGCTGCTGAGAGGGGCTGCTTTGACGATGGTGGAAAGCTCCCAAGGAGTTTCTTCTCTCCTCTTCTCTTATTTCTCTGGTTTTTGCTTTCTCTTTTATATGAGTAGCTAAATCCCGTTTGTTGGGATTAGATGTAACCAAACTGATTATTATGTATTTGTCTTGACTGATTATTCTGTGTTCATGCCTTCGTATTAGTGATTGATTTTCTATGCTTAATGCTTGTTGTGGCTAGCACCCCCATGACTCGATTAGTGTTTTGGTATGCAATTGGGAAATTCGTATTAGAACCGGAACTGAAATTAATCACCTAGCAACCCTTGCATCTAGGAATGGAGTTTGGTTTACTAGTAATCGCGTAATCCCTAACCCTAATGCAAATTCATTAATCTAGGCCACTTAAGGAATTAGGGTCTATTAGTGGATTTAGGCTCTTGCCATCCGAGGAATCGGGGCTTGAGTAATTTAGTGGATTGATTTTAATATCTGAAGCATGAATGTGAGGTATCTAGTCCTAATAGTACATGAGCTAGAGGTTTGGTGAAGTCTAGTTCCAACCAGGGGCGGATCTTCTTTAGGACTAAGGGGAGCCTTGGCTCCCCCAAGATTTTTTTTTTCCTTTGGTGGTAATATACATATTGTGTTCTTAATATCATATTATATATATTTTTCTTGCAGTATAGTTCTCAAAAGCTTACAATAGCACATCGTTCAAGCTTTTTTCCTCAATTCCCAAGGTCGCGGTTCGATTCTTAGTAGTGGGATTTTAGTTTATAGAATTTAACCTTCCTCATTTTTAAAATTTAACATAAGATTATACAAAAATTGCAGCAACGTGAATCGAACACTGTTTTTGAACATGCAACAAATGAAATGAACCGCTGAACTAACAAACACTTTATACTTTACATTTGAAATTTAAATATATATATATATATATATATATATATATATATATATATATATTACTTAGTAATTTGGCTCCCTCACACTAATCTGTCAAGCTCCGCCACTGGTTCCAACATACCCTTTTCGCATTCCAAGTGCTCGACAAAAATACAAAAAGATTTTATTCCTTTGTTTTGTTTGTTTTGATTTCTCTTCATAGTCTAGATAGTTGCTGAATTTATGAATTGGTAGTTGACATCCAATCCTCGTGGGAACGATATCGGTCTCACCACCATATTACTTGCACGACTGGGTATACTTGCCCAAAGCCGTCAACATGGTGCGGAAACGTATGAGACGGGTGGATGAATTTCATAGCCATGCAGCGCTTACAACAGAATGTAACGAGGGGCAGGAGGGTGAAAATAGCAATACTGGAGGTGGTAAAAATACAGGGCATTTTTTAATGGCAGGGCCTGGTTTCCAGGCCTGCCAGAAATAACGATCATCCTTAGTTGGAATTGCCGAGGATTGGGTAACCTGAGTGCAATTCCATCACTTAAAGATCTTACCCAATCTCACAAACCAGATGCTATTTTCCTTTGTGAGACTTTAGTTCATGCTAGAAAAATTGAAGAGTTGAAGATGAAGCTGGGTTTTTCTTGTTGTCTTAGTGTTGATAGAGAAGGTAGAAGTGGACGTTTAGCTGTCCTTTGGAAGGATCCTTTAAAAATTCAGGTTATTAATTTTGCTCGTAATTATATTAATCTGGAAGTGGATGAAGGTGATCAGAAAAAGTGGAGGTTAACAGGCTTTTACGGTCTCCCTAAAAGTACTAGAAGAAGGGAGTCATGAAATTTAATTAGATCTTTGACCAGTATGTCTGGCCTTCCTTGGTGTATTATTGGAGATTTTAATGATCTCCTAGCTCACGAAGAGAAAAGAAGAAGGGTGGAGCGTGCTCAATGGCTTATTGATGGTTTTCGGAATGTCGCCTTGGATTGTAATTTATCTGATATTTCTTTGGACGGGTACCCCTATACTTGGTGTAAAGCTAAGGGTAGGCCAAATGAGATCGAAGAACGACTTGACCGAGCCATGGTTACTCCATCATGGTGGAGCTTTTTTCCTAATGTAAAGCTTACAAATCTTGTAGCTTCAATTTCTGACCATAGTCCCATTCTTCTTATCACTGAAAATCAGCCTAGTCATTACTTTGTGCCTAGAAGATTCAAGTTTGAGAATCATTGACTGGTAGAGGAGGACATTGAGGAAATAGTAAAGCATAGTTGACCTACTGCAACCTCAATTAATGTGGAGCAAAAATTGGAAATGTGTGCCAGGAACCTTGATGAATGGGGCCATAATTAAAGCCATCATTCAGGATGGATATAGCGCAGTGCAAAAAGAAAATGATGGAGTTGAGACACAGAACCGATCGCACAGGTATCAACAATTTTTTGGCATTGAAAAATCGCTTAGCAAAATTGGTGGTCCAGGAAGAAATGTATTGGCGTCAAAGAGCAAAGTCACATTGGCTCAAAGGATGTGATTCTAATACTAAATTTTTTCATGCATCTGCTTCATCTAAAAGAAAATAAATTCTATTGATTCTTTGATGGATGATCATGGAAATTATGTTACTTCTCAAGAGGGCTTATGTGATCTAGCTGCTAATTATTTTATGAATCTTTTTGAGAGAAGTAATAGTGATGTGGATTAAGTTATCAATCACCTGCAAAGGAAACTTAATGAAGAGGATAATGCTCTCCTTTTAGCTCCATTTTGTGATGATGATTTCAAATATGCTACTCTTAATATGCATCATGACAAATCCCCAGGTCCTGATGGTCTTAATGCAGCTTTTTACCAGTATTTTTGGAATATTTGTGGTGCTGATGTTATCACTGCTTGTAGGAAATGGTTGCAAGATGGTTCTTTGCCTCATGATATTAATGATACTAATATTGCTCTGGTTCCTAAATGCGAGCATCCCACTACTATGCGTGACCTTAGGCCAATTTATCTTTGCAATGTTATTTACAAAATTTTATCCAAGACTCTTGCAAATTGATTGGCTATGGTTATTGCAAAGTGTGTGTCAGAAGAACAGTCTGCTTTTGTCTCAGGTAGATCTATAGTGGATAATGCCTTGATAGCCACTGAGTTGCTCCATTTTATGAAATGTAAGAAGAGAGGTGTCTCAGGTGATGTTGCTCTAAAGCTTGACGTGAGTAAAGCTTATGATCGTGTTAGTTGGGACTATCTGCATGTTGTTATGATTAAAATGAGTTTTAACATTCAGTGGGTGAATTGGATGATGATGTGTGTGTCTTCTGTTAAATATTCGGTCCTTATGAATAATGAGAAAGCAGGTTCAGTTATTCCAGGTCGGGGCCTTCTCCAGGGTGATCCGTTATCTCCTTATCTCTATATTCTGTGTACGGAAGGCTTGTCCTCTCTTATTAAATCAGCTGAGAGAAGTGGTTACATTCATGGTATCAAAATTTGTAGGAGAGCTCCTATTGTATCTCACCTTCTTTTTGAGTATGATAGTCTTTTATTCATGAGAGCAGTGGATCAAGAAGTGGAATTTGTGAAAGATTTACTTCATAGATATGAGCTGGCATCGGGGCAAGAAATTAATTTTGATGAATCTGCCATGATTTTTAGCAACAATGTACAGCAACAAAGGCGTCGATCGCTTGCTGGAATTTTGGGTGTGCAAGAGAAAACTGATGTTAGTAATTACCTTGGAATCCCATCCCTTATTGGCAAAAATAAAAGATAAATTTTCCAATATATTAAAGACCGTATTTGGAAAAACGTGAGCTCTTGGAAGGGGAAGACATTATCTATGGCAGGGAGAGAGGTTTTGATTAAATCAGTGGCCCAAGCTATTCCTGCTTATTGTATGAGTATGTATCTTCTTCCTCCTTCTCTTGGTGATGAAATACAAAAAATGCTAAATTCCTTCTGGTGGGGTGCAAAAAATTGAGAAAATAAAGGAATTAAATGGTTGTCTTGGGATAAACTTTCTATGCCTAAAATTTGGGGTGGTCTTGGTTTCCGTAATATGTATGCCTTTAACTTGGCTATGCTAGGCAAACAAGCTTGAAAATTTGTAGTGCAACCTGATGCTCTTGTGACTAAGATCCTTAAAGCCAAATATTTTTCACATGGTGACTTCTTGGATGCAGACTTGGGACGTAATCCCTCTTATTCTTGGAGGAGTATATGGACGTCCAAGGCTTTGGTGAAACAAAGAGTGAGATGGAGCATTGGAAGTGGTGACACAATCCCTTTGTGGGATGCCCCCTGGTTACGTGATGGGGAGAGGATTTCTTGTCCCATGGGTTTGCCTTTTGAATTTCAAAATCTAGCAATTAGTGATTTATGGATCCATGGTCTAAAATGTTGGAACCAATCCCTTATTGACAGTTTTCTACCTACTCACCTAGAACAAAAAATTTTAAACACCCCTCTTAATGAGCTAGTGAGTGAGGATAGAATTATTTAGGGACCTAGTAACAATGGGCTTTACTCAGATAAAACTGCATATCAAGCTGCTTTGAATAATCTTGCAGATACGAGTCATTTGAAAATAGATGGAGATTGGTCCTTGATTTGGAGGCTCAAACTACCACATAGAGTGAAGTTTTTTCTATGGAGAGCTTGTAGGGATTGTCTGCCTACTAGAGTCCAACTTCAATATCAAGGAGTTAGCTGCTCAAGCACTTGTGTTTTCTGTGAACAAGAGTATGAAAATATTTGGCATCTTTTGATTACTTGCAATATTAGGAAAGAATGTTGGGTGAGACAACGAATCTGGGATTTTATTTTTCCTCAACTGCAAGTTGCCCAGAATTTTCGTGAATTACTCTTCACCGTCCTTAGTTCATTGGATGTGGATAGGAGGGTGGCATTTGCGATGTCCCTTTGGGCCATTTGGAGCGCAAGAAATGATAAACTCTGGGAGGGAAGGACACCAACATTGGATGCTATTATTCATAGATCCTTGACACGTTGTCGCACACGGGTCAAAAACGAGTAGTTTGGAAAACTGTAGTTATGGCACGACAACTCGAGTATCGTCTCTCAAGGACTCTTGGATTGTTATTAACACAAATCAGTTTTGGGGGGTTTTGGGATTAAAGATTCAATCAAGAAAACAGTTAAGAAAACAATGCAAACTAGTGATTATCAATAATTAAAACGATTAATCTACTGTTCTCGGTTTCCCACTATCATTGATTCATATAAATTCCAAGCCCTAAGCGGATTCTAATCCCTTTTCGATTGTAGCGACAATTAGACAAGCGCAATTGACCCTACGAGATATATGTTCCTATTCCGAATTAAGCAAACGGATTAAGCCCTTCGTGAATTAAGCAAACACGATTGAATACACGCGAATTAAGCAAACGCGATTAAAGTAAGGAACATATGATCATCGAAATAAATCAAGACTCATCCTATATAACTTGAATTAAGCAAACAAGGCATATAGGAAAAATATTGAAAGGGAATAGCAACAAAATTGGGAATTAATAGAACCTTAAGTGCATCGGAAACCAATCACAGCAGATCAATCCATGGAATTAGTTCTCCATGGAAAACGTAACACAACTTCAAAAAATTCGCAAAACGGAGATTAGCCAAAGGTTCCCCCTAATCTGCCCTAAACAACAATTTATAACTTCAGAATCTGCGCGCGCTCGCGAGGCGAGCAGCCTCTCGCGACGCGAATATTAAAAATGGCGCCAGTTTGAATTTGGATTCTCGCGAGGCGAATAGTGATTCGCGAGGCGAGACATAAAAGGATCTTCTCATTACGCCCGTGATGAGTATCACGGCCTGGGCATGATAGCTTCTGGTCTTCAGTCTCGCGAGGCGAGATAAGGTTCGCGAGGTGAGACAGAAAGGGTTGCTTTCTCTGGCACAGTCAGCCTTCAGGCTCGCAGGGCGAGGTGGTGATTCGCGAGGCGAGACAGAAAGGATGACATTCTGCTGTTCAGGCTGGTCTTCAGTCTCGCGAGGCGAGTAGCCTCTCGCGGGGCGAACATTTCCAGAATTGCATTCTCCACTGTTTCTTCATTCCCTTGACTCTAAGTTAACCTGAAAATATGAAATAGCCGTGAATGCTTTACTCGACTCCAAATTAACTAAAATATCCTAAAACTACCTAAGAGACTCAAAATGTTGCTTGAGGACAACTAAATCCAAATTTGGGTGAAAAATGAGATTGAACTCGAATAATTGGCACAAAAGCCATGGTCTTACTAGTTATAAAACTAGATAACCAGAGGCTTATCAAAATACCCCAAACTTAAACTTTGCTTGACCCCAAGCAAACTAAAACTCGAAAAGACTCAAACTTGGCAAGGTTAAAGGATCTAATCAAATTCGCTCAAACTTCATGCAGTTTCAACAAAACAATCCTTCTTCAATGCCCCCCCCCCCCCCCCCTTTTCAATGCAATCCCCACATTCATTTACTTTAAACAATTGAGAATTTCATTCAAGCACTCAGTAATCTAAGGCAAGGGATCCAAGTTACACACAAAAGGGAGATCACCAATTTCAAACAATTGCCTTCCTCACAAGGGCATTCAATGTTTCACTCATTCGCTCAATTTGTCTAGGCTATCAACATTTCACTCAGTTTCACTTTTAACAGCATTTCCCATGAATTTGATTTTCATCTCAAACAAGGTTCCCACGGAAACATGCATGCAACATCAAAAGGTCTTTAAAGGTTGTAATGGGGCCTGACTAAGGGTATGATATTCAAGGGTACTAGGCTTAAGTCCCTAGGAATTAAGAGAGCGTGAGAATTTTTGACACATTGAACTTCTACTCAAATTCCTTTTCCATTTTTCTTTTTTGCTTTGGGTGACTACAGCCTTTTTCTTCCAATGCCCTTTTTTTGACATTTTTGTGCTTTTCTTCCTTTTTTTTTTCTCTTTTTTTTTTTATTTTTGCCTTTGGATCCAACCTTTATTTTTTTTTCTTTTTCTCAATCACAAACAACACATCATATCCTTGTAGCCACCCCAAACTTAGTTTCTTGCAACCATTCTCTTGCTAAGCTTCCATGCTTTCCTAATCCTAAGATCGGGTTAACATGGTTTTTCCAGATTTTTGGCTCAGAACATAAGGTCATCAAGAAACAATAGGCTTATTAGGCTCAACGCGGCTAACTAGGGAACATGCATTAGGGATTGGTTCTATTTAGGCCAAGTAGTAAATTCAAAGAAAATTGCCTAAATCATTTGATGCAAGCACATAAACATGCAAACCATGAAGTGACTCAAGCAAATTCGGGAAAGTGCAACTTGAAAGTGATTCACATGATTAAAAAAAATATGTTGGAGGCTCAAATCCTCACCTGGACATTTTTCGCAAATTGTTTGACCGAGATTCAATCCCTAGTGTGTGCATCCCTTCACCCCAAACTTATCATAAATCATGCAGTCATACAAAATATCTCAAAGTTCAATTTTCAATTTTTCACATGGGGATCAATTTTCAATTTTCCAAAACCTAGGGGGAAATCATCAATGGTCAACATATATCATGCAGTCCATCTATGCTAAACTTAACAGAATCCATTTAAGCTCGCCGACACAAGACTGACACACATACTCTTGATCTTCTCAAATTATTCAAGAGCTAAGTTTAAAAACAAAGAAAACAAAACAATTGGTTCCCTCCCCCACACTTAAGACATGCATTGTCCTCAATGAAAGAATATAGATATAAAACAAGAGTGAAGGAAAGGAGAAGGTGCTCCCTGATCAAGTTGAGGTGTAGGTGGGCGCTTCCAAGGAAAGCTCCTCAACAGTAGCATCCTCAGGCACCGAGCTCTCATAGAATAGCTTCAAGCGCTGCCCATTAACCTTAAAGACCTTGTTGGTACCTGCACTTCTTATTTCTACTGCACCATGAGGGAAAACATTAGCAACAACAAATGGGTCAATCCACTTGGATCGAAGTTTCCCAACCATCACCCTTAGGCGGGAGTTAAACAATAAAACCTGTTGGCCCATAGAGAATTCCTTCCTAGAAATCATCCTATCATGGAAGTGCTTAGAGCTTTCATAGGCTTCTAGCCTAATCTCTTCAAGCTGCTGTAATTGGAGTTTTCTTTCAATGCCAGCCTTTTGCATTTCCAAATTACAGCTTCTGACCGCCCAATAAGCACGGTGCTCAATATCTACAGGAAGGTGACATGCCTTACTGAACACAAGTCTATAGGGAGACATCCCTATTGGTGTCTTGAAGGCTGTTCTTTGAGCCCAAAGTGCGTCTTCTAGACAGCGGCTCTAGTCCTTCCAATTTGGCTGCACCACTTTCTCTAGGATCTGTTTGATCTCTCTGTTTGAGATCTCAGCCTGCCCATTAGTCTGGGGATGATATGGAGTAGAGACCCTGTGCACAACTCCATACGAGTGATGGTTGTACCTGCTATCTGACACTCTTTACAAGTGCGGTAAACCTCATAAGCATCCCTAAAAATAATGGGCCAATAAAAACATGAATCTAGGACTTTTCTTGAAGTCCTTTGTGGCCCAAAATGTCCCCCTACTTGAGAAGCATGAGAAAAATGCAAAATAGACTCAATCTCATAGTCGGGGACACATCTCCTAATTACCTGATCACTACCAAATTTCCAAAGATATGGATCATCACAAACATAATACTTGGCATCACTCTTGAGTTTGTGAATTTGTGCCCTAGTTGCACCTGCTGGAAAAACACCAGCAACAAGATAGTTAACAATATCAGCAAACTAAGAAGTTACCCCATGTAACTGTAAAAGCTGTTCATCAGGAAAGTCATCCTGAATGGGGGAAGGATCCTCATCCCTCTCTATTCTGCTCAAGTGATCAGCTACTAAATTCTCAGCTCCACTCCTGTCTTTAATCTCCACACTGAACTCTTGGAGCAACAACATCCACCAAATCAATCTCGGTTTTGCCTCTGGTTTCTTCAATAGGTACTTTAGAGCTGCATGGTCAGTGAAAACAATAACCTTGGAACCTAGCAAATATGATCTGAATTTATCGAGGGCAAAAACAATAGCTAGAAGTTCCTTTTCAGTAGTAGTATAATTAGCCTGCGCAGCATCTAAAGTCCTAAAAGCATAATAAATAACATGGGCAGCCTTGCCCACCCTTTGTGCAAGGACCGCCCCCACAGCATAGTTAGAAGCATCACACATGATCTCAAAAGGAAGGGTCCAGTCAGGAGGCTGGATGATGGGGGTAGAGGTCAAAGCTTTCTTCTGGAAGTCAAATGCCTTTTTGCAGTTGTCATCAAAGTTGAAAATGGCATCATTCTTCAACAAGTTGGATAGAGGAAGAGCTATCTTGCTGAAATCCTTAATGAAGCGCCTGTAAAAACCTGCATGACCAAGAAAAGAGCGAATCTCGCGAACGCAAGATGGGCAAGGCAGTGTAGAAATCACCTCAATCTTAGCAGGATCTACTGAAATACCCTTTTTAGAAATAATATGGCCCAAAACAATCCCCTGTTCAACCATAAAATGACATTTTTCATAGTTCAAAACAAGGTCAGTTTCAATGCATCTTTCTAAAACCATATTCAAACTATGCAAGCATGCATCAAATGAGGAGCCATAAACAGTGAAATCATCCATAAACACTTCCATGCAATTTTCAATATATTTAGTAAAAATACTAATCATGCATCTCTGGAATGTGCCAGGAGCATTGCAAAGGTCAAACGGCATCCTCCTGTAAGCAAACGTGCCAAAAGGGCACGTAAAGGTTGTTTTCTCTTGATCCTCTGGTGCAATGTGGATCTGAAAGTATCCTGAAAAACCATCAAGAAAACAATAATGTGATTTACCAGCTAGCTGTTCAAGCATCTGATCGATGAATGGCAAAGGAAAGTGATCCTTTCTAGTGGCCTGGTTCAACCTCCTGTAGTCAATACAGACTCTCCAGCTATTCTGGACTCTAGTGGGGACAAGTTCATTTCTTTCATTTTTTACCACTGTGAGTCTAGACTTCTTAGGTACAACTTGCACTGGGCTCACCCAATTACTGTCAGAGATAGGATATATGATACCCGCATGCAAGAGTTTTGTTACCTCCTTCTTTACAACATCAAGAATCAAGGGATTGAGTCGCCTTTGGGGCTGCCTAACTAGTTTAGCCCCATCCTCCAACAGAATCCTATGCATACACATGGAGGGGATAATACCCGGTATGTCAGCCAAGGTCCAACCAATCGCCTTCTTATGCTTCTTCAAAACCTCCAAGAGATTAGTTTCCTATTCAGAATCAAGGTTAGAGGAAATGATGACCGGAAGTTTTTCATCCCTCTCCAAGTAAGCATACTTCAGATTTCCAGGAAGTGGCTTAAGCTCTAAGGAGGGTGGATGCTCAATAGATGGTACGTTCGGGGCAGCCGGGCTGTCAAGAACTTCAGATGAATAAACAGCTTCATTTACACTGTTACCCTGTAAAGTGGCATCAATCTCAGCACAAACAGCACAGGTCAGTGCTAGTACAATCAGTACATGAATAAACATCATCAAAATCAGAAAAAGAAGGAAAATTAGCAGCTGCAACCAGATCATGGTAAGTGTCCTCAACAATTTCAGAGAGCAACTCTATTTGAAAAACAGAATGCTCTTCCAAAGGATGCTTCATAGCATCGAAAATGTTGAATTTTGCCACAATGTCACCGAACTCCATGGACATGGTTCCATCGTGAACATCAATATTTGTCTTCGCTGTCTTCATGAATGGTTTGCCCATAATGATGGGTGATCTGCTTGAATTTGTTTCCCCCGCCATGTCCAGGATGTAAAAATCAGCAGGGAAAATCAAATCATTAACCTGTACCAAAACATCTTCTACCACTCCAATGGGGCGAGCATTGGTCCTGTTTGCCAACTGAATAGTAAGACCTGTATGTTGCAAAGGACCAAGATCAAGGTTGTTGAAGACAGAAGTGGGCATGACATTAATAGAAACTCCTAAATCCAACATGCAATTGTCGAATTTACTGTCCCCAATGGTGCATGGAATAGCAAAAGTTCCCGGATCCTTGCACTTCTGTGGCATTGCCTGAGTGAGGGTCGAAACAGTAACCTTCTCAGGTGCAGGCTTGGGTTGAATGAGGGCTGAAACATTTCGCCCCAAATTGACTCTCTCATTACCCTTCAACCTCCTCTTGTGTGTGCACAAATCCTTCAGAAACTTTGCATATTTCGGAACCTGCTTAATCACATCAAGAAGCGGGATGTTCACTACCACTTTTCTGAATACATCCAGTATCTCTCTCTCTTTGTCTTCCCCGTCAATCCTTTTATTTTTCAACACTCTCTGTGGGAAGGGGATTGGTGGCACATACTCTTTCTCGGCTTGAATAACAGCAGAAGGTTCAGGTGTTACCTCAACAGTTTCTTTATCTTTTTCAGGGGCTGCCTCTACAACTTTCCCGGATCTCAAAGAAATTGCACTCACATTAGGATTTGGAGCATTAGGATTCACCACTATTTGTGCAGGTAGTTGGTTTGATCCTTGAGCTTGCTGCATGGCATTCATGGAAGTGGCAAGTTGTCCAATCTGTGTCTGTAGAGCATGAATACTAGAGTATGTTCGCTGCTGAAATTGGAGATTTTGTGCAGCCATTTGCTTGGCCAAGTCCTCTAGTGAAGGTCCAGAAGGTGCAGAGGTGGTCACTTGGGGAGAATTCTATGGTGGTGCTAGTGGTAACATCATTTGTTGCTGCTATGCAGATGAGTTCCTATACCGAAGGTTCGGATGGTTCCTCCAGTTGGGGTGGTACCTATTAGTGGAAAGATCGGGAATGTTGTACCGGTTCTGATTGTTGCCTTGACTGTAAAGACTGGCTGCATATGCTTTAGGAAAATCAGCGACCGACTCATCTTTCAGAATATGGCATGCATCGGACAGGTGCTCAGGAGAAGTACAAATACCACACACCCTTGCTGTCTGAACTTTGTCCATTGCCAACTGTTTCACTAGAGAAGTAAGCTCGTCAAGTCTGGTTTCAAGGGCCTTGTTGGAGGAAGAACCATGAATCTCATTCACACCCCTTGTTTCGACAGAATTGCTTCTAGTTGTGAACTGTTGGGAGTTGAGTGACATGTTCTCAATCAGTTGCTTGGCAGCAGCTGGGGTCTTATCAACAAGTGCTCCCCCACTAGCAGCATCTAGGATATTCCTGTCCATCGGTAGTAATCCCTCATAGAAGTACTGAATGAGTAGTTGCTCGGAAATCTAGTGCTGAGGGCAACTGGACACCAACTTCTTGAATCTCTCCCAGTACTCAGCCAATGATTCATTGCCCTGTCTAATACCACATATCTCCTTCCTGATTGATGCAGCTTTGGAGGCAGGGAAGTATCTTTCTAGGAAAACTTTCTTCAGATCATTCCAAGTTGTAACGGAGTTTGGCTCAAGATAGTGCAGCCAATCCTTTGCAGCGCCTTCAAGTGAGAATGGGAAGGCTCTCAGCTTGATATGGTCTTCTGTTATTCCTTCCGGCCTCAAAGGTGTAGAGCAAACAACCTGGAATTCCTTCAGATGTTTATACGGATCCTCACCTGCAAGACCACTAAACCTTGGCAACAAGTGTATTAAACCATATTTCAATTCAAAAGGAGCAATGACATCAGCATATCCAATACACAAACCATTATAATTAACATCAGGAGCAGCAAGCTGTCTTAATGTTCTTTGATCAGCCATGTTATCAAAAACAGTTTCAGAATCAGAATTACCACTAGTGCTAGCCCGAATTGCTCTACGGCGTGTGTGCAAAGTTCTTTCAATTTCAGGATCAAAATCACACAAGTCAGAACAAGTAGACCTAGTAGCCAGACTAATTCAGAAGAAAAACAAAAATGAAAAATGCGAAAATAACAACAAGAGTCCCCGGCAACAGTGCCAATTTTGACACGCTGTCGCACACGGGTCAAAAACGAGTAGTTTGGAAAACTGTAGTTATGGCACGACAACTCAAGTATCGTCTCTCAAGGACTCTTGGATTGTTATTAACGCAGAAATCAATTTTGGGGGGTTTGGGGATTAAAGATTCAATCAAGAAAACAGTTAAGAAAACAATGCAAACTAGTGATTATCAATAATTAAAATGATTAATCTACTGTTCTAGGTTTCCCACTATCATTGATTCATATAAATTCCAAGCCCTAAGCGGATTCTAATCCCTTTTCGATTGTAGCGACAATTAGACAAGCGCAATTGACCCTACGAGATATATGTTCCTATTCCGAATTAAGCAAACGGATTAAGCCGTTCGTAAATTAAGCAAACACGATTGAAAACACGCGAATTAAGTAAACGCGATTAAAGTAAGGAACATATGATCATCGAAATAAATCAAGACTCTTCCTATATAACTTGATTTAAGCAAACAAGGCATATAGGAAAAATATTGAAAGGGAATAGCAACAAAATTGGGAATTAATAGAACCTCAAGTGCATCGGAAACCAATCACAGCAGATCAATCCATGGAATTGGTTCTCCATGGAAAATGCTACACAACTTCATAAAATTCGCAAAACAGAGATTAGCCAAAGGTTCCCCCTAATCTGCCCTAAACAACAATTTATAATTTCAGAATCTGCGCGCGCTCGCGAGGCGAGCAACCTCTCGCGACGCGAATATTAAAAATGGCGCCAGTTTGAATTTGGATTCTCGCGAGGCGAATAGTGATTCAGGCGAGACAGAAAAGGATCTTCTCATTACGCCCGTGACGAGTATCACGGCCTCGGCATGATAGCTTCTGGTCTTCAGTCTCGCGAGGCGAGATAAGGTTCGCGAGGCGAGACAGAAAGGGTTGCTTTCTCTGGCACAGTCAGTCTTCAGGCTCGCGGGGCGAGGTGGTGATTCGCGAGGCGAGACAGAAAGGATGACATTCTGCTGTTCAGACTGGTCTTCAGTCTCGCGAGGTGAGTAGCCTCTCGCGGGGCGAACATTTCCAGAATTGCATTCTCCACTGTTTCTTCATTCCCTTGACTCTAAGTTAACCTGAAAATATGAAATAGCCGTGAATGCTTTATTTGACTTAAAATTAACTAAAATATCCTAAAACTACCTAAGAGACTCAAAATGTTGCTTGAGGACAACTAAATCCAAATTTGGGTGAAAAACGAGTTTGAACTCGAATAATTGGCACAAAAGCCATGGTCTTACTAGTTATAAAACTAGATAACCAGAGGCTTATCAATCCTCCAATTTTTATCTTGATTGGAAGCATGCAAATTCACCAGGCACTCAACTTCAAAGTGCTGGACGCAATTTGGGTGCTACAACATGGGAAGTTCCACCTCCAGGTTACTATAAATGTAATGTTGATGCAAGTTTCTTTGAAGATGCAGGGAAAACTACTTTTGGTATGTGTATTAGAGATGATCATGGTGCTTTTATTCAAGCTAGGACTGATTGGGTGCCCTCTTGTCTCCCAGTTCTTGAGGGGGAAGTCATGGGTCTTCTCAAAGCTATTCAATGGGTCCAAGAGTTGAATTTAGACCATGTTATTTTTGAGCTAGATTGCCAAGTAGTGGTCAACCATGCCAAATCTCCTGAAGTTGACATCTCCGAATATGGAGTAGCTATTAGAGCATGTTATGACTTTCTTTGTTCTTTTCCAAACTTTGGGATAAGTTTTGTTATGAGACAAGCGAACAGAGTAGCTCATTCGTTAGTTAGGGCAACTCTTTTCACTGCCGGTCCCCATATTTTCTATCATGTTCCCCCTTGTATTGTTGCTTTGATCGCTAATGAGATTCCTTGAGCTTCTTTTCTAAAAAAAAAAAAGTAATCTAAATTAAGTAATACCATTCAAATAATCTTACATTTTTCAGGATAATTAACTGTGGAGTCATGCCTTCAAGGAATTATAACTAGGCCTAAATATGATTAGCCTTCAATTTACGTTACTCAGGTTAGGACCTATTTTTTATCATAATATTAATTAGATCATAAGTCATGCATATTATCTGCCTCTTAATTTCCATGCTTTATGTCATTTTTCGAAATTGTAAGCAAAACTTGGCATATCATTACTATAATACATTGGGTTGCTTTAATCTAATATGCATTTACTATACTAATACTTAAATATGAGATGCTAAATCTGATTATCTTTCTTTATTTCGTAAGAGTTATTGTTTATCTAATTCATCCAAACTGACTACTAACAACACATATTTCAAAATCATAAAATTGTAACTTCAATTTCATAATTTAACCTGTCTTTTCTTATTACATAAGACAATTACTACAATGCTTATGTTTACATCTATTTTTTATTGACAATTGCACAAAATCTATCCATTCAATGCAAATACACCACATTATTTTCTAATAGTCAATCAATATAGGTGATCGTTTATTAGTTACCTAATCTAAAATCAACATATTTCTTATGTTATGCACATATAAACAGGTCCAAATTCACGGATGAATCTTGCATTTTGGTCTTTTTGACTAGACTATAATATGAAGTATATGTTTACAAATGATTAGAGATGATGCACCTATAGTTTCAATGCATTTGCAAAGGTATGGGTTCTTTTGAATTTTATCTATTTCTATTGACTAAACATTTGTATAGTTTAATTTACCAAACATGTAGCTTTCTATATCTCATTGAATATATTTTCTCCTTATAGGCATGCTACTATCTCTTCCAACAAAAACAGCCAAAGAAGTCTACATATTACTCTCTTTTTTTTGAAATGATTCATGTCAACCAAGGTGTCGACGATATGGTTAATATGGACAACATCACTGCTTAATGTTCTTTAAGATTCTATCCGTCTATTTTCTTTTTTCAAACTACTTTATTGTCAAAACACATTTTGTGCATCATGTCTGGAAAAATGATATATGTTTTGTGACTGTATAAACTGTGTAGAAGTCTTAAGGTTCTTATATTGGATCATTATAGTCGTAAGGCTCTTATTTTATTAATGGTAAAATGACAAAATATATCAACGCCACGCAACCGTGCGTAAGCACAAGATTTTTGACTAAAATGGGTTTCTTTTAAAAACTATTTATCAGTTTAGGATTGTTCTGAAACTATTTATCAATGGAGGGTTCTTTTGGACACGTGGCATATTTTTTTTTTTTACTCTGACGGGTCAAAGACGGTACCTACCAATATTAAAAAAAAGACAATTGATAGCAATAATAAGAGACATAAAAAATAATAGTAATAACAATTTACACCAATAAATATTCATCAATTATTACAGTAGTAAAATTTTTTTTTACCTTGTGATATTATTTGCTACTTGTTATTAGGGGATTTTTTTTATTGCCTCTTGTTGTTTTAAATAGATACTTTATCATTAATGTCATTGTCACTCCTTATAATAGTATAATTTTTTTTTATAGCAGTGTTCCTTTTAAATTGCAGGTAACTTTCTTTTAATTCTTACAAGGTAAAAAAAAAATTTTAACTACTGTAATAATTGATGAATTTTTATTGGTGTAAATTGTTATTACTATTATTTTTTTATGACTCTTGTGATATTATTTGCTACTTGTTATTAGGGGATTTTTTTTATTGTGTCTTTTTGTTTTAAATAGATATTTTAATGGGGAGAGCAGAGGGGAGGAGCGTAAAGGGGAGAGGCATGAGTTGTCTGATTCTGAAGCTGAGTATGATAGTGAGAGTGACTTTGATGGCAATGAAGAGAAGTCTCGGAGGAGAAGTACTCGTAAAACTGCTGCCAATAGTAGGGGCAGAGAAGTTGGGAGAGATTCTCCGAAACGATCGGATGGGAAGTTTACAAAGAGGACAAGGGAGAAAAATCCAGGTGAAATTTCTGAAAGAATACAAATGGTAGGTGGACATAAAAATGTTCAGAGTTCACAGCAGAGATCAAGATCCCCTAAAAGCAGGGGAAGGTTTTTACATAGCAAGAAAACCCCGGTTTAGTGAAGAGTGAATCTGTTTCTGGCAATTAACACACAGGCAGGTAGGTCTTCCTGCTTTTGATCCTTCCTTGTTATAATTTTGCAAATTTAAGATTAAATGTCTTAATATTATCTTACTGTTTGATCTTTTACCTGTATAATTCCTCTGCATGAGATCAAATAATGGTTTATTATAATAGAATGTCATATGTTGAAAGTAGCGAAAATTACAAAAGGGATTCTTGGTAAAAGCATTTAGAGTTTTAGGAATAACAATCCCTCAATTGGTGATGTTCATTGAGTGGTTAACTAATAACAACTTTGTATGCTCCCCCCACCCCACCAAACACCCCCACCCACATATTTATGACAAAATAGAAGTGCGGTGGGGGGATATGTGATGTGTCATTGGCTGCTTTACAGTCAGCACTTATATTCTGAAATGTTCCTTAAGTAGTCTTTGGTATTCCATTCGGGATTTTGGGGTCTGGGGTTGAAGCTGAAGTTGCTCTAAGATGATGTTATGGACAGCAGTCACTCATATCTTATTTGTTCACAGTTTATGGTTTAGAGGTTGGCTGTTCTACTCATTGTTTTGAGTGTAAACAATAGATGTAAATAGCTGATCATCTATTTCTTTATTGTTCTGCAGCCAGAGAAGCACGACTGCCAATAAAATCTCATTTTGAGTGCAAGTTGTGTAATTCCAATGACAATTTTTTAACTTTTTAAAATGTTGCGATGGAGGTATCGTTGAGGGGGAAAGCCAAATAAAGTTGGAAAGCTCTTCATTCATGTTTAATTTGGATATTTATAGAGAAAATTCGTGTTGTTTACAATCTAGAGGGTTCTCTGTCAAGCATTCAGATTATCCTGTACGATGTTTCTTTTAAAATTCTTAAATCATTTGAATATCTCTTTAATTTTGATCTCCTAGTTGTCATCTTCACCACTGTGTATACAAAGATGGATACTTAAAATTGTTATAAGTCACTCCAGACAATGCAAGTAAAGGAAGGTGAAAAGGACCAACCCTAGAAGGCTAATAAGCTTGATGGATTTCCTATTGAGGCTAGGACATCTTTTGGAATTGTGAGTTAGCTTGGCCACTTCAGAGTAAGTTGTTTTGGCTGTTTATGATTATTTCCATATGCACCTAATTTGGAAATCTTTTCTCCTTCCGTTGAAGAGTTTCTGGAAGTTGGAAGAAAATATAGTGTTTTAGAATCTAGAGTTTTGCTCTTCTTGCCGGAGCTTGGTTTATTTAGCTAGAGTGTATTTTCAGAGTTTTTAGCCACATATTTCTCCCTCCACACCATTTATGGAATAGGCTTTCTAAGGGTGCATCCTTGTTTGATATGCAAAATGACTGAATCGTCTTTTGAGCTGATTGTGTATTTTCTCTTATTTCCTTTTTCTCTTATTTTTTTTTATAGAAAAGAGTTTATTAGAGAGAAAGGGGGCATAACAACTTCAGGGAGGATAAAGTATCATCTAAAACAGGAAAAATCATACAACAAGGAACATGAAAAACATAACACATCAACTAGAAGTATCAGCCTTTAATTCCTAATAACCTTTAGTGGCTAAGATTTAATCATACAACCAGAATTTGACTGACGTCTAAACATTTTGTCAGGCTATTGTTCTCTTGTTTCATTCCCTAAAACGGAGTAAGACATCGATTCTTACCTTGATCTGCAAAAAAAAATACTTGGAGTTGGAATTTGTTTCAGTAATCTAAAAGAAAGTAAAATAGAACGACGAAGACAATAAAAGAAAAAATATTAAATAGGAAGTAATTAAATATATGATCTTGTACCTGTAGTAGTTTCATAGGCATATAAATTAGAAGAATATATCAAACTAGTTATTTTAATCAATATCACAAACAAAATTCAAGAAAATGATTATTTGATGAAAGGAGAGGAATATGTCTCGGGATCCACTTGTAGAAAAAGCTTTGGCTGTCTTGCTTGGTGCCAATGCATTTTGTTTCACTTAATACAGTATTTTGGTTAGAAATTCAAGTGGCTGAATATAGGAGGGAAAGTGGGTATGTGGATATAAGCCCAACAAGGAGACAAAGATGTGAGGAGGATATGCATGCATGAACTGGAACCTTGGCTTTGTGATTGAAAATTGTTAAGGAATATTTTCAACATTTTAAAAGATTGAAGAACTGAGTAGTAATGCTTTATGAAATTAGGGCATTGTTAGATATGATAAGGTGATTAAAGGCAAGGGAAGATACAAACAGCTTGACTTTTTACCTGAAATTGACTATTGGATAGATGAGTGGTCCCCATACCACTTGGACTTATCCAATATCAAGCCTTGAATCTTGGCAAATTCTGGAGAATTCTGTTCAATTTGTTATTTACTGTGTAGTATTACTCAGTATAGAATGTGCATGTCTTGAATATTATCATTTCCTGCTTCTATTAGAAATTTCAAGCTTGAACTCCAAATTTAGACCTCTTCGCGATTAGTTCTTTCTACACAAGTTGAAGTTTTTTTTTTTCTCTTTTATAATAATTTTTATAATAATGTTATTCTTTTGGTTCGTGGACAGGCAGTTGATTGGCCTTGAACCTGTTATCTTCTCTAAATCAACCATGTTCTTTAGAGGGAGGAGATGCTAAGGATCATCAGGGATCTTGTTTGAATGAGTATCTGGATTTTAAATCCCCAGGCTTGTTTGAATCTGTTTTAAAGAAGTATAGAAAGAGCTGGTTTCTATCAGTGTCAGCTAGCAGGTTTTGTTGGGTTAGCTCAAGTTGCAGGTTATTTCTTTGTTGTTGCAGTGTCGCTCTTTTGGTGCAAAGCTCTTGTGGCTCTGTTCTATGGGTTCCTGTTGCCTACAACTCATCTTGTTAACTTTTTTATGCACTTATATTGATCTTTCAGTTTGCTTTCCCCACCTAGTGGGATAAGGCTTGGTTGTTATTGTATATTGATCTTTCAGTTTGCCCCTTGTTTGTTTTGTGTGCTATGGGTCTGGGTTTGATTCTTTGTTGTTGGTTTGGTGAAAGGTTTTGATCACTAGCTTTGTTACTCTCTGTCACTTCTACTGTGGCATGTCTTGTGCCATATTGTTCTTGATATAATTTCCCTTTTGCCTTTCAAATATGCACAACTTCATCAAAACTTATGAAACCAAAGCATTTTTTTTACTGAAGCTTTATGGGGTAGTTCAAGAAAATTTCATGATTATTTAACGTGGTAATCCTAGAGGATGATACACAACAAAAGCTTGATGAAGTTGTGCATATGGCAATCCTGTTTTGGCTTCATAAGTTTTGAGAAACCATTATATATGTAGATCTAGCTTAAACTCATGTGGATAGAGCATGGTTACGGCAAAGTTGGATTCTCACTTGGCCTGGAGAGAGAATGTGAACAATGCTCAGTAGCTTTATACTAAAATTACACTTAAAATCCATGTTTGTTCAACTAGCAAATTCTACTCCATTTGCATTGGAATCCTCCGAGTACTTGACATTACAATCAGGGTTGTGGTTTTGATGAGTTGAATATGGATTCCATTCTGAATAGTTGTATCTTCCCTTATCTCCCAAATGCAGAATACAAATTTGATTAAGCTCCTAGGGATTGCAGTTAATTTGCTCCCCCTTAATGAAATTTACTACTTCAAAGGAGACATTTGTGGACAATCAGGTTTGTGGAATTTTGTTTTTCAATTTTATAATGGAATTATTGTCAAAGGAGACATTTTCAAAAAACCCCTAGCAAAGAAGACATCTTTTTATAACATGATTTAGAGTATAAGTTGTTAGCTGCTATCATTATTCCAATTTATCATCTGGTATATCTATAAAACCATACTTTAGCTAAGTTTTTGTCTATTCCTGCTAGACTATATGGATTGTATGTCGGTTAGAATTTTTCACGCAAAACCTTTATTCCTTAACACAAGTATAACCATTTTTCCTTCTATCTTTGACACCATTTTTTATTTTGCAGGAAAGGAACTTCCTTAAGAAAGCACTTTGAATGGAGTCTCCATCTCTCAACCTAAGTGTCAACACCTCACATTCGCCACTCTGCAAAAGAGCCCTACAACATAACAACAAAGGATTAGATATATTCTAGGTAATATATAGTTTTCTAGGAGGTTCATGGATAAAATCCAATGTAATATTTTTTATTTTTTTTTGAAAGGACCCAATGTAATTTTTTAATGTATGATACTAACTATCAAGACGTTGTAAGTTGCTTTTGTTTTCAATATCCATGCGTAAATGTGAGTTGATATGTCGTTGGTGTGATTTAAAATGTATCATGAAAGATGATTTTATTGTAAAGGTTGTCGGTTTCAATTTTGACCACAACTCAGTTTCATTTAAAAATTATTTACAATTTGAGAATATTTACGACAATTTTAGTATGATCATGTTTTTATGGGATCATGTATCTCATATAATTTATTTTACTAATATTTGTCTTTTACCTACGGTTGGAGGGTGTAGCTACAAGTTAATGAATTTTACCTACGCCAAGGAAAATTGTAGGTACAACCTATAGTGATAAATCGATACAACTGTAGATATAAGTATATCATCCGCAGGTAGGGGTGAGAATAGGCCAGGCCGCCCGACAGGGGCCTGTTTAAGGCCTAGTTTGGCCTAACCTGTTTAATAAAAAGGTCAAGTCTAGGCTCTACAAAAAGCCTATTTAGTTAAATAGGTTAGGCTTAGGCTTATAAAAAAGTCTTTAAAGCTTGGTAGGCCGACCTGTTTAAAATAATAATATTTTTAATCAAATATATAATATTATTTTAATTAAAAAGTCTTTTCTTTCTAATGTTAGAACACGCTGCCTAGTACACCTTCAAGAGACACTACTATATGAAATAGTAGGAGAGAAGAATATCAATTTGGGAGATGTCAATAATATGGCGTAGGCTCCATAGAAAGAAGGTTCTTTTAGTTCTTGATGATGTTGACGCACTGCAGCAGTTACAAGCACTAGCTGGTGATTATGATTGGTTTGGTAGTGGAAGCAGAATCATAATTACAACTAGGAATAAACATTTGCTAGCAGAGCATGAAGTTGAAAGAATGTATGAAGTACATGAACTAAACGATGAGGAAGCTTTACAGTTGTTTAGTTGGGAAGCTTTTAAAAAAGAACAAATCCCTTCCAGTTACTTTGGAATTTCAAAACGTGTAGTAAGTTATTGCTCTGGCCTTCCATTGGCTTTGGAAGTAATTGGCTCGCTCTTTTATGGTAAAGGAATAGAAGAATGGAATTCTGCATTAGATGGATATGAAAGAGCCCCTCATAAAGAAATTTTTAGAGTCCTTAAGATAAGCTACGATACTCTGGTAAATGTTCAGAAGGAAATATTTCTTGATGTGGCTTGTTTCTTCAATGGTGAAAAATTGGAAGATGTCAAAGATATGCTATTAAGTGTTTGTGGTTTCACATCAGAATATGACATTGGAGTGTTGATTGATAGATCCCTCATAAAGATTGAATATGGTCGTTTAACAATGCATGACTTGGTACATGACATGGGTAAAGAAATCATTCAACAAGCATCTCCTAAAGAGCCTGGTGGTAGCAACAGATTATGGTTCTCTGAGGACATTCTTTGTGTTCTACAAGAGAACAAGGTAAGTAAGAGCAATATGCAATGTCTAGTAAGAATGACTAATTACTTTTTATTGATATTAAACTTCAACGGGAATTACGTTGATCTTGGTTTGATTTAGTTACATCATTCATCCTTGTTTCAGAAATTATATAAGCCTTTCTTGAAATTTATGTTGTCATTACACTTATATCCATGTTGGGTGATGATTGAAATTGCACTTACCTTTCCTTAAGAGGAGGTGAGTGTAAGTTTTGAAATATTGGGTGTAAATAAGTCAAACCTCAGGAGTGATCCGTGTAATTTTCTCTAATGTTTTGTTTGGTTTGAGAAAGAAAATAGAGATAGAGAAAATGGAAGGAGGGAATTGGGTACAAAGTAAAAGGCGAGAAAATAGTAGATTTTAAATAGTTTTTTTGGTACGAGAGAAACATGGGAGAAAATTAAGACAACGAATTTTTTTTTTAATTAAATAGACAACTTTACCCCATATTCTATTTTTCATTTTTATATTTAAAAATTATTATATTTTATTATTTATATGTTAAATAGAGCACATAAACTTTTTTTATATGTTAACACACAAGTTTATAAATATTATATATTTATAACTTAAAATCTATAAATACTTGTATATATTTTTTGAATATCTATATATATATATATATATATATATATATATATATATATATATATATATATTTTGAACGTTTATGTTCCTGTAATGGAGGGTGTGACCCCTGTTTCCTAGCGTCTCTTGTTTGCTAAAAACTAGCGAATCGTGAATCAGCTAACAGATTTCGGATAAGTTAGCCAATTGGATTTGAAGTATTTGGTAAAAAAATAGGGGTCTAAGCGGATCCGATCCGCGAATCTGATGGATCCGAACATATCCGAACCGATTTTGGCGGATTGGTTCGGATTTGAAAACACTAATCCGAATAAGATCGGTTCGGGTCTCGGATCCTACAAATCTAATCCGATCCGAACCCTATAAAAATTTAATTTTTTTAATTATTATATATATATATATATAATGTTAATATATTATTATATGTTTAATATAATTAACAATTAAATATGTATGTTTATTTTTTTTATTAATTTCTGAAGTTTAAATAAAAAATAAAAGAATAATGGGTAATCCGATGACCCGAACCGATCCGATCCGATTGTGGTCGGTATTGTTCGGGTCCGTAGTTGAAAAGCGAACAAATCTGATCGAGTGATCGGTTCGGATGATGAATCCCTCCAAACCCGATCCAATCCGACCCGACCTTACTACACCCCTAATAAAAATAGCAGTTAAACTAGACGATAAATATAAAATGACATAATGGACATGTTTATAAGTTATATATATATGTGTGTGTGTGTGTGTGTGTGTGTGTGTGTGTTATTTATTTTAAAATAATTAACATTTTAATACTTTAATTTCTTTATCATCTCAAAAATTAAAATATAAATTTTTTTCCAGACAATAGGATATTTTATTTTATTTAAGAGTTTAATATATGGATATTCAAGTTTCCAACATTTTTATTGTGTGGTGAACTAATGCTTTTAAATTCATTGGGAAACTGATAAAATTGAAGGCATAATTTTGGACTTACCCAAAGGTCAAAAAGTACAATGGGATGGAGAGGCATTCCAGAAGATGAAAAACCTTAGAGTGCTTATCATAAAAAATGCATGCTTTACTAGACTCCCTACAAATCTCCCAGATAGTTTGAGAGTGTTGGATTGGAGCCATTATCAATGGGAGTTTCTACCTCTCAACAACTACAGCTGTGAACTGCTCAAACCATTGATCACCAAGGCATGGATACCTGTTTCTTTTTGTGTGCAGAATTTCGAGAGTTTAAGTGAAATATGCTTTAGCAATAGCGAGTTTTTAAAGCAAGTGCCAAACCTGTCTGTAGTTCCAAACTTAAAAAAGTTGTATCTTAATAATTGTCCTCGCTTAATTGAAATTCATGATTCTCGTTTGGATCTTTGAGTAAACTTAGAGTCTGAGTGCTCAACGATGCATCAACCTCGAGAGACTCCCACATGGCATCAAGTTGACATCTCTTGAACGCCTCGATCTCAGTTGGTGCTCAAGTCTTCAAAGTTTCCCAGAAGTATTAGAAAAAATGGAAAAGACTACATTTCTTTATGTGAGAGAGACTGCCATTGAATAACTGCCATATTCAATTTGCAATCTTACTGATCCTCAAGAGTTGCACTTGTATGGGTGCAAACATCTGAAGCAATTACCAACAAGCGTTCTTATGTTGCCACAGCTTCAAGTTCTAAGTGCTAATGATTGTGGAGAGTTGAAAAAGTTTAGCAAGTGCAAAGGTGAAGATGGAACAGATTCCTGGATCGTCCAGCAAAGAGCCAACCAGAAAATGAAGTAACAAGATTTTGTGTGTTATCAACTACTTCTGCATTCAGTGGCAAAGTTATTGGAGGAGAATTACATCAGACAACCTGATCCCAACAGCCATTGATGATTCTTCCATAAAAAAATTGAACCAACTTTGGAAGATGATGAAATGGTTACATTTTTTGCTTCTCTGGATGGTGACCTCAACCTCGTTCAGCCAAGTGAAGATACCCAGAGATAATTGGAAAGACTACAGGACTTACTCTCCAGAGATTTTTATGATTTGCTGTGTCAGAGACAGTACAGTACCATGAAAGCCACCTTAGAGTACCTCTCCAATTTGCCTCACGATGGAGGAATCTGTGGGATATGAGATCAGTTATAACACAACTTTCAAGGGAATTCACTCACTGGAGTAGGGATTATGAGGATTCAAGTAGGAAAATTGAATTGACCACTACAGACCTGTTAAATGCAGATGAATTACAAGATGGTCTTCAAGTTATTAATAACAATTTTTGGGAATCAAGATGATAACACTCAACACCATGGCTATGGATCAACCAAAAGAGAAGGAGAATGAGAGAAAAGTGTATGAGATCAATTCAGAGAATACCTATTATCTGAATGTGTGTAAATTCTCATTCTAATTAACTTACTTTGTACAAGAAGTATATATAGGCAGTTACAAAAGAGCTAACCAACTAAAGAAAGAAAAAATACTAACTAACTAACTGAAGAGTATCAGTTAACACCCCCCCGCAAGCTGGAATGGATGTCAGACATTCCTAGCTTGGACCGAAGCGCACTAAATGGTCCTTGATGCAGTGGTTTGGTAAGAATGTCAGCCACCTGATCTTGTGTATGAATAGGGAGGAGGTGTGTGATGCCAGCCAACACCTTGTCACGAACCAGGTGGCAATCAAGTTCAATATGCTTGGTTCGTTCATGAAATACGGGGTTGGCAGCAATGTGTAGAGCAGAATGGTTATCACAGTAAATGGTCACTAGTTTCGGATGTTCAAAGTGCAGGTCTTGGAGAAGATAGAGCAGCCATTGTGCCTCACAAGTGCCATGAGCCAAGGCTCTGTGACTCAGCCTCTGTAGAAGAGCGTGAGATGACAGTTTGTTTCTTGCTTTTCCAAGAGATAGGAGCATTCCCAAGGAAAAAACATAAACCAGTGATTGATCGCCTGGAATCGAGGCATGCACCCCAATCAGAATCAGTGAAACCTCGCAAGCAAATCGCAGAGTCTGATGGGAAGAAAATGCCAGCACCAGGAGCATTTTTAATATACCTTAGCACTCGGTGGGCTGCCTGAATATGTAAGTCTGTGGGTGTCTCCAAAAATTGGCTAAGTCTACTCACAGCAAAACAAATATCGGGCCTGGTGTGAGTTAAGTAGAGTAACCTACCAATCAACCTTCTGTAGGATGAAGGGTCAGTCAATCGTGTTCCAACATCCTTGTTGAGCTTGAGTTTAGGATCCATTGGGGTGGCATATGGCTTGCACCCTAGAAGACCCGTGTCTTGTAAAAGGTCCAAGGAATACTTCCTTTGGTACAATGCAATTCCAGATGTGGACTTGGCAACTTCAAAGCCGAGAAAGTACTGTAATTCCCCAATGTCTTTAATGCTAAACTTCTGATGCAGGGAGTCCTTGACATGTTGAATTTCAGTGAGGTCATTGCCTGTAATCACCAAGTCATCAACATAGACTAATATGGCAGTGAACCCTGTTGAAGTTTTCTTGGTGAATAAGGAGTAATCTGCCCGAGACTGAGTGAAACCTAGATGAACCAGGGTGTCTGTCAGCTTGGCATTCCATTGCCTGCTGGCTTGTTTCAAGCCGTAAAGGGACTTTTGGAGTTTGCAGACAAGAGTCGGATCAGGGACAGTGAGGCCAGGTGGAACTTGCATATACACATCTTCCAATAGATCTCCATGCAAAAAGGCTGTGTTAACATCTAACTGGTGTAAAAACCAGTTGTTGGAAGATGCCAAGGCTAGCAATAGTCGCACTGTGGTCATTTTGACCACTGGGCTAAACGTTTCCATGTAGTCCAATCCTGCAGTTTGTGTAAAGCCTCGAGCAACCAGTCGTGCTTTGTGTCTCTCCACTGAACCATCTGCACGAAACTTGAGTTTGAACAACCATTTACAGCTCACTAGTGGTTTATCGGGGGGTAAGTGAGTGAGTGTCCATGTGTTGTTGGCGTGCAGGGCTGCCAATTCATTATCAATAGCAGCTTGCCAAGCAGGATGTTTGATGGTATCACAGTAAGAAGTTGGTTCTGAGATGGATGAGATGGAAAGGGAGAAGTGTTTATGGTTAGGGGTTAGATGGTCATATGAGAGGAAATGAGACAGAGGATATTTTGTTGTGGGAGGGGTTGGGGTGAGTGTGGAATTAAGAGTGCAGTGATATTCTTGAAGGTAAGAGGGTGGTTTCCTGGTCCTGTTAGATTGTCTGCTAGGTGCAGGAGGTATGGGAATGTGTGGTGAATGTGGTGATGGAATGGGAGAAGGATGTTGTGGTGGGATAAGGGAATCATGGATTGGTGAGGTTGGAAGGCCAATGTCTGTGGTGAGGTTATGTGGAGGATTTGGGGAGGATGTGTTGATATGCCATGGATCATGTGGTGAAATGGTGTGATCAGGTTCAGGATAGGGGCATCATGGCAGTGTTATGTGGGATGGATGGATTGGACAGTGTGTGGAAAGGGAATATGTTTTCATGGAAAGCGACATCTCTGGAGAGAAAAAGCTCCCTGGTTTTGAGATCAAACAACAATATCCTTTTGTGCCAGCCTTGAACCCAAGATGGACACATTTTCTTGATCTTGCATCAAGCTTCTGCCTATGACTGGGAAGAGTGGTGGCAAAGCTTAAGCAACCAAACACTTTCAGTTGTTCAATGTCAGGAAGTTCTTTGTGTAGGACTTGATACGGTGACTGATTTATCAAGTAGGGGGTAGGCATTCTGTTTATTAGGTAAACAGCATGACTCACAGCTTGAGTCCAAAAACACTTAGGAACATTGGAGGCAAAGGAAAGAATACAAAGTTCTGTACATACTGTAACAGAACAGGGCATATGATTGACACATGCTACAAGAAGCATGGATACCCCCCGGGCTATTTTCAGAAAAACAACAGTGCCAATAACTACATTGTAGAAGAAGAGATTGAGGAAGATGACAGATCAGTGAAGTCACTAAGATTGAGAGATGAAGTTGAGGACAATCAAAAGATAGGTTTCACACCTGAGCAACATAAGGCCATCTTGGCCATGCTGCAGCAATCACACAGTTCCACTTCTTCTCACAATGCAAACCAGATTGTGACTCAAGTCTCAGGAAGACCAGGTATTATATGCTCTGATACCATGATAACACTCAACACCATGGCTATGGATCAACCAAAAGAGAAGGAGAATGAGAGAAAAGTGTATGAGATCAATTCAGAGAATACCTATTATCTGAATGTGTGTAAATTCTCATTCTAATTAACTTACTTTGTACAAGAAGTATATATAGGCAGTTACAAAAGAGCTAACCAACTAAAGAAAGAAAAAATACTAACTAACTAACTGAAGAGTATCAGTTAACACAAGAGAACAGAAAATGAATCGTGCAATAAGTTGGCCCATTTGTAGGAAAGAAAGAGAGAGCTGGAAGAACAATTAAATGCCATTAATGATAACATTTCTGTTACTCAATCTGCCAAGGAAATGGCTGCAAAGAGAATGAGAGAAACATATGAGGAAGCAAAGACACTCAAAGCTCAAATAGATGAGTCGAGGCAACAAGTTCCGCGCTTGAGAGATGAGCAGGAATGTGCAAAGAAAATCCAAGCAAAAATTAAAGCTGAATGGTCAAAACTCAAAAGTAAGTTAACAGCTATGTTATGAGAACTGAGAAGTGAGATCTACAAGTTCAAACATATCAACTCACAGGTACCTTAAATCATGTCTCTATATTCTTATTCTTATCTCTATATTCGTATTCAACCATATCAAATCCAAGTATCTTCTCTATTTCCCAATGGTCAAATTCTGAAAATTGTTGACTTGGGAATTTTAAACCATCAATCATCTCTAACTTGTGGAGATGGTTATATTGTCACTCAGTAACGTTACTTGCAGATAAATTTCCTTACACTATTCGTACACCACTTTATTTTTGGATAATTATTAATAAAACAAGAAAAATACATGTTTCCACTTTCAAAACACACACTCCTTGTATCTTTATTTTCTCCATAAAGAAAGATATAGAAATGATGTATAACTATTGATGTGAAAATAATGATGCCCTATTGTCACTATAGCATGAATACATTTTTCTTAATCTATGTGTATGTTCTCGTGGGTGTGTGTAGGAATTCACTTAATTTATAGATTTGTTTTATTTGTAAAATTATATTTAAACCTCAACCAGAAAAATTTCAATTTCACTTTTTAGGATGGGGGTATTATTGGCACTCCAATATGTCTGTTCACACTCCCTATATTTTTTTAATACTTTAATTATATTTTCCAAATTTGCAACAAAGGTGAAAAATTAGTTTCTTCTATATTATATTTGTTTATTCATATTCTATTTTAACTAAAACTAATTTATAATTCTTTTGTAATTCATCTAATTTAAATCTTTGTATTAGTCATAAGTATTTTATTTCTTTATTCTTTTATATGTAGTATATTTTTTATTTTTTTGACAAGTGTAGTATATTTTTTTTATATATAGGCAATATTTAAATAATGTAATACTGATGCCATCTTCCAGTGTTCACACCATCCCATCTTCCATTGTTCCTTTAAACTATTTTTTGTTCGTTTTCATGATAATCCAACTAATAAGCTCTTTGTCCTTTTATCCAAGTCTTAAGGGGCAATCCACCTTGCAACTCGTATTTTTTTAACTTTTTATCGAGGTCTTAGTTAAAATTATAATCGGTAAACTCTTTATCCTCTTATTTTGGTCATAGCGGACAATCCATCTCGAAAGCTTTTTATCTTGAAGCTTCAATTATTGGTACAGATTTTTTGGCTTCTCTTCTCCTTATAAGAAAAATTAGGCAGACACTACTTACAAAAAGCTGTTGCCAAAAAAAAAAAAGTTCCTTATTTTAAAGATTAAATTACATCTTGTCCCCCTTGAGGTTTAGTTAAAAGGCACAACCCTAAACTTAACTAAAAATTTCACTGAACTTCGTTGACCTTGATGATCGTTAATTAAGTTAATGGATTCTAACAGAATATTCTTTTTAACCTTACTAGCTTTGAAATAACTAGATAGAGTGGTTAACAAAATTAAAATTTAAAATAAAAATAATTTATATATTTAATAAGTTTCATTTCAACACATTGTTTTGTATAGGTTTTGTTTCTTCAATGATATTGGTTTTGTTTCCTGTTAAGAATGGTCATGGTCAGCAACCTATATCAGAGTCAATTGTTGTAACCACATTTGTATCTTTGTCTCAAAGTCATATTTCTTTTGCTTGCACTAATATTTCAAAGAAAAATAAAGGGAAAAGAGTAGCTAAGGTTGTAAAACCAAATGCTACTAAAAAGGTTGATACATTTTATAACTCATCACTGTACGTGTTTATTTAGCACGTACACTTGTTTTGTTTTTAAATGATTCTTAACCTGCTTTTCTTTTTTCCCTTTAAATGATGGAACAGAGGGCCATAAGCCAAAGCCAAACAGCTGTTGAAGCCACTCTTGGACCGAACCAAGTTGGATCGAGTCAAACTACACCAAGCCAAGCTGAAGATATCATGATAGTAAGCTCGTATGGAAGGCATCAGAGATCAAAATGTGATGCTTACTAGTTTTTTTTTTTTTGAAGCAATGATGCTTACTAATTGTTGCTTGTGGGTTTTAGTTTTTCCAATTTTAAGTTGTTAAATTGAGTTTTGATGTCCTAAAACTAGTAGTATTTTAACTACAATGAAAACAATTGATTCCTTATTATGGTATGTAATATCCTAAAATTTCAATGTACTCTTTTTAATGAAAAGATTAAACTAGAATGAGTTTTAGTAGAAAAGATTTGTAGTATATGAATCTATTGAAATTGTTTAATAGTTACAAAAGAATAAAAATAAAAGCACACACTAGGGCCCATATGGTTAACAATTGGAGTGACTTTGAACAAATATAGTCACAATGGCAGCACACAGATGTTAGAGAAATTGGAAAAGAATCATAGGAAAGAAACTGTGGGGTCCATTGGGATGCCAAATTGAAATTGAAAGAGAATGAATTTGGAATAGGTTTCTTCTGGGCTTTTTTTTAGAGAAGAGACCCAAGTGAGTGATATAAAAGAATAACCTATCTGAGATAGAAAAAGAGCACCGTAAGTGAAAAGAAAAAGGGACTGCACAACACTACGAACGAGAAGAACACATCGGGTTTGTTATGCTTTGCTTGATAGAATAAGAGAGCAATAAATAGGATTCACTTGGATTTATTTGGAGGTCTACAAAAGGTGAGTAAAAATGACTTTTGCTCACTCTTCCATGGTACAAATAATTTCTAGATTGTATAAATTCTTAAAAATATTCCTGGAAAGCTTATATAATATTTCCGTTTTTCGTGCACAACACTTCTTCAGGGTTCACATGAATTGTGATCACGGTACCAAGTTCCTATTAGATCTTTTTATTTCAGTTCATTTATGTATTGAACCTTGTGCGTCAACTTAGTATTAAGTCAAATATTGAATTTGGAATTAAACTTTCTCCTCCCTGATACGTGTTTCATCACATTGAGTTTTTTTATATATTAGAATTTAATTCATTATTATTTAATTGTGTCAGTCTTACTTTAATTATTGTTAAAAAATATATATGTTTGGTTTATATGAGTTGACTGGCATGTTAGATGATGTTATATTGTTGCCTTGGCATGACATAATATTATTGTTATCAACGCATAGAGTTTGGAAACCTTGATAGTCATTTGGGATGACATATTGCATTATGCATGAGTTGGTTATCACCTTCCGGGGAGGGATGACGGTATACATTCTATTCCGGGAATAGGATGAGAGATATCACCATCAGGGATGGGATATCAGATAATTAAAATATTCACATCAGGGATGGAATATTAGATACATCCATCTAGGATGGGGAAGACGAGAGATATCACCATCCGGGATGGGATATCAGATAATTAAAATATTCATATCTGGGATGGAATATTAGATACCTCCATCTGGGATGGGGAAGGCAATGGGACGCCATTGCATGGATATGAGCTCATAGACCTTAGTGAATCTGGGATTCACACTGGTTCTGGGAACCAAATAGTCAAGTGATTCTAGGAATCACCGAGTCATGTTCATGGAGTTGTATTACATAGAGTTTGCATGGTGAATGTGATTAAATGTAATGAGATGCGACCGTGGTTGGTTTTATGAGCTTGTGGTTTAAATGTTTGACATTGATTAATTTATACCTTATTATTTTGGAGATTTATTATATTTATTATTTTGAAAATTAGCGGGTATCATGGATGTTTTTCTGGTTACTACGCCGGCTGAAAACAACACTATTTGTGAACCCTTTTATTAGATGATTTTTATTCACTGGGATTATATCTCATTAAAAGTCTTGTTTTTAGAGCACGAGGACGACGTCATAGAGACTTGAAGACCTAGTGAATTTTTATTATTTATTATCTAGCTTGGTTAGTACATTTTGAAATAAATAGCCATTTGTGGCTAGACATGTTTATTTTATTTATTTTTAACATTGGGTTAATTTTAGTAGATGCTCGGGTTTTGAGGCAATTCGTTTTTATTTATGTAAGGTTTATTATCATTATTTTACCTTAATAATTATTGAGATATTTTCATAATATTATATTTATGAAAAATTTTATTTAGCCATTTTTTTGTGAATCTATTTTGGGTTACTATTGTAACGAAGCGTTACATTTATGGTATAAGAGCAGTTCAATTCTAAACCGGACTGTGGTAACGGGGCTTTTTCTAAAATAAAACTTGGGTGCATAGTATGCTTATTAAAGTTATAGATGCTGCATGCTATTCTTTGGGATATTGGACCTGATCAACCCATTATTTCATTGGTAGCGAGCTGATTTATGATGACTAATAAGCGAGGGACGAATGTTGCACTATGGCCAAAGCTATGCAAGAGCAGACGGAGACTCTCCGTCAACTGAAGGGGAATGGAGGCCAGTCACTAATGGAGTGGTGGTAACTTAGGACCTTTAACACGTGGGGCCTTTCGAATTCAAGAAGAACAATCCGCCATCATTTTGAGGCAGCTTAGATCCGAAGGAGACTAAATTTCTTCTACTCATATAGGAGAAAAAGTTACTCTCTTTGTTTGATTCTGGAGCAACACATTCTTTGATATATCCCTTGTGTGCGAAATTTAGAGTTACCTATCTTTCATTTGTCCTTGATTCATGTGTTTCTACTTCTATGGAGGGCAATCTTATTATTTCCAGTGCTTGTTATTTTCTTGTACATCAGGACATGCCTTTTGTCATCAATCTTTTATCTATGTCTGGATTGTATGTTATTCTTGGTATTGATTTATTGGCATCTCGGCTCATTGCCATAAAGCACTCTAAACAAAACTATCCTTATCTCTTCACATCCAATGTCTTTTGATCTTCAATGTTGACCCATATTTTATTTGATGTTTCTTGTGATAAATGCTTGGTTTATAGAGTTCAAGGATACATATTCTCATGCACTCGCCACTATAGAGGGCAGACAATGGTGTAGCGACTATATCTGTGGCTCGTAAGTTTCAATAGGGGTTGAGTTTAGCATAGATCTAGTGTTAGAGAGTGGACCAATGTCTATAGCGTACCTTACAAGATGACACATTTAGATTTGAGTGAGCTTAAGAAACAGTTTGACGAGTTTCCTAAGATCGGCTGGTTACTATAAAAAGTTCATAGAGCAGTTATATAGACTAGCCTTACCTTTTACCAAGTTAGCTAGGAGGGAGAAACCTTTTGAGTGGGATAAGGAGTGTGAAGAGAATTTCTAGGAGCTTAAGAAAATATTGACCTCAGCACATGTCTTGACCATTGAAAATATGTGTTACCGTAATCATCAATAATGAATAATTAATTGAAATTATTGTGCATGATTGAAAATGGAATTACCACTTGGTCAACTGATTATTGATAAATGAGAGTGAAAATGGATATCATGATCTATTGCTGCATGTATGTATAAGTTCTTAGCTTGGTGAATTGTTTATTTGATCCTTCCATGTGTGGTAACCTATTTCAATAAAAAAGTAAAAATTAAATTGCTATTTTCTCTAAAGATAGTTGAGGAGAAATCTATTACAGTTATACCGCTTGAAATATGAACAGATTCTCTCTTAATAAAATTCTCATTGGTATGATATGATGAGACATTGATGTTTGACACATGAATGTTGTTTTGCTGCATTTATATTACTATTTTGAAAATGTAATGCTAAAAAAAAATCAATATAATGAATGGCAATAACTTATTTTACAACTTGTTATGTCACAGTATATCAATGTCATATTCTCTTGATTTATTACCTAGATATTATTTTGCAGAACATTAAGCATGTTGCTCTGTGACTCTTATGTATGATGTTCTAATTTAAAAGTGATTGATTTATGATTAATTCTTGTAGATACTCTAGAGTTTCCTTTGAGATTAAATACTGATATTTATTTTTTGACAGGCTAGAAACATCATTATTCCTTTGACCCTAAATCATTTATATTATGCATGAAATTCTTAATAGACTTAGTACTTGGTGTGTGACTTGGAAAAAATTATGTTAAAATAGAGAAGTTATTATGAAACGTATCTTTAATCTTTAATTCCAATAATAACAATAAAGAAATATACTGTTAAAAAAAAGTGTATGTTTGTATAAGAAACTTAAATAAGTAACATGTGAATTCATTATTTGTTTCCCCTCTTCAAAAAAAAAATTTCATTTTTTGTTTCCAGTAGTACCTAGTATAGATAACCAATATGTATTGGTGGATGGGAATAAAAATGAATGTTGTATTCAAGAAATTGTATTTGTATGCTCAAAATTTATTATTATGTTGTAATTTTGTTACATATTTTTTTTAGAGAATTTTTTTTTTAAATTTCATATTGTTTTTCAAGTGACCAAACCTCAATCGTGATTAATATGCCCTTGGAATTGTTTGCCATAAAGATTAATGGCATGTTTAATACTAACGAAATTATATTTCTTATCAAAAAGTGAAAAAGTAATTTCTTAT
The DNA here is from genome assembly GCA_030762895.1 of Sophora flavescens. Taxonomy (NCBI): domain Eukaryota; kingdom Viridiplantae; phylum Streptophyta; class Magnoliopsida; order Fabales; family Fabaceae; genus Sophora; species Sophora flavescens. The sequence goes on along the minus strand of CM061063.1, from coordinate 123,797,111 downwards.
TTGTATGTGCTTACTCAAAGATCAAGATGAAATTGATTTCTTAGTACTACTATGGTGCTTATTCGTGGAGTTTTTCTTTTTGTTACAGTTGTTTTTGCACAATGTCTACACTGTTTAATTGCAAGTTTATTAAATCTTATTCTCCATTTTGTTATCACATTTATATTAAGAAAAGTATTCTTATCAACTGAAAGTGAAACTATTACTTTTTGTGATGTTATCATCTCATACTAGATAAAAAATTAGTATGTGGATGTGCTACTGATTCTCCTTTCTTTATTTTTCTTATTTATAAAATTCTGGTTCTGTAAATAATATAAGAATTTTTATGTAGAGTCTGTAAGAGACTATTATATCTATGCATGTATGGATGATATAAAATATTACTTCAATTTCATATGTGGATTGTTTGTTATAAATCTATTTTTTTTAGGATGCTTATGATGATGGAATGCAAGTGGAGTTATTAAATTTATAGGAGGATGGACAGAAACAAATGTTTAAGTGCATGATTTTATTATATAAATGTTATTATTGACTTATTTTTAAATATATTTTTATAATTAAGGTGTCATAAATTGTACACTTATTATGTGGTGAAATAGTCAATGACTAAATATATAAATTGATGATGTGATTAGGAAGTGTACCTTCCCTTTATGTTAGTGCGAAGTAGAAGAAAAGATCTTGTTAGGACCAGATTTAATCCAAGAGACCATAGTTAGGATTCGAATGATTAATGGAAAGATGTGCACCGTGCATAATATGTAAAAAAATATTATGTCGACAAGAAAAGAAAGCTTTTAGAATTTTAGGAAGAGGAACATGTATTCTTGATAGTCACTCCTAAGAATGGGGTTGGGAGGTCAATGAAAGTCAAAAATCTCAATCTTTGTTTCCTGGGTCCATTTCAAATCCTAAAAAGAGTCAGGCTTGTTGCTTACCAATTGGCTCTTCCACCACAGTTGTCGAATCTCCATAACGTCTTCCATGTTTCTCAACTCCGGAAGTACGTACCAGATGTTTCACACGTGATAGTTCCCGAGTCAGTACAATTGAAGGATAATTTGATCTTTAAGTCCAAACCTATTCAGATCATTGACAAGAGCACTAAAACTTCGAGGAACAAGATGATCCCATTGGTGAAAGTGATTTGGGAAGGGCTGACTCCAGAGAAAGCTACTTTGGCACTCGAGGAAGATGTCAGATAGCATCATCCAGGTCTTTTAGCACAGGTACATGACTTAGTGTTGCACTACTTTTAATCTTGTGTTGTTTGGATATGACGTCTTAATTTCGGGGACGAAATTCTTTTAAGGAGGGGGAGAAAATGTAACATCCTAAAATTTCAATGTACTCTTTTTAATGAAAAGATTAAACTAGAATGAGTTTTAGTAGAAAAGATTTGTAGTGTATGAATCTATTGAAATTGTTTAATAGTTACAAAAGAATAAAAATAAAAGCACACACTAGGGCCCATATGGTTAACAATTGGAGTGACTTTGAACAAATATAGTCACAATGGCAGCACACATACACTTGTTTTGTTTTTAAATGATTCTTAACCTGCTTTTCTTTTTTCCCTTTAAATGATGGAACAGAGGGCCATAAGCCAAAGCCAAACAGCTGTTGAAGCCACTCTTGGACCGAACCAAGTTGGATCGAGTCAAACTACACAAAGCCAAGCTGAAGATACCATGATAGTAAGCTCGTATGGAAGGCATCAGAGATCAAAATTTGATGCTTACTAGTTTTTTTTAAGCAGTGATGCTTACTAATTGTTCCTTGAAGGTTTTAGTTTTTCCAATTTTAAGTTGTTAAATTGAGTTTTGATGTCCTAAAACTAGTAGTATTTTAACTACAATGAAAACATTTATTCCTTATTATAGTACTTACTAATTTCATATACAAGATTGTGTCAATTGCATTTTGATGGTCTAATCTTAGGAGGATCATGACTGTTATTAACTATTTATGACTTTATTTATGTTTGATATGCTGTGTTCTTTGGGTGTTTACTATTGTATACTATTTCTATTGTGTAACAATTGCGTTGGTTTTCTTCCGAAGACTACTTTTATTTGTTGTATATTGCATCTGCGTAGGGGATTATGCCTTCTTGGTGAAGACATGCCCTTGTTTTTTTTGTTGTTAGACAAAAGTGGTTTAATGGGCTATGGTGGGGAATAACTTTTTAATGAATCCTAGTTTGTATGCTGGTATATTTTTTTGGGACTTGTTTCCGTTTCAACAGTTTGTTCATCATATTTTGAAATGTTGTTTTGTTTTGTAGTTTTTAATTTGAGTAGAAAAGAGATAAAACATGCATGTAGAGAATTATTTAAAAAGTATATAGGCGTCATAAAACTTGATCTTAACGATGAGTAGTAGAAAAGTAATGTTGTATCGGGTGCTACCTAAGGGAGTTATGATTATTTTAATTTTAATTTTTTTTATAAAATTTCATTTAATTTGTATTTAGAAAATCATATTTGGTTTAACTTAGTATTTTAAAAACCTAACCGGACCGACTGGTTCAACCGGTTGAATCGGGACCGACCGTGTGGCCATAAAAATCGGTGGTCTTGAAAAATCCAGAAAAAACGGAAAAAACGCTTGAACCAAATTAGAAGCAGATCCGGTTACGGAAACCTCCCGGTTACTATGCCAGCCCCTTGTAGCCACACGAAGCACCGCTGCAGATCCTTACAGATAGTGCGAACCACCACTTCTTGCTGCCTTTCCTCCCGCCACCGCATCCGACGAACCGTTGCCGCATTGGTCCATTAGGCTGCGGCCATATGTGAGCTTCTGTTGTCCATCGTGCATGATCCGTCGAGTTGCTGGCATGTGAGCCTTTTTTAGTCTGCCATTGCACATCAAGTGCTAAAGTTGTTTATGCGGTGCATATGACTATATGAGGAAGGACAGATGCAGCCAGAGCTCACATTGTAATGCCACTAGGTTTCTACATTTTAGTATCTTTTTTTTAGTGAAATATAGAGAAGAAAGAAAAAACACAGACAAAAACAACTAGCTAACACTCGGGACCCTTAGCATATCCCAAAGTAAGAGAGAGCCCAACCCTGCTGGAGGGTCTTTCCAGAAGGAGATAGTATCTACTACTAATAAGAATTGACTGTCAAAAAAATAATAATTAAGAATTGGATTTGGGCTTAAGACATTTCAGCCCAATAATTAATAACAAATGATTTGGGCTCAATTATATAATTTTTATTAACTAAATTGAGTTATAAGTTTTTTATAGTGTGAATATATATATATATATATATATATATATATATATATATATATATATATATATTTATTGTATTATTTATTCATTTTATTTATTTATTAATTTTATTTTTTTATAGGCAAATGTTAGTATTTTGTTACTGGGTGGGGTTTGAACCATCAACCTCCTTATCACTCCACTCCTCAACTCCCCCACCCAAACCACCTTATGACTCCAATTTTTTTATTTATTTATTAGTCTGCTGGTTCTATCGTTGGTTAAACTGGTTGAACCAATTGAACCATGATCAGGAGGTTTTGCCGATTCAATCTCCAATTCGGTTCTCAAAAGATTGGTTTAACCCTCTCCATAAGAATAAGAATGATGATGATATTTAATCACTGCATAAATGATTTTTCGAGTCACTAAAGTGGCCACCTTAACTTCTTGTTAAAAAAAAAAGTGGCAAGCTTAACTTACTAATAAAAAGTTATATTTTTTTATTTTAAGTTTTGATTTTGTTAATCACTCTATTTCTAGTTACTCCATCCGGTCTACAATATAAGAAACAAAATCCTAAAATACACATATCAAGGAAATGCATTGGAATGAGTTAATTGTAATTAATATTCATATAAATTTCCAAAAACACCCATTCTAATTTTAATTAATATTCTGATGACCTATAATTAATGACAGTAATTAATAAGAATAACATTGGAAATTAACACTTAATAAGTGTGGAAATTGTTGTATGTTTCTTATATTTTGGAAAAAAAAATGGACCTATTTGTTTCTTATATATTGTGAATCGGAGGAAGTATTTCAAAGCTAGTAAGGTTAGAAAAATATTTCGCTGGAATTTGTTTACTTAATTAATGGTCAACAAGGTGAAGTATAATTTTATGTAAGTTTGGGGTTGTTTCTTTTAGAAAATCTCATGGGAATGAGACGTAATTTACTCTATTTTTAAAGAAAAAAAAGTTAAAAGGTAATGGCCCAAATTGGTCCCCTAAAAATTTAGAGGACCCATTTTTTGTCCCCCAAAAAAATAAATTATCAACTTAGTCCCTCAAATTTATAAATGCGGAACACATTAGTTCCTCCTTCCACTTCCAACGTCCATTTACTTGCTTATGTGTCCCGTTAATCATCCCACCTGACTCGTTAGTGATCATGTGTGGCCTATGACAAATTTTCGTCGTGAATAAAAGAACAAAAGTGAAAAAATGGGCAAATTTTTAAACCATAATATCTGAAAATTATGTATGTTCTTCACTTTTTATTTGCTTTTCACTGTGAAAATTTGTTATAAGCTATACAAGACCACTAACAAATTAGACATGATGATTAACGAAACATATAGACAAGTAAACAAACATTGAAAATAAAAAAAGCACTAATGTGTCCCCGTTTATAAATTTGAGGGACTTAATTGATAAATTCTTTTTCCAAGTGATTGAGGCATTTATTCAAAGTTAAAAAAGATAGCTTTTAAAACCTCCTAACCTAAAACTCCATTTCCTTGTCCTCTTCGATTCTTCCTATCTCATGTTCCCCATTCTCACACTATGACCTAAATCTCAATCTCCATTTCTAGCCTCCATGTACCTTTGTTGTACTCGCTCTCCACCTCAAGCACGCCTGAAGAAAGAGAGCAGAGGTAAAGACACAAACCAACTGTTGGTTTTGAACAAATTGTAAGCTTGTCCATGCTATGCTTCGTGTTATGTTACATTCTCTTTTCTTTCATATATTTGGTATTGTTCACAAACTATTTGATAAATGGTTTGAGTGATTTATTGGCATACTTGTTTGGGAGTCGTGCTCTTCTGCCGGAGCTTTGTTTATTTCATTTGGAGTGTATTTTCATAGTTTTTAGCCACATATCATATTTCTCCCTTCACACCGTAACATCTCTCGGCTGTTATATGGATTGACGATCGTCCCCACGCACCAACACGGGTGCTTTGTCCTCACTCACATGCTTCCTGGAAAACTTCCCAAGAGGTCACCCATCCCAAAATTTCTCCAAGTCAAGCACGTTTAACTGTGAAATTCTTAAGTGATGAGCTCCCAAAAAGAAGATGCATCTTGTTAGTATAGGTAGTACCAATCAAATTCATATAAGCCATCCTCAACTGTATAGTCCCATACCTACACAGTTTCACGACCCCTCTCATTCGGGTGTGTAATCGGTTCATTCATGTGTCCCTCCGCCTAGAAGCCTGCCAGGAGCCGCTCCTTGTCCGTGCCTTCTTGCACCGGCGACCACTCCCCGCCCTCGTCAGCACCCGGGTGTTACATGCCCACCAGCTTCTTCTTGGTTCGTCCCCGAACCACACTGTACTGGGAGAGGTACCGCTCTGATACCATTTGTAACATCCTTGACTGCTCTATGGATTGACGACTGTCCCCACAGACCAACACGGGTCTTTTCAGCGTGTTTTGTCCTCACTCACACGCTTCCTGTAAAACTTCCCAGGAGGTCACCCATCCCAAAATTTCTCCAAGTCAAGCACGCTTAACTGTGGAGTTCTTAAATGATGAGCTCCCAAAAAGAAGATGCATCTTGTTAGTATAGGTAGTACCAATCAATTCATATAAGCCTTCCTCAACTGTATAGTCTCATACATACTCAGTCTCAGGATCCCTCTCATTCGAGTGTGTAATCGGTTCATTCATGTGTCCCTCCGCTTAGAAGCCTGCCAGGAGCCGCTTCTTATTCGTGCCTTCTTGCACCGGCGACCACTCCCCGCCCTCGTCAGCACCCGGGTGTTACACACACCATTTATGCAAAATGTCTGATTTTCACTTTTGAGCTGATTTTATATTTTCTTTTATTTCCTTTTTATTGTTTGATAGAGAAGAGTTTATAACAGAGAAAAAGGGCATAACAACTTTTGGGAGAATAAAGTATCATGTAAAACAGGAAAAACATATAACAAGGAACATGAAAAACATAACACATCAACTAGAAGTATCAGCCTAAAAACCTTTAGCAGCTACAATCTGGTATGATATTTAGAATCATACAACCAGAATTTGGCTGACGTCTAAAGCTTTTGTTAGGCTATTGTTATCTTATTCCGTTCCCTAAAATGAAGACATTGATTCTTACCTCGATCTGAAGAAAAAAAAAGTATATATACTTGGAGTTGGAATTTGTTATAGTAATGTGAAAGAATGTAAAATAGAATGAAGAAGACAATAAAAGAAAAAAATATCAAATAGAAAGTAATAAAATATATGATTCTACACCTATAGTAGTTTCATAGACATATAAATTAGAAGAATATATAAAACTAGTTATTTTAATCAATTTCACAAACAATATTCAAGAAAAAGATTATTTGATGAAAGGAGAGGAATATGGATGGTGGAAAAAGCTTTGGCTGTCTTGCTTCGTATCAATGCATTCTGTGTCACTTAATGCAATGTTTTGGTTAGAATTTCAAGTGGCCGAATATAAATGGAAAGTGGAGCTGTGGGGATAATGAAATGCATATAAGCCCAATAAGAAGAGATAAAGATGTGAGGAGGATCTATGCATGCATGAACTGAAATCCTGACTTTGTGATTGAAAATTGTTAAGGAATATTTTCAACATTTTAAAAGATTGAAGAGCCGAGTAGTAATGATGGTTTATGAAATTTGGGCATTGTTAGATAGGATAAGGTGATTAAAAGCAAGGGAAGATACTAAACAGCTTGACTTTTTGCCTGAAATTGACTATTGGATAGATGAGTGGTCCCTGCCACTTGGACTTATCCAATAACCAGTCTTGAAACTTGACAAATTCTAGAGAATTCTGTCAAATTTTTTAATGACTGTGTAGCATTACTCATTATAGAATGTGCGTGTCTAGAATATTATCATTTCCTGCTTCTGTTGGAAATTTCAAGCTTGAACTCCAAATTCAGACCTCTTCGTGATTAGTTCTTTTTACACAAGTTGAAGTTTTTCTTTTTATCTTTTATAATAATTTTTCTAATAATGCTATTCTTTTGGTTCATGGACAGGCAATTAATTGGCCTTGAACCTGTTATCTTCTCCAAATCAACCATGTTCTTTAGAGGGAGGAGATGCTAAGGTTCTATTTGGTTTATTTTCAGTTTCCTGTTTTCATTTCCTGATTTTAAAAAGAATTACAACAAAAATAATTACAAAATTGTTACTTTGTTTTCATTTCGTTTCATGTTTTCAAATATTTATACAGAAAACACTGAACACAACTTTTTATTTGTTTTCACTATTTTCTATACAAATCCTTGAAAATATGAAATACAATAAAAACAAAATACAATTTTGTAATTATTTTTGTTGTAATTCTTTTTAAAATCAAGAAATGAAAATAGAAAATAGGAAATAAAGCAAACTGTCCTAAGTTTCTTGCCTTGCTAAAGGAATGACTCTGGTTTGATCCAACGATCTTCCCTATTATTACTAAGATAATAACTTCATCATTCTTTACCAACCATATTTTTCATATGAGTCATTTGGGATGGAGTCAAGTGGGGATGGTGCCCTTTTAATAAAGCATCACTAACATATCCATCATGGATGGTGCGCCCCAGGTTCTGCACTAGTCACAATACAATCCACTGTAGTCGAGCATGCTTACTATTAGGTTGACGCTCAAGCCCAACAAATAATAAACAACAAACATACTATCCATTCAACCTGTTTTAATGAAGCATAATACATCAATCAATAGAAGCTCAAATAAAGAAAATTTTAACATCTGCATCATTTTTTCAGAAACCAGGAATTCTGATTTTCTCTTCATCCAAATATAAGTAATATAAAACATGTTTTTGTTTTTATTTTGCATTTTTGTCTTCTCTTTCATTTTCTTTCTTTTACTTTCTAATGGGTATACTCTTTTGTAATACTAAATTTAACATTTTTTTATTAAGGGTTCACTGTAATTAGGGCCTTTAACACCCCAAATGAGTCCACGAAGATCCAACGGTTTGGGTCCGTTGGACCCGCTTATGCAACTAATCTTCGCTGGGTCCAATCAATAGATTTAAGGTTCAGCCCTCTCCCCAAGGATACATTGGATGGAAATCGATCCTGCGGCCTTCTCCCATCAACTTAGCGCTTCTTGCCAACTGAGCTGCACTCATTGGGTTACTAAATTTAGCATTTGTGAAACACTTCATATTTTTATGGATGTTGAATTAAGTATGGTTATATATTATATACAAAATTAAAATAAATAAAAATTTGAAATATGCATATCGGTAAAATGTAAAGGTACAATCAAGTTGAAATATAGAGACAGAAATGAAAGATGTACGTGTTCGAAGTTCCTTATGGAAGCAAGGTGGAAGTTTCTTCTTTTGTTTGTTTGTTTTTTTTTTTTAGTTTCTTCTTTTGTTTTATGAAGTATTTTCTACTCGTTGCCTAATACTTACAGCAAATTAATGTTACACTTTCACGGCCCTTCTAGACAAATTTTATTAATATTCCAAAGTATTTGTTCATAGTTTACTCAGTAGATTAAAATTATTTTTTTATTGATTAATTATAATTATATTTTTAATTTTGGTCTTTGACCAAGTATCTCAACAACAAAACTATGAGATAACCATAAGGGTCGGGAGAGGTGATTAGGTAAAATCTTCTCAAAGTGGCAATTCTGGGATTCAAATCTTTGACTCTGCTAGTAAAATTCTCCTAGAACACAGTCGACTTTCATTACAATTAAATTTTATTTAATGAAATTATAAGTAATTAATCAAAAAATAAAATCGATGATTAATAAACGTACCGACAACTAATCAATATAGTTTGTCTTAGTCACTCCTTTCAATCTCAATATGAGTCTATGTGCCATGATCTTGTGACCTTATTTTCATTTTGCTTTCTTTTTAGTTTCCTAATTTCATTTTCTGTACATAAACAATTACAAAAATGTCACCTAATTTTCATTTTTATTGTTTTTAAAATTTATACAGAAAACATTGAAAATAACTTTCTATTGTTTCAACTGTCTCCTGCAGAAATCATTAAAAAGGGAAATTAGATGAAAAACAGAAAATTGAAAATAAAGCAAATAGTTGTTCATTTTGGCTAGGAAAATTCAAAATTGAGGGACACATAATGATGATAGTAAATAGGATAACATTTTTATAATTATTAATGAAAACATAAAACTATATAAAAAAAAAGCTCTTAATTTCTAGTCACTCCAGTTTTGACTGGTTCTTTGCACTAATTTTATGTATGCTATACTGCATAAATGGCATAATGGATTTCTTGATATATGCTACACTGCACTTACTGATTCTAATCCTAGTACGGCGTGTAAGATTTTACAAGATCTATACTAAACATTAGAACACCAAAATTATTAATTTAAATTGTGTACCTTTTGAAAACATATTAACAACAGTGACCTAACCAATTATTTTAGGTGGAAGAGCGAACTCCTTCTCGTTCCAACTCTTACTTCAATATAGTAGTTATCCTGTCCTTTTAGTAAAGCGTCACTAACATAATCTCCATCCATCGTGGAAATTAGGCCCCTGCATTGTACACACTATTGAGCTGATGCTCAAGCCCAACAAATAATACACAACAGACATGGTCTCAAACCCTTAATAAATCAATAATCATACGGGTCTACAGGAAAAATATCATACTATCTATTCAACATATTTTAATAAAATACTATACACCAATAAGGAAAAGCTCAAACAAAGAAAATCCTAACATCTACGTCATTTTTCGGAAACCATGAGTTATCATTTTCTCTTCATCCAAACTAGGGGAAATATAGACATCGTTGTCTGCATTTTTTTTTATTTTTATTTGGTATTTTAGTTGCTATTTTGGCATTTTCAGTGAGATGTGTATTTTGATTGATTATTTTAGCAGTTATTTATTAACGAATGGTCAAAATGTCACGACTACTTATTTATTATAACTTCCTCAGGCCGTGTAGAGTGTAAGATCAATAAGGGCATTGTCTTCAGCCCCCCTTTTTTTTTTTTACTTTATATATATATATATATATATATATAAGATTTGTTAACGTGCACCCATCCATTTTTAGAAGGTGTATACTAGCAAGTTATTATAACTAAAAAAATGTAAAATAATCCGAAGGTGTAGCTTGCTAACGTACACCTTCTAAAAAATGGGTGAGTGTACGTTAACTATATATATATATATATATATATCTATATATATATATAAATATATATATATATATATATATATATATATATATATATATATATATATATATATATATATATATGACAATTGGCAATTGGTTGAATAACAAGGCTCAATTCCACATACAGTGCATGTATTATTGAGATCGAAAATCAATCACTGATAGGGCAATCCGTAACATTTGTTACATTTCAAAGGCTTTGCCTTTATGCTTTTATTACTCTTCCATGTACATTATCATAGTTAGTTGTCATTGGAAGTGATCCACATCATTAACAATTGGGAAATGAGAATGCAACTATGTAAAAAGTTAAAATAGTCGCCGAAGGTAATTAGTTAAGATTTAATTATTTTTTTATATTTCCAAAATTTACATGTTATTTTACTATATATATATATATATAATTATATTATATATAATATAAAATTTTAATATTTTTACTTCAAATTTTTTAGCTCTCTCATTTTTCTCCTCATCTTGATATTCTATTGAGAGTGAAATATTAAAATAGCTTAATTATTAAACTTTGATAAATAATTTCACAACTCAAAAAGCTAGATGATTAATATGATAATTGATAATTTATATAATATTAAGTATCTTTAAAATTTTCGTCTAAAACCTCAAAATTCCTATACACGACCATGAATACTTCCTCCCAGGGAAATTATTAGGGCGGTTTTTTTTTCTTTGTTTAAATGTTTTTTAAATGAATAATAAAATTTCTAAATATTAAATATAGGTAAATAGTAATGAAAAAATAGTAGAAAAATATGACATCAAAATGAGAGGGGAATCCATTTTATCAAGGTCGGTCCAAGGGTGAGGCCACCAAAGTCCGTGCTTTAGACCTCACCAAGAGAGGAACTCATGATTGAGAAGAATTACAATCAAAATTAAATAATTGGAATAGTTTTACACCATAGTGTAGATAGAAGTAATAGAAAATATGTATTTTGTTTTTATTTTGTATTTTTGTCTTCTATTTGGTTTTTTTTCTTTTATTTTCTAACCGGTATAAAAATAGTTTTTTAACACTAAATTTAATGTTTGAGAAACACTTTATATGTCTCTGTGTTGAATTTAGTATGGGTACTTATTACATGCAAAATTAAAATAAATATAAAATATAAAATATAAAAAATTGAGATGTGCATGTTGGTAAAAGCATCAATTCCAGTTGAAATAAAAAGACAGAGAAATGCATAATGGAAGCCACGTGGAAGTTTCGTCTTTTGTTTTACTTAAGTATCATTATTTGTTTATAGGTTACCCTACAACGACCCCATCATACACGGACTTGAAGAAAATTCCATGTTGCTTCCATGAGGCATTTTGACTTCATTGTATAAGGAAACAGCAAGGAAGTAGTTCATAGTTTACACAGTGTATCAAAATCTCGACCTCTTGCTGCTGATATTTCTGTGTGTTCTATCATTGTCAAGCTCTTACATCTTCAGTGTCATAGATTGCCATTTTTGGTTACACTACATAGCTATAATGATGCAACCTCCACATCATATATGGACTTATGATGTCTTCCTCAATTTTAGAGGTATTGATACACGCCATGGTTTTACTGGCAACCTCTACAATGCACTGCATCAGAGGGGAATCAACACTTTCTTTGATAAAGAAGGCCTTCAAAGTGGAGAAGAAATTAATTCATCTCTTTTTAAAGCCATCAAAGAATCTAGGATGGCCATTCTTGTTTTCTCAAAAAACTATGCCTCATCAGCATACTGTTTGAATGAACTTGTACTCATCCTTAAATGCTTAAAGGAAGAAGGTCGGTCTGTTTTGCCAATATTTTATGATGTTGAGCCAACACAAGTTCGGTATCAGAAAGGGAGCTATGGAGAAGCATTGGCTAAACATGAGAAAAGATACAGCAAAGAGAAATTGCAAGAATGGAAGTCGGCTTTGTCTGAAGCAGCTAACTTGTCAGGCTGGTCATTCAAGCCCGGGTAACTCATTATTCTTCCACTTGTTATTTTTTCTTACATTATTTTGTTGATAATTTTGTTTTTTTGTTTTTTTTTGAACGGTTCACTACTGTAAGAGTTTTAAGCTGCAAACCAATTAAACAAAACACAGCAACACAGCAGAACAAAAATTAAACCAGAAACTAAATAGAAAAAACTACAAAAGCAAAAGAAAAAAGACACCAGATTTAGGTGATTCCGGGCCCCTGTTCGAAAATGGTGCAGTAGAAACAGAGCAAGTTGCACTCAACTCCTCCGCCATCGTCGACGAGCACACCATCTCCATCGCTGCCCTGATTCCGACCCTGATCCCTGCCACAGCTTCACTCACCTCTAATTCATATGACACAGCCAACTCAGACGGTGAAGTCTCCTCCACGACCATGGCGATCTTCAAAGATCTGGGTCCGCCAAATACAGTCCCGGATCATTCAGAATTCGCTGCTTCTGACTTACCAATAAATTTTTATTTCGTCTCCTCATACTCTTCTCTTTTATGGGCTGCTCTACTACATTGTTGGACCTCACATGGAGCTGCTAGTCTGCTTCTTGTTTTTTTTATAATTTTTGGGCTCCTTCTACTTGGATCAGTTTTGGGCTCATAAAAATATAGTGTTATGGACTTCGATACACCTTGAGGATAAGGTGTTTCTGCAAGACCAGTGGGATGTAATGACCGAAGATGAGGATTGGGTCCAAATGCAATACATTTAGGCCCAAATGATTAGAGACTATGAGTTGCCTTATGAGCTTCTAGAATCCTCTCTGCCTTGTTGACTTGATTAGTTAGTTATTCTCTTGTATTTTCCTACACTTTCCGTTATGCCCAATCCCATAAAAATAGGGAGGTTACAACAGAAATATTCCCTAGAATAGGCCTCTGTATGAAGGCAGTTGTAATGGAAAATGTTACTAGAGAATTATGAATGAAGTTAGTGGTATTACGTAGCTTAGCTCTTACTTTTTCCGTAGCTTAGACTTGTAATTGTTACAAATACATGCTTACATAGAAACTAGGAACCAATCACAAGTTAGCCTTAAGAATATCAGCTCCGAAACAGTTTAGGCATCAACTAACTAAAACTAACAAAATTACACAGAGATAGTTTACAATTTACCATCATCATCTCTTTTAAATTTCAATGAAATTAATGACATTAATACATTTTAGTTTTTTTTTTTTGTCGTTGAGCAGGAATGGATATGAATATGACACTACTAGAAAAATGGATTTTTCGGACGGAATTTTCGGACGGAAATGGTTCCGTCCGAAATTTCCCGAAAATTTCGGACGAATTTCGGACGGATTTCGTTAATTCTTATATTTTCCATGATCCGTCCGGAATCCGTCAAAACCGTCCAAATTTGGACGGATTTGACGGATTCGTTAATTCTTATATTATTCTTGATCCGTCCCAAATCCGTCCGAATTTTTGGACGGATTTCTGACGGATTCATATATTTTCCTTGATCCGTCCAAAATCCGTCCAAATTTTCGGACGGATTTCTGACGGATTCCGTTAATTCATATATTTTCCTTGATCCGTCCAAATCCGTCCAAATTTTCGGACGGATTTTGACGGATTCCGTTAATTCATATATTTTCCATTATCCGTCCGAAATCCGTAATAAATTTTCTGACGGATTTGGACGGATTCCGTTAATTCATATATTTTCCTTGATCGTCAAATCCGTCCAAATTTTGGACGGATTTGACGGATTCGATTAATTCATATATTTTCCTTGATCCGTTCAAAATCCGTCCAAATTTTCGGACGGATTTTGACGGATTCCGTTAATTCATATATTGTCCATTATCCGTCAAATCCGTCCAAATTTTCGGACGGTTTTCGGACGGATTCCGTTAATTCTTATATTTTCCTGGATCCGTCCGAAATCCGTCCGAAATTTTCGGACGGATTTCGGACGGATTCCGTTAATTCATATATTTTCCTTGATCCGTCCGAAATCCGTCCGAAATTTTCGGACGGATTTCGGACGGATTCCGTTAATTCATATATTGTCCATTATCCCACTCAAAATCCGTCCGAAATTTTGGACGGATTTTGACGATTCCGATTAATTCTTATATTTTCCTTGATCCGTCCGAAATTTTCGGACGGATTTCGGACGGATTCCGTTAATTCATATATTGTCCGAAATCCGTCCGAAATCCGTCCGAAATTTTCGGACGGATTCCGTTAATTCATATATTGTCCATTATCCGTCCGAAATCCGTCCGAAATTTTCGGACGGATTCCGTTAATTCTTATATTTTCCTTGATCCGTCCGAAATCCGTCCGAAATTTTCAGACGGATTTTGACGGATTCCGTTAATTCATATATTTTCCTTGATCCGCTCAAAACTGGTCAAAATTTTCGGACGGATTTTGGACGGATTCCGTTAATTCATATATTGTCCATTATCCGTCCGAAATCCGTCCGAAATTTTCGGACGGATTTCGGACGGATTCCGGTAATTCTTATATTTTCCTTGAGCCCAATTCGACTTGTTAGGACCTAATTGGGCCAATTGCCCCGATCGCCCAATTGAACTTCTATGGTCCTAATGAAGCCTAAATGGACTTGTTTGATCCTAATAGAGCCCAAATCGACTTTTTAGGTCATATACGACCTAATCTGGGCCAATTTGTACTTCTTTGATCCTAATCGAGCCCAAATGGACTGGTTTGATCCTACTAGAGCCCAATTCGACTCGTTAGGACCTAATTGGGCCAATTGCCCCGATCGCCCAATTGAACTTTTATGGTCCTAATGAAGCCTAAATGGACTTGTTTGATCCTAATAGAGCCCAAATCGACTTTCTAGGTCATATACGACCTAACTGGGCCAATTTGTACTTCTTTGATCCTAATGGAGCCCAAATGGACTGGTTTGATCCTAATAGAGCCCAATTCGACTTGTTAGGACCTAATTGGGCCAATTGCCCCGATCGGCCCAATTGAACTTCTATGGTCCTAATGACGCCTAAATGGACTTGTTTGATCCTAATAGAGCCCAAATCGACTTTTTTAGGTCATATACGACCTAATCGGGTAAATTTGTACTTCTTTGATCCTAATGGAGCCCAAATGGACTGGTTTGATCCTAATAGAGCCCAATTCGACTTGTTAGGACCTAATTGGGCCAATTGCCCCGATCGACCCAATTGAACTTCTATGGTCCTAATGAAACCTAAATGGACTTGTTTGATCCTAATAGAGCCCAAATCGACTTTTTAGGTCATATACGACCTACTTGGGCCAATTTGTAGTTCTTTGATCCTAATGGAGCCCAAATGGACTGGTTTGATCCTAATAGAGCCCAATTCGACTTGTTAGGACCTAATTGGGCCAATTGCCCCGATCGGCCCAATTGAACTTCTATGGTCCTAATGAAGCCTAAATGGACTTGTTTGATCCTAATAGAGCCCAACTCGACTTTTTTAGGTCATATACGACCTAATCGGGCCAATTTGTACTTCTTTGATCCTAATCGAGCCCAAATGGACTGGTTTGATCCTAATAGAGCCCAATTCGACTTGTTAGGACCTAATTGGGCCAATTGCCCCGATCGGCCCAATTGAACTTCTATGGTCCTAATGACGCCTAAATGGACTTGTTTGATCCTAATAGAGACCAAATCGACTTTTTTAGGTCATATACGACCTAACCGGGCCAATTTGTACTTCTTTGATCCTAATGGAGCCCAAATGGACTGGTTTGATCCTAATAGAGCCCAATTCGACTTGTTAGGACCTAATTGGGCCAATTGCCCCGATCGGTCCAATTGAACTTCTATGGTCCTAATGAAGCCTAAATGGACTTGTTTGATCCTAATAGAGCCCAAATCGACTTTTTAGGTCATATACGACCTAATCGGGCCAATTTGTACTTCTTTGATCCTAATGGAGCCCAAATGGACTGGTTTGATCCTAATAGAGCCCAATTCGACTTGTTAGGACCTAATTGGGCCAATTACCCCGATCGGCCCAATTGAACTTCTATGGTCCTAATGAAGCCTAAATGGACTTGTTTGATCCTAATAGAGCCCAAATCGACTTTTTAGGTCATATACGACCTAACTGGGCCAATTTGTACTTCTTTGATCCTAATCGAGCCCAAATGGACTGGTTTGATCCTAATAGAGCCCAATTCGACTCGTTAGGACCTAATTGGGCCAATTGCCCCGATCGGCCCAATTGAACTTCTATGGTGCTAATGAAGCCTAAATGGACTTGTTTGATCCTAATAGAGCCCAAATCGACTTTTTAGGTCATAAACGACCTAACTGGGCCAAATTGTACTTCTTTGATCCTAATGGAGCCCAAATGGACTGGTTTGATCCTAATAGAGCCCAATTTGACTTGTTAGGACCTAATTGGACCAATTGCCCCGATCGGCCCAATTGAACTTCTATGTTCCTTGTAACACCCTAGTTTTTACACATATGATTACATTATTGTCACTATTATTACTAGTACAGAAAAATATTTTAAATAATATGATTAAGAGAAAAGCATTTTCATATTTTCATTCTATTTAATTTTAGAGTTGAAAATAAATTGGTTTGACTTTAATCGGAGATTAAATTTTGGACCGAGTATATTATTAGTTGATCGATTCAACTATTAATCTTTACTCTAATTTGAATTTCGAAATCATATATTTATCAATCTTTATTTTTAGATTCCAAAAAGTAAAAACATGTTTATTTTAGACCTAATATTTATCACTCATTTTGTACCCTTCACTAAGTAACTAGTTTAAAAACCCAAATTCTTACACTTTATCACTCATTTTGACACGACTATGCTTGCTTGATGGAGTAGATAATTACATTCTTGGAGCTAACGTGAGCATTAAGATGAGGATCCTTTACTTGGTTGTTTATTTTCAATTACATGTAACGAGTGTTGCAATTTACGTTATTGTCACTATAATTATCAGTACAGAAAATTATTTTAAATAATATGTTTAAGAGAAAAACATTTTCATATTTTCATTATATTTAATTTTAGAGTTGAAAATAAAATGATTTGACATTTATTGGAGATTAAATTTTGGACTGAGTATTTTCTTAGTTGATCATCCAACTATTAGTCTTTGCTCTAATTTGAATTTCAAAACTTATAGTTATCAATCTTTAGTTTTAGAGTCCAAAAATAAAAATACGTTTATTTTAGACTTAATATTTTATCACTCATTTTGCTCTATTACTAGATAATTAACTTAAAAAGCTAAGTTCTCTTTTTTTTCTGTCTCTCTCGACGCCTACTCTCTTTTCTTCTCTGCGCCCTTTCTCTTTTTCTTCTCTGTTCTTCTTCCTTCTTTCTTTTTCTTCTCTCTTCTTCTCCCTTCTTCTTCTTCCTCCAACCAGCCACCGCCCCACACCCTCCACCCATCGAACCGCCGGAAGCTGCCAGGAGGATCCGCGTCACAGCCGCGCGCTCTGGCCGAGCTCCGCCGCGAAGCCGCGCCATCCATCGTGGTAAACACCGCGAGCCGCCGGTTTTTGTGGTGGTTTCCACCATGTGAGTTCCTTCCAACCCCTTCTTCTTATTTCCTTTGGTCTTACTCTATCTCTCTCCCTTTTTGGTGTTCACAGAAAGCGAACCGCCGCCACGGCCACCGTCCGCCGCCGCGTCAACCACCGCAGCACCACCATAAGCTTGCCTTCTTCCTTGGGTAATAGGTTTTCTCACTTCCTTTGTTCAGATTCAAGAGCCCCAATTTCTCCTCAAACCCTAACCATTCAAATCTTATTTTTCTTGCATCAATGATTTTACCTTTATGTGTTAAACACCTGAAAAATTAAGGATTTTTTCTCTATCTTTTTTTCTGGAGACACTGCAAGTCTATGTATATTTATTATTTTAAAAACACCGTTTTTCTTGTTGGGGTTATCTCTATTTTGCAGGTGAGTAGGTTGTTGGATTTGATTGTTCACAGTTTGTATAGCCACAAGGAAGTGTTCCTTCGAGAACTTGTGAGGTAATAACAGTTTACTATTCCATTTGATCCACAAACTGAGTTCCTCTTATTATTTGAACAGTGTTACTAGTTAGTTGCTTTTGATAGAATGATTTACTATTAGTACTTTAACTTTGTGGCATGTTATGTAGAACTTGATATGGAGGCTTACATGGGGATGGGGTAATAAATATTGCTTTAGTATATGCACTAGTTGTCCTTGCTTGTTATACTTGTTCCTTCATTGCTTGGAGATGCTGGAGAATTAGAGATACGCATCAAGTCTGATCCAGACAATGGGACTATTACTATAACGTATGCATATTATTTATTCTGAATATTTTGTGTTTTTTTTTATTAAATTGTTTCTGGGTATGTTAAGAGGATTATTGAACTGTTAGCTGTTGACCTTTTTTTAGAGATACTTGGTATTGGAATGACCAAAGAAGAGCTCATTGACTGTCTTGGAACTATTGCCTGGTGGTGATGAATGATGTTTTTGGATATTGATTTTGATACTTATAGGCTTCAGCTTTTTCCATTATAATTAATATCCTATGTTTATATATAACATGAATTAGTTTCAATTCTATTCAATGATACATATATGCCTTGTTAAATTTTTATTTACATGATACGTAATATGGAAATTCCTGAGCATCGAAAGTGGATGTATAATAGACTTCTTCCAAATCGGGGGGATTAAGAAGGGAATTTGTAGAAGGTGTCCGAGATTTTGTTAACCAAGCAACTAACGAGTTTACATATGATTAACGTGCATATATTTCTTACAATGTCTTTTACACTAACAGAGTTTAATCCATCATCCATTGTTCGTTTCTTAACTGCTGCCATTAAGAGCAAGTTAGATTGGTTTTGTCCTACTTGGGGACATTCAACTACCGATATGCGAGATTTGTGGTTTAAAGAATTTAAGGTAAATATGATATTAGATAATATATGTCATTAATATATTGTATCAACGATGGTTTGCGTAATTTATGGTTGCTTACATATCATATCAATTTTATTTTCTTTTGTAGAAGAACTGTAGATGGGAACCAAAATATGATGCAAGGATTCGTCAAATTTTTGACATCAAGGGAGAAGCTCGATTTAGGAGTATTATGTATGAAGAGAGGAAAAAATATGAAAAAAGTCAAGAATACAAGCCAAAGTACATTCCTATACCAATATGGAATCAACTAATACATTATTGGGCATCAGATAAGAAGTTTAAGAATTTGTTTGTTGCAAACACTGCAAATCGTGCTTCAAATGAAGGTAGCTCTGTGCATACTGGTGGTTCTATATCTATGGGTGAGCATGCACGTAGAATGGTAAGACACTTGAAATTGTTTGCTTGAGTATTTAATTTTATGAACTATTGTGAATTTTCTCATTGAAGTTATGACAAAGTGTAGGAGGTAGCTACACAGTTCAAACCTTCCATAGAAGAAGTGTTTGCTAAATGCCATTTGAAAAAGGACAACACTTGGGTTGATAATAGATCTGAGAATGCCATGGTATGTGGTGTTAACTTTAATTTTTCTATAACTTTTGTTGCATGCATGGTTCAAAATTGTTTGTTAGTGAAATGACTAACACAAGTCAAACTGTAATCTTTTGTAGGGAAAATTTAAAAAGAGAAAATCGAGCTTTCAATATCGTCATTGTGTCAACGTGAGGATGGTGACGGGTTGTCTTGTGAAAGCCAAAATATGCCAGATGACTTGACTATTTGGAAAGAAGTAGTTCCTAAAGGCAAAAAGGGGACATTATATGGTTTAGGTTCTATAGGAACAAATATCTCTTCAAAGTACTTTGTCAATTCATCCTCAAGTGCATCTAAGGACACAAACACGGAACAAGAGCTAGCAAAGTGGCGGAAAAGGTTAAAGAGCAAGAACTTATAAATCAAGAGCAAAAGCATAAGTTGGAGGAGCAAAAGCGTAAGTTGGAGGAGCAACAAAAGAGGATTGAATCAACTGAAAGTTTGGTTGTTGCTTTATTTGGGAAGTTAAATGTGCCACTACCTCCAAACTTTGTTTCTGCGACAACTATGCAAGATGGATCAAATGAGACAAGTGAGCCCTCTAATGGCGACAACGATGATAATTTTAATGTTGATTGATGGCTTTGATCTAGATTTGTGAGTCCTTAAATGTCTCTACTTTGTTTTGATTTAATATAGATTGATGACACCTTGATGACACTAGTTAGTTTTATGTTGTTTTAGATCGATAAACATATTACTCTAGTTTGTGTTACTTTGTTTGACTAATGAGTACTTTGATCATAGTGGTTTGTTTTATTGTGCTAGAACTAGAATGATGAAACACTTCTATGAATTTAGTTTATGTGATTGATCTTGACTGTTAGGTAAAAATGTTAACAGGTATACTTGATTGTTCTTCACAAGGTTAATGTCTTGTTTGGTGATTTGTTCAACTATGTCAATTTTCAATTCAGTTTTATCTCAATCTGTGAAATTAAAACTTGATTAATGATTTTGATATTTCATCTCAGTGTTGTTTCAAAAGTAAATTAAGTTAATTTATAAATTTGAGTCAATTTCCTTTATAAAAAAATAATTTTTATTAAATTTGTTCAAAATCCGTCTCAAAAGGATAAACGTTTGAAACACGATAGATCCAATCCAAACTGCACGAAAAAATCACAAGATCCGTCCGAAATCCGTCAGAAAAATAACCAACAAAATCACGAGAATCCGTTCAAATCCGTCGAAAATAAAAATAAATCCGTCAGAAAAATAACCAACAAAATCACAAAGATCCGTCCGAAATCCGTCCGAAAATAAAAATAAATCCGTCCAAATCCGTCAGAAAAATAACCAACAAAATCACAGTAATCCGTCCGAAATCGGTCCGAAAATAAAAATAAATCCGTCCGAAATCAGTCCAGAAAAATAACCAACAAAATCACGTAATCCGTCCAAATCCGTCAGAAAATAAAAATAAATCCGTCCAAATCCGTCCGAAAAATAACCACAGCCCGGATTTCCAAGTTGTCCGAAATCCGTCCGAAATCCGTTCGTAAATATTTTCGGACGGAATTTGGGACGGATTTTCTAATTTCCCACGGGGCTTTTTCGGACGGATGCCATTCCGTCCGAAATCCGTCCGAAATGAATTATCCGTCCGAAATCCGTCCGAAATCCGTCCGAATTCCGTCCGAAATCCGTCCGAAAATCCGTCCGAAAAAGATGGATTTCTAGTAGTGTGAGTTTATTGGTAGGATCACCAAAGAAGTATCCATTAAAATTAATCGAGCTCCACTAAATGGTACCGATTATCCTGTTGGACTAGAGTCTCGAGTGCTAGAAGTAATATCACTTCTAGATGTCGAGTCTATAAACAATGTCAGCATGGTGGGAATTCATGGAATTGGAGGAATAGGCAAAACAACTATTGCACGAGCTGTGTATAACTTCATGGGTGATCAATTTGAATGTGTATGTTTTCTTAATGTTAGAACAATCTTTGACAAGCATGGCATGTTATACCTTCAAGAGACACTACTATTTGAATTAGTAGGAGAGAAGGATATCAAATTGGGAGATGTCAATAAAGGGGTGTCAATCATAAAGAGTAGGCTCCGTCAAAAGAAGGTTCTTCTAGTTCTTGATGATGTTGACGCACTGCAGCAGTTAAAAGCACTAGCTGGAGATTATGATTGGTTTGGTAGTGGAAGCAGAATCATAATAACAACTAGGAATAAACATTTGCTAGTAGTGCATGGAGTTGAAAGAATGTATGAAGTACATGAACTAAACGGTGAGGACGCTTTACAGTTGTTTAGTTGGAAGGCTTTTAAAGAAAAACAAGTCCCTTCCAGTTACTTGGGAATTTCAGAACGTGTGGTAAGTTATTGCTCTGGCCTTCCATTGGCTTTGGAAGTAATTGGCTCCAACTTTTATGGTAAAGGAATAGAAGAATGGAATTCTGCATTGGATGGATATGAAAGAGCCCCTGATAAAGAAATTTTCAGAGTCCTTAAGATAAGCTACGATACTCTGGATGATATTCATAAGGAAATATTTCTTGATATGGCTTGTTTCTTCAAAGGTGAAAATTTGGAAGATGTCAAAGATATGCTGCGAAGTGTTCGTGGTATCACATCAGAATATGTCATTGGAGTGCTGATTGATAGATCCCTCATAAAGATTGGATATTGTTGTCTGACAATGCATGACTTGGTACAGGACATGGGTAAAAAAATCATTCAACAAGAATCTCCTAACGATCCCGGTGGTCGCAGTAGATTATGGTTCTATCAGGACATTGTTCACATTCTACAAGAGAACATGGTAAGATCAATATGCGTTGCTCTAGTAAGTATGGCTTATTACCTGGTATTGATATTAAACAACAGGGGGGATTACATTGACCTCGGTTTAATTTAATTTAATTACATTGAGCATCCTCTAGTTTCGGAAATTATTAGCATTTGTTGAAATGTCACTTAGGTTATTTCTTTCATATTCTTCCTATTCTTAGATTATGGAAACTTGAAATTAAGCATGTTGTTTATGAGCCAAATCTATACAAAATGAATTTTTTCTATATAAGTAGTTAGACATGTGAGAGTATATTTCAGTAAAATAAACATATATGTATACATTTGATGCTCTTGAGTAATGATATTAAGTGTTTTGCACATTTTTATATTATTTGTTCATTCTAATTTCTAAAATCTTGTACTATAATTAATACTTATATGTGAAGTGACTGCACATTGTTAATCTATATTTTGTTGTGGTAAGTGTTACTAGGTTCACTAATCATAGATAGAAAATCAATGTGAAACTCATTCATAATATTTCAGACTTGGTATATATGTGTTCTTCATGTGTTATATAATTTTAATAATGTTATTTATTTATTTATTTATTTTCAATAGTTAATTAATATGCGGGTAATGAACGCGGTTATGGAGAGAAATCTTTTTTACGTGGATCTCACCAAATTTTTTCTCTTCTCTTTTTTTTCTCATCTACCAAACAGGAAAAAACTAAGCTTTTTTTCTCTTTTTCTCTCATCTCACTTTCTCTCTTCTCATTTTCTTCACTACCAAACAAAGGCTAAAAGTTTAGGCTAAAATATATTTTTCATTCATTCATGTTTTTCAATTTGACGATATTCATCCTACTATTTTTTTTGGCAATTTGAATCCTCCCATTTTTCAAATCAAGAAAAAAAATGGTATTTCCACTCCTAAAAGCAAAAATGATCTTACCAAATAAAGGCTCAATTTTGATGTTAAAGAAATAATGGAAACCCATAGGTCCACTCCTTTCACATTACGATGGTCTATCTGGAAAGAAGATGATGAATTATTATTATTATTTTGATAATAAGATGAAGAATTAATTTTATTATTTTAAAATTAATATTAGATTTTTTTTATACAGGATATTATTGAAAAAGTTCTATGTGCCACATGGGAGGTTGAAAAGTGCATTATAACCATAAGTTTAATATATATGGATTTTCAAGTTTCTGACAATTTTATTGTATGGTGAATAGACGTGAACTAATGCTTTTAAATTTATTAGGGAACAAATAAAGTTGAAGGCATAGTTTTGGACTTACCCAAAGGTAAAGAAATACAATGGAGTGGAGAGGCATTCGAGAAGATGAAAAACCTCAGAATTCTTATCATCAGATATGCACGCTTTAGTAGACCCCCTACAAATCTCCCAAATAGTTTGAGAGTGTTGGACTGGAGCCATTATCAATGGGAGTGTTTACCGTGTGATTTTGATCCAACAAATCTTGTCCATCTCAAGCTCAACAACAACAGCTGTAAACTGCTCAAACCATTGTTCACCGAGGCATGGATAACTGTCCTTAATTTGTTTCATTGCCATTATCTAAAAATAAATTTACTTTAAAAATAACCTGCCACTTTACCTTTTTTTTTGTGTGTGTGCAGAAGTTCTCGAGTTTAAGTGAAATGTGCTTTAGCAATAGTGAGTTTTTAAAGCAAGTGCCAGACCTGTCTGTAGTTCCAAACTTGAAAAAGTTGTATCTTAATGGTTGTCGTCGCTTAACTGAAATTCATGATTCTGTTGGATCTTTGAGTAAACTTAAAGTCCTGAGTGCTGAAGGATGCACCAACCTCGAGAGACTCCCACATGGCATCAAGTTGACATCTCTTGAACGCCTCGATCTCAGTTGGTGCTCAAGTCTTCAAAGTTTCCCAGAAGTATTAGAAAAAATGGAAAAGACTACTGAACTTTATCTGTTAGGGACTGCCATTGAAGAACTGCCATATTCAATTTGCAATCTTACTGATCTTCAAGAGTTGCTCTTGTATGGGTGCAAACATCTGAAGCAATTACCAACAAGCGTTCTTATGTTGCCACAACTTCATGTGCTAATTGCTCATGATTGTGGAGAGTTTAAAAAGTTTAGCAAGTGCAAAGGTGAAGAAGGAGAAGAAATGAGCACAATAGTGTCATCGAAAAGGAAATTTCTCAATTTATCCAAGTGCAACTTGTCAGATGAATCTCTTTCTACGTGTCTTCCTTTCTTCCTCTATCTGGGATGCTTAGACCTGAGTTACAACAGTTTCACTATCCTTCCAGCATGCATCATAGAATGTCACCTTCTGTGGCTCCTTTCTGTGCAACACTGTGAGCAGCTTCGAGTAATTGAGGGGTTGCCTCCCAACCTTGAAACATTCGACGCTGGAAACTGCACATCCCTTACTTCTCTGTCTTCAGGCATGCTATTGAAACCGGTTTCTCTCTCTGTCTCTTCTCGTGTCATGTGTCACTCTTTCTATAAGAAATAATGCTTCTTACAACTCATCATGCATTTTGATAATTTGTGCTTGGCAGGCATTCCACGTAGCTGGGAGAGGAGAATTCATTCTTCCAGGCCAAAGAGTCCCAGAATGGTTCCACCACTATAGTGATGGAGAATCAATGTGTTTTTGGGTTCGAGGAGAATTCCCAGCTCTACTTCTGTGTTTTGTGCTTGGAGTTTTGGGTGACGAATATGACTTATTCCGTCACAAGTTATCTATGCGCATCAATGGCATTGATCTGATGGATGATTATTCAAGGTTATCATCGATACTCATAGATCATATAGTTCTAATTGATCTACAAAAGGCATTTCCATGGAGCGAACTCCATGAATTTTTAAAGGATCGGTGGAATCAAGTTGAGGTTTTTTCCGTGAACGATCCACTGACAACACCCAAGCAAGGCAAGATAAAACAGATTGGAGTTTATGTATATGAGCAAGAAAACAACATGGAGAATATCCGATTTTCGAGGCCTAGTTCTACAAAGAGAACATGCCATGATTTGTATGATTCCAATAGTGATTTAGAGCTCCCGTTGATGAAGAAACAACATGCATCTCTGGACATACAACATCAACGAGGTGAAACTGTATATCAAGACAAAGGAAAGAATTTATTGGGGAACAATGATGTGAATCAGGACTCAAATTCGATGGTTCCACCTTCCACCGGTGACATCATCAGTGGCCATGGTTTTCTTTATTGTGTTAAACACTTGCTTTTTTCCTGCTTTCGTTGTTTTGGCTTGTAATGGACTAATGGTTGTTTCTTTATTCTTATCTCAGTCTTGAGAACTCAAATCCATGTCTCTTCTCTATTTCCAAATGGTCAAATTAAATTGTTGAATTGGGAGTTTTACACCAATCAATCATCTCTGACTTGTGGTTTTGGTTATATTGTCACTCAATAACTTACTTGCAGATAATTTTCCTTACACTGTTCGTACACCACTTCTTTTTTGGATAATAAAATAAGAAAAGTATATGTTTCAACTTTCAACACACACCCTCTTTGTGTCTTTATTTTCTCTATAAAGAAGGATATAGAAATTATGTATAGCTATTGATGTGAAAATAACAATACCCTGTTGTTATTGAGTGTGGTAATGGGATTTTAGTTACTTTCTCAGCCTAGTAGGAGCAAGGCTTGAAAACTGGGTTGGTTATGTATCTTTAGTCTCTTGTTGTATTTGTTTTTTTTTACACAGGTTTGAGTACCCTTCGCACTCGTAATAATTAAAGTACGACTTATCAAACAACATGAATACTTATTTCTTAATCTATGTGTATGTGCTCGTGGGTGTGTGTAATGGATTCACCTACTTCAGGTATGTTGGTATGAGGTTAAAATGGAGATGAAAAATTTATAGATTGGTTTTATTTGTAAAAACATATTTAAATCTCATCCATAAATTTTTCAATTTCATATTTGAGGATAGGGTTATTGGCACTCCAATATGTCTGTTCACACACCCTTTTTTTTTTTTTACGTTAATTGTATTTTCCAAATTTAAGACAAAAGTAAAAAATTATTTTTTCGTATATGTATTTTTTTATTCATATTCTATTTTAATTACAACTAATTTATAATTCTTTTTTAATTCATCTAATTTATATCGTTGTATTATTCATAAGTATTTTATTCATTTATTCTTTTATATCTAGTATATTTTTTTTATATAGGCAATATCTAAATAGTGTAATACTTATTACACTCCAAAAATAAATATTGTAACACAAACAACATTTCTATATCTTTTTATATATCCCAAATAATTTTACTTTTATAGTAAAATCTTATATAACAATTATTTTTCTATATAACAAGCAAAAGCAAAAAATTAACTTATGGCATATTCACTACTAAACAAAAAGGGTAAATAGCGATCGAATTTAGCAACCGAAAATGATCGGCCACAAACAGACCGAAATAGCGATAAAAAAGTTGTTTTTTGAATATGATTATCGAAATGCATTTAACTACTGATTTAGCGGCTCATTTGACTGGCCGCAAACGATCAGTCGCTAAACTATGAAATTTAAAAATTATTTGAATAAATTATTTAGCAACCGATTTGAGTGATCACAACCAAATTGATCGCTAATTTGGTCGCTAAATTTTTAAACCCTAAATAAGCACACAGTCTTTTTCCTCCCGCATTTCTCATTTCTCAATCTCTCCCTTTGCCTTCTCCTACCTCATTCTTAATTTGCACAAACGCAAGTCCCTATTCTTTACCCTTTTCTTCCTCATTTGTTCCCTACTTCAAATCCCTGGATCCCTTTTGAGACCTTCATCTCTTTCCCAATGAATCCCCAATTTATTCCAACACCGCCACACTCCTCCCTAAGAATGACTACAGCGGACCACCACAACCACAACCTATATTTCCCAAACCCCAAACTTTGTATAGTGTGACACCCTGCTACCCCGCATATTATAAAGCATTAAGGGACAAAGATATAAACCAAACGTACATTTACAGAATAAAATGAAACATTTGTCCATGGGTAGAAAGGTCTCACATGAACGAGTTCTCAAAATCGCGGAAATAAAAACAAGTTTAAAAGCAAATAAGACGTAATAAGATAACATAACATAAACACCCAACCCCGATGTCACAATTCAGAGATGGTACAACCGTTCCGGAAAATATCCTCGGAATACAGTTGAACAAAACTAACTAACAAAGAAAGGTCCTAACTATGAGTGGTGGCTCCTCAGAGTCACTCCTCTCCGGGCTGCTCGCCATCCTTTGCAAGGTGGCAATCAGGCCAAACAAACAAACAAAGAACGGGGAGTAAGAATAAACATATACAACATGGAGATAGGAAGCAAGGTAAAACATACAGCATAACATCATCATGACGTATGTAACAGCCGTAATTTTATGTTTTGTTTAATTAAGAGGATTAGGTTTAAGACTTGGATTAAATAGTTAAGATGTCGTTTGAGGTCTAGGAACCTTTGCAAGGAAAGTAGGAAGTCATCTCGAGTGAGTTTGAACGTGAAAACAACTTAGGGTTTTCCCCAATTATCGTCTTTAAGACGTATGAGTGTGAAACAAGAAATTTGGAGTTAGGGTTGAGATTAAGCATTTTTTTATGGGTTGAGGTTATTTATTAGGTTTAGGTGAGCCTATATCTCAAATTTAAGGTCAATCGAACTTCAAACGAGCTCTGGTCGCGAAGAAACGCGCGAGGTCAACGATGCTGATTAGAGGCCACGCTGAGCGTGGGGAGGTGGTGCCATGCAAGAGGACACGTGGCGGGTGGCGTGGCACGCATGCAAGCACGCTGGTGGATGCTCCCACGCTGAGCGTGGGTAAACTCACGCTGAGTGTGAGCGCCAGTAATTTGAAAAAAATAAAAGGGCTCAAGTGATTTCATTTGAGCCATTTGAAACCGAAAACAGAGAGTAGAAAATATAGAGAGTGGCCAGAGAACAGATAGGGGAGTTTAGAGAGAGAGAGAGGGGAGAACCTAGAGAGAGAAAGAGTTCAAGTGGGATTATCAACTAGTTCGGGCATCCCGTTGCGAATCGAAGTACATCGTTGTGTTCGTATCAACGATACCTACGTCTTCCTCTTCTTCGTTTCTTCTAAAAGTGAAGGTAAATTATCCTCGTTTATGTCAAAACTATGTATGTTATGTTTCTCGTAGTATCTTTCGTTTCGCTAAACGGATTTCAATTCTGTCTTCGAATATGAACTCCTAGTAACATGCGCTTCGTAATGTGATGCTTAGGTGATTTTTTGGAAGCTCTGATACCCTAGAATCGTGCAAGGCAGAATCAAGGAGCTTAGAGGACGTCTCGTTTAATTCGTTTCGGATATCGTACGACTCTCCAGGTGGGGGAAAGAAACTATTTAACGTCGGAAACGGCGCGGTTACATTTAATTAGATAATGGTGTAGGGCGGCCCAAACCCTTCACGAGAGCGAGTAACAGACAATGTCTATACCACATTGGGGACTACTTAGTGGCACTGATGATGATATAGGAATTGTGCGTTATTGTCATTACGCTGTGTGTGTGTGTGTGTGTGTGTGTGTGTGTGTGTGTGTGTGTGTGTGTGTGTGTGTGTGTGTGTGTGTGTGTGTGTGTGTGTGTGTGTGTATGATTTTTTTATTACGTGATGATTGCCTGTTTAACTGGTTGACTTGAACTTGGTATTTGATGAATGATAACATGAATGTTATAATTATTTTTGAAAGTGATTATTGTTATTATTATTATATTTTGGTATTTATTATTTGGAATTGATATTATGACATGATGATATATGATGATGATTTTGGATAACATGATGATGATTGTGATGATATGATGAGTGTTATGATAGCGCTTAGAGGTTGAGTAAGTTACAAGTTATGTTGAGACATGAGGATGTATTAGGGATTGCATGTGATATGTGATACCAGTGCCTAACCGAGATGATTATCGTGACATGAGGATGAGATTGATGAGATGAGATTATTTTGAGTTTATCTATGAGATTATGATGAGCGGTTAGGGAACTAGGGGGTGACCTGAAACTTGGTCTGTGATATGAGGGACCCGAAACATGGTCGAGTGGACCTAAAACATGGTCGAGTGAGGTCTATGCCTCGGAGGGAGAATTCCCGGGGATAGGCTAACGGCTGACCGCCCAGAGATGATTTCATTTTAGTCGCAGCTATAGTTCATGCGTTGCATGAGCACCCTGACCGGGGTTCAGAGGTGTGCACCGGATTGTGTAGCTATAGTGCCATTGCTTTACGTGGGTACCCTCCATTCGCGGATGAGGGTGTGCGTCGGGGACTCTGGCACGTGTCGATTAGATTGTTGTGATATCAGGATATGACCGATACCTGAGGGGATTATTGATACAGCATTTGGATTGCATCATGATGGAGGGTAGAGGAAAGATCCTAGATGTGGATTGAGGATGATTGTGTTACATATATTTATAATTAGGAGACGGATGTTTAGTATGCCGTTATTTAATTAAATGTAGCAAAACCCTTTCCACATTTGATGTTATATGGTTTCTTATCCCTGTCTTCTCTATATTGCATATTTTTTTTATGTGATCGTGATGAGAAGATTCTATGGGGGAACCAGCTATGGAGGAGCTTGATGGGACCTCGTATGAGCCAGACGTTGGAGGACGATCAGTGGATCCTCATAGTTGAGCATAGAGTCTATGGCCAGTGCGTCTTGTCTCTTTAGGATGTTGTTTTTATTTTGTTTGATTATCAGTTTGTACATTTTGGGATCCGACTGATGGGATTTCCCTCTACTGT
Source organism: Sophora flavescens (assembly GCA_030762895.1). Taxonomy (NCBI): domain Eukaryota; kingdom Viridiplantae; phylum Streptophyta; class Magnoliopsida; order Fabales; family Fabaceae; genus Sophora; species Sophora flavescens. The sequence continues at coordinate 123,766,598 of CM061063.1, read as the reverse complement.
ACTGTATCATGTCTTGAGGTGTATATGTTATGTATGTATGTATGTATGTATGTATGTATGTATGTATGTATGTATGTATGTATGTTTTAAGTTTTTACTTTTTTCCGCTGTTTTAATATATCAGCTTAACAACAATAACGAAATTAGGTCTTAATATTTTTGGTTTTCTTTAATGGGACGTCGGAGCATCTCATTTGGTGGTATCAAAGCAGTTCGATTCTGAAACGGACTGTGAGCACTGTGATTAGGGTGAACTGGCCATTTAGTTGAATCCACTTCGGATAACAACTATGCTTAGAAGTTGGGTTGTGAGTCCGACGCGACATCTCTATGGCATATAGTATTTATATTCCAGGGAAGGCTAATGTTGTGGCGGATGCACTAAGTCAGAAATCCTTGCACATATCCGCAATGATGGTGAAAGAGATGGAGTTGCTTGAACAGTTTAGAGATTTGAACCTATGTATGGATTTGATTGAGGATAGAATATGCTTAGGTATGATCACCATCAGTAGTGAGTTTTTGAGAGACCTTAAGGTTAAGCAGGGTCAGGATGAATATTTGGTGGATGTGAATCAAGGTATAGATGAGGGTAAGGTTTCAGAGTTTAGGAGAGGATTAGATGGAGTGTTAAGGCTTAAGGATCGGATATGTGTGCCAGAGGACTTAGAGATTAGGAAGATGATCTTAGAGGAGGCACATAAAAGTAAGCTAAGTTTCCACCCAGGAGCCACCAAGATGTACCAAGACTTGAAGAAGATGTTTTGGTGGCCAAAGATGAAGAAAGAAGTGGCGGAGTATGTTCTATCATGTTTGGTATGTCAGAAAGCTAAGATAGAGCATCAAAAGCCCGTCGGGTTGTTATAGTCCTTGGATATCCCATAGTGGAAGTGGGACATCATAGCGATGGACTTTGTGGTTGGATTACCATGAACTCCGAAGAGGTTTGATGCTATTTGGGTTATCATTGATAGGTTGACGAAGTGTGCTCACTTCTTACCTATTGGTGATAGTTATAGTCTTGAAAGGTTGACCCAAATCTACATCAAGGAAGTAGTGAGGTTGCATGGTGTGCTGTCGAGTATTGTCTCCGACCGAGATCCTAGATTTACATCTAGATTTTGGAGACAGTTACACGATGCTTTGGGAACAAAGTTGAGGATCGGTTCTGCTTATCATCCTCAGACGGATGGACAGTCTGAGAGAACAATTCAATCATTGGAGGATCTTTTAAGAGCCCGTGTGTTGGAATATGTTGGCAGTTGGGATGAACTCCTACCATTGATTGAGTTCACATACAATAACAATTTCCATAGCAGCATCGGGATGTCACCGTATGAGGCTCTGTATGGGAGAAAGTGTAGGACTCCGTTGTGTTGGTATGAGACTGGCGAGAGCCAAGTGTTGGGTCTTGATGTGGTACAACAAATAACAGAACAAGTTAGGAAAATAAGAGAGAAAATGAAGGAAGCCCAGGATCGACAAAGAAGTTGCAGTAACAAGAGGATGAGACCCTTAGAGTTCCAAGAAGGTGATCACGTGTTCTTGAGAGTCACCCCGAAGACCGGAATTGGCAGAGTTGTAAAGTCTAGAAAGCTCACTACCTGATTCATTGGACCATTTCAGATTCTTCGACGAATTGGTCCAGTAGCTTTTCAGATAGCCTTACCGCCTTACCTTTCCAACCTTCATGATGTCTTACATGTTTCCCAGTTGAGAAAATATTACCCTAATCCTTCTCATGTCATTGAGTCTGAGTCAATACAACTCCGAGAGAATCTGGAATATAAGGCTTTACCGTCTAAGATTGCAGATAGAAGGATTAAAGAACTCCGTGGTAAACAAATTCCCCTGGTCAAGGTCATATGGGATAGTGTTACCGGAGATGCTACTTGGGAGCATGAGGCGGACATTCAGCTGCAGTACCCCTATCTGTTTTCAGGTATGTAAATTCCGAGGACGGAATTTCTTTTAAGGGGGTAGAAATGTAACAGCCGTAATTTTATGTTTTGTTTAAGTAAGAGGATTAGGTTTAAGGCTTGGATTAAATAGTTAAGATGTCGTTTGAGGTCTAGGAACCTTTGCATGGAAAGTACGAAGTCATCTCGAGTGAGTTTGAACGTGAAAACAACTTAGGGTTTTCCCCGATTATCGTCTTTAAGACGTATGAGTGTGAAACAAGAAATTTGGAGTTAGGGTTGAGATTAGGAATTTTTTATGGTTTGGGGTTGTTTATTAGGTCTAGATGAGCCTATATCTCAAATTTAAGGTCAATCGGACTTCAAACGAGCTCTGATCGAGAAGAAACGCGCGAGGTCAACGTTGTTGACTAGAGGCCACGCTGAGCGAGGGGGAGTTGACGCTGAGCGTGGGGAAGTGGTGCCATGTACGAGGACACGTGGCGGGTGATGTGGCACACATGCAAGCACGCTGGTGGACGCTCCCATGCCGAGCGTGGGTAAACTCACGCTGAGCGTGAGCGCCAGGAATTTGAAAAAAATAAAAAGGGCTCAAGTGATTTCACTTGAGCTATTTGAAACCGAAAACAGAGAGCCGAAAATATATAGAGAGGCCAAAGAACAGATAAAAGGAGTTTAGAGAGAGAGAGGGGGGAGAACCTAGAGAGAGAGTTCAAGTGGGATTATCAACTAGTTCGGTTATCCCGTTGCGAATCGAAGTACATCTTTGTGTTCGTATCAACGATACCTACGTCTTCCTTTTCTTAGTTTCTTCAAAAGTGAGGTAAATTATCCTCGTTTATGTCGAAACTCTGTTTGTTATGTTTCTCGTAGTATCTTTTGTTTCGCTTAACGGATTTCAATTCCGTCTTCGAATATGAACTCCTAGTAACGTGCGCTTCGTAATGTGATGCTTAGGTGAATTTTTGGAAGCTCCGAGGCCCTAGAATCGCGCAGGGCAGAATCGAAGAGGTTAGAGGACGTCTCGTTTTACTTCGTTTCGGACATCGTACGACTCTCCAGGAGGGGGAAATAAACTATTTAACTTCGAAAACGGCGCGGTTACATTTAATTAGATAATGGCATAGGGCTACCCAAGCCCTACACGTGAGCGAGTAACGGACAATGTCTATACCACATTGGGGACTACTTAGTGGTACCAATGATGATATAGGAATTGTGCGTTATCGTCATTACGCTATATATATATATATATATATATATATATATATATATATATATATATATATATATATGATTATTTTATTACGTTATCATTGCCTGTTTGACTGGTTGACTTGAACTTGGTATTTGATGAATGATAACATGTATGTTATAATTATTTTTGAAAGTGATTATTGTTATTATTATTATTATTATATTTTGGTATTTATTATTTGGAAATGATATTATGACATAATGATATATGATGATGATTTTGGATAACATGATGATGATTGTGATGATATGATGAGTGTTATGATTGCGCTTAGAGGTTGAGTAAGTTACAAGTTATGTTGAGACATGAGGATGTATTCGGGATTGCATATGATATGTGATACCAGTGCCTAACAGAGATGATTATTGTGACATGAGGATGAGATTGATGAGATGAGATTATTTTGAGGTTATCTATGAGATTATGATGAGCGGTTAGGGCACCACGGGGTGACCTGAAACATGGTCTGTGATATGAGGGACCCGAAACATGGTCGAGTGGGGTCTATGCCTCGGAGGGAGAATTCCCGGGGATAGGCTAACGGCGGACCGCCCAAAGATGATTTCATTTTAGTTGCAGCTATAGTTCATGCGTTGCATGAGCATCCTGACCGGGGTTCAGAGGTGTGCACCAGATTGTGTAGCTATAGTGTCATTGCTTTGCATGGGCACCCTCCATTCGCGGACGAGGGTGTGCGCCGGTGACTCTGGGACGTGTCGATTATATTGTTGTGATATCCGGATATGGCCGATACCTGAGGGGATTATTCATACAGTGTTTGCATTGCATCATGATGGAGGGTAGAGGAAAGATCCTAGATGTGGATTGAGGATGATTGTGTTACATATATTTATACTTGGGAGACAGATGTTTAGTGTGCCGTTATTTTGTTAAATGTAGCAAAACCCTTTCCACGTTTGATGTTATATGGTTTCTTATCCATGTCTTCTCTATATTGTATATGTTTTTTATGTGATCGTGATGATAAGATCTTACGGGGGAGCCAGCTATGGAGGAGCTTGATGGGACCTCGTATGAGCCAGACGTTGGAGGACAAGCAATGGATCCTCATAGTTGAGTACAGCGTCTATGGCCAGTGCGTCTTGTCTCTTTAGGATGTTGTTTTTATTTTGTTTGATTATCAGTTTGTACATTTTGGGATCCGACTGATGGGATTTCCCTCTACTGTACTGTATCAGGTCTTGAGGTGTATATGTTATGTATGTATATATGTTGTGTATATTTTAAGTTTTTACTTTTTTCAGCTGTTTTAATATATCAGCTTAATGATAATAACGAAATTAGGTCTTAATATTTTTTGTTTTCTTTAATGGGACGTCAGGGCGTCTCAACGTATATCAACATAGGTATATATATCAACATCCAATCAACATCATATCAACCAAGTATGCTATACAGTGCAATGCAACACTACTCCACTACTCCAACATGCATGTGGATCTAATCTAACTCAGGATGAACGACTTCGGAGTTAAATATCCACATTGAGAATTTACTCAACATCGGAGAATCTACTCATTGCATAGCCAACGCATCAAACCAACGAATGCCTCGTCACGGAGGAGCACAGTTACCAAACCTTGGGTAACCCGTCGTGGATGACTAGATCACCGTACTCTAGGACGACCTCCCCTATGTTGGACATCCACCAATAACAACATCTCCAATGATGCATGCAGCATACAACAAACAGTGGGCAACCGCCACTTCCTTTGCTTCGAAGGAATCAACTGAAGACTTCTGCGGAATCTACCGCAACACTTAAACCTTTAGCGGAATCAACCGCAACACCTTAGACCCAACCGGTCAAGGCCCCATTGGAGCAAATTCTCAGCCACCAAGGTACAACATCAACAACACCTTAGACCCAAACCTCGGGGTCAAGGTTCCCTTGACCAAAAAGCACCAGGGTACAACTCATCAACGTGCGGTAACCCAATGGTTATCGACTTAACCATCTTAATTAATATTTAATTAAGTGATCTAACCTGTATCATTGATTAACTGTGTCATCCTCATCTTTGGGGTAGATTGGGGTTAAAAACCCCTGTTTAAAACCTTAATCTCAGATTATGTCTAGAGGGGTGAGCACGGTCGTGCTCAGCTGCACGGGCGTGGTCCTCTGCTGCACGGCCGTGTTGAATGCACGGCCATTTTCCAGAATTCAAACTGGGAGCATGGGCGTGCTCCCTGTTCAGTACGGTCGTGCTCAATGCACGATAGTACTATTTTGGGCAGAGATCAACATCAATTTTAGCCGATTAAATTTAGGGATTAATTCTATTAATCCTAAGCTAGTTAACAACATATTCTAGGACTAAACGTCATTATCAACATAGTAACAACACTATCATCACAATCATGGTATCAACCATTCAACCAACAACATTATGCCAATAGCAACCATCAACATATCATCATGTTCATATAACCAACATAAACATCAAGAACGTAGTATGAACATAGGCATATATACAGCATGTCAACAACCAAGATCATGTTATCATAATCAAACAAACCATCATATTAATCATATACACATACACAACAAACCGGGGTCATGGGAACCCCTTTACCTTATACTACCCCCAATGCCTAAGATATACACTACCCTTCTCCCCTTACCTGGATTGAAGGTCGCTCCAACGTAAGCCCCTAACAAAAAACTGCCATCGATTCCCAGAGTGGCTCAACACAAACCCAACCTTAGCCAAACCAAACACAAACCCATTAGTTTCCTCTTCAAAATTTATGAAAGGAAACCACAAGGGAAGGGAACCTTACCTCTAAACTGAAACAGATCAAACAAGCTTCCCAACCGGCTTCCAAAACTCCACTATAACAATGGATGAAGAGGAAATAGGGAAGGAGGCACACTAGGTCACAACAGTGGCTGTTGTAACCAACAAAATAGGGTTTCACGTTAACCCTCGGGTTCTGTGCCAAACTCTGAACTTGAGCACGGTCGTGCTGCTCAGCAAGCACGGTCGTGCTGGACTTAGCATCAGTGAGAAACGGTCCGGACATTGAGCACGGGCGTGCTGGCTAATGAGCACGGACGTGCTCGTGCACCACAAAGGGACTTTTGAACCAAAAATCCCACTAAGCCCTTAACCAACCATACAACTTATAAAAAGCACTTAACGAAAAAGCAGGGTGTTACAATTCCACCCCCTTTATAAAAATTTCGTCCTCGAAATTTATACGTACCTCAAGCGAAAAGGTGCGGGTACGCTTCCATCATCTTGCTCTCCAGCTCCCAGGTAGCACTTTCCTCAGTTGCCCCACTCCAAAGCACTTTGGCCAAAGGAATCTCCTTGCCTCTTAGCTGCTTCACTCTCCTATCCTCGACTCGAAGGGGTAACACCTCAAACGTCAAGTTCTCTTTCAACTGTATGGCGTCGGGTACTATCACGTGACTAGGGTCATGGATATATTTTGAGTTAAGACACTTGAAAAACATTATGGAGATTTGACAAGAACGGCGGCAAGGCTATTTGGTAGGCGACTTCGCCGACTCTTTTGAGGATCTGGTAATGACCAATGAACCTCGGAGTAAGTTTCTTCGCCTTCATCACTCTATCAATTATAGTCGTGGGAGTAACTCTCAAGAATACATGATTGCCTTCCTGGAATTCGAGCCGCTTCCTCCTTTTCTATTGTTTCCTGGACTATCTCTGGCCCCAGCACCACACTATCACCAGGTTCACTCCAACACAAAGGGGTCCTACATCTCCTTCCATACAGAGCCTCATAAGGTGCCATCCCAATGCTGGAATGGAAACTGTTGTTGTAGGTGAACTCTATCAGGGGCAAAAACTTGTCCTAACTACCAGACTGTTCTAACACACAAGCCCTCAACAAGTCCTCTAAGGACTGGATGGTCCGTTCAGACTGCCCATCAGTCTGTGGGTGGTAAGCTGAACTAAGCCTAAGCTTTGTCCCTAAAGCATGCTGCAAACTCTCCCAAAACTTAGAGGTAAACCTCGGGTCTCTATCTGATACTATGCTAGAGTGTACACCATGAAGCCTAACTATCTCCTTGATGTACAGCTTGGCTAACTTCTCCAAAAGATACTCCATGTTCATCGGGATGAAATGAGCAGACTTGGTCAATCTATCCACCACAACCCATATAGCCTCAAAATCAGCTGGAGTCCTAGGGAGTCTAGACACAAAATCCATGGAGATGCTATCCCATTTCCATTCTGGGATACTCAAGGGTTGCAACTTTCCTGAAGGCTTTTAGTGTTCTATCTTGGCCTTATGACAAACTAGGCACGCATACACGAACTCAGCCACATCCTTTTTCATCCTAGGCCACCAAAACATCCTCTTAAGGTCCTGATACATCTTAGTGGCACCTGGGTGCACACTCAACCCACTCCTATGTCCTTCCTCAAGGATCAACTTTCTAAGCTCAAGAACATCTGACACACAAACTCTATCCTTAAACCTCAAGACACCATCACTGCCATCCTTAAAGCTAAGATCTCTACCCCGAGCAAGCAACTCTCGCTGGTCTAAGAGAAACTTATCTAATTTCTGACCCTCTCTAATCTGATCCATCAAGCTGTTGGTAACCTTCAAGGTTCCAAGCCTAATAATCTTAGGGGTAAACTCACAAGCTAGACTAAGGTATCTAAACTCCTCAAGCAGATCCATCTCCCTAACCATCAAAGCGGAGACATGAAAGGTTTTCCTACTCAAGGCATCGGCCACGATATTGGCCTTTCCTAGGTGATAGGTCAGCTCGAAGTCATAATCCTTTAAGAACTCCATCCACATACGCTGCCTCATATTCAACTCCTTTTGATCAAAGAGATACCTCAAACTCTTATGATCACTAAAAACCTCGAACCTCGCTCCATGCAGGTAATGCCTCCAGATCTTTAAGGCAAATACCACAACTCCTAGCTCTAGGTCATGGGTAGGGTAGTTCTTCTCACGGGGTTTCAACTGCCTAGAAGCATAAGCAACTACCTTACCATCTTGCATCAACACTCCACCTAAACCTTGCTTTGATGCATCGCATATACTACGAAAGGTTTACTAGGATCGGGCAACACTAAAACCGGGGCTGATGTTAACCTATTCTTAAGGGTTTGGAAACTATCTCCATACTTAGAGTCCCACACAAACAACTGTCCCTTCTTGGTGAGACGGGTTAAGGGTAAAGCTATCTTAGATAAACCTTCTATAAACCACCTATAATACCCAGCTAACCCCAAGAAACTCCTAATCTCGGTTATAGACTTTGGGGCTTCCCAGTGGAGAACCGTCTCTACCTTAGCTGGGTCCACTGCTATGCCACCTTTAGAGATGACATGTCCCAAGAAGCTCACTTCCGCTAACCAGAACTCACACTTCGACAACTTAGCATACAACTGCTTTTCCTTAAGGGTCTGCAAGACAACCCTCAGGTGTTCCCCATGTTCCTCCTTACTCTTGGAGTACACTAAGAAGTCATCTATAAATACCACCACAAACTTATCCAATTAAGGGTTAAAGGTCTTGTTCATGTAGTCCATAAACACCGTAGGAGCATTGGTCACACCAAAGGGCATAACCAAGTACTCGTAGTGACCATATCGCGTTCTAAACGCTGTCTTCGGGATGTCCTCAGACTTAACACAGATCTGAAAGTACCCTGAAGTCAAATCTATCTTAGAAAAGATGTAAGAACCCATCAACTGGTCCATAAGGTCATCAATCCTAGGGAGGGGATACCGATTCTTTATGGTCACCTTGTTGAGCTGTCGATAATCAACACATAACCTCATACTACCATCTTTCTTCTTCACCAACAACACAGGTGCTCCCCATGGAGTCACACTCAGCCTAATGAACTGCTTCTTCATCACGTCCTCCAACTGTTCCTTCAACTTAGCTAAATCTAGAGGAGACATTCTATAGGGTGCTATGGAGATTGGCCCGGTGCCAGGTACTAAGTCTATGGTAAACTCAACATCTCTCTCTGGGGGTAAGTTATAAACATCCCTCGAGAACACTTCAGGAAACTCTCGCACAACAGGCAAGCTGGCGACATCAGCAGGGCTGCTCTCTACTTCCAGGGAAGCTAACATCATGTATACACGGGCTTCGTCTTTCATCGAAGATTGAACTTGGCTGGCAGAGAGAAGGTCCGGATTCCTAGACTCCGTTGAAGTTCCAAAAATCAGGGTTCTATCAAAATAGTTCAGGAGAACATGGTTGGAAGATAACCAGTCCATGCCAAGAATAATATCAAGGTCTTTTAGAGGCAAGCATACAAGATCAACAAAAAAGGTTTTATTATTTATGACTATATGACAGTTCTTGCATGCATAAGATGTGGAAACAGGTTTATTTGTAGGTGTAGACACAAGCAAATCAAACTCAAGAAAGGTAACAGGTAATTTAGGACTCTTGACCCTATCATGCGATATGAACGAGTGAGTAGCACCCGAATCATACAATACAGTCAATTGAGTTCCTTCTATAAAACATGTACCTTTGATCAAGTCATCAGACTCGGAGGCTTCGACTCCACTAAAAGTAAAGACTCTTCCAGTGGTCTTCAGTTTGTTGGCCTGAGGCTTCTGATTCTTGCTAGCGCTGGGAGGCTCGGTCTTGGTTCCTTCACACTCACGGCTGATATGACATGACTTGCCACACCTGAAGCAAATCACAGCTGACTTCTTGCACCGGGATGAGTAATGATCTGATGCTCTGCACTTACCACACCTCATAGTCCTGGGGGCGTTAGAGAACCCGCCCCTAAACCGATCATGCTGAAACTGTGGCCCCTTGCCACTCTGCTTGAAGTCCTTGCCGGTCGGAGCATACCGCTGCTTACCCTTGTCTCTCTGATCAGTCCTCTTGCCACTCTGACTATCCGATCCCTTGGAACTGGCAACTCTGAACTGACTGGCATCCTCATAAATTCTGCACTTGTTGACCAGAATCGGGAAGATCCTAATCTCCTGGTAGCTGATGGCCTGCTTAATCTCAGGTCGGAGCCTAGCTTCAAACTTGACGCACTTAGAGCGGTCATCTGTCTCATGCTGATAAGGAGTGTAGTACCTCGCCAGCTCCTCAAACTTGACTGCATACTCACCAACTGACAACGATCCCTGCCTCAAGGATAATAACTCCATATCTTTATTGTCCTTGATATCCGCCAGAAAGTACTTCTCAAGAAACCTCTGCCCGAACACAGCCCATGTAACCGTTGTGTCCTCGGCTTGCATCCTCTGCCTGCAGTTGTCCCACCAATGCTCAGCCTCCTCAGTCAACATGAAGGTAGCAAAGATGAGCTTCTGCTGATCATTGTAATCCATTGCACTGAAGATCTTCTCCGTCTCCCTCAGCCATAACAGTGCTCCCTCTAGATCATAAGCTCCCTTGAAGGAGGGAGGGTTGTTCCTCTGAAACTTGTCCAAACCTTGGAAATCAACCGGCCCACCATTGTTGTTGGGGTTGTTAACCTGACCGAGAGCATTGGCCATAAGTGCTAATGCGTCCGCAATAGCCTGATCGTTGCATCCTCTACCTGCCATTAGTTCCTGTATACGTCCAACACAACTCTTAGGTACATAAACTTAAGTGGGTAAAAGCGAAAGGCAATATAACTTAAAGCATCATTATCTATAACGAGTATAGACAATTCAAACAAGAGCACACAACAGACTCATACCACGGCATGATAGGACAGACCTGCTCTGATACCACTAAATGTGACACCCTGCTACCCCGCATGTTATAAAGCATTAAGGGACAAAGATATAAACCAAACATACATTTACTGAATAAAATAAAACATTTGTCCATGGGTAGAAAGGTCCCACATGAACGAGTTCTCAAAATCGCGAAAATAAAAACAATTTTAAAAACAAATAAGACGTGACAAGACAACATAACATAAACACCCAACCCCGATGTCACAATTCAGAGCTCGTACAACTGTTCCGGAAAATATCCTCGGAATACAACTTAACAAAACTAACTAACAAAGAAAGGCCCTAACTATGAGTGGTGGCTCCTCAGAGTCACTCATCTCCGGGCTGCTCGCCATACTCTGAAAGGTGCCAATCAGGCCAAACAAACAAACAAAGAACGGGGAGTAAGAATCATGTAAACATATACAACATGGAGATAGGAAGCAAGGTAAAACATATAGCATAGCATCATCATGACATACATCAACATAGGTATATATATCAACATCCAATCAACATCATATCAACCAAGTGTGCTATGCAACACTACTCCACTAATCCAACATGCATGTGGATCCACTCTAACTCAGGATGAACGACTTCGGAGTTAAATATCCACATTGAGAATTGATAAGCCTTTGGCTTATCTAGTTTTATAACTAGATGGACTATGGTTTTTGTGCAAATTATTCGAGTTCAATCTCGTTTTCGCCCAAATTTGGCATTGTTTTGTTCCTAAGTTGGACTTTGACTCGTTTTGCTTCTTTTGTGTAGTTTTTAGCTTATTTTGGATAGAATTATGCTTTTGGTTGCTTTTGGTGTTTTCAGGTCAATAAGTGAAGCTCCGGGAGTCAAGGAAATTCAAGAAGCAGTGGAAAAAGCACTTCTGGAGATACTCGCCTCGCGAGTGGATGCTCGCCTCGCGAGTGGATGCTCGCCTCGCGAGCCTGAACATCAGATAAAGCAGCAACAGTCATCACTCTGGTTCGCCACGCGAGACTATTCTCGCCCCGCGAGAGTCTGAAGACCTGCTAGACAGAGACCATCACGGCATAGCCACTTATATTGATCTTTCAGTTTGCTTTCCCCACCTAGTGGGATAAGGCTTGGTTGTTGTTGTATATTGATCTTTCAGTTTGCCCCTTGTTTGTTTTGTGTGCTATGGGTCTGGGTTTGATTCTTTGTTGTTGGTTTGGTGAAAGGTTTTCATCACTAGCTTTGTTACTCTCTGTCACTTCTACTGTGGCATGTCTTGTGCCATATTGTTCTTGATATAATTTCCCTTTTGCCTTTCAAATATGCACAACTTCATCAAAACTTATGAAACCAAAGCATTTTTTTTTACTGAAGCTTTATGGGGTAGTTCAAGAAAATTTCATGATTATTTAACGTGGTAATCCTAGAGGATGATACACAACAAAAGCTTGATGAAGTTGTGCATATGGCAATCCTGTTTTGGCTTCATAAGTTTTGAGAAACCATTATATATGTAGATCTAGCTTAAACTCATGTGGATAGAGCATGGTTACGGTAAAGTTGGATTCTCACTTGGCCTGGAGAGAGAATGTGAACGATGCTCAGTAGCTTTATACTAAAATTACACTTAAAATCCATGTTTGTTCAACTAGCAAATTCTACTCCATTTGCATTGGAATCCTCCGAGTACTTGACATTACAATCAGGGTTGTGGTTTTGATGAGTTGAATATGGATTCCATTCTGAATAGTTGTATCTTCCCTTATCTCCCAAATGCAGAATACAAATTTGATTAAGCTCCTAGGGATTGCAGTTAATTTGCTCCCCCTTAATGAAATTTACTACTTCAAAGGAGACATTTGTGGACAATCAGGTTTGTGGAATTTTGTTTTTCAATTTTATAATGGAATTATTGTCAAAGGAGACATTTTCAAAAAACCCCTAGCAAAGAAGACATCTTTTTATAACATGATTTAGAGTATAAGTTGTTAGCTGCTATCATTATTCCAATTTATCATCTGGTATATCTATAAAACCATACTTTAGCTAAGTTTTTGTCTATTCCTGCTAGACTATATGGATTGTATGTCGGTTAGAATTTTTCACGCAAAACCTTTATTCCTTAACACAAGTATAACCATTTTTCCTTCTATCTTTGACACCATTTTTTATTTTGCAGGAAAGGAACTTCCTTAAGAAAGCACTTTGAATGGAGTCTCCATCTCTCAACCTAAGTGTCAACACCTCACAATCGCCACTCTGCAAAAGAGCCCTACAACATAACAACAAAGGATTAGATATATTCTAGGTAATATATAGTTTTCTAGGAGGTTCATGGATAAAATCCAATGTAATATTTTTTTATTTTTTTTTGAAAGGACCCAATGTAATTTTTTAATGTATGATACTAACTATCAAGACGTTGTAAGTTGCTTTTGTTTTCAATATCCATGCGTAAATGTGAGTTGATATGTCGTTGGTGTGATTTAAAATGTATCATGAAAGATGATTTTATTGTAAAGGTTGTCGGTTTCAATTTTGACCACAACTCAGTTTCATTTAAAAATTATTTACAATTTGAGAACATTTACGACAATTTTAGTATGATCATGTTTTTATGGGATCATGTATCTCATATAATTTATTTTACTAATATTTGTCTTTTACCTACGGTTGGAGGGTGTAGCTACAAGTTAATGAATTTTACCTACGCCAAGGAAAATTGTAGGTACAACCTATAGTGATAAATCGATACAACTGTAGATATAAGTATATCATCCGCAGGTAGGGGTGAGAATAGGTCAGGCCGCCCGACAGGGGCCTGTTTAAGGCCTAGTTTGGCCTAACCTGTTTAATAAAAAGGTCAGGTCTAGGCTCTACAAAAAGCCTATTTAGTTAAATAGGTTAGGCTTAGGCTTATAAAAAAGTCTTTAAAGCTTGGTAGGCCGGCCTATTTAAAATAATAATATTTTTAATCAAATATATAATATTATTTTAATTAAAAAGTCTTTTCTTTCTAATGTTAGAACACGCTGCCTAGTACACCTTCAAGAGACACTACTATATGAAATAGTAGGAGAGAAGAATATCAATTTGGGAGATGTCAATAATATGGCGTAGGCTCCATAGAAAGAAGGTTCTTTTAGTTCTTGATGATGTTGACGCACTGCAGCAGTTACAAGCACTAGCTGGTGATTATGATTGGTTTGGTAGTGGAAGCAGAATCATAATTACAACTAGGAATAAACATTTGCTAGCAGAATATGAAGTTGAAAGAATGTATGAAGTACATGAACTAAACGATGAGGAAGCTTTACAGTTGTTTAGTTGGGAAGCTTTTAAAAAAGAACAAATCCCTTCCAGTTACTTTGGAATTTCAAAACGTGTAGTAAGTTATTGCTCTGGCCTTCCATTGGCTTTGGAAGTAATTGGCTCGCTCTTTTATGGTAAAGGAATAGAAGAATGGAATTCTGCATTAGATGGATATGAAAGAGCCCCTCATAAAGAAATTTTTAGAGTCCTTAAGATAAGCTACGATACTCTGGTAAATGTTCAGAAGGAAATATTTCTTGATGTGGCTTGTTTCTTCAATGGTGAAAAATTGGAAGATGTCAATGATAAGGATAATCCTACTTGACTCATTCTATCATGTATTTTATCTTGTTTTCTGTTGCTTATCTAGGTTAACAGGTTTATCCCTTGTTATCTTCTGTTATGATCTACTTCTTATCTTGTATCTTGCCACAACTATTTAATAAGACTTCTGGCCAATCTCATTTGATAAGTTAAATTGGCCTTCCTTAAACTTCTATATGGTATCAGTATAGCTGTTACTTCATTGCTTCTGTCTTTCGTCCCTCGTTCCAATGGCCTACACCCCACCACACAGCCGCTCCTCTACTTCCTCTCCCAGCACTCCCACTAATTCTCCTTATCCATATCCAGCCACTCTCAACATCAGCAACTTTGTATCCTTGGACCTTACATCCTCTAACTATCGTCTATGGAGGGCCCAAATGAAGAATCTGATTGAGAGCCAAGATCTTGGAGGATTCATTAGTGGTGAGACCTCTGCACCTGTTCCCCGAATCAGTGCTCCCACTGCCGCCAATGGCATGCATCTGGATCAGCCCAACCCGGATTTTGAGCACTGGCGCAGAACTGATCGACTTGTCCGTGCATGGTTAACAAGTCATCTTATAGAGGAAACACTTAGCCTTGTCATTGACTTGGAAACTTCAAGGGACGTATGGTTGACACTCCAAGACAGTTTTGCTCACACTTCAGTTGAACGTGAGTTTCTTCTCAAACAGCAACTTGTTACTTTATGCAAGGAATCATCCCATTCCATTCATGATTACCTTCGTCTGTTTAAAAGTATCTGTGATGATCTTGCCCTAATTGGCAAACCTCTCTCTGATCATGATAAGGTGTTTCACTTGTTACGTGGTCTTGGCCCTGATTACAACTCTTTCACTACCACTATGATGCGCCCTCCTCTTCCATCCTATCAGTCTCTACTTCCTCAACTTATCAATTATGATACCCGCACTAATGACATTCACAAATCTACTGCCACACCGGTTTTTTATGCCAAACGTGATTCTCGTTCACAAGCCAAACGCCAAGTCTCCTCCACATCACGTCCCAACCGCCAACAATTCAGTTCAAAAGGTCGTGGCTTTGCTCCTCATTCGGCATCCTCTCCATCTCAGTCTCGTTCATCCAACAAGTCCTCGGCTGTTTGCCAGATTTGCAAAGGACAAAATCATGAAGCTCTTGCTTGTCCGCACCGGTATAATCATGCCTACCAGCCTGATTCTATTTCTCCTGCTCTTGCTGCCTTAACTCTGCATGAAGCTGCTGATGCAACTGAATGGATTCCAGATTCTGGTGCTGGTGCACATATGACTAATGATGCAGGTATTCTGTCTAATATTCGCCCCTATTCTGGAAATAAGTTTGTGGCAGTAGGTAATGGGAACACTCTTGATATAACACACACTGGTGATGCTCTTGTTCCACTTTCTACTGGTTCTACTCTGTGTCTTAAAGATGTCCTTGTTGTTCCTAATATTCAGAAGAATCTCTTATCTGTTAGTCAATTGACCACTGATTATCCATGTCTGTGTGAATTTTCTTCTGGTGGTTTTATTATTAAGGACAAGAGATCGGGGATGATTTTGACCAAGGGGAAGAGGACGGGGGATGTGTACTCTCTCACACCACCAATTAGTGCCCACTATTCTACCAGGTTTCAAAGTGCTGATGAACAAATTTGGCATGCTCGCCTTGGACATCCCAACATGCGTCTAGTTAGACTTCTGCACAATAAAGGGACTATTAAAGTTTCCAATAAGCAGTCTTTACCTTTTATTTGTGAAAGTTGTTCTTTAGCTAAGGCTTCTCAGTTGCCATTTCTATCTGTTAATAAAAGGAGCATTTCCCCATTTGAACTTGTACATTTTGACTTATGGGGTCCAGCTCCTATTGTTTCTAGACACGGTTTCCGATTTTATGCATGCATAGTTGATGATTTCACTCGCTTCACTTGGCTTATTCCACTTAAATTCAAATCTGATTTTTTTGATCAGTTTCTACTATTTGAAAAATATGTGGCTCGTCAGTTTGAGACTTCAATTAAATGTGTCCAATGTGACGGGGGAGGTGAATTTATCAAAAACAAATTCCTGGCTCATCTTGCTTCTAATGGGATTCGCACTCAAATCTCTTGCCCCAACACCCCACAACAAAATGGGGTTGCTGAAAGAAAACATCGTCATATTCGGGAACTTGGCCTTACAATGATTTTTGCTAGTAAAGTTCCTCTAATGTATTGGCCAGAGGCTTTCTCTACTGCAGTTTATTTGATTAACAGATTACCTTCCTCGGTTCGTCATTTTCAAACTCCGTATTCTATTTTGCACGGTTCTCATCCGGATTATTCGTGTTTACGGGTTTTTGGCACGAGATGTTTCCCTCTCATTAAGGCACAACAAACGAAATTTGACACCAAATCTTTGCCTTGTGTTTTTCTGGGATATTGTGAACGGTATAAAGGATACAAGTGTCTTTACCCAGCTACAGGTAGAATATTTATCTCTCGCAGTGTTATCTTTGATGAACATATGTTTCCTTATAAAGACCTTCAATCTCTCCATGCACCTTCCCAACATGATTTACCTCCGATTACTACTTATATTGACCAACCCCACATACTACATTCTCCTTCTCTTCGTCACCCTCCAAGGAATGCCCCTGACCCACAAGCTCCAAATATTTCACATTTACCTCCCCAACAACCGTCCCCATCACCTTTGTCCCTATCTCACCAAACAACCCTACCTACCTCTCAAAGTCAGTGTTCCCATTCTACCTCCAACCCATTACTCGACACCGCTCCACCTCAGGCCCCTATTTCCAGCACCTTCTCCAACCAACCTTCTTCCGCTGCGTCCCTTCCCTCGCCACCCTCTGCTTGTCATCCTCCTCTCAATACTCATCCTATGATAACACGTGCCAAAGATGGAATACACTGCCCTGTCCAACGTCTTTCTCTTACTTGTGCCCTTATTCCCAAAGAACCTAAAACCATCAGAACTACATTACGCCATCCTGGTTGGAAGCATGCTATGGAGGAAGAACTTCAAGCTCTCATTGATCAGCAAACTTTTGAACTGGTTCCTCGTCAATCTCATATGAGAGTGCTTGGCACTAAATGGGTATGGAAGACGAAACTCAAGTCTGATGGATCTCTGGATCGGCTTAAGGCTCGGTATGTTGCCAAAGGTTTCAATCAAATTGCTGGCCTTGATTTTCAAGAAACTTTTTCACTGTCATTAAATATAGCACGGTTCGTTTGGTGCTATCTCCGCCACTATGAAGAACTGGGTGATTAAGCAACTTGATGTTAAAAATGCATTCTTGCATGGCAAACTTCAGGAACCTGTGTATGTCTCTCAGCCTCCCGGATTTGAGGATCCTTCCTTTCCTAATCATGTTTGGAAGCTGAACAAAGCCTTATATGGTCTTCGCCAAGCTCCTCGGACCTGGTTCAATAGGCTGAGCTCGTTTCTCCTTCATATGGGGTTCAAGTGCAATACTGCTGATCCTTCACTTTTCACGTATCATACTGATGATGTTATCATGGTACTATTGCTTTATGTGGACGATATCATTTTAACTGGTAACTCAGATTCTACTTTATCCAGTTTTGTGGCTCAACTTAGCATCGCATTTGCTATCAAAGACATGGGTCATTTGCATTATTTCTTGGGTGTTGAAGTTTGCAAAACCGATTATGGTCTCTTCTTGAACCAGACACAGTATGCCCTAGATATTCTTCGACGTTCACACATGCAGGACTCCAACGCTGTTGCCACCCCAATGGCTGTCAAGAATTCTGTCATGCCTGCTGCTACTTTCAATGATCCTCATCTCTACCGTAGCCTTGCTGGGGCCCTTCAATACCTCACCTTTACTCGTCCAAATTTGGCTTATAGTGTGAATTATCTCTGTCAGTTCATGCATTCTCCATCACTTCATCACTTTCAGATGATGAAGAGGGTTCTACGTTAAATCAAAGGCACAACTTCTTTGGGTCTGCGCATTCATAAAAATTCTGATACAACCTTGTATGCCTTTGCTGATGCTGACTGGGCTGGTTGTCCGATTACTCGTCGTTCCACGACTGGCTTTTGTACGTTCTTGGGTAGTAACTGTATCTCTTGGTGTGCAAAGAAACAACCCACTGTTGCTCGCTCGAGTGCCGAGGCCGAATACCGTGCCATGGCTTCCGCAACTGCAGAAATCACCTGGATCACTTACTTACTTCGTGACCTTGGCATTCCTCTCTTTGAGGCTCCTTCTCTATTTTGTGACAATTTGAGTGCACTTCATCTCACAGTAAATCCAGTCTTCTATGCTCGCACGAAGCACATTCAACTGGACTATCATTTTGTGCGCGAGAAGGTTGCTCAAGGGACCTTGGTGACTCGTTATGTTCCTTCCTCCAATCAGCTGGCAGACTTGTTCACCAAAGCTCTCTCCGGACCTGCCTGCCTTTCGACTCTACGAGACAAACTTGGGCTTTGCTCATTGACCCAAGTTTGAAGGGGGGTGATAAGGATAATCCTACTTGACTCATTCTATCATGTATTTTATCTTGTTTTCTGTTGCTTATCTAGGTTAACAGGTTTATCCCTTGTTATCTTCTGTTATGATCTACTTCTTATCTTGTATCTTGCCACAACTATTTAATAAGACTTCTGGCCAATCTCATTTGATAAGTTAAATTGGCCTTCCTTAAACTTCTATAGTCAAAGATATGATATTAAGTGTTTGTGGTTTCACATCAGAATATGACATTGGAGTGTTGATTGATAGATCCCTCATAAAGATTGAATATGGTCGTTTAACAATGCATGACTTGGTACATGACATGGGTAAAGAAATCATTCAACAAGCATCTCCTAAAGAGCCTGGTGGTAGCAACAGATTATGGTTCTCTGAGGACATTCTTTGTGTTCTACAAGAGAACAAGGTAAGTAAGAGCAATATGCATTGTCTAGTAAGTATGACTTATTACTTTGTATTGATATTAAACTTCACGGGGAATTACGTTGATCTTGGTTTGATTTAGTTACATCATTCATCCTTGTTTCAGAAATTATATAAGCCTTTCTTGAAATTTATGTTGTCATTACACTTATATCCATGTTGGGTGATGATTGAAATTGCACTTACCTTTCCTTAAGAGGAGGTGAGTGTAAGTTTTGAAATATTGGGTGTAAATAAGTCAAACCTCAGGAGTGATCCGTGTAATTTTCTCTAATGTTTTGTTTGGTTTGAGAAAGAAAATAGAGATAGAGAAAATGGAAGGAGGGAATTGGGTACAAAGTAAAAGGCGAGAAAATAGTAGATTTTAAATAGTTTTTTGGTATGAGAGAAACATGGGAGAAAATTAAGACAACGAATTTTTTTTTTTAATTAAATAGACAACTTTACCCCATATTCTATTTTTCATTTTTATATTTAAAAATTATTATATTTTATTATTTATATGTTAAATAGAGCACATAAACTTTTTTTATATGTTAACACACAAGTTTATAAATATTATATATTTATAACTTATAATATCTAAATACTTGTATAGATTTTTTGAAGATATATATATATATATATATATATATATATATATATATATATATATATATATATATATATATATATATATTGAACGTTTATGTTCCTGTAATGGAGGGTGTGACCCCTGTTTCCTAGCGTCTCTTGTTTGCTAAAAACTAGTGAATCGTGAATCAGCTAACAGATTGCAAATAAGTTAGCCAATTGGATTTGAAGTATTTGGTAAAAAAATAGGGGTCTAAGCGGATCCGATCCGCGAATCTGATAGATCCGAACATATCCGAACCGATTTTGGCGGATTGGTTCGGATTTGAAAACACTAATCCGAATAAGATCGGTTCGGGTCTCGGATCCTACAAATCTAATCCGATCTGAACCCTATAAAAATTTAATTTTTTTAATTATTATATATATATATATATAATGTTAATATATTATTTTATGTTTAATATAATTAACAATTAAATATGTATGTTTATTTTTTTTATTAATTTCTGAAGTTTAAATAAAAAATAAAAGAATAATGGGTAATCCGATGACCCGAACCGATCCGATCCGATTGTGGTCGGTATTGTTCGGGTCCGTAGTTGAAAAGCGAACAAATCTGATCGAGTGATCGGTTCGGATGATGAATCCCTCCAAACCCGATCCAATCCGACCCGACCTGACTACACCCCTAATAAAAATAGCAGTTAAACTAGACGATAAATATAAAATGACATAATGGACATGTTTATAAGTTATATATATATGTGTGTGTGTGTGTGTGTGTGTGTTATTTATTTTAAAATAATTATCATTTTAATACTTTAATTTCTTTATCATCTCAAAAATTAAAATATAAATTTTTTTCCAGACAATAGGATATTTTATTTTATTTAAGAGTTTAATATATGGATATTCAAGTTTCCAACATTTTTATTGTGTGGTGAACTAATGCTTTTAAATTCATTGGGAAACTGATAAAATTGAAGGCATAATTTTGGACTTACCCAAAGGTCAAAAAGTACAATGGGATGGAGAGGCATTCCAGAAGATGAAAAACCTTAGAGTGCTTATCATAAAAAATGCATGCTTTACTAGACTCCCTACAAATCTCCCAGATAGTTTGAGAGTGTTGGATTGGAGCCATTATCAATGGGAGTTTCTACCTCTCAACAACTACAGCTGTGAACTGCTCAAACCATTGATCACCAAGGCATGGATACCTGTTTCTTTTTGTGTGCAGAATTTCGAGAGTTTAAGTGAAATATGCTTTAGCAATAGCGAGTTTTTAAAGCAAGTGCCAAACCTGTCTGTAGTTCCAAACTTAAAAAAGTTGTATCTTAATAATTGTCCTCGCTTAATTGAAATTCATGATTCTGTTGCATCTTTGAGTAAACTTAGAGTCTGAGTGCTCAACGATGCATCAACCTCGAGAGACTCCCACATGGCATCAAGTTGACATCTCTTGAACGCCTCGATCTCAGTTGGTGCTCAAGTCTTCAAAGTTTCCCAGAAGTATTAGAAAAAATGGAAAAGACTACATTTCTTTATGTGAGAGAGACTGCCATTGAACAACTGCCATATTCAATTTGCAATCTTACTGATCCTCAAGAGTTGCACTTGTATGGGTGCAAACATCTGAAGCAATTACCAACAAGCGTTCTTATGTTGCCACAGCTTCAAGTTCTAAGTGCTAATGATTGTGGAGAGTTGAAAAAGTTTAGCAAGTGCAAAGGTGAAGATGGAACAGTTCCGGATCGTCCAGCAAAGAGCCAACCAGAAAATGAAGTAACAAGATTTTGTGTGTTATCAACTACTTCTGCATTCAGTGGCAAAGTTATTGGAGGAGAATTACATCAGACAACCTGATCCCAACAGCCATTGATGATTCTTCCATAAAAAAATTGAACCAACTTTGGAAGATGATGAAATGGTTACATTTTTTGCTTCTCTGGATGGTGACCTCAACCTCGTTCAGCCAAGTGAAGATACCCAGAGATAATTGGAAAGACTACAGGACTTACTCTCCAGAGATTTTTATGATTTGCTGTGTCAGAGACAGTACAGTACCATGAAAGCCACCTTAGAGTACCTCTCCAATTTGCCTGCTGATGGAGGAATCTCAGGGGAAATGAGATCAGTTATAACACAACTTTCAAGGGAATTCACTCACTGGAGTAGGGATTATGAGGATTCAAGTAGGAAAATTGAATTGACCACTACGGACTGTTAAATGCGGATGAATTAAAATATGTTCTTCAAGTTATTAATAACAATTTTTGGGAATCAAGATGATAACACTCAACACCATGGCTATGGATCAACCAAAAGAGAAGGAGAATGAGAGAAAAGTGTATGAGATCAATTCAGAGAATACCTATTATCTGAATGTGTGTAAATTCTCATTCTAATTAACTTACTTTGTACAAGAAGTATATATAGGCAGTTACAAAAGAGCTAACCAACTAAAGAAATAAAAAATACTAACTAACTAACTGAAGAGTATCAGTTAACACCCCCCCGCAAGCTGGAATGGATGTCAGACATTCCTAGCTTGGACCGAAGCGCACTAAATGGTCCTTGATGCAGTGGTTTGGTAAGAATGTCAGCCACCTGATCTTGTGTATGAATAGGGAGGAGGTGTGTGATGCCAGCCAACACCTTGTCACGAACCAGGTGGCAATCAAGTTCAATATGCTTGGTTCGTTCATGAAATACGGGGTTGGCAGCAATGTGTAGAGCAGAATGGTTATCACAGTAAATGGTCACTGGTTTCGGATGTTCAAAGTGCAGGTCTTGGAGAAGATAGAGCAGCCATTGTGCCTCACAAGTGCCATGAGCCAAGGCTCGGTACTCAGCCTCTGTAGAAGAGCGTGAGATGACAGTTTGTTTCTTGCTTTTCCAAGAGATAGGAGCATTCCCAAGGAAAAAACATAAACCAGTGATTGATCGCCTGGAATCGAGGCATGCACCCCAATCAGAATCAGTGAAACCTCGCAAGCAAATCGCAGAGTCTGATGGGAAGAAAATGCCAGCACCAGGAGCATTTTTAATATACCTTAGCACTCGGTGGGCTGCCTGAATATGTAAGTCTGTGGGTGTCTCCAAAAATTGGCTAAGTCTACTCACAGCAAAACAAATATCGGGCCTGGTGTGAGTTAAGTAGAGTAACCTACCAATCAACCTTCTGTAGGATGAAGGGTCAGTCAATCGTGTTCCAACATCCTTGTTGAGCTTGAGTTTAGGATCCATTGGGGTGGCATATGGCTTGCACCCTAGAAGACCCGTGTCTTGTAAAAGGTCCAAGGAATACTTCCTTTGGTACAATGCAATTCCAGATGTGGACTTGGCAACTTCAAAGCCGAGAAAGTACTGTAATTCCCCAATGTCTTTAATGCTAAACTTCTGATGCAGGGAGTCCTTGACATGTTGAATTTCAGTGAGGTCATTGCCTGTAATCACCAAGTCATCAACATAGACTAATATGGCAGTGAACCCTGTTGAAGTTTTCTTGGTGAATAAGGAGTAATCTGCCCGAGACTGAGTGAAACCTAGATGAACCAGGGTGTCTGTCAGCTTGGCATTCCATTGCCTGCTGGCTTGTTTCAAGCCGTAAAGGGACTTTTGGAGTTTGCAGACAAGAGTCGGATCAGGGACAGTGAGGGCAGGTGGAACTTGCATATACACATCTTCCAATAGATCTCCATGTAAAAAGGCTGTGTTAACATCTAACTGGTGTAAAAACCAGTTGTTGGAAGATGCCAAGGCTAGCAATAGTCGCACTGTGGTCATTTTGACCACTGGGCTAAACGTTTCCATGTAGTCCAATCCTGCAGTTTGTGTAAAGCCTCGAGCAACCAGTCGTGCTTTGTGTCTCTCCACTGAACCATCTGCACGAAACTTGAGTTTGAACAACCATTTACAGCTCACTAATGGTTTATCGGGGGGTAAGTGAGTGAGTGTCCATGTGTTGTTGGCGTGCAGGGCTGCCAATTCATTATCAATAGCAGCCCGCCAAGCAGGATGTTTGATGGCATCACAGTAAGAAGTTGGTTCTGAGATGGATGAGATGGAAAGGGAGAAGTGTTTATGGTTAGGGGTTAGATGGTCATATGAGAGGAAATGAGACAGAGGATATTTTGTTGTGGGAGGGGTTGGGGTGAGTGTGGAATTAAGAGTGCAGTGATATTCTTGAAGGTAAGAGGGTGGTTTCCTGGTCCTGTTAGATTGTCTGCTAGGTGCAGGAGGTATGGGAATGTGTGGTGAATGTGGTGATGGAATGGGAGAAGGATGTTGTGGTGGGATAAGGGAATCATGGATTGGTGATGTTGGAAGGCCAATGTCTGTGGTGAGGTTATGTGGAGGATTTGGGGAGGATGTGTTGATATGCCATGGATCATGTGGTGAAATGGTGTGATTAGGTTCAGGATAGGGGCATCATGGCAGTGTTATGTGGGATGGATGGATTGGACAGTGTGTGGAAAGGGAATATGTTTTCATGGAAAGCGACATCTCTGGAGAGAAAAAGCTCCCTGGTTTTGAGATCAAACAACAATATCCTTTTGCCAGCCTTGAACCCAAGATGGACACATTTTCTTGATCTTGCATCAAGCTTCTGCCTATGACTGGGAAGAGTGGTGGCAAACTTAAGCAACCAAACACTTTCAGCTGTTCAATGTCAGGAAGTTCTTTGTGTAGGACTTGATACGGTGACTGATTTATCAAGTAGGGGGTAGGCATTCTGTTTATTAGGTAAACAGCATGACTCACAGCTTGAGTCCAAAAACACTTAGGAACATTGGAGGCAAAGGAAAGAATACAAAGTTCTGTACATACTGTAACAGAACAGGGCATATGATTGACACATGCTACAAGAAGCATGGATACCCCCCGGGCTATTTTCAGAAAAAAAACAGTGCCAATAACTACATTGTAGAAGAAGAGATTGAGGAAGATGACAGATCAGTGAAGTCACTAAGATTGAGAGATGAAGTTGAGGACAATCAAAAGATAGGTTTCACACCTGAGCAACATAAGGCCATCTTGGCCATGCTGCAGCAATCACACAGTTCCACTTCTTCTCACAATGCAAACCAGATTGTGACTCAAGTCTCAGGAAGACCAGGTATTATATGCTCTGATACCATGATAACACTCAACACCATGGCTATGGATCAACCAAAAGAGAAGGAGAATGAGAGAAAAGTGTATGAGATCAATTCAGAGAATACCTATTATCTGAATGTGTGTAAATTCTCATTCTAATTAACTTACTTTGTACAAGAAGTATATATAGGCAGTTACAAAAGAGCTAACCAACTAAAGAAAGAAAAAATACTAACTAACTAACTGAAGAGTATCAGTTAACACAAGAGAACAGAAAATGAATCGTGCAATAAGTTGGCCCATTTGTAGGAAAGAAAGAGAGAGCTGGAAGAACAATTAAATGCCATTAATGATAACATTTCTGTTACTCAATCTGCCAAGGAAATGGCTGCAAAGAGAATGAGAGAAACATATGAGGAAGCAAAGACACTCAAAGCTCAAATAGATGAGTCGAGGCAACAAGTTCCGCGCTTGAGAGATGAGCAGGAATGTGCAAAGAAAATCCAAGCAAAAATTAAAGCTGAATGGTCAAAACTCAAAAGTAAGTTAACAGCTATGTTATGAGAACTGAGAAGTGAGATCTACAAGTTCAAACATATCAACTCACAGGTACCTTAAATCATGTCTCTATATTCTTATTCTTATCTCTATATTCGTATTCAACCATATCAAATCCAAGTATCTTCTCTATTTCCCAATGGTCAAATTCTGAAAATTGTTGACTTGGGAATTTTAAACCAGTCAATCATCTCTAACTTGTGGAGATGGTTATATTGTCACTCAGTAACGTTACTTGCAGATAAATTTCCTTACACTATTCGTACACCACTTTATTTTTGGATAATTATTAATAAAACAAGAAAAATACATGTTTCCACTTTCAAAACACACACTCCTTGTATCTTTATTTTCTCCATAAAGAAAGATATAGAAATGATGTATAACTATTGATGTGAAAATAATGATGCCCTATTGTCACTATAGCATGAATACATTTTTCTTAATCTATGTGTATGTTCTCGTGGGTGTGTGTAGGAATTCACTTAATTTATAGATTTGTTTTATTTGTAAAATTATATTTAAACCTCAACCAGAAAAATTTCAATTTCACTTTTTAGGATGGGGGTATTATTGGCACTCCAATATGTCTGTTCACACTCCCTATATTTTTTTAATACTTTAATTATATTTTCCAAATTTGCAACAAAGGTGAAAAATTAGTTTCTTCTATATTATATTTGTTTATTCATATTCTATTTTAACTAAAACTAATTTATAATTCTTTTGTAATTCATCTAATTTAAATCTTTGTATTAGTCATAAGTATTTTATTTCTTTATTCTTTTATATGTAGTATATTTTTTATTTTTTTGACAAGTGTAGTATATTTTTTTTATATATAGGCAATATTTAAATAATGTAATACTGATGCCATCTTCCAGTGTTCACACCATCCCATCTTCCATTGTTCCTTTAAACTATTTTTTGTTCGTTTTCATGATAATCCAACTAATAAGCTCTTTGTCCTTTTATCCAAGTCTTAAGGGGCAATCCACCTTGCAACTCGTATTTTTTTAACTTTTTATCGAGGTCTTAGTTAAAATTATAATCGGTAAACTCTTTATCCTCTTATTTTGGTCATAGCGGACAATCCATCTCGAAAGCTTTTTATCTTGAAGCTTCAATTATTGGTACAGATTTTTTGGCTTCTCTTCTCCTTATAAGAAAAATTGGGCAGACACTACTTACAAAAAGCTGTTGCCAAAAAAAAAAAAGTTCCTTATTTTAAAGATTAAATTACGTCTTGTCCCCCTTGAGGTTTAGTTAAAAGGCACAACCCTAAACTTAACTAAAAATTTCACTGAACTTCGTTGACCTTGATGATCGTTAATTAAGTTAATGGATTCTAACAGAATATTCTTTTTAACCTTACTAGCTTTGAAATAACTAGATAGAGTGGTTAACAAAATTAAAATTTAAAATAAAAATAATTTATATATTTAATAAGTTTCATTTCAACACATTGTTTTGTATAGGTTTTGTTTCTTCAATGATATTGGTTTTGTTTCCTGTTAAGAATGGTCATGGTCAGCAACCTATATCAGAGTCAATTGTTGTAACCACATTTGTATCTTTGTCTCAAAGTCATATTTCTTTTGCTTGCACTAATATTTCAAAGAAAAATAAAGGGAAAAGAGTAGCTAAGGTTGTAAAACCAAATGCTACTAAAAAGGTTGATACATTTTATAACTCTTCACTGTACGTGTTTATTTAGCACGTACACTTGTTTTGTTTTTAAATGATTCTTAACCTGCTTTTCTTTTTTCCCTTTAAATGATGGAACAGAGGGCCATAAGCCAAAGCCAAACAGCTGTTGAAGCCACTCTTGGACCGAACCAAGTTGGATCGAGTCAAACTACACCAAGCCAAGCTGAAGATATCATGATAGTAAGCTCGTATGGAAGGCATCAGAGATCAAAATGTGATGCTTACTAGTTTTTTTTTTTTTTTTGAAGCAATGATGCTTACTAATTGTTGCTTGTGGGTTTTAGTTTTTCCAATTTTAAGTTGTTAAATTGAGTTTTGATGTCCTAAAACTAGTAGTATTTTAACTACAATGAAAACAATTGATTCCTTATTATGGTATGTAATATCCTAAAATTTCAATGTACTCTTTTTAATGAAAAGATTAAACTAGAATGAGTTTTAGTAGAAAAGATTTGTAGTATATGAATCTATTGAAATTGTTTAATAGTTACAAAAGAATAAAAATAAAAGCACACACTAGGGCCCATATGGTTAACAATTGGAGTGATTTTGAACAAATATAGTCACAATGGCAGCACACAGATGTTAGAGAAATTGGAAAAGAATCATAGGAAAGAAACTGTGGGGTCCATTGGGATGCCAAATTGAAATTGAAAGAGAATGAATTTGGAATAGGTTTCTTCTGGGCTTTTTTTTAGAGAAGAGACCCAAGTGAGTGATATAAAAGAATAACCTATCTGAGATAGAAAAAGAGCACCGTAAGTGAAAAGAAAAAGGGATTGCACAACACTACGAACGAGAAGAACACATCGGGTTTGTTATGCTTTGCTTGATAGAAGAAGAGAGCAATAAATAGGATTCACTTGGATTTATTTGGAGGTCTACAAAAGGTGAGTAAAAATGACTTTTGCTCACTCTTCCATGGTACAAATAATTTCTAGATTGTATAAATTC
Source organism: Sophora flavescens (assembly GCA_030762895.1). Taxonomy (NCBI): domain Eukaryota; kingdom Viridiplantae; phylum Streptophyta; class Magnoliopsida; order Fabales; family Fabaceae; genus Sophora; species Sophora flavescens. The sequence continues at coordinate 123,738,264 of CM061063.1, read as the reverse complement.
TTAAAAATATTCCTGGAAAGCTTATATAATATTTCCGTTTTTCGTGCACAACACTTCTTCAGGGTTCACATGAATTGTGATCACGGTACCAAGTTCCTATTACATCTTTTTATTTCAGTTCATTTATGTATTGAACCTTGTGCGTCAACTTAGTATTAAGTCAAATATTGAATTTGGAATTAAACTTTCTCCTCCCTGATACGTGTTTCATCACATTGAGTTTTTTTATATATTAGAATTTAATTCATTATTATTTAATTGTGTCAGTCTTACTTTAATTATTGTTAAAAAAGATATATGTTTGGTTTATATGAGTTGACTGGCATGTTAGATGATGTTATATTGTTGCCTTGGCATGACATAATATTATTGTTATCAACGCATAGAGTTTGGAAACCTTGATAGTCATTTGGGATGACATATTGCATTATGCATGAGTTGGTTATCACCTTCCGGGGAGGGATGACGGTATACATTCTATTCCGGGAATAGGATGAGAGATATCACCATCAGGGATGGGATACCAGATAATTAAAATATTCACATCATGGATGGAATATTAGATACATCCATCTAGGATGGGGAAGACGAGAGATATCACCATCCGGGATGGGATATCAGATAATTAAAATATTCATATCTGGGATGGGATATTAGATACCTCCATCTGGGATGGGGAAGGCAATGGGACGCCATTGCATGGATATGAGCTCATAGACCTTAGTGAATCTGGGATTCACACTGGTTCTGGGAACCAAATAGTCAAGTGATTCTAGGAATCACCGAGTCATGTTCATGGAGTTGTATTACATAGAGTTTGCATGGTGAATGTGATTAAATGTAATGAGATGCGACCGTGGTTGGTTTTATGAGCTTGTGGTTTAAATGTTTGACATTGATTAATTTATACCTTATTATTTTGAAGATTTATTATATTTATTATTTTGAAAATTAGCGGGTATCATGGATGTTTTTCTGGTTACTACGCCGGCTGAAAACAACACTATTTGTGAACCCTTTTATTAGATGATTTTTATTCACTGGGATTATATCTCATTAAAAGTCTTGTTTTTAGAGCACGAGGACGACGTCATAGAGACTTGAAGACCTAGTGAATTTTTATTATTTATTATCTAGCTTGGTTAGTACATTTTGAAATAAATAGCCATTTGTGGCTAGACATGTTTATTTTATTTATTTTTAACATTGGGTTAATTTTAGTAGATGCTCGGGTTTTGAGGCAATTCGTTTTTATTTATGTAAGGTTTATTATCATTATTTTACCTTAATAATTATTGAGATATTTTCATAATATTATATTTATGAAAAATTTTATTTAGCCATTTTTTTGTGAATCTATTTTGGGTTACTATTGTAACGAAAAGCGTTACATTTATGGTATAAGAGCAGTTCAATTCTAAATCGGTTTGTGGTAACAGGGCTTTTTCTAAAATAAAACTTGGGTGCATAGTATGCTTATTAAAGTTATAGATGCTGCATGCTATTCTTTGGGATATTGGACCTGATCAACCCATTATTTCATTGGTAGCGAGTTGATTTATGATGACTAATAAGCGAGGGACGAATGTTGCACTATGGCCAAAGCTATGCAAGAGCAGACGGAGACTCTCCGTCAACTGAAGGGGAATGGAGGCCAGTCACTAATGGAGTGGTGGTAACTTAGGACCTTTAACACGTGGGGCCTTTCGAATTCAAGAAGAACAATCCGCCATCATTTTGAGGCAGCTTAGATCCGAAGGAGACTAAATTTCTTCTACTCATATAGGAGAAAAAGTTACTCTACTGTTTGATTCTGGAGCAACACATTCTTTGATATATCCCTTGTGTGCGAAATTTGGAGTTACCTATCTTTCATTTGTCCTTGATTCATGTGTTTCTACTTCTATGGAGGGCAATCTTATTATTTCCAGTGCTTGTTATTTTCTTGTACATCAGGACATGCCTTTTGTCATCAATCTTTTATCTATGTCTGGATTGTATGTTATTCTTGGTATTGATTTATTGGCATCTCGGCTCATTGCCATAAAGCACTCTAAACAAAACTATCCTTATCTCTTCACATCCAATGTCTTTTGATCTTCAATGTTGACCCATATTTTATTTGATGTTTCTTGTGATAAATGCTTGGTTTATAGAGTTCAAGGATACATATTCTCATGCACTGCCACTATAGAGGCAGACAATGGTGTAGCGACTATATCTGTGGCTCGTAAGTTTCAATAGGGGTTGAGTTTAGCATAGATCTAGTGTTAGAGAGTGGACCAATGTCTATAGCGTACCTTACAAGATGACACATTTAGATTTGAGTGAGCTTAAGAAACAGTTTGACGAGTTTCCTAAGATCGGCTGGTTACTATAAAAAGTTCATAGAGCAGTTATATAGACTAGCCTTACCTTTTACCAAGTTAGCTAGGAGGGAGAAACCTTTTGAGTGGGATAAGGAGTGTGAAGAGAATTTCTAGGAGCTTAAGAAAATATTGACGTCAGCACATGTCTTGACCATTGAAAATATGTGTTACCGTAATCATCAATAATGAATAATTAATTGAAATTATTGTGCATGATTGAAAATGGAATTACCACTTGGTCAACTGATTATTGATAAATGAGAGCGAAAATGGATATCATGATCTATTGCTGCATGTATGTATAAGTTCTTAGCTTGGTGAATTGTTTATTTGATCCTTCCATGTGTGGTAACCTATTTCAATAAAAAAGTAAAAATTAAATTGCTATTTTCTCTGAAGATAGTTGAGGAGAAATCTATTACAGTTATACCGCTTGAAATATGAACAGATTCTCTCTTAATAAAATTCTCATTGGTATGATATGATGAGACATTGATGTTTGACACATGAATGTTGTTTTGCTGCATTTATGTTACTATTTTGAAAATGTAATGCTAAAAAAAATCAATATAATGAATGGCAATAACTTATTTTACAACTTGTTATGTCACAGTATATCAATGTCATATTCTCTTGATTTATTACCTAGATATTATTTTGCAGAACATTAAGCATGTTGCTCTGTGACTCTTATGTATGATGTTCTAATTTAAAAGTGATTGATTTATGATTAATTCTTGTAGATACTCTAGAGTTTCCTTTGAGATTAAATACTGATATTTATTTTTTGACAGGCTAGAAACATCATTATTCCTTTGACCCTAAATCATTTATATTATGCATGAAATTCTTAATAGACTTAGTACTTGGTGTGTGACTTGGAAAAAATTATGTTAAAATAGAGAAGTTATTATGAAACGTATCTTTAATCTTTAATTCCAATAATAACAATAAAGAAATATACCGTTAAAAAAAGTGTATGTTTGTATAAGAAACTTAAATAAGTAACATGTGAATTCATTATTTGTTTCCCCTCTTCAAAAAAAAAATTTCATTTTTTGTTTCCAGTAGTACCTAGTATAGATAACCAATATGTATTGGTGGATGGGAATAAAAATGAATGTTGTATTCAAGAAATTGTATTTGTATGCTCAAAATTTATTATTATGTTGTAATTTTGTTACATATTTTTTTTAGAGAATTTTTTTTTTAAATTTCATATTGTTTTTCAAGTGACCAAACCTCAATCGTGATTAATATGCCCTTGGAATTGTTTGCCATAAAGATTAATGGCATGTTTAATACTAACGAAATTATATTTCTTATCAAAAAGTGAAAAAGTAATTTCTTATTTGTATGTGCTTACTCAAAGATCAAGATGAAATTGATTTCTTAGTACTACTATGGTGCTTATTCGTGGAGTTTTTCTCTTTGTTACAGTTGTTTTTGCACAATGTCTACACTGTTTAATTGCAAGTTTATTAAATCTTATTCTCCATTTTGTTATCACATTTATATTAAGAAAAGTATTCTTATCAACTGAAAGTGAAACTATTACTTTTTGTGATGTTATCATCTCATACTAGATAAAAAATTAGTATGTGGATGTGCTACTGATTCTCCTTTCTTTATTTTTCTTATTTATAAAATTCTGGTTCTGTAAATAATATAAGAATTTTTATGTAGAGTCTGTAAGAGACTATTATATCTATGCATGTATGGATGATATAAAATATTACTTCAATTTCATATGTGGATTGTTTGTTATAAATCTATTTTTTTTAGGATGCTTATGATGATGGAATGCAAGTGGAGTTATTAAATTTATAGGAGGATGGACAGAAACAAATGTTTAAGTGCATGATTTTATTATATAAATGTTATTATTGACTTATTTTTAAATATATTTTTATAATTAAGGTGTCATAAATTGTACACTTATTATGTGGTGAAATAGTCAATGACTAAATATATAAATTGATGATGTGATTAGGAAGTGTACCTTCCCTTTATGTTAGTGCGAAGTAGAAGAAAAGATCTTGTTAGGACCAGATTTAATCCAAGAGACCATAGTTAGGATTCGAATGATTAATGGAAAGATGTGCACCGTGCATAATATGTAAAAAAATATTATGTCGACAAGAAAAGAAAGCTTTTAGAATTTTAGGAAGAGGAACATGTATTCTTGATAGTCACTCCTAAGAATGGGGTTGGGAGGTCAATGAAAGTCAAAAATCTCAATCTTTGTTTCCTGGGTCCATTTCAAATCCTAAAAAGAGTCAGGCTTGTTGCTTACCAATTGGCTCTTCCACCACAGTTGTCGAATCTCCATAACGTCTTCCATGTTTCTCAACTCCGGAAGTACGTACCAGATGTTTCACACGTGATAGTTCCCGAGTCAGTACAATTGAAGGATAATTTGATCTGTAAGTCCAAACCTATTCAGATCATTGACAAGAGCACTAAAACTTCGAGGAACAAGATGATCCCATTGGTGAAAGTGATTTGGGAAGGGCTGACTCCAGAGAAAGCTACTTTGGCACTCGAGGAAGATGTCAGATAGCGTCATCCAGGTCTTTTAGCACAGGTACATGACTTAGTGTTGCACTACTTTTAATCTTGTGTTGTTTGGATATGACGTCTTAATTTCGGGGACGAAATTCTTTTAAGGAGGAGGAGAAAATGTAACATCCTAAAATTTCAATGTACTCTTTTTAATGAAAAGATTAAACTAGAATGAGTTTTAGTAGAAAAGATTTGTAGTGTATGAATCTATTGAAATTGTTTAATAGTTACAAAAGAATAAAAATAAAAGCACACACTAGGGCCCATATGGTTAACAATTGGAGTGACTTTGAACAAATATAGTCACAATGGCAGCACACATACACTTGTTTTGTTTTTAAATGATTCTTAACCTGCTTTTCTTTTTTCCCTTTAAATGATGGAACAGAGGGCCATAAGCCAAAGCCAAACAGCTGTTGAAGCCACTCTTGGACCGAACCAAGTTGGATCGAGTCAAACTACACAAAGCCAAGCTGAAGATACCATGATAGTAAGCTCGTATGGAAGGCATCAGAGATCAAAATTTGATGCTTACTAGTTTTTTTAAGCAGTGATGCTTACTAATTGTTCCTTGAAGGTTTTAGTTTTTCCAATTTTAAGTTGTTAAATTGAGTTTTGATGTCCTAAAACTAGTAGTATTTTAACTACAATGAAAACATTTATTCCTTATTATAGTACTTACTAATTTCATATACAAGATTGTGTCAATTGCATTTTGATGGTCTAATCTTAGGAGGATCATGACTGTTATTAACTATTTATGACTTTATTTATGTTTGATATGCTGTGTTCTTTGGGTGTTTACTATTGTATACTATTTCTATTGTGTAACAATTGCGTTGGTTTTCTTCCGAAGACTACTTTTATTTGTTGTATATTGCATCTGCGTAGGGGATTATGCCTTCTTGGTGAAGACATGCCCTTGTTTTTTTTGTTGTTAGACAAAAGTGGTTTAATGGGCTATGGTGGGGAATAACTTTTTAATGAATCCTAGTTTGTATGCTGGTATATTTTTTTGGGACTTGTTTCCGTTTCAACAGTTTGTTCATCATATTTTGAAATGTTGTTTTGTTTTGTAGTTTTTAATTTGAGTAGAAAAGAGATAAAACATGCATGTAGAGAATTATTTAAAAAGTATATAGGCGTCATAAAACTTGATCTTAACGATGAGTAGTAGAAAAGTAATGTTGTATCGGGTGCTACCTAAGGGAGTTATGATTATTTTAATTTTAATTTTTTTTATAAAATTTCATTTAATTTGTATTTAGAAAATCATATTTGGTTTAACTTAGTATTTTAAAAATCTAACCGGATCGACTGGTTCAACCGGTTGAATCGGGAACCGACCGTGTGGCCATAAAAATCGGTGGTCTTGAAAAATCCAGAAAAAACGGAAAAAACGCTTGAACCAAATTAGAAGCAGATCCGGTTACGGAAACCTCCCGGTTACTATGCCAGCCCCTTGTAGCCACACGAAGCACCGCGCCAGATCCTTACAATGAGTGCGAACCACCACTTCTTGCCGCCTTTCCTCCCGCCACCGCATCCGACGAACCGTTGCCGCATTGGTCCATTAGGCTGCGCGCCATATGTGAGCTCGTTGTCCATCGTGCATGATCCGTCGAGTTGCTGGCATGTGAGCCTTTTTTAGTCTGCCATTGCACATCAAGTGCTAAAGTTGTTTATGCGGTGCATATGACTATATGAGGAAGGACAGATGCAGCCAGAGCTCACATTGTAATGCCACTAGGTTTCTACATTTTAGTATCTTTTTTTTAGTGAAATATAGAGAAGAAAGAAAAAACACAGACAAAAACAACTAGCTAACACTCGGGACCCTTAGCATATCCCAAAGTAAGAGAGAGCCCAACCCTATTTGGAGGGTCTTTCCAGAAGGAGATAGTATCTACTACTAATAAGAATTGACTGTCAAAAAAATAATAATTAAGAATTGGATTTGGGCTTAAGACATTTCAGCCCAATAATTAATAACAAATGATTTGGGCTCAATTATATAATTTTTATTAACTAAATTGAGTTATAAGTTTTTTATAGTGTGAATATATATATATATATATATATATATATATATATATATTGTATTATTTATTCATTTTATTTATTTATTTATTTTATTTTTTTATAGGCAAATGTTAGTATTTTGTTACTGGGTGGGGTTTGAACCATCAACCTCCTTATCACTCCACTCCTCAACTCCCCCACCCAAACCACCTTATGACTCCAATTTTTTTATTTATTTATTAGTCTGCTGGTTCTATCGTTGGTTAAACTGGTTGAACCAATTGAACCATGATCAGGAGGTTTTGCCGATTCAATCTCCAATTCGGTTCTCAAAAGATTGGTTTAACCCTCTCCATAAGAATAAGAATGATGATGATATTTAATCACTGCATAAATGATTTTTCGAGTCACTAAAGTGGCCACCTTAACTTCTTGTTAAAAAAAAAAGTGGCAAGCTTAACTTACTAATAAAAAGTTATATTTTTTTATTTTAAGTTTTGATTTTGTTAATCACTCTATTTCTAGTTACTCCATCCGGTCTACAATATAAGAAACAAAATCCTAAAATACACATATCAAGGAAATGCATTGGAATGAGTTAATTGTAATTAATATTCATATAAATTTCCAAAAACACCCATTCTAATTTTAATTAATATTCTGATGACCTATAATTAATGACAGTAATTAATAAGAATAACATTGGAAATTAACACTTAATAAGTGTGGAAATTGTTGTATGTTTCTTATATTTTGGAAAAAAAAATGGACCTATTTGTTTCTTATATATTGTGAATCGGAGGGAGTATTTCAAAGCTAGTAAGGTTAGAAAAATATTTTGCTGGAATTTGTTTACTTAATTAATGGTCAACAAGGTGAAGTATAATTTTATGTAAGTTTGGGGTTGTTTCTTTTAGAAAATCTCATGGGAATGAGACGTAATTTACTCTATTTTTAAAGAAAAAAAAGTTAAAAGGTAATGGCCCAAATTGGTCCCCTAAAAATTTAGAGGACCCATTTTTTGTCCCCCAAAAAAATAAATTATCAACTCAGTCCCTCAAATTTATAAATGCGGAACACATTAGTTCCTCCTTCCACTTCCAACGTCCATTTACTTGCTTATGTGTCCCGTTAATCATCCCACCTGACTCGTTAGTGATCATGTGTGGCCTATGACAAATTTTCGTCGTGAATAAAAGAACAAAAGTGAAAAAATGGGCAAATTTTTAAACCATAATATCTGAAAATTATGTATGTTCTTCACTTTTTATTTGCTTTTCACTGTGAAAATTTGTTATAAGCTATACAAGACCACTAACAAATTAGACATGATGATTAACGAAACATATAGACAAGTAAACAAACATTGAAAATAAAAAAAGCACTAATGTGTCCCCGTTTATAAATTTGAGGGACTTAATTGATAAATTCTTTTTTCCAATGATTGAGGCATTTATTCAAAGTTAAAAAAAGATAGCTTTTAAAACCTCCTAACCTAAAACTCCATTTCCTTGTCCTCTTCGATTCTTCCTATCTCATGTTCCCCATTCTCACACTATGACCTAAATCTCAATCTCCATTTCTAGCCTCCATGTACCTTTGTTGTACTGCCTCTCCACCTCAAGCACACTGAAGAAAGAGAGCAGAGGTAAAGACACAAACCAACTGTTGGTTTTGAACAAATTGTAAGCTTGTCCATGCTATGCTTCGTGTTATGTTACATTCTCTTTTCTTTCATATATTTGGTATTGTTCACAAACTATTTGATAAATGGTTTGAGTGATTTATTGGCATACTGTTTGGGAGTCGTGCTCTTCTTCACGAGCTTTGTTTATTTCGCTGGAGTGTATTTTCATAGTTTTTAGCCACATATCATATTTCTCCCTTCACACTGTAACATCTCTGGCTGTTCTATGGATTGACGACTGTCCCCACAGACCAACACGGGTGCTTTGTCCTCACTCACATGCTTCCTGGAAAACTTCCCAAGAGGTCACCCATCCCAAAATTTCTCCAAGTCAAGCACGTTTAACTGTGAAATTCTTAAGTGATGAGCTCCCAAAAAGAAGATGCATCTTGTTAGTATAGGTAGTACCAATCAAATTCATATAAGCCATCCTCAACTGTATAGTCCCATACCTACACGTTTCACGACCCCTCTCATTCGGGTGTGTAATCGGTTCATTCATGTGTCCCTCCGCCTAGAAGCCCCGCCAGAGCCGCTCCTTGTCCGTGCCTTCTTGCACCGGCGACCACTCCCCGCCTCGTCAAAGACCGGGTGTTACATGCCCACTGACTTCTTCTTGGTTCGTCCCCGAACCACACTGTACTGGGAGAGGTACCGCTCTGATACCATTTGTAACATCCTTGGCTGCTCTATGGATTGACGACTGTCCCCACAGACCAACACGGGTCTTTTCAGCGTGCTTTGTCCTCACTCACACGCTTCCTGTAAAACTTCCCAGGAGGTCACCCATCCCAAAATTTCTCCAAGTCAAGCACGCTTAACTGTGGAGTTCTTAAATGATGAGCTCCCAAAAAGAAGATGCATCTTGTTAGTATAGGTAGTACCAATCAATTCATATAAGCCTTCCTCAACTGTATAGTCTCATACATACTCAGTCTCAGGATCCCTCTCATTCGAGTGTATAATCGGTTCATTCATGTGTCCCTCCGCTTAGAAGTCTGCCAGGAGCCGCTTCTTATTCGTGCCTTCTTGCACCGGCGACCACTCCCCGCCCTCGTCAGCACCCGGGTGTTACACACACCATTTATGCAAAATGTCTGATTTCACTTTTGAGCTGATTTTATATTTTCTTTTATTTCCTTTTTATTGTTTGATAGAGAAGAGTTTATAACAGAGAAAAAGGGCATAACAACTTTTGGGAGAATAAAGTATCATGTAAAACAGGAAAAACATATAACAAGGAACATGAAAAACATAACACATCAACTAGAAGTATCAGCCTAAAAACCTTTAGCAGCTACAATCTGGTATGATATTTAGAATCATACAACCAGAATTTGGCTGACGTCTAAAGCTTTTGTTAGGCTATTGTTATCTTATTCCGTTCCCTAAAATGAAGACATTGATTCTTACCTCGATCTGGAGAAAAAAAAAGTATATATACTTGGAGTTGGAATTTGTTATAGTAATGTGAAAGAATGTAAAATAGAATGAAGAAGACAATAAAAGAAAAAATATCAAATAGAAAGTAATAAAATATATGATTCTACACCTATAGTAGTTTCATAGACATATAAATTAGAAGAATATATAAAACTAGTTATTTTAATCAATTTCACAAACAATATTCAAGAAAAAGATTATTTGATGAAAGGAGAGGAATATGGATGGTGGAAAAAGCTTTGGCTGTCTTGCTTCATATCAATGCATTCTGTGTCACTTAATGCAATGTTTTGGTTAGAATTTCAAGTGGCAGAATATAAATGGAAAGTGGAGCTGTGGGGATAATGAAATGCATATAAGCCCAATAAGAAGAGATAAAGATGTGAGGAGGATCTATGCATGCATGAACTGAAATCCTGACTTTGTGATTGAAAATTGTTAAGGAATATTTTCAACATTTTAAAAGATTGAAGAGCCGAGTAGTAATGATGGTTTATGAAATTTGGGCATTGTTAGATACGATAAGGTGATTAAAAGCAAGGGAAGATACTAAACAGCTTGACTTTTTGCCTGAAATTGACTATTGGATAGATGAGTGGTCCCTGCAACTTGGACTTATCCAATAACCAGTCTTGAAACTTGACAAATTCTAGAGAATTCTGTCAAATTTTTTAATGACTGTGTAGCATTACTCATTATAGAATGTGCGTGTCTAGAATATTATCATTTCCTGCTTCTGTTGGAAATTTCAAGCTTGAACTCCAAATTCAGACCTCTTCGTGATTAGTTCTTTTTACACAAGTTGAAGTTTTTCTTTTTATCTTTTATAATAATTTTTCTAATAATGCTATTCTTTTGGTTCATGGACAGGCAATTAATTGGCCTTGAACCTGTTATCTTCTCCAAATCAACCATGTTCTTTAGAGGGAGGAGATGCTAAGGTTCTATTTGGTTTATTTTCAGTTTCCTGTTTTCATTTCCTGATTTTAAAAAGAATTACAACAAAAATAATTACAAAATTGTTACTTTGTTTTCATTTCGTTTCATGTTTTCAAATATTTATACAGAAAACACTGAAAACAACTTTTTGTTTGTTTTCACTATTTTCTATACAAATCCTTGAAAATATGAAATACAATAAAAACAAAATACAATTTTGTAATTATTTTTGTTGTAATTCTTTTTAAAATCAAGAAATGAAAATAGAAAATAGGAAATAAAGCAAACTGTCCTAAGTTTCTTGCCTTGCTAAAGGAATGACTCTGGTTTGATCCAACGATCTTCCCTATTATTACTAAGATAATAACTTCATCATTCTTTACCAACCATATTTTTCACATGAGTAATTTGGGATGGAGTCAAGTGGGGATGGTGCCCTTTTAATAAAGCATCACTAACATATCCATCATGGATGGTGCGCCCCAGGTTCTGCACTAGTCACAATACAATCCACTGTAGTCGAGCATGCTTACTATTAGGTTGACGCTCAAGCCCAACAAATAATAAACAACAAACATACTATCCATTCAACCTGTTTTAATGAAGCATAATACATCAATCAATAGAAGCTCAAATAAAGAAAATTTTAACATCTGCATCATTTTTTTCAGAAACCAGGAATTCTGATTTTCTCTTCATCCAAATATAAGTAATATAAAACATGTTTTTGTTTTTATTTTGCATTTTTGTCTTCTCTTTCATTTTCTTTCTTTTACTTTCTAATGGGTATACTCTTTTGTAATACTAAATTTAACATTTTTTTATTAAGGGTTCACTGTAATTAGGGCCTTTAACACCCCAGTGAGTCCATGAAGTATCCAACGGTTTGGGTCCTTTGGACCCGCTATGCAACTAATCTTCGCTTGGGGTCCAATAGCAGCTTAAGGTCCAGCCCTCTCCCCAAGGATACATTGGATGGAAATCGATCCTGCGGCCTTCTCCCATCAACTTAGCGCTTCTTGCCAACTGAGCTGCACTCATTGGGTTACTAAATTTAGCATTTGTGAAACACTTCATATTTTTATGGATGTTGAATTAAGTATGGTTATATATTATATACAAAATTAAAATAAATAAAAAATTGAAATATGCATATCGGTAAAATGTAAAGGTACAATCAAGTTGAAATATAGAGACAGAAATGAAAGATGTACGTGTTCGAAGTTCCTTATGGAAGCAAGGTGGAAGTTTCTTCTTTTGTTTGTTTGTTTTTTTTTTTTTTTTAGTTTCTTCTTTTGTTTTATGAAGTATTTTCTACTCGTTGCCTAATACTTACAGCAAATTAATGTTACACTTTCACGGCCCTTCTAGACAAATTTTATTAATATTCCAAAGTATTTGTTCATAGTTTACTCAGTAGATTAAAATTATTTTTTTATTGATTAATTATAATTATATTTTTATTTTTGGTCTTTGACCAAGTATCTCAACAACAAAACTATGAGATAACCATAAGGGTCGGGAGAGGTGATTAGGTAAAATCTTCTCAAAGTGGCAACTCTGGGATTCAAATCTTTGACTCTGCTAGTAAAATTCTCCTAGAACACAGTCGACTTTCATTACAATTAAATTTTATTTAATGAAATTATAAGTAATTAATCAAAAAATAAAATCGATGATTAATAAACGTACCGACAACTAATCAATATAGTTTGTCTTAGTCACTCCTTTCAATCTCAATATGAGTCTATGTGCCATGATCTTGTGACCTTATTTTCATTTTGCTTTCTTTTTAGTTTCCTAATTTCATTTTCTGTACATAAACAATTACAAAAATGTCACCTAATTTTCATTTTTATTGTTTTTAAAATTTATACAGGAAACATTGAAAATAACTTTCTATTGTTTCAACTGTCTCTTGCAGAAATCATTAAAAAGGAAAATTAGATGAAAAACAGAAAATTGAAAATAAAGCAAATAGTTGTTCATTTTGGCTAGGAAAATTCAAAATTGAGGGACACATAATGATGATAGTAAATAGGATAACATTTTTATAATTATTAATGAAAACATAAAACTATATAAAAAAAAAAGCTCTTAATTTCTAGTCACTCCAGTTTTGACTGGTTCTTTGCACTAATTTTATGTATGCTATACTGCATAAATGGCATAATGGATTTCTTGATATATGCTACACTGCAGTTAGTGATTCTAATCCTATTACGGCGTGTAAGATTTTACAAGATATATACTAAACATTAGAACACCAAAATTATTAATTTAAATTGTGTACCTTTTGAAAATATATTAACAACAGTTACCTAACCAATTATTTTAGGTGGAAGACAAAGTCTTCCACTCGAACTCCTTCTCGTTCCAACTCTTACTTCAATATAGTAGTTATCCTGTCCTTTTAGTAAAGCGTCACTAACATAATCTCCATCCATCGTGGAAATTAGGCCCCTGCATTGTACACACTATTGAGCTGATGCTCAAGCCCAACAAATAATACACAACAGACATGGTCTCAAACCCTTAATAAATCAATAATCATACGGGTCTACAGGAAAAATATCATACTATCTATTCAACATATTTTAATAAAATACTATACACCAATAAGGAAAAGCTCAAACAAAGAAAATCCTAACATCTACGTCATTTTTCGGAAACCATGAGTTATCATTTTCTCTTCATCCAAACTAGGGGAAATATAGACATCGTTGTCTGCATTTTTTTTTATTTGGTATTTTAGTTGCTATTTTGGCATTTTCAATGAGATGTGTATTTTGATTGATTATTTTAGCAGTTATTTATTAACGAATGGTCAAAATGTTACGACTACTTATTTATTATAACTTCCTCAGGCCGTGTAGAGTGTAAGATGAATAAGGGCATTGTCTTCATCCCCCTTTTTTTTTTAACTTTATATATATATATATATATATATATATATATATATATATATATATATATATATATATATATATATATATATATCAAAGATTTGTTAACGTGCACTCCATCCATTTTTAGAAGGTGTATACTAGCAAGTTATTATAACTAAAAAAATGTAAAATAATCCAAAGGTGTAGCTTGCTAACGTACACCTTCTAAAAAATGGGTGAGTGTACGTTAACAAAATATATATATATATATATATATATATATATATATATATATATATATATAGATTGATGACAATTGGTTGAATAACAAGGCTCAATTCCACATACAGTGCATGTATTATTGAGATCGAAAATCAATCACTGATAGGGCAATCCGTAACATTTGTTACATTTCAAAGGCTTTGCCTTTATGGTTTTATTACTCTTCCATGTACATTATCATAGTTAGTTGTCATTGGAGGTGATCCACATCATTAACAATTGGGAAATGAGAATGCTGTAACGCCCCCCCTTGGGGCATTACTTGCATAACACATGCGGAATTTAAATTAAAAGATAATTTGCTGGTGCTTTCGGAAAATAATTTATATAAGTATACAAGTGTCAGAAATTGGGTATAAAAATTTTGTCTCGACTCTTAAGCCTTGATTGGCACACAGACTTACTATCATAGTATGGCAAGCCTATTTAATTTAAAGAATATACTTGAATAAAAGCTAGTATTTTACGAAAATTTCGACAGAATCTCCTATGTAATTCGGACATCCCAGGTAAAAGAACACCTGCTAAAATAATTGCATTTTCATTCCAGAATTTCAGTTACACCAAATACAACCAGGCATTAATATGCTAAAGATAGTTATATCAATTAGCTATACATGACCAAAAGGAAAAGTTAGTTTTCATTCAAAAGAGACGCTCTCCGAGCCATAAACATTCCGTTTTAAAATATAGACTCTCTGAGTCATACTCATACAGACTTATCAAAAATCCAAGTCTCAAACCCTAAGCTGGTCATTCTAAAAGTTATTCCTGAGAAGAACTCACGTGATCGTTCCACAATCAAATACTTCATCAAGCAACTAGATCTAAGTCTCTGAGTGACTCATGAAGACTCCTCTGCACATCTGTACTAAAATACCCAGGGTACAATAGCAAACCAGAAGAAACCTGATATGTTTGTAAGGGTGAGATACCGACAAACGGATATATCACACAACAACCATATACATGATACATACATCACATAATCATATAAGCAGTTAAATCATGCATATACATAACATAACAGTGTTATATCAAAGGGTCTCAAACCTGCACAGTCAACCTTCGAAAATATGCATCGCACTTCAATCATCAGGCTCTAACTTAATCTCATGAGATATCAACACCGTTTTCCACTGGAGAAGAATTAGAGTTGATCAATCTCTAGCCCACCGGGCAGTTGCCTCCATACCCTCATGCATTTAAGGTCTCAGGACGAGCAACGTCACATGTGCCTCTGAACTCGGTTTACATGGACAGACTCCCAGATACCATCTTTGTATCTGATATATATCAACAAAGACGTCCGCATTGGGGAAATGCACATGAGAAAATATTTTATTTAAAAGGTTTTCTTTGTGTTCATTCTTTTCATTTGTCATGACTCAAAGCTAACGACTCAATCATCATTTCCCCATCACTTGAAAACTTAGAAGCATAGGACACACAGTCCGAATGCTCAATCACAACGCCCGAGACCGATGCACCAGTCCTAGGCTTGTGGTCGTAGAAAGCAACATTCACCTTTAACAATGTTCATCACACGTGGTTAGAAGACACAGTCCAACACAACGTGATTAGAACACACAGCCCACAACAATGAAATCAGAACGCATTCATCACACGTGGTTAGAAGACACAGTCCAACACAACGTGATTAGGACATACAATCCACAACAATGAAATCAGAACGCACTGTCCTCGATTTCGAGAATTGGACCCTCAGTCCAGAACATCATGAATGGGACTCATAGTCCCGAATTAACACTGATCCAAGATCACGTGCGCATAACTGAATACTAGAGGCGACGTCTCGCGTACTAGATTCTCTTTCTCAAGTATTTATTTTTCGTTCAATGAAAATCAAATTCAAAACCGAATCCTCGATAACCTATCCAGGCTTACCGGAAAGTTTCTAAAATATTTAGGAAAAACCTTTTCTTTGAAAATCATTTATAAAGCATCCTTGAAATACTTTTATCTTTGAAATACTTCCCCCAATAGGATATTGCCAAATAATCTTGAAAGCTTTCACTTGAAGACACATAGTTCGAAAAGGATTTTTTTCTCTTGTATAACAATAGTTCACCAAAACCATTTCAACGTTTAAAACAAGTACTTTAAGTTAATGAGCTTTTGGAAAAGAACATCAATCCCTTCATCTTCAAAGCTTATTAAGGTTTTTAATCCTTATAACAGTTGAGCATAGACACAAGTCTGGCTTAGCAAACTTTCAATCAACAGCAGTATATTATCGAGTCAATGCTAATATCACGGTTGAAAGCAGATCATCACAGATATGCATCATAACATTTAGAACGAGCAGTACCCAACATCATATAATAGCATAACCGTTCAAGTACATTAGATAACCAAGTAAGCTCAATTAACATATAAATATTCAGTTAAACACCTACACACATGCATACAGTTATTGAATATCCCTAGGCAAACTCCCCTTACCTTTGAAGACAAGTAAAGGATCCTCGTCTTAATACTCACATTAGCTCCAAGAGTGTAACTATCTACTCCATCAAGCAAGCATAGCCGTGTCAAACGTCTCGGAGAGGGAATCCAACAACGTGCAACAACCAAAAATCAAGAAATCAATTACACATGATCAAACACACATTCTAATTTGATCTAAACACTTAACCTTATTACCAAACAAGGTTATTTTCAAAGAAAATCATGTTTGGAGCTTACGCTTCACAATACCCTTCAAGGAAACTTTGTTTTGACTAAAGGATCATGAAAAAGAACTTTGGAAATCATCCATTAAGAGTCCTAATTGCACTAAATCATAATTAATTTCACAAAAAATACCCAAATTCAAATAAAATCAAATTGGGGGTTTAGGGCTCCTTATTGAAATTTAGGGAAAACTCAGAATAATGAAATTGGTTTAGGGAAACACAAATTCACAGTCCCAATCTCATAAAACAAGCTTTAATCTTCAGATTAAAATCAGAA
This sequence comes from Sophora flavescens, assembly GCA_030762895.1. Lineage (NCBI taxonomy): Eukaryota > Viridiplantae > Streptophyta > Magnoliopsida > Fabales > Fabaceae > Sophora > Sophora flavescens. The sequence continues at coordinate 123,721,093 of CM061063.1, read as the reverse complement.
ATCAGGGGGTTAGGGTTAGGGTTTCAAAATCAATTTAGGGGTTTTGAATCTAGAAGAGATGAGAGGGTTTTGACTCACCCAAGCTTGGAGACAACTTGAAGGTGGTGCTGTGGTGCTCCTCGCGGCGGCGACGGCGACGGCACGGCGTCCAGCAGCCGTGGCCGTGTTCCTGTAACACCCAAGTACTCAAAACTTAAAGATAAGGCTAGGAGATGAAGGAAGGAACTTAAACTAACAAAGAGAGGTGAGAAACCACCATAAACGGCGGTCAAACCCACTTACCGCGATGGAGGGCGGTGGCGCGACGGAGTTGGACGGCTAGGCACGGTGATGGTCGTTCTCCTCCACGTTGGGTCGCGGTCGAAGCGCCTCCTAGGGGGGTGGTGCTGGGCCGGTGAAGAAGGGAGGAGGAGAAGATCAAGCTTGAAGTTTAGGGAGAGAGAAAAAGAAGAAGAAGAAGTGTGGAAGAAGAAGGAAGAAGAAAAGAGGAAGAAGAAAAAAGGAAAGAAAAAGTTGCAGAGAAGAAAAGAGAGAGTGAGGCGTCGAGTGAGTGAGAGACAGAAAAGAGAAACTTTAGTTTTTAAACTAGTTACTTAGTGATAGGTACAAAATGAGTGATAAATATTAGGCCTAAAATAAACATGTTTTTACTTTTTGGAATCTAAAAATAAAGATTGATAAGGATATGTTTTCGAAATTCAAGTTAGGGTAAAGATTAATAGTTGAACTGATCAACTAAGGAAATACTCGGTCCAAAATTTAATCTCCGATAAATGTGAAACCAAAATATTTTTAACTCTAAAATTAAATAGAATAAATATATGAAAATGTTTTTCTCTTAATCATATTATTAAAATATTTGTCTGTACTGGTATAATAGTGACAATAACGTAAATTATTGTCTAGTAAACGTGCATTCACAGAAATAATTCAGCGCTAACACACCCAATAAAATAATTTGAAAAGAGTAATTTAATTACTCAAACTAAACCACATAACAAAATAAACTTAAACATCTAAATAAAATAATTAATCATAGGTGTAAAAACTAGGGTGTTACAAATGCAACTATGTAAAAGGTTAAAATAGTCGCCGAATGTAATTAGTTAAGATTTAATTACTTTTTTATATTTCCAAAATTTAACTGTTATTTTACTATATATATATAATTATATTATATATATTATAAAATTTTAATATTTTTACTTCAAATTTTTTAGCTCTCTCATTTTTCTTCTCATCTTGATATTCTATTGAGAGTGAAATATTAAAATAGTTTAATTATTAAACTTTGATAAATAATTTCACAACTCAAAAAGCTAGATGATTAATATGAGAATTGATAATTTATATAATATTAAGTCTCTTTAAAATTTTCGTCTAAGACTTCAAAATTCCTATACACGACCCTGAATACTTCCTCCCGGGGAAATTATTAGGGTGGTTTTTTTTCTTTGTTTAAATGTTTTTTAAATGAATAATAAAAGTTCTAAATATTAAATATAGGTAAATAGTAATGAAAAAATAGTAGAAAAATATGACATCAAAATGAGAGGGGAATCCCTTTTATCAAGGTCGGTCCAAGGGTGAGGTCACCAAAGTCCTTACTTTAAACCTCACCAAGAGAGGAGCTCATGATTGAGAGAAATTACAATCAAAATTAAATAATTGGAATAATTTTACACCTTAGTGTAGATAGAAGTAATAGAAAATATGTATTTTGTTTTTATTTTGTATTTTTGTCTTCTATTTGATTTTTTTTCTTTTATTTTCTAACCGGTATAAAAAAAAGTTTTTAACACTAAATTTAATGTTTGTGAAACACTTTATATGTCTCTGTGTTGAATTTAGTATGGGTACTTATTATATGCAAAATTAAAATAAATATAAAATATAAAATATACAAAATTGAGATGTGCATGTTGGTAAAAGCATCAATTCCAGTTGAAATAAAAAAACAGAGAAATGCATAATGGAAGCAACGTGGAAGTTTCGACTTTTGTTTTACTTAAGTATCATTATTTGTTCAGGTTACCCTACAACGACCCCATCATACACGGACTTGAAGAAAATTCCATGTTGCTTCCATGAGGCATTTTGACTTCATTGTATAAGGAAACAGCAAGGAAGTAGTTCATAGTTTACACAGTGTATCAAAATCTCGACCTCTTGCTGCTGATATTTCTGTGTGTTCTATCATTGTCAAGCTCTTACATCTTCAGTGTCATAGATTGCCATTTTTGGTTACACTACATAGCTATAATGATGCAACCTCCACATCATATATGGACTTATGATGTCTTCCTCAATTTTAGAGGTATTGATACACGCCATGGTTTTACTGGCAACCTCTACAATGCACTGCATCAGAGGGGAATCAACACTTTCTTTGATAAAGTAGGCCTTCAAAGTGGAGAAGAAATTAATTCATCTCTTTTTAAAGCCATCAAAGAATCTAGGATCGCCATTCTTGTTTTCTCTAAAAACTATGCCTCATCAGCATACTGTTTGAATGAACTTGTACTCATCCTTAAATGCTTAAAGGAAGAAGGTCGGTCTGTTTTGCCAATATTTTATGATGTTGAGCCAACACAAGTTCGGTATCAGAAAAGGAGGTATGGAAAAGCATTGGCTAAACATGAGAAAAGATACAGCAAAGAGAAATTGCAAGAATGGAAGTCGGCTTTGTTTGAAGCAGCTAACTTGTCAGGCTGGTCATTCAAACCCGGGTAACTCATTATTCTTCCACTTGTTATTTTTCCTTACATTATTTTGTTGATAATTTTGTTTTATTTTTTTTTTGAACGGTTCACTACTGTAAGAGTTTTAAGCTGCAAACCAATTAAACAACACACATTAAGCTGCAAACCAATTAAACAAAACACAGCAACACAGCAGAACAAAAATTAAACCAGAAACTAAATAGAAAAAAACTACAAAAGCAAAAGGAAAAAGACACCAGATTTAGGCAATGTGGAAGAGAGCAGCTTCACTCACCTCTAATTCATATGACACAGCCAACTCAGACGGTGAAGTCTCCTCCACGACCATGGCGATCTTCAAAGACTCTGTTTCGTTACCTCTCTTCTAGCACCAGATCCGATTCACCCTGCTCGATCTGCGTTCGCGCCGCTTGATCCGGCAACCACCTCGTAATCGCCGGCAATAATGACTGCAAACACCATCGACGCCACCACAATCCATTTTCGTATTTGACCCCGACGGCACCCTCATAGAGGTCTTCCGCTCCGCCATACGCCGCTTTCTGAATATCACAAGCTTCCTCCCACCACAATTGCAGCGCTTAGAGTCGCGTCGTCGTCTCCGCCTCGAGATTTCGATTCCGGTTCCCTCTTCTCCGTCTCTGGCCATGGCGTTTCTGTCCTTCTCGGCTTGGTCAAGCCCGTCTCCACCGATGGCTCCCCTCCCCGCGACGGCGTCGTCCACGGACCTGTCAACTACGTCCCTGGTCATTTTGGCTCCGCCGGTGATAGGTCTTCTATCCGCCGCACCGCCGCCATCTGGGTCATCGTCTGGGTGGCCATGGAGCTTTGCTACACATAAAGGTTTGGACCTGGCTACTGGGCTTGCTGCTAATGGACTTACCAATAAATTTTTATTTCCTCTCCTCATACTCTTCTCTTTTATGGGCTGCTCTACTACATTGTTGGACCTCACATGGAGCTGCTAGTCTGCTACTTGTTTTTTTTATAATTTTTGGGCTCCTTCTACTTGATCAGTTTTGGGCTCAGAAAAATATTGTGTTATGGACTTCGATACACCTTGAGGACAAGGTGTTTCTGCAAGACCAGTGGGATGTAATGACCGAAGATGAGGATTGGGTCCAAATGCAATACATTTAGGCCCAAATGGTTAGAGACTATGAGTTGCCTTAGGAGCTTCTAGAATCCTCTCTGCCTTGCTGACTTGATTAGTTAGTTATTCTCTTGTATTTTCCTACACTTTCCTTTATGCCCAATCCCATAAAAATAACATAAATATTCCCTAGAATAGGCCTCTATATGAAGGCAGTTGTAATGGAAAATGTTATCAAAGAATTATGAATGAAGTTAGTGGTATCACGTAGCTTAGCTCTTACTTTTTCCTTAGCTTAGACTTGTAATTGTTACAAATACATGCTTACATAGAAACTAGGAACCAATCACAAGTTAGCCTTAAGAATATCAGCTCCGAAACAGTTTAGGCATCGACTAACTAAAACTAACAAAATTACACAGAGATAGTTTATAATTTACCATCACCATCTCTTTTAAATTTCAATGAAATTAATGACATTAATACATTTTAGTTTGATTTTTTTTTTTTTTTTTGTCGTTGAGCAGGAATGGATATGAATATGAGTTTATTGCTAGGATCACCAAAGAAGTATCCATTAAAATTAATCGAGCTCCACTAGATGGTACCGATTATCCTGTTGGACTAGAGTCTCGAGTGCTAGAAGTAATATCACTTCTTGATGTCGAGTCTATAATTGGTGTCATCATGGTGGGAATTCATGGAATTGGAGGAATAGGCAAAACAACTATTGCACGAGCTGTGTATAACTTCATGGGTGATCAATTTGAATGTGTATGTTTTCTTAATGTTAGAACAATCTTTGACAAGCATGGCATGTTATACCTTCAAGAGACACTACTATTTGAATTAGTAGGAGAGAAGGATATCAAATTGGGAGATGTCAATAAAGGGGTGTCAATCATAAAGAGTAGGCTCCATCAAAAGAAGGTTCTTCTAGTTCTTGATGATGTTGACGCACTACAGCAGTTAAAAGCACTAGCTGGACATTATGATTGGTTTGGTAGTGGAAGCAGAATCATTATAACAACTAGGGATAAACATTTGCTAGCAAGGCATGGAGTTGAAGTTGAAAGAATGTATGAAGTACATAAACTAAACGATGAGGAAGCTTTACAATTGTTTATAAGGAATGCTTTTAAAGAAGAGCCAGTCCCTTCCCAGATTACTTGAGAACTTCAAAACGTGCAAGATCTTATTGCTCCGGCCTTCCTTTGGCTTTGGAAGTACTTGGCTCCAACTTTTATGGTAAAGGAATAGAAGAATGGAATTCTGCATTGGATTGATATTAAAGAGCCCCAGATAAAGAAAAAAACAGACTCATTAAGATAAGCTACGATACTCTGGATGATATTCAGAAGGAAATGTTTCTTGATATGGCTTGTTTCTTCAAAGGTGAAAATTTGGAAGATGTCAAAGATATGCTGCGAAGTATTCGTGGTACCACATCAGAATATGTCATTGGAGTGCTGATTGATAGATCCCTCATAAAGATTGAATATTGTCATCTGACAATGCATGACTTGGTACAGGACATGGGTAAAAAAATCATTCAACAAGAATCTCCTGACGATCCCGGTGGTCGCAGTAGATTATGGTTCTATCAGGACATTGTTCACATTCTACAAGAGAACACGGTAAGAGCAACATGCATTGTTCTAGTAAGTATGTCTTATTACTTGGTATTGATATTAAACAACAGGGGGGATTACATTGACCTCGGTTTAATTTAATTTAATTACATTGAGCATCCTCTAGTTTATGAAATTATTAGCATTTGTTGAAATGTCACTTAGGTTATTTCTTTCATATTCTTCCTATTCTTAGGTTATGGAAACTTGAAATTAAGCATGTTGTTTATGAGCCAAATCTATACAAAATGATTTTTTTCTATATAAGTAGTTAGACATGTGAGAGTATATTTCAGTAAAATAAACATATATGTATACATTTGATGATCCTGAGTAATGATATTAGGTGTTTTACACATTTTTTATATTATTGGTTCATTCTAATTTCTAAAATCTTGTATTATAATTAATACTTATATGTGAAGTGACTGCACATTGTTAATCTATATTTTGTTGTGGTAAGTGTTACTAGGTTCACTAATCATAGATAAAAAAATCAATGTGAAACTCATTCATAATATTTCAGACTTGGTATATATGTGTTCTTCATGTGTTATATAATTTTAATAATGTTTTTTATTTATTTATTGATTTTCAATAGTTAATTAATGTGCGGGTAATGAACGTGGTTATGGAGAGAAATCTTTTTTATGTGGATCTCACCAAATTTTTTCTCTTCTCTTTTTTTTTCTCATCCACCAAACAGGAAAAAACTACACTTTTTTTCTCTTTTTCTCTGCTCTCATTTTCTCTCTTCTCATTTTCTTCTCTACCAAACAAAGGCTAAAAGTTTTGGCTAAAATATATTTTTCATTCATTCATGTTTTTCAATTTGACGATATTCATCCTACTATTTTTTTTGGAAATTTGAATCCTCCCATTTTTCAAATCAAGAAAAAATGGTATTTCCATTCCTAAAAGCAAAAATGGTCTTACCAAATAAAGGCTCAATTTTGACGTTAAAGAAATAATGGGAACCCATAGGTCCACTCCTTTCACATTACGATGGTCTATCTGGAAAGAAGATGAAGAATTATTATTGTTATTTTTTATAATAAGATGAAGAATTAATTTTATTATTTTAAAATTAATATTAGATTATTTTTTTTTATACAGGATATTATTGAAAAAGTTGTGTGTGCCACATGGGAGGTTGAAAAGTGAATTCTAACCATAAGTTTAATATATATGGATTTTCAAGTTTCTGACAATTTTATTGCATGGTGAATAGACGTGAACTAATGCTTTTAAATTTGTTAGGGAACAAATAAAGTTGAAGGCATAGTTTTGGACTTACCCAAAGGTAAAGAAATACAATGGAGTGGAAAGGCATTCGAGAAGATGAAAAACCTCAGAATTCTTATCATCAGATATGCACGCTTTAGTAGACCCCCTACAAATCTCCCAAATAGTTTGAGTGTGTTGGACTGGAGCCATTATCAATGGGAGTATTTACCTTGTGATTTTGATCCAACAAATCTTGTCCGTCTCAAGCTCAACAACTCCAGCTGTAAACTGCTCAAACCATTGATCACCGAGGCATGGATAACTGTCCTTTGTTTCCTTGCCATTATCTAAAAATAAATTTACTTTAAAAATAACCTGCCACTTTACCTTTTTTATTTTTTTGTGTGTGCAGAAGTTATCGAGTTTAAGTGAAATGTGTTTCAGCAATAGTGAGTTTTTAACGCAAGTGCCAGACCTATCTAGAGTTCCAAACTTAAAAAAGTTGTATCTTAATGATTGTCCTCGCTTAACTGAAATTCATGATTCTGTTGGATCTTTGAGTAAACTTAGAGTCCTGAGTGCTCAACGATGCACCAACCTTGAGAGACTCCCACATGGCATCAAGTTGAGATCTCTTGAACGCCTCGATCTCAATTGGTGCTCAAGTCTTCAAAGTTTCCCAGAAGTATTAGAAAAAATGGAAAAGACTAGAAAACTTTCTCTGTCAGGGACTGCCATTGAAGAACTGCCATATTCAATTTGCAATCTTACCGATCTTCAAGAGTTGCACTTGTATAAGTGCTACCATCTGAAGCAATTACGAACAAGCATTCTTATGTTGCCAAAACTTTGGCGGCTAAGGGCTCATGACTGTGGAGAGTTTAAAATGTTTAGCAAAGGTGAAGAAGGAGAAGAAGTGTGCTCAGTGTCACCGAAATATCTCAAATTATCCAAGTGCAACTTGTCAGAAGAATCTTTTTGGTGGCTAAAGGCTAATGACTGTGGAGAGTTGAAAAAGTTTAGCAAGTGCAAAGGTGAAGAAGGAGAAGAAATGAGCACGGTAGTGTCATCGAAAAGGAAATATCTCAAATTATCCAAGTGCAACTTGTCAGATGAATCTCTTTCTCTATGTATTCCTTGCTTCCCCTATCTGAGATACTTAGACCTGAGTTACAACAGTTTCACTATCCTTCCAGCATGCATCATAGAATGTCACCTTCTGTGGCGCTTTTCTGTGCAACACTGTGAGAAGCTTCGAGTAATTGAGGGGTTGCCACCAAACCTTGAAACATTCGACGCTGGAAACTGCACATCCCTGACTTCTCTGTCTTCAGACATGCTATTGAAACAGGTTTCTCTCTATGTCTCTTCTCGTGTCATGTGTCACTCTTTCTAATAAGAAATAATGCTGCTTACAACTCATCGTCCATTTTTATAATGTGTGCTTGGCAGGCATTCCACGTAGCTGGGAGAAGAGAATTCATTCTTCCAAGCCAAAGAGTTCCAGAATGGTTCCACCACTATAGTGATGGAGAATCAATGTGTTTTTGGGTTCGAGGAGAATTCCCAGCTCTACTTCTGTGTTTTGTGCTTGGAGTTTTGGGTGACGAATATGACTTATTCCATTGCAAGTTATCTGTGCGCATCAATGGTATTGATGTGAATGTTGATTACTGGAGGGATAGCTTTTCAATTTTATCACCGGTACTCAGAGTCAGAGATCATATAGTTCTAACTGATCTTCAAAAGGTAATTCCATTGGGCAAACTCCAGGAAGTTTTAAAGGATCGGTGGAATCAAGTTGAGGTTTTTTGCATGAATGATCCATGGATAGCACTCAATCCAGGAAAGATAAAATGGAGTGGAGTTTATGTATATGAGCAAGAAAACAACATGGAGAATATCCGATTTTCGAGGCCTAGTTCTACAAAGAGAACATGCCATGATTTGTATGATTCCAATAGTGATTTAGAGCTAGGTTGCCACCCATTTATGAAGAAACAGCGTGCATCTCTGGACATACAACATCAACGAGGTGAAACTGTATATAACGACAAAGGAAATAATTTATTGGTGAACAATGATGTCAATCGGGACTCAATTTCGACGGTTCCACCTTCCACCAGTGACATCATCAGTGGCCATGGTCTTCTTTATTGTGTTAAACGCTTGCTTTTTTCCTGCTTTCGTTGTTTTGGCTTGTAATGGACTAATGGTTATTTCTTTATTCTTATATCACTCTTGAGAACTCAAATCCATGTATATTCTCTATTTCCAAATGGTCAAATTAAATTGTTGAATTGGGAGTTTTACACCAATCAATCATCTCTGACCTGTGGAATTGGTAATATTGTCACACAATAACGTTACTTACAGATAATTTTCCTTACACTGTTCGTACACCACTTCTTTTTTGGACAATAAAATAAGAAAAGTATATGTTTCAACTTTCAACACACACCCTCTTTGTGTCTTTGTTTTCTCTATAAAGAAGGATATAGAAATTATGTATAACTATTGATGTGACCCTGTTGTTATTGAGTGTGGTAATGGGATTTTAGTGACTTTCTCAACCTAGTAGGAGCAAGGCTTAAAAACTGGGTTGATCATGTACCTTTAGTCTCTTGTTGTATTTGTTTTCTTTGTACACATGTTTGAGTATCCTTTATATTAGTAATAATTAAAGTACGGCTTATCAAAAAGAAATAAAAAATAAAACAATACCCTGTTGTCACTACAACATGAATACTTATTTCTTAATCTATGTGTATGTGCTCGTGGGTGGGTGTAATGGATTCACCTACTTCAGGTATGTTGGTATGAGGTTAAAATGGAGATGAAAAATTTATAGATTGGTTTTATTTGTAAAAATATATTTAAATCTCATCCATAAGTTTTTCAATTTCACATTTGAGGATAGGATTATTGGTACTACAATATGTCTGTTCACACATCCTTTTTTTTTACTTTAATTGTATTTTCCAAATTTAAGACAAAAGTAAAGAATTATTTTTTTCTATATGTATTTTTTTATTCATATTCTATTTTAATTACAACTAATTTATAATTCTTTTTTAATTCATCTAATTTATATCGTTGTATTATTCATAAGTATTTTATTCATTTATTCTTTTATATCTAGTATATTTTTTTTATATAGGCAATATCTAAATAATGTATTACTTATTATACTCCAAAAATAAATATTGTAACACAAACAACATTTCTATATGTTTTTATATATCCCAAATAATTTTACTTTTATAGTAAAATCTTATATTATTTTTCTATATAACAAGAAAAAGCGAAAAATTAACTTATGGCATATTCACTACTAAACAAAAGGGTAAATAGCGATCGAATTTAGCGACCGGAAATGATCGGCCACAAACAGAGACCGAAATAGCGACAAAAAAATTGTTTTTTGAATATGATTATCGAAATGCATTTAACTACTGATTTAGCGGTCGATTTGACTGGTCGCCAACGATTAGTCGCTAAACTATGAAATTTCAAAATTATTTGAATAAATTATTTAGTGACCGATTTGAGTGCTCACAACCAAATTGATCGCTAATTTGGTCGCTAAATTTTTAAACCCTAAATAAGCACACGGTCTTTTTCCTCCCGCATTTCTCATTTCTCAATCTCTCCCTTTGCCTTCCCCTACCTCATTCTTAATTTGCACAGACGCAAGTCCCTATTCTTTACCCTCTTCTTCCTCATTTGTTCCCTACTTCAAATCCATGGATCCCTTTTGAGACCTTCATCTCTTTCCCAATAAATCCCTAATTTATTCCAACACCGCCACACTCCTCCCTAAGAACGACTACAGCGGACCACCACAACCACCACCTATATTTCCCAAACCCTAAACTTTGTATAGTGTGATACCCTGCTACCCTGCATGTTATAAAGCATTAAGGGACAAAGATATAAACCAAACGTACATTTACAGAATAAAATAAAACATTTGTCCATGGGTAGAAAGGTCTCACATGAACGAGTTCTCAAAATCGCAGAAATAAAAACAAGTTTAAAAACAAATAAGACGTAATAAGATAACATAACATAAACACCCAACCCTGATGTCACAATTCAGAGATGGTACAACCGTTCTGGAAAATATACTCGGAATACAGCTGAACAAAACTAACTAACAAAGAATGGTCCTAACTATGAGTGGTGGCTCCTCAGAGTCACTCCTCTCCGGGCTGCTCGTCATCCTCTGCAAGGTGCCAATCAGGCCAAACAAACAAACAAAGAACTGGGAGTAAGAATAAACATATACAACATGGAGATAGGAAGCAAGGTAAAACATACAGCATAGCATCATCATGACGTATGTAACAGCCGTAATTTTATGTTTTGTTTAAGTAAGAGGATTAGGTTTAAGGCTTGGATTAAAATTTTAAGATGTCGTTTGAGGTCTAGGAACCTTTGCATGGAAAGTACGAAGTCATCTCAAGTGAGTTTGAACGTGAAAACAACTTAGGGTTTTCCTCGATTATCGTCTTTAAGACGTATGAGTGTGTAACAAAAAAATTTGGAGTTAGGGTTAAAATTATGCATTTTTTTATGGTTTGAGGTTGTTTATTAGGTCTAGATGAGCCTATATCTCAAATTTGAGGTCAATCGAACTTCAAACGAGCTCTGATCGTGAAGAAACGCGCGAGGTCAACATTGCTAACTAGAGGCCACGCTAAGCGTGGTGGTGTTGATGCTGAGCGTGGGGAGGTGGTGCCATGCACGTGGCGGCTGACGTGGCACGCATGCAAGCACGCTGGTGGACTCTCCCACGCTGAGCGTGGGTAAACTCACGCTGAGCGTGAGCGCCAGTAATTTGAAAAAAATAAAAAGGGCTCAAGTGATTTCATTTGAGCCATTTGAAACCAAAAACAGAAAGCAGAAAATATAGAGAGAGGCCAGACAACAGATAGGGGAGTTTAGAGAGAGAGAGAGGGGAGAACCTAGAGAGACAAAAGAGTTCAAGTGGGATTATCAACTAGTTCGGGCATCCCGTTGCGAATCGAAGTACATTGTTGTGTTCGTATCAACGATACCTACGTCTTCCTCTTTTTTCGTTTCTTCTAAAAGTGAAGATAAATTATCCTCGTTTATGTCGAAACTCTGTTTGTTATGTTTCTCGTAGTATCTTTCGTTTCACTTAACGGATTTCAATTCCGTCTTCGAATATGAACTCCTAGTAACATGCGCTTCGTAATGTGATGCTTAGGTGAATTTTTGGAAGCTCCGAGGCCCTAGAATCGCGCAAGGCAGAATCGAGGAGGTTAGAGGACGTCTCGTTTAATTTGTTTCGGACACCGTACGACTCTCCAGGTGGGGGAAAAAACTATTTAACGTTGGAAATGGTGCGGTTACATTTAATTACATAATGGCGTAGGGTGACCCAAACCCTACACCAGAGCGAGTAACGGACAATGTCTATACCACATTGGGGACTACTTAGTGGTACCGATGATGATATAGGAATTGCGTGTTATCGTTGTTACGCTATGTATATATATATGATTATTTTATTACGTGATGATTGCATTTTTGACTGGTTGACTTAAACTTGGTATTTGATGAATGATAACATGAATGTTATAATTATTTTTGAAAGTGATTATTGTTATTATTATTATATTTTGGTATTTATTATTTGGAAATGATATTATGACATGATGATATATGATGATGATTTTGGATAACATGATGATGATTGTGATGATATGATGAGTGTTATGATTCACTTAGAGGTTGAGTAAGTTACAAGTTATGTTGAGACATGAGGATGTATTGGGGATTGCATATGATATGTGATAGCAGTGCCTAACCGAGATGATTATCGTGACATGAGGATGAGATTGATGAGATGAAATTATTTTGAAGTTATCTATGAGATTATGTTGAGCGGTTAGGGAACTAGGGGGTGACCTGAAACATGGTCTGTGATATGAGGGACCCGAAACATGGTCGAGTGGACCTGAAACATGGTCGAGTGGGGTCTATGCCTTGGAGGGAGAATTTCCGGGGATAGGCTAACGGCGGACCGCCCAGAGATGATTTCATTTTAGTCGCAGCTATAGTTCATGCGTTGCATGAGCACCCTGACCGGGGTTCAGAGGTGTGCACCAGAATGTGTAGCTATAGTACCATTGTTTTGCGTGGGTACCCTCCATCCGCGGACGAGGGTGTGCGCCGGGGACTCTGGGACGTGTCGATTATATTGTTGTGATATCTGGATATGACCGATACCTGAGGGGATTATTCATCCAGCATTTGTATTGCATCATGATGGAGGGTAGAGGAAAGATCCTAGATGTGGATTGAGGATGATTGTGTTACATATATTTATACTTGGGAGACGGATGTTTAGTGTGCCGTTATTTAATTAAATGTAGCAAAACCCTTTCCACGTTTGATGTTATATGGTTTCTTATCCCTGTCTTCTCTATATTGCATATGTTTTTTTTTATGTGATCATGATGAGAAGATCCTATGGGGGACCCAGCTATGGAGGAGCTTGATGGGACCTCGTTTGAGCCAGACGTTGGAGGACGAGAAGTGGATCCTCATAGTTGAGCACAGAGTCTATGACCAGTGCGTCTTGTCTCTTTAGGATGTTGTTTTTATTTTCTGTTTGATTATAGGGGGATTAAGCTTATGAGTCATACTATGAAGCTATGGGAAAGGGTGCTTGAACGGAGACTAAGAAAAGAAACCAAAATCACCGACAACCAATTTAGTTTTATGCCCGGGAGGTCGACCATGGAAGCTATTTACTTGCTACGATGAGTGATGGAACAATATCGAAGGGATCAAAAAGATTTACACATGGCCTTCATTGATTTGGAGAAAGCGTATGATAGGGGGCCAAGAGAGGTTTTGTGGAAAGACCTAGAAAAGAAAGGTGTTCGGATTGCCTATATTCGAGCTATCAAGGATATGTATGAGGGGGCCACGACTAGTGTGAGAACGCAAGGTGGAGCCACAGAAGATTTCCCAATAACCATAGGTCTGCACCAGGGGTCAGCTTTAAGCCCCTATCTTTTTTTACCTTGGTCTTGGATGTACTTACGGAGCACATTCAAGAGCCAGCACCACGATGCATGCTTTTCGCAGACGATATAGTCCTAGTTGGAGAGTCGAGAGATGATATAAATGGAAGGTTGGAGACTTGGAGACAAGCTTTAGAAGCACATGGCTTTCGCTTGAGTAGAAGCAAGACGGAGTATATGGAATGTAAGTTTAGCAAAAAGCGAAACACCTCTAGCTTAGAGGTGAAAGTTGGAGACCACAACATACCACAAGTCACACGGTTTAAATATCTTGGGTCTATTATACAAAATGACGGAGAAATTGAGGGAGATGTAAACCATCGAATTCAATCAGGGTGGTCGAAATGGAGGAAGGCTTCGGGTCTTTTGTGTGATAAAAAGGTACCTCTTAAGTTAAAGGGAAAATTTTACCGTACAGCTATTAGACCGGCGATGTTGTATGGGACGGAGTGTTGGATGGTAAAAAATCAACACGAGAGTAAAATCAATGTAGCAGAGATGAGAATGTTGCTTATTTGGATGAGCGGAAAAACTAGACGTGATAGGATTAGGAATGATAGCATTAGAGAGAGAGTTGGGGTAGCACCTATTGTAGAAAAGATGGTTGAATCTCGACTTAGGTGGTTTGGGCATATATGGAGGAGACCTTTAGATTCTGTAGTAAGGAGAGTGGACCAAGTGGAGGGCAATCCAATAGCTAGAGGCAGAGGTAGGCCAAGAAAAACTATAGGAGAAACTATTAAGAAAGATTTGGAGGCCAATGATTTAATTATTAACATGATTCATGATAGAACATTGTGGCGCCGTATGATCCATGTAGCCGACCCCACCTAGTGGGATAAGGCTTGGTTGTTGTTGTTGTTGTGATTATCAGTTTGTACATTTTGGGATCGGCGATGGGATTTCCCCTCTGCATCTTTGGATCAGGTCTTGAGCTGTATATGTTATGTTTGTATGTATATATGTTGTGTATATTTTAAGTTTTTACCTTTTCCGCTGTTTTAATATATCAGCTTAACAATAATAACGAAATTAGGTCTTAATATTTTTGGTTTTCTTTAATGGGACGTCGGGGCGTCTCATTTGGTGGTATTCGAGCAGTTTGGTTCTGAAACGGACTGTGAGCACTTTGATTAGGGTGAACTGGCCATTTAGTTGAATCCACATCGGATAACAACTATGCTTAGAAGTTGGGTTGTGAGTCCGATGTGACATCTCTATGGAATATAGTATTTATATTCCAGTTTTATGTAGTATTATATGTCCTATTGATGTGGGCTAATGATTTCTTTTAACAGTATCATGGCTAGAAGCCGAGGTCGAGGACGTGGCAGACATGGTGGTGGTAGAGCGATAAAGGGTATAGAGGATGAGCCTCATCAATCAGAGGCAGGGATAGGAGGTGGAGGAGAGTCCGCCGAGACTCTTTAGACTATCCGCGAGTTAGCATCCGTTCTGTTGCAGCAGGCGCAACAGAATGCTCCGAGGGTACAAAGAGAGGCAGAGTTACAGGAGCGACAGGATAGGAGGAGAGCCGCTGAGGCTGAGGATGCAGGATTGGCTACCTTTCTCAAAGGTAAGCCACCACAGTTCAATGGAGAGTATGATCCAGAGCGAGCAGAGTGGTGGATTCAGGAGCTTGAGAAGATCTTTGATACCATGAGATGCAAAGATGATAGGAATGTGATCTATGCCGCTTTCATGATGATCGGAAGGGCTGAGTCATGGGGGAGAGGCAAGAGGAGATTGCTAGAGGCTGAGGGCAGACTAATCAGTTGGGAGCTGTTCAGAGAGTGTTTCTTTGAGAAGTACTTCCCGCTGTTAGTCAGACGCGAGAAGGAGGGAGAGTTCATGAGTCTTCAGCAGGGAGACAGGTCTGTTGGTGATTACGCAGTCAAATTCGAGGCCCTGATTCAGTTTTGAGTTCTACCAGAGGTTTCCAAATAAGAACTGGATGTACCGGAGATTTGAGGAGGGTTTACAGCATGAGTTGTGGAGGGCTATAGTGCCTTTGGATAACTTGACTTTCTTAGAGCTTGTAGAGAGGTACAGTGCCATTGAGAGTATGGACCAGAGGCAGGCTGCATAGCAGAGACAGCAGTGTAGTGGGGTTCCTACCATAGCAGGTCATCATAGGAGAGGTGATAGAGGATCTCAGTGGAGGAGAGGACCATACACTAGACCGAGATAGAGCGCTCAGACATCTGCACCACCAGCTCTAGTTACCAGGGAGGGCCAGCAGCAGAGAGGCCCAGTTTGTTTTGGATTGGGGGCAGCATTATATTCAAGACTGCCAGGAGAAACATGGTTGTTTTGTTTGTGGTAAACCAGGTCACCTGGCTCGTGACTGCAGACAGAGAGCGGTTCAGCAGCAGCTAGCGGCCAGTAGAGGAGCTAGTGGTTCCAGTGGAGGAGATGGGAGAGGGGTTCCAACGGCGGGACGACAGACGGCCAGATCTCAGGCCACGGGGATGGTGTTTACAGTGAGAGGATCTGAGTCCTATCAATCTGTAGATCTTATTCAAGATATGTGTTTAATATCCCGTGAGACTCTAACTGTGTTGTTTGATTCAGGTGCTACACATTCTTTTGTGTCCCATGAGTGCGTTGATCATTTACATTTGCCCGTTTCTCAGCTACCATATACCCTGACAGTATCCACCCCTACCAGTGATCCTTTGATCACTATGTCTGTTTGCTTACAGTGTCCTATAGTTGTTGAAAATAGGGCATTTCTTGTAGATCTCGTCTGTTTACCTATGCAGCAGATAGACGTTATCCTTGGCATGGATTGACTTTCGGCTAACCATGTAGTGTTAGACTGTGCCCGAAAGACCTTATCTTTTATTGAGCCTTCTAGCATAGTATCTTCCAATGAAGGAGCAACGATGAGGGGTGGTGGTTCTCAGCAGTATGTGATGTTTTTTCTCTTTGGAAGCTAAGGAGACTCCGAGTATAGATTCTCTGCCTATTGCGAGAGAGCTTCTTGAGGTTTTCCCTCCTGATGTTCCAGGTTTGCCACCAGAGAGGGAGGTGGAGTTCGCTATAGATCTCATACCAGGGATGTTAGACTCAATGATTTAGAGATTTTGATACATGACAAATACTAATTAATGTGTATGCAAGTGTTTTAGTGTCAAATTACAAAGACAGGTATCAAGCAATATTCAACAAGTTCAATGAGCAATTAAAGGAAAATATTCAAGGAACAACTTGAAGGAATCGAAAGAGCTACATGGAGGAGTCAAAGATCAAAGACAGAGTTCAAAGGAATCATCAAGACAAAAGCTCAACGGAGAAATTAGATTCAAGTCTTAGATGATTTGTAAGAGATGAAATCTCTTATTCACAAATAGCTCATTTGAAAAGATGCATGAAAAAAATCATTTTTCATAACCTGCATTAAAAGAAATAAGTTTTTGTTAAATGAAAATGATTTTTGGAAATAAGATTTCAAAAGTGCACGTCCAACATAAGTGATAAAAACAGACGTCTACTAAAATGACAGAAGCGCACGTCTACTAAAGTGACAGAAGCGCACGTCTACTAAAGTGACAGAAGCGCACGTCTACTAAAGTGACAGAAGCGCACATCTACTAAAATGACAGAAGCGCATGTCTACTAAAGTGACAGAAGTGCTCGTCTACTAAAGTGACAGAAGCATTCGTCTACTAAAGTGACAGAAGTGCTCGTCCACTAAAGTGATACAAGCGCTCGTCAACTAAAGTGATACAAGCGCTCATCTACTAGTTGGGGCACGTCCAATTACTTTGTGTTTTAGTACTCCCGTTTGCTGACGTAGCAAATGGAGCTCGTCTGCTAGCCCATCCGAATGTAAAATCTTAATGGCTAGATGGAAGCGACTATTTTTCAAAATGGACGCAAATTCTACAAAAACAACCATAATCTTATTTCAAGAACGAGAATCAAGAAAACAGATTCTGTTAAATCAGATCCAAATCTGTTTTGATTGATCCCAACGACAATAACTTGTTTTCTATATAAAGAGGGATCAAAGGGAAAACTTATTAACGAACAACGAATATAACATATCGAATACAATACACATATCATTCATCATCTTTCTTGAGCTTATTTGTGAAAAGAGTGTTTCAATACTCATAAGTGCTTCAATTTGTTTATCTGACTATTGAGAGTTAGGAATCAACTTTTGTTTTACTTTTGATTGTAAAGAGAGAGGGAGTCTCTCTGAGTGATTAGGGTGAGGTATCCCTAAGGTTGAACATTGAGGCTCTTCATAAGAGTGTGGTATCTCAAGGTGAAGGAGTGCTCTGTGGTGCGAAGGTTTTTCAAGCTACCTGGTAAAGCTTGTGCGTTAGTGTGTGAAATCCCACAGGTGGAGTGGGGACTGGATGTAGGTCACAGTGGCTGTGATTGAACCAGGATAAATCTGGTTGTGTGGTAACCCTAAACTCAAACTCCTTTACTTTCTGTTTATGTTCAAGAACCTGCAACTTTGATGTTTAAAGGTCAATATAATTTCTGTTCTTGATCTATATAAACTGTATTAAAAACTGAATTCGATTGTAATCAAGTCTGTTATCTCCGTTCAAAACTGAGTTGATCAAAACCATTCTTGATTACTGAAACTGAACTATTACTGAGTTATTGAACCTGAATCTGTTCTCTATT
Source organism: Sophora flavescens (assembly GCA_030762895.1). Classification (NCBI taxonomy): domain Eukaryota; kingdom Viridiplantae; phylum Streptophyta; class Magnoliopsida; order Fabales; family Fabaceae; genus Sophora; species Sophora flavescens. The sequence continues at coordinate 123,702,702 of CM061063.1, read as the reverse complement.
AATTTTGAATTAATCTTTCTTATCCTCATCACCTTCTATTCAAGATTTTGTAAAAACCCTTCATTGATTTTGTAAAAGATCCTGAGAACACAAATCCGCAACTCTGATTTGAAATGCTTTGTGAAAAGTCTTTAAGAGGGAAATATTTTTTGAAAACTCAATTCACCCCCCCCTCTTGAGTCGTTGAAGCCAAAACAACAATTAGCATCAGAGCTAAACTCTGAAGTCTGGCTTAACAACTATAAGAGTATGGCTTACATTGACTGTTTGAATGAAGGGGCTTCCCTTCCACGCCCTCCTGCCTTCAATGGATCTGAGTATATCTATTGGAAAGAAAGTATGATAATCTTTTTTGAGGCAGTAGGTGTTGGCATATGGGATGCAGTAGAAAATGGACCATTTGTTCCCTCTATTGTAGATGCTAATGGTTCTCCAAGAAATAAGCCTAAAACTGAATGGAATGAGGATGATAAGAAAAGAGTTCAATATAATGCATGTGCTAAGAATATTATAGCATCTGCTTTAAGCCGTGATGAGTTTTTCAGGGTTTCAGGGTTTCAAGGTTACACTTTGATATGTGAGATCAGTCAGTTCAATCTTATACAGTTTTTATTGCCTTTTAGCTGAAAAGAGGGTTTTGTCATTAACGTCTTTAACTATGCATAAATCCTTGGTAAATGAGACATCAAATCCACTATCACATAATTGACTTATGCTAAGCAAATTGTGTCTTAATCCTTTAACCATAAGAACATTGGATATAGAGGGAAGAGGAGGTTTACCACTAATAGTACCAATGCCTATAACCTTCCCTTTCTGATTGCCTCCAAAGGCAACATGTCCTCCTTTGTTAAGGTGGAGGTCTAGGAACATAGACCTTTCTCCTGTCATGTGTCGCGAGCAACCACTGTTCAAGTACCAACAGTGGTGTTTTCTTTGTCCTATTAAGGACATCTGCAACAGAAATTATTTGATCTTTAGGTACCCATAGTTTTCTGGGTCCTTTTCTGTTAGTTCTAGGAGTCTGTGAAGACTTCCTTCTCTTCTTATGGATACACTTAGACATAACATGTCCAGTTTTTCCACAGAAGTTACATAGAGGTCTGGATTTAATTATTGTTGACTTAACAGATACATTTGAAGTTTTAGTTGATACTTTATGATGTGTCTGGTGGACATATCCTATACCTTCTTTGTTAAGGGAGTGCCTCTGACAACCAAGCAGCTTAGTCAGATTATCTCTACCATTAACAAATTTGGCTAGATCAGAAGTGAGCTATTCCACTTTCTGTTGAAGTTTTTCAACTTCTTCAGATTGTGATGTTTCACTTGAGATCTTAGCTTCATCAGACTTTTCAATCTATAACTCACTGTTCTCTTGGGGCAACTTCTCACACTCTTGAGATTTCTGCTTATTCTCACTGATGAGCTTTACATACTCTCTCTTGAGGGATTTGAAGGCCTTAGATAAGCAGTTGGATTCCTCCAGCAACTCCTCATAGGCAACAAGTAATTCTTCACAGTCAAGATGTACCTCATCATCTGAATCCGAGTCAGTGTTGGCCATCAAACAGAGATTAGCTTCTTCCTGTTTCTTCATCAGATGATGTTGACTCCAAGTCTTCCTAAGTACCCATTATACCTTTCTTCTTCTTTTTGAAGAACTTCTTAAAAGGGCCTTTCTTGAGTTGAGGACGTTCAGCTTTGATGTGACCTGGCTTCTTGCACTCATAGCAGACAATTGAACTCTTGTCTGTTGAAGTCGATTCTTTGAAGCTCTTGTCCTTGTTAAACCTTCTAAATGAATTATCCTTTTTGAAATTCTTTTTCTGTAAGAGAAGCTTTATCTTCTTGGTTAGGAACGTCAGGTTCAGACAGGTCAACATCACTGGATGACTTGTCTGCCTTCAGAGCCTTGGAGGCTTTTGCTGACTTTTGATAAGCCTTCAGAGTAATTGACTTTCCCTTCTTTGTTGTAACTTCATCTCCAAGTTCTTGCTCATGAACAGTGAGTGCTCCAAGAAGTTTATCCATAGTCAAGGTAGTGAGATCCTTGGCTTGAGAGATAGCAGTGACCAAAGGTCTCTACTGCTTAGGTAGACTTCTCAGAATCTTTCCAACTTTCTTCGCATTAATGTAAATTTTGCCAAGAGATTTTAGACCATTGACGATAGTTTGGAATCTTCCTATCATCTGAGCAACAGATTATCCTTCCTCCATGACAAACAGTTCATACTTTCTGACAAGTATGGCGATTTTTGATTCTTTAACTTTGGTTGTTCCTTCATGTGTGACAGCTAAAGTATCCTATATTTATTTAGTAGAATCACATGCACAAACTTTCTCAAATTCTTCAGGACTGAGAGCACAAATGATGTTGTATCTAGCTTTGTGGTTCAGCTCCCATTTTGTCTTTCCCACCGAGCTTTTGGCTTGTCAGTGTTGTCCTCATTTTTAAGAATAAATGGACCATCAGTAATGACATCCCAGAGATCAGAGTTTGTAGATATAATGAGCCATTGAAATCTATCTTTCCAATAGTTGTAGTTTTCTCCATTGAAGAATGGAGGTCTGGTTAGGGAAGCTCCTTCAGTCTGGTGACTTTGTTGGACGAAATCTGGGCAAGTATACCCAGTCGTGCAAGTAATACGGTGGTAAGACCGGTTTATCGTATCCACGGGGATTGGATGTCAACTACCAGTTCACAAACTCGGCAACTATCTAGACTAAACAGAGAACTCAAGAGAATTCGAAATAAACAAAAGAAAAGAAATAAAATCTTTTTGTCTTTTTGGGGACTTTTGACAAACACTTGGAGTGCAGAAAGGATATGTTGGGACTAGACTTCACCAAACCTCTAACTCATGCACTATCAGGACTAGATACCTCCCATTCATGCTTCAGATATTAAAATCAATCCACTAAATTACTCAAACCCCGATTCCTCGGATGGCAAGAGCCTAAATCCACTAATAGACCCTAATTCCTTAGGTGGCCTAGATTAATGAATTTGCATTAAGATTAGGGATTACGCGATTACTAGCAAACCTAGTTCCATTCCTAGATACAAGGCTTACTAGGTGATTAAGTTCAGTTCCGGTTATGATACGAACGTTCCCATTGCATACCAAAACACAAATCAAGTCATGGGGGTGCTAGCCACAACAAGCATTAAGCACAGAAAAATAACCACTAATATGAAGACATGAACATAGAATAATCCGTCAAGATAAATACATAAACATAGGTTTGATTACATCTAATCCCAACACAGGGATTTAACTACTCATAAAACAAAGAAAACCAAACAGAGAAATAGGAAGGAAGAGGAGAGGAGAGGCTCCATGTGAGCTTTCCTTCTTCTTCAAAGCAATCCCTCTTGGCTCCCTTCTAGGGTTGAAACCCTAGCCCAGCTGCAGCCTCCAAATGCCTCCCTCTGGACCCTAAAAACCCCTTTCACCTGTCTGCTGCGTTCTTATTTATAGGTCTGTTGCGCGTCACGGCCGTGATGGCCATCACGGCCAGGCCGTGACGCGTTCTGGAGTGGGCGTATTCTCAACTTTTGAGCTCGCGAGGCGAGCTGGAGTTCGCGACGCGAACCTTTAATTTTTAGCCTATCACGGCCGTGATGTATATCACGGCAGGCCGTGACGATCTCGACTTTTGCCTTTCGCTTCCGATTGATCACGGCCGTGATGGTCATCACGGCCAGGCCGTGATGGGCTCTGTTTGGCTCATATTCTTCACTTTTCAAGCTCTTTTTCATCCAAGCTCCACCAAGGCTGATTTTGATCATTTTTACATTGAATTCCTGCAAAACAACACCAAGAAACCGCTTCACCCGTTCCAAGGGAAAATCTAACTAAAATCAACTAAAGAATGCCTAATCTATATGAAAAATGCATGCAAAAGTATATAGAAAACATGATGTAAAATCACACTATCAAATCACCCCAAGCTTATTCAATTGCTTGTCCTCAAGCAATCACTAAGGCCAGAAGAATAAACAGAACATGGATAGTGAACCAAGAACCCCAGCAAATAATCCAAGCAATAGGCAATTCAAACAATTCAGCAAGAGACAATCAATTCAAGTCCAATTAGAGGCTTAGGTTCCTTAGACTCATGTTCTCACTGATTTGGGCACTCTTTCTCACATGAAGATCACCCCAAGCTTATTCATTTGCTTGGCTCTCTTTTCTCACCTCACTCAAGTGTTTAGGGAAATATGACATTTCGCTCAATTTTCCTCACGGAATGAATTCTACCATATGCTTGACTATCAACCAATTCTCTACTTTATTAATGAAAACAATTTAGAATCAAGAGGTCTTTTATTTGGTTGTAACTTGGCCATGGGATTAATCGTTAGGTGGGGCAATCAAGAAAAGGACATTTCAAAAGGCTACATAAACATCAAGCATTGCAAACATGACCTTCTAAAATACCTTCTTGGGTTTTCAATTCACTTTCCACCTTTCTTTGCTTTCTTTTTCTTTTTATTTCTCACTTTTCTTTTTGTCATCCCCTTCTCTATTTTTTTTTCTATTTTTTTTCTATTTTATTTGGAGAAGGGGAGATTTTTTTCAACTCAAAAGAATTTTTTTATTTTTATTTTTATTTTTTCTGATTCTTTCATCCCAAATTTTCAACTACCTTTTTCACCCTTTTTGTAATATTTTAGAAGGTCCCTTATCAAACATATTTATCAAAACATTTCAGGGTACCAAGAAAAGCATTTTATTCTTTTGTAGGCTCAAAATTGGGCAACTAAGGGGTAGCATTTCATCATTCAAAGCTCAGAAGGCCAGAAAAATACCTATTGCCTCAATCATTTTCAAAAATATTTCCAAAAATTTTTAAGCTTCAAAATGGTTTCAAGTCAAGTTCTAGAGAAAACAATCCAAGAGGAATAACACTCTAACACAAAGAATGGGGTAAAATTTTGTGAGTACCCCTTTGGCTCAAAATCTCACATTTTAGTTCAGAATCAATGAAAAACACAAATCCTCAGAACCATATGCTAATTATCAACTATCCAAGATTATCTCAAACATTTTCATTTGCAGCCATATCACAAGAATAACAGAATTGGGTTCAACAATTCACTATCACAAGTTATTTGGCACTTAGTTCTCACCATTGGATACAAAATTCAAAACAAGGGGCAATCTAATAATGCGATCATGCAAACTATCATGCAAAACTATATGAATGCAACATGCAAAATACAAATGCAAAATAATACAAATGCAAAATACCCTTACCCCAAGCTTAAAAATTTACATTGTCCCCAATGTAAACAATCAAGTTGGAGAGAGGAGAAGAAAAATAAAATAAAGCTAAAAATTGGAACGGCTTACCGAGGCGGTGACGGGTGTTGGCTTTCATTTCAGTCAGAAACTGCTTGAGAGTTGGGTTGCTTTTTCTTGTCTTCTTGCTCTTCCCTCCTTCCTTCTTACCCTGGAATCACTTGGCAATTTTATTAGTAAAAGAAAACTCTTGATCTTCTCAAATTATTCAAGAGTTTAAAATCAAAAATCAAATCTAACTAAACAAAAAGGAAAAAGGAAAAGGAAAAGAAAAATTGGGTTGCCTCCCAATGAGCGCTTCTTTAATGTCACTAGCTTGACTTATTAAAAAGCATCAACCAGGATCCTCCTCCCGGATCAAATGGAAATTGGGATGGTGATTGTAGCAGTAATATAACTTTATTCTCAATTCCACCCAGCCATTGGGTGGAATATCCATTGACCTTTGCAACCATAATAATGCATTTACTTCCTAGCGGGTCAAATGGCATTTTCACCAGGAAGTTTGAAAAACATGGGGAAGGGACTAGTTTACCAATGTCCACACATGCATGCAAGCCGACATATTTGTCCAATGCAGAAAAATCAAACTGCTCAGCAAGCATGGTGGAATCCCCTACCACTTCGTCTTCATCTTGAACTATCCCCCAAACCAGATTTTCCTCAAATTGGGCTTCATGTGACTCTTGTACTAACTGTTGGCAAATCTCCTCAACGTGCGTTTTGAAGTTCTGCTTCACAGCTTCGATACTCTCACAATTTGCTCTTGCCTTGGCCTCAGAGGCGGATAGCTCTTGGGAATACTGTTCTAGAGCAGCTTTCAACGGTATTTGCTCCTTCCATTCCCATTCCTCCTCATGCTTCATTATCACACTATAAGCTTGTGCATGAGGGCAGTGACGTCCCCAGAGCCCGTAGTCTCCCAAGACTACATTAGGCCCAAAGTGGTATTTTGTAACTCCATCCAAGGTGGGAAAGTAATAAGTCTCCATTTGTTGCATCCACCTTGTACAAACACAACTCAAAACAAAAAGATCAAATATATACAGAAAATAAAAATAATAAAAATGTCTAAATTAGTAGCCTCCTTTGTTACTAATGATATTGGCAAAACCAATCCCCGGCAACGGCGCCAAAAACTTGTTAGGACGAAATCTGGGCAAGTATACCCAGTCGTGCAAGTAATACGGTGGTAAGACCGGTTTATCGTATCCACGGGGATTGGATGTCAACTACCAGTTCACAAACTCGGCAACTATCTAGACTAAACAGAGAACTCAAGAGAATTCGAAATAAACAAAAGAAAAGAAATAAAATCTTTTTGTCTTTTTGGGGACTTTTGACAAACACTTGGAGTGCAGAAAGGATATGTTGGGACTAGACTTCACCAAACCTCTAACTCATGCACTATCAGGACTAGATACCTCCCATTCATGCTTCAGATATTAAAATCAATCCACTAAATTACTCAAACCCCGATTCCTCGGATGGCAAGAGCCTAAATCCACTAATAGACCCTAATTCCTTAGGTGGCCTAGATTAATGAATTTGCATTAAGATTAGGGATTACGCGATTACTAGCAAACCTAGTTCCATTCCTAGATACAAGGCTTACTAGGTGATTAAGTTCAGTTCCGGTTATGATACGAACGTTCCCATTGCATACCAAAACACAAATCAAGTCATGGGGTGCTAGCCACAACAAGCATTAAGCACAGAAAAATAACCACTAATATGAAGACATGAACATAGAATAATCCGTCAAGATAAATACATAAACATAGGTTTGATTACATCTAATCCCAACACAGGGATTTAACTACTCATAAAACAAAGAAAACCAAACCAGAGAAATAGGAAGGAAGAGGAGAGGAGAGGCTCCATGTGAGCTTTCCTTCTTCTTCAAAGCAATCCCTCTTGGCTCCCTTCTAGGGTTGAAACCCTAGCCCAGCTGCAGCCTCCAAATGCCTCCCTCTGGACCCTAAAAACCCCTTTCACCTGTCTGCTGCGTTCTTATTTATAGGTCTGTTGCGCGTCACGGCCGTGATGGCCATCACGGCCAGGCCGTGACGCGTTCTGGAGTGGGCGTATTCTCAACTTTTGAGCTCTCGCGAGGCGAGCTGGAGTTCGCGACGCGAACCTTTAATTTTTAGCCTATCACGGCCGTGATGTATATCACGGGCAGGCCGTGACGATCTCGACTTTTGCCTTCGCTCCCGATTGATCACAGTAGTGATGGTCATCACGGCCAGGCCGTGATGGGCTCTGTTTGGCTCATATTCTTCACTTTTCAAGCTCTTTTTCATCCAAGCTCCACCAAGGCTGATTTTGATCATTTTTACATTGAATTCCTGCAAAACAACACCAAGAAACCGCTTCACCCGTTCCAAGGGAAAATCTAACTAAAATCAACTAAAGAATGCCTAATCTATATGAAAAATGCATGCAAAAGTATATAGAAAACATGATGTAAAATCACACTATCAGACTTCCACTTGAACTAGCTCCAGCAGTCATGTCTATTCTTAGGACCTTTACCTCTACACTGTGAGATGCTCAACCCAGAGGCTGAACTTTGATACCAACTGAAATACACAACTATAAACACGAGAAGGGAGGTTAAATTGTGTTTATCAGAATTTAAAACAAAGTTGAAAATTTTTCGCACACAAAAGTTAAGTTCAGACGAGTGAGAAAAACTCAATATAGCCAGGTGACCTGTCTGATGAGATTTTAACAGAAAAGCAAGCAAGCACACAACTTGAAAACTGATTTAAAGATCACACTTTAACACCTTAGTTAAAAAGCATATATAATAATCAAAGCAACTAAAGAGTTTAAAGGAAGAGAGATTAACACAGCTATTTATCCTGGTTCACTCTTCAACACAAAGAGCTACGTCCAGTCCTTGGTAACACCAAGTTTTATCCACTATAACTGACCAGGTTATAGACTCCAAGTATTATTTGCACACCTAGCCTCTTAAGGCTCCAAGACAAGTATTTTTTGCACACCTAGCCTCTTCAGGCTCACTCAAGTTTGGTTGAGAAGTTTGTTTGTAATAAATACAATCAGACATACAGTTCTTTCACTAACACTAAGAGAGTAGTTTAAATGTAAGCTTAGGAAAGACTGCATAATAACTTCAAATGATTGAAGAATACAGATTGAAAGAATGAAGAAATAAATGCGCATAGTAAGGGCTCTTTTAATGCTGTGAGTTCTGTATTTCTTCATCTTCAATGACTTATGTATTTATAGCCTTCAAGCATTTAAGATCCATTAGAGACATTCCTTCAGTTGTGAGCTTCAATCACAACTTCATTAAATGCAATATAGTCGTTCTGGGCAGCCATTAATGCAATAGAAACGTTGGTTGTACTCTAACATGAAGGGTCATGTCTTTATGCATCGTGTAGTAGCCATATCAGAGTTGTGCAGAGTGTTTTTTGTACTTTGCTAAGTACATTTCCCTTTTCGTGTAATAACCAGGAGTACTAGGGAATAAAGTATGTTGGAAACATTCTTTAACTGGACTTCACTTCTGATTTCGTAGGTTGCTTGTGAGAATGACTTCTGACTTTTCTTGATAAGCACGAGACTAAGTGAGAGAGAGCTTCAGAGTCTTCTGTATGAGAGGACATCTTCCAAAATCTTGATTGGTCTTTGGTTCTTCATCGAGGAACCTCAGACAAGTGTAGGAACTTATCAGAAGATAGGTTGAGACTTCTCTTGAAGAAAGTCAATAATCCTAGTCATCAGACAGGTTGACTTTTTGCTTATCTAGACAGGTTGTCATTTATGTGAGCAGATAGGTGAGTCTTACTATTTTGATCTGCACACTAAGTAGACAGGTTAGCAATCAATATGCAGGTTAATTAAATCATTATCCAATGTTTAGTTTTCATCAAAGCTTGGGAAAATACATATCAGACATATTAGAGACTTAACAGAACATTCTAGAGTGAAGGATGAAGGGATTTGTGGTAGGGTATTTCTCATTTGGGTCACCAAAATTGAAAGAAAATGTGGTTGGATTGGTTCTCATATTGGGCCACCAAAATTTGAGGGTAAAATGGATCTATGAAAAAATGAAGGGACCAATATTTTTATTTGTGTGTCGATATTTTTTATAGCAAGCAAATTGATTAATTTTTTAAATAATTTTGACTAATTTTTTTTTACATATTGGGTCAGTACTTTAATTAAAATAAATGAATAAATATTTTAATTTGAAACAAACAAAATAGATTATTAACAAATTACTTCATACCATTTTTAGTAATTTACTATACAAAAGTGATTGTTTTTACACCATCCAAACGAAATAGATTATCTTAAAATCGCTTTTCAACAAACATACTCAAACAAAAAAAGTTTCTGATTATAATATATTTTCAAATAATCGATTATTTGAAAAAAAATTATAAGTATAATTTTTTTTTCAGCTTTCCCAAACACACTCTTAATATCATTTTTTTTACTTGTTTTACATGCATAAGTAACCAAACTGAGACAACAGAAAGCACATTTGTAAACAATCATTATATGATGATTATATATAATCTGTACATATACAACAAATGAAAACTGTGGCCCCATTTTGACCCATCCAATAATCATTTAGTGTCTTATTGCTTTGTTTTTAAATTCATGTTTTCAAAAATATTTACAAAACTGTCATTTTATTTTCATTCTATTTCCTATTTTTAATGATTTGTACAGGAAACATCGAAAAAAAGAAGAAGCTGTTTTCAGCGTGTTTCCTGTACAAATTTCTGAAAACAGGAAACAAAATGAAAAGAAAGTAGCATTTTTGTAATTATTTCTAAAAACAGGAAACTGGAAACAAATCAAACAGACCCTTACATTCTCAAAAAGACTATGTGCCTGTTTGGTAGAGATTCCACCAAACGCAATGCCGAGGCAAATTTTCAACTGAATTGTGTTTGGGTATAAAATCACGATGAAAAAAAGTGTTGGGAGTCTAAAACTGAGTTTTGTGGAAGCAAACATTTCTATCTTTTCTATTGAAAATAATTGATTCTAGACGTAGAACTTACAAAATTCTACATATTTACACCTCAAAAGTGATTTTACTTTATCATTCAAACAAAATCAATTATTCTAAACATACTTTTAAAATATTATTACCAAACACAAATCAATTTTTTTAACCTTAGATTTTTTCAAAATCAATTCTTCCAAAATCAATTCTACCAAAATCTAAAATAAACGCAACGTATGGCTTACTGCATCATTCACAAGACATCACTCCTGCCTAGGAAATAAACAAAATTTTTATGGCTCACAAGAAACAGAAAGGGAGTACAAATTTAAAGAAGGCAACAGGTTAATTTAATTAATGCAACCCCCTTCATCTCAGGATCTAGATATATGCATACAATTTGAGGAGGAATGACTACTACTCTTGCTCCGTTTATGGTTTTTACTCAACAACCTACACTTGGCAGTGTGAAATTATTGGCTCTTACTAATACCTGGGGTAAGTTTTCTCTTGCCAACATCAAGAAGCATTTGTTGATCTTCAAAACTGTTAACATGGGAGAAGTAGAGTAGGCTTTCTGTGTAAGTAACTGCACTGTTTTATGGTTAGGAGAAGGAATTGGGGACTTGACAGGAGATCTCATAACTCCATTAGTAACTCTTGCTTGGCTTACTAGTTGATGAAGCCAGATAACATGTAATCAATTATATAAGCTTCTGTTTTGTCCTTATCAGCATGGTGTAGTGTTTCAATTCAATTCTCAACAAGCCAGTCTGGCTAGGTTTATGGTTGATCTCATACCTATACAAAGTTATCTCAAAATATAAATAAAACATAAATATAGAGGACCAAATCATGAGCTCTGAATAAACACAATTGAAAGTGACAACTAAACAGTAGAAGCTCCAAAATACCTCCAAATTCAGTATGGTCATTTCTTGTATGATGCAGACCATCAACAACCATGTTGCAGTCAAGCTCTATTATTACATTTTGCACTCCCATTCCCATAGACATCAACCACTGGATCCCTCTCAAGAGATCGATAACTTCTCCTTCCTGCACCTCACCCTCAGCGGGATAGGTCGAGCAAGCTCTAAAAGTAGCAAAGTTAGTAAATAAGATGACCCTAACACAAAATTCTCAGTATTTTACCTTAGTATTAAAGGGAAAAAAATTGTGAAAGATTCAAAACGGGGCAGGACTGCTGAGGAAGAGAGTATCAGGGTTGCATAGCAGAGGTATTGAGACTAGGCAATACTTTAGTGAATGGTTTCATTTCTACATAATTGCAAGAAATTTATGCAAAAATCAACCAGAACCAGCAATGCACCACCATAATCCCAATTACCACATAATTCTAAAAACACATTATTATCCTTGTTTGTTTAAATGCATATATTTCCTTCTTTTCTTTCCTCTACTCAAATTTTCTTTTAATCAACAACTGGACATAGTTGGAAGAAATACGAAACAATATTGTAATACCGTGATTTAATGGGGAGCCAAGAAAGAGAATCAAACTTCCACATCAAATTTCAAACATAAGTAAAACTTAGCAATTAGGATTGTGGAACATGAGTAAAATTTTGAACTCACAAGAGTATCAAGTTGATTAATAATGTTTGCATGATGCAAAGCAAGACCAGCAGACCCCAATGTCTTATGTTTCCTTGAAAATATTTTGCTTGCTTATCATTATCTGCAATGTTGAACAGGGAAACGAATATTAAACATTTACTGGATGCAATTCTAGTTTCTTAACCTTTATGTACACAGATTTATATCAAAGAATTGAAAGTACAACAAAAAAGGGCTCTGTTGTCCTTAACTAAATACCATATCAAGAATTTTAGCGAAAAGTCCAATTTATCCTTCTAGATGGTGAGCGTGGTAGTGTCTCGGGCATGCCTTAAGGTTTCTAAACTGTACACATTGGTCCTTCTGTTAGTTTTCCGTCACTGTAAAAGAAATGGTCATATGCAAGGCACGTGATCAAATTTGACACAAAATTACCACAATTTAGAAAGGGAAAAGTTCAATTTATCGACCTAAACTTTGGATCATGTGCATTCTAGTCCTTCAACTTTAAAAGGTGTAACCTGATCTCAAAGATTTCTATAAAGTGCACTTTTATCAAACAGCTTAAAACCATGTGACAAACACGCGATGACTCCTTCCACTTGCCCTAATATGCATCCCCCTAATCTCAATGAAATCTTAACATAATTCCACCCCAATCTCAATGAAAATTTAACACAATTTCCTCCCTATCTTATTCTCAATTAAACCCAATCTCACATGTGAAAAATCAAACCTCATCCCATAAGTTGTTGAGAACGGTAAAGTACATGACAAAGGTGATACAGTGTTGCACACAGTATTGGAGTAAAGATCATCTTCATTTTGTTCTCTCAATTTCCCTTCCATTTATGAGAGATACACACAAATGAGAGATTTGTGTCTCAAACTTTTTTTATCGTTTAAAAAAAATTAAATCATTTATTTTTTATGTTGTTTCTATCTCTCTCCTAAATGAAAAGGAAATGGAGAGAACAAAATGGAGAGTAATGATATTTGAACACAAAAATGGTGTCTAACATCGTATAAAAGTATTCTTCTCCACTTATTTATTATTATTATTTTCTTCTCTCTTATAATGTAATTCATCATTCCCAAAACACTCATAAGCTCTACGATATCTATATAAGACATCCAATATTTGTGTCCAAACATCTCCACTCCATAGATATTAGACACTTAAGTTGTCCAAGCATTGTATAAATACTTTGTACTGTTGGAAGTAATTCAAATATAGTTAGTTGTTGTAGTTAGGAATTTGTTAATGGTAGTTAGTTAGTTGATGTGTAACTAAGAGTGATTAGTTAGAGAGCTATTAGGAGAGTTAGTCAATGAATATAGTGGATGGTGTAAGTCTATAAATAGACTTAGTGCCATAGTGTAAATGTGTACAATTGTGTAGAGAAGTGTAAACATGTAGAAAAGTGATATCAGTGAATAAAATTTCAGTTTGTGATATTCTCTTTCTCTCCATAATTCTTCTTTATTTTAGTGTGCATTGTGAGTGTGTGATAAGCTATAGCTTATCTCCAACAAATTGGTGTCAGAGCTATAACGATCTTGGGAGAGTGTGTCCATGGAGATGGAGTTGAGTGAGGATTTTTCAATTCCTCTACCTGTTCTTGATAGCAAGAACTTTGAGCATTGGGTTGTGAAAATGGAAGCAATCTTTGGTTTCCATGAAGTGTTGGAAACAGTGAAGGATGGGATCCAAGAAGAGGAGGATGGTGCCTCCTACAAGGAATCCAAGAAGAAAGATTGTTTGGCTCTCTCCATCGTCCATCAATATGTGGACTCTGAAAGTTTTGAGAAGATTGTTGCTGCCAAAAATGCTAAAGAAGCCTGGGATATCTTGCACAAAGTCTATGGAGGTGATGAAAGAATGTGTGACAAGAAAGAAAGAATGGAGGCACTAACAGCGGCAGAGTCTTTCCGAGTAATCCCAACTCAAACAGTAACACAAATGGGAGAGGAGGAAAAGAAACCGGAGGAACCCAACAAAGCAAAGGAATCCAAAAAGGCAGAAGAAGAGACGAAGAAAGAAACAAAGGAAGAAGCAGCAGCAGCTGAACCGGCTGAAAAACCGGCCGAAGAGAAAAAACCGGAGGAATCAAAAGATGTCAAAGAATCCAAAGCCGAAACCGCTCCTCCGCCGCCGCAAGAAATTCTGCTGAAAGTGTTCATGCATTGTGAAGGCTGTGCTCGCAAGGTTCATCGGTCACTCAAAGGATTCCCAGGGGTTGAAGATGTAATCACGGATTGCAAGTCTCACAAGGTGGTAGTTAAAGGAGAAAAAACGGATCCACTTAAGGTTCTAGAGAGAGTACAGAGAAAGAGTCATAGAAAAGTTGAACTTCTTTCTCCGATCCCAAAGCCTCCTGCAGAGGAAGAGAAGCCCAAGCCAGAGGAAAAGAAAGAAGAGCCTCAGATTGTCACAGTTGTTCTGAAAGTTCACATGCATTGCGAAGCTTGTGCTCAGGAAATCAAGAGACGCATACAGAGAATGAAGGGAGTGGAATCAGTGGAACTAGATCTGCAACTCGCGACGGAGGTTCAGGCGGAGAGATTCGAACCAGGTCCGGTCACAGTGTCGACGGAGCCACCGGACCAAGTCAGTCACACGGCGGTTCATCGGATGTTTGGCGGTGAGAAGCAGCTGTGTCCTGTTCTAGAGGTGTCGCAAGAGGCAGACTGGGTAACCACCGTGGCGAAGAAAGGAGGTCTGATCAAACCGCTGCCGGAATTGCCAGTTGAACCACCATGGGCGTCGACCAGGAAACCGCGAATGGAAGAAGGAATGGGTTGTGTATGGTGCTGTGATGAGGTGAAGCAGCTGATTGTTGAGGCTGAGATGAAAAAGAAAGTGAAGGGGGTTGAGAAGATGATGTCAGGGACAAAGGTGGAAATTCGAAAATTTGGTCAACTTTATGACCTAATGGGCCAAGCCCAAGTCATGGAAGAGGAGCAGCAGAAATTTATTTCTGCCTTGGGAGCTCATTTTTGGCAATATGGGTCAATTTCACAAATAAGGGATGAAAAGGAATTTGGGTCAATTCTATTTGCTCCTGTTGACCTAATGAGTGAAGCCCAATTCTCTAAAAGTTTGATATGGGATCCAGGTGGACAAATGTGTATTAGTGATATATAAAATGTGCATTATAAAAATGCAATTTAGTGAAATATTTGAATTACGAGGGAGTGTTGGAAGTAATTCAAATACAGTTAGTTGTTGTAGTTAGAAATTTGTTAATGGTAGTTACTTAGTTGATGTGTAACTAAGAGTGGTTAGTTAGAGAGCTATTAGGAGAGTTAGTTAGTGAATATAGTGGATGGTGTAAGTCTATAAATAGACTTAGTGCCATAGTGTAAATGTGTACAATTATGTAGAGGAGTGTAAATGTGTAGAAGAGTGATGTTAGTGAATAAAATTTCAGTTTGTGATATTCTCTTTCTCTCCATAATTCTTCTTTGTTCTAGTGTGCATTATGAGTGTGCAATAAGCCATAGCTTATTTCCAACATGTACCATTTCAATCTGAATTTCTTTTTCTCTATTGATCTTTAAACTTTACATGGTATCAAGAGCTAAGATCCATCGATCCTAGCAATCAAGAATCGCGTCCATCACTTGGATCCACTCTGATTCCTACCCACCCACCACCACCTTCTCCGGCGACGTCGTCAGTGCTACCTCCTCCGACATTTTCTCTCGCAATCTCCGTAAAGCTCACCGAGGATAATTTACTCTTATGGAGGCAGCAAATAGAACCGATCATCAAAGCTCATCAACTTCATCGTTTCTTGGTGGTCCCATCGATTCCATCAAGTTATTTGTCGGAAACTCATCGAATTCACCGACACCATCAACCCTGAATACACTCACTGGGAATTGCAAGATTCTCTTCTTCTTTTTTGGCTCCAATCCTTTATCTTTGCACCGATTCTTACACGATTGACAAGTTGCGTTCATTCGTGGCAACCCTGGGACAAATTGCACAAGGATTTCAATTACTAAACTCGGGCACGTTCGCCCATGCTTTGCATTGAACTTCACAATACGAAGAAGGATGATTGGTCAATCTCTAACCCAATTGACCATGAATGCTAGTTAAGTGCAGGGAAAGTGTCAACCAGTAGAATACTTACAACAAGGAGCGTCTATAAAAAGCCACTATATTGCCTTTCAAAATCTACATGATAGATGATGCATTCTACCAAAGTTGTCATCTTATTTAGAACCAAAGACAACCTTAATTAATATAGTTATAAACTTACGGCTTGGGCTATGGTGCATCATCCACATTTTATATCACCCACTATATTATTTATGTGGTAAATTTTGGGTCAATCAAATTGCCATATAGGTTGATCCAAATTTCAAACTTTCCAGTTGTATTATACTGTAGTCAAACTATATGAATATAGTATATTGTAATATAATATATGTGTTTTTTGTATTTGCAATTTTAACTCATATTAAAATAATATTTTTTTAATTAAAAAAACTGATTATATTGCAAAATATTATTGACAACGAATATTATTTTAATTCATATTAAAATATTACTTGTAATATAATCAATTTTTTTAATCAAAAAATATTATTTTAATATACAAAGAGTGCATATACTATACTGCAATATATTGTATTCATATATTTGACTACACTAGAAATACAACTAGAAAGTTTGAAATTATGACCAAACTCATGTGGCAATTTGATTGGTCCAAAATTTGCCACATATAGATAGTGATGCAAAATATGGGTGGAGCAGCTTAGCCGAACCCTAAACTTACATGCTATCAGTAAACAAGAGCCACATCATTAGAGTGGGTAAGGTGTTTCACTTGCAGCAGAAGGTATTTAACCATCTTTTAGTAGTGAGCGTCAACTAGTTCACTGTGAGTGCAAAGATCTTCATGTTGGCAGCAAATAAAAATTTATCCTTAAGTTGAACCTAGAACGAGTGCATTTTAAACTTGAGACAGCCATAAGCTGCAGAAAGAGTGAAGCCATACTTCTGATGAAGGTAAATCAAGTCCTACCTTGAAAGAAACATTACTAGGTCTAGAAGGAGTAGCAGTGAGTCCTAGAAGGAAAAGGATGTATCTCAGTTCCATTCATTATCAGAAAGTAGCAGTTGATGATCAAAGGAGAAGCTAATGACCAAGTATTTAAGAGAAAAGGTAGAGTAAGAATCAAGAATTGTGATCATCCTTCAAGAAAGTTGCTAACCTGATGCATTATCTATGTTTGTTCTTCCATTACTTCGCTCCATTCTAGATGCTGGCGAGACATTAGCATTCACTAACCGTTCACTTGAGTGATCTTGCTTATTGACTAATAATTCGTCAGGTGTGAATGCACTAATATTCATTTTTACCATGCTGTACATTACTGCCCAAAGTTTCAGTTTCAGGCACATTTCGGTCTTAACCAAGACACTTTCTTTAACCCCACTATCACCACTTGATTGGCATACTTTGCAAGATTTTTTTTTTATCTAAAGGCATACACTCATCCCCATTTGTAGGAGTATTTAAATGCTTTGGATTCATTACACTAGCACCAACACCAGGACTACCATTACGATGAGTTCCTGAACTTAACTTCTGAAACATAGATATATGTATTCCAGAAACATAGATATATCTGGATTTGGTATATGGTGGGAGAAGGGTTCATGTGCGCGTCGTTGAGGACTGCTTATAACGCTCCAATGTGGTTTCTAGCTCGTGGCAACCGAGGTAGGTTTGGAAGATGAGGTTGTGAGTGATGATGTTGGGAATGACGCAGACTTGGGTGATGAAGCGGTGGGGGGAGGGGAGGTCGGAGTCTTTAATTATGTATTAAATTTTGATTGGTTAATAGTGTAAAAAGTATTTACACTCTCAATATATACCAATTAAAATCCATATTTTAAACTATGCAAATTTAAAGTTTAAGTTTGGGTTATTTAAAAGGATTTAATTGATATATACTGATAGTGTAAAGTTTTTTTACATTGTCAACCAATCAGAAATTGATATACTACTATAAATGCTTGATTTTTATCCTAACCATCTTAAAAGTCATCAATTCTATGATTTCTGATTGGTTGTCAATGTAAAAGTTTTTTACACTGACAATACATACAAATTAAACTCTATTTAAAAACGGAAAGCTTGAGTTTGTATCGCTGAGCTCATTTAATTTTTTTATCCTTATTTTATTAATTTAATATTTAGCAAACTGAACGTGCTGTCGCCACGCGCCAAAAAGAACGAGCGTTTACAAAATAATGTAGATAGAGAAGCGACAACTCGAGTATCGTCTCTCGCGGGCTCTTAGGTGTTGTTATTATTAACAGAAAACCAAAAGTTAGTTTTGGGGGGTTTGGGTTTGAAATAAAATAAAGAAACAAAACAAAAACAGAGTAATGAAAACAAGCAGTTAAAAAGGATTATCAAATAACTAAAGAACGATTAACCTACTGTTCTCGGTTTCCCACTATCATTGGTTCATATAAATCCAAGCCCTAAGCAGATTCTAATCCCCTCCCGGTTGTAGCAACAATTTACAAGCGAAACCACTACTACAGATATATGTCCCTATTCCCGAATTAAGCAAACGGGGTTAAGCCCTCATGAATTAAGCGAACATGAATGAACACACGCGAATTAAGCAAACATGATTATATATAGGAACATAACATCACCGAAATAAATCAATACAACACTATACACTCCTGAATTAAGCAAACAAAAATATATAGCATAGTATTGAAAAGAGAAAAGCAAATGAAAACAGGAAATACAGAACCTCAAGTGTAGTGGAACCCAATCACAGTAGATTAATCTAGGAGACTAGTTCTCCATTACAAAAGGAAAACAAAACATATCTAAGAAAAGAAGACAAACTACTACTATTGGCTCCTACTCTGACTAAAACTAGCCAGCCTACCAGCCATCCTTTCAGTTCTGTCTAAAATTGACTTATATACAAGTTTCTGGAATCAGCTTGCTCGCGAGGCGAGAACACATTCGCGAGGCGAATAACGCGAACAGTCTGCAACTTTTGATCTTATCACGAGGCGAGCATATCATTCGCGAGGCGAGACTCTTCAGATTCCAAACTGTAACGCCCGTAACCTTTCACACGGGTAAACCGTGATGCTTTCTGACTTCCAGGCTTGGATTACTCGCGAGGCGAGTCATGTTTCGCGGGGCGATACAGAATGGTTGGCAATTTCTGGAACAGTCACCTTCTGGTTCGCGAGGCGAATGCCTACTCGCGGGGCGAAAGACTCCAGAATTATTCCTTTTTATTAACCTGAAAACAGAAAATAGCATAAGTATTTTATTTGACTCTAAATCAGCTAAATTAACCTAAAAATACTTCACAGACTCAAAATACTGCTTAAAGACAATCAAGTCTAATTTGGGTGAAAATGATATAAAATTAGCACAAAGCCAAGGTTTTTATTAGTTATAAAACCAGTCAACCAGAGGCTCATCACAAACATTTTATGATATGTGATGGAATAAAAATAGAGATAAATATATAATTTTATGTATTTAATTGGTATGTAATGTATTTGTAAAGATTTTTTATTCTGTCAATCAATGATGAATTGCATAATTATAAAAAGACTAAACCCCCAATTTGGTCCCTGAGAAAAACACTCGGGTCTGAAATAGTCCCTATCCAAAAAAAACTATCCATTTAGTCCTTAAGAATGTGTTTACCGGGACAGATTAGTCCTTCTGTCAGTTGACCACCTTTGACCGCAGGTTAATTGCTGACGTGTCAGTATCCATTTCTCACAAACCAAAACGCATGTCGTTTATTTCCTTCTTCTTCCTCCAGCAGCTTCTTCTTCTTCTTCCAATCACTTTGAGAGAGATGATAAGGGGGTGGCGCTGCAAGGTGTGCTGAGATGAGTGTCTCCAGCACCGGAACTTCCTTCGAGTAATTTCCCTTCAATTCATCCTCTTTTCTCGCTTCTGATTTCCCTTCAAACTCAAACTCTCTCTCTCTTTCTCTCTTTTTCTTTCTCTCTCTCTGCTTTTCCAATTTTACTTTGCACTGTAACCACCACATACGACGCTCACCTTTGGATTTTGCGCTTCCACTAAAAAAAAAAGGTCATTTAGCGACCGAAAATAGTGACCGAATTTTTAGGTTCCTTTTTGCGACCGAAATAGCGACCGATTGTAGGATCTACATGAAACACTGGTTAGAGTTGAATCTGCGACCGAAATAGCGACCGAAATAGAGCGTAGCAGAGATATCGGTCGCTACTTCGGTCGCTAAACAAAGGAAAGTAAAAGTCAGAAATTTATGAATTGTTAGCGACCGAAATGGAGACCGAATAAAATGCAACGGTCAAACTGTGTTTATATTAGCGACCGATTTAGAAATCCGTCGCTAAATTTATGAATTCATGCTTTAAACTTTCATTATATTTGCGATCGATATGAATTTGGTCGCTAAAAGGCGCGTTAAAAAATAAAATTGCGCGTGTTAGCGACCGAAATTTATATCGGTCGCTACAATTACAAATTCAAATTAAGACTAACCATATTAGCGACCGGTGTAGCGACGGAATTAATTCGGTCGCTAAAACTGAAATCCCTAAATTCGACAGAACCTCCTTCTTCCTCATTTTTTCCGTCGCATTTCTCTCTCCCACCCATTGTTTCTCTCTTCTACGGCGCGCGCTCCGGTCACCTCAACACCCCAAGACACCTCCGGTCACCACCGCCATCTCCCTTCTGCTCAGGTAAGCTCTCCTCTACTCCATCTCTCTGTCTCTGTTTCTCTCGCATATATCTCTCTCTGTCTCACTGTTTCTCTCTTCCTAGCCGCGCGCTCCGGCCACCACAAGCCACCTCCTGTCACCACCATCATCCCCTCTGCTCAGGTAAGCTCTCCTCTACTCCATCTCTCTCTCTGTCTCTATTTCTCTCGCATCTCTCTCTGTCTCACTACCATTTATGGATCAATGCTTGCATTTTCTTTTTCTTTGTTTCCATCGATTTCTCAACTCTCATATTTGGGTTAGCAACAAAAGTTTCATAAAAGGAACAAAAGTTTCATAAAAGTTTAATATGGAATTGTAGGGTGTCTTTGGTGGTAGGAATTTTGCCAATTTTGTCAAAGATCTTATCAATATCTATCACCTAGATTTTGTTGCAATTCTTGAACCTAGAATAAGTGGCTCTTCTGCTGATAGAGTCATCCAAAAAATAGGTTTAGTAGAGGGTGCAAGGGTTGATGCTAGTGGCTTCTCAGGAGGCATTTGGTGCCTCTGGAAAAACAGCTTTATGCCTACCATTGTAGTTGATTCTTCTAGGTACTGTATCCACCTCAAATTAAATCACAACTCTCTGGACTTTTGGTTCTTTTGTGGTTTATGCTAGCCCGAATGTTGGTATCAGGCAACAAGATTGGCAAGAACTTAGGGATTTTGAGGCTTCCAACCCGAGTCCCTGGTGCTTGGCTAGGGATATCAACTCTATCATCTCTCATAATGAAAGGTTGGAGGAGCCACTTTTAACCAAAGATCTAGCTCTAACTTTGTGGAGTGTATTGATGATTATGGCCACGATAGACATGGGTTTCTCTGGAGTCCCCTTTACTTGGTCTAGAGGAAACCTTAAATAGAGACTTGATAGAGTCCTATGTAATTTGGAATGGCAATCCAAATTTCCTAGCAGTTCTGTTACCAATGTCCCATTAGAATCCTCGGACCATAGTGGTCTTTGGTTTAAGATGGAAGGTGGTATAGAGAGACCTAGGAGAAACTATTTTAAGTTGCTTGGAGCTTGGTTAGATCATGTTGACTTTGACAGTATTGTTCAACATTCTTGGTGCAGTTCAAGCACTTGGAATGATAATATAAATAGGCTTACCTCTAACCTTAAGTCCTGGAATAAAGATACTTTTGGGAATATCTTCAAGAGAAAACATTGAGTTATTAAAAGACTTGAAGATATCAAGAATGCTATTTTAATTGGCCCTAACGAAAGACTTCAAAATCTAAGAGCCGAGCTTTGGGGTGAGTACAATTTAATAAATGCTCATGAAGAAAGCTACTGGTATCAACAAGCCAGAAGCAAATGGGTATCCCTAGGTGACTCCAATACTAGATTTTTTCACTAATCCACTCTAAAAACAAGAAGACAAAACAGGATTATGGCCTTACTTGATAACAATGACCAATGGATCTATGATGACAAAGATATTCAGAACCATGTTATCCAACACTTCTCTAATCTCTACTCTTCTAACAACTATGCTTTAAACTAGTTTCATTGTATCTCCTCCTTCCCAGTTATAAAAGAAGAGGACAAAACCTTTCTAGAGAAAGATGTGACATTAGAAGAAACAAGGAAAGCTCTCTTTAGCATGAGTAGCTACAAATCCCCTGGGTCTAATGGCTTCCATCCCATATTCTTTAAAAGGCAGTGGCACTCCATAGGACATTCTGTTTTCAATCTCGTAGCTGAATGTTTTGCTAATCCTAGCAAAATTAGGGACTTGAATCAAACCCTCATTACCCTTATCCCTAAATGTGATGACCCTTCTAGAGTGTCTCAACTAAGACCTATTGCCTTATGCAATGTTAGCTACAAGATTATTTCCAAAATAATAGTTCAAAGACTGAAAACTTTTCTTCCTTATGTTATTTCTCCCAACCAGAGCAGTTTTATAGAAGGAAGATCAACTATAGATAACATCCTTATGATGCAAGAGGCCATTCACTCCCTCAATCATATCAAAGGGAACAAGGGCTTTATGATCATCAAACTAAACTTGGAAAAAGCCTATGATAGGCTAGAATGGAGTTTCATCTTAGAATCCCTTGAATTGCTTAACATTCCTGCTTCTTTGATTAATTTGATTTATTACTGCATATCTTCATCCAATCTAAGCATTAATTGGAATGGCAATAAATCGGACTCCTTCTCTTCCTCTAGAGGCTTGAGACAAGGAGACCCCATCTCTCCCTATCTCTTTGTCATTACCTTAGAAAGACTTGGACATAGAATATGTGATTTGGTTAATCTTTGGTTCTTGGAGTCCTCTGACTTTTGGAAGAGGCAGCCATGGCCCCAAACTCTCCCACATTTGCTTTGCCGATGACCTTGTCTTTGTCTCAGAAGCTAATCTAACTCAATCTTAGACTATTAGACAAGTTATGAATGATTTCTGTTTAAGCGCAGGACAAAAGGTAAACTTACTTAAGTCCAAGGTTTTCTTTTCCAAAAATGTGAGAACTGAACTTGCTGATCAGATTAGCCTTGATCTAGGAATTGAAAGATCTGAGAACCTAGTTAGTTACCTTGGAGTGCCTCTTCTGCACCAAAAAATAAATAAAGATTTTGTTTCCTTTGTACTAGAGAAATTGAGGTGGGATACATAAAATATCATAAATAGGGCGATGATATAGCAGATATGTAGTATAACATATTGATTGTTATAGATCCCAATACTAACATTCTGTTAAACCGTTAGAGAGATTATTCAAGACCTAGATGACATAACTTGTCTGTGAAGTTATCATACATGGGTCCACGCCTTTATCCATAAATCAGTGCTTTTTGTGCACAAGAATTACTGCATTACTAATTCACAACCTACAAGAGACTGATTCACATATCTATTGTCATACCCAATTACCCATAGTTTACTTCTGAATAGAGATGAAATTTTATTAACACGAGGAAGAGTAATAAGGAGTAGGATAAGACATCTTTTGTAGCGAAAGACAAAATTGGAAAGTTGGAATGGACAGTGAAACTCATTAATTTGATAGTTTTACATTCTCCTTGCATATTGAAATGAAAGAAGTCATTAATTTAATACGAGGAGAATATTTCGAGAAAGAAACAATGAATAGTTGTACTGGATTCTGTATATATAGAATAGTGATTTGATTTGAAATGACTAATTTCATTTATGCACGATAGGTCCTTGTTGTCATATTCTTCTACTCTCTGTTGGCTCCGGCTCCTCCCCTTATCCTTGCTCGGTTGTGTTTTCTCTCTCAGGTAAGTTCTCTGAACACTCAGTGTAATGTATTATGTGAATTATCGTGTTGTTTGGTAGTGGAGAGCTGAGCTCAATAGGATGTGATCTTGTCTGATTGTACGCTGATAATTTAATGTTTATGCATGTGTTTGTCAATATGTGTTGTTTGTTAGTGGAGAGCGGAGCTCAATAGGATGTGATCTTGTCTGATTGTATGTTGATAATTTAATGTTTATGCATGTGTTTGTCAATATGTGTTGTTTGTTAGTGGAGAGCGGAGCTCAATAGGATGTGATCCTGTCCGAAAGGCGGGATGCTTTGGTTGTGTCTTTGATAATTTAGAAATTATGCATGTGTTTGACAATTAACTGCTACTTGTCAGTGGAGAGCGGAGCTCAATAGGATGTTTGCTACAATATTTAATATAAGTTTGTATTGATTTACGCTGCAATTTATATAAGCTCAACAATGTTGCAATATTTATAGGTTAATGGTTTTATTTTCTATTAGAGTTAATAAGTAATTTACGAAAGCCTTAGTTTCCTATTTGAGATTCAATATTAATGAGCATGCGTAACGTATCAAGGTATGCATGCTCATTGTATTGAATCTTGAATTGTCCAAGTGGGACAGTTTGGGAAAAAACCTTTTTCACACTCGTACAATAGTCATTTCAATGTTCAAATGCCTTATATACTTTGTTGAAATCTCGGTCTGATGCATTTCCTTTTGTTCTCCTGGTGCATACTTGATCGCGGTGATTATGACCGTGCTCGAGTCGTGTAACTTGGAGACCGATGGGAAATGCTGCCGAAATTTTGTCAAGTATAAGGTATTTGAATATGGGAATAACTATTAGTAGCCGAGTGTGGCAAAGGTTTCTTCTCGAATGGGATAGGTTCATACCTTGTCATAAGAACGAGATTGATGGAGTTATTGGAATGCACCGTAATATATAAGTGTTATTGTAGGATTGGTCAGGCTTTTTAATTGCCAGCAATGGATATTCCGGAGAATCGGAAATGGATGTATCGTAGGTTGGATCGGAATAAACGTCTTAGGGAAGAGTATAGAGTTGGAGTGGGTGAGTTTATAGAGTTTGTTGTTAGCCAGGAGAGATTTATACGGCTGGGCGGTGATCAATTGAGGTGTCCTTGCAAAAGATGCAAGTGTCAATCTTTCAAAAGCGTGGATGGAGTTGTAGCCAATCTTTATGAGAAGGGCTTCATGCCTGATTACTATTGGTGGAGTAACCATGGTGAGACGTTGCCTGACTTAAACCCGATTGTGGCTGAAGGTTCGTACTATGGAAGTGGTGACGGGAGGGAAGAATTGAATCCATACGAGCAGATGATAATGGATCATGCTGGACCATCGGTTGGTGTTGTACTAGAAGAAGATGGGGGAGAAGATGGTAGAATGGGTTCCCAATACATAGAGGAGAATCCGAATCCCGAAGCTCAAAGATTCTATGATATGCTAAGTGCTGCACGATCTCCATTGTGGGAAGGATGTCGGGAGTACACGGAGTTGTCGATGTGAATGGAATGGTTGAGTATCAAATCTGACTACAATATGCAATAAGGTTGTTTTAATCGCCTCACCAGGTCGGTGTCCAAGGCGTTGCCAGAAGGCAACCGGATGCCTACAAGTTTTTATCATGCTAAGAAGTCCGTGGAAAATTTGGGTCCGGGGTGTTTGAAAATTGATTGTTGCCCGAATGGATGTATGTTGTACTATAAGGATGATTCAGCGGAAAGCATAACATGTTGTCGATTTTGTGGTGCGGATCGGTATAAGACAACCACTAGGATAGGCATTGAGAAGAAGAGGTAGCTAAAAAAGATGTGGTACTTTCCGCTCGTGCCAAGACTTACAAGATTGTACTCTTCGATGGCCACTGCAGCTCACATGAGGTGGCATAGTGAGCATGAGAGGGAGCAAGATATCTTGTATCATCCATCTGATGGAGAAGCTTGGAAGCATTTTGATAGTGTTCATATGGCATTTTCGCAAGACCCTCGCAATGTCCGATTGGGGTTATCTGCTGATGGATTTAATCCTTTTGGGCAGTCTGGAAAAGCATACTCTTGTTGGCCGGTTATCCTGACTCCGTACAATCTTCCCCCGGGGATGTGCATGAAGCGGGAGTTTATGTTCCTAACAGTCATAATTCCGGGTCCGTCTAATCCAAAAGGTAAGATTGATGTGTACTTGCAGCCGCTGATAGATGAGTTGACAATGTTGTGGAATGATGGTGTATTGACATATGACGTATCTTTGACGCATAATTTCATCATGAAAGCAGCTTTAATGTGGACGATCAACGACTTTCCTGCTTATGGGATGATGTCGGGTTGGATGACCGCGGGGAAGCTTGGATGCCCAATATGTATGGAGCGATCGAAGGCATTCACGCTTAAAAATAGTCGAAAGATCTCATATTTTGATTGTCATCGTCAATTCCTTCCAGAAGATCATCCTTATAGGCGGAACAAGAATGCATTCAAGAAGCGTTGTGCGGAGAGAACACCGCCTCCACCACGTTTGACTGGTCCTAATGTGTGGCGCAGAGTACAGTACTTACCGCTCGTCCATGAAACCCAAGGAGAACATATTCCTGATTATGGCGTCAACCATAATTGGACAAAACAAAGTATATTTTGGAGGTTGCCGTATTGGAGGACGCAGCTACTCTGTCACAACATTGATGTCATGCATACTGAGAGGAATGTGTTTTTGAATGTGTTTGACACTGTGATGGACATCAAGGGGAGGACAAAGAATACAAATAAAGCCCGATTGGACCTGGCTGACATTTGTAATCGGAAGGAGCTTGAGTTGCAAGACGGTGGTCGTGGCAGACTTATCAAACCGAAGGCAAGTTATACACTAAGCAAAGCACAGAAATTGGCCGTCTGTAAGTGGGTTAAAGAACTAAAGTTACCAGATGGGTATGCTTCCAATCTGGGTAGATGTGTTGACATTAAGGAAGAAAAGTTACATGGAATCAAGAGTCATGATTGCCACGTGTTCATGCAATGGTTGCTTCCAATTGCGTTCGACGCATTACCGAAGCAAATTTGGAACCCACTTGTTGAGCTTAGCCACTTTTTCAGGGAGCTTTCATCGACAACACTAAATGTGAATCAATTAAATGATATGGAAGTCAAGATACCCGTTTTGTTATGTAAGCTGGAGCAAATCTTCCCGCCGAGTTTCTTTGATTCCATGGAACACCTGCCAGTTCATCTACCTTACGAAGCAAGAGTTGGTGGCCCAGTCCAATACCGCTGGATGTATCCATTTGAGAGGTAAACAACATCAACTATTTTACTTAATACATATGACATTAAGGGATCTCCAACCTGACATTTCAAATGATCAGGTTGATCGAGAAATTACTTCTCACTTTGCTACGTGGTTCAGTAAATATGTAGGTTAAGCATCTTCATTTTTTGAAGCATACATTTTATCTCCTTAAATATATAGCATGTATAAGAATAATATAATATTTGATTTTTTAGGTACTAGATCCAGAAAACAATGTTCAAAATCCATTGTTGACAAATTTGGCATGGGGGCCTAACAGATTGGTTACATCATGGAATACTTATGTTGTAAATGGATATAAATTTAACACAAAAACATGGAATGAAGAAATGCAGACGTGTAACTATGGTGTTTGTGTGTGAGCCACTGATGGCAATGTAGAGGATGATTTCTATGGGGTTCTAACTGACATCCTTGAACTCGATTATACCGGTTTCCTCGTGATGAAATTAGTTATCTTCAAGTGTGATTGGTTTGATCCTACTCTTGACGTAGGGACAAAAATAGATAAAAATTATGGTATTGTTCAAGTTAGGCTGTCTCGAAGGTATAATAAGGCGTACAACCCATTCATTTTTTCACAACAGGCAGAGCAGGTTTATTACTCGCCATATCCCGAAGGACATCATGGCTGGTTGGGTGTTATTAAGATAAAGGCTCGCAGTATAATTACTGATAATGCAATCAACCAGCCTGAAAAAGATGCTCCGTACCAAGATGATGAGTTTTCAAGACCCCACGTACCGTTTCAAATTACGCCGGACATTATTGTTAATTCTCTGGCGGACATTTCCGGAAATGGGGAAGAAGTTGAAAGAGAGTTAATGGATCAATCCGAGTTGGACACATCTAGCGAAGGTACATTCCGATCAAGTGATACTGATGAGAGTGAGGGTGAATTTAGTGACGGAGATTCTACTTAGGTAATTTATTTATGTCATAATTCATTGTGTGAATGTCATTCTACTTATTAGGTAATTTATTTTTGTATTATTTACACTGTTGTGTAATCATATTTTCATTTTTTTTCACAGATGGCATATTCCTTCAGAGGTAGGGGTCGTCGTGGACACAGCACCTCTGTTGACGACCCACAGCCTTCAGATCGAGACCATCCTACCAGCACCTCTGTTGACGGGACACCTCAGGGTGATGGAGTTGCACCCCCCACCCATCCTCATGTGGTCGGGACACAGGCTGCACCCTCATCATCCACACCTACGACGATAGGACCATCATCATCATCGGGACAGGAGAGTCGTGGTCCATCCGACAGGAGGATTCTTCTTATCCCCAGGGGGGATAACGAGTATGCTAATTTAATTTTTTAATATATATAAAGTATCGTTAATTTCTATTTACTTGTTTTTAAAATTTAATTATAACATTTATTAATGCTCTAATTTTGCTGCAGCTTTCTGCCCGCGAAGGGCCCTTCTGATTCGATATCGAAGATCCTGCGATGCAAGTTTGATGGTCCATGGCCTACATGGAAGGCCATCCCACTGGGCCATAGGGATCAGTTGTTTCTAGAGTTTAAGGTAACAATTTATTAAGTTTTTTAAATTAAATTTACATTATATATATGTACACACGAATTTCCTAACAACTGTAAGTTGCAGAAAGAGTATAGGTGGGACTTAGCTTTAGAGGCTCTCGTCAGGGACATATTTGAGCATAAAGGCTCACTGGTTATGAAAAATCTGATGAACAAGCTGAGGAAGGGGCAGAATAAGGGGAGGTGGGTGGATCCTGAGATCAAGAGGCAGTTGGACCAGTACTGGGCTACTGAGAAGTTCCAGGAGATCCAGGCCACAGCTCGGCGTAATCGAGCTTCTGATGGTGGCGCATGTGCTTGGACCGGTGGGTCTAAATCAGCCGCCGCCTACTACGACGAGCTGGTAATACATTAAACTTTTGACTTAATATACTATTTAATTAATTATTTTTCATTTTTAATTATTCTTATGAATTTAATATTATATTATTCTGTGCAGAAAGCACAGAAACAGTGGGCCCCGACTGCTATGGAGTTGGTGGAGAGGACGAAGAAGTTGAAGTCAGGGACATGGGTCAACGACAAGGCCCGTAACTATGCTGTAAGCAAAAAAATAATTTAGTGTTTACTTGTAATTTATTATAAATGATTTGTTAATATTGGATATAATTATTTTAACTAAATCTCTTCAACTATACTTTGTAGGTGGGCTTCAACGAGAAGAAGGACGATGCCATATCACGTGCCTCACAGTCACAAGATGAGGCTTTAACTGGTGATGGCTGCTCTCCTGTCTCCGTCGACGATAATGCCATTTATTTGGAGGTCGTCGGGGGCAGGAACAAGAAGGGGCACGTGTATGGCCTCGGACACCTGGGAGCCGAGTTCATCGCTTCATCGTCCCAAGACGCTGCTCCTTCCTTGCTGCGCCGATACCGTCCCTCAGGAGCAGTTCCACCAAATGCAGGACACCATCACGCAGCTGAACGCGGAGCTTCGGGAGAAGAGCGAGAGAGAGCAGCAGATGGCGAACCAGATTGCACAGTTGACTCGGGCACACAAGCAGCTGATGCAGGCGAGCATCGAGCAGGGCCAGACACTGCGGCTGGTGTTGGAGCAGATGAGGATCCAGACTCCAGTTGCTCAGGATGATGCTCGGCGGTTGTGCGCTGCTTGTCGCTCCTCGATTCCGCCGCCAGCTACATCGATGTTGCTGCTATCAGAGAGGACGATCGGCCAGCGAGCGTCGGTGGTACGGACGCTGAGGATGATTGGATTCCTCCATCTCCCCCTCATCATGACTGATTTTTCTCTCCATATTTTTGACTTTAAACGATTCTTGTACGACATTTTGGATTATTCTTTTTATATATATTTATTATTTTTTATGATTGTATATTTCATAAGTTATTTGGAGTGTTTCATTAGTAATTTTTCTAACGTTTAAAGAAAATCAGAAAAAACAATTATTATAAAAATTAAAATTAAAAAAAAAAGTAATAATAACCAGTTTAACGACCGAATTAGAAACCAATAATTCGGTCGCTAAACTTTATTTAACATTTACAGATGATGTATAGAGATCGAAAATCCGTCGCTAATATAGGTTAACAGTAACCAAAATTAGCGACCGAACTAGCAACCGATTATCGGTCGCTAGAAATTGTTACCCAAAAAATGCGACCAACCTAATAGCGACCGATTATTATTATGTAGCGACCAAATTTACGGTCGCTAATTAGCGACCGAAATTGCGAGACCCCCTTTTCTGGTATCACATTTACGTAACATTACCTAAACATCAAACTAAATAAAATATTAAGTTGCTGGTTTTTCTTCGGAAAATAATATGCATTTTCTAATTCCTTATACTTCTTTTAAAAATAGTGATAAAATTTTTTCTTTTTCCGCACATGCATTTTAACATTCATAATATAATTTACATCACTATATATATATCACATATACTTTAATATTTTACAATTGACCCTTTTTGTACTAGGTCACCATCCACTTGTCCAACATATTTTACATCATCAGAAATTTTACAACTAAGTCATAGTGGGTGTCTGAAAATACTACGCAAAACATGATTCTCAGGAGTCACTAAGTCAGACTATCCTATAATTCCCACTCTTCCTAAAACTACTTCCTAAGCTGGTCACAACTATATAAAACCATTGGGAAGCCCAATGTACACTCCCCCACCCCCTGATGATGTGTCTGGAGAGGATACAACAGCCCCCTCTCCAGCAGCTCCAGACCCTTTGTCTGCTATAGGAACATAGTCAGGATTTTCCACTGGATTCTCCTCTGGGTCTTCCTCCATCTCCTCAGGAATGTTCTTTGGAACTAATATAATAGGTGCAGGAGGTGATCCTGGTGCAACTTGTTGTAGTGGTTGAATGTACTGCGGCGGTTGGTGTTCCAGACTCCCATGTTGTACTAAATGCTGTAGTATCATCCAGATGGGTGGTAGCGATATCTCAATGGTTTCTCTGCTATGAACTAACTGTTGTGGTCCTTCAGCAACTGTACCTCAGAGTGTCCTTAACGGACCAGTATAGGTAGCACTCCGAGCCCCTGGGTTGATAACCCAGGCGTCCCCTCTATCAGCGTTGTCAAACGTCAGGGATCGTACCCTCGAGTAGTTCAAATCCACCTCTTCCGGATCCATCTAAAATGTTTGTAAGGGTGAGTTTCCAATATATGAGTTTTATAAGACAACCCCATGTACGACTCTCAAATAGCAATTACCAAATATTCACAATATAATAACATGAATTCTAACAGTAAAATGATATAATTCACAGGGCTTCATGCCCGACAGTCATCGTCGTTTTATAAAAATGCATGACACTTCTATATTCAATTTCTAATTTGATACCTAATCTCCGGAGATCCCACAACTTTCTGTTTCGTTTCAAGCTGATTAGGCTCGCACATGGTACATTGTAAAAACGAACAAAACAATGCCCAAGCACATCACATAACACACTGGTCTCACTCAGTTATGCCAGGGTTATAAATCAAAATTTGACTCATTGTCTCACACATGTACAGAGGCACAATGGTCACTGCGAATTATGGAATTTATTTTCCATAACCTATTGCGTCACTCAGATTGCAATAGTTAACGCATAAACTTGGACACTCAGTCCTATATATATTGGCTCACACATATAGAGGCTCAATATTCAAATGGAACACTGTCCATAGAAGATACATTGATCCACTCCGGAACTCAATGATCATCATCTCCTGACACGTCTGCCATTTACATTGATCCACTCTGGATTCAATGCCCATTTACATGACACAATGGCCATTAAATGCATGAGAAAAACTTTTATTCTCGTTTGTTTTCTTTGTCATAAAAATCTTTCCTTGTCGAAGCACAAAGCTTAACGACCTTGCTTAATTCTTTTAATTAAGACTTTTCACTTAAAACAAATACAGGACACACAGTCCAAATCTTTTAATCTCAACATAGGACGTACAGTCCGAATGCTCAATCACGATGCCCTTAAACCGGTGCACCAGTTTTGGGCTCGCGGATATGGAACTCACACTTTCCACATCAATTTAGGACACACGGTCCAAAAACAAAACTTGCAGGACACTCCGTCCCATGACACAGATCCTTGATCTACGTGCCCATACAACACTAGAACCCCGACGTCTCGGTTTCTAGGCTCATTTATCTGCTTGTAAAACATTTTGCTTAGTGAAAAACAAAACCAAGTTTTGAAAACTCATCCAAGTTTAACGGAATACTTTCACTGAATAAAAACATTGTTACATAAATTCTTTTCTGTTAAAACGTTAATAAATTTCAAAAAATCATTCATAATTTCCTTGGATTTCTAATTATTTTACTTTAAGAAATAATTTTCAATAAAGGTTAACAAAACAAAAATTTTAATAAATAAAAATATTAAATAAATAAATTTCGAAAATTTAAATAATTAAATATTTAATATTAAATAATATTAAATAAATGATATTAATTAAATAATATTAAATAACTAATATCACTTTTCTGTCAGAAGTAATTGTTCTGACTGCTGTAAATATTATTTTTGGAACTTAATCACTTTAAATAACATTTTATAATAAAATTGAATTTATTATATAAAAATTAGAGCCTGTGAAAAATTTCACGGTTTTGCCCTTACTATTGCTTAGTTACACTGTTTTCACAAAATATTATTAAAATAATATTATTATATTATTTTTTTCATTTTTCTCAAAATGTTCTAAATTAATCCCTTTGATTAATTATCCAAGCTTATTAAGGTTTTTATCCTTAATTAAGAATTTTAACACTGACCAATGTCAGGTTAATCAGTACAACACTCAACAGCAGATAAATTCCAATCACTAAATGACATGGCATATATCAATTTATGACATACATCACAATTATAATATAAACAAATAATCATAATCATGTAAGTTCACACATCACTTCAATTCAATTACTCAGATAAACATCACATCAATCTAGAAATGAATAGTAAACAGTATAATATAATAAATTATTGCATACATAAAATTAATACATGACTCCAAAAACAAGCATGAGATTATCTCAACTCCTCAGGCATACCCCCCTTACCTCTTGATGACCACACTAAATTTCCTGTTAATTTTCTGATTCTTGATCTGATTTTTTTCTCCGTCAGCTTGACTCAGCTAACTCAGTTATTTCCTTCAAACAAATTACAACCAAAATAAATCAAATCAAACAACAATACTTAGTTTATGAAGGTTAGGGTTCGGCTTCAACCCATTATCTAGGTTAGGAAAAATTTAAAATTTGATTAACTTAAAGATTAATGATCCATAAGTTAATTAAGCATGATTAATCACTTTAACCATGATTATGAACTAAGACATGAACTAAACCCTTCTAGTTCTAAGAACTAGGGTTCGGATTTCATCAAGCTCCATAGGCTAGGAATTTTAAAACTTCATCAACTTTTGGGATTTAATCAATTTACAAAACTTAGGGTTTGATTCAAGTATTACAAACAACTTTGAATCACAAAACCCTTGAGTTCACAAATCTAGGGTTTCGGTTTTGATGAGATAAATAGGTTAAAGTTTGATTTTCTTGATCTTCTATACATTTGAATACAAGAACTAGCAAGATACAAAAGGAGTGAATCATGAATCAAGTCATGAAAATGAAACAAAACCTAAGAACTCAAAGTTAACCTAGGTTCGGCCATAACAAAAAATCAAGGAAAGAAATTTCTCATGATCTTGTGCTTCTAGATGATGAAAGTAGAGATGATTATAAGATCATAGCAATTGGTTTCATGTCAAAAGGATTTTTCTAGAATTAGTTATGAATTTTTGAATCTAATTTCAAGAACTTTAAACAAGTGAAAGAACCTATGATTCTTAGTCATGAATCTCTCAAAAGTTGTGAAGAGAAATGATTTATATGATAAGAGAGTAAGGTATTACCTCTTGTTGATCCAAGAAAACAAGATTTGGATGAGGTTCCTTTGAATTTGTACTATGGTGTTCTTATGACAAAAGTTTGAACTTTGAAGAAGAAAAGAACTTGAAAATGGAGGATTTGTATTTATATGAAGAAGATAACCAACTTAGAGAGGATGGCACTATTGAAGCCGTGAGGATGGGGCAAAGCTTGGTCAATTTGTCCAATGGCATTTGGTAGAAATTGTCATAAAAAGACAAGGGCATTTTGGTAATTTCCTAACAAAATTTAATGTTGCCATAAATGTGCCATTTATGGTCATTTATGATAGGATAAACTCGTCATAAATGCTCGTCAAGTCGGTCAATCCAATGTCTCTGCTACTTTGCCGACTTACCGATTCATCTGACTCGGGCTCTGCCTAGAGACATCTTGTCGTATAGGCCCGTAGCAAATATAATATTTTAATTTTTTTTACCAAAATTTTCAAAACTTCCAGTATCGTAGTAAATTTGATAAAAACATTTTTCATCTCATTGACGACTCAATATTAGGTCTTTTGAGCAGTAAACTTTTACTGTCAGTGAAAACGCAGACAGGGTTCCGTCTGAATTTTCAACCCAAAATTGCATCGTAACCCTAAGATATAAAACATGACAGGAAAATAACAATATTTTACTCAAAATAATTTTCTAAGTCTCGGATAAAAATATATTTTTATATATTAATTACCGACACTAGAAAGCAGTGAAAAATCGGGGTGTTACATTACTACCCCGCTAAAAAAAATTTCGTCCTCGAAATTACGTACCTGTAAAGAGTTCAGGATACTGTAATCTCATCTTGTCCTCAGCTTCCCACGTCGCTTCTCCAGTAGTTTCATTCCAAATAACTTTAATTAATGAGATTTGCTTACCCCTGAGTTGCTTAATCATCTTATCTTCGATTCGTACAGGTGAAGTCTCATAAGACAAGTTTTCTTTTAATTGTAATTCATCGGGTTCGATTATATGTGATGGATCAGGAATATACTTCCTTAGTTGTGAAACATGGAACACATCATGAATATTTGAAAGAAAAGGCGGCAAAGAAATTTTATAGGCTACTGGACCAACACGACGAAGAATTTGGTATGGTCCGATGAATTTAGGAGTGAGTTTTCTGGATTTCATAACCCTACCTACCCCAGTCGTTGGTGTGACTCTCAGAAATACATGTTCACCTTCTTCAAACTCGAGAGGTCGTCTCTTTTGATCTGAATAACTCTTCTGTCTACTTTGTGCTGTTTTCATCCTTTCACGGATTTGTTTTACTTTTTCTGTCGTCTGCTGTACGATTTCAGGCCCTAACATCATACTCTCTCCGTCTTGGTACCAACACAAAGGTGTTTGACATTTCCTTCCGTACAAAGCCTCATAGGGTGCCATCCCTATACTTGAATGAAAACTGTTGTTATATGTGAATTCAATCAGCGGTAACAAATCATCCCAACTTCCTCGATGATCTAAAACACATGCTCTCAGCAAATCTTCTAATGATTGAATCGTTCTTTCCGTTTGTCCATCACTTTGAGGATGATAAGCTGAACTTAACCTTAACTTAGTTCCTAAGACTCGATGTAAACTTCCCCAAAAACGTGAAGTAAACTTTGGATCTCTATCTGACACAATACTCGATGGTATTCCATGTAATCTGATTACTTCCTTTATATAGATATCCGTCAATTTCTCTACTGTATAATTAATCTTAACAGGTAAGAAATGTGTTGATTTCGTTAGCCTGTCAACAATTACCCAGATTGAATCAAAGCCTTTAGAAGTTCGTGGTAAACTTACCACAAAATCCATTGATATACTGTCCCACTTCCATTCTGGTATATCTAGTGATATAAGCATACCTCCTGGCCTTTGATGTTCCACCTTTGCTTTTTGACACGTCAGACAAGATGCAACGTATTCTGCTACTTGCTTTTTCATGCCTGGTCACCAAAATCTTTGTTTCAAATCTTGATACATCTTCTTCGATCCAGGATGAATACTTAACTTACTCTTATGAGATTCATCTAAAATCATATTTCTCATCTCAGGATTATCAGGTACACATACTCGTCCATTGCACCTTAAGATATGATCTGATCCCAAACTAAATTCTGCAACCTTTCCTTGTTTCATCAATTCCCTTACCATCATAACTGAGATATGAATGGCTTTTTTGCTAAGTGCGTCAGCTACAACATTAGCCTTTCCACGATGATACTGCAATTTGAAATCGTAATCTTTTAAAAATTCCATCCAACGTCTTTGTCTCATGTTGAGCTCCTTCTGATCAAACAGATACTTTAAACTTTTGTGGTCACTGAAGACATCGAATATTGCTCCATACAAATAATGCCTCCATATCTTTAGTGCAAAAACCACTGCAGCCAATTCCAGATCATACGTCGGATAATTTCTTTCATGTATCTTCAATTGACGTGATGCGTAAGCTACAACTTTCCTATGTTGCATCAACACACATCCTAAACCTTGATAAGAAGCATCACAATACACTTCGTAAGGTTCGTTTGGTTCAGGTAGTATTAAAACTGGTGAAGTTGTCAATTGTTCCTTGATCTTCTGAAAACTTTCTTCACATTTGTATTCCCACACAAAAGGTTGATCTTTTCTCGTAAGCAAAGTTAACGGTGCAACTATCTTAGAAAATCCTTCAATGAATCTTCTATAGTAACCGGCTAAACCCACAAAACTTCTGATCTCCGTTACTGTCTTTGGTCTTTCCCAAGAAAGTACCGCTTCCACTTTTGCAGGATCGACAGCAATGCCTTCCTCGGTAATCACATGTCCTAAAAATTTCACTTCCTTAAGCCAAAATTCACACTTAGACAATTTCGCATACAGAACTTTCTCACGCAAAATCTGTAAAACTTGTTGCAACTGTTCTTAATGTTCCTCATTACTCTTAGAGTAAATAAGAATGTCATCAATGAACACTACAACAAACTTATCAAGAAACGGACGAAAAATCCGGTTCATATAGTCCATGAAAACGGCTGGTGCATTGGTTACTCCGAATGGCATTACGAGATATTCATAATGTCCGTAACGAGTTCTGAACGCAGTTTTTGGAATATCTTCACTTTTTACTCTAATTTGATGATATGACGTCCTCAAGTCAATCTTCGAGAACACAACAGCTCCTCGCAATTGATCCATCATATCATCTATACGCGGTAACGGATACTTATTCTTAATCGTCACTTTATTTAGTTGTCGAAAATCCACACAAAGTCTCGAACCTCCGTCCTTCTTTCTTACTAACAGAGCTGGTGCTCCCCACGGAGAAACACTTGGTCGAATGAATTGTTTTGACAAAAGATCCTCTAGTTGAGTTTTCAATTCAACAAGCTCTGTAGGCGCCATCCTATACGGAGAAATAGAAATCGGCCCTGTTCCTGGTATCAAATCGATGGAGAATTCAATTTCTCTTACTGGCGGTAATCCAGGGACATCATTAGGAAACACATCCGGAAATTCTCTCACAATAGGCAAAGTACTCAAATCGATCTCCCTCTCGACTTCTAAGTTAGTTAAAATCATGTATCCCTGACCTCTTTCTCTCGAAAAAGTTCTTATATGGTTGGTAGATAAAATTCCAGAAATCTCAGGATTAGGAAAAACTAGAGTCTTATTTGCACAATCTAACATAATATGGTTGGAAGATAACCAATCCATGCCTAAAATTACATCTAATTGTATTAAAGGCAGGCATATCAAATCAACAAGAAATGTCTATCCTGAATAACAATAGGACAGTTCAGACATATAGAATTCACAACAACTGGCCTAGCAGTTGGAGTTGAAACAATCAAGTCATAGGACAAAGAAGAAATAGGCAATTTCAAATGTTTCACAACATCCATCGAAATAAAGGAATGCGTCACTCCCGAATCAAAAAGTACAGTTAAGAGATTACCAGTTATGTCGCAACTACCTTGTATGAGATCGTCAGAATCATAAGCCTCAGCACCACTCATGGTGTAAACTCTCCCCTTAGCTATTGGTTTATTGGTCTTGACAGTATTGACAATTGGTGTAGTCCTTGGTTTACCACAGTCTTTAGCCATATGTCCTACCTGACCACAATTGAAACACCTGGGTGCTTTCAATGAACAATTATTCGCCATATGATTTGGGTCTCCACACTTGTAACATTTCCTAATTGTGTTTTGATTTTGATTCTTCTGGCCTCCACCACTTGATACAGTAGCTACAGGATGATAGGGTTGTTGATAACGATTACTTCCCGGTGCTCGATAATACGGTTTACTCTGGACCTGCTTCCCTTTCTGGTTCTAGTATTGACCTTTGGATTTTGATGGTCCTCCCGCATATCCTCTGTTATCTCTTCCCTTCCTCATTTGCTCTATCTTCCTACACTTCTCAACCAAAGCTTGAAAATTCCTGATTTCCAACGGAAGTACAGATTCCTTAATCTCGAACCGTAATCCTGCTTCAAAACGTTCACACTTCCAATCTTCATCCGGATTGTTTTGAAAAAAACGAAAATATTTGGCCAATGACTCGAATTTAGCTGCATACTCTCCTACAGTTAAATCCCTTTGAGATAGACGTAAAAATTCCTGCTCCTTCTCTGCTCGAGCGCTTTGTGGAAAATACTTGTTCAGAAACATGTTCTTAAATATCTCCCAAGTAATTACCTGATTTTCTACTTCTAATAGTTGCTTAGTACCTCTCCACCAATATTCAGCATCCCCTAACAGCAAATGGGTAGCATACAGTACCTTCACTCCTTCTGGACTATTAATCAATTCAAAAATCTTCTCCACTTCCTGAATCCATAAGTCAGCCTTAACAGGATCCACATCTCCATGAAATTGTGGAGGATTCTGGCGTCTAAAAGCAGTAAGACTTCTACCTTCAGCAGCCTGTTCCGCTCGAATTTGTTCCTGCAAATTCTGGACAGCCATCGTTGCAGTTTGTTGTATAATAGCAGCAGCTACATCCGCCATTGCTTGTGCAGCAAAGTTCATACCTCCTCCTTCTTCATAATTTTCCTCAAAATTCTCTTGACCATTAACATGACCACCTCTACGACCTCTTCCTCGACCGCGTCCACATCCACGACCACATCCACGTCCACGTCCGAGTCCACCCTCTGGTTCCATAACTGACCTACAAGACATAATCAGTTAAATGGCAACCAGAAAATAAGACTTTAATCTAATAACTAACACATATTACTTCTAAGAAGTAATTCAAACAATTCTTTTCAGAGATCACACAACATCAACACAACAGACCTATTCCCAAAGATTTCCCGAAAGACTCGACCAGCTCTGATACCACTAATGCGACACCCCCTTTTCTGGTATCACATTTACATAACATTACCTAAACATCAAACTAAATAAAATATTAAGTTGTTGGTTTTTCTTCGGAAAATAATATGCATTTTCTAATTCCTTATACTTCTTTTAAAAATAGTGATAAAATTTTTTCTTTTTCCGCACATGCATTTTAACATTCATAATATAATATACATCACTATATATATATATCACATATACTTTAATATTTTAAAATTGACCCTTTTTGTACTAGGTCACCATCCACTTGTCCAACATATTTTAAATCATCATAAATTTTACAACTAAGTCATAGTGGGTGTCTGAAAATACTACGCAAAACATGATTCTCAGGAGTCACTAAGTCAGACTATCCTATAATTCCCACTCTTCCTAAAACTACTTCCTAAGCTGGTCACAACTATATAAAACCATTGGGAAGCCCAGTGTACACTCCCCCACCCCCTGATGATGTGTCTGGAGAGGATACAACAGCCCCCTCTCCAGCAGCTCCAGACCCTTCGTCTGCTATAGGAACATAGTCAGGATTTTCCACTGGATTCTCCTCTAGGTCTTCCTCCATCTCCTCAGGAATGTTCTCTGGAAATAATATAATAGGTGCAGGAGGTGATCCTGGTGCAACTTGTTGTAGTGGTTGAATGTACTGCGGCGGTTGGTGTTCCAGACTCCCATGTTGTACTAAATGTTGTAGTATCATCCAGATGGGTGGTAGCGATATCTCAATGGTTTCCCTGCTATGAACTAACTGTTGTGGTCCTTCAGCAATTGTACCTCGGAGTGTCCTTAACGGACCAGTATAGGTAGCACTCCGAGCCCCTGGGTTGATAACCCAGGCGTCCCCTCTATCAGTGTTGTCAAACGTCAGGGATCGTACCCCCGAGTAGTTCAAATCCACCTCTTCCGGATCCATCTAAAATGTTTGTAAGGGTGAGTTTCCAATATATGAGTTTTATAAGACAACCCCATGCACGACTCTCAAATAGCAATTACCAAATATTCACAATATAATAACATGAATTCTAACAGTAAAATGATATAATTCACAGGGCTTCATGCCCGACAGTCATCGTCGTTTTATAAAAATGCATGACACTTCTATATTCAATTTCTAATTTGATACCTAATCTCCGGAGATCCCACAACTTTCTGTTTCGTTTCAAGCTGATCAGGCTCGCACATGATGCATTGTAAAAACGAACAAAACAATGCCCAAGCACATCACATAACACACTGGTCTCACTCAGTTATGCCAGGGTTATAAATCAAAATTTGACTCATTGTCTCACACATGTACAGAGGCACAATGGTCACTGCGAATTATGGAATTTATTTTCCATAACCTATTGCGTCACTCATATTGCAATAGTTAACGCATAAACTTGGACACTCAGTCCTATATATATTGGCTCACACATATAGAGGCTCAATATTCAAATGGAACACTGTCCATAAAAGATACATTGATCCACTCCGGAACTCAATGATCATCATCTCCTGACACGTCTGCCATTTACATTGATCCACTCTGGATTCAATGCCCATTTACATGACACAATGGCCATTAAATGCATGAGAAAAACTTTTATTCTCGTTTGTTTTCTTTGTCGTAAAAATATTTCCTTGTCGAAGCACAAAGCTTAACGACCTTGCTTAATTCTTTTAATTAAGACTTTTCACTTAAAACAAATACAGGACACACAGTCCAAATCTTTTAATCTCAACATAGGACATACAGTCCGAATGCTCAATCACGATGCCCTTAAACCGGTGCACCAGTTTTGGGCTCGCGGATATGGAACTCACACTTTTCACATCAATTTAGGACACACAGTCCAAAAACAAAACTTGCAGGACACTTCATCCCATGACACAGATCCTTGATCTACGTGCCCATACAACACTAGAACCCCGACGACTCGGTTTCTAGGCTCATTTATCTGCTTGTAAAACATTTTGCTTAGTGAAAAACAAAACCAAGTTCTGAAAACTCATCCAAGTTTAACGGAATACTTTCACTGAATAAAAACATTGTTACATAAATTCTTTTCTGTTAAAACGTTAATAAATTTCAAAAAATCATTCATAATTTCCTTGGATTTCTAATTATTTTACTTTAAGAAATAATTTTCAATAAAGGTTAACAAAACAAAAATTTTAATAAATAAAAATATTAAATAAATAAATTTTGAAAATTTAAATAATTAAATATTTAATATTAAATAATATTAAATAAATGATATTAATTAAATAATATTAAATAACTAATATCACTTTTCTGTCAGAAGTAATTGTTCTGACTGCTGTAAATATTATTTTTGGAACTTAATCACTTTAAATAACATTTTATAATAAAATTGAATTTATTATATAAAAATTAGAGCCTGTGAAAAATTTCACGATTTTGCCCTTACTATTGCTTAGTTACACTGTTTTCACAAAATATTATTAAAATAATAATATTATATTATTTTTTTTCATTTTTCTCAAAATGTTCTAAATTAATCCCTCTGATTAATTATCCAAGCTTATTAAGGTTTTTATCCTTAATTAAGAATTTTAACACTGACCAATGTCAGGTTAATCAGTACAACACTCAACAGTAGATAAATTCCAATCACTAAATGACATGACATATATCAATTTATGACATACATCACAATTATAATATAAACAAATAATCATAATCATGTAAGTTCACACATCACTTCAATTCAATTACTCAAATAAACATCACATCAATCTAGAAATGAATAGTAAACAGTATAATATAATAAATTATTGCATACATAAAATTAATACATGACTCCAAAAACAAGCATGAGATTATCTCAACTCCTCAGGCATACCCCCCTTACCTCTTGATGACCACACTAAATTTCGTGTTAATTTTCTGATTCTTGATCTGATTTTTTTCTCCGTCAGCTTGACTCAGCTAACTCAGTTATTTCCTTCAAACAAATTACAACCAAAATAAATCAAATCAAACAACAATACTTAGTTTATGAAGGTTCGGGTTCGGCTTCAACCCATTATCTAGGTTAGGAAAAATTTAAAATTTGATTAACTTAAAGATTAATGATCCATAAGTTAATTAAGCATGATTAATCACTTTAACCATGATTATGAACTAAGACATGAACTAAACCCTTCTAGTTCTAAGAACTAGGGTTCGGATTTCATCAAGCTCCATAGGCTAGGAATTTTAAAACTTCATCAACTTTTGGGATTTAATCAATTTACAAAACTTAGGGTTTGATTCAAGTATTACAAACAACTTTGAATCATAAAACCCTTGAGTTCACAAATCTAGGGTTTCGGTTTTGATGAGATAAATAGGTTAAAGTTTGATTTTCTTGATCTTCTAAACATTTGAATACAAGAACTAGCAAGATACAAAAGGATTGAATCATGAATCAAGTCATGAAAATGAAACAAAACCTAAGAACTCAAAGTTAACCTAGGTTCGGCCATAACAAAAAATCAAGGAAAGAAATTTCTCATGATCTTGTGCTTCTAGATGATGAAAGTAGAGATGATTATAAGATCATAGCAATTGGTTTCATGTCAAAAGGATTTTTCTAGAATTAGTTATGAATTTTTGAATCTAACTTCAAGAACTTTAAACAAGTGAAAGAACCTATGATTCTTAGTCATGAATCTCAAAAGTTGTGAAGAGAAATGATTTATATGATAAGA
Source organism: Sophora flavescens (assembly GCA_030762895.1). NCBI lineage: Eukaryota > Viridiplantae > Streptophyta > Magnoliopsida > Fabales > Fabaceae > Sophora > Sophora flavescens. The sequence goes on along the minus strand of CM061063.1, from coordinate 123,659,415 downwards.
GAGTAAGGTAATACCTCTTGTTGATCCAAGAAAACAAGATTTGGATGAGGTTCCTTTGAATTTGTACTATGGTGTTCTTATGGCAAAAGTTTGAACTTTGAAGAAGAAAAGAACTTGAAAATGGAGGATTTGTATTTATATGAAGAAGATAACCAACTTAGAGAGGATGGCACTATTGAAGCCGTGAGGATGGGGCAAAGCTTGGTCAATTTGTCCAATGACATTTGGTAGAAATTGTCATAAAAAGACAAGGGCATTTTGGTCATTTCCTAACAAAATCTAATGTTGCCATAAATGTGCCATTTATGGTCATTTATGATAGGATAAACTCGTCATAAATGCTCGTCAAGTCGGTCAATCCAATGTCTCTGCTACTTTGCCGACTTACCGATTCATCTGACTCAGGCTCTGCCTAGAGACATCTTGTCGTATAGGCCCGTAGCAAATATAATATTTTAATTTTTTTTACCAAAATTTTCAAAACTTCCAGTATCGTAGTAAATATGATAAAAACATTTTTCATCTCGTTCACGACTCAAAATTAGGTCTTCTGAGCAGTAAACTTTTACTGTCAGTGAAAACGCAGACAGGGTTTCGTCTGAATTTTCAACCCAAAATTGCATCGTAACCCTAAGATATAAAACATGACAGGAAAATAACAATATTTTACTCAAAATAATTTTCTAAGTCTCGGATAAAAATATATTTTTATATATTAATTACCGACACTAGAAAGCAGTGAAAAATCGGGGTGTTACAGAAATAATAATTCGGTAGCTAAAACCTTAGCGACCAGGTATTCAGCTACCATCATAAATCGGTCTCTGATTCGGTCGCTAAAACAAATAGCGACCGATTTACATGGTTTAGCGACCGAAAATTACGGTCGCTAAACAATTGTTTTTTTGTAGTGTTCCAAGCTGTTGTACCGGTGCCATCCCCACTTCCTCAAAAGCCCTTTTTTGTCTTAGGCGACACCGTTTTTGGTGACAGCTTAAGCTTATGGCTTCTTTTCGCGCCAACTTGTCCTTCAATCACTTCCAGGTTTCCTTCCTTTCATTCATCTCAAACCTCTGCATTTTTTACTTCTTCGATTGTTGTTTTCCTCTCTTAAAAGGGGTGTTAAAAGTTCAAATTTTTACCTTCTGGGTTGCTTCACTTTTCTTATATGTACTTTACTTTAGCTTATTTTTTTCCCAGAAAAAAAAACATTTTTGACTAAATTTTTTGAAATGAGTTAACTGTCAAATTGCATATTTTTTCTTCTACTTCTTCCAGATTTATCAGACGAACTTTAGAGAATATTTAAACAAAAATGCAAAGTGAAAAGGAAAAGGAAAAGGAAAAATCAACATTAAGCATCCAACATCAAGGGTGGTGTGGGTGAGGAGATATGTTCGCTGATGATGTTGAAGCTTCTTGAAGAAGAAGAAGAAGCTGAAGGAAGAAGAAGAAATTCAGTTCCCAAACGGCATGCGTTTTGGTTTCTGAGAAATGGATACTGACACGTCAGCAATTAACCTGCGGTCAAAGGTGGTCAACTGACAGAAGGACTAATCTGTCCCGGTAAACACATTCTTAAGGACTAAATGGATAGTTTTTTTTTTGGATAGGGACTATTTCAGACCCGAGTGTTTTTCTCAGGGACCAAATTGGGGGTTTAGTCTTATTAAAAATGTTAAACTCTTATCCTAACTTTATTAAAAGTCACACATACCATGATCTATGATTGGTTGACAGTATAAAAAAACTTTACGCGAATTGTATATATCAATTCAACTCTAATTTTATATTCATGATCCATTGTATAAAAATTCTCCATTTAAATAGAAGAAATAAAATTACAATTATTTGGTTAATAACAGGAGTGTTGACGGATCGGTTTGGTTCAGAATTGCTAGAAAAATGAACATAAACTAATCAAATTTGGTTAGTTCGGTCCGGGTATGTGTGTTTTTACTCATGAAATTTGAACCAAACCAACCCATTAAAAAAAATGGGCTGGTTCAATTCGGTTTAGATAAAATCCGATAAAAATTTGAAAAACTCTGCTACAAAATTACATATATGCTAGAAAATATGCCATAACGCCTTATGGCTAGAAAATACATACAAATAAATCCTTCTATAATTGATAAATCATTTTCATTTGCCTTCAAAGTACACAATGCTTTTTCATCATTCTGCAATAAGATGAACAAAAAGTTAGAAGTTATCCAAATATAAGCATAACAACAACAGATGAAAGAACCTAAACAATATACCAAACATAAACAGTTCAGACCAACAAAGAAGACACATAAGCAAACTTGAAACCCCAATTAGAATGGATTCACAATCATCAGTTTAATCGGTTCAAAAGGATTCATGATAATCACTTAATGCGCAACAATAGATGACACAAAACCAAACCCCAATTATAATGGAAAGCACAAAATGAAAGACACGACACAAGAAGTGATGAGAGAGTGAAGCTTAATGAACGTGCAACGACGAATGGCGAACGGCGGCCGACAATTGTGTGTCGCTGTGTTGAAAGAACAGAGTCATGTGTGCTCGATGGTCTTGGGAAGAAGGAACGATCGCTATCTTGTGCATAAACAAGCTATTTGGAAGAAGGAATGGTCGCTGACTTGTTGTGTTGTGCGCTGGAAGAAGGACCCGACAGAACGGCGACAGGGGAAGAAGAAGAAATGAAGAACTGAAGAGGGAACCCTATATCAATTCTTTCTGAGTCGTGCGTTGAGTCAGGTTAGACAACACTCAGTCACTTACTAAGTTTAGTTTAGGAAATTAAAATAAAATATAAAATAAATATTATATATATTAGTTTGATTCAGTTCGGTTCGTTTCGGATTTAAAATCTCTAAATCCAAAGACTGAAAGTAAACATCATTGGTTCCTCGTTAATTCGATTTGATATGACTCGAACACTCAAAATATCTTAACCAATTTAATTGGTTCGATTCGGATTATCGAGTTGGTCGAGTCGATCCGAATTAACCAATAAACACCCCTAATTTTTTTTAAGGGAATAAACACCCCTAATTAATAACTTAATATACACATGTATGAATTAATTACAAGCAATTAATAAGAAGCTTACAAAACTTGAGCGTGTTTAGCCAAACGACCTTCCTTTCCTACTCGAGAAATCAAAATTAGTGGCAGATATTTTAACTTTAATTTTAATAATAAAAAACATTTCCAGAGATGGAATCAGAATGGGCTTATCTGCATGTAAGAAAAGGATAGAGTTTCGCGTCTCTAAAAATATGAAAATATTTAAAAAATATATATTTATTCATGATTGTTTCCCTCTGTTTCTCCCATTTCCTGCTTGCCATCTTCAATTTCTTAGTTTTGTTTGTGCATTGATGGTTTTGTGAAAACCACATTCCACAGATCCATCAAATCGCATAGCATAGGGTAATGATGACATAATGATGACAACTTGTTCTGTGTAAATGAACGAAGGGTTGCTCTTTGAATCATCATTATTAGTCAATATCTACATATATTGAATGCAATATTAGTAGAGTAAGTTTTGGGTCCACTAGGCATTAGCTTTGTTTCCATCTTCCTTATTTTTATTTTCATTAATAATTCCAAAGCGTTACTTTGTTTTATTTTTATTTCTTGTTTTTAAATTTTTTTATAACAAATATTAATAGTCAATTGTTATGTTAATTTTTCTCCATTTGAATCTTTGACCTCCTATTTCTTCCTTTTTTATCCTTAGCTCAAATCACTTGAACTACCCAACCCCCAAATAACATTTTTATAATTAGTAATAAAAACCAAGGTTTACAAAACCGGACCGGCCATCGAACCGGTGAAGGCAGCGGTTCAAGGTTCAATGGTCCAACCGAGGTTGAACCGGTTATAATTAAATAATATTATTTTAATTTTTAATATAATATTTGTAACAATATTAAACAAAAAAACAACATAACAACTAAAATTATTAAGCACAATTTTTTTATTTTGAAATTAAACTAAATAAATATAAAAATATATGTTAAAATCATCTTCATAGGGAAAACCAACCCAAAATCTACAACTAGCCCACATATGTTAGAAAACAAAAGAATTGGGTTTTGGCTAGGATGACCCAAATCCTTTTATACTAATTTTTTTTTAAGAAACCGGTTTTGGCCGATTCTGGCCGGTTCACTACCGATTATGACCGGTTTTACCGGTTTTGAACCGGTTTTCCGGTTTTTCCACCGATTCGATGCTAGGCCGGTTTTCCCTGTGAACCGGACCGGCCAAGGTCCCGGTTCCCGGTCGGACCGGCCGGTCCGATTCGGTTTTCAAAACCTTGATAAAAACATAAAACTAGAAAGAAAAAAAAAGTTCCTTGATTTCCAGCCACTCCACTTTTGACTCGTTCTTTGCACTAGAGCTATCAAAATGAACCCGGTCCGATGAGCTGGCCCGTTTGGCCCGACAAAAATGATGGGCTGGATTGGTAAAATAGTAGTCCAGACAAAATTTGGCCCAGCCCAGCCCGACCCGAAAATGTATTGACCCACTTGGGCTGGGCCAGCGCGTGCCCCGAAGAATTATTTGATAGGTAAAAAAATTTAACAAAAAATTCTTTGAAAAAAGAAGTCAAAAAAATATATTTATAAAAAATGCAAAAAAAATAATAATAAAGAATTTGAATGATCGATCAATTGATGGTGCGAATGAAAGGACAACCAAAGTCAATGACAAAAAGAATCCTTTGAATGTTAACATTTTGGAGGAGGATCGGAAGAAGAATGTGAATGAAGATGATAAGCTCCAATATTTTTTGAGATGTGATCCTACTTAACTACTTATGTTGTGATTTTATGTTTGTTTATTTATTTATTTTTGTAAAGAAATCCTCATCCTATACTTTTTGTGTTATTTTGTTTGGTACTTCGTCTATACTTTTCGTGTTATGGTTAAACTTAAATATATGTTTTTTTATGACGATGGAGATTTATTATAACTATGGCACATATCCTCAATTCGTCATCCTCATGGAGGTTTATTATAACTAAGGAGATTTTTGGTGAATGACATGTTAAATGTTAATTCATAACCATATGAATATGAATGAAATTTTCTAATAAAAAAATGAATTTTTAAAAACAATAAAAATAATTTTTAAAAAACGTTATCGGCCCATGGACTGACCCGTTTGACCCACAGCCCGCATACGACTGAGCTAGACTAAGAAATTAATATCCCGACTTGATATTGACCCAATCCAACCCAACTCAAAAAGTACTTAGCCGAAATGGGCCGGCTCGAATGGACGGGACTAGCCTTTGCACCAACTTTACGTATGCTATACTGCAGGAATGGCAGAAAGAGATTCTTCATGTATGCTATATAGCACCAAGTTTGTTTGACTTTTAAGATAACTTTCAAGAGCCGAAAACCCAAAATTTTTTATTAAAAATTTGTTTTTACAAATTCTAAAACCTCAAATTTGATCCCCAAATTTCAAGCAATTTGGGAAAATATTTGAAATATAAATAAGGATTATAATACTAATATAACCTTCTTTGGTACCTCTTATACTCAAAGTGAAATCCAATTGTTTTGTTCATAAAAAAAAAAACCATCTTTGGTACCGCCTGTAAGATTTCACTAGATCAATTTTAAGAATTAGAACACCAAATTTTTATTTTTATTTTGAAAAGGCAAAATCATATTATGAGAGTATAAGGGATAGTCTAGAACCCTTTTACATGATAGGAATACTAATTTACCAAATGACAAAAAATAAATACAAGACCACCTACTAAGCCATACAACTCAACGGGTCAATATATCAGTCTGAGAAAGAGTACAGACATACACGGTTACCTGTTGAAGACCAATTCCAAAAGATCACTTTCACCCTATCCAATAGATAAATAAAAGGCTTAATTGCACTTTTTGTCCCCCTATTTTAGTGTTTGGACGATTTTGATCTCCCAGTTTTTTTTTTCGATTTTAGTCCCCACATTTTAAAAATGTGCAATTTTGGTCCATTCGTTAAGTTATATATAATAATTAGTATTCCAAATCAGCATTCACTTATGGCACTACTTGTTAGAAAGCATAAATCATGTTAGAATATCATAAGCCATGTTAGATACATCATTAACTATTGGTTGTTAACATATAGGTGGACCAAAATTGCACATTTTTAAAATGTGGGACTAAAATCTAGTGACAAAAAATGGGCGACTAAAATCGCCCAAACACTAAAATAGGGGGAACAAAACTGCAATTAAGCCTAAATAAAATCAGCCGAGTCATTACCAAAAATTATATCGTTTCGCAGCTCCCAAAATCCGCACACAACCACATGCCACAACAATAGACAATGGCCCCACTTTACCTTTCTAGATAGTGCTTCTCCAAAGAATATAAGCATATGAGAAATAGAATCAGGGACTCTGAAAAATCAGCTCCCCAACCAAAGGAGGATAGAACACCAAAATTATTTATTTAAGGTTAAAGTAATACTTTGGTTCTAACAACCGAATGAAGAAACCAGAATAACGAATTGGGCCACTCAGGCCCACTTAGCTGGACTAGCTGGACTCACACAAAGCTCATGCCTCTGTTACAGCTGAGCTAACAAACTCTCGCGCCTTTACTCTTTCCTCTTGATGTATAAATGACACTTTCTATAGCATTTAATCATTTGAATGAATGAGAGCATATTTTCTCAGCATCTTACATTCCAAAATCTCTCAGTTTTGTCAAGTTGATCATGAGTTCTTTCAATTCTGTTATGGTATCAGAGCTTCTCCTTTAGGAGGAGCTCTGCTGTGCCATTCAGATCTGTCCTGGACCTGTTCTTATCTGTTCTGCATACTTCTTATTTCTTCTTCTTCTTCTCATTTCAATTTCACAGCGAAAATGCCTCCAAAGCAAACTGGTGGAGCATCAAATCAGAATCAACATGCTGATCCTTCACAAAATCCTCTCTCGCCATACTATATTGCAGCTGGAGAACACAATGTTACTTCCTTAGTGAATCCAGTTCTGCACGGAACCAAGAACTACCATGCCTGGGCGCGTTTGATGAGGAAAGGTCATATCACTAATAACAAAATCAAGTTCATAGACGGCTCGATTCCATTCCCTGACAAGTTCGATCCTAGCTACGAAGCATTTGAGCACTGCAACAATTTAGTTCACTCATGGCTGATTAATTCAGTAAGTCCTTCAATTTCTCGAAGCATAGTGTACATTGAGAGCTCTCACAAGGCATGGAGTATACTCAAGGAGCGATTCTCTCAAGGAGACTCCATAAGAGTAGCACAACTGAATCAAAAGATCTATTTCTCCAAGCAAAGTGCTCAATCTGTCACTGATTACTTCACAGATTTAACAGGTATTTGGGAAGAACTTGATAACTATAGGCCAATTCCTGATTGTAAATGTACAAATAAATGTACCTTTGATGCAATTCAAGATCTATTGAAATATAAGGAAGATGATTGTGTTATTAGATTTGTTACTGGTTTGAATGAGGAATTTGCTATGGTAAGGTCTCAGATCCTCATGATGGAGCCCTTACCATCTCTGAATAAAGCATTCTCTATGGTAGTACAATTTGAGAGACAAAATGGACTGTGTTCAGAAGAAAATGAAAGTTTTGTTTCAGTTAATCTTTGTTGATGGAAGGAAACCACAAGGTTATGGCCGTGGGAGAGGTTATAACAATAAGATCTCAGACGTATTGTGGCGGGATGGCCACACACAGTCGAAACATGCTATAAGAAGCATGGATTTCCACCAGGTTTTCAGAGGTGGAAAGGAGGTAATGCCTCAGTTAATTTGTCTCATAATACTGATGAATTGGATTCGAAATTTGATGATGCAGTGAGCACTAAGGAATTCAAGGATTCCAAGGAGCCACCAGCACCTGCTGTGATCACTCAAGATGATTACAAAGCCTTAATGACTTTGCTGAAGACATCACTTCAGAAACCTGTTGAGAATGCAAAAGAAGCACACACTGTCAACAACATTAGCTCATTCACTCATTCAAGAGGATCTGGCCAAGCCTCCTTTGCAGGTATTTTTGTTTGCAATTCAGTAAAGAGAAGTAGATATGTTTGGATTACTGATTCTGGAGCATCGAATCATATATGTTGTTCCTTGGATTGGATTAATAGCTATAAGCAAATAGATCTAATTACTATACAGTTGCCTAATGGAAATGTTAGTAAAGCTGATATTTCAGGAGAGGTGAAGCTTGGAACCTCCATTGTTTTGCATAATGTCCTTTATGTACCTCTGTTTGCCTTCAATTTGGTATCTGCATCCAAGTTGACTTGTGACTCAAATATGTCTTTTACTTTCTGTGACGATGGTTGCTCCATTCAGGATTCGAAGAAGAATATGATTGGTTTGGCTAAGTTGATTGATGGCCTTTACTACCTGAATACTTCTCAGAAGATATGCAATAAAGAGATGTTACAAATGTCTAAATGCAATTCTGCTATTTGTAATAATTCTGCTTTAATTCCAGAATCAGCCCTGTGGCATTTTAGGCTAGGGCATGCTTCCTTGCCTTTGATACAAAAATTGTCTTCTCAAATTCCTTATGTGAATTGTAATAGGATTGGTATTTGTGATATATGCTATTTTTCTAAACAAAGAAGAACTCATTTTGCTGTTAGCAAGAGTAGGGCATTGCAACCCTTTGATTTAATTCATTTAGACATATGGGGACCTTATTCCGTTACTTCAGTACATCATCACAAGTATTTTCTCACAATTGTCGATGACTTCAGTAGATTTAGTTGGATAGTTCTCTTGAAAGGAAAATTTGAAGTACAAAATCAGGTTCAGAAGTTTGTCCTCATGGTTGAAACTCAATTTGGAGCAAAGGTTAGGTAAGTAAGGACAGACAATGGGCCTGAGTTTTCATTACCACAGTTTTATGCTACAAAGGGGATCCTACATCAAACTAGTTGTATTGCTTCTCCTCAACAAAATGCAAGAGTTGAAAGGAAGCATCAACATATTCTGAATGTAGCTAGAGCACTTCTCTTTTAGTCCAAACTGCCCAAAAGATATTGGTGCTATGCAGTCCAACATGCTATTTTCTTGATCAATAGAGTCCCCTCCAAAGTAATTGAGTACAAGACTCCTTATGAACTGCTCCATGGTCACATTCCTGATCTGTCAGACTTAAAGACTTTTGGTTCCCTTTGTTTTATGTCTACTCATGCTGGATCTCCACATACCAAGTTTGACTCTAGAAATCAGAAGTGCTTATTTCTTGGTTACAAGACTAGAACCAAGGGATATGTTGTTTTAGAGTTGCAGACTCACACCATCCATACCACTAGAGGACAGACAATGGGCCTGAGTTTTCATTACCACAGTTTTATGCTACAAAGGGGATCCTACATCAAACTAGTTGTATTGCTTCTCCTCAACAAAATGCAAGAGTTGAAAGGAAGCATCAACATATTCTGAATGTAGCTAGAGCACTTCTCTTTTAGTCTAAACTGCCCAAAAGATATTGGTGCTATGCAGTCCAACATGCTATTTTCTTGATCAATAGAGTCCCCTCCAAAGTAATTGAGTACAAGACTCCTTATGAGCTGCTCCATGGTCACATTCCTGATCTGTCAGACTTAAAGACTTTTGGTTCCCTTTGTTGTATGTCTACTTATGCTGGATCTCCACATACCAAGTTTGACTCTAGAAATCAGAAGTTCTTATTTCTTGGTTACAAGCCTAGAACCAAGGGATATGTTGTTTTAGAGTTGCAGACTCACACCATCCATACCACTAGAGATGTTGTATTTCATGAATTGATTTTCCCTTACTCCACCAACACTGCCACCAATCATCGGCAGTATACCGAGCCTACCACTACCTTCCCTGACACACCATCTTCCTCACCACCCGAGCCAACCTCACCAATCACACCACCACCTGAACCTGATTCCATTCCCTCTCCACACCCTCCTTCTATCCCACCACCACCTAGACAATCCACCCGAACCATACATCCACCATCCTATTTGGCAGATTATGCTTGTAATTCTGCTACCTAGTGCAGCACTGCACATCCAATTTCCAAATTTCTTTCTTATGACTACATCTCTCCATCTCACACAGCCTACATCCATTCCATTCAAACCCTTACAGAACCTACCTCTTATGCAGAAGCAAGCAAGCATTCTTGCTGGGTTGAGGCTATGCAGACTGAGATTCGTGCTTTAGAGACCAACCGGACTTGGGAAATTGTTGACATACCTGAAGGTGTTATTCCTATTGGTAATAAATGGGTTTACATGATAAAGAGGAAATTTGATGGTTCCATTGAAAGATTTAAAGCTCGCTTGGTAGGCAAGGGCTACACTCAAACTGAGGGCCAAGATTACTTTGAAACTTTCTCCCCGGTAGCTAAAATAACTACTGTTCGGACTGTCTTAGCCTTGGCTGCTATCAACCATTGGCATGTTCACCAACTTGATGTGAACAATGCTTTTCTTCAAGGGGAACTCCATGAAACTGTGTACATGACCATACCTCAAGGTTTCCCCACTTCTCATCCAAACAAGGTGTGCAGGTTGCTGAAATCTTTGTATGGACTGAAACAGGCTAGTAGATCATGGTTTGAAAAACTCATTGCTATACTCACACAAAGTGATTATACTCAAGCACCATCAGATCACTCTTTGTTTATCAAGAAGTCATCCACTGCATTTACAACTCTTATCATCTATGTAGATGACATTGTCCTTGCTGGTACTTCATTGCTCGAATTTCACTCTCTTAAATCCACTCTCCATCAAGCATTTGGCATTAAGGACCTAGGCCAACAGAAGTTCTTTTTAGGCCTTGAAGTGGCACACTCATCTAAGGGCATTTTCCTTTGTCAACGACAATATTGCTTGGATCTTCTTATTGACACTGGATTTCTTGGCAGCAGACCTGTTAATACTCCTCTTGAGCCTGGCTCCCATTTATTCCAAGACGATAGTGGGTCATTTACTGATGTTCCAGCTTATCGAAGGCTGATTGGGCGCCTTCTTTACCTTACTACTACTCGGCCGGATATCTCATTTGCTACTCAGCAATTAAGCCAATTCCTCTCTTGCCCCACTAATACTCACTACAAAGCTGCGCAACATGTCCTCAAATACCTCAAAGGTTCTCCTGGTCGTGGCTTGCTCTTCTCACGTAGCTCTGCCATTACTCTCTCTGGTTTCAGTGATGCGGACTGGGCTGGTTGCCCTGATATTAGGTGCTCTATTAGTGGTTTCTGTTTCTTCATTGGCAATTCTTTGGTTAGCTGGAAATCTAAGAAACAAACAACCGTGGCACGATCTTCCTCTGAAGCAAAGTATCGGGCCCTGGCTTTTACTTCTTGTGAGCTTCAATGGATCACTTTCCTCCTTCGAGACCTTCATGTTATATGTTCCAAGCCTGCTGTGCTTTACTGTGATAACAAAAGTGCCTTATACATCGTTGCGAACCCAGCCTTTCATGAGCGTACAAAGCACCTTGATATTGATTGTCATGTGGTGCGTGAACGCCTCAACTCAGGCCTCCTTAAGCTTCTGCCAATACCTTCCTTGGATCAGCTCGCAGATCTCTTCACCAAGTGCCTTCTTCCAAAACTCATCACCAAGTTCCTCTCCAAGCTGGGTTTGTCAGACATCTTCCAATCCTCAGCTTGCGGGGGGGTAACAACCGAATGAATAAACCACAATAACGAATTGGGCCACTCAGTCCCACTTAGCTGGACTCACACAAAGCTCATGTCTCTGTTACAGCTGAGCTAACAAACTCTCGCGCCTTTACTCTTTCCTCTTGATGTATAAATGACACTTTCTGTAGCATTTAACAATTTGAATGAATGAGAGCATATTTTCTCAGCATCTTACATTCGAAATTCTCTCAGTTTTGTCAAGTTGATCATGAGTTCTTTCAATTCTGTTAGGTTCCTATATGTGACATAAATTCTCGATTTAGTCCCTATATATAAAAAATTATTAAAATGGTCCCTATACGTATAAAAAGTCTCCATTTGATCCCTATACATTGCATACCTTTTGAAAACGTATTAACAAAAGTGACCTATATATGGAAGCGCACATATATGTCATTAGTAGTCTTCCACTCGAACTCGTTCTCATTCCAACTATTACATTGATAGAGTAGTGCATAGTCTGAGGGGCGGGGATCATGCCCTTTTAATGTAGGGGCTTTGCTATTAACACCATTTTTTGTTATTCACACTTTGTAACAATTTTTTTAATTTTTTTTTCAGAATATCCTTTCGTTTCATTCATATAACCTTCGGAATTTAATTTCTGAAAGTGTTCAGAAATGCAATTCCGGAAACCCAACTATATATACATCTGGAAATGCAATTCTGGATGAATAAATGTAATATTTTAGCTGGTTACTAGATTATAATTTCCGGAGGCTTTACAAATTATACTTATAACGGATTTTGTTTCCCGAATGAGTAGGGTCGGATGTACAATTTACACATCTGGAAACACAATTCCGGATATGTTAAATTTTTCACATCTGAATTTGTGTTTTCTAGATGGTAAATTGTACATCCAAAAATTAATTTCCGGAGGTGTAAAAAATCCTGATTTAGTTTTTCAAAAATAACTTAATGTTGTCTTCTTGAACGTTGTTATTTCTTATGATGCGTATAGATTTAAGGTTGTGTTCGATGGTTATGGAATATTCTTTTACCAATCATTCTGAGGATGGGGATGTGGAAGATTCTTTTGTTCTCCTTACATGAAGTTTTTATTTAACATCTTTCGTTTTCTAACCAAGTAACATCTTAGGTATAGGTGTTTAATTTTTGTATGGAAAGTCATGTTACAAATGCACAATTGGTGGTTTTAGGAATATTAAAAAGCGGTATAGATTATCAACCAAACTAATTTTCAGATGTACAATTTACACATCCGAAAACACAAATCTGAATGTGAAAATTTTAACACATTCGGATGGTGTTTTCGGATGTGTAAATTGTACATCCGACCCTACTCATCCGGAAATCAAAATCCGGAAGTATAATTTGTAAAGCCTCCGAAAATTATAATCCGGTATCCAGCCAAACTATCACATTTACTCATCCGGAATTGCACTTCTGGATGTATAGTTGGGTTTCCGGAAAGTAAATTTCGGAGGTTATACGAATGAAACGATAGGGTATTTTGGAGGGAAAATTTTAAAAAGGTGTTACAAGGTGTTAATAGCAAAGCCCTTAATGTAGCGTCACTAACATAACATTTGAGATTAGTTGGTCTTGTCCAGCTGGAGGTTCTCAAAGATTGGTGACTCTCAAGGATTGGCGACCCATATTCGATTAGTGATTGTTGTATAGAGATATCATGATGTAGGGAAGTTCATCATGTAATACTCATACTACTACAATTCTTCGGGTGTGAAAATAGTGTGATTGTGAGAGGGAAAAGTGCATAGTAGCAAAGAGGAAATATTCTTGTGATTCTTGGAGACACTTTTTGTCAAACAAATGGTAGCAAGGGAAAGGAGTCTGTTCTAAAGCATTTTGTACCTTGACCGATATAGCGAAAACCAACTCTCTCCCTTAGATATAAGTTACATTGGCTGAACCACATAAAATAAAATTTCCAATGTTTATCCCTTTACTGTTTTCCTTTATTTTTCATAGGTCTCTGTTTCATCACTTTGTTAGAGAAAATAAAGTGAGGGTCATTGTGTCATGATCAAATCACTATCTTAAAAGTAAGATTCTGGTAGGTCCAAGGTGCATCAATATGACAATCAGGTTTGCTCCCCAAGGTTAACATAACAACTCTTAAACTTGTGTACTTAAGATCAAGGTCAAAAGCAATAGAGTTTACACAATTCAATTGCCAAAAAATAGAGACTATATGATGTAGGGAAATTTCCAAGAATTTAGATTAAATCTTTCTTTCTCTATCTCTCCTTCCTCACCAGTCACCATTGTCAAATATTACCCATTCATGTAAAAGCTCTAGCCGTTGGAGTCTCATAAAAAACCAATAAACCAATCATAATAGTATTTGATGGTTTTGTATAATTATATAAAACGTTACAAACTTTTAATATTAAAGATCTATTTAAAACAAGAACAAATCAGTTTTAAAAACAAAGATAATAAAATAGCTAGTATTTTATATTTTATAAAAATATTCTCACATTGTTTGGATTCTTTTTTTTGGTGAGCACATTGTTTGGATTGTTTTGCGCTGCTGTCTTCCTCTTCTAGTTGTTGAAGGGACCTTCGTGACCCACCAACACCAACATAAACAATAGACATGCCATGCGTTCAACCCTATTTTAATTTTAATTTTTATAAAAACACAACACATCAAACTACACTAAAACACACACACACACACAACGCTTAATAGAAGCTCAAACAAAGGAAATTCTAACATCTACTTCATTTTTCGGAAACCATGAATTCCCATTTTCTCTTCATCCAAATATAAGTAATAGAAATTATGTTTTTGTTTTTATTTTGTAATTTTGTCTTCTCTTTCATTCTCTAACGGGCACAAAAAATGTTTAACACTATTTTTTTTGTTTTGGTAAACACTAAATTTAATATTTGTGAAACACTTCGTATTTTTATGTATGCTGAAATAAATATGGTTATATATTATATACAAAATTAAAATAGATAAAATATAAAATATAAATTTGACAAAATTGAGATAAAGTGCATATGCATGTCGGTAAAAGGTATCAATCAAGTTGAAATAAAGAGACATATGAGAAATGCACCGAGTTTAAAGAGGAAACCTCCATGTTGCTTTTGCACTTTTTCTTTCGGTGTGAAACTTTCTAATTTACAGCCTGGAAGATTCTTTCGGTGTGAAGTTTCTTCTTTTGTTTCCAAAAAAGTGCAGGCAAGGAAGTTTCTTCTTTTATTTTATTTAAGTGTCATATTTTGTTCATAGTTTACACAGTGTGTCATGATCTTGTGACCTCTTGCTGCTGATATTCCTTGGTTTTCTATCATTGTCAAGCTCTTAAATCTTTAGGATGCGTTTGATTTGCAAAACGTATCAGGACAGTACAGAACAGACAGTACAGCACATGACAAATCCTTGAGTTACAGGACAATTTTTTGTCTTATACATTGTTTGATGGATAATAGACAGCACACACAAAATAATATTAAATTTACAATACCCTTTATAATATATATTATTTAATATATAAATATACAAGATATAATTTTGTATAATTATGTATAGAGAGAGAGGAGAGAGAAAGAGATAGAGAGGAGAGGGGGGAGAGAGCAAGGAGAGAGAGAGAGAGGGAGAGAGAGAGGGGGGAGAGATGCTCTCATTTGCATTGCATAGTTGGTGACCCTTAAATGAGCTACTTCTTACACTAAGAAATAAAATGATCTCTACTTAAATATTGCTGCTGCTGGAAAGAAAACTTGAGTTATAGATATCAGAAAAAAATGCCGACTGATTTGAGAGAAGAAAGGATAAACAACAGTGTGCAGTGAAAGGCTATGTTTTTGTTGGAAAAAAAATGTGTAGTGAAAAGCAACATGTCTTAACCATTTTGTCTTCTGTCCTCTAATCTTTTCTATTCCTGTCGAGATCCGACTTGCCGGAATCTCACCGTAGAACGTCAAACCAAGGGTGAACACTGGGGTTGTTTTAGATTATGGCTTGACAGAATTAAGGTATTCTGATCCTACGTATCCCAATGGGAATCAAAGCCAGACGTAGTTCTATGTTCAACCCTTGGTCATGTGGTGAAGTCAATCCCTTAATCTTGTATATATATGATGGATACCAGTGAACAATGACTCTTTGATAGTCTCTTGGTTAAGCTGGTTCCTCAAGTACAAGGCTTTGCTGAAGAAGTCGGCTCATTAGGGTGCTAGTGCTTCAGTTCCAGCTGCTGACTGGAAGGGAAAGAAGAAGAAGACTGTTGAAACTCCCGACCTCGACACCCGTCTTCCTAAGCGGGCTCAGACCGACATTCAATCAGAGGTACCGAGGAGAAGTACCTCTCCTTTTCCAGTAACCCGTGAGGACTCCAATGCTGAGAAGCGGGCTGAGGGAATACCTTATGTGACGGATCTGACTGCGGACACTAAGTGGTATAATGGTCGCTGTAACCCTGGGATCAGCTCGCTCTGGAGAAATGATTTCAAACCTGGTCCTTTCATTGATGGTCAAGTTCTTACACCTCTGATGCTCGGCTTCTGCTGGAGCAGGGGCCTGATGCGAATATGGAGGCTGCTGTTGCTTATGCCCTCCGGATTTCATCCATCACTCGCTTTTGGGGTAATGAACTGAAGAAGATGGAGGCGATGAAGGCCGAAGCTGCTCATGCTTTGCGGGTGCGGGATGAGCTGGCTCAAGGCGGTTCCCAAGTGTAAAGAACAGGCTCGCTCTATCGGGCAATTGAAAGCGTAGTAGACCGATCTGGAGAAAGCCAACTCCTCCCTCCGAGCCGAGCTGGATAGAGAAAAGGCTAACTCTCAAAAGGCTGCTGAGGATTCTCAAGCTTCTCTGGAAGCCATTCAAAAGTCTCTTGATGCCGAGAAGGAAGCCAACTTGAAACTTCAATCTGATCTGGCTGAAACTGAAGCTTCCATTATGAAAGAGCATGTCAATGGGTTCTCACGAGTTGTGAAGCAGCTTCAATGCTTCAACCCGGACGCTGACTTCTCCCGAGCTGATGTGGACAAGGACTTCAACAAGGATAGAGTCATGGTTCATCCATCCGAGCTCGAGAATGAAGAGGAAGAGTCAGAAGAAGAGGTCCAAGAAGAAGAAGTCGGAGAGCACGCTGTCGAGGAGGTAGGGAGTGGCGAAGGCAAAATAACTGTGCCTGATCCATCCTCAGTTGTTCCTCCGGGTGCTGGAGATGCCCTCAACTCTATTCCTGTTGGGACAGTTGCTCATGGGGATGCCCATGAGTAACTTAGAAAAATAATCTCTTTCATTATGTATCTCGTTCCTAGGGCAATGCCCTTTTTATTTTGGAACCCTGTGTACTTTGGGCTTTGTCCTTTTTGAATTATTGTTCAATCTTTATGCTTTCCGATACTTAGAAAATTTTCTAAGTTTTTCCTTAGCTCAAATTCTTACTTATGATATTCAACTGTGTATTCGATTCTACACCACTAGCTTCTATAAATTTTTATCAATTTGAACTTGGTCTTGTAACCCTTTTGGGTTTTTAACTCGGCCCATTTAAGCTTCTTGAGCTCGGCCCCTTTAATGAATATGTCATTTCGATTTTAGCTCGGATTACTTCTTTAGGTTTTTAATTACCTTTTTAAGCATTGTGTACCTCTTTAGATTTTTGATTACCTTTTTAGGTTCTTGTTACCTTTTAAAGTTCGGTCCTTCGACTTTAGTTCAATCGATTTCAGCTCGGTACACCTTTTTAGGTCTTGAGTTTCGCCTCTTTAGGTTCGCCATTTCGACTTTAACTCGGTCGGTTTTAGCTCGGTCAATCTTTTTAGGTATTAGTTTTGCCTCTTTGGGTTCGTCATTTCGACTTCAACACGATCGATTTTAGCTCGGTCAACCTTTTTAGGCTCAGCATCTTTTAGTATGCCAACACAAGTAAACTCTTAGCCATATAATAGTTTTTTGCCAAATAACGTAACTAAAATAGACTTTACTCATTTATTTACCCAGGTGTGCCTCATTAAAACCTTCCTGACCAAAACCACGTGGGAAAAAGACCAGGGTAGGAAAAAGAGTACATCACCTGCTTACATAACTTTAACTAAAATAAAACTTAAGGTGGGAAGTGTTCCATGTTCTTGGAACAGCCTTCCCTGACAACTCTTCTAGCATATAAGCACCATTTCCTAGACTTTCAACTATTATGAATGGGCCAGACCAGTTTGCTGCGAGCTTATCCTCTTTGGAGTCTTTTCTTGCATCATTTTGTAGTCTCAGTAATAAGTCACCTTGCACAAATTCCCTTGGCTGCAGCCTTGAGTTGTACTTCTGAGTTGCTTTCTGCTTGCATAGTTCTTTCCTGATTTTTGCCTCATCTAGGACTTCTTCAACCATGTCAAGCTCCACTCGGATTTCTTCTTCATTCTTACTTTGGTCATGATGTTGCCTTCGGAAAGAAAGTTCGCCGAGCTCAACTGGAATTATTGCATCGGTTCCATAGGTTAGCTTGAATGGCGTTTCACCAGTCGATGTTGGCTCAACTAGAAAAGTACAGAGAAATAAATAATTGGACCTATGTTCCAATCTCATAATGTGCTAGGTTTTGTAATCAAGTATTTTAAGAAAACTTTGCACAAAGATGAAAGGTTACTTGAGAACTTCCGCTTGATGTTAAGAACATCTAGCATATGAGAAAGAACGTGGAAAGAATTCGGATGGAATCTAGATGTCATCCGATGGAAAGACAAGAAGAACGCATTTTCCGGTAATTTTACCTAAACACATAGTGAAACTATGTTCTGTAAGGCCGTTGTGCCTAGGAGAAGAGCTAACATTTCAATGCGGGTGTGAATTCCGTATGGCCGATCTGGTTGATGCTTGGGGATGTCGGGGTTATGAAATACTCACATAGGCCCAGTGGGTTGCTCCTCTGTGGCGTGGTGATCTGGCAATACACCAACATACTTGAATAGACGCTACGTGTTTTCTGGTAGTGTAGGATGTTCCCGAAAAAGCCTATGACGTGCACGCCCTCTTCTATTGACGCATTCTTTATTACCCAAGGCTGGTAGACTCCGGAACAATCATCCGAACCACTCTCTCCGACTGTTTGTAAAACCATGGTATAAGAATTCAGAGGTCATCCCTAAAGTCTTAGATGTCTTCTATCTAGGAAAACGCGGATTTGTGGTCATGTTTCTGTGAAACATTATTGTTTTGTTATGAGTGTAGATATGATTGATAATTGTTAATTGTACGTACCTGAGAGTCATACCACTGCATGACTGCCTTATGTGTAAGATAAATGGAAATATCACCTCCTTATTTTTCTATTGCCTATGTCGGCTGGCTATGTGCCTTCTGTACTATCTTGAGAAGATTGAGACGTCAAGATGTCGCTTGGCTGACGCATCGTAGAGATTGAGGTTCAAGCTTGTAGACGCTATGGTGAAATTTCTAGTGGACGTCTTTCATACCGTCGATGGTTCATAGACCATGTTTTTCCTCTTGGAATAGGAAAGGGTATGGTTCGAGAGTTACTGTTGTAGTAACTCCAGTAGAGTCTTTTGTGACGACGTCGGTAGTGAGCTCAAATAGAGTTTCCACTAGATCTCGTCAGTTAGGTTTGTCCTTCTCACGATGAACGAGAAAGGATGGTCTTTTATATTTTAGTTTGGCCGGCTGGGTATGTTTGGGAGTTAATGTAACTGTCTATGGAGTTGTGACTCCAAGTATCTTATATTTTAGGAGCTGTGTCTCCACATCTTTATGTTGAGTCTGTATATTCTATGATTTCTGTTTATGAGTCGGGTTGGGGATATTATGTAAATGATTTTCGAACTCATGACCCTAATTGTGATGATGGAATTTTTGATTGTCCATTCATTTAAAGCAAAGTAGTTTTATTTACGATTTACGAAAAAGAAAAAAATTACCCCATTCTTTTTATAGCCAATTTTAATTAACCTACTTTTCGGCCTTAAAATGTCACTTACGATGTAGCACCCGAGAAGGGTGTTACACATCTCACCCTTGCACTACATATGTTTCATTTGTTTTTGCTATTGTATCGCGGGACGTAAATACAGACGTTGCAGAGGAATTCCCTGTTTCATCTGAGGACAATAGTCCTGACAATTGAAGAGATCGTTGAACGTAGGGATGAGTCGAGAGTCTTCTTCATAGATATCGGTTAGAGTGACCAGCTCAATAAGGATATTAACTTAAGATTTACCCTTTTGAGGATAATCTGTGTATCTGGCTGCAGAGAGCCATTCTTTTGAAGTAAGGTTGTTTTAGACTTATCAATTAAGTGCACTACAATTATATCTTATGTTTATGTATAAGTTTACTGAACACCAACTAGTACGTTGTGACGTGTTTATGTTAGTATGTTGAAAATTTTATTTACCATACAAGAGAAGAAAAAATTTTACAACTGTTTTTGAAATGGAGTTATGCATTTAAAGTTATTTTCCAGAAGCACCAAGCTTTCATTTATTTTAAATTTTTATTTTCTGAGGCAGGTTAACCATGTAATGTTCAAGAGGGATCTTGCACATATCCAAAATAACACAATTTTTATTAACAAATTCCTGGTCTCGGAGAAACATAGAATACACTATCTACAAAAGTTACTTTTACTGCTAGAAGAGGAGAGAATATTTATTCCATAAGGAAATACAAATAAAAATCAAGAAGAAACATTTTTAAAAAATTGTATCAAACAAAGATAGTAAAATCATAATGTTGAACAACATTTATTAGGAAATTAATAGCATGCCGTTGTGTAACTTCTTGGAGGAGACAATAGTATTTTATATATAAAAATATTCTCGCATTGTTTGGATTCTTATGTGCTGCTGTCTTTTTGTAAAATAAAAAATAAAAAATTTGCTGCTGTCTCACTCTGCTAGTTGTTGTAGGGACCATCGTGACCCATCAACACCAACATAAACAACAGACATGGTCCCAAAGCCATAAACGGTCATTAATTATATGGGTCTACAAGAAAAAATATCATGCTTGCGTTCAACCTATTTTGATTTTAATAAAAACACAATTCATCAAACTACATCCCAAAAAAAAAAAAAACACAACAACAACAACCACATATCAATCAATAGAAGCTCAAACAAAGAAAATTCTAATAAGTATCATTTTTCGAAAACCATGAATTCTCATTTTCTCTTAATCCAAAAAATAAAAATAAATTAACATTAAATTTAATATTTGTGAAACGCTTCATATTTTTATGTGTGCTGAATTAAATATGGTTATATATTATATTATTATATAAAAAATTAAAATAAATAAAATATAAAATATAAAATTGAGATAAACTGCATATGCATGTCGGTAAAAGGTACCAATATCATGTTGAAATAAAGAGACAAATGAGAAATGTGAGAGTTTAAAGAGGAAACTTTCAGGTTGATTCCGCGAGGCACTTTTTCTTTTGGTATGGAACTTCCAAGGTATGAAGCACGGACACTCCTAGCTTTTGGGGTGTCGGTATGTCGGACACACGTTCGATACCGACACTCGTGCGACACCGACATGATACGTGACTGACACATCTTGTCAGGTGTCCCATTTAAAAATTAATTTTTTAGACTCGGACGCTTCTTGGACTATTTGCCGACACTTCTATTTGGACTCGATACCTTCAAAACACTGCTTCGTATTTTTTTAAAATTAAAAGTAAAATTTTAAAGAATAAAAAAGTAAAGAAGTACCCTTTTTATTATTGTTTCTTCCATTTCAGTACTATTTTCCTCTCTCCTTGCATACCTCCTCTCTTCTTCCCAAACGTCTCAGTTTTTTCGCCACACCTTTACTTTGTAATGAAACAAAGCATTCAAATTTTATAATGATGTATCTTTCTTTTTTTTAGTTATCATCATAGGCAAAATGTAATTCTTACCATGTTATTTTGAGATGACGAATACATAAATCTTGATTCTCAATTTAGATATTTTATATTGATACCTATATTGAATTTTATTAGATTTGACACCCACAAATATATATATACATACATACATATATATATATATATATATATATATATATATATATATATATATATATATAGCCGTGTCGCGGTGTCCGATATTTTGGACATTACCAGTGTCTGTGTGTCCGTGTAGTGTCTGGTGTTCGTGTCAGTGTCTGTGCTTCATAGCTTCCAAGATAGACATTGTTGACGTTGTATATGTTTGTTTGCATTTTTTTTTCATTATGTGCATTTTTATTTGGTATTTTAGCTATTTTGGCGTTTTTCAATGAGATGTGTATTTTGATTGATTATTTTAGCAGTTATTTATTAAACAAGGGTCAAAATGTTGCAACTACTTATTTATTATTAACTTACTCCTCATGGAAATTAGTGGGGTGTTTTTTTATTTTTTTTTAAATGTTTTTTAAATGAATAATTATATATTGTAAGTTGTAAATATTAAAAATATGTAAATATTAATGAAAAAAATATAATAAAAAATGGCACCAAAATGAGAGGGGAATCCCTTTATTAATAGTATAGATATAAGTAATAGAAAATGTGTTTTTGTTTTTATTTTGTAATTTTGTCTTCTCTTTTATTTTCTTTTTTTATTTTCTAACGGGTACAAAAAATGTTTTTGAACACTAAATTTAATATTTGTGAAACACTTCATATTTTTATGTGTGCTGAATTAAGTATGGGTATATATTATATATAAAAAATTAAAATAAATAAAATATGACATTTATAAAATTGAGATATTTTTATTGGCATGGGGAGGAAAAAAAAAACATATATCGCATGTATAGATAAGAAGACAGATCTCATCAAAAAAAGATAAGAAGACAGAGAAGTGTTGTACCAACGTGGAAGTTTCTTGTTCATAGGTTACACTAGCTATAATGATACAACGACCACATCATAAATGGACTCGAAGAAAATTCCAAGTTGGTTACTTGTTTCCATGAGGCACTTTTTCTTTTGTTTTATTTAAGTGTCACTATAATTTGTTCATAGTTTACACAGTATCTTAATTTGTTCATAGTTTACACAGTGTATCAAAATCTCGACCTCTTGCTGCTAATATTTCTTGGTGTTCTATCATTGTGAAGCTCTTACATCTATAGTGTCATAGATTGTCATTTTTATTTACTAGTTATAATGATACAACGACCACATCATAGATGGACTTATGATGTCTTCCTCAATTTTAGAGGTATTGATACACGCCATGGTTTTACTGGCAACCTCTATAATGCACTGCATCAGAGGGGAATCAACACTTTCTTTGATAAAGAAGGCCTTCAAAGTGGAGAAAAAATTAATTCATCTCTTTTTAAAGCCATCAAAGAATCTAGGATCGCCATTCTTGTTTTCTCTAAAAACTATGCCTCTTCAGTATACTGTTTGAAAGAACTTGTGCTCATCCTTCAATGCTCAAAGGAAGAAGGTCAATTTGTTTTGCCAATATTTTATGACGTTGAGCCAACACAAGTTCGGCATCAGAAAGGGAGCTATGGAGAAGCATTGGCTAAACATGAGAAAAGATACAGCAAAGAGAAATTGCAAGAATGGAAGTCGGCTTTGTTTGAAGCAGCTAACTTGTCTGGATGGCCATTCAAACCCAGGTAACTCACAATTCTTTCACTTATTATTTTTCCTTATATTATTTGGTTGATAATTTTGTTTTATTTTTTTGAACGGTTCACTACTGTGAGAGTTTTAAGCTGCAAACCAACTAAACAAGCTCCACCACAACAACACATCAGAACAAAAACTAAACCATACTTATTTATATGGTTCAGTCAACGTAGCCTATCTCCATCGGATTTCTTTTCTCTCACTGCATATTATATAGCCTTTCACACTCCTTTTTTCTGTTTTCCTTGATCTCTCTTAATCGCCTCTCTAATCTTTCAAAGCAGGAATTTAATGAAGTACAAAAAGGATAATTGTTCTACCCGCATGTTCTTAGATAGAAACTAAGACCCAATCACAAGTCAGCGTTATGAATATCAGCCCCGAAACAGTTATAGACAGTTGTGGCATCAACTAACTAAAACTAACAAATTAAATTACACAGAGATAATTTACAATTTACCATGTCCATCTATTTTAAATTTCAATGAAATTAATGACATTAATACATTTTAGTTTGAATTATTGTCGTTGTGCAGGAATGAATATGAATATGAGTTTATTGGTAGGATCACAAAAGAAGTATCTAATAAAATTAATCGAATTCCACTACATGTTGCCGATTATCCTATTGGACTTGAGTCAAGAGTGTTAGAAGTAATATCACTTCTAGATGTCGGTATGGTGGGAATTTATGGAACTGGAGGAATAGGCAAAACAACAATTGCACGAGCTGTACATAACTTGATTAGTGATCAATTTGAAGGTGTATGTTTTCTTTCTAATGTCAGAACAAATTGCCTATTACACCTTCAAGAGACACTACTATCTGAATTAGTAGGAGAGAAAGATATCAAATTGGGAGATGTCAATAAAGGGATCTCAATAATAAGGCATAGGCTCCATCAAAAGAAGGTTCTTTTAGTTCTTGATGATGTTGATGAACTGCAACAGTTACAAGCACTAGTGGGAGGTTATGATTGGTTTGGTAGTGGAAGCAGAATCATAATAACAACTAGGGATAAACATTTGCTAGCAAGGCATGGAGTTGAAGTTGAAAGAATGTATGAAGTACAGAAACTAAACGATGAGGAAGCTTTACAATTGTTTATAAGGAATGCTTTTAAAGAAGAGTCAGTCCCTTCCAGTTACTTGAGAACTTCAAAACGTGCAGTATCTTATTGCTCTGGCCTTCCATTGGCTTTGGAAGTAATTGGCTCCAACTTTTGTGGCAAAGGAATAGAAGAATGGAATTCTGCATTGGATGGATATGAAAGAGCCCCTGATAAAGAAATTTCCAGAGTCTTTAAGATAAGCTACGATACTCTGGATGATATTCAGAAGGAAATATTTCTTGATATGGCATGTTTCTTCAAAGGTGAAAATTTGGAAGATGTCAAAGATATGCTGCGAAGTGTTCGTGGTATCACATCAGAATATGTCATTGGAGTGCTGATTGATAGATCCCTCATAAAGATTGAATATTGTCGTCTGACAATGCATGACTTCGTACAGGACATGGCTAAAAAAATCATCCAACAAGAATCTCCTAATGATCCCGGTGGTCGCAGTAGATTATGGTTCTATCAGGACATTGTTCACATTCTACAAGAGAACACGGTAAGAGCAATATACGTTGTTCTAGTAAGTATGGCTTATTACTTGGTATTGATATTAAACAACAGGGGGGATTACATTGACCTCGGTTTAATTTAATTCAATTTAATTACATTGAGCATCCTCTAGTTTCAGAAATTATATCAGCATTTGTTGAAGTTTATGTTATCATTACACTTGTATCCATGTAGGGTGATGATTGAAACTGCATTGATCTTCCCTAGGGGGAGGTGAGTATAACTTTTCAAACTAGAGGAATGTCGGATGTAATTAAGTCAAATCTCAAGAATGATAAGTGTAATTTTCTCAAATGCTTTGTTTGGTTTGAGAGAGAATTTTGAGGCCGTGTTTAGGAATTTTGAAGCCTTAGGCGAAATTTTTAAAGAGATTTAATATTTTATAAATTATCAATTCTCATATTAATCTTTTAGTTTTTTGAGCTATGAAATCATTTATCAAAATTTTATAATCAAACAATCCTAACATTTTACTCTGAATAGATAAAATTGTTAATCCATTCAATCTATCTTTTAACATTGTTGATCTTAGATAGGATTTAATCAATTTTAATTTTGAAAAAAACTTCTTTTAGTGATAACAACTGTTACTGGTATTAGATGCATTTGGAAAAGAATATAATGTTTAGTTATAATTTAATACTTATATTGGAGTTTTAATTTCTTCTTTTATTACTTCTATCAATACTTTTAATTCTAAAAATAAACCAAGACCTTCAATATTTGAATGTTCGCTAAATCTTTTAAAAAAATCAAGCTTAATACAATATTTTTTCAAATGAGAGACCTCAAAAATTTGAAGTGAAAATATTAAAATTTTATTTTATATATATATATATGACAATTTTGCGCCTTGCAGATTACATTACCTATGATTGATTTTCGATCTCAATAACGCATATGCGGAAGTCATTGTACGCGTAATTAGGTCTTGTTACCCAACCACTTGCCAAACCAATTGTCTAGGGATGGGAATGAGTATTTATTTACAGGGTACTCACAAAAATTATCCATGATGGGTAAGGTAATTACCGACATAATATGTACGGGTACGGGGATGGGTAATACCTGCAAAATTAAATGGGTATGGGTGCAGGTACGGGTACTCTAGTACCCACCCGCCCTATGCCCACCTACACACACATATATACATATATATATATATATATATATATATATATATATTCTTATTTGCTTAATTATTTTATATATAATATTTTTGTATATATACTT
Source organism: Sophora flavescens (assembly GCA_030762895.1). Lineage (NCBI taxonomy): Eukaryota > Viridiplantae > Streptophyta > Magnoliopsida > Fabales > Fabaceae > Sophora > Sophora flavescens. Next base: position 123,633,232 of record CM061063.1, on the reverse strand, counting down.
ATATATATATAATTAAATTACATTAAATTAAAAATATTGAAATGTCACTTAGGTTATTTCTTTCATATTCTTCCTATTCTTAGGTTATGGAAACTTGAAATTAAGCATCTTGTTTATGAGCCAAATCTATACAAAATGAATTTTTTATATATAAGTAGTTAGACATGTGAGAGTATATTTCAGTAGAATAAACATATATGTATACATTTTCTGCTCCTGAGTAATGATATTAAGTGTTTTGCACATTTTTTATATTATTTGTTCATTCTAATTTCTAAAATCTTGTACTATAATTAATACTTATATGTGAAGTGACTGCACATTGTTAATCTATATTTTGTTGTGGTAATTGTTACTAGGTTCACTAATCATAGATAGAAAATCAATGTGAAACTCATTCATAATATTTCGGACTTGGTATATATATGTTCTTCATGTGTTATATAATTTTAATAATGTTTTATTTATTTATTTATTGATTTTCAATAGTTAATTAATGTGCGGGTAATAAACGCGGTTATGGAGAGAAATCTTTTTTAGGTGGATCTCACCAAATTTTTTCTCTTCTCTTTTTTTTCTCATCTACCAAACAGGAGAAAACTACACTTTTTTTTCTCATTTTCTCTCCTCTCATTTTCTCTCTTCTCATTTTCTTCTCTACCAAACAAAGGCTAAAAGTTTAGGCTAAAGTGTATTTTTCATTCCTTCATGTTTTTCAATTTGGCGATATTGATCCTACTATTTTTTTTGGCAATTTGAATCCTCCCATTTTTCAAATCAAGAAAAAATGGTATTTCCACTCCTAAAAGCAAAAATGGTCTTACCAAATAAAGGCTCGATTTTGATGTTAAAGAAATAATGGAAACCCATAGGTCCATTCCTTTCACATTACGATGGTCTATCTGGAAAGAAGATGAAGAATTATTATTATTATTTTTGATAATAAGATGAAGAATTAATTTTATTATTTTAAAATAAATATTAGATTATTTTTTTTTATACAGGATATTATTGAAAAAGTTCTATGTGCCACATGGGAGGTTGAAAAGTGCATTCTAACCATAAGTTTAATATATATGGATTTTCAAGTTTCTGACAATTTTATTGTATGGTGAATAGACATGAACTAATGCTTTTAAATTTATTAGGGAACAAATAAAGTTGAAGGCATAGTTTTGGACTTACCCGAAGGTAAAGAAATACAATGGAGTGGAGAGGCATTCGAGAAGATGAAAAACCTCAAAATTCTTATCATCAGATACGCACGCTTTAGTAGACCCCCTACAAATCTCCCAAATAGTTTGAGATTGTTGGACTGGAGCCATTATCAATGGGAGTGTTTACCTTGTGATTTTGATCCAACAAATCTTGTTCGTCTTAAGCTCAACAACAACAGCTGTAAACTGCTCAAACCATTGTTCACCGAGGCATGGATAACTGTCCTTTGTTTCCTTACCATTATCTAAAAATAAATTTACTTTAAAAATAACCTGCCACTTTACCTTTTTTATTTTTTTTGTGTGTGCAGAAGTTCTCGAGTTTAAGTGAAATGTGTTTCAGCAATAGTGAGTTTTTAACGCAAGTGCCAGACTTATCTAGAGTTCCAAACTTGAAAAATTTGTGTCTTGATGATTGTCCGGACTTAATTGAAATTCATGATTCTATTGGATTTTTGAGTAAACTTAGATTCCTGAGTGCTGAACGATGCACCAACCTCGGGACTCTCCCACATGGCATCAAGTTGACATCTCTTGAATGCCTCAATCTCAATCAGTGCTCAAGTCTTCAAAGTTTCCCAGAAGTATTAGAAAAAATGGAAAAGACTACAAAACTTGATCTGTCAAGGACTGCCATTGAAGAACTGCCATATTCAATTTGCAATCTTACTGGTCTTCAAGAGTTGCTCTTGTATGGGTGCAAACATCTGAAGCAATTACCAACAAGCGTTCTTATGTTGCCACAGCTTCATTTGCTAAGTGCTCATGATTGTGGAGAGTTTAAAAAGTTTAGCAAGTGCAAAGGTGAAGAAGGAGAAGAAATGAGCACAGTAGTGTCATCGAAAAGGAAATTTCTCAATTTATCCAAGTGCAACTTGTCAGATGAATCTCTTTCTACATGTCTTCCTTGCTTCCCCTATCTGGGATACTTAGACCTGAGTTACAACAGTTTCACTATCCTTCCAGCATGCATCATAGAATGTCACCTTCTGTGGCTCCTTTCTGTGCAACACTGTGAGCAGCTTCGAGTAATTGAGGGGTTGCCACCAAACCTTCAAACATTCAACGCTGGAAACTGCACATCCCTAACTTCTCTGTCTTCAGACATGCTATTGAAACAGGTTTCTCTCTATGTCTCTTCTCGTGTCATGTGTCACTCTTTCTATAAGAAATTATGCTGCTTACAACTCATCATCCATTTTGATAATTTGTGCTTGGCAGGCATTCCACGTAGCTGGGGAAAGAGAATTCATTCTTCCAGGCCAAAGAGTCCCTGAATGGTTCCACCACTATAGTGATGGAGAATCAATGTGTTTTTGGGTTCGAGGAGAATTCCCAGCTCTACTTCTGTGTTTTGTGCTTGGAGTTTTGGGTGACGAATATGACTTATCCGGTCACAGGTTTTCTGTGCGCATCAATGGCATTGATCTAATGGTTTATTATTACTGGAGGGGTAGGTTTCCAATGTTATCACCGGTACACATAGATCATATAGTTCTAATTGATCTACAAAAGGCAATTCCATTGGGCGAACTCCAGGAATTTTTAAAGGATCGGTGGAATCAAGTTGAGGTTTTTTGCGTGCACGATTTTCCCAAGCAAAGCAAGATAAAATGGAGTGGAGTTTATGTATATGAGCAAGAAAACAACAAGGAGAATATCCGATTTTCGAGGCCTAGACGTTCTACAAAGAGAACATGCCATGATTTGTATGATTCCAATAGTGATTTAGAGCTAGGTTTCCACCCATTGATGAAGAAACAGCGTGCATCTTTGGACATACAACATCAGCGACGTGAAACTGTATATGGTTTTCTTTATTGTGTTAAACACTTGCTTTTTTCCTGCTTTCGTTGTTTTGGCTTGTAATGGACTAATGGTTGTTTCTTTATTCTTATCTCAGTCTTGAGAACTCAAATCCATGTCTCTTCTCTATTTCCAAATGGTCAAATTAAATTGTTGAATTGGGAGTTTTACACCAATCAATCATCTCTGACCTGTGGAATTGGTTATATTGTCACTCAATAGTGTTACTTGCAGATAATTTTCCTTACACTGTTCGTACACCACTTCTTTTTTGGACAATAAAATAAGAAAAGTATATGTTTCAACTTTCAACACACACCCTCTTTGTGTCTTTATTTTCTCTATAAAGAAGGATATAGAAATTATGTATAACTATTGATGTGAAAATAACAATACCCTGTTGTTATTGAGTGTGGTAATGGGATTTTAGTGACTTTCTCAACCTAGTAGGAGCAAGGCTTGAAAACTGGGTTGATCATGTACCTTTAGTCTCTTGTTGTATTTGTTTTCTTTGTACACAGGTTTGAATATCATTTGTATTAGTAATAATTAAAGTACGGCTTATCAAAAAAATAATAATAATACAATACCCTGTTGTCACTACAACATGAATACTTATTTCTTAATCTACGTGTATGTGCTCGTGGGTGGGTGTAATGGATTCACCTACTTCAGGTATGTTGGTATGAGGTTAAAATGGAGATGAAAAATTTATAGATTGGTTTTATTTGTAAAAATATATTTAAATCTCATCCATAAATTTTTCAATTTCATATTTGAGGATAGGGTTATTGGCACTCCAATATGTCTGTTCACACACCTTTTTTTTTTTTTTACTTTAATTGTATTTTCCAAATTTAAGACAAAAGTAAAAAATTATTTTTTTCTATATGTATTTTTTTATTCCTATTCTATTTTAATTACAACTAATTTATAATTCTTTTTTAATTCATCAAATTTATATCGTTGTATTATTCATAAGTATTTTTATTCATTTATTCTTTTATATCTAGTATATTTTTTTTTATATAGGCAATATCTAAATAATGTAATACTTATTATACTCCAAAAATAAATATTGTAACACAAACAACATTTCTATATCTTTTTATATATCCCAAATAATTTTACTTTTATAGTAAAATCTTATATAACAATTAATTTTCTATATAACAAGCAAAAGCGAGAAATTAACTTATGGCATATTCACTACTAAACAAAAAGGGTAAATAGCGATCGAATTTAGTGACCGAAAATGATCGGCTACAAACAGAGACCGAAATAGCGACAAAAAAGTTGTTTTTTGAATATGATTATCGAAATGCATTTAACTACTGATTTAGCGGCCGATTTGACTGGTCGCAAACGATCAGTCGCCAAACTATGAAAATTAAAAATTATTTGAATAAATTATTTAGCGACCGATTTGAGTGCTCACAACCAAATTGATCGCTAATTTAGTCGCTAAATTTTTAAACCCTAAATAAGCACACGGTCTTTTTCCTCCCGTATTTCTCATTTCTCAATCTCTCCCTTTGCCTTCCCCTACCTCATTCTTAATTTGCACAGACGCAAGTCCCTATTCTTTACCCTCTTCTTCCTCATTTGTTCCCTACTTCAAATCCCTAGATCCCTTTTGAGACCTTCATCTCTTTCCCAATAAATCCCTAATTTATTCTAACACCGCCACACTCCTCCCTAAGAACGACTACAGCGGACCACCACAACCACCACTTATATTTCCCAAACCCCAAACTCTGTATAGTGTGACACCCTACTACCCCGCATGTTATGAAGCATTAAGGGACAAAGATATAAACCAAATGTACATTTACTAAGTAAAATAAAACATTTGTCCATGGGTAGAAAGGTCTCACATGAACGAGTTCTCAAAATGGCGGAAATAAAAACAAGTTTAAAAACAAATAAGACGTAACAAGATAACATAACATAATCACCCAACCCCGATGTCACAATTCAGAGATGGTACAACCGTTCCAGAAAATATCCTCGGAATACAGCTGAACAAAACTAACAAACAAAGAAAGGCCCTAACTATGAGTGGTGGCTCCTCGGAGTCACTCCTCTCCGGGCTGCTCGCCATCCTCTGCAAGGTGCCAATCAGGCCAAACAAACAAACAAAGAACGGGGAGTAAGAATAAACATATACAACATGGAGTTAGGAAGCAAGGTAAAACATACAGCATAACATCATCATGACACACATCAACATAGGTATATATATCAACATCCAATCAACATCATATAAACCAAGTATGTTATGCAGTGCAATGCAACACTACTCCCACTCCAACATGCATGTGGATCCACTCTAACTCAGGATGAACGACTTTGGAGTTAAATATCCACATTGAGAATCTACTCAACGCTGGAGAATCTACTCATTGGATAGCCAATGCATCAAACCAATGAATGCCTCGTCACGGGGGCGCACAGTTACCAAACCTTGGGTAACCTATCGTGGATGACCAGATCGTCGTACTCTCGGACGACCTCCCCTATGTTGGACATCCACCAACAACAACATCTCCAATGATGCATGCAGCATACAACAAACAGCAGGCAACTGCCACTTCCTTTGCTTCGATGGAATCAACCGAAGACTTCTGCGGAATCTACCGCAACACTTAAACCTTTAGCAGAATCAGCCGCAACACCTTAGACCCAACCGGTCAAGGCCCCCTTGGAGCAAATTCTCGGTCACCAAGGTACAACATCAACAACACCTTAGACCCAAACCTTGGGGTCAAGGTTCCCTTGGCCAAAAATCACCAAGGTACAACTCATCAACATGCAGTAACCCAACGGTTACCGACTTAGCCATCTTAATTAATATTTAATTAAGAGATCTAACCTGTATCATTGATTAACTATGTCATCCTCATCTTTGGGGGAGATTGGGGTTTAAAACTCCTGTTTAAGTCCTTAATCTCATATTCTGTCTAGAGGGGTGAGTACGGTCGTGCTTAACCCCAGAGCACGGTCGTGCTCAGCTGCATGGGCGTGCTCCTCTGCTGCACGGCCATGCTGAATGCGCGACCATTTTCCAGAATTCAAACTGGGAGCACGGGCGTGCTCCCTATTCAGTACGGTCATGCTCAATGCACGACAGTACTGTTCTGGGCAGAGTTCGACATCAATTTTAGCCGATTAAATTTAGGGATTAATTCTATTAATCCTAAGCCAGTTAACAACATATTCTATGACTAAACGTCATTATCAACATAGTAACAACACTATCATCACAATCATGGTATCAACCAACAACATTATGCCAATAGCAACCATCAACATATCATCATGTTCATATAACCAACATAAACATCAAGAACGTAGTATGAACATAGGCATATAAACAGCATGTTAACAACCAAGATCATATTATCATAATCAAACAAACCATCATATTAATCATATACACATACACAACAAACCGGGGTCATGGGAACCCCTTTACCTTACACTACCCTCAATGCCTAAGATATACACTACCCTTCTCCCCATACCTGGATTGAAGGTCGCTCCAACGTAGGCCCCTAACAACAAACTACCCTCGTTTCCCAGAGCGGCTCAACACAAACCCAACCTTAGCCAAACCAAACACAAACCCATTAGTTTCCTATTCAAAATTTATGAAAGGAAACCACAAGGGAAGGGAACCTTACCTCTAAACTGAAACAGATCAAACAAGCTTCCCAATCTGCTTCCAAAACTCCACTATAACAATGGATGAAGATGAAATAGGGAAGGAGGCACACTAGGTCACAACAGTGGCTGCTGTAACCAACAAAATAGGGTTTCACGTTAACCTTCGGGTTCTGTGCCAAACATATATAGTATGAACTTGAGAACGGTTGCGCTGGACTTAGCGTCAGCGAGACGCGGTCGCCACATTGAGCACGGGCGTGCTCAACATAAAAATTGAGACACGCTTCAGCCTTTAAGCACGAGCGTGCTGGCTAATGAGCACGGGCGTGCTCGTGCACCAGAAAGGGACTTTTGAACTAAAAATCTCCCTAAGCCCTTAACCAACCAAACCACTTATAAAAAACACTTAAAGAAAAAGCAGGGTGTTACAATTCCACCCCCTTATAAAACTTTCGTCCTCTAAATTTCTACAGACCTCAAGCGAAAAGGTGTGGGTACGCTTCCACCATCTTGTGTTGTTTTGGCTTCAATGACTCGAGGGGGGGGGGGGGGATGAATTGAGTTTTCTTAAAATATTTCCTTGAATTTTCTTAAAACTTTTTCACAAAACTTTACAAATCAGAGTTGCGGATTTGTGGCCTCAGGATCTTTTACAAAATCAGTGAAGGGTTTATATAAAATCTTGAATTGGAAGATGATGAAGATAAGAAAGAATGGTTTTGATCAACTCAGTTTTGAACACAGATAGTACAGACTTGATTACAATCAGACTCAGGTTTCAATACAGTTTATACAGATCAAGAACAGAAATTATGTTGAACTTTAAACATCAAAATCACAGGTTCTTGATCATAAACAGAAAGGAAAGGAGTTTGAGTTTAGAGATACCACACAACCAGATTTGTCCTGGTTCAGTCACCTCCACTGTGGCCTACTTCCAGTCCCCACTCCACCTGTGGGATTTCACACACTAACACACAAGCTTTACCAGGTAGCTTGAAAAACCTTTACACCACAGAGCACTCCTTCACCTCGAGATATCACACTCTTGTGAAGAGCCTCGATGTTCTTCCTTAGGGATACCTCACCCTAATCACTCAGAGAGACTCCCTCTCTCTTTACAATCGAAAAGTAAAACAAAAATTTATTCCTAACTCTCAATAGTCAGATAAACAAATTGAAGCACTTATGAGTATTGAAACACTCCTTTTCACAATAAGCTCAAGCAAGAAGATGAATGTTTTTCACGATTGATTTCTCAAAAATGATTTCGTGTGATTCTATAAATGTTATGATCGATTGTTAAAAGTATTCCTTTGATCCTTCTTTATATAGAAAACAAGTTATAGTCGTTAGGATCAATCAAAACAGATTTGGATCTGATAACAGAATCTGTTTTCTTGATTCTGGTTCTTGAAATAAGATTCTTCATCGGTTCTTATAGAATTTGCGTCCATCTTGAAAATAACCATGTCCATCTTGAAAATAAGCGCGTCCATCTAGCCATTTAAGATTTTACATCGGACGAGCTAGTAGACGAGCTCCAAATGCCATGTCATTGGACGGATACTCCTTTAGGATTTAGCAGGTCCAAAGACTTGTGTGGACGAGCGCTTCTGTGGCTTCAGTGGATGAGCACTTCTGTCACTTTAGTGGACGAGCGCTTCTGTCACTTTAGTGGACGAGCGCTTGTATCACTTTAGTGGACGAGCGCTTGTATCACTTTAGTGGATGAGCACTTGTCACTTCAGTGGACGAACACTTCTGTCACTTTAGTGGACGAGCGCTTTCTGTCACTCTAGTGGACGAGCGCTTGTATCACTCTAGTGGGCGAGCGCTTGTATCACTTCAGTGGATGAGCGCTTCTGTCACTTGTGGACGAGCACTTCTGTCACTTCAGTGGACTAGCGCCTCTGTCACTTATGTTGGACGAGCGCTTCTATCACTTCAGTGGACCAGCGCTTCTGTCACTTGTGTTTGGATGAGTACTTCTATTACTTGCGTTGGACCTGCGCTTCTGAAATCTTATTTCCAAAAATCATTTTCATTAACGAAAACTTATTCCTTTTAATGCAGGTTATGAAAATTGATTTTCTTCATGCATCTTTTCAAATGAGCTATTTGTGAATAAGAGATTTCATCTCTTACAAATCATCTAAGACTTAAATCTAATTTCTCCTTTAAAATCTTGTCTTGATGATTCCTTGATCTTTGTCTTTGCTCTTTGATTCCTCCATGTAGCTCTTTTGATTTCTTCAAGTTCTTCCTTGAATATTCTCCTTTAATTGCTCACTGAACTTGTTGATTATTACTTGATACCTGTCTTTGCAATTTGACACTAAAACACTTGCATACATATTAAGTTGTATTTGTCATATATCAAAATCTCTAAGTCGTTGAGTCTAACAATCTCCCCCTTTTTGATTATGACAAATCTTTTAACAAATTATAATATCAGAGTATAAGTGTAGCAGATGCCAAGTGTTTTTAACAGATTTATATCATTGTATCAGAGCAGTCAGAGCTGAAGTATATCTGCGCAAAAAAATATTAACAGAGCATAATTTGATTTACTCCCCATTAATCTTGTAAACTCATTCTATTAATCATGTAATTTCACTAGCTCCCCCTCAACATATGCATGTATAACTTGTTATTTTCCCCTTTCTCTGTATCATACTTTTTCCTCCCCCTTTTGGCATTATCAAAAAGGTGAAGAAAAGAAACATTCAAAGCAATAGAGAAGGCAAGCATTTAAACATTAAAACATAGCATATAAAATTGTTCATGATAGAGGGATAGGTGCAGGGGCAAATCAAAAAAAATGCGTCCAACTCGTATAGATATTCCAAAACTCTCTTCTAATCATTCATAGATATTCCAAATCAAATCATACAAGAATCAGAGCATATTTACACAAAGATACATTCATATAAACAGTTTCTGTAGAGATTAGATATATGATTGATCGATTATGCCCAATTCTCTTCTAATGAAAAAGAAGCTTTCCTTGTTCAAGGGCTTGGTAAAAATATCAGCAAGTTGTTTAGTTGTATCAACATATTCAATCTCAATTTCTCTACTTTGTATATGATCTCTAATGAAATGATGTCTGATTTCTATGTGTTTAGTTCTAGAGTGCATTATGGGATTCTTAGTTAGGTTAATTGCACTTGTTTTGTCACATCTAATAGGAACTTGGTTTAGTTGCACACCATAATCAACTAATTGTTGTTTCATCCATAAAACATGTGCACCACAGCTACCAGCTGCTACATATTCAGCCTCTGCAGTGGATAAAGCCACAATAGATTGTTTCTTACTGAACCATGATACTAATGAGTTTCCCAGTAAATGGCAAGTTCCACTAGTACTCTTTCTATCTAGTTTATAACCAACAAAATTAGAGTCTGAATAGCTAATTAAAGTACATGTAGCTCCCTTGGGATACCATAATCCCATGTCTTTTGTTCCTAACAGATACTTAATTATCCTTTTAACTGTTGTTAAGTGTGATTCTTTTGGATTTGCTTGATACCTAGCACACATGCATACACTAAACATGATATCTGGCCTACTAGCAGTAAGATAAAGTAGTGAGCCTATCATACCTCTGAATTTAGAAACATCAACAGGTTTACCTTGCTCATCCTTGTCCAGATAACAGGAGGTACTCATTGGAGTAGCCATCTCCTTAGCATTTTCCATGCCAAAATTCTTGATCAACTCATTGCAGTACTTGGTTTGGCTAACAAAGATTCCATTTTCAGTTTGCTTTATTTGCAGTCCAAGGAAAAAGTTCAGCTCACCCATCATTGACATTTCAAACTCACTCTGCATAAGACTTGCAAACTCATTGCACAAATGCTCATTAGTGGCACCAAAAATTATATCATCCACATATATTTGTACAAGTAAAATGTTGTGTGCCTTTTTCTTAGCGAACAAAGTTGTGTCAACTTTACCTCTTTTAAATCCTTTTTCAATGAGAAAATTACTTAACCTTTCATACCAAGCTTTAGGAGCTTGCTTTAAGCCATATAGTGCTTTAGACAGTTTATAAACATGGTTAGGTAATTCATTATTCTCAAAACCAGGTGGTTGACCAACATACACTTCCTCTTGTATAAATCCATTTAAGAAAGAACTCTTAACATCCATTTGATACAATTTAAATCCCATTATGCAAGCATAAGCAAGTAGCATTCTTATAGCTTCTAATCTTGCTACTGGTGCATATGTTTCATCATAATCTATGCCTTCTTCTTGGTTATACCCTTTGGCTACCAATCTAGCCTTGTTTCTTACAATTATACCATTTTCATCTAGTTTATTCCTAAAAACCCATTTTGTACCTATTACTTGACAGTTCTTGGGTTTAAGCACTAGTTTCCAAACTTGGTTTCTTTGAAACTGGTTTGACTCATCTTGCATAGCCATCATCCAATGTTCATCAATTATAACATCATCTATGTTCTTAGGTTCTACTTGAGACACAAATGTCATATGATTACAAGCATTTCTAAGAGATTGTCTAGTAGTTACCCCGTTTGTAATTTCACCAATGGTGTTATCAATTGGATGATTTATGACAGTCCTCCATTCCTTTGGTAGGTCAGGCTATTGTTCTGTTTGCTCCTGCTGTAGCAATTCATTCTTTAAGCTTTCAGCTTCTTCATTGTCCTATTTCTCTTCTAGGAGATTTTTCTCAATTGAATCTGCAAGATCATCAATAACAGAATCCTTTCCCAACCTTTAGGGGTTAGACTCATCAAATATCACATGCACAGATTCCTCAATAGTTTGTGTTCTCTTATTATATATTCTAAATGCTTTACTAGATAGAGAGTAACCTAGGAAAATTCCTTCATCAGCCTTTGCATCAAATTTTCCGAGATTATTCTTTTCATTGTTAAGAACAAAGCATTTGCAACCAAAAACATGTAAATGTGCTATATTTGGTTTTATTCCTTTGTAAACCTCATAAGGGGTTTTCTTTAAGATGGGTCTTATCAAGACTCTATTTAGCACATAGCAGGCTGTATTGACAGCATCTGCCCAAAAATGTTTTGGCAAGCTAGAGTCGTTCAACATAGTTCTTGCTATCTCCTCTAATGATCTATTCTTTCTTTCCACTACTCCATTTTGTTGTGGAGTTCTAGGAGCAGAAAAATTATGTTGAATGCCATGCTCATCACAAAAGTTTTCAAACACTTCATTTTGAAATTCTCCCCCATGATCACTTCTTATAGAAACAATTTTCACGTCCTTTTCATTCTGCACAATTTTTGCCATTTTCTTAAATGCAGCAAATGAATCACTCTTATGAGATAGAAAATATGTCCATGTATATCTAGAGTAATCATCTACTATTGCCAATGCATACGAGCTACCACCAAAGCTTTTGGTTCTAGATGGACCAAACAAATCCATGTGTAAAAGTTGCAAGGGTCTAGTTGTTGAAACAATGTTCTTTGGTTTAAAAGAGACCTTAACTTGCTTTCCTTTTTGACATGTATCACATAGTCCATCTTTCACAAATTTTAGTTTAAGCAAACCAACTACAAGATCTTTATGAATCAGTTTATTCAAGTGGTTCATGTGAATGTGTGCAATTCTTCTATGTCAAAGCCAATTCTTTTCTTCTTTTGAAATAAGATAGCATGTAGTATTTGAAGAGATATTATCTAAATCAAGCATATAGATGTTATCTGTCCTATATCCAATTAATTTCAAATTTTCATCATGTTGATTTTCTATTAAGCAACTATTGGAATTGAATTTTACCTTGAAGCCTTTGTCACATAGTTGACTGATACTTAATAGGTTGTGTTTCAGTCCCTCAAAATATAGTACATCCTCAATGATTGTTGTTGAGTCACTTCCAATGTTGCCAATGCCAAGTATTCTCCCTTTATTGTTGTCTCCATAGGTAACACTACCACTTGACTTAGGGGTAAAAGAGATGAACTTGGTTTTGTCTCCAGTCATGTGCTTGGAACAACCAATGTCAAGATACCATTTCACATTTTTGGCTTTCCAACATACCTACAAAACAGAATCATGTTTGTGCTTTTGGTACCCAAATCTGTTTGGGTTCTTTTGAGTTAGTTGCAGCAATAGTTCCTTTAGGAACCCATATATACTTATATTTATTGTATGATGATTTTCTGTATTGACATGTAGAAGCTGTGTGACCTTTTCTAGCACAAAAAATGCCTTTAACAAATGGTGTGTTTGATGTCTTAGGTGCATCAAAAAATTTCTTGTAAGATTTCTCATGTATCTTAGGTTCGTAGCCTATTCTAGCCTTATCATAAACACATTTTTCCTATCCTAATAAAGCATTCAAGTTGTCTTTATCACTAGTAATTCTAGATAGATCACCATTCAAATGATTTATATGTTTCTCCAAATTGGGACAATTATCACATATAGGTGGTTCCAAAATAGTAGCCAATTTTTTCTTTACAGCACAATTTTCTATTTTTAATTCATCTACCTCTTTGTTTAAAACAAAATTTTTCTCTTCTAGGCATGTGATGGTTTTCTTAGACTTATTTAGCAATCTAGCAAGTCTAATGGATTCTTTATGAAGTTCTTCAAAAGCATTTTGCAATTCATCATAAGAAGGTTGATAATTAGAACTTACTTCACTTTCTGAATCACTATGATTGCTGGCCATCAAACACAGGTTTGCCTTCTCAGATTCAGATTCTTCGGTGGATTCTAGATCATTATCATCCCAAGCAATGTAGGCCTTTCTTGGCTTTCTCCACTTCTTGTCCTTTGAGTCAAACTTTTCAGTTTTGTCCTTCTTTTGCAATTTTGGACAGTTAAGCTTCATGTGGCCAATCTTTCCACATTCATAGCATGTGATGTTGTTGGAAGAGTTGTCACCTTTGCTGAAATTTCTTTTAGGAAAAGTGGATGACTTTCTATTGAAGTTGCCTTTCTTCTTTAGGAAGATCTTGAATTTTCTAACTAGCATTCTCATCTCTTCTTCAGATTCTGCCTCTTGTCCTGAATCATCATCATCACTGTCTTCTACTTCTTTGACTTGTGATTTGAAAGCCAATCCCTTCTTTCTTTTATCAGTTTCTTCACTCTCTTTCAGTTTGTTCAACTCCAATTCATGTTCTTGCAGTTTTCCAAACAATGTGGCAATGGTCATTGATGAGAGGTCTCTAAATTCTGAGATTGCAGTGACTTTAGGTTGCCATTCTCTGCTCAGGCATCTCATTACTTTGTTAATTTGATCCTCATTTGATATAGCCTTTCCAAGACCAGCCAATTGATTTACAATGTGTGTGAATCTCTTTTTCATTTCAGTCATAGGTTCTCCTCGATTCATTATGAACAGCTCATATTCATGTGTGAGGGTGTTCATTCTTGCTCTTTGGACATCTGTGGTTCCTTCATGTGTTATTTGCAATGTATCCCACATCTCCTTTGCTGATTTGCAATTTGAAACCCTGAAAAACTCATCACGGCTTAAAGTAGATGCTATAATATTCTTAGCGCGTGCATTATATTGAACTCTTTTCTTATCATCCTCATTCCATTCAGTTTTAGGCTTATTTCTTGGAGCACCATTGGCATCTACAGTAGAGGGGACAAATGGTCCATTTTCTACTGCATCCCATATGTCAACACCTGCTGCCTCAAGAAAGATTACCATTCTTTCCTTCCAATAGATATACTCAGATCCATTGAAGGCAGGAGGGCGTGCAAGGGAAGCCCCTTCATTCAAACAATCATTAGAAGCCATACTCTTATAGCTGTTAAGCCAAACTTCAGAGTTTAGCTCTGATCCCAATTGTTGTTTTGGCTTCAATGACTCAGAGTTGCGGATTTGTGGCCTCGGGATCTTTTACAAAATCAATGAAAGGTTTATATAAAATCTTGAATTGGAAGATGATGAAGATAAAAGAATAATAACAAGTTATGCAAGTTTCAGATACAAGCATTAACAATCAAGAACGAACTTGCAGGTTTAAGTTTCAGTATTAGTTCAGTTTCAGCAATCAAGAATGGTTTTGATCAACTTAGTTTTGAACACAGATAGCACAAACTTGATTACAATCAGACTCAGGTTTCAATACAGTTTATACAGATCAAGAATAGAAATTATATTGAACTGTAAACATCAAAATCACAGGTTCTTGTTCATAAACAGAAAGTAAAGGAGTTTGAGTTTAGAGATACCACACAACCAGATTTATCCTGGTTCAGTCACCTCCACTGTGACCTACATCCAGTCCCCACTCCACCTGTGGGATTTCATACACTAACACATAAGCTTTACCAGGTAGCTTGAAAAACCTTTACACCACAGAGCACTCCTTCACCTCGAGATACCACACTCTTGTGAAGAGCCTCGATGTTCTTCCTTAGGGATACCTCACCCTAATCACTCAGAGACACTCCCTCTCTCTTTACACTCAAAAAGTAAAACAAAAATTTATTCCTAACTCTCAATAGTCAGATAAACAAATTGACGCACTTATGAGTATTGAAACACTCCTTTTCACAATAAGCTCAAGCAAGAAGATGAATGTTTTTCATGATTGATTTCTCAAAAATAATTTCGTGTGATTATGATATGTTATGATCGATTGTTAAAAGTGTTCCTTTGATCCCTCTTTATATAGAAAACAAGTTATAGTCGTTGGGATCAATCAAAACAGATTTGGATCTGATCACAGAATCTGTTTTCTTGATTCTAGTTCTTGAAATAAGATTCTTCATCAGTTCTTATAGAATTCGCGTCCATCTTGAAAATAATCGTGTCCATCTTGAAAATAAGCGCATCCATCTAGCCATTTAAGATTTTACATCAGACGATTCTTTCGGTGTGAAGTTTCTTCTTCTGTTTCCAAAAAAGTGCAGGCAAGGAAGTTTCTTCTTTTATTTTATTTAAGTGTCATATTTTGTTTATAGTTTACACAGTGCGTCATGATCTTGTGACCTCTTGCTGCTGATATTCCTTGGTTTTCTATCATTGTCAAGCTCTTACATCTTTAGTGTCATAGATTGTTACACTACATAGCTATAATGATGCAACCACCACATCATATATGGACTTATGATGTCTTCCTCAATTTTAAAGGTTCAGATACACGCACTGGTTCTACTGGCAACCTCTGTAATGCACTGCGTCAGAGGGGAATCATCACTTTCTTTGATGAACAAGGCCTTCAAAGTGGAGAAGAAATTAATTCATCTCTTTCCAAAGCCATCAAAGAATCTAGGATCGCCATTCTTGTTTTCTCTAGAAACTATGCCTCATCAGCATACTGTTTGAATGAACTTGTGCTCAACCTTAAATTCTTAAAGGAAGAAGGTCGATTGGTTTGGCCAATATTTTATGATGTTGAGCCAACACAAGTTCGGTATCAGAAAGGGAGCCATGGAGAAGCATTGGCTAAACATGAGAAAAGATACAGCAAAGAGAAATTGCAAGAATGGAAGTCGACTTTGTATGAAGCAGCTAACTTGAAAGGCAGGCACTTCAAAACCAGCGGGTAACTCACAATTCTTTCACTTGTTATTTTTCCTTATATTATTTGGTTGATAAATTTTTTTTTGAACGGTTCAGTACTTAAAAGAGTTTTAAGCTATAAACCAATTAAACAAACACAAAAACACAGCAGAAAAATACCCATGTGGTTCAACCAATGTGGCGGCTTTCTTTCTCTCACTGCAAAGCAGAAAAATATCCCAATCCTTTCACACTCTGATCTTTAGAAAATGGTAATTGTTCCACCTACATGAGAAGAATGCATGCTTACATAGAAACTAAGAACCAATCATAAGTTAGCCTTAAGAGTATCAGCTCCCAAACAGTTCTAGATAGTCTCAACATCAACTAACTAAAACTAACAAAATTAAACGGAGATAGTTTACAATTTACCATCTTCATCTCTTTTAAATTTCAATGGAATTAATGACATTAATACGTTTGAATTATTGTCGTTGAGCAGAAATGAATCTGAATACGATTTTATTGGTAGCATCACTAAAGAAGTATCCAGTAAAATTAATTGAACTCCACTACATGTTACTGATTATCCTGTTGAACTTGAGTCTCGAGTGCTAAAAGTAAAATCACTTCTAGATGTCGAGTCTACAAACAAAGTCAGCATGGTGGGAATTCATGGAATTGGAGGAATGGGCAAAACAACAATTGCACGAGCTGTATATAACTCGATTGCTGATCAATTTGAAGGTAAATGTTTTCTTTCTAATGTCAGAACAAGCAGCCTATTTCACCTTCAAGAGACACTACTATCTAAAATAGTAGGAGAGAAGGATACCAAATTGGGAGATGTCAATGAAGGGGTGTCAATCATAAAGAGTAGGCTCCATCAAAAGAAGGTTCTTCTAGTTCTTGATGATGTTGACGCACTGCAGTAGTTAAAAGCACTAGCTGGAGATTATGATTGGTTTGGTAGTGGAAGCAGAATCATAATAACAACTAGGGATAAACATTTGCTAGCAAGGCATGGAGTTGAAGTTGAAAGAATGTATGAAGTACATAAACTAAACGATGAGGAAGCTTTACAATTGTTTATAAGGAATGCTTTTAAAGAAGAACCAGTCCCTCCCAGTTACTTGAGAACTTCAAAACGTGCTGTATCTTATTGCTCTGGCCTTCCATTGGCTTTGGAAGTAATTGGCTCCAACTTTTATGGTAAAGGAATAGAATAATGGAATTATGCATTGGATGGATATGAAAGAGCCCCTGATAAAGAAATTTTTAGAGTCCTTAAGATAAGCTACGATACTCTGGACGATATTCAGAAGGAAATATTTCTTGATGCTTGTTTCTTCAAAGGTGAAAAATTGGAATATGTCAAAGATATGCTTCAAAGTGTTCGTGGTATCACATTAGAATATGCCATTAGAGTGCTGATTGATAGATCCCTCATATAGATTGAATATGGTCGTCTGACAATGCATGACTTGGTACATGACATGGGTGGAGAAATCATTCAACAAGCATCCCCTGGCGAACCCGGTGATCGCAATAGATTATGGTCCTATCAGGATCTTCACGTTCTACAAGAGAACACGGTAAGTAAGAGCAATATGCGCTGTTCTAGTAAGTATGACTTATTAATTGTTATCGATATTAAACATTAGGGGGAATTACATTGACCTCGGTTTGATTTAATTACATCAAGCATCCTCTAGTTTCAGAAATTATATTAGCATTTGTTGAAGCTTATGTTATCATTACACTTGTATCCATGTAGGGTGATGATTGAAACTACATTGATCTTGCCTAGGGGAGGTGAGTATAACTTTTGAAACTAGAGGAATGTCAGGTGTAATTAAGTTAAATCTCAAGAGTGATCCTGCTAATTTTCTCAAATGCTTTGTTTGGTTTGAAAGAGGAAATTGAGAGAGAGAATTTTGTGGCCGTGTATAAGAATTTTGAGTTCTTCGACCAAATTTTTAAAGAGATTTAATATTGTATAAATTATCAATTCTCATTAATCTTCTATTGGAGTTTTAATTTCTTCTTTTAACACTTTTCTCAATACTTTTAATTCTAAAAATAAATCAAGACCTTCAATATTTGAATGTTCACTAAATCTTTAAAAATATTCAACCTTAATACAATATTTTGTCAAATGGGAGACCTCAAAAATTTGAAGTGAAAATATTAAAATTTTATTATATATATATATATATATATATATATATATATATATATATATATATATGATTGATTTTCGATTACATTGCATATGATTGATTTTCGATCTCAATAAAGCATGCAATGTATGCGGAAGACATTGTATGCATAATTAGGTCTTGTTACCCAACCACTTGCCAAACTAATGGGTAAGGTAATTAATTACCTGCATAATGTGCAAGGATATGGGGATAGGCTATACCTGCAACATTTAATAGGTATGGATACGAGTACGGATACTCTAATACCCACCCTATCCTATGCCCACATACGTATATATTCTTATTTGCTTAATTATTTTATATCTAATATTTAAATATATTCTTATATATAGTTATATTACATTAAATTTAAAAATTGAAATGTCATTTAGTTATTTCTTTCATATTCTTCCTATATATCATCACTGCTTTTTTTGTACAAAAAAATTGTGTTTTCCCACTCAACCTAGGACACATGTCAGCTCAATGAAAAAAATTTCTCGCTCAACAAAAGAAGGGTCTTCTACTATAGCTTTTTGATTTTTTTAGGCTGATGAAATAATAAATTTGCCCATTCAAATATGTTGCCACGTCTCCATCCTTAAGGGTATTTTCGTCTGTTTGATTATTTTAACCATCCTCAACTATCAACACGTGTTCCTGAAGTTGTCTTCACATTGCTTGTGTGTAGTGAAACAAATCAACTTGCGTGGGTTTTGTACTGAGAAAGCATTCTCAGATTTTATAACTTAAAAGAAAAAGAATTAATAAAATACATTATTTTATACTCAGCTTTTGATTTTAGACTTTCTATCATGTCACTCAACTCACTGTGCTGTTGTCTATCAACTGGCGCTACTGTCATCATCGTTTCTTGCTGTAGCTATTGCTTCTCATTTCCCTCTCTACACGGCACATGTATCTGGGATGTGTTTGGGTAAACAATTTAATTAAGAGCTTATGATATAAGACCTTATTACATGAGAGCTTATGTCATAAGCGCTTGAAGAAAGGAAAATAAAGAAAGGAAAATAAAGAAAGGGGCATGAGAGGATTCAAATAGTGAAAAACATGGAGATGGTGTTTAGTGCTTATGATAATTCCATAAGCTTCTCCCAGTGACTTATGAAAATAAGTCAAAAACTCCTTATGGGATGGCATAAGTTATTTTTATAAGCTCTGCCAAACACACTGCATAAGAGCTTATGTCATCAGATAAGTCAAAAGGAACTTAAATAAGCTCTTCCAAATGTCACCCTATTGCTTCTCTCCTTTTCTTCTCTACACTGCTACAGCTGGGTTACAACTCCATCAGCTCACAAAGTTTTCAATCTCTTAAGGTTTCAACTTCTTCATTCCTTCATTTTTGTTGTTGTTCTTTTTTCATTCGTTTAATTGTTCTCCTATTGTTCATTTAGCTGGTTTCATTGTTTTCCTTGATTTATTCCCTAGTTCTGTGTATGATTGTCATCGCCTTTTATTTGTATTTTGGTTTTAACCGTGACATCAATATTGCTTTAGGAGTGTAAGGGGAGGGTTTTTGACCAAACTGGGTTCCTTTTAGAAACTATTTACCAGTTTAGGGTTGTTCTGAAACTATTTACCAATGGGGGGTCATTTTGAATATTTTATTATTTTTGGATCTGACGGGTCAAAGGCACCACTGCAGATGGCGCCTTTGAAGGCGCCACTGCAGTTGGCGTCTTTGACTTTTATTAAAAAAAAAAAAACAATGAAAAGGGTAGGCACATTTGGCAGTGGCGCCTCCCCCTGCTAGCTACAGTAGCGCTACTGTAGCTAGCAGCCCCTTTCCCTTTTTTTTTTTTTTTTAAATTTTGATTTTTTTTAAAAAGATAAAAAATTTATTTATAAAAATACTCATTCACCAAATAATGAACTGAATTCACCAGATATTTGTACCCGATTCACCAGATATTTACACATACTTAACCAAAAAAAATTATTTCTCAAAAAAACCCATTCACTAGATAATGAACTGAATTCACCAGATATTTATACCCGGTTCACCAGATATAAAGTAAAAAACCACCGACTATTTTTAACATGAAAATACCACCTACTTACAGCTTTGGATGCCTCATCAGGAGTTGAGAATACAACAAATCCTGATCCTGATCATCGACTTATGCCATTGCACATATTTTTTTTTACTGAGATATTTACCAGATATTTACACATACTTAACCAAAAAAATTTATTTGGTTAAGATAGCAGTTATGCATGCTCTTCCACAACTCATCTTCTGCTTCTTTACCCTGCCTCCCAAAGCAGTTATCAACCCTTTCATCTCCCTTTCTTACAAATCAATTTGCTAAAAAATCATGATGTCAAAACGTGCTGGTTTATGTGAACATGGAACCATTTTATTTATCAAAATTTTCATACTTGTACTCAATAATTTTTTTCACCAGATATTTGTACCCGATTCACCAGATATTTACACATACTTAATAAAAAAAATTATTTCTCAAAAAAACCCATTTACCAGATATCTAAACTAGTAAATAGTTTCTAAATGGAACCCAGTTTGGTCAAAAAGCCGAAAAAGGAAGATAGCAGAACGAACGTGTAGAAAAAGAAAAAGAAAAAGAAAAGGGGAGGTGAACCTCTGATCCTCCAAATTTTTCATTATAATTAACTTGTGCAATCTCAGTAAAAAAAATATATGTGCAATGGCATAAGTCGAGGATCAGGATCAGGATTTGCTGTATTCTCAACTCCTGATGAGGCATCCAAAGCTGTAAATAGGTGGTATTTTCATGTTAAAAATAGTCGGTGGTTTTTTACTTTAAAAATGATTTCTTTTCCCTTTATTGTGTGGTAGCTCTTGGAGATGAATGACAAAATGGTTGTAAGCAAACATCTATATGTGACTCTGCAATGCTCTCACCAAATAAATTTTTTTTACTACTGTAATAATTGATGAATATTTATTGGTGTAAATTGTTATTGCTATTATTATTTTTTCTCCTGTAGTGCTGAGGTGGTGGCCTCACAAATATTTGGGATTTTTTTTATTTCAATTATTATATTATTTTGTCTGTTTTATTGGTTATTTTATTATTTTCTATTATTTTATTTATTTTGTTTGTTGGTTGCTTGATCAGGAAGGGATTCATTTATTAGGATTAGAGGATTAGATATGGTCAACTCATTATCTGGTGAATGGTTTTTTTGAGAAATAATTTTTTTGGTTAAGTATGTGCAAATATCTGGTGAACCGGGTATAAATATCTGGTGAATTCAGTTCATTATCTGGTGAATGAGTTTTTTTGATAAATAAATTTTTTTGGTTAAGTATGTATAAATATCTGGTGAATCGGGTACAAATATCTGGTGAATTCAGTTCATTATTTGGTGAATGAGTATTTTTATAAATAAATTTTTTATCATTTTAAAAAAAGTCAAAATTTAAAAAAAAAAAAAAAAAAGGAAAAGGGGCTGCCAGCTACAGTAGCGCTACTGTAGCTAGCAGGGGGAGGCGCCACTGCCAAATGCGCCTCCCCTTTTCATTTTTTTTTTAAAATAAAAGTCAAAGACGCCAACTGCAGTGGCGCCTTCAAAGGCTCCATCTGCAGTGGCGCCTTTGACCCGTCAGACCCAAAAATAATAAAATATTCAAAACGACCCCCCATTGGTAAATAGTTTCAGAACAACCCTAAACTGATAAATAGTTTCTAAAAGGAACCCAGTTTAGTCAAAAAGCCGTAAGGGGAAATGAATAACTGAAAGTTTGTTAAACTATTATATTTTGTTATATTCAGTTAGTTTAGTTAAGTGTTAGTTGAGAGTTGGTTAAGCTAGCTCTAGCTCTTGGATCATTGTATATAAACAACAATTGTATCATTACACAGATGAGATAATTCATAACAATACTTCTATCATCTATTACACTCTTCCACTCTTTGGCCTTTCTCTCTTTTCCTCTTGATGCACTGATACCTTTATGGTATCAGAGTTCAAGATCCTGAAATGGCCACCACACCTGCGCAAACTCAATTGTCTCAGTCAATGGTTCCAATTTCGGTGAAGCTAGAAGATGACAACTTCTTGACGTGGAAGATGCAAGCCATAGGCACAATCAAAGCTCACAAATTGCAGAAATACTTTTCTGAATCTGATTCTGGTGGGAAACCTAGAAAATTCTTGAATGAGGAGGATCGATTATTGGGAAAGATCAGTGATGTGTATGAAGGTTGGGAGCAGCAAGATCAACATGTGTTCACATGGCTTCTAGCCTCAATGTCTCAGAACCTCCATGCAAGAATGGTTGGGTGTGAACATGCGTTTCAGATCTGGCAGAAATTGATGATGTATTTTGCTTCCCAAACAAGGGCCAAAGTGAGCCAGCTAAAGACTCAGTTGAAAAGCATCAAGAAAACAGGTACAATGAATGAGTATCTTCTTTCTATCAAAAAGATTGTTGATACTTTAGCCTCAGTAGGATCCCCAATCAATGATTCAGATCATGTAGAAATCATATTAGATGGCCTGTCAGATGAGTATGATTCTATAGTTACCTCTATAATCTCAAGAACAGACCCTTATTCCATACCTGAAATGGAAACTTTGCTTATGACAATTGAAGAAAGAATAGAAAAGCATAAGACCAGTGTCACTGATGTGTCCATGCAAGCCAACTTAGCTCAAAATCAACAACAAAACTAGTATCAGAATAGTTATGACAAAAACAATAGCCACTATGAAAGAGGAAACAACAGTAGAGCACCAAATTACAGCTCAAATCGAGGAAGATTCAGTGGTAACAACTCATACAGAGGAGGCTTCAATAGAGGCAGAGGAAGGTCTTCTAGAGGAGGTGGCAGAGGTTTCACCAAACCACAGTGCCAAATCTGTGAAAGATATGGGCACATTGCCCTGAACTGCTGGTATAGGTTTGATAACAGCAATCAAAATTCCAATCAAGCACAGAATCGAGCTATGTTAGCAGAAGCTACTCATGATGACAATGCACAAATGTCAGCTTACATGGCAGTTCCAGAGACTCTTTATGACCCTGCTTGGTATCCTGACTCAGGTGCCACCAATCACTTGACTCCTAGAGATGGTAATCTGATGGCAAAACTCACATGAGTGGAGATTCTAGGATAAAGATGGCAGATGGGACTTCCACTTCGATTCAACACATAGGTAATTCATTCTTCTATCCTTCAAACTCTTTGAAACCCCTATACTTGAACAATCTTTTACATGTCTCTAACATCTCAAAGAACCTTCTAAGTGTCTCTCAATTTGCAAAGGACAATAAAGTTTATTTTGAGTTTCATCCTAATGCTTGCTATGTTAAATGTCAGGTAACTAATAAGACCCTTCTTGAAGGCAAGCTTAGGAATGGACCCTATGCCTTTGACAACATCAACCTTACTAATAGTTTTAGATCCAGCAATAACACTTGTAATGTTACCACTATTTGTAACAAGTCTACTCCAGCAACTTGGCATGCTAGGCTAGGCCACCCCTCTCCCAAAATTGTATCTCATGTACTCAAGAAATGTAATATTGCCATTGATATGAATAAAATACCTATAGTTTGTAAAGCTTGCTGCCTTGGCAAATCACATAAAATGCCTTTTCTTTGTCTCGTAAAGCTGTTTACTTGAACCACTGCAACTGATCTATTCTGACATATGGGGCCCATCCCCAATTCCCTCAAGTAATGGTTCAAGATATTACATCCATTTCATTGATGCACACACAAAGTATACCTGGATTTATCTTTTGCAAAACAAGTCTCAAGCCTTGGCCTCATTTGTACACTTTAAAACTCATATTGAAAACCTTACTGGCCACAAAATCAAATCACTGCAAACAGACAATGGGAAAGAGTACATAGCCTTTGCCAAATTTCTCTCCAATCATGGCATCTATCATAGATTCAGCTGTCCATACACACATGAGCAAAATGGCTCAGCCGAAAGGAAACACAGGCACATAACTGAAATGGGCTTAACACTACTGGCCAACGCTTCTCTACCACTTCATTTTTGGGGAGAAGCATTCACCACAACAGTCTATCTAATAAACTGTCTTCCAACACCACTCCTTGACAATCAAATCCCTCTTGAAACACTTTTTCACAGAAAACCAGACTATGCCTCTCTTAGAACATTTGGCTGTGTATGTTACCCTTACACAAGACCTTACAACAAGCATAAAGTTCAATACAAGTCAGAACAATGTCTATTTTTAGGTTACAGTGACAAACATAAAGGGTATATCTGCTTATCTCCCACAGGCAGAACCTATATATCAAGGCATGTTATATTTGATGAGATGCAATTTCCTTTAAAGTCTAATCCTAACTTCCTCAATTCTCACTCAATTTCAACTCCTGCATATGATATTTCTACTTTGCCTTCTATTCCTATTCTGTCATCATCTGGACCTATTACTTGCTCTAACCGGTTTTCTGTTTTGCAACATGTACCTGAGCTTGGTACATCAGCTCAAAATCCCAACTCTGTCCCTGCCGCACCATCTGTCCCAGAATCACCCTGTGTTGAATCACAAACCACTGCTTCTGCTCCTACTGTCAACACTGAAACAGCTATGCCATCAGTTCCCTTATCTGCACAGGAAGTCACTAACTGTCATCCAATGATCACTAGAAGGAAAGCAGGAATTTCCAAGCCTAAAGTGCTCATAGCCACTACAGATCTCTGTGAAACTGAGCCCAAGTCTGTCAAAAGTGCTCTTTCCAATCCCACGTGGAAATTAGCTATGCAACAAGAATATGAGGCTCTATTAAAGAAAAACACATGGACTCTTATCACTCTTCCTCCAGGCAGAGATGCAATAGGATGCAAATGGGTGTTTAGAATTAAAAGAAGTGCAGATGGCTCAATTCAGAAGTATAAGGCAAGACTTGTTGCCAAAGGTTTTCACCAACAACACGGGTTCGATTTCTTTGAAACTTTCAGCCCTGTGGTCAAACCAACTACAGTCAGAATTGTTCTAACTCTTGCCCTCACACACAATTGGCCTATTAGACAAATAGATGTTAATAATGCATTCTTAAATGGAGACCTTAGTGAGGAGGTGTTTATGGTGCAGCCCCGGGGGTTTGTGCAAGGCAATGGTTCCCTAGTATGCAGACTAAACAAAGCACTATATGGTCTCAAACAAGCTCCAAGAGCTTGGTTTAACAAACTGCAGCAGCATCTTGTTCAATTGGGCTTTCACTCCACTAAGTGTGATAATTCCCTGTTTGTCAGAATTTTAGGAGCTATTACCACTCTAGCCCTAGTTTATGTGGATGACATCCTCATAACTAGTAACTCTCCCTCAGCAATTGCTGATTTAATACATGACATTAATGTCAAGTTCCCACTTAAAGACCTTGGAGGTCTGAACTATTTTCTAGGCATACAAGCCACTGTAACAACAGATAAGGTCTGCCTTTCTCAAACAAAATACATAAATGACTTGCTTGTCAAAGCCAAAATGGGAGAAGCCAAACCCATGAAAACTCCAATGGTTACTGGACTGAAACTATCTGCTAATGACAGCCCTGATGCTACTGATCCAAGCTTGTACAGGTCCATCGTCGGAGCCCTTCAGTATGTAACTGTGACTCGGCCAGACATAGCTTATGCCGTGAACAAAGTCTGCCAATTCATGCATGCTCCAAAGGAACCACATTGGCAAGCAGTAAAAAGAATTCTCAGGTATCTAAGTGGTACTGCAACACATGGAATCACTCTTACAAGAACCTCTGGACTGACATTAACAGCATTTTGTGATGCTGATTGGGGCTCAGACCCGGATGATAGAAAATCAACCACTGGCTATTGCGTGTTCCTTGGTTCCAATCCCATATCTTGGTCATCCAAAAAGAAGCATGTAGTGTCTCGATCGAGCACTGAGGCTGAGTACAGAAGCTTAGCAGCCGTTGTAGCTGAACTAACATGGGTAAAATCCCTCTTATCTGAACTGAATTACTCCATTCCTCAGCCTCCAACAGTATTTTGTGACAACCTAAGTGCTATCATGCTAGCTGCCAATCCTATCCTTCACTCAAGAACTAAGCATTTTGAGCTAGACCTCTACTTTGTTAGAGAGAAGATCCAACAGAAGGAACTAATGGTGCATCACATCCCCTCCACAGAACAGACTGCAGATGTTCTCACTAAGGCAGTAACCCACTCCATCTTTGAGAAATGCAAGACAAACTCAGGGTGTTAGACTCCACACCCTTGAGTTTGCAGGGGGTGTAAGGGGAAATGAATAACTGAAAGTTTGTTCAACTGTTATATTCAGTTAGTTTAGTTAAGTGTTAGTTAAGAGTTGGTTAAGCTAGCTCTAGCTCTTGGATCATTGTATATATACAACAATTGTATCATTACACAGACGAGATAATTCATAACATACTTCTATCATCTATTACATTCTTCCAATCTTTGGCCTTTCTCTCTTTTCCTCTTGATGCACTGATACCTTTAAGGAGAAGGCAACAGATACTGTTTTACTGACTGGTGCATATAACCATTACATTGTATGAAATCATGTGTAAAACCAGGTTACAAGGTTTGTTCTATAGTGACTCTGATACATGTTTTAATCTGCTGTCCTTTTTCACTGGAATATATTTCGATAATGGTCAAATGCTTGGCATTAGGGATTTGATTCACTAGTGGAAAATATACATTAGACGGTAAAGGTTTACGTCAGTTAACCAAAAACTAGACGTTAAAAAGGGGGCGGTGGCAGTTTTGTAAATATCAGACTTCATTAATTCACTGTTAACGTCAGTTGTTTTAAGGACTGACGTTAAAAGTGAGGCGGTGGCAGTTTTGTAAATATTAAATCACTATTTGCGTCAATTGTTTATGAACTGACGTTAAAAGTGTTTTGCAAGAAATTATTAACACTTTTAACGTCAGTTGTTTATAAAACTGACGTTAGAAGTGTGATTTTTACTCCAGTTAAATAAATAACTGACGTAAATAATCAACTCATTCCTATCTTTCTTTCGTTGTCATCTCCCTGTTGTCACTCTTAACGCAGATCATCACTCCATATAGTGCAGTTTATTTCTAATCTTTTTTTTAAAAAAAGTTTATTTTTAATCTTATTTAATTAGCTTGAATTAGTAAACAAATTCTTGTGCAAATTAAAATAAATAAACACTTAACATAAAACAAGTTATATATGTATAATAAAATCGTATCTCATTGAAGCGATTCTAAGTTACAATTACATGATTAAAAGATAAAAAATTTCCGCAAGATAGCACTAAAATATAAAAAAGTTTCTGCTTCAACATCATTTTCTTCTCAGTCATGTCCTCAGACACTCCAATATTGAATGCATCTCCTCCCTTACTTGAAGTCCTTGATGCTCCATCTGAATCCACAGTCACTTTGGAGCCGTGGCAGAGTGAAGGGTGCACTCGATCTGTTTCAGCAATATTCTTGGAACAACCACTTGGTTCCAAAGCTGAGGTTTTGGAACTGTAGCTGCTGATTCTCCGGAAGGATGATAGTGTGTGCAATTCACATAATGCGATTTACACACCCTTATCACCCATGTAATGCGATTTACACAACCTCAGAAGTTGTTTGACCATTAAGACAGAGACCTTTAAGTCTAGGTATAGGAAGAAAGAGTGATGAAGTTAATCTCCATGGCAGACCCATATTGTTTAGCAGAAAAATTAAAGGAAGGAAGGAAGCTATTTATAGGAGCAGGGGATGAAGTTACTAGTGTTGGTGTAAGCCCTAGAGGCCAATGTATTTCTTTAGACTTACATTTGTATCTTGCTATTTCATATATATATATATATATGATATGAGGCATTCCAGTTTATTGTGTTACTTGTTTAAACATAATAAAGTCCTTAGAATAGAAATTTATATAGAATATCAAGTATATGACTTGATCGTGAGACACTATTGAACAATGAAATCCTATTCTTAAATATCCGTAGTCAAGTATTTTATTAATAAGGACAATAATAATACAATTGAGACTATTATGTGTGCAGACTGATGACCACATCTCACGGGTCATAGATATGAGATATCTAGTTGCCACATAGGTACGCATTAAGGTAATGATGTACTGGATTGACCCACCATGAGAACACTACATGGAGCGTTATGTGAGTGTCATAAGTAGTTCTCATAGTGACAATGGTGTATGTAATCCTTCGACCTGAAATCACTACGATCCCTACATGAGGAGTCGTGTGCTTTAATATCGTCAAACGTCATCTGTAATAGGATGATTATAAAGACGATCATTGGGCATACCACGAGCCATGCAGAGGGATGTGAGTGACCTAGATGGAATTTGTCCCTCCTACATAACAGGAGTAATATCTGTGGGCCCCTGATAGAGTGAGACTGTAAAATGCATGGCCGTGCTGAAATGAGTCAATATGAGATATTGACCTCATTTGTTGTTAAGTCTACTCGGGTATCAGGGAACATGATATTGAACCATACAAGGGTGACACATTCTATGCCTTGTGTTCAATATAGATATATGGACAAAGGGATAACAATGCACATGAATATTTGTCACAGAAAGGTTTCGTCAAATCACTGACTTTCTCACTACTTAGGTAGCAGTGATGTATTGCTAGATACCGCTCACTGTTTGTAATATTAAATGGGATTTAATATTACTGCTAACGTATTGGGAACCTATAGGGTCACACACAAAAGAGCGGATTAAAAGAAGCATTAAAAGAAAGTTGGACTTTCCTATTGGGCCTAGCGCATGGTAGATGGGCTTAGGTCAAATGTTGCTCACTAACTCACTTAAGGAGGTGATACTATAAGTAGACCACTTAAGTTGTTGTGCCCACACAGTTGATAACCTAGCCGCACAAAAGAGAGTAAGTGTGAACAACAAAGTCTCGGTTTTGAAGCTAGCATCGTGAGAGACAGAGACGCTTCGGTTCGTGACGTTGGACGCTCACGGAATCCGCTCGTGTGGATACCTCTAGAGACACCGTTCGTGCGGTGTTCGTGATAGACGAATTTCAACAAACAGCCATCGCTTCAAGAGGTAAAATTTCGAATCATGAATCATGACCATTCGCAAGGATCCTTCGATGGGAATTTTTCCGCTGCGTTTCTTTTGTTTTATACGCAAATTCCCAACAGTGGTATCAGAGCCGCTTGCGAAACCATGATTCTATTATGTGGTTTATCCGTTATGTATGATAACATGTTTGTAATGTGAATCGTTTTCTGAAAATTGTTTTTGAAAATCGTTTGCATCCGGTTTTGCGAAACCTTGTTTATGTGATTTTCGTATGTATATGATATATATGTCTATTGCATGTTTGTGTATATATGCGATATGTACATTGGTTCTGAATCCTTATTATGTTCTGCGATGGCATCAAATGTTGATGTTAAACATGATTGTTTTCAGTTCTGTGTTGGCGGCGTTAAGGGGTTTCAGACATGAAAAGTTCATGTTGTTGCGGCTGAGGTTCCAAGTGTTGAAACCGTAGCCGTCGTTCCTTGCAACGTGAAGTGTTCACGGGCCTTGCGGTTTTAGGGTTGAAAGGTTGACGCCCTAGCCACCAAGGAAGCGAGGCATACTTCGGAATTTCGGAATTTCCAGCGGGACCCCCGTGCTACCTCTGCGTAGTGTGTAATTTCGAAATTCAAATTTTGAAATTTTATGTCACCATTTAATAATTATATCAATCACAATAAATGTGATTTATAGTAACATCAATTATAATAAATGTGATTTATTATATATATGTTACGGTTTCAAAATTCAGATTTTGAAATGTGATTTATATCAATCACAATAAATGTGATTTATAGTAACATCAATTATAATAAATGTGATTTATTATATATATGTTACGTTTTCAAAATTCAGATTTTGAAATGTGATTTATATCAATTACAATAAATGTGATTTGTTACAATAAATGTGATTTATGTTAATTGAATAAATGTGATTTATGTCAATTACAATAAATGTGATTTGTGGTAACAACAATTGCAATAAATGTGATTTATGTCATTTACAATAAATATGATTTATAATAAATGTGATTTGTGGTAACAACAATTGCAATAAATATGATTTATAGTAACATCTATTATAATAAATGTGATTTATTATATATATATATATATATATATATATATATGTTATGTTTTCAAAATTCAGATTTTGAAATCTCTAATTTATGAAATTAATAATAATAATGATTATGTGTTATTATTGGTTGTTACTATTTATTTGGTGATGTATGGTGAATAGTTATGGCCTTAGTCCTTTTACCTTTTAGTTTATATTTTGAAATACGGCCTGCGTGCCGTGCCTTTCTCTTATATTCCATATGTATCTTCTTTTCTCATCTCACTCCCCTCATATGTAAAATGAGGTTTCTGTTTATGTAATGTAATGATGGAGACAAGAAGACGCTATCACGTGGGAGATCTTGCTTGGAGAAGCTTGGACGCTCCTAGGTTTTAGTTTAGATTCTCTCATTGGCTTGGGAGAATCAATGCGTTAGGGGCCATAACCATATCACATTTATTTACCTTATATATGTATGAGATGCATGTATGTATATAGTATGTTAAAAGATGTTTAACTAATATATGTATGAGATGCATGTATGAAAATAGTAAGTTAAAGAGTTTAACAAATGATGAGATCAAGTTTTAATCAAATCCCTCAAAAGGAAATATTAAGTCACATTTAAAGGCCTTCTGATGCATGGCACTCGTCAAGACTACTATCGATTAAGTGTGGGTCCGCCAAAGCAGGGTACCTTTATCTATAATAGTAAGGCGCGATGGGACAAATGTAATGTTCAACTGCTATCCATTGGGTCTGACTTAACTAAGCCAACTTCAATATGATTGAAAGGCTTAGAGGCTCATAAGTTGGGCTTTAGTCCATGTGATGGATTAGAATAAGAGTTATTCACCCAACTATCCAAGAGTTGCATGAGATGCAATTGGAAAGTGTTTCCTACCTAAATAACCGAATTTTGGGTGATCAGCCAAAGCAGACTTAAAGCTAGGTGAAATATGGATCTTGGCCCACTAGAAAATCTTTCAACGGGATTTTCCGAATCAATGATGAGGGTCATTGTTTTGAGTAAAATAGTGGGAGGCGTATTTAATTAAAGACCTTATTAAATAACTTCATGGCATGATACTTATACTTTGCATATTTATCTCTGTAGATTACCATGGCATCAAACACATCAAGTAACCTGTCATTGCGATCCGTCCTTGAGAAGGACAAACTATCCGGAACGAATTTTCTGGACTGGTACAGAAACTTGAGGATTGTCCTCAAACATGAGAAAAAGCTGTATGTTCTTGAGGAGCCTATCCCTGAGAAGCCACCGGCTTCAAGTGCTCCTAGGGCTGACAGGGATGCTTATAAGAAGCATCAGGATGACGCCTTAGACGTGGGCTGTCTTATGCTTGCTGCCATGACCTCTGAGCTGCAAAAGCAACATGAGACCATGGAGGCGTACGATATGATCGTGCACCTCAAGCTGCTCTACCAAGAGCAAGCAAGCAAGAGGAACTGCCCAAAATATACGGAAGAAAGCAAGAAGAAGAAGGGAAGTGAGACTTCCACTTGGTATGTTTGTTATAGAAGTCAATTTATCTACTTCGCATCATGGGTATTAGATACCGGATGTGGTTCTCACATTTGTACAAATGTGCAGGATCTAAACAGGAGTAGACCATTGGCAAAGGGCGAAGTCGACCTACGAGTTGGAAATGGAGCAAAGGTTGCTGCTTTAGCCGTAGGGACTTATGTATTGACTTTGCCCACTGGGCTTACTATTCGAGTTAGAGAGAACTGTTATTTTGTGCCTGCAATTAGCAGGAATATCATTTCCGTTTCTTGTTTGGACAAGAGTGGTTTTTCTTTTATAATAAAGAACAAAAGTTGTTCTATTTATTTGGATGATATTTTCTATGCTAGTGCACACATGAGTAATGGGCTTTATGTCCTTGATCTTGAAATGCCCATCTATAACATAAATACTAAGAGGATCAAACCAAATGAGTTGAACCCGTCTTATCTTTGGCATTGTCGTTTAGGCCATATAAATGAGAAGCGCATTTCGAAGCTCCATAAAGATGGACTCTTGGACTCATTTGATTATGAATCATATGAGATATGCGAGTCTTGTTTATTGGGAAAGATGACTAAAGCTCCATTCACCGGCAAAGGTGAAAGAGCCAACGATCTTTTGGGTCTTATACATAGTGATGTATGCGGACCCCTAAACACATTAGCTAGAGGTGGTTTTCAGTACTTCATCACATTTACTGATGATTTCAGTAGATATGGATTTGTGTATCTTATGAAACATAAATCGGAATCCTTTGAAAAGTTCAAGGAATTCAAAAATGAGGTACAAAACCAACTTGGTAAAAATATTAAAGCTCTTCGATCAGATCGAGGTGGTGAATATTTGAGCCTAGAGTTTGATGATCATCTGAGAGAGTGTGGGATTTTATCTCAACTCACTCCACCTGGAACACCACAATGGAATGGTGTTTCTGAGAGGAGAAATCGAACCTTGTTGGACATGGTTCGGTCTATGATGAGTCATGCAAACCTTCCAAACTCCTTTTGGGGATATGTTCTATTGACAGCAGCTTTTACACTTAACCGTGTTCCATCCAAAACGGTAGAAAAGACACCATATGAGATATGGACTGGTAGACGACCCAGCATGTCTTTTATGAAGATTTGGGGTTGTGAAGCATATGTAAAACGTCAAGTTTCTAATAAGCTTGATCCCAAATCTGATAAATCCTTCTTTGTGGGGTATCCCAAAGAAACCAAGGGATACTATTTCTATAATCCTTCCGAAGGCAAAGTGTTTGTCGCACGGACTGGTGTATTCCTAGAAAAGGAGTTTATCTCCATTGGAACCAGTGGGAGAAGATAGAACTTGAAGAAATTCAAGAATCACAGAGTAGTGACCTACCATTGGTGGAACAGGAGCAACCTTCCACTGAATCTTTGTGGAGGAACAACCCGCTCCAGTAGCACAAGACCAGCGTAGGTCTAACAGGATACGTCACCAGCCTGAGAGATATGGATTTCTCATGACTCCACAAGGTGATGTAATGCTCATGTATCAAGATGAGCCTGTGACCTACCAGGAGGCCATTCGGCCCGAGACCGAGAAGTGGCTTGAGGCCATGAAATGCGAGATGGATTCCATGTACACCAACCAGGTATGGACCTTGGTAGAGCCACCTGAAGGGGTAAAACCTATAGGGTGCAAGTGGGTTTTCAAAAAGAAAACTGACATGGATGGTAAGGTACACACCTTTAAGGCGCGATTGGTCGCTAAGGGTTTTAAGCAAATTCATGGTGTCGACTATGATGAGACCTTTTCACCTGTTGCGATGCTTAAATCCATCCGGATCTTACTTGCTATCGCTGCATACCATGATTATGAGATATGGCAGATGGATGTCAAAACTGCCTTCCTTAATGGAAAGCTTCTTGAGGATGTGTACATGACACAACCTGAAGGCTTTGACATTTCGAGAGGATGCCCGAAAGGTATGTAAATTGCAGCGGTCAATCTATGGATTGAAGCAAGCTTCGAGAAGTTGGAACCTTCGTTTTGATGATCTTTGTAAGACAGATGACGGATTCATCAAAAATGAAGATGAACCTTGTGTCTACAAGAAGGTTAGTGGGAGCATTGTTGTTTTTTCGGTGTTATATGTAGATGACATATTACTCATTGGAAATGACATCCCTACACTACAAAATGTAAAGACATGGTTAGGGAATTGCTTCTCTATGAAAGATTTGGGTGAGGCTACCGATGTATTGGGAATCGGGATCTATAGGGATAGATCGCTGAAATTGCTTGGCCTAAGTCGAGTACATACATAGACAAAGTGTTGAGACACTTTAACATGCATGAATCCAAGAAAGGACTCTTGCCTATGTCACATGGTATATGCCTATCAAAGGCACAATCCCCTTCCACTCAAGAAGAAAGGGATCGCATGAGTAAGATTCCATATGCATCCGCAATTGGATCTATCATGTATGCCATGTTATGTACTCGACCAGATGTATCGTATGCTTTAAGCATATCGAGCGGTGTACCGATCGATCCCTGTGAAAGTCATCGGTCTCTGTTGTCAAGAGCATCCTTAAGTACTTGAGAAGAACTAAGGATTCGTTCTTGGTATATGGAGGTGAGGAAGAGCTTGTTGTAATAGGTTACACCGATGCTAGCTTCCAGACCGATAAGGATGATTCCAGATCGCAATCTGGTTATGTGTCCTGTGAGCTGGAAAAGTTCGAAGCAGGAAACAGTTGCCGATTCTACTACAGAGGCTGAGTATATTGTTGCCTCCAATGCAGCAAAGGAGGCTGTTTGGATCAGGAAGTTCATTACTGAGCTTGGTACGGTTCCTGGTATTGTGGACCCCATTTATCTCTATTGTGATAACAATGGGGCCATTGCACAAGCTAAGGAACCTAGATCTCATCAGCGATCCAAACATATACTTAGGCGCTTCCATCTCATTCGAGAGATTATCGATAGAGGAGATGTGAAGATATGCAGAGTACCAACACTTGATAACGTTGCTGACCCACTTACGAAACCTCTTGCTCAACAGAAGCATGAAGGTCACACTAGGTCGATGGGCATTAGATTGATGCCTGATTGGCTCTAGTGCTAGTGGGAGATTGTTGGTGTAAGCCCTAGAGGCCAATGTATTTCTTTAGACTTACATTTGTATCTTGCTATTTCATATATATATATGATATGAGGCATTCCAGTTTATTGTGTTACTTGTTTAAACATAATAAAGTCCTTAGAATAGAAATTTATGTTCAATAGAATATCAAGTATATGACTTGATCGTGAGACACTATTGAACAATGAAATCCTATTCTTAAATATCCGTAGTCAAGTATTTTATTAATAAGGACAATAATAATACAATTGAGACTATTATGTGTGCGGATCGATGACCACATCTCACGGGTCATAGATATGAGATATCTAGTTGCCACATAGGTACGCATTAAGGTAATGATGTCTCTGGATTGACCCACCATGAGAACACTACATGGAGCGTTATGTGAGTGTCATAAGTAGTTCTCATAGTGACAATGGTGTATGTAATCCTTCGACCTGAAATCACTACGATCCCTACATGAGGAGTCGTGTGCTTTAATATCGTCAAACGTCATCTGTAATAGGATGATTATAAAGACGATCATTGGGCATACCACGAGCCATGCAGAGGGATGTGAGTGACCTAGATGGAATTTGTCCCTCCTACATAACGGGAGTAATATCTGTGGGCCCCCTGATAGAGTGAGACTGTAAAATGCATGGCCGTGCTGAAATGAGTCAATATGAGATATTGACCTCATTTGTTGTTAAGTCTACTCGGGTATCAGGGAACATGATATTGAACCATACAAGGGTGACACATTCTATGCCTTGTGTTCAATATAGATATATGGACAAAGGGATAACAATGCACATGAATATTTGTCACGTAAAGGTTTCGTCAAATCATCGACTTTCTCACTACTTAGGTAGCGGTGATGTATTGCTAGATACCGCTCACATTGTTTGTAATATTAAATGGGATTTAATATTACTGCTAACGTATTGGGAACCTATAGGGTCACACACAAAAGAGCGGATTAAAAGAAGCATTAAAAGAAAGTTGGACTTTCCTATTGGGCCTAGCGCATGGTAGATGGGCTTAGGTCAAATGTTGCTCACTAACTCACTTAAGGAGGTGATACTATAAGTAGACCACTTAAGTTGTTGTGCCCACACAGTTGATAACCTAGCCGCACAAAAGAGAGTAAGTGTGAACAACAAAGTCTCGGTTTTGAAGCTAGCACTGTGAGACAGAGACGCTTCGGTTCGTGACGTTGGACGCTCACGGAATCCGCTCGTGTGGATACCTCTAGAGACACCGTTCGTGCGGTGTTCGTGATAGACGAATTTCAACAAACAGCCATCGCTTCAAGAGGTAAACTTTCGAATCATGAATCATGACCATTCGCAAGGATCCTTCGATGGGAATTTTTCCGCTGCGTTTCTTTTGTTTTATACGCAAATTCCCTACAACTAGGCGTCGTAAGTTGCTAAAAAATTAAATTGATCATTAAGAGCATTAGGTTCCAAGGCGCATTGGGAGTTGGCAGTCATATATTATAAACGTGCAGAAAAGAAAACGCCCGAAGGAATAGGAAGAAATAGACTAAGTCTAGGTATAAACTTAGTGCTCATAAGGTTACAATGTGTATGGGTAAGTAGCACAGCATGTAATGGGTAATTAAGTAGCATAGCAGAGTAGTCAAAGGAATGAATGCTTTTGCAGAAACTTATACAATTTTAACGTCAGTTTTTGAATAAAACTGACGTTAAAAGTGTTTTTAAAATAAAAAATATTTATTTTTAACGTCAGTTGTTTATACAACTGACGTTAAAAGTGTGATTTTTTACTTCAGTTAAATAAACAGCTGAAGTAAATAATCCTATATCCCTATCTGAAATGCCCTGTTGTCACTCTTAACACAGGTCAATGGGTAAGTAGCAGAGTAGTCAAAGGAATCAATGTTTTTGCAGAAACTTATACACTGTTAACGTCAGTTGTTGAATAAAACTGAAGTTAAAAGTGTTTTTAAAATAAAAAATATTTATTTTTAACGTCTGTTGTTTATACAATTGACGTTAAAAGTGTGATTTTTACTTCAGTTAAACAAATAGCTGACGTAAATAATCCTATATCCCTATCTGAAAATGCCCTGTTGTCACTCAATTAACATAGGTCTCAGAGCCATTTTGTGAAGGAATAGAAATATAGAGGAAAAGAAGAGGCAGTATTACAGACTGATACAGAAGAATGTTACTTTATATAGAGAATGATTTTTACACAACACTTTTAACGTCAGTTGTATTCAACAACGGACGTTAAAAGTGTTTTTTTTTAAAAAATATTAATATTTAACGTCAGTTTGTTAATAAAACTGACGTTAAAAAATTAATTGTAACGTCAGTTGTTTAATACAACTGACGTTAAATGTTGTTTTATATAACGTTTCCACCCGCGCGCATTTTGCACCTCGTTCTGTACGTACGTCTCTTTTCTCTTTTCATCACGCTCAACACTAAATCACTCTCAACCCCCACTCTCACTCTCACCCAGCACAGAACCCTAATCGCGAGCTCATCTCCACCGCAACCACCGCGAGGGCTTCTTCGCCACCACCGTGAGGTACACTATTAACCCTAACTCTGTCTTTCCATTCATTCTTTGCAATAACTTGACGTACATCTCTCTTTCCCCTTCCCGCGCACTAACTCTCCTTGTCCCTCTGCTCTCAGTAACCACATCGAACGTTGGCCACCACTCGAGCTCCCCTCCCCACCACCACGCGAGCACCTATTTCTGGTGAGTATTTAGGGCACATTTTTGTATTTTTGGTTTTGAGTGTATGTTGAAACTGTAGTCTCGGTAGTTGAAACTTGAAACCGTGAGTTTGAGTTGTTTGGAATGTACGTCTCTGTTTTTGGTTTTGAGTGCATGTTGCTCTACTGGTTGATCTGTCACGGCCGTGATGCTAATCACGGCTAGGCCGTGATCAGTTCTGCCTGTGATGGCATGGTCTGTACAGTTGGCACGTTACGACCGTGATGGACATCACTGCCAGGCCGTGACCAGTGCTTGGCAATTAATCTTTAAAAACTATAGTTTTCAATCTCCCGTATTGTCCTTATATTGGATATATATATGTTTTGTATATCTACAGGACCTATCTAGTTATGGATCGTAGTTGGATGGTTTGTAAGCGTATTAGTGCTGAGTATTTGAAGGGGGTGGGAAAATTTATAGAATTTGCTCAAAGGAATGTTCCTAATAGTGATGGAATGTTCTGTTGTCCTTGTGTCAAGTGTTTGAATACGAGGAAATGTACGGTGAAGGATATACGTACTCATTTGATTTGTGAAGGGATTTGCTTGAGTTATACAAGATATATATGGCATGGTGATATGTTGTTGAGTAGTAATACGGCGAGTGTCTCCCAAAGTGAGGACGTTGACGTAGATATGGAGGATGATCGAGTAGAGGACATGATCCATGATATTGGACAAGAATCTTTTCATAGAGCTCATGTGTATGATAGGTTGTGCGGTGATGCGGATAAGCCTTTATATCCAGGGTGTACTACTCATACACGGTTGTCGGCGGTGCTAAAATTGGTTTGTGTGAAGGCGAGAAATGGTTGGACCGATAAAAGCTTCACGGAATTGCTTGAAGTGTTGAAAGACTTGCTTCCGGAGGACAACACATTGCCTGACCGTAACTATGAGGCCAAGAAGGTATTGTGTCCTATGGGTATGGAGTATAAGAAGATACACGCATGCCCCAATGATTGCATATTGTACACCGGTGTTCATGAAGACAATCACGATTGCCCCAAATGTGGGTTATCACGATACAAAGTGAAGGGTGGTGATGATGATGATGATCTTGATGATGTGAGAAAAAGGGTCCTCCTGCGAAGGTGTTGTGGTATCTTCCAATAATTCCAAGGTTCAAGCAATTGTTTGCCAATGCGAAAGATGCGAAGAATCTTAGATGGCATAATGATGAGAGGAAACGTGATGGAAAGGTTCGTCATCCTGCTGATTCTATTCAATGGAAGAATATCGATACTATGTTTCCGGATTTCGCCGATGAGCCAAGAAACCTAAGGCTTGGACTTGCTACGGATGGAATGAATCCTTATGGTAACATGAGTAGTATTCATAGTTCATGGCCTGTTTCTGTTGGTAATTTACAACATGCCCCCTTGGTTGTGCATGAAGCGCAAATACATGATGTTGTCTATGATGATTTCGGGCCCAAAGCAACCGGAAATGACTTAGATGTTTATCTAGGTCCCTTGATTGAAGACTTGAAAACGTTGTGGGTGGAAGGTGTTGATGTAGTTGATG
Organism: Sophora flavescens; assembly: GCA_030762895.1. NCBI lineage: Eukaryota > Viridiplantae > Streptophyta > Magnoliopsida > Fabales > Fabaceae > Sophora > Sophora flavescens. The sequence continues at coordinate 123,593,827 of CM061063.1, read as the reverse complement.
GGTATTCTCATGAGACTTTCAAGCTTCGTGCCATGTTATTTTGCACCATCAACGACTTTCCAGTATACGGTAACTTGTCCGGGTACAGTGTCAAGGGGCATAAAGCATGCCCTATATGTGAAGAAGGCACATGCTACACTCAGTTGCATCATGGAAAGAAGACGGTTTACCTTGGGCATCGGAGATTTCTTAGACGTGATCACCCATATCGTAAGATGAAAAAAGCTTTTAATGGATGCCAAGAGACAGAAGAAGCGCCGGTGGCCTTAATTGGAGAGCAGGTTTATCAGAGGGTAAAGGACATCGATGTTATATTCGGCAAGTCCAAAAAGAAAGGTAAAGCTGTTGAGAAAAACATATGGAAGAAGATGTCGATATTCTTTGATCTTCCATACTGGCGCAAGCTTGATGTCAGACACTGCATTGATGTGATGCATGTGGAGAAAAATGTGTGTGATAGTGTGATCGGGACGCTTCTCAACATTCAGGGCAAGACAAAGGATGGTGTGAATGCTCGTCTCGACCTCGTTGCTATGGGTATACGAGAGTAGTTACCTCCAGTTGTTGAGGATGGTAAGCGGACTTATTTGCCGCCAGCATGTCATACTTTGTCAAAAAAAGAGAGACAAAGTTTCTGCGGGTGTCTTCAGGGCATCAAAGTTCCACATGGTTACTCTTCAAATATGAAGAGGCTTGTCTCTAGTGATCTTAAATTGGTTGGCTTAAAGTCTCATGATTGTCACATCTTGATGCAACAACTTCTGCCTGTTGCTATTCGTGGTATTGCTACAAAAAATGTGAGACATGCCATTACTCGGTTGTGCTCATTCTTCAATTCTATATGTTGCAAAGTCGTTGACCCCCGTATGTTGGATGACTTGGAAGTTGAGGCTGCTACAATCTTGTGCCAATTGGAGATGTATTTTCCTCCTTCCTTTTTCGACATAATGGTTCACTTAATTGTTCATTTGGTGAGGGAGATTAGATTATGTGGGTTGGTTTTTCTGAGATGGATGTACCCAGTTGAGCACTACATGAAGATCTTGAAAGGGTACGTGAAGAATCCTCATCGTCCGGAAGCATCTATTGTTCAAAGGTATGTTGCAGAAGAAGCTATTGAGTTTTGTTCGGACTACCTTCATAACACGGATCCTATAGGGGTTCCTAAGCCTCGACATGATGAGATCAGATGTTAAGGTAAGGGTACACATGGCTTAAGAATTAATAGGAAGGATTGGGAGGAAGTGCTTCAAGCACATTTGTATGTATTGAACAACATCGAATGTGTTCAGCCTTTCTTATTTGAACATAAAAGAAAAGTCAATCAAGAAAACCCTCGAATGAGCGAAAGGTGGTTGTTGAACAAGCATAACAAGACTTTCTTACCATGGTTCAAGGAAGAAATGCTTAAGGATGGTAGTACTGCTTCTGATGACGTAAAATGGCTAGCACGTGGGCCTAACTTCAATGTCATATGTTGGAGCGGATACGACATAAATAAATTTTCCTTTTATACAAAGGAACAAGATAACAAGAGTACCATGCAAAATAGTGGGGTTATGATCGTGGCCGAAGCAATGCACTTCTCTAGTGCAAAGGACACAAAACCCGTTTCAGCACCGAGACCTTACTATGGATTTATTGAAGATATTTGGGTGCTCGATTACACTAAGCTTACGGTCTTAGGTATTTAAATGTAAGTGGGTTGATAGTAACGGTGGTGTACAAACCAACGAATTGGGGTTCACATTGGTAGACCTCAACAAGTTAGGTCATATAAATGAGCCTTTCATAATGGCTTCCCAAGCAAAACAAGTGTTCTACATCACTGATCCTTCTAACAAAAGGTTGTCCGTGGTTCTCCAAGGAAAAAGCATGTATAATGGTAGTGATGAAAATGAAGATTCAAATCTTGATATTCCCGAGACTCCTTCTTTTTCAACAAACATGCCTACTATAATCGAAGAGACATAGGTGGACGATGTACATGCCACTCGTGATGATCATCACGAAGGGATATTGATATAGGTAGTTTAAACTTAGTATACATTTATAACATATGTTAATAAATATATATTGTTTTGAACAGGCATACATATGGATCATTGTTCCATTTTTCCTTTGCAATTCTGTAATGTGTGTGATATTACGTATTCTTTGGGATATTTACTGAATGCAGGGATGGCTTAGGGGAGTGATATTTTAAAACTGAATTTAAAAAAAATAATACTATTAACGTCAGTTTTATCATACAACTGACGTTAATAGTATTTTATAAAATATACAGTACACTATTAACGTCAGTTGTTTATTAAAACTGACGTTAAAATTAAGACCTTTAACGTCAGTTCTTGATAACAATTGACGTTAGTTTTAACAAAATTAACGTCGGTTTTGTTAAAGAACTTACGTTAATTTTGACAAAATTAACGTCAGTTGTGTTAAAGAACCGATGTTAATAGTGTTATATTTAACGTCAGTTCTCAACTGACGTTAAAAGTTTAACTTTTAACGTCAGCTGTATTTACGTCAGTCAGTATTCTGACGTAAAAAATCAATTTTAACTGACGTAAAAAGCACTTATTGCACTAGTGACTTTTTTTTTATTTTTTTACAGCTCGTAGGGTCACTGTGGGTTCAAGCAGGGATTGAGAGATTTGATGAAGTTTAGATGGTGGCTATTGCAAGGTGCCATTTGGCACATTTGATCTTCACTCATGTGGGGAATTTTTATTTGTACTGGGATTAGCTTCATTTGTAAAACAAACAGTGCACATGTATTTGTTAGTATTATATTTACAGTTGGCCTTTGTTTTTGATCTCCTTTGTACATGGGTTAGAGTACCCTTTTTACTCTTTTCAATATACTTTTGATTATTAAAAAAAAATATTGCATTATTTAAGGCATCATTTTGAAAGCTCTTACCTTTAAATGTTTATATTGTTTCCTCTCATTTTCTGATGTCAAAAAATGGGGTTTGTGTTATAATCTGAAGTGTGAACTACCAGAGAGAAGGGACTAAATCCATTATAATGTACTCAATTAACAATATGTGTGGTAGTTACTCTTTCACCTGTCGAAAGATCTCTAATTTATGATGGCCACCTAACTTGCTTTCCTTGCAAGAATTTTTTTTAAGCCAGATCCTTTCTCCATCTTGGGAAAAAACCCAGAGATAACAATCTATAATGAAGCAAATATTTTTCCCTTCACCTGTGCAAATAAATAGGCACAACAAAAATATTCTTCCACAGGATAATATCAATGGCATAAAAATAGACAACAATGACACCACAATTTTTAACGTGGAAAACTCCCCAGTGTAGGGATAAAAACCACGGGACCAAGTCCAGCAAAAACTTCCACTATAAATAATAATGGGTACACCAAGTCTTCTTAGAAATACTAGGGAACACCAAATCAACAACACATCACCCAAAAGGTAGATACAAGCAAGCAACAAGAGAGAAACCCCACAACAATGGGTATAACAACTCAGCTCAAAGAGAAGGCAAAACAACAAACAGAATATATCAAACTAACGAGCTCATTGGTAGGAATAACATACTGAAATTTCAGCAAAAACGGAGCAAGTTTGCTGTACCACCTGAACCCTCTTTCTTCTTCTCTTTTCCTCTCGCCGTCGTTGTGCCTCTGTTTCTCACGTTTTCTTCTTTCACACATCAGGCATACCACTAACTAAAACCCTTTCTTTCTTTCTTATTTGAACTTCTAAGTTTCCTTTTTTTTTTGCCACACGGGCTTGGCCCATTAACAACCATTCTTTTTTTTTTCTTTTCTTTTAATTAATGTGGGACCCACTTATGAGTGACCCACCCAACAAATCTCCCCCTCACGACTCAAGTGGGAAGATACTGCTCGACCAAGCTCGCCTTCTTTCTACAGCAAATCAACTTTGCCATAGGCAAGGTCTTTGTCATCATATCTGAACCATTTTCATCAGTATGGATCTTTTCAAGTGAAAATGTCTTCATCTCTAGCGCATCTCGTATCCAATGATACCGTACCTCAATGTGCTTTGACCTGGAATGAAAAGTTGGATTCTTGCTGAGATGGATAGCACTCTGACTGTCACAAAATAACACAAACTTCTCTTGCTTGAGGCCCAACTCTTGTAGGAATTTCTGCATCCACAAAAGTTATTTAGAAGCTTCAGTAATGGCAATATACTCAGCCTCAGTGGTAGACAAAGCAACACATTTTTGTAATCTTGATTGCCAAGACACCGCTCCCCCTGCAAAAGTCATCAAATATCCAGAAGTAGATTTTCTAGAATCAACATCACCGGCCATATCTGAATCTGTGTAGCCGTCTAACACAGGTTGACCACCCCCAAAGCATAAACATACTCTGGAAGTGCCTCTGAGATACCTGAAAATCCACTTCACTGCTTGCCAGTGGTCTCTACCAGGATTAGAGAGAAAACGACTAACAACTCCAACAGCATGGGCAATATCCGGCCTTGTGCATACCATAGCATACATCAAACTACCAACCGCGGATGCATAAGGAACCTTCTTCATCTCTTCTTTGTCTTTCTCACTTGTAGGGCATTGTTGAGAGGTCAACTTGAAATGACTTGCAAGTGGAGTACTAACTGAGTTTGGAATTGCTCATGTTAAACCTCTCTAATACCTTCTCAATATACTTATGTTGAGACAACCACAATTTACCATTCTTCCTATCACGAGTAATTCTCATGCCAAGGATTTGTTTTGCAGGACCCAAATCCTTCATAGCAAAGGACTTGCTCAAATCTTTCTTCAGACAATCAATCTTCTTTGTGTCATGACCAACAATCAACATGTCATCCACATATAGCAAGAGGATAATAAAATCATCATCAGGGAATTTCTTCACAAACACACAATGATCTGAAGTGGTTTTACTATAACCATGTTTCTCCATGAAAGAATCAAATTTCTTATACCATTGCCTTGGTGCTTGCTTGAGTCCATACAAACTTTTCTTCAACTTGCACACAAGCTGCTCTTTTCCTTTGACCTTGAAGCCTTCAGGTTGCTCCATATAAATTTCCTCCTCCAAATCACCATGAAGGAATGCCGTCTTCGCATCAAGTTGTTCAACCTCTAGGTTCAAGCTAGCTGCTAATCCAAGCACAACTCGAATAGAGGACATCTTCACCACAGGTGAGAAAATTTCTTCAAAGTCAATACCTTTCCTCTGATTGAAGCCTTTCACCACCAATCTTGCTTTGTACCTTGGTTGGGAGCTATTCTCTTCTGATTTCAGCTTGAACACCCACTTGTTCTTGAGTGCTTTCCTACCCTTAGGCAACTTCACCAATTCAAATGTGTGATTCTCATGCAAGGAATTCATTTCTTCTTGCATGGCCTTCAACCACTCTTCCTTGTGCACATTTACAATAGCCTCTTCATAACTTTCTGGCTCTCCACCATCAGTGATCATCACATACTCATGTGGAGTGTATCTTTGGGAAGCATGACGCTCTCTAGTAGATCTTCTCAATTGAGGCTCAACTGGTGGCTCAAATGGAACCTCTTCAACTGGTTCATCATGATGAGGTGTAGGGTCGTCATTTGCATTCCCATCATCTACCTTTATATCTCCCCCTTCAACAAGAGTTCCAGTAGGAGGTTTAGGCACAACATCAATATAGCTTCTGGCAACCGGTTTCTGTTTCTCAGCTTTCTCAAAATCTTCAATGGTTTGGTCTTCAAGAAATATCACATCCCGGCTTCTGATAATTTTTCTGTCAGCTGGATCCCAGAGTCTATAACCAAACTCTTCATGACCATAACCCAGGAAGACACATTGTTTGGATTTTCCATCGAGCTTGGACCTCTCATCTCTTGGAATGTGAACAAAAGTCCTGCAGCCAAACACTCTCAAATGACTATAAGATACATCTTTCCCTGTCCATACTCTGTTTGGAACATCACCATGTAGTGGCACAGAAGGAGAAAGGTTGATCAAATCCACTGCAGTTCTCATTGCTTCACCCCAAAAGGATTTGGGTAATTTTGCATGAGAGAGTATACACCTGATTCTGTCATTAATGGTACGGTTCATTCTCTCTGCAACTCCATTATGTTGAGGCGTCTTTGGAACTGTCTTCTCAAGCCTGATTCCATGTTCTTTGCAATATTCTTCAAACGGACCCCTGTGTTCACCACCATTATCTGCTCGGACACATTTCAACTTGCTTCTTTTTTCTCTTTCAACACTTGCATGAAAGTGCTTGAAGACACCAAGTACCTGGTCTTTAGATTTCAAAGCAAAAGCCCACACTTTTCTAGAGTGATCATCAATAAAAGTAACAAAGTATGAAGCACCACCAAGAGACTTACAATCCATAGTGCAAACATCAGTATGAATTAAATCAAGAACACTTGGCCTCCTATGAGGACCAGAACTACGAAATGAAATTCTATGTTGTTTTCCAACAAAACAATGAGAGCAAGTATTTAAAGGTGTACCTTTCATAGGAAGAGAATTTTTCCTGGCAAGGATGTTGAGTCCTTTCTCACTCAAGTGACCAAGGCGTATATGCCACAAATCAGAAGAAGCATCTTCAACTGCATTCACTTCCTCCTTGCTTAACTTTACAGGCATCCTATAGAGAGTAGTGAGGCTTTCTTCTTTTGCCACCACTAGTGACCCTTTGGTGAGCTTGCATATGCCACCACCAAAGTAAGTATGATAACCCTCAATGTCCAAGGCTTTAACAGAAATCAAGTTGAGACGGATATTTGGAATATGTCTGACATTCTTCAATTGCAGCTTGCACCCAATGCTGGTTCCAATCCAAACATCTCCCATACCAACAATTTTACACACCCCTTCATTTCCAATTTTAACTGTGCCAAAATCACCAGCTGTATAAGATGAGAAGAAATCATGCCTAGGAGTGACATGGTATGAGGCTCCAGAATCAACAATCCAACTGGAATCATGGCATGCTAGATTTATAGAATTATCATCACAGACAATGTAAACATCACTATCAGATGCAACTGCAGTTGTGTCTTTATCATTTTTCTTCTCTTTGTATTCATCTCTTTCTCTTGACTTCTCTCTCTTTAGGAACCTGCATTGTCTTTTGATGTGTCCCACCTTGCCACAATGATAACATTTCACTTCTTTTCTAGTCCTGGACTTGCTTCTTGACTGGCTACGACTGTCAGATTTTTCATGCTTATGGAAATGTCGGTTTGACTTCTCCCCGTGACTCGCAACTAGTGCTTCTGACTGAGTGGAGGTACCATTCAAACCACCCTCCTTTCTTCTAGCTTCTTCATTCAACATGCTCTCTTTTACCATTGACATTGTCAACTTCCCATTAGGAGCTGAGTTAGTCAATGTCACAACCAGAACTTCCCAAGTGTCAGGCAAGGAACTAAGCAACAACAAGGCTTGCAACTCATCATCTAATTTAATATCTCTGCTCTTGTCAACCGATTCACGATATTCGAAAAATGCTTATATGCTCTGCCATTGAATCCCCTTCTTTGTATTTCATATTCACCGACTTAGGATCGGAAATGCTTTATTTTGCACATTCTTCCGCTCATACAGCTCGGCCAGACTTCTTCCACATTTTTCGGGCATCTGTTTTTGTATCTACATGAGGATATACACTCAAATCCAGCCACTGCCTAATCAAAGCAACTGCCTTTCTATTCATCTTCTTCCAATCACTTTCATTTTTATCCTTGGGTCGAGCAGTGTCCCCCTCAATGGGATCATACAAGTCTTTGCTGTATAACATATCTTCCATGAGGGTCTTCCAAAGTGTATAATTTGTAGAGTTCAGCTTAATCATATTTGGCCGTTGATTTTTCTCCATTTAAATGCACAGTATAGAACAACCTAAGCTCTGGATACCACTTTGTTGGGAAAAAACCCAGAGATAACAATCTATAATGAAGCAAATATTTTTCCCTTCCCCTGTGCAAATAAATAGGCACAGCAAAAATATTCTTCCACAGGATAATATCAATGGCAGAAAAATAAACAACAATGACACCACAATTTTTAAAGTGGAAAACTCCCCAGTGTAAGGATAAAAATCACGGGACCAAGTCCAGCAAAAACTTCCACTATAAATAATAATGGGTACACCAAGTCTTCCTAGAAATACTAGGGAACACCAAATCAACAACACATCACCCAAAAGGTGGATACAAGCAAGCAACAAGAGAGAAACCCCACAACAATGGGTATAACAACTCAGCTCAAAGAGAAGGCAAAACAACAAACAGAATATATCAAACTAACGAGCTCATTGGTAGGAATAACATATTAAAATTTCAGCAAAAACGGAGCAAGTTTGCTGTACCACCTGAACCCTCTTTCTTCTTCTCTTTTCCTCTCGCCGTCGTTGTGCCTCTGTTTCTCACGTTTTCTTCTTTCACACATCAGGCATACCACTAACTAAAACCCTTTCTTTCTTTCTTATTTGAACTTCTAAGTTTCCTTTTTTTTTTTGCCACATGGGCTTGGCCCATTTACAACCATTCTTTTTTTTTTCTTTTCTTTTAATTAATGTGGGACCCACTTAGGAGTGACCCACCCAACACTCCACAATATTATCATTATTTCCATAATAAATTAAATATTGAACTTCTTATTATAATAGCGAGCCTTGATGGAGTGCTCAAATGGATTGTTGGCCTCCTTAGTCTCAGTTGCAATTTCTTTTTAGTTGATATTTCACCTTGTTTTTCTTGATAGAGATTCTTATTCTTGTCAAATTCTAAAAGTTAAAACTTTGCTGCTTCTTGAAGCTATGAAGTTGGTCCATTTTCATAAATGCTATGCATGTTTATCTAACTGTTGGTGTACCTGTTTTAGATAATGGCACGAAAGTTTGACATGATCAAAGAAATAGATAACTCGAGACAAGTATGGAAACTTGCTGTTCGGATTGTTGATCTTTGGTCGGTCCAGCCGCAACCTCCCCAGCAAGGGCATCTTGAAATGGTTTTAATGGATGCTAAGGTATCATTATGAAACTCATTTTAAATTTGATTTAGTCTTACCATCTTTTTGTGATACCTTTTTATTATTTACTTTTGCTACTTTTTTTTTAATGTACTAGGGAGATAAGATACAAGTGGGGATTTATAAGAATGAAATGGCAAAATGGAAACCAAAGTTGAAAGAGCATGATACTTATATCATGCAAAACTTTAATGTGGTTTGCAATGATCTACAATACAAAGTTTATGACCATGCGTACAGAATGTATTTCATTAGTGGTACAACTCTTAAAGAGCATCCCCTTCCTAAGGTTCCAGCATATGAATATCAGTTTAAGAATTATGGTGACATTCTTAGTGGGAATTATCGTGCTGATCTGTTAGTAGGTACCTCTTACGTGCATGAATCAACTGTTCCATATTGTATTCTTAATTCCTATTCAATTACATTTATCATAATGATAAATTGTTACATTGACACAGATGTTATTGGAGTTTTACATGAAGTTATTTTTACCCAAAGTAGTGGAGATAAAAAAAGGATTTCTTTTACCATGAGAGACCTTAGGTAATATGTTTGGCAATATCTCTTAATTACAATAATTTCATTGTATAATTTCAGTCGTACTCATATATTAACAATTCTGATTTGATGGCATCTTAGTGGTGAGATGCTTAGTTGTACTCTTTGGAAAGACCATGCCATGAAACTCTGGACTTATTATAACCAAAGAAGGCATTTTGAAGCGATTATTATTATTCTCACACATGCAAGGATCAAAGAACAACAAGGTTAATAGATATATATCTTATACATGATAGTTAATTAAATTTTTTGAGTCATATATTAGTGATCTGTTCTGTGTGATGTACTTCCCAGTACAATTCCCGATCCATGTATCAAACTCGTGGTATGGTTCAAAGCTGTTGATTAATGAAGATGTGTTAGAAATACAAAACTTCAAAAAGAGGGTTTCCCCCCATCTATTTATGTTTGCCTCTATTCAGAGTTAAATAACATGTGGATTTATTATAATATTTATTGATTTTAATTGGCCAATATCTTTCATTGTAGCCTTAGTGCAATTGAGCTACCTGAGCCATCAACTCAAAGACTCACCCAAATGTCTGCATCGTCACAGTTTTCTCAACGGGATAGGTTTATGTATAATGCACAAGTGAAGACTATTTCTGATATAAATAGTCTAACAGAGGTATTTACTAATTCAAGCTACATCTTTACAATGTTCTTACTTGGTGTCATTACCATCCAATTATTATACTTATTCTCATTAACTCTTCAAATTGTTTCAAGGAAATGATTTATGTTACCGTCGGAACAACCGGAGAATTTGTTGTTTCGAAAAATGGTTGGAGTTATGAAGGGTGCATGAATTGCACTAAAGGAGCTAAGGTTGTGAAAGGTTCATTCAAGTGTCAATGTGGACATTTCAATGAACATTCTGTGCCAAGGTTGTCTTCTTTTATAATTTTGAATTATGATAATAATTTTTTTATGAACCTTAGTTTAAATCTGTGAAATCTTTGACAGGTATAAATTGGTGTTGAAGGTGTTTCATAAGAAGGCCAGTTCAAACTTCATCTTTTGGGATATTGATTGCCATCACCTTATAGGGAACTCGGCTGTTGAAGTACAACAATTGATGCTTCAGGTTTTTATTCATCAGTTTCGTCACTTGACCAAATATCTATTGTTGCCACTTATAAAAAAAAAACCGTTTCACATTTCTTCGATAAATCCTAATTAGGAGGGAGAAGATGATCCAAAAGCTTATCCAGCACCACTTGATAGGATGTTAGCAAGGACTTTGGCATTTAGGATTAGGGTGCAGCCAGGTTATAATAATTGTTCCGTGATCAAGATTTCTGAAGATGCTGAATTAATTCAATCAATTCTAAGCCAATTCGAATCTGAGGAGGTATACTAAATGTGCAACATACAAGTTATTATAACTTATTCTTGCTTTTAATATGTGTTTATTATTATCAGGAAGTATCCAAGTTGAATAAGCTAGAATCTGACATGAATGAAGAGGTTCACTATGATACTGTGAGTGTATATTGACATGCTTTATTGTTAGTTTATGTACTTCTTATGTGTGAACCTTGATATACATTTATATTAATTTTTTTGATCTCTGCAGCAGTCTTTGTCTGCAACAGCTGATCATGATCCTGAGCTGTCAGCTTCTATTACTCCAGCCAAGAGAATTTTAGATGAAACTCAGTTAGATGATAGGTGTAGTCAAGATATGGCTCCTGCACAGCTATCATCTACAAAAATGACCAAGAAAATCAAATCTCAGTGACTATGCTTATTTTGTGAAGTTGGTGTAAATGTTTTGGTTGCCATCTGACTACTTGACTAGAAATCCTTTTGGTGTCCATGTGGTGTACGTAACTTTTGACTAATTTCCAAACAACTTGGCTGGATTTTATTACTAGGGATCAATATATATAAATATATTATTATATATAATGTTTGTACATCACATGGACATAGATTCGATCAATATCAACTTATCACTTACTACTATTAATACTTGATTCCCAATATAAATTACACTTGATGTGTATTCTAAATGTTTCTAATTTCTATGACTTATGTCTGGATTAATAAATAGGCAAATTTAATCAATTATAAGACCAGAATAAGAAAGGGTTGTCTTTTATTTTGATCATCACTATCATCATTATTATTTTCAGAAAAAAATCCAAACAGTTGAGATGCAACTCTTAACTATATATTTAATAATTTTCCTAAAAAAACTATATATTTAATAATAAAGGCTTGAATTTCATATCAAAAAATCAACTATTCGTAAAACTTAAATTGTTAATATGTTAATATCGTTGAAAATATATTAATATGTTAATGTACAAATAATGAAAAATAATGGGAGATCATATCCCGGTGGTCAGATATTCAATGGTTATAACTTATAAGACTATTATCTTAAATTAGTCTTTTATTTTACAAATTAGTATTCTACATTATTTGTATTTATTAAAACCAAAAATAATTTTCCATTTTCTACCTAATACCATAAAAAAGATAACTAAATATTAGCAGAAGTTCCATTCCAACCAAATTTGGACTTTAAAATAATATATTATATACATTAGTTTACTTTTCAATATGTCATAATCAAGTCATATTATTTTGAAAATAATAATATATAAAATAATAAAGCTGGTATTGGGAGTTGTTGTTTATAGCCATCGTTACAGAAGAAAAGTCATAGGAAGGAGTGCAATAGATTTGGCTATCAAATAGGCAACAAATATTAGGCTTAATATTAGGTACACCACATGTATCAACCGTGAAGCAAAGCCAAAGTTCAAAACAAAGTTATGAATGCAATGAAACAGGTCAACACATTGTCATTGTGGTAGTCATCTTACAAAAATCAAATTTCTCAAGTTCAGACCTTCAAAGCATTTGAACATAAACTTACTTTTTCATCAAATCTATCCTACTCCTTTATTAGCTTACTTCTGCTCTTTCTTTTTTTATACTGAAACTAACCAGTTTGATGGTTCTTTTAGACTAGTGGCTCTTGAAACTGTCAAAGGAAGTTCAAGACATAAAGACAAAACAACTTAGTTTTTTGAATTGCAACTTCTCCTCCACAAAATCAGAAATTTCGTGATTGGTCTTTCTCTAGGTTTTGTAATTCAATTTTTTTTTTTAACGTTTATGGTTCTTTGCTGCACTTTCAATCTATATATTAGTTTCTAAGATTCTTTGAAGTAAAAACTCCCTCTTCTAAAGTTTAAATAATAGCAACAAGGGTAAAGTAATCTTTTGGTCCCTATACGTGACAGTGATTTTCAATTTGGTCCCTATACGTAAAAAGTTATCAATTTGGTCCCTATATGTGATACTGGTTTTCAATTTGATCCTCACCGCTAATTGGTCCCTATATAAGAGGGACCAAATTGCAAATTATTATCAAATATAGGGACCAAATTGAAAATAATTGTCACATGTAGGGACCGATTTCAAATTTTTTTTTGTTGAATTGGTCCCTACATGTGACAATAATTTATAATTTGGTCATCTTATATAGGGACCAATTAGTGGTGAGGACCAATTGAAAATCAGTGTCACATATAGGGACAAAATTGATAACTTTTTACGTATATGGATCAAATTGAAAATAAGTGTCACGTATATAGACCAAAAGATTACTTTAACCTAGTAACAATGATGCTCTCATTTGCATTGCATAGTTGGTGACCCTTAAATGAGCTACTTCTTACACTAAGAAATAAAATGATCTCTACTTAAATATTGCTGCTGCTGGAAAGAAAACTTGAGATATAGCTATCGAAAAAAAATGAACTGATTTGAGAGAAGAAAGGATAAACAACAGTGTGCAGTGAAAAGCAATGTGTCTTAACCATTTTTTCTTCTATCCTCTAATCTTTTCTATTCTTGTCAACATCCGACTTGTCGGAATCTCGTCATAAAACGTCAAACTAAAAATGAACATTGAGATTGTTTTAGATTATGGCTTGACATAATTAAGGTATTTCGGTCCTACGTATCCCAATGAGAATCAAAGACAGACCCAGTTCTATGTTCAACCCTTGGCCATGTGGTAAAGTCAATCCCTTAATCTTGTATATGATGGATAGCAGTGAACAAGGACTCTTTGATAGTCTCTTGGTTAAGCTGATTTTTCAAATATGCTTAAGGGAGATTCCCAGGTTAGCAAAAAGTGTCTTCCTCTTTGGGTTCTCTCTCTTTTTATAGATGAGTTCCTCGATCCCTCTTTCTTGGGATCATGTTTTATCTCTTCTTATATCTTATATCTTAAATTTACTTCGAGATATATGATTCTCTTATTTGATGAGACTTATATCTTGTAACCAGATAATGTTGTTTGAGATGGTATCATCTTAATATTATCTTTTTCGTCCTTATCGGATCGGGTATCCAATCTCGGTGATCGATCTTTACACCTCGGCTAGTACATTTTACTTCCTCATTCACGTAAATTCAAGAGTTAGCATATATATGAAGGCATGGGAATTCGGACTCTAATTTCCGAGATAGGGAGAGTGGTAGTAAAAGTGTATGGGACTTGCCTCTGCCAATTCTGATAACGGAGCTACAAAAGAAAGTTAATCCAAAGCTGATGCAATGACAGCCAAGGATTTACTCTCAATAGAAGCATACACTTATGCAACAAATAGTACCATGCATGTTGCGTATGTTAGATGCATATATTGCCAGTTGCCACATTCTCACTCCTTTCAAGTTGTTTCATCTCTTCCTGAAATAAAAATTTCAACGTTCATGCCTCAGAGGCGCTATTTTAAAGAATTAAATGCATATGGTTAAGGGAAAAAAAAAAGAAGCCATTACCTTTGTCAACTTTCAAGTCAACGTGCCCAAGTCAGTATATGAGTCCACTTTCTAGTGTCAGGTATCAGAGTGACGGAATAATATCACGTAACTAAAATAAGAGATGAGAAAAAAAAGGAACTGAACACACAATATTTATGTGGAAAATCCTCAACAAATAAGGGAAAAACCACGGGGCAACAGTAAAAGGATTTTCACTAAGTGGAAGAAATTATACACCTCTCTCTAAATATAAGGAGAGAATAATAACACGCTCTCTTGAATATAGGAGAATACACATAAGGAGAAACCTCACAGGTGAAACTATTTTTCTCTCTCAATATTTTTTCTCTCTTGCTCTCTTGGCTTATGCTTGCCGTGGATCCACTCTGGGATTAATTTCCTGAATGAAAGCTTCTCTATTTATAGAGAAAACTTACAAGCATTAGTTTAAATTTTCTTCAACTTCCAACCACTTCATTCATTCACCGTCCAACAACTTGCATAATTAGCCAATGTTATTGACTTTTACCAAAGCCAAAAATGGCTTTAGGTTTCATAATCTCCCACTTAAAGTCACTTTTGGTGAGCTTTCAAAATCTCTCTACCTTGCCAACTTCATGTTGCTTATGTTTCTGATAGGCCATATGAGGATCGTCACCATGTAAACTTGTCAGCATTGATTGGCTTCGTCATAACATCTTCTAGGTTGTCGTTGGTGTGAATCTTCTGCATATCCACACTCCCTTCCTCCACTACTTCTCGAACAAAGTGATATTGGACACCTATGTGCTTTGTCCTGGAATGAAAGGCTGGATTCCTTGCAATGTGCAAGCCACTCTGACTGTCACAATACACAGTAATTTGTTGCTGCTTGTGCCCGAGTTATTCCATTAACCTTTGAATCCATATAGCTTCCTTGCAAGCTTGCATAGCTGCCATGTACTCCGCTTCTGTAGTAGACAAAGCTACAACAGTTTGTAATTTGGATAACCAGCTTACCGCTCCTCCTGCAAGTGTGAACACATAGCCAGTAGTAGACTTTCTTTTGTCAAGATCACCTACAAAATCTGAATCAACATAACCCCTGACAATGAACTCTAATCCTCCAAAACATAAAGCAACACCCGAAGTTCCTTTGATGTATCTTAGGATCCTCTTAACAGTATTACAATGCTCTCTACCAGGATCTGCCATAAATCAACTAACCGCTCCCACTGCTTGCACAATGTCTGGTCTTGTACATATCATGACATACATAAGGCTTCCCACCGCTGATGCATACGGTACTCGAGACATTCCCATCCTCTCCGCTTCACTGCTTGGGCTCATACCTGAGGATAATTTATAACTGACAGGAAGTGGGGTAGAAATTGGCTTACAATCTTGCATGTTGAAGCGCCGCAAGACCTTCCTTAGATAATTCCTTTGAGAAAGCCAAATCTTCCTATCTTTTCTGTCTCGGTGAATTTGCATCCCTAAAATCTTGTTTGCGGGTCCCAAGTCCTTCATATCAAACTCCCTAGCCAACTGTGCCTTCAATTCTTGGACTCGATCTTTGTTGAGGCCTACCACCAACATGTCATCCACATACAACAACAAAGTGACGAAATCATTATCATCAAACCTCTTGTAGTATGCACAATGGTTTGAACTTAGTCTGTTGTATCCAAGGCTAATAATGAAGGAATCAAATCTCTTTACCAACATCTGGGCGCCTACTTTAGACCGTACAGAGATTTGGTCAACCTACAAACCAAGTTTTCTTTTCTTTGTTCTTCAAAGCCTTCTGGTTGGAGCATATAAATTTCTTCTTCAAGTTCTCCATGAAGAAAAGCAGTCTTTACATCCAACTGTTCAAGATGTAAATCAAACGCAGCACACATAGCCAACACTACTCTGATAGTAGTAAGTCTGACAACTGGATATAATATCTCGTTGAAATCTATACCCTCTTTCTGAGTATATCCTTTGACCACCACTCAGGCACAATATCTTTCCACTTGATCATTTCCATCTCGTTTGATCTTATAGACACATTTGTTCCCGATGGCTTTCCCACCCTTTGGAAGCTCAACAAGTTCCCATGTGTTGTTCCTATTCAAGGCTTCCATTTCTTCTTGCATTGCTGCCATCCACAGAGAAGCATCCGGACTGCTTACAGCCTCCTGAAAGGTTGATGGCTCCCCTTCTTCTGTTAGAAGACAATATGCATCGTGGCTTTCCATGACATAATCTAAGTGCCATGATGGTGTTCTGATCTGACGTGATGATCGTCGAACTTCTTCATCATTGACCTCATCAGGTTCCTGTTCTTCGTGCTCTGGTTTTGCCTCAGAAGAATCATCTTCTCCAGACTTTCTTTCTATCTCAACTGCATTTGTTTCTTTGGTAGTGCTGTCATTTTTCTGCTCACTTTGCAGCTCATTTTCTGCAAAGACTACATCCCTACTGACAACAACCTTGCGGGCAGTGGGATCCCACAGGTGATACCCCTTAACACCGTCAGCATAACCCAAGAATATGCATTTCCTGGATTTTGGATCTAGCTTCGTTCTTTCTTGGGATCGGAGTTGTACATCAAGTACACATGACATCCGAAAACATGTAGAGAAGAATAATCAGCTGGCTTTCCTTTCCATATCTCCATTGGTGTCTTCAAACCAATTGCCGTTGATGGTGACCGATTTATCACGTAACATGTGGTTTTAAATGCTTCTGCCCAGAAATATTTGGCCACTCCTGCTGTTCTCAGCATGGCTCTTGTTCTATCTAGGAGAGTTCTATGCATCCGTTCTGCTACACCATTCGGTTGAGGTGTATGTGCAACTGTGAATTGTCTTACAATACCCTCTTGTTTGCAAAATGCTAGAAAATCTCCATCTACATATTCTCCCCCATTGTCTGTCCTCAAGCACTTAATTCTTTTCCCAGTTGAAAGCTCTACTTGTGCTTTGAATTCCTTGAATACTGGAAACACATCTGACTTCTTCTTGATTGGGTACACCCATAATCTTATGGAATATTCATCAATGAATGACACGAAATATTTTGCTCCTCCCAAAAATATTTCCGGTGATTCCCATACATCAGAATGAATCAAGTCCAGTATGTGTTTGCTTTTAGTAGTTACTCTAGCAAACTTCAATCTATCCTGCTTAATCATCACACAATGCTCATAGAAAGGTAAATTCACCGTCTTGAGCCCGGGTAGGAGATTATGTTCTGCAAGGACTTGCAAGACACGTTTCGACATATGACCTAATCTGCGATGCCACATCATTCTTGTATCTTCTTGGCTTGCTACTACAACTGATGCATCTACCTCTTGCAACGTATCTCCCAAAAGCATGTATAGATTACTTGTGATCATCTCAGCTTTTCGTCACCACAAGATTGCCTTTAACTACTTTTAAGATCCCGTCTTCAGTATGGATCTTACACCCGAGGCCATCCATCTCTTTTCACTTTTGATCAGTGATATCTGAGGGTCTGCTGTCAATTGTGTCTAGGCAATTATTCTTCCTCAGAACTGCCCTTATCTTTAATTTCCACAGGGAGAAATTACTCCCATTGAACTTCTCAATCTCAAATTTTGCTACCATGGTTTTACACCAAATTACTCCCGTGAGCAGTACCGTATACTGGAACAGTGACCGCAGTCGCTAAATAGTACACTAGGTAAGTTCCTAGGAAAGAGAGGTGGGTCACTAATAGACACACTTAAATACCAAGTCTTTCCTAGCCAGAACTTTTCTAGACATGCACTTTCACACTACCACATTTTATTTCCAGCAACAAGAATAATTCTTTTCTGATGTGGAAGATCAGACAATACTGCAACCATAGAGCATACTAAGAATTTTCTTATGAACCCGGTACCTTATCACTTTGTTGCAGCAGAATAGTGACCACGAACCAATGGCTCTGATACAACTGTTAGATACCAGAGTGACGGAATAATATCACGTAGCTAAAATAAGAGATGAGAAAAGAGGAACTGAACACACAATATTTACGTGGAAAACCCTCAACGAATAAGGGAAAAACCACAGGGAAAAACCACGGGGCAACAGTAGAAAGATTTTCACTAAGTGGAAGAAATTACAACACCTCTCTCTAAATACAAGGAGAGAACAACCAAACACTATTTTAAATATAGGAGAATACACACTATTTTTTCTCTCTTGCTCTCTTGGCTGAGATGATTGCTCTGGGATCCACACTGGATAAATTTCCTGAATGAAAGCTTCTCTATTTATGGAGAAAACTTACAAGCATTGGTTTAAATTTTCTTCAACTTCCAACCACTTTTAGGTACCGAGGGGTCCTGCATGTCTCCACATTGGTATGATATTGTCCACTTTGGGCTTAGACCCTCGTGAATTTGCTTTTGGATATTAACCAAAAGGCCTCATACCAATGGGGACAATTTCCATGTTTATAAACTCATGTTCCTCCCCTTGTTTAGGCAATGTGGGACTTTGTTTGCTCCTCAACAATCCTCCCCTCAAACAAAGGACCATGGTTCATCCTCCCCTTTAGCAGAAGCCTTCGAGTATTTTAACCTGTTTATACTTGTACCGCTGACTAACGGGACACGCCGCCTGATCACCATAGCTAGGATGACTTTCGACACAAGGATTTTTTTTGACTTAGATCCCCAATAGCTATTCCAATACTCGCCCAAGCCGACACCATCGGCTCTGATACCACTGTTAGGTACCAGAGTGACGGAATAATATCACGCAGCTAAAATAAGAGATGAGAAAAAAGGAACTGAACACACAATATTTACGTGGAAAACCTTCAACGAATAAGGGAAAAACCACTAGGCAACAGTAAAAGGATTTTCACTAACTTGAAGAAATTACAACACCTCTCTCTAAATACAAGGAGAGAACAATAATAACACCTCTCTTGAATATAGGAGAATACACACATAAAGAAACCTCACAGGAGAAACTATCTTTCTCTCAATATTTTTTCTCTCTTGCTCTCTTGGCTTATGCTTGCCGTGGATCCACTCTGGGATAAATTTCATGAATGAAAGCTTCTCTATTTATAGAGAAAACTTACAAGCATTGGTTTAAATTTTCTTCAACTTCCAACCACTTCATTCATTCACCGTCCAACTACTTGCATAATTAGCCAGTATTATTGACTTTTACAAAAGCCAAAACTGGCTTTACGTTTCACACCTGGTACCCTTTTAGAAGCCTTTCCTGTCTCTTATAATACTTTGCAAGTTTCTTTTGTCTCTCTAAGAGATAAATATGAAAATATTATGATTTCAGTAAAAGCAATTTTACAAATAGAAAAAATGGAATAAAAAAGAAGTGCTTAATTTATATATGTACTTAATATCCTTAAAGAGGGTCCAAAGCCAAAATGAGATTGCATATGCCTTTCTCCACTTGTGTTAGCAATCACAGTTATCTGTATGTACCATTTAGTCCTGGATATATTAGTCTCCTGTATCTAATTTTAAATGCTCAGGAAGGATTAACTCTATGTGAGTTTTGTGAATTCAAGTAACGTAATTAAATTTAGATATCAAATTGTAAGTGGAGAACAATTACATGGTTTAAGTTGCTGTTTTACTCTTTTTTTCCCCTGCTATGATGGGTCAACACATGCATATATACTCATTTTGGATTGAGTTTAACCTTTTTTTGTATACAAAAAAATACAGTTATTAAGCTGATTAATTTGATGGATAGGTAAACAATGTAGGGACAAATATTAGGAAACCAGTGAGTACCAGTAGAGGGGCAAGTGATGTTCATCCATGTTGATTCTCCATGAAGGTTGCTTAGCCATAGACACATTTTCTTTGGCTATTATGGTGGAAAGAAGCCCAGTCCTGTAGTTAAAAGAATCAGTTTTAACTTCAATCTCCATTTTAGCTATGCTTGTATGCTCAGCTATTATTTGTACTTCGTGCAAATGCTTATATAGGAGTTAATATGGAATATTATTATTTGGTCAGCAATATATAGAAGAATACTCGAGTACCAACTTATTAAACAAAGAAAGTTCATTAAATGAAACTCGAGCAAGCCCAAAATCACATATCTTTAGTCTGCAATCAGCATTTGCAAGAATATTTTTGATGAAACACATTTGCTGGAAGAAAAATATTATTCTAGTTAAATATCACACTATCTGCAAAAGCCAAGGACATGGTGATAAGGATACTGGTATATATAAATTTCAAGCCCCGAAGAAGTTGGTATAAGAAAAATTGGTAGTGCTCAGGAGTAAGATCATCATTTGCCCCCCACTCACCTCAATTTGTATCCGCCACTGTTAACACCAATTAATCGGAGGGGGAACTCATTCTCTAAGATTAGTGGCATATGTACATTCTGCTTAAATACTGATTCTTGAACATACGTTTTTTTGCAGGTATGGATAAAGAACAAAATGTAATGAAAGATGCTTCATCGAAAGCACGTTTGCAAAGAAAGATTGTGATGAGATGCAATTTTCAGGAAACACATGATGAAAACAATTCCGTCAATGTAGCGTCCTCTTCATCGAACCATAATTTTCGCTCTGCAACACATCATTCTGTTGATAATCCACAGACTCATCCAGAGGTTTATACAACGAGGACTCAAGGTAATAAATTCATCAATCATGAAGCTGCATTAGTGCAAAGTTCTTTATATAAGTCATATGTATAATACCACATCACTCAATCTGTCAATCTCCATTTATTTTGATAGGTGACTCACAATTTACAAATGCAAATTGCACTTAAATATCAAATCTCCATCTTACTTTTTACAGGTATTCACAAAGAACAAAACATTATGAAAGATGCTGCATCAATAGCACGTTTGAAAAGAAAGAATGCTATGCAAGAAAAAAGGACAAATAAATCCAGCCGTGCAAGTCAAAGTCAATAAGTACAACTTCAACCAACATCAACAAATAAGACACCATTCTCTGATATCACTTTTAGCAAACTTATCAATAACAGAAACAATACCAATAATCAATGGAGTAGCATGTTCAGCTCTAATTCTACCATACATATTCAGCCAACTTCTATTGATCGAACTTCCAACACAACGAAAAAGGAGGGCTATTGGTATTGGTTCGGTGGGTGTCAACTTAATGAATTTGTTTTCCAAAATGGGGCACAATTTGCATAATGGGCATGATGTAGACAATCCCTGCAATTTACCATCTTCCTCTTCAAACCGTAATATTTGCACTGAGACATACCATTCAGAAGATGAAAAACAAAGTCATTCAGATCTCAATGTTTTTGAAACTAAAGGTAAGAGAAAACATGAACCATGCAACTGCTTTGCTGCAAATCTGATATTCTTTATACTAATCGGTCAACCAAACTTGATCTTCTTTTGTCACAGGGATGAGTTCTGATACTAGCTCAAGTTCAGACGAAGAGGAGTTCAATGCCAACTTCAATCCAGTAGATGCTTCCAATCTTATTCAAGGTACTTTAAAATAATTTTTAACATTGCAAGATATTGGCTATCATCTATTAATTATTGAATCCTTCCTTATTTTATAGAGTATTTTGATATTGGTGATCCACTTATTGAATGTCGACACTGTGGAGCACATATGTGGTATCAAGAGAGAACGCGAAAACACAAACACATTTCAACTCCTAAATATCAACTTTGTTGTGGTGATGGAAAAGTTCAATTACCACTATTAGGGCCACCACCTGAATTGTTACAACATCTACTGTTTGATACTGATTCAGCAGACATCAAGAATTATCAGCAGCATATTCGAACTTATAACATGATGTTTGCATTTACGTCGCCTGGAGCGAAACTTGACAACTCATTTAATGATGGCAGAAGACCACCAACTTTTCGGATACAAGGTCAATTAATCATGTCATAGAATGGGCAGTCTTCTTCCTATGCCTGGTCATTCACCAAAGTTCGCACAACTTTATATCGATGATACTGAAAGTGAAATTCAAAATAGGATTCAAGGTGTAAGGTAAGTTTAGTTATTCCTATTATAATCTGATCACATATTTTACATCATTTACAATTGCTTGACTCTATTTTTTTTTTTGGGAACTCATCGAACATCTTTGAATATTTTATTGTAACAAAGTTATTTTTTAATTCTTATTAATAGGAATCATGACCACATAGATCCACAGGTTGTGTCAAAATTGACAACCATGCTTGATCAACATAATTCACATGCCAAGTCTTTCAGGATGGCTAGAGAAAGATTGCAACGTGGATATGTGCCTAATCTAAAGTTAAGACTGATTTCTGATAGATCTACTGATGGTAGAATATATAAATTACCTACTGTTGCAGAAGTAGCTGCTCTTATAGTTGGTGACGTCGACCAGGGATTAGAAAGAGATATCATAATGGAGACTCAAAGTGGTGAACTTCAAAGAATAAATGAGTTGCATACTAGCTATTTGAGTTACCAATATCCCCTTCTGTTTCCTTATGGTAAAGATGGGTATAGGCATGATGTGCTTCATAGAGATAGAGGTACTTCTCGGTGCAGGAAAAGAAATAAACTTACTATTAGAGAATGACTTTCTTTTAGAATCCAATTTAGAAAGGATGAAGCACAGACTTTATTGAGATCAAGAAGACTCTTTCAACAATTTGTTGTTGATGGTTATACAATGATGGAATCAGAGATGCTATCTTTTATTAGCAGAAACCAATCAAAACTAAGAGTCTATAAATATAGTAATTTGAGTGCAATAGACCCTCAAACTCAAGGTTCAAGTAAAGGGAAAATAATCATATTACCTTCCACATTTGTAGGGAGTCGTAGATATATGGATCAATTATACTTTGATGGGATGGAAATATGTAGCTCTGTTGGGTTTGAAGATCTATTTGTGATATTTACATGTAATCCCAACTGGCCATAAATTCAAAGGTTACTTGCTCCCATGCATTTGAAACCCCAGGATCGTCCTGGTATTATATCGAGGATCTTTAAAATTAAGTTGGAAGAGTCTTAGATATATGGATCAATTATACTTTGATTGGATGGAAATATGTAGCTTTGTTGGGTTTTCAGATCTATTTGTGACATTTACATGTAATCCCAACTGGCCAGAAATTCAAAGGTTACTTGCTCCCATGCATTTGAAACCCCGGGATCGTCCTAGTATTATATCGAGGATCTTTAAAATTAAGTTGGAAGAGAGTCATAACAGATTTGATAAAAAGGCATGTCTTAGGCAAAGTACTTGCATGTAAGTCATATGCTTATTATTGACACAAATTCTTTAATTCTTTTCTAGCATAAAGTCTACCCTCAATCTATTAATCTGATTTTCTTTTCATTGCTTATCCGCAGTTATGTACATAATTGATTTTCAGAAAACAGGGTTGTCGTATGCACACATATTGCTCTTCCTACATCCATCTAACAAGTACCTTACTCCAGATGATATTGACAAAATTATTTCTGCAAAAATACCAGATAAAGAAGATGATGAGTTATACAACTTAGTGAAGACTCACATGATGCATGGACCATGTGGTTCTACTAACAGGTCATCTCCATGCATGAAAAATGGTAAATGTTCTAGATATTAGTGGTAACACAATTGTCAAGAATGGGGTTTCTCTTGACAACCGACATGTTGTCCCTTATAATCCAAAGTTACTATTAAAGTTTCAAGCACATATTAACATGGAATGGTGTAACCAAAGTTCTTCGATCAAATACTTATTTAAATACATAAACAAAGGGTATGATCAAATTACTGCTATTATTACTCCAACACATGATGAAGGAACATGTAATGATGGTAACATTGACGAGATCAAGCAATATCTTGATTGTAGATATGTGTCACGATCTGAGGCTTGCTAGAGAATCTTTTCATTTCCAATTTATAGTAGGAAACCAGCAGTTGAGAGGTTGTACTTTCACCTTCCAGGAGAGCAACCTGTGTATTACAATGTTCAAGAAGATATAATTATGTGCTATCAAAACCGACTGTTACAGAATCAATGTTTACATCTTGGATGGAAGCAAATAAGATATACTAGAAACTTGACATATGTACAATCTGTCTCCAGATTTGTCTATGTCAAGACAACAAGATGTTGGAAACCAAGAAAGAAAGGTTATACTATTGGAAGGCCAATTTGGGTCTCTCCAAGTACTGATGAGCTCTTCTATTTAAGAAAGATGCAAACTGTTGTAAAAGGACCAACTAGCTATGAGGAAATAAGAACTATCAACAATATCCAATATGGAACTTTTAGAGAAGCATGCTTTGCTATGGGTTTGTTGGATGATGATAAAGAATACATAGAGGCAATAAAAGAAGTCTATGATTGGGATTCATGTCACTACTTGAGGAGATTATTTGTTACAATCCTATTATCAAGCAGTGTTAATAGACCATATCATGTGTGGAATGAAACATGGTAATGCTTATCAGATGGAATTTTGTATGATCAAAGAAGATTGTCAAATAACAAAGGTATGAATGTAGCAAAATATTTGTCATAGCATTACATATTATGTTGTACACCTCATAATAGCCATAATTTTGTTGATATTGGTCTTATTATCTTTGTAGGCTTGCATCTTAGTGACGAAGAGTTGAAAAATCTAACTCTTAGAGAGATTGAGAAAATATTGCAAGCCACTAGAAGAAGTTTAAAGGACTATCCGTCAATGCCCTATCCAAACGGATATATCATAAGTCAGCTGGGAAATAGACTGATATATGCAGAACGTGATTATGATATAGCATCATTAGAAAACCA
Source organism: Sophora flavescens (assembly GCA_030762895.1). Classification (NCBI taxonomy): domain Eukaryota; kingdom Viridiplantae; phylum Streptophyta; class Magnoliopsida; order Fabales; family Fabaceae; genus Sophora; species Sophora flavescens. The sequence continues at coordinate 123,568,684 of CM061063.1, read as the reverse complement.
ATTTCAGAATTTATTTGCATCTCTAACAGGTAATCAATGTTTGCAAAGTATTATAGAAATAATGTATTTCCTTACCTATTTTCACAATATACCAGTTCTTTATTTATTTATTTTTTACTAAATAATTTTACGGATGAACAAAGAGGTATATTTGATACCATCATGCAAGCCATAAATAACCAGCAAGGTGGAATGTTTTTCCTATATGGTTATGGTGGTACTGGAAAAACTTTTATCCGGAAAACATTACCATCGCCTTGCGTTCTCAACGACATATTGTCTTGTTTGTAGCATCAAGTGGCATAGCATCCCTATTATTACCAGGAGGATCAACATCACATTCAAAGTTCAAAATTCTTGTGCCTACACTAGATAACTCAAGCGGCAACATACATCAAGGAAGTGAACTTGCAGATATGTTGAAAGTAACAAAATTAATAATATGGGATGAAGCTCCAATGGCACATAAATATTGTTTTGAAGCTCTTGATAAAACACTAAGAGATATCATGATTTTTGACAATAACGGATCTACAATATTTGGAGGAAAAGTCGTTGTGTTCATATGTGACTTTCGACAAATTCTACCTGTCATTCTAGGAGGAAGTCGTTCTGATATTGTTCATGCAACAATCAATGCTTCATATCTTTGGGATCATTGTCAGGTGTTAACACTCTCAAAAAACATGTGCTTGCAACATGATTCGGATAATACCGATTCATCAGAACTAAGAGAATTCTCAGAGTGGATATTGGATGTTGGAGATGGCAAAGTTCTTGAGCCAAATGATGGATATGCTGAAATTGATATTCCTAAGGAGATTTTGATTACAAATTTTCATGACCCTGTAGAAGCTATAGTTGAAAGCAATTATCTTAATTTGATTGAGCAGTACAAGAGTGAAGAATATTTGCAGTCTAGAGCTATCCTGGCATCAACAATTGAAATTGTTGATAAAATCAACGAATCTGTGTTGAACTTGATCCCAGGTATTTCTTTCAATATGTTTAAAAAATCATTTAACAACAACATCATACCTTCTGTTTTAGCTATCATAAAGTTTCATATTAATTTCTTTAATTATATATTATAGGTGATGCCAGAAAATATTTAAGTTCAGACTCTATTGATAAGTCAAAAGCTTGTGGGAGCGAACCATTTGAAGTACTTACCCCTGAATTCCTAAGTACGCTCAGAACATCAGGTCTTCCCAATCACAAGATAAAACTCAAGGTTGGTACTCCAATAATGTTATTAAGAAACTTAGACTAGTCTGAAGGTTTATGCAATGGAACTAGATTAATTGTCAAAGACTGGCAAATCACGTCATTGAAGCTAAGATTATATCAGGAAAGACTATTGGGAACATCGTTTATATTCCTCGGATGTCCATGTCCCCGTCTCAATCACCATGGCCTTTTAAGCTTATCAGGAGACAATTTTCTATAATTGTCTCATATGCTATGACAATAAACAAGTCTCATGGTCAATCTTTGGCAAGTGTAGGATTATACTTGCATAGGCCTGAGAACACCCCGATGTCCCATTAAATAAAAACTTAAATTTAACTAAAACTTAATCGTGATATTAGCGTTAAACAGATAAAACAGAAAATCATAAGTATTAAAACTTTAAACATAAAGAACGGAGACATGGCCATCACACATAGATATACATATACATAAGGGTACAAGGTACTAGATAGGGTTCCATATCAGAGTAGGCCCCAAAAGTACAAACTAACAAAAGATAACTGAAGATACAACAACTTGCAAAAAGACGCACTGGCCATAGACTCTCTCTACTCAACTACTTGGGTCCATTGCTCGTCCTCCAACATCTGGCTCATAAGGAGTTCCATCAAGCTGCTCTGTAGCTGGATCCTCTGTAGGGTCTTCTAAAAAATATCACATAATAAAACATATACAATATAGAGAAACCGGGGATAAGAAACTATTTAACGTCAACGTGGAAAGAGTTTAATGACATTTAAATCTATAACAACACAATAAACATACATCTCCAAATCTTTATACAGGTATAGATATAACACAACCATCCTCGAGACATCTAATCGTTTCCTCTACCTTCTGTCATGATGCAATGTAATGCAGTATGAATACTCAGGTTCGGCCACATATTCGGATATCCATCTTGACATGTCTCCAAAGTCCCCGGCGCACATCCTCGTTTGCGGAGGGAGGATGCCCATGCAAAGCAATGGCACCATAGTTGCACAAATACACGACGGTGCACACCATTGATCCCTGGCCAGGGTGCTCATGCAAAACATGAACTATAGCCGCGACTAAAATAACAGTAATGTCTGGGACGGTCCTGCCGATAGTCTAAACCACAGGAATACAACCTCCGAGGAATAGACCCCACAGACCATGTTTTAGGTCACCCATTGGTCGCGTTGTCGCGCACGCGCCAAAAAGCGAGCGGTTTGTAAAAATGTAGTTTAGGGCGACAACTCGGATATCGTCTCACAAGGACCCTTGAACTGTTATTTATCACAAAAATCAGTTGTTTTTGGGGGGGGGGGGGGGGGTTGGATTTGAATGCAATTAAGAAAACAAAGCAATAACGGAGCAATAAAACAGAGCAGTTTAAAAGATTATCAAATACCTAAAGACGATTAATCTACTGTTCTCGAATTCCCAACTATCATCGGTTCATGTAAATTCCAAGCCCTAAGCAGATTCTAATCCCCTCCCGGTTGTAGCAACAATTTTCAAGCGAAATCACTACTACAGATATATGTTCCTATTCCCGAATTAAGCAAACGGGGTTAAGCCCTTCGTGAACTAAGCGAACACAAATTGAACACACGCGAATTAAGCAAACGCGATTATATATAGGAACATAACATCACCGAAACAAATCAACACAACACTATACACTCCTGAATTAAGCAAACAGAAATATATAGCATAGCATTGAAAAGGGAAAAGCATACAAAACAGGAATTACAAGAACCTCAAGTATGATGGAAATCAATTACAGTAGATTAATCTAAGAAATTTAGTTCTCCATGGAAAAACGAAACACACAGAAAATATGTAAAAACAATGGAGAAGCAAAAGTTCTTTCCATCTGCCCAGAACAGCCTTTTATAATATTCAGAAACTGAGCCCACTCGCGAGGCAAACCCTCATTCGCGAGGCGAATATTGTGAAGATTCAGCAACGTTTGGTCTTCTCGCGGGGCGAAGTACTGCTTGCGTGGCGAGGAATGGAAGAGCCACGGCTTCTGGTCTTCAGTCTCGCGAGGCGAGACATGCATCCGCGAGGCGACACAGAATGGGTTGCATTTCTCTGGAACGATCGACTATCGTGGTCGCGAGGCGAGGTGTTGTTCGCGGGGCGAACCAGAGAGGATGACATTTTCTTTGTTTGGTGGCTTTCAGGGTACGCGAGGCGAGAAGACTCTAAGAGGCGAACACCTCCAGACTTGAAATTTCCCTGATTCTTTATTCCCTTGACTTCTAACTTAACCTGAAAACAATAAAATAGCCATAAGTGCTTTATTTGACTCAAAACTGGCTGACTTAACCTAAAACTACTTTAGAGACTCAAAACCTTGCTTGAGGACAATCTAATCTAATTTGGGTGAAAATGAGATATAATTAGCACAAAACCTTGGTCATACTAGCCATAAAACTAGATGAGCCAGAGGCTTATCAAAATACCCCAAACTTAAACTTTGCTTGTCCCCAAGCAAACTACAACTCAAAAATAAAAAAGACTCAAGACATGGCAAGCTCAAGGATTCAATCAACTTTGCACAAATTCAAGCAATTTAACAAAACAACTTTTTCCTTCAATGCCCCCCCCCCCCCCCTCTCAAACAAAGTAATCCCCAAAATCATTTATTCTAAACAATTGAGAATTACATCATTCAAACAATTATTAATCTAAGCAGGGGATCCAGGTTACACACAAAAGAGAGATCACCAAATTCAAACAATCGCCTTCCTCACAAGGGAATTTAGTATTTCACTCATTCGCTCAGTTTGTCAGGCTAACAACATTTCACTCAATTTCACTTTTAAGAACACTTCCCATAAATTTGATTTTCATCTCCAAATGATTCCCACGGAAAACATGCATGCAACATCAAAATGTCTTTTATGGGTTATAATGGGGCCTGGCTAAGGGTAGGATATACAAGGGTACTAGGCTGAAGACCCTAGGAACTAAGAGAGCATGAAACAGTTTGATACATTGAATTTCCACTCAGATTCCTTTTTTCATTTTTCTTTATGCTTTGGGTGACTACAGCCATTTTCTTCTAATACTTTTTTTTTCTATTTTTTTTTTGGCTCCAACCTTTTTATTATATATTTTTTTCTTTTTCTCAATCCCAAACAGCACATCACACCTTGTAGCCACCCCAAACTTAGTTTCTTGCAACCATTCTTTTGCTAAGATTCCATGCTCTCCTAATCCTAAGATCGGGTTAACATGGTTTTTCAGATTTTAGCTTATAACATAGGGTTATCAAGAATTAACAGGCTAATTAGGCTCAAAGGGGCTAACTAGGGAATATGCATTAGGGAAGGTTTTATTTTAGGCTAAGTAGTTATTTACAAAGAAAATGCCTAAATCATCTGAAGCAAACACATAATCATGCAAACCAAGAAGAGATTCAAGCAAATTCGGGAAAATGCAACTCAAAAGTGATTTCACACAGTTTAAAACATGTTGGAGGCTCAAATCCTCACCTGGACATTTTTGCAAATTTTTTGACAGAGATTCTATCCCTAGTGTGTGCTTCCCTTCACCCCAACTTATCATAAATCATGCCATCACAACAAAATCTCAAAGTTCAGTTTTCAATTTCACATGGGGATCACTTTTCAAAAAAAATTTCAACCTAGGGGGAATCATCACATAAATCATGCAAAATCATGAAATCAATCTGTGCAAATTCAATTAAAATCCAATCAAGCTTGCCGACACAGGACTCAACACAATTTATTCATGAGCTAAAAGAAAAACAAGACCAACCAAACACAAAACAAACTACAATTAGTTCCCTCCCCCACACTTAAAACATACATTGTCCCCAATGAAACAACATAACTATAAAATCAGAGTGAGGGAAAGGAAAGGGTACTCCCTGATCAAGTGTCAGTGTAGGTGGGAGCTCCCAAGGAGAGCTCCTCAACATTAGCATCTGCAGGAACACCAGCATCCACACCATGGAATGGCTTCAGCGTCTGCCCGTTAACCTTGAAGGACTTGTTGGTACCTGCACTTCTAATCTCTACTGCACCATAAGGAAAAACGTTAGTAACAACAAAGGGGCCATCCCATTTGGACCTAAGTTTCCCAGCCATCAATTTCAGGCGGGAGTTAAACAGTAAAACCTGCTGACCCACAGAAAATTGTTTTCTAGCAATCATCCTATCATGAAAATATTTTGTTTTCTCTTTATAAATCCTGGAGCTTTCATAGGCTTCTAGCCTAAGCTCCTCAAGCTGTTGCAACTGGAGTTTCCTTTCAACACCAGCTTTCTTCATTTCCAAATTCTGACAGACTTGACTGCCCAATATGCACGGTGCTCAACTTCCACAGGGAGGTGACATGCCTTACCAAATACAAGCCGAAAGGGGGACATTCCTATTGGCGTCTTGAAAGCGGTCCTCTGAGCCCACAGTGCGTCTTCTAGACGGCGGCTCAATTCCTTTCTATTCGGCTGCACCATTTTTTCTAGAATCTGCTTGATCTCCCTGTTTGATATCTCAGCCTGGCCATTGGTCTGGGGATGATAAGCAGTGGAAACTCTATGCACAACTCCATATTTCCTGAGTAAGGCTTCCATGGTGCGGTTGCAGAAGTGAGTGCCCTGGTCACTGATAATAGCCCGAGGTATGCCAAACCTGCAAAAAAATGTTGGACCTAACAAATTTTGAAACAACTTTAGCATCGTTAGTCCTAGTGGGTATAGCTTCCACCCACTTTGAAACATAGTCAACAGCCAAAAGAATGTCTGAGAAAACCAAAAGAAGCAGGGAAAGGACCCATAAAGTCGATTCCCCAAACATCAAAAACCTCACAAAAAAGCATGGGCTGTTGGGGCATCTCACTCCTACGAGTGATGGCAGGGCCTATTGTTTGACATTCCTTACAATTCCGGTAGACCTCATAGGCATCTCTAAAAAGTGTGGGCCAGTAGAACCCAGAATCTAGGACTTTTCTTGCTGTCCTCTGTGGTCCAAAGTGTCCTCCTACTTGAGAGGCATGAGAAAAGTGCAGGATGGACTCTGTCTCATAATCCGGGACACACCTCCGAATCACCTGATCACTGCAAAACTTCCAAAGGTACGGATCATCCCACACATAGTACTTTGAATCACTCTTGAGCTTGTGGATCTTGGATCTACTTGTACCTGCAGGAACAACACCAGCAACAAGAAAGTTAACAATGTCAGCAAACCAGGGGGTTACCCCATGCAGATGTAGAAGCTGTTCATCCGGAAAATCATCCTGGATGGGAGAAGGATCCTCATCCCTTGCTATTCGGCTCAAGTGATTGGCTACCAAATTTTCAGCTCCACTCCTGTCTTTTATCTCCACATTGAACTCTTGAAGCAAAAGCATCCACCGAATCAATCTTGGCTTCGCTTCTGGTTTCTTTAACAGGTATTTCATAGCTGCATGGTCAGTGAAAACAATAACCTTTGAACCTAGCAAATATGACCTAAATTTATCAAGTGCAAACACAACAGCTAGCAGTTCCTTCTCAGTGGTGGTGTAATTTGATTGTGCAGCATCTAATGTCCTAGAAGCATAATGAATGACATGGGCAACCTTGCCCACCCTTTATGCCAGGACCGCTCCCACAACATAATTAGAAGCATCACACATGAGCTCAAAAGGGAGTGTCCAGTCAGGGGGTTGGATGACGGGGGTATAGGTCAATGCTCTTTTCAGGTAGTCAAATGCCTTCTTGCAGTTGTCATCAAAATGGAACATGGCATCATTCTTCAGCAGGTTTGACAATGGCAGAGCTATCTTGCTGAAGTCCTTAATGAAGCGCCTGTAGAAACCTGCATGGCCAAGAAAAGAACGTATCTCGCGAACGCAAGATGGGTAAGGCAATGAAGAAATCACATCAATTTTTGCAGGATCTCTTTGAAATGCCCTCTTTAGAAATAACATGACCCAAAACAATCCCCCTGTTCTACCATAAAGTGACATTTTTCATAGTTCAAAATCAGTTCAGTCTCAATGCATCTTTCTAGAACTAAACTCAGACTATGCAGACATGCATCAAATGAGGAGCCATATACAGTGAAGTCATCCATGAACACCTCCATGCAATTTTCAATAAATTCAGTAAAAATGCTAAGCATGCATCTTTGGAAAGTGCCAGGAGCATTACAAAGGCCAAATGGCATCCTCCTATAGGCAAACGTCTTTGAAGGGGCACGTGAAAGTGGTCTTTTCCCGATCCTTAGGGGCAATATGGATCCGGAAGTACCCGAAAAAAGCCATCAAGAAAACAAGTAATGAGATTTACCAGCCAGCCTGTTCCAAAGACCTCGATCTATGAAAGGCAAAGGAAAGTGATCCTTTTCGGTGGCCTGGTTCAACTTCCTATAATCTATACTGAGACTCTTGACTATTCTGGACTCTAGTGGGTACAAGCTCATTATTATCATTTCTTACCACTGTGAGGCCGGACTTCTTGGGTACAACTTGCACTGGACTTACCCAAGTACTATTAGAGATGGGGTATATAATACCTGTCTGCAGAAGTTTAGTCACCTCTTTCTTCACCACATCCAGGATCAATGGATTGAGCCGCCTTTGGGCCTGTCTAACTGGTTTAGCCCCATCCTCCAACAGAATTCTATGCATACATCTGGAGGGGCTAATTCCTGGGATGTCAGCCAAAGTCCACCCAATCGCCTTCTTGTGCTTCTTCAAAACCTCTAAAAGCTTAGCTTCCTGGTCTGAGTCAAGTTTGGAAGAGATAATGACTGGAAGTTTTTCATTTGTCTCCAGGTAAGCATACTTCAGGTTCCCAGGAAGTGGCTGGAGCTCTAAGGAGGGTGGCTGCTCAATGGATGGTACAATTGGAGTAGCCATGATGTCAAGGACTTCTGCTGAACAGACTGCTTCACTCTCACTATCACCCTGCAAAGTTGAATCAAGAAACTCAGCACAAACAGCACACGGGTTAGTGTCAGTACAGTCAGTACATGAATATATATCATCAAAGCCAGAAATAAATGGAAAATCAGAAATAAGGTCCTCATGGGTGTCATCAATAATCTCAGAAAGCAACTCTAAGTGGAAAACAGAGTGTTCCTCCAGGGGATGCTTCATAGCATCAAAGATGTTGAACTTTGCCACAATATCACCAAACTCCATAGACATAGTCCCATCATTAACATCAATCTTAGTCTTAGCTGTCTTCATGAATGGTCTGCCCAAGATTATTGGTGATCTACTTGAATTTGTCTCTCCTGCCATGTCTAGGATGTAGAAGTCATCAGGGAAAATTAACCCATCAACTTGTACCAACACATCTTCTACCATTCCCATGGGGCGGGCACTGGTCCTGTTGGCCAACTGGATAGTGAGACCTGTATACTGCAAGGGACCAAGATCAAGGTTATTGAAAATAGAGGTGGGCATGACATTTATGGAGGCTCCCAAATCCAACATGCAATTTTCAAATTTTCTGTCCCCAATAGTGCATGGAATAGTAAAAGTGCCCGAATCCTTGCACTTCTGTGGTAGTGCCTGAGTAGGGGCTGAAACAGTAACTTTTTCTGGTGCAGGCTTAGACTGGATAAGAGCTGAAACATTTCTTCCCAAATTAACTCTCTCATTACTCTTCAACCTTCTCTTGTTGGTGCATAGATCCTTCAGAAATTTAGTATACTTAGGCACCTGCTTGATTACATCTAGAAGGGGAATATTTACAGCCACCTTTCTGAACACATCTAAAATTTCCCTCTCCTTGTCTTCACCACCAATCTTCTTATTTTTCTGCACTCTGTGTGGGAAAGGGATCGGTGGTATGTACACTTTCTCAACTTCAACATCAACTGAAGGCTCATGAGTTACCTCAATAGTTTCTTCATCTTTCCCAGATGCTGCCTCAACAACTCTTCCAGATCTCAGAGAAATGGCACTCACATTAGGATTGGAGACATTAGGATTTATCACTGGTTGTGCAGGCAGTTGACTTGATCCTTGAGCTTTCTGTATGTTGTTTATGGATGTGGCAAGCTTTCCAATCTGTGTCCTCAAATCTTGAATGTTAGCATCTGTTCACTGCTGAGACTGGCCAACTTGCTGCTGAAACTGTGTCTGTGAGGCCTGAAACTGTCCAATCTGTGTGTTTAAAGTTTGAATACTAGTCTGTGCTTGCTGCTGAAACTGGAGATTATTTACAGCCAATTGCTTGACCATGTCCTCTAGGGAAGGTTCGGAAGGTGCAGAAGTGGTCACTTGAGGAGGATTCTGAGGTGCTGTCATCGGTTGTTGTTGGGATGAGTTCCCATACCGAAGATTAGGATGATTCCTCCAGTTGGGATGGTACCTATTTGTGGAGAGGTCAGGAGTGTTGTACCGGTTCTGACTGTTGCCTTGATTGTAAGGATGGACTGCATAAGCCTGATACATATCAGTAACGGACCCTTCCTTCGGAATGGGGCATGCATCATACGGGTGCTCAGGAGAGTTGCACATGCCACACAACCTTGCAGGCTGAACTCTATCCATTGCCAATTTCTCCACCAAAGAAGTGAGCCTATCAATTCTATCATCAACGGCCTGGTTGGAAAAAGAACTATGGACCTCATGCACACCTCTTGTCTCAACGGAATTTCTTCTGGTTGTAAACTGCTGGGAGTTCAGTGACATATTTTCAATTAATTGCTTGGCAGCAGCTGGAGTCTTATCAACAAGTGCTCCCCCACTAGCAGCATCCAAAATGTTTCTATCCATCGGTAGTAACCCTTCATAAAAATACTGGATAAGAAGCTGCTCGGAAATCTGATGCTGAGGGCAACTGGATATCAACTGCTTGAATCTCTCCCATTATTCAGCCAATGACTCATTTCCTTGTCTGATGCCACATATTTCCTTTCTGATTGACGCAGCTCTGGAGGCAGGAAAATATCTCTCTAAGAAAACCTTCTTCAAATCGTTCCAGGTAGTAATAGAGTTTGGCTCAAGATATAACAGCCAGTCCCTGGCAGCTCCTGTAGTGAGAATGGGAAAGCTTTCGACTTGATGTTATCTTGATTACTCCCTACGATCTCAAGGTTGTGGAGCAGACGACCGGAATTCCTTCAAATGCTTGTGTGGATCTTCACCTGCAAGACCACTAAACTTTGGCAACAAGTGAATGAAACCAGATTTTAATTCAAAAGGAGTATCAGCACCAGGATATGCAATACACAAGCCATTATAATTAACATCAGGGGCAGCAAGCTGTCTTAATGTCCTTTGGTCACCCATGTTATCGCAAACAGTTTTAGAATTAGAATCACTACTAGTGCTAGCCCGAATTTCTCTACGGCGTGTGTGCAGTGTTATTTCAATTTCAGGATCAAAATCACACAATTCAGGACAAGTAGACCTAGTAGTCAGACCAATTCAAAACAAAAACGAAAATAAAAGAAGAAAGAAAAAAAATGCGAAAATAACAAACAAGAGTCCCCGGCAACGGCGCCAATTTTTTGGTCGCGCTGTCGCGCACGCGCCAAAAAGCGAGCGGTTTGTAAAAATGTAGTTTAGGGCGACAACTCGGATATCGTCTCACAAGGACTCTTGAACTGTTATTTATCACAAAAATCAGTTTTTTTTTGGGGGGGGGGGGTTGGATTTGAATGCAATTAAGAAAACAAAACAATAACGGAGCAATAAAACAGAGCAGTTTAAAAGATTATCAAATAGCTAAAGACGATTAATCTACTGTTCTCGAATTCCCAACTATCATCGGTTCATGTAAATTCCAAGCCCTAAGCAGATTCTAATCCCCTCCCGGTTGTAGCAACAATTTACAAGCGAAATCACTACTACAGATATATGTTCCTATTCCCGAATTAAGCAAACGGGGTTAAGCCCTTCGTGAACTAAGCGAACACGAATTGAACACACGCGAATTAAGCAAACACGATTATATATAGGAACATAACATCACCGAAACAAATCAACACAATACTATACACTCCTGAATTAAGCAAACAAAAATATATAGCATAGCATTGAAAAGGGAAAAGCATACAAAACAGGAATTACAAGAACCTCAAGTATGATGGAAATCAATTACAGTAGATTAATCTAAGAAATTTAGTTCTCCATGGAAAAACGAAACACACAGAAAATATGTAAAAACAATGGAGAAGCAAAAGTTCTTTCCATCTGCCCAGAACATACTTTTATAATATTCAGAAACTGAGCCCACTCGCGAGGAGAACCCTCATTCGCGAGGCGAATATTGTGAAGAGTCAGCAACGTTTGGTCTTCTCGCGGGGCGAAGTACTGCTCGCGTGGCGAGGAATGGAAGAGTCACGGCTTCTGGTCTTCAGTCTTGCGAGGCGAGACATGCATCCGCGAGGCGACACAGAATGGGTTGCATTTCTCTGGAACAGTCAGCTATCAGGGTCGCGAGGCGAGGTGTTGTTCGCGGGGCGAACCAGAGAGGATGACATTTTTGCTGTTCAGCTGGCTTTCAGGTTCACGAGGCGAACACCTCCAGACTTGAAATTTCCCTGATTCTTTATTCCCTTGACTTCTAACTTAACCTGAAAACGATAAAATAGCCATAAGTGCTTTATTTGACTCAAAACTGGCTGAATTAACCTAAAACTACTTTAGAGACTCAAAACCTTGCTTGAGGATAATCTAATCTAATTTGGGTGAAAATGAGATATAATTAGCACAAAACCCTGGTCATACTAGCCATAAAACTAGATGAGCCAGAGGCTTATCACCCATATGAGAAATATCACAGACCATATTTCAGGTCACCCCCTAGTGCTCTAACCGCTTATCTCTATCTCATAGATCACCTCAAAATACTATTCTCATATTATCGGTCTCATCACCATATCACATAATCATCTCGGTTAGGCACTTCTAACTCATGTATCATGAACCCCGACACATCTTCATACCTCATCACGAAGAGAATCACATAACATTATCAGCACAGTCATGTCATCAAGTCATAAATCCAACCATCTCCTTATAAGTCATAAACTAATAAAATAATAAAATATCATAAATATCGCATTATGTAATCATCCAAATCAACACAGTCAACACAACAAATATTCAACCAATATCAGTCAAGTAGTCCAAACAGTCACGCAGCCAACATCAGTACTACGATAATAAAACAATATATATGTTTTTACGTAACGGCGATAAACATACAATCTCAATATCGTTCTTGGTACCACTAGGTAGACCCCAATTATGATATTGACATTGTCCGTTACTCGCTTCCTTGAAGGATTTAGGTCGCCCTTCTCCATTATCGAAATAAATACAAGTTTTCTGTTTCCGACATTAGATGGCTTCTTTCCCCCACCTGAAGTGTCGTAGGCTAGCTTTAGAGCAATGAAACAGACTCCTCTCACACCCCTATATGGATGCCATGTTTAGTTCCCCACTCTCCGGGGCTCCAAAAATTCACCTGAACACATCATTGTGAAGCACACGTTACGCGTAACCCAAATCTAAAGACGAAATTGAAAACCGATAGACAGATTGAAAGATAACCTCAATACAGTCGTCGATGGCATTTCGGCATAACAAGGACATAGGCTTACCTTAGCCTAATCAAGAAAAGAAAGATAGGAGGATGAAGTAGACGCCGCGAGGATCACAACGGTGTAATCGGTTTCTCGATAAGACGAACAGATTGCTTGGAATCGGCTCCTGAATTTTCTCTCACTCCACAGCCTTCTCTCTCTATATATATTTCGCTCACGCTAGCTCCTCTCACGCTAGCTCGTGTGATTCTTTCTTTCTTTCGTTACATTAACTCAGGTATTGTTTGGTTTGCCAAAAACGCTAGCGTTTAGCATTTAGTGGATAGCAGATGGAAAATTAGTCATGTTTGATAACCATTTTTTAAATTAGCGTATAACGTTTTTTCACTAGCGTATAACATTTTTTCCAGTGTTTGAGCTTATAGCATATTGCGTATCATTTTTTCTTCTATTTTTATCCTTACCATCTCAATTAAATTCCTTACTATCCAAACTATAAAATTTCATGTAAAAAAACTTAAAATTTATTTGTTAGAATTAATATCACTGTTTAAATTTATATTTAAGATAAAAAATAGAAATTATATTTTTATTTATAAAAAAATTGTATAAAAATCATATCAATATTATTTTTATTATTCCACATAATTTATAAAAAAATAAATAAAATTAAATAAATATTAAAATTAAAACTTAATATTTTAACCTTTGAAATGATAAATAATTTAAAATAAATTAAAGTGTTAAATTGATAATTATTTTAAAATAATTAATATATATATATATATATATATATATATATATATATAACAAGCATGCAATCATGTTCTTTTATGTGATTTTACATTGATCAACTAGTCCAATCGCTAGTTTTATCAAACACTTCAAATCCAATTCGTTAATTTATCTACTATCCATTAATTTATCCGCTATACGTTATCCGCTAGTTTATCCGTAATCCGCTTGATTTTATCAAAACAGAGTCTTAGTAGAAAACCTCATTCACCAAGAAATTAATGTGGTTCACCTAAGATGAAGACTTGGTGGCGTGAATTTAGTTATGAAAAGGCAGCAGCCGTGCACTCCCTTCATTAGGTAAGATTTCATCATTTCGTTTTTATTTATTTATTTATTAATTTATTACTTGTAATTAAAACATAGTGAGACAAAGTATTAATTACAATTAGTACTAATTAATTATTATGGGTAAAACTTGAGTAAATTGATTATATCTATCTAGCTATATATGATTAAGATCTATATCTATGACTAATTATCATTTAATTTTGTTAACGATAAACCACCTTAATTAAGGATTTAAATTGATGTGCTTCCGACAGGGGTTTTTGACATGCTTGTTTGAGGTGTTTGTCTGTTGAAAATTTTGAGGTGCTTGAATTTTGTTCTAAAGTTACATATACGTTCGGATTTTTAAATAATTTTGATTTATCTAACATTCATTCCCATCTAATTAAGATATCTAATTTTATTCACCAAAGATAGGATGTTACAACGCCTGTCTTTAGGCACGGCAAGCGGAGATTAATGATCTTATTACATGATAAGGAAAAAAAGCCATTACACACTACCACCAACGTAGTCTTTAAAGAGGTGTTCCAAAACCTCCATCAAGTAAGTACAATCACTAGTGCACAAAGGGGATTCCACATCGGTTATTTTTGGCTTTCCACATCGGTTTTGAAACTGATGTGGAAACGACCGATGTGGTTTATTGCCACTTTACACATCGGTTTTAAAACCGATGTGTAAAGTATATTTTAAACATCGGTTTATTACTAACCGATGTGTAAAATTAATTTAGCAATTGATAAGCAGTTGTAAATTTAACTTTCTACATCGGTTTTTCATAAAACCGATGTGTAAAATTGACCTTCCACATCGGTTTTCTAAAGAACCGATGTGTAAAGTTAAATTTACACATCGGTTTTATGTAAAACCGATGTAGAAAGTTAAATATACACATCGATTCTTGAGAACCGATGTGTAAAATCTCTTTTTTTTAATCATTATTTACATTTCAATCATTCCTGTTTCACTAATGCGGATCAATAAACAAACCAGCGAAGACACGATCAAACAAGAAACAACAAAGAACACCAAACCAGTTTTGACACAATCATTCAAAAGCAAAACATACTTCATTCAATTTTCTTATGAATGAAAACAACACTTTATCAAAGCTACATCAAAACACGAGAGAAGAAAAATTGAACCGGACACGAGCACTAATACATATCATCAGTCAAAGGTACGTACACTATAGCTAGTATATGATAAGTTTTTAAACTAACTACATATATACAAACTATGGGTGGTACACTTCAAGAAAGAAAGTTGCCCAACGCCTCTTTATGATGTTGATGTCGAGAACCGGACAATGGAGATGGATTGTTGAATATCCGCAAGTTTAATTGGACAAAAGATTATTACTTTTAAGTAATAAACTAACATAAAACATATAACGAATCTATACTATTACTTCTAATTGTGTCAATTAACATTTACCTCACTCCATCTTTCAGTGATCCCGGAGGAGATAATTTCCAACATCCACCGCATCACATAGTAGCCACATTCCCATGACCCACGTTGTATACGTGACTACGTACAAATGAAACCCAATTAGAATATGAGGAATTAAATAAAATAGAAATCAATTATTGTACCCACTGCATTTGATGCATTTGAACTAATAAATATCTTACGCTGGGAATAATCCATCTGATAGCCCGAGTACGCCTTTCACCACGCTGCATGTGGGATGCATTAATAGACCTATCATGACAAAAACATTAATTAAAGTATATATAATAGATTTCAGATAATTAAAACAACTGCATTACTGATTATAAAGTATTTTAACGCTTACGTTTCGATGATCGTCTTCAGTTCATTCGCCGGCTTATGTCCCAATGAGCAGAAGAAGACCACGACGTTCATTCTTGGGTACAAGAGCAACAGTTGCCAATGCTTGCTGTATTTGCGGAACAATTAGTGACTGTAAGTCATATATAGTTATACTTAAATTAATAACCGGTACTTACTTATTGAGATAAGGCGCAAGATAGAATTGATGATCGTCTCGGGCAAGTATATCACGTATGGTAGTGACCGGGTCTTCCGATGCTACGAGAACATCACCCTGAATGAACATGGGGTCAACGAACCCATAAAGGGCGAGGTTACCCTGATCGACTAACATACGATGCAGATACCTAATATATTGGAAAAACATGTTAATTATCATTGTATTTAAAAATTAATTACGTACTTAACTTATAAATAAAATGTACTTACGTGCACCAAAACGATATGTGTGCAGAACTGGCCATTTCTTTATTGAGTGCCATCTCCATAAGTTCTTTCTTTGGTATATACAGTTCACCAGGGCTGGCATCATGTTCCAACGTTACCAATGCTGCATCATCCTCCATGGTGACACCCTGTATAGCAAGATCTTTGAAAACATCACCATGGCCAGGTGCCCCTTTGTCGATCCCCTAAACAACATAGATATATATTAGTAATCACGGATAATTAAGTTATTTAATTCGTTATGAACTAAATGGTCAAATGAATACCTTGACAGGAGCAGACATCTCTGGTCTTCCTAGATCCGACCTTTTAGGCACAATATCATTTCCAACATCCTATAACAAATACAAATAAAGCATTATCTTTAAACAATAATAAATATATTTCAACTATGAATATAGAAAAACACAACTAACCGAATACCTCAGATGCAACAAGAAAGCTGACCAGTCTTCTTGGCCAGAGGATGAAGTTACCGGGGGCCTGACCCACTGTTTGAACCTCCTCAGTGGGCACAGGGACTCGAGCATCAGCATCTCGAATAATCTCAACAGACACCCTCAGATGATCGTCCGGTAATAACCGATGGTGTATGGTATTACCTAACTTATTATATGCCCTACCCAATGCCACTAAGCGGCGATGATGATGATGATCATCAACATACAGCTCACACCTATCAGGGTCGTCATCATCATCATCATCATCATCATCATCATCATCATCAGCAGCAGCATCATCATCATTTTCAGGATGATGAGGAGGATCACATGAGCCCTTAGTGCTCACATGGACAGAGGGTTGGACAGAGGGTTGGACACCGGCTGTCATCTGCTGGGACAAAGAAGTAAATATTGCCATCTGCTGGGCAAACTGCTCGTTCATCTCCTGTCGAAGCTCAGCTGCAATCTCCTGTTTTAGTTGTGCTCTATCTGCAACCGAATCCCTGTGGGAGGAATGTGAAGATGAACCATGGTATTGGCGAATGCCGACTCCCCATCCAACACCAATGACACGGCCCGGGTGGTCTGGTTTACCGATGGCAGTAGATAAGATATCATTGCGTCCTCTAGGAACAAAGGTTCCTTGGGTTAGCTGATCATCCAAGGCATCCTATCACATAAAAATATCAGGTCACATTACAATTCGGTAACAATCTTAAAATGACAATTACAACAAACTATACTTACAATCCTCTCAGCTACTTGGCGGGCCTCCTCGGATGTATATTGTCCCGTTTTTCTTTGTCGGCCCCTCTTCCATGAACGATGGCGTGGGGGTGGAGGTGGATCAACAACCTCTGGAAGATTTTCAGCATTAGGATCCGCCTGAGATGCTGCCTGCTGACGTGCTTTCTTTTCCTCTTCAACCATTTTCTTAACAAGCTTTTTATATCCCCCACGAGACATGACATGGGGGTAGACATTCTTGCTTTGGTTTTCCTGCCCCTTTTTCCTCTTCTCCTGTTATAAATAAAAGACAATTAAATTACATAAGTAAATGAAATTAATGCAATTACATAAATTTAGAGACAAATCAAATAAGTTAACCTGAAAGCTGGGATCACGTCGGCTCTGAATTAAGTAATCTAAATTAAGTAATACCATTCAAATAATCTTACATTTTTTAGGATAATTAACTGTGGAGTCAAGCCTTCAAGGAATTATAACTGGCCTAAATCTGATTAGCCTTCAATTTACGTTACTCAGGTTAGGACCTATTTTTTATCATAATATTAATTAGATCATAAGTCATGCATATTATCTGCCTCTTAATTTCCATGCTTTATGTCATTTTTTAAAATTGTAAGCAAAACTTGGCATGTCATTACTATAATACATTGGGTTGCTTTAATCTAATATGCATTTTACTATACTAATACTTAAATATGAGATGCTAAATATGATTATCTTTCTTTATTTCGTAAGAGTTATTGTTTATCTAATTCATCCAAACTGACTACTAACAACACATATTTCAAAATCATAAAATTGCAACTTCAATTTCATAATCTAACCTGCCTTTTCTTATTACATAAGACAATTACTACAATGCTTATGTTTACACCTATTTTTTATTGACAATTGCACAAAATCTATCAATTCAATGTAAATACACCACATTATTTTCTAATAGTCAATCAATATAGGTGATCGTTTATTAGTTACCTAATCTAAAATCAACATATTTCTTATGTTATGCACATATAAACAGGTCCAAATTCACGGATGAATCTTGCATTTTGGCCTTTTTGACTAGACTATAATATGAAGTATATGTTTACAAATGATTAGAGATGATGCACCTGTAGTTTCAATGCATTTGCAAAGGTCTGGGTTCTTTTGAAGTTTATCTATTTCTATTGACTAAACATTTGTATAGTTTAATTTACCAAACTTATAGCTTTCTATATCTCATTGAATATATTTTCTCCTTATAGGCATGCTACTATCTCTTCCAACAAAAACAGCTAAAGAAGTCTACATATTACTCTCTTTTTTTTTTTTTTTGAAATGATTCATGTCAACCAAGGTGTCGACAATATGGTTAATATGGACAACATCACTTCTTAATGTTCTTTAAGATTCTATCCGTCTATTTTTCTTTTTTCAAACTACTTTACTGCCAAAACACATTTTGTGCATCATGTCTGGAAAAATGATATATGTTTTGTGGCTGTATAAACTGTGTAGAAGTCTTAAGGCTCTTATATTGGATCATTATAGTCATAAGACTCTTATTTTATTAATGGTAAAATGACAAAATATATCAACGCCACGCAACCGTGCGTAAGCACGGGTATACAACTAGTTTCTTCTCAAAAAAAAAAAAAAATCACTCTCTCTTCCCCTCAACCGTGGGTTTCTAAAGGATCTGGATTCCCTCCATCACTTTCCCCTCCATCATCCCTCCATCATTTTTTTACTCTCTTAACTCCACTCTCTCTCTTCATTATTTATTATTTTTTCTCTCATGATCCAAAATCCCTCCCCTTAAATTTTTTGCTGGACTGCCTCCATCGCTGGAATCAATCCTGATTGGTTTCTAAAACCCACACAAGTTTCCTTTCTTTTAATTATAATAATATAATTATAATTATAATTATTATAATATGCACTCCCTCTTCCCCTCAACCGTGGTTTTCTAAAACCCAGTTTCCTTTCTTTTTTTTATTTATTTATTTATTTATTTATTATTATTATTATTATTATTATTATTATACAGATATCTAGATATATCTAGATAATTACTCATTACAACTTTTTAATATAGCCTTAGCCTTTTTAGGTATAGGTTTAGCCTTTATTCATTACTCATTTCCTTCCTTATTATTACGTTTCTTCCCTTGCACTTCCTGAACCGAATTCACTTTTATCACATCTCTCTTCAGTTTTCTCGAGTAACGATACATGAACACCACTTTTTGACACCCACTTTTGATATTGATATTGTAGCACATTATAGCAATGATATTTTTGCAATTTTGATTTCTTATTTTAAAAAAAATATTTAGTTTTTTTGAGTACTAACATGTTTAATCATTAACTATATAATGAATTGAATTAACAAAATATTTACACGTAATTAATTATTTCTATATATCTAATATTAGAAGCTGTGTTTTAAGAGAAGATTTATGTTTTACGAGAAATTTTATGGTCATTTCACTGTTTCGCTAAAAGGGCTTTTCATTGCTTCTCTTATATTGGTTACATTACAAAATATCTGATGATGAAAAAAGTTAGTAGCTTGCATCTTGCATCACTGTGAAAATAGATGATGGAATCATCTATGTTAACATGAAGGAAATAATTTTCAATCATAGTTTATTAATTGATCTTTTTTAATCATCACTGATTGTATAGTCCATTTTTGTTCTTCTTGATATTTTGTCTGGTCTCACAGTGCAACTTGCTTCATTTGTGTTTAATGCTTTAATTTGTGTTGAAGTTTTCTATTTAATCACATGCCATATTTAACAGTTAGTTTTTCCGGTAGAGTTAGTTAGTTAGTTAACTTTCTGTTTTTAGTAGTTTTCTGTTTTTTCTGTTGCTTCTTAGTTAGTTGAATTTCCTTGTATATAGCTAGCAACAATGTACTCTTTAGCTTATGCAGAGAGTTCATCTTTCTTTGTAATACCTCTCTTAGTTTTTCTTTCAATCGATTGTTCAAGGCAAAGTGCCATATGCATATTTCCATCTTCTTCCTTACTCTTTGCCATGAACTCCTTTGCCATGAATTTTAACATGGTATCGAGCTCCATTAATTGGAGCTCTGCTGCGCCTCTGTTTCCATTGTTATCTTCTCTTCTTTTTCATAACTCTTTGTTCCCTTTTTCTTTCGATCAACTGTTCTTGATTGTCATGGCAAACCATGAGGTTAACAACCCTTATGAAAACCCTTATTTTCTCCATGCGAGTGATAGTGCTGGAACTGTTCTCATTTCCACACAATTGACAAAGAACAATTATCATGAGTGGTCAATGGCGATGTCCTTGGCATTGAGATCAAAGAACAAGATGCGATTTGTTGATGGAACGATTCTGAAACCAGAAGTGAATGATCCGCTGTATGGAGCTTGGGATAGGTGCAACATCACGATTCTTTCTTGGATCAGGAATGCCCTAGATCCTTCGATTGCTAGGAGTGTTCAATGGATGAACACAGCACATGCGGTCTGGTGTGATCTCAAGAAGAGGTTTTATCAAGGTGATGTCTTCAAGATTGCAGATCTGCAAGAACAAGTATATGCTCTCAAGCAAGGTGATCTTTCAATCACAGATTTTTACACTGAATTGATGATTTTGTTGCAAGAATTGGAAATTTTTAGACCAATTCCATCATGTTTGTGTCAAGTTGCATGTAATTGTCACCTAATTCCAACTATTCAAGGATATAGAGACAATGATTATGTGATACGATTCTTGAAGGGGCTCAAGGAGCAGTATGCTGCTGTAAGGTCTCAGATAATGTTGATGCAGCCCCTTCCTCCCATAGATCCAGCCTTTTCTATGTTGATTCAGCAAGAAAGGCAGATGAATTGTGTTCTTGATGAACCTAGGGTTATTTCTAATGTTGTGGATATGAGATATAAAGGAAAGGATAAGGGTAATTACAGAAACAAAAATGGCAAAGATAAAAGATTCTGCTCTCACTGCAATAGAAGTGGCCACACCATTGATACATGCTACAAAAAGCATGGATTCCCCCCAAATTACAGAAAGGGAAAGATTAATTGTGCAGTGGAAGACAGTGATAGTGATGATGGTTCAATGAGTATAGTTTCTATGAGATCACATGCTAGATCATACAAAGAAGATAAAGCATCAACTCCTATGGGATTCACCCTGAACAAAGACAAAGCAATCTTGGCTATCTTTGGAACATAGTGACAAGCCCAAGATAGTAAATCAGTTAACAACACTGCCTACTTCCTCTAACCATCGTGCATCAGGTATAATATGCACTGTTTCTAATGATGTCAAGTGTTCTAGTTGGGTCCTTGATACAGGTGCCACAGATCACATCTGTCACACCTTGTCTCAATTTCAGTTTTATAGGAAAATCAGACCTGTGATGGTCAAATTACCAAATGGTACCAAGATCTTGACTCAGTTTGCTGGAACCATTTTCTTTTCTGAAAACCTGTTCTTAAATGATGTTCTCTACATACCTTCTTTTGGTTTCAACTTGATTTATGTGTCAAAGCTTGTAAATTCATTGAATTGCAAACTCATTTTCACTCAGTCTGCATGCCTAATGCAGGATGCCATCTCATCGAAGATGATTGGTGCAGCTGAACCTAAGGGAGGACTATATGTTCTATCCACTCATAAAGTTGCTTTGTCTCATAAAGATGTTGTTGTTCCTGTTGTTTCTTTGCTTAACAGTGTTGTTAATAATGTTCACACTTCTGATTCAGATGTATGGCATACTAGACTAGGCCATCTATCACATAATAAAATGTCAGTTTTACACAAATCTCATTCTTTCATTAAGGCCATTAATCCTCATAAACCATGTGATGTATGCCATTTATCTAGGCAAAAGAGACTACCTTTTCCTGATAGTTTTTCAAAGTCTGACAACTGTTTTGATCTAGTACACATGGATGTATGGGGACCCTTGGCTTGGCCATCTATATATGGTCATAGATATTTTCTAACAGTTGTTGATGACAAGTCCAGGCATACTTGGATCTACTTCATGAAACAGAAATCAGAGACTGGAAACTTAATAAAGTCCTTTACTGCTATGGCTCATAACCAATTTGAAGCCAAGATTAAAGCAATTAGGACTGATAATGGAACCGAGTTCACCAATAAAGATCTGCAGGAGTTTCTAGCAGCAAATGGCATTATGCACCAGTGTTCTTGTGTGGAAACACCTCAGCAAAATGGCATTGCTGAAAGAAAACATCAACATATACTTGCAATGAGCAGGACTTCCCAAAACCTTTTGGAACTATGCTGTTGCACATGGAGTCTTCTTGATCAACAGAATTCCTTCAAGGTTTCTCAACAATGCATCGCCCTATGAAATCTTGCATGGAAAACTTCCTGTTTTATCACATCTAAGGTCTTTTGGATGCCTCAGTTATGCAAACACAGTTAGTGCAAACAGAAAGAAACTCGACAGCAGGACCAGAAAGTGTGCCTTTTTAGGCTATAGAGCTGGAATCAAAGGATACTTGCTTTATGATCTAAAAACAAGGGAGATATTCATCTCCAGGAATGTGCAGTTCTATGAGTTCAACTATCCTTTTATCAGTTGTATTACACAACCCTCACATATTTCTCAGTCACCTCCTACATTACCCTCAGTTACTCAGCTAAACCTGTTTGATTTTGAATACATACCACAAATGCCTAATCACAACACTGAGTCTAATCACATTGCTGAACCTCAACCTCAACCTCAATCTCCAAATCAACAATCTCAACCTGAGCCCGAGCCTCATATTCAACCTTTGTCTGAACCAGAAATTACTGATCAACTGAATCAAATTCATCCTATTAGAGTTTCCACCAGAATCAGAAGAAGTCCAGCCTACCTCAATGACTACCATTGCAGCCTTGCCACCAAAATCGCACCACCGACACTAACAAAGAAATACCCCATATCCAATTTTCTATCCTATCATCAACTGTCGGATCAACATAGACAAGATTCACTTGCCTTGTCTATTATCACTGAACCTAAGAATTTTCAAGAAGCCATAACACATACACATTGGCAAGATGCTATCAACTCGAATCGATCGCACTTGAGAAGAACCACACATGGACATTGACCAGATTACCACCGGAAAAAGTAATCGTTGATCGCAAATGGGTTTTTAAAACAAAAGTAGGCGGATGGCACCATAGAAAGACACAAGGCTCGTTTAGTTGCAAAGGGATACACACAGATGAAGGGATTGACTATCCGGAAACCTTCATCCAAAGTGGTCAAAATGACCACCGTCGGAATTCTTCTCTCATTAGCAATTGCAAACAAGTGGCATCTTGAACAGACTTGATGTCAACACGACCTTCCTCCATGGAGATTTACATGAAGAGGTATTCATGGAGCTGCCACAAGGACTCCAAGTCCATGATTCATCTCTGGTTTGCAAAGCTGAATAAGTCACTATATGGCTTAAAACAGCAAGCGAGGAATGGAATGCAAAACTCACTGAATCTCTCATCATTCGTGGGTATTGTCAGTCCAAATCTGATTATAGCTTGTTTACTAAGAGAAGTTCCTCGGGTTTCACAGCCATCCTGGTGTATGTTGATGATCTTGTGATAGCTGGTGATGACATTTCAGAAATTACTCAAGTTAAACAATACTTAGATGACAGATTCAGCATCAAAGATTTGGGGAAGTTGAAGTTCTTTCTCGGGTTTGAGGTTGCCAGATCCAATAAAGGAATCAGTGTTAATCAAAGAAAATATGCTCTAGACTTGCTAAATGATTCAAGATTACTTGGTGCCAAACCAAGTAACACACCTATGGATAGTACTCTTAAGCTACAGAAAGGTTCAGGGGACCTTTTGCCAAATACCACAGTCTATAGAAGATTGGTTGACAAGCTCTTATATCTCACCCATACAAGACCTGATATTTGTTTTGCTGTAAGTCAGTTAAGTCAGTTCCTAGACTGTCCTACATCACAACATTATCAAGCTGTCTTGAAAGTACTTCGATACATCAAGGGTTCACATGCTGAAGGCTTGTTCTTTCCTGCTGAAAATGATTGCTCACTAAAAGGATTTAGTGACTCGGACTGGGGTGCATGCTTGGACACTCGAAGATCAATCACAGGATACTGTTTTTTCCTTGGTTCATCCCTAATATCCTGGAAAAGTAAAAAGCAACCAACAGTTTCAAGGTCCTCTTCTGAGGCCGAATACAGGGCACTAGCTCAAGCTACTTGTGAAGCCCAATGGTTACTCTACTTGCTGAATGACTTACAATTTCCACACTCTGCACCAGTAATCATCTATTGTGACAATCAAGCTGCAAGACACATTGCCCTCAATCCGGTATTTCATGAAAGGACCAAACATATAGAGATGGATTGCCATCTAGTAAGAGATAAGATACAAGAAGGCATTCGCACTTGCTACCCATTCATCCACACAAAGCAAGTTGTCGATATTCTAACAAAACCCCTATCCTTAGGTCCTTTCAAAAACCTATGCTCCAAGCTTGGAATGTTCAATATTCACAATCCCAGCTTGAAGGGGGGTGTTGAAGTTTTCTATTTAATCACATGCCATATTTAACAGCTTAGTTTTTCTGGTAGAGTTAGTTAGTTAGTTAACTTTCTGTTTTTAGTAGTTTTCTATTTTTTCTGTTGCTTCTTAGTTAGTTGAATTTCCTTGTATATAGCTAGCAACAATGTACTCTTTAGCTTATGCAGAGAGTTCATCTTTCTTTGTAATACCTCTTAGTTTTTCTTTCAATCGATTGTTCAAGGCAAAGTGCCATATGCATATTTCCATCTTCTTCCTTACTCTGCTGCCATGAACTCTGCTGCCATGAATTCTGCTGCCATGAATTTTAACAATTTGGCTCTCCAATCTTTGTGTTTATTTAGTAAATTTGTAGCTGCAGAATAAATGGTTGTAGGAAACACCTTTCTTTGCGACAATTCTAGACTGTGATTTTTCAACACTCCCTTTCTTCAGCTCTTAAACTGTATTTTTTTATGAAATAAACAGGATAAATAGAAAACACATTGATCTACTACACTTGCCTTTAGTTTAGTCCTTAGTCACATACACTGTTAAAGAATTGGAATATGTCTCTATAATTTCTTCCCCAAAATGTCAGACTCTTTAGGTTGAATGCTTTATATAGAATGTTTGGTCATTTTAGTAGCTAACGTACACTTTTAGATAATGGCACGTAAACTCGACTCCATCGAAGATGTTGATGACTCAAAAGAGACCTGGAAACTAGCTATAAGAATCATAAATCTTTGGTGTGTTCAAAGATCTCCAAGCAGTGCAGGCTTCATGGAAATGATTTTCATGGATAAAAAGGTAATGTTCTATTTCTAATTTTGTGTATTGTTTAGTTTATGAGCAATACTTTTAATTGAACTTTTATCATTCATTTGATTGTTTGTTAATGGCCTAGGGAGATAAAATACAAGCTCAAATGAAAAATGGCATCGAAAATAGGAAAAAAGAGCTTAAAGAGGGTAGCTCTTACATTATCCAGAATTTTGAGGTTGAGAATAATTAATGGTGGAGAGTATAAAGCAACAAACCATCCATTCAAGTTGAATTTTGTGAAGGCAACCATAGTGGAGGAACATTATTTACCTGAAATACCTCAATATATATACAATTTCACAAGGTTTGAGGTTATATATTCTCCGTCGCCATGCTTGTGCTAGTATATATTTGGTTTTGTATTTAAACCTTGTGTGTTGACACGTTTTTTAAAAACAGACGTGATTGGTCAGTTTGTTGACTTTGTCGACATCCATCTTGACAGTAAGAAAACGAAAGTGGTGTTTACCATGAAGGACCAAGGGTAAATCAAAGAATAAAGTTATACTTATCATTCCCTTTTTTGCTATTTCCAATTTTTATACGATAATGTCAAATTATTGTCCCTCTATCTTTTTTTATGGCAGGACCAATATACTAAATTAAATTGTACTCTGTGGGGACAATATGCCTCTCAATTGGTGTCTTCTTTGGATAAGCCTTCATCTGGTCCGATGGTGTTGTTGCTAACACTCGCAAAGATAAAATACTTAAACGGTTCAATACTGGTACAAAACTGGTATGAATGTTTGTCAATGCTGACAAATAAATTATCAATGTTATATGACTTAATTAACTTCTGTGGCTAATGGCAGTTTTGGCCTGAGTCAGATTAGTTTCCGTCATACAGTCAGAGAATTAGTCAGCTATCCTCATCATCCCAACTTACTTCGGAAGACAAATTTTTTCATAATACCCGGGTTAAAAGTTTAGCTGAAATAAATAAACTTAAACAGGTATTGATTTTAAATTAATTGTACATGTTTATTAAAGAACATGATTTTTTTGGACAATGTTCTTACTCATTAATGATTATCATGTTAGGAATGCATATTTGTGACTGTTGCAACAATTGATAAAGTCATTGTGAATAGTGGGTGGAGCTATGATGGATGCTCCAAGTGCACCCGGAAAGGTGATCCATCGGTGCCATCATTCAAATGTTCAGCCTGTGGCCACAATGAAATAGGTCCAAGGTGATTATTATTTGATCTCTACTTTCCCTATATCTTTTTCCTTAAATACAAAGAATAAGGAAATATAGTGCAGGTATGTTAAGTTAGTCTTGAATTACAAGCTATCGGTTAAACTGCAGATCTGTAAGGTTGTGCAGGAGAATGGTCTTGGCCTTTTTATTTTATTTTATTTTTATTAGCAAATTGGTGGTACACAAGGTTATCTGTTGTGGGGTGGGATCCTATTGTAATTATTGTACTATCATGTTACTCTAGAGCACTGTCAGTCCTCTTATACTTAATACATACTCTTTGGATCTTCAAAATAAAAATAAAAAAAGAAAAAGAAAATCAAAGCATGAAGCCATTCTCCAAATAATACAAAAACTCCTTAAAGAATAGGTAGGAACTATATCCTTGCTACACCCGAGCTCTGTACCAGAAAAAAAAAAAAAAACACAGCCTATTTGTTCCTGCACTGATGAAGCTTGGATTTAACTTTCTACCTTGACATTTGTATCACTATCTATAGCACTATTATCACTAATTATCCAGCATTTCTACCTTGATTTTATTGTTGTTCGTGACCCTTTGCTACCTATCATACTACTTTTCTTAACAGTTTTAGAATTGAGGTCAAGGTTTCACACCAGAAATAAAATGCAAAGTTTATACTATGGTATCGAGAAAGCTTTCAGTTGATTAAGGAAACTGCTCAAGAACTTAAAAAGAAGTTGATGGATGTATATTTGCTTCATTAAGCTTTCTCATAATATTGTAAACCAATCTACTGATTATTGTTCTGATTTTAATTATTAACCTCTTTGTTCTACTACATTTGCAGGAGGGTGAAATGAATCCTATGGCTTAGTGAAGACTCACATGATGCATGGACCATATGGTTCTGCTAACAGATCATCTCCATGCTTGAAAAATGGTAAATGTTCTAGATATTATCCCAAGCCATTCCAACCCATCACAATTGTTGATCAAGATGGTTTTCCTGTGTATAGGAGAAGAAATAGTGCTAACACAATTGTCAAGAATGGGGTTTCCTCTTGACAACCGGCATGTTGTCCCTTATAATCCAAAGTTGTTATTAAAGTTTCAAGCACGTATTAACATGGAATGGTGTAACCAAAGTTCTTCGATCAAATACTTATTTAAATACATAAACAAAGGGTATGATCGAATTACTGCTGTTATTACTCCAACACATGATGAAGGAACATGTAATGATGGTAACATTGACGAGATCAAGCAATATCTTGATTGTAGATATGTGTCACGATCTGAGGCTTGCTGGAGAATCTTTTCTTTTCCAATTTATAGTAGGAAACCAGCATTTGAGAGGTTGTACTTTCACCTTCCAGGAGAGCAACCTGTGTATTACAATGTTCATGAAGATATAATTATGTGCTATCAAAACCGACTGTTACAGAATCAATGTTTACATCTTGGATGGAAGCAAATAAGATAGACTAGAAACTTGACATATGTACAATCTGTCTCCAGATTTGTCTATGTCAAGACAACAAGATGTTGGAAACCAAGAAAGAAAGGTTATACTATTGGAAGGCCAATTTGGGTCTCTCTAAGTACTGATGAGCTCTTCTATTTAAGAAAGATGCTAACTGTTGTAAGAGGACCAACTAGCTATAAGGAAATAAGAACTGTCAACAATATCCAATATGGAACTTTTAGAGAAGCATGCTTTGCTATGGGTTTGTTGGATGATGATAAAGAATACATAGAGGCAATAAAAGAAGTCTATGATTGGGATTCATGTCACTACTTGAGGAGATTATTTGTTACAATCCTATTATCAAGCAGTGTTAATAGACCATATCATATGTGGAATGAAACATGGCAATGCTTATCATATGAAATTTTGTATGATCAAAGAAGATTGTCAAATAACAAAGGTATGAATGTAGCAAAATATTTGTCATAGCATTACATATTATGTTGTACACCTTATAATATCCATAATTTTGTTGATATTGGTCTTATTATCTT
Organism: Sophora flavescens; assembly: GCA_030762895.1. Lineage (NCBI taxonomy): Eukaryota > Viridiplantae > Streptophyta > Magnoliopsida > Fabales > Fabaceae > Sophora > Sophora flavescens. Next base: position 123,539,845 of record CM061063.1, on the reverse strand, counting down.
TGTAGACTTGCATCTTAGTGACGAAGAGTTGAAAAATTTAACTCTTAGAGAGTTTGAGAAAATATTGCAAGCCAATAGAAGAAGTTTAAAGGACTATCCGTCAATGCCCTATCCAAACGGATATATCATAAGTCAGCTGGGAAATAGACTGATATATGCATAATGTGATTATGATATAGCATCATTAGAAAACCAATTTCAGAATTTATTTGCATCTCTAACAGGTAATCAATGTTTGCAAAGTATTATAGAAATAATGTTTGTCCTTACCTATTTTGAGAATACCTTTTTTATATGAGAGTGAGAGGAGTAATTCTGGACCATAAAACCATACATGGAGGGAGAAGATTAAAAGTTAGTTCATGGTTTTAAAATGTCACTTGACCACTTAAAAAAGTTGTGTGCTATAATATAATCTTCTCACTCTCACATAAAAAAGGTCATCTCACTTGATATGTCACACACACAGAGACAGATATATATATGAGATTTCCTAACATACACCCACCCTTTTTTTTAGAAGCTGTATGCTAGTAAGTTATAACTAAAAAAAATGTAAAATACATCCGAAGATGTAGTTTGCGTTACGTACACCTTCTAAAAAATGGGCAGGCGTACGTTAACAAGTTATAACTAAAAAATGGGTGGGCGTATGTGGGTGTACGTTAACAAATCCCTTTATATATATATATATATATATTGATGACAATTGGTTGAATAACAAGGCCCAATTCCACACAGTGTATGCATTATTGAGATCAAAAATCAATCGCTGGTATTGTAATCCGTAACATTTGTTACATTTCAAAGGCTTTACCTTTATGCTTTTATTACTCTTCCATGTACATTGTCATTGGAGGTGATTCACATCATTAACAATTGGGAAATGAGAATGCAACTATGCAAAAGTTTAAAATAGTTGTCAGAGATAATTAGTTAAGATTTAATTACTTTTTTATATTTCCAAAATTTAACTGTTATTTTACTATATATATAATTATATATATTATTAAATTTTAATATTTTTACTTCAAATTTTTTGAGCTCTCCCATTTTTCTCTTTTTTTCTCCTCATCTTCATATTCTATTGAGACCGAAATACTAAAATAGCTTAATTATTAAACTTTGATAAATAATTTTACAACTCAAAAAGCTCGATGATTAATATGAGAATTGATAATTTATATAATATTAAGTCTCTTTAAAATTTTCGTCTAAGACCTCAAAATTCCTATACACGGCCCTGAATACTTCCCCCCCGGGTTATTAGGGTGTTTTTTTTGTTTAATTTGTTTTTAAATGAATAATAAAAGTTCTAAACATTAAATATAGGTAAATTGTAATGAAAAAATAGAAGAAAAACATGACATCAAAATTAGAGGGGAATCCTTTTTATCAAGATCGGTCTAAGGGTGAGGCCACCAAAACCCTTGCTTTAGACCTCAGCCAGAGAGGAGCTCATGATTGAAAAGAATTACAATCAAAATTAAATAATTGGAATAGTTTTACACCTTAGTGTAGATAGAAGTAATAGAAAATATGTGTTTTGTTTTTATTTTATACTTTTGTCTTCTATTTCATTTTTTCCTTTCATTTTCTAACCTGTATTAAAAAAAGTTTTCGAACACTAAATGTAATGTCTGTGTGTTGAATTAAGTATATATATATATTTTTTGATGAATAGTTGTGGTATATATTATATATAAAATTAAGATAAATATAAAATTTACAAAATTGAGACGTGCATGTAGTTAAAAGCATCAATTCAAGTTGAAATAAAATGATAGAGAAATTCTTTATAGAAGCAACACGAAAGTTTCTTCTTTTGTTTTAGAGTAATATTATTTTGATATCAAAATTGAATATTATAAGACACCCTTTGTTTTAATAAACTTTGAATTACTTTATTATTATTTTTTTATTTCATTGATTTATAATATATTAAAAAGTACGATTGATGTTATCCAATTATAATATCAAAATAATATTACTCTTTATTTTATTTATTAAGTATCATTGTTTGTTCGTAGGTTATCCAACATAGCTTCTTTTCTTTTTTGACTTAAGTTACCCTAGATAGCTACTAGCTATAATTCTAGTCAAAAAGCTACTGGCTATAATGATACAACGACCCCGTGACACACGGACTTGAAGAAAATTCCATGTTGCTTCCATGAGGCATTTTGACTTCATTGTATAAGTAAGCAAGGAAGTTTCTTCTTTTGTTTTATTTAAGTGTCATATTTTGTTCATAGTTTATACAGTGTATCAAAATCTCGACCTCTTGCTGCTGATATTTCTTTGTGGTCTATCAATGTCAAGCTCTTACATCTTCAGTGTCATAGATTGCCATTTTTGGTTACACTACATAGCTATAATGATGCAACCACCACATCATATATGGACTTATGATGTCTTCCTCAATTTTAGAGGTATTGATACACGCCATGGTTTTACTGGCAACCTCTATAATGCACTGCATCCGAGGGGAATCAACACTTTCTTTGATAAAGAAGGCCTTCAAAGTGGAGAAGAAATTACTCCAACTCTTTTTAAAGCCATCAAAGAATCTAGGATCGCCATTCTTATTTTCTCTAAAAACTATGCCTCATCAGAATACTGTTTGAATGAACTTGTGCTCATCCTTAAATGCTTAAAGGAAGAAGGTCGGTCTGTTTTGCCAATATTTTATGATGTTGAGCCAACACAAGTTCGGTATCAGAAAGGGAGCTATGGAGAAGCATTGGCTAAACATGAGAAAAGATACAGCAAAGAGAAATTGCAAGAATGGAAGTTGGCTTTGTTTGAACTTGTCAGGCTGGTCATTCAAACTCGGGTAACTCATTATTCTTTCACTTGTTATTTTTCCTTACATTATTTTGTTGATAATTTGGTTTTAATTTTTTTTGAACGGTTCACTACTGTAAGAGTTTTAAGCTGCAAACCAATTAAACAAAACACAGCAACACAGCAGAACAAAAATTAAACCAGAACAAAAATCTCCACCGCCAGCTTATCCGCTTCAAAACTCTGTTTCGTTACCTCTGAATATCACAAGCTTCACGTTCATGTTCCTCGCACCACAATTGCAGCGCTTAGAGTCACGTCGTCGTCTCCGCCTCAAGATTTCGATTCCGGTTCCCTCTTCTCCATCTCTGGCCATGGCGTTTCTGTCCTTCTCGGCTTGGTCAAGCTCGTCTCCACCGATGGCTCCCCTCCCCGCGATGGCGTCGTCCACAGACCTGTCACATTTTGGCTTGCTGTTAATGGACTTACCAATAAATTTTTATTTCAGCTCCTCATACTCTTCTCTTTTATGGACTGCTCTACTACATTGTTGGACCTCACATGGAGCTGCTAGTCTGCTACAGTGCTACTTGTTTTTTTTCATAATTTTTGGGCTCCTTCTACTTGGATCAGTTTTGGGCTCAGAAAAATATTGTGTTATGGACTTCGATACACCTTGACGACAAGATGTTTCTGCAAGACCAGTGGGATGTAATGATCGAAGATGAGGATTGGGTCCAAATGCAATACATTTAGGCCCAAATGTTCAGAGACTGTGAGTTGTCTTAGGAGCTTCTAGAATCATCTCTGCCTTGCTGACTTGATTAGTTAGTTATTCTCTTGTATTTTTCTACACTTTCCTTTATGCCCAATCCCATAAAAATAGGGAGGTTACAACAGAAACATTCCCTAGAATAGGCCTCTATATGAAGGCAATTGTAATGGAAAATGTTATCAGAGAATTATGAATGAAGTTAGTGGTATTACGTAGCTTAGCTCTTACTTTTTCCTTAGCTTAGACTTGTAATTGTTACAAATACATGCTTACATAGAAAATAGGAACCAATCACAAGTTAGCCTTAAGAATATCAGCTCCAAAACAGTTTAGGCATCGACTAACTAAAACTAACAAAATTACACAGATAGTTTACAATTTACCATCACCATCTCTTTTAAATTTCAATGAAATTAATGACATTAATACATTTTAGTTTGATTTTTTTTTTTGTCGTTGAGTAGGAATGGATATGAATATGAGTTTATTGGTAGGATCATCAAAGAAGTATCCATTAAAATGAATCGAGCTCCACTAGATGGTACCGATTATCCTGTTGGACTAGAGTCTCGAGTGCTAGAACTAATATCACTTCTAGATGTCGAGTCTACAAACAGTGTTAGCATGGTGGGAATTCATGGAATTGGAGGAATAGGCAAAACAACTATTGCACGAGCTGTGTATAACTTCATGGGAGATCAATTTGAATGTGTATGTTTTCTTAATGTTAGAACAATCTTTGACAAGCATGGCATGTTATACCTTCTAGAGACACTACTATTTGAATTATTAGGAGAGAGGGATATCAAATTGGGAGATGTCAATAAAGGGGTGTCAATCATAAAGAGTAGGCTCCATCAAAAGAAGGTTCTTCTAGTTCTTGATGATGTTGACGCACTGCAGCAGTTAAAAGCACTAGCTGGACATTATGATTGGTTTGGTAGTGGAAGCAGAATCATAATAACAACCAGGGATAAACATTTGCTAGCAAGGCATGGAGTTGAAGTTGAAAGAATGTATGAAGTACAGAAACTAAACGATGAGGAAGCTTTACAATTGTTTATAAGGAATGCTTTTAAAGAAGAGCCAGTCCCTTCCAGTTACTTGAGAACTTCAAAACGTGTAGTATCTTATTGCTCCGGCCTTCCATTGGCTTTGGAAGTACTTGGCTCCAACTTTTATGGTAAAGGAATAGAAGAATGGAATTCTGCATTGGATGGATATGAAAGAGCCCCTGATAAAGAAATTTTCAGAGTCCTTAAGATAAGCTACGATACTCTGGATGATATTCAGAAGGAAATATTTCTTGATATGGCTTGTTTCTTCAAAGGTGAAAATTTGGAAGATGTCAAAGATATGCTGCGAAGTATTCGTGGTACCACATCAGAATATGTCATTGGAGTGCAGATTGATAGATCCCTCATAAAGATTAAATATCGTTGTCTGACAATGCATGACTTGGTACAGGACATGGGTAAAAAAATCATTCAACAAGAATCTCCTAACGATCCCGGTGGTTGCAGTAGATTATGGTTCTATCAGGACATTGTTCACATTCTACAAGAGAACACGGTAAGAGCAATATGCATTGTTCTAGTAAGTATGGCTTATTACTTGGTATTGATATTAAACAACAGGGGGATTACAATGACCTCAGTTTAATTTAATTTAATTACATTGAGCATCCTCTAGTTTATGAAATTATTAGCATTTGTTGAAGTTTATGTTATCATTACACTTGTATCCATATAGGGTGATGATTGAAACTGCATTGATCTTCCCTAGGGGGAGGTGAGTATAACTTTTGAAACTAGAGGAATGTCGGATGTAATTAAGTCAAATCTCAAGAATGATAAGTGTAATTTTCTCAAATGCTTTGTTTGGTTTGAGAGAGAATTTTGAGGCTGTGTTTAGGAATTTTGAAGCCTTAGGCGAAATTTTTAAAGAGATTTAATATTTTATAAATTATCAATTCTCATATTAATCTTTTTGTTTTTTGAGCTATAAAATCATTTATCAAAATTTTATAATCAAACAATCCTAACATTTTATTCTAAATAGATAAGATTGTTAATCTATTCAATCTATCTTTTAACATTGTTGATCCTAGATAGGATTTAAGCAATTTTAATTTTGAAAAAACTTCTTTTAGTGATAACAACTGTTACTGGTATTAGATGCATTTGGAAAAGAATATAATGTTTAGTTATAATTTAATACTTCTATTGGAGTTTTAATTTCTTCTTTTATTACTTCTGTCAATACTTTTAATTCTAAAAATAAACCATGACCTTCAATATTTGAATGTTTGCTAAATCTTTTTAAAAATTCAAGTTTAATACAATATTTTTTCAAATGAGAGACCTCAAAAATTTGAAGTGAAAATATTAAAATTTTATTATTTATATATATATATATATATATATATATATATATATATATATATATATATATATATAAAACAATTTTCCGCCTTGCAGATTACATTACCTATAATTGATTTTCGATCTCAATAACGCATATGCGGAAGGCATTGTACGCGTAATTAGGTCTTGTTACCCAACCACTTGCCAAACCAATTGTCTAGGGATGGGAATGAGTATTTATTTACAGGGTACTCACAAAAATTATCCATGATGGATAAGGTAATTATTGGCATAATATGTATCGGTACGGGGATAGGTAATACCTGGCAAATTTAATAGGTATGAATACAGGTACGGGTACTCTAGTACCCCCCACACACATGTGTGTATATATATATATATATATATATATATTCTTATTTTCTTAATTATTTTATATATAATATTTTTGTATATATACTTCTATATATATATATAATTAAATTACATTAAATTAAAAATATTGAAATGTCAGTTAGGTTGTTTCTTTCATATTTTTTCTTAGGTTATGGAAACTTCAAATTAAGCATGTTGTTTATGAGCCAAATCTATACTAAATGAATTTTTTCTATACAAGTAGTGAGACATGTGAGAGTATATTTCAGTAAAATAAACATATATGTATACATTTGATGCTCCTGATTAATGATATTAAGTGTTTTGAACATTTTTTTATATTATTTGTTCATTCTAATTTCTAAAATCTTGTACTACAATTAATACTTATATGTGAAGTGACTGCATATTGTTAATCTATATTTTGTTGTGGTAATTGTTACTAGGTTCACTAATCATAGATAGAAAATCAATGTGAAACTCATTCATAATATTTCAGACTTGGTATAATGTGTTCTTCATGTGTTATATAATTTTAATAATTTTATTTATTTATTGATTGATTTTCAATCGTTAATTAATGTGCGGGTAATGAACGCCGTTATGGAGAGAAATCTTTTTTAGGTGGATTTCACCAATTTTTTTCTCTTCTCTTTTTTTTCTCATCTACCAAATAGGAAAAAACTACACTTTTTTTTTTCTCTTTTTCTCTCCTCTCATTTTCTCTCTTCTCATTTTCTTCTCTACCAAACAAAGGCTAAAAGTTTAGGCTAAAATATATTTTTCATTCATTCATGTTTTTCAATTTGACGATATTCATCCTACTATTTTTTTGGCAATTTGAATCCTCCCATTTTTCAAATCAAGAAAAAATGGTATTTCCACTCCTAAAAGCAAAAATGGTCTTACCAAATAAAAGCTCAATTTTGACGTTAAAGAAATAATGGAAACCCATAGGTCCACTCCTTTCACATTAAAATGGTCTATCTGAAAAGAAGATGAAGAATTATTATTATTATTTTTGATAATAAGATGAAGAATTAATTTTATTATTTTAAAATTAATATTAGATTATTTTTTTTATACAGGATATTATTGAAAAAGTTCTATGTGCCACATGGGAGGTTGAAAAGTGAATTCTAACCATAACTTTAATATATATATGGATTTTCAAGTTTCTGACAATTTTATTGTATGGTGAATAGACGTGAGCTAATGCTTTTAAATTTATTAGGGAACAAATAAAGTTGAAGGCATAGTTTTGGACTTACCCGAAGGTAAAGAAATACAATGGAGTGGAGAGGCATTCAAGAAGATGAAAAATCTCAAAATTCTTATAATCAGATATGCACGCTTTAGTAGACCCCCTACAAATCTCCCAAATAGTTTGAGATTGTTGGACTGGAGCCATTATCAATGAGAGTGTTTACCTTGTGATTTTGATCCAACAAATCTTGTCCGTCTCAAGCTCAACAACAACAGCTGTAAACTGCTCAAACCATTGATCACCGAGGCACGGATAACTGTCCTTAATTTGTTTCCTTGCCATTATCTAAAAATAAATTTACTTTAAAAATAACCTGCCACTTTACCTTCTTTTTTTTTGTGTGTGTGCAGAAGTTCTCGAGTTTAAGTGAAATCTGTTTCAGCAATAGTGAGTTTTTAATGCAAGTGCCAGACCTATCTAGAGTTCCAAACTTAAAAAAGTTGTATCTTAATGATTGTCCTCGCTTAACTGAAATTCATGATTCTGTTGGATCTTTGAGTAAACTTAAAGTCCTGAGTGCTCAACGATGCACCAACCTCAGGACTCTCCCACGTGGCATCAAGTTGACATCTCTTGAATGCCTCAATCTTGACCAGTGCTCAAGTCTTCAAAGTTTCCCAGAAGTATTAGAAAAAATGGAAAAGACTACAAAACTTTATCTGTCAAAGACTGCCATTGAAGAACTGCCATATTCAATTTGCAATCTTACTGATCTTCAAGAGTTGCACTTGTATGGGTGCAAACATCTGAAGCAATTACCATCAAGCGTTCTTATGTTGCCAAAGCCTCAGATGCTAACGACTAATGACTGTGGAGAGTTTAAAAAGTTTAGCAAGTGCAAAGGTGAAGAAGGAGAAGAAATGAGCACAGTAGTGTCATCGAAAACGAAATATCTCAGTTTATCCAAGTGCAACTTGTCAGATGAATCTCTTTCTACATGTCTTCCTTGCTTCCCCTATCTGGGATACTTAGACCTGAGTTACAAAAGTTTCACTATCCTTCCAGCATACATCACAGAATGTCACCTTCTGTGGCGCCTTTCTGTGCGACACTGTGAGCAGCTTCGAGTAATTGAGGGGTTGCCACCAAACCTTGAAACATTCGACGCTGGAAACTGCACATCCCTGACTTCTCTGTCTTCAGACATGCTATTGAAACAGGTTTCTCTCTATGTCTCTTCTCGTGTCATGTGTCACTCTTTCTATAAGAAATAATGCTGCTTACAACTCATCATGCATTTTGAAAATGTGTGCTTGGCAGGCATTCCACGTAGCTGGGAGAAGACAATTCATTCTTCCTAGACAAAGAGTCCCAGAATGGTTCCACCACTATCGTGATGGAGAATCAATGTGTTTTTGGGTTCGAGGAGAATTCCCAGCTCTACTTCTGTGTTTTGTGCTTGGAGTTCTGGATGACAAAAATGGCTTATTCCGTCACAGGTTATCTATGCGCATCAATGGCATTGATCCGATGGAAGATTATTACTGGATGTGTAGCTTTACAGTGTTATCACCAGTACTCATAGATCATATAGCTCTACTTGATCTACAAAAGGCAATTCCATTGGGCAAACTCCAGAAATTTTTAAAGGATGGGTGGAATCAAGTTGAGGTTTTTTGCATGAAAGATCCATCGATACCACTCAATCAAGGAAAGATAAAATGGAGTGGAGTTTATGTATATGAGCAAGAAAACAACAAGGAGAATATCCGATTTTCGAGGCCTAGTTCTACAAAGAGAACATGCCATGATTTGTATGATTCCAATAGTGATTTAGAGCTAGGTTGCCACCCATTGATGAAGAAACAACATGCATCTCTTGACATACAACATCAACGAGGTGAAACTGTATATAAAGACAAAGGAAAGAATTTATTGGTGAACAATGATGTGAATCAGGACTCAAATTCGATGGTTCCACCTTCCACCAGTGACATCGTCGGTGGCCATGGTTTTCTTTATTGTGTTAAACGCTTGCTTTTTTCCTGCTTTCGTTGTTTTGGCTTGTAATGGACTAATGGTTGCTTCTTTATTCTTATCTCAGTTTTGAGAACTCAAATCCATGTCTCTTCTCTATTTCCAAATGGTCAAATTAAATTGTTGAATTGGGAGTTTTACACCAATCAATCGTCTCTGACTTGTGGAATTGGTTATATTGTCACTCAATAACGTTACTTGCAGATAATTTTCCTTACACTGTCCGTACACCACTTTTTTTTTGGATAATAAAATAAGAAAAGTATATGTTTCAACTTTCAACACACACCCTCTTTGTGTCTTTATTTTCTCTATAAAGAAGGATATAGAAATTATGTATAACTATTGATGTGAAAATAACAATACCCTGTTGTTACTGAGTGTGGTAATGGGATTTTAGTGACTTTCTCAACGTAGTAGGAGCAAGGCTTGAAAACTGGGTTGATCATGTACATTCAGTCTCTTGTTGTATTTTTTTATTTTTTTTACACAGATTTAAGTACCCTTCACACTCGTAATAATTAAAGTACAGCTTATCAAAAAAAAAAAAAAACCCTGTTGTCATTAAAACATGAATACTTATTTCTTAATCTATGTGTATGTGCTCGTGAGTGTGTGTAATGGATTCACCTACTTTAGGTATGTTGGTATGAGGTTAAAATGGAGATGAAAAATTTATAGATTGGTTTTATTTGTAAAAATATATTTAAATCTCATCCATAAATTTTTCAATTTGATATTTGAGGATAGGGTTATTGGCACTCCAATATGTCTGTTCACACTTCACACACCTTTTTTTTAAACTTTAATTGTATTTTCCAAATTTAAGACAAAAGTAACAAATTATTTTTTTCTATATGTATTTTTTTATATTCATATTCTATTTTAATTACAACAAATTATAATTCTTTTTTAATTCATCTAATTTATATCGTTGTATTATTCATAAGTATTTTATTCATTTATTCTTTTATATCTAGTATTATTTACATATAGGCAATATGTAAATAATGTAATACTTATTATACTCCAAAAATAAATATTGTAACACAAACAACATTTCTATATCTTTTTATATATCCCAAATAATTTTACTTTTATAGTAAAATCTTATATAACAATTATTTTTCTATATAACAAGCAAAAGCGAGAAATTAACTTATGGCATATTCACTACTAAACAAAAAGGGTAAATAGCGATCGAATTTAGCGACCGAAAATGATCGGCCACAAACAGAGACCGAAATAGCAACAAAAAAGTTGTTTTTTGAATATGATTATCGAAATGCATTTAACTACTGATTTATCGGCCGATTTGACTGGTCGCAAACGATCAATCGCCAAACTATGAAAATTGAAAATTATTTGAATAAATTATTTAGCGACCGATTTGAGTGCTCACGACCAAATTGATTGCTAATTTGGTTGCTAAATTTTTAAACCCTAAATAAGCACACGTTCTTTTTCCTCCCGCATTTCTCATTTCTCAATCTCTCCCTTTGCCTTCCCCTACCTCATTCTTAATTTGCACAGACGCAAGTCCTTATTCTTTACCCTCTTCTTCCTCATTTGTTCCCTACTTCAAATCCCTGGATCCCTTTTGAGACCTTCATCTCTTTCCCAATAAATCCCTAATTTATTCCAACACTGCCACACTCCTCCCTAAGAACGACTACTGCGGACCACCACAACCACCACCTATATTTCCCAAACCCCAAACTCTGTATAGTGTGACATCCTGCTACCCCGCATGTTATAAAGCATTAAGGGAGAAAGATATAAACCAAACGTACATTTACTAAATAAAATAAAACATTTGTCCATGGGTAGAAAAGTCTCACATGAACGAGTTCTCAAAATCGCGGAAATAAAAACAAGTTTAAAAACAAATAAGACATAACATGGTAACAAAACATAAACACCCAACCCCGATGTCATAATTCAGAGATGGTACAACCGTTCCGGAAAATATCCTCGGAATATAGATGAACAAAACTAACTAACAAGGAAAGGCCCTAACTATGAGTGGTGGCTCCTCAAAGTCACGCCTCTCCGGGCTGCTCGCCATCCTCTGCAAGGTGCCAATCAGGCCAAACAAACAAACAAAGAACTGGGAGTAAGAATAAACAAATACAACATGGAGATAGGAAGCAAGGTAAAACATACAGCATAGCATCATCATGACATACATCAACATAGGTATATATATCAACATCCAATCAACATCATATCAACCAAGTATGCTATGCAGTGCAATGCAACACTACTTCACTACTCCAACATGCATGTGGATCCACTCTAACTCAGGATGAATGACTTTGGAGTTAAATATCCACATTGAGAATCTACTCAACGTCGGAGAATCTACTCATTGGATAGCCAATGCATCAAACCAAAGAATGCCTCGTCACGGGGGCGCACAGTTACCAAACCTTGGGTAACCTACCATGGATGGCCATATCGCCGTACTCTAGGACGACCTCCCCTATGTTGGACATCCACCAACAACAACATCTCCAATGATGCATGCAGCATACAACAAACAGCGAACAACCGCCACTTCCTTTTCTTCGATGGAATCAACCGAAGACTTCTGCGGAATCTACCGCAACACTTAAACCTTTAGCGGAATCAACCGTAACACCTTAGACCCAACCTGTCAAGACCCCTTGGAGCAAATTCTCGGCCACCAAGGTACAACATCAACAGTACCTTAGACCCAAACCCCGGGGTCAAGGTTCCTTTGGCCAAAAAGCACCAAGGTACAACTCATCAACGTGTGGTAACCCAACGGTTACCAACTTAACCATCTTAATTGATATTTAATTAAGTGATCTAACCTGTATCATTGATTAACTATGTCATCCTCATCTTTGGGGGAGATTGGGGTTAAAAACCCCTGTTTAAGTCCTTAATCTTAGATTCTGTCTAGTGGGGTGAGCACGGTCATGCTTAACCCCAGAGCACGGCCGTGCTCAGCTGCACGGGCATGCTCCTCTGCTGCACGGCCGTGCTGAATGCGTGTCCATTTTCCAGAATTCAAACTGGGAGCACGGTCTTGCTACCTGTTCAGCACGGTTGTGCTCAATGCACGACAGTACTATTCTGGGCAGAGTTCGACATCAATTTTAACCGATTAAATTTAGGGATTAATTCTATTAATCCTAAGCCAGTTAACAACATATTCTATGACTAAACGTCATTATCAACATAGTAAAAACACTATCATCACAATCATGGTATCAACCATTCAACCAACAACATTATGCCAATAGCAACCATCAACATATCATCATGTTCATATAACCAACATAAACATCAAGAACGTAGTATGAACATAGGCATATAAACAGCATGTTAACAACCAAGATCATGTTATCATAATGAAACAAACCATCATATTAATCATATACAAATACACAACAAACCGGGGTCATGGAAACCCCTTTACCTTACACTACCCCCAATGCCTAAGATATACATTACCCTTCTCCCCATACCTGGATTGAAGGTTGCTCCAACGTAAGCCCCTAACAAAAACTGCCCTCGGTTCCCAGAGCGGCTCAACACAAACCCAACCTTAGCCAAATCAAACACAAACCCATTAGTTTCCTATTCAAAATTTATGAAAGGAAACCACAAGGGAAGGGAACCTTACCTCTAAACTGAAACAAATCAAACAAGCTTCCCAACCGGCTTCCAAAAATCCACTATAACAATGGATGAAGAGGAAATAGGGAAGGAGGCAAACTAGGTCGCAACAGTGGCTGCTGTAACCAACAAAATAGGGTTTCACGTTAACCCTCGGGTTTTGTGCCAAACATATATAGTCTGAACTTGAGCACGGTCGTGCTGCCCAGCAAGCACAGTCGTGTTGGACTTAGCGTTAGCGAGACGCGATCGCCACATTGAGCACGGGCGTGCTCAACATAAAAATTGAGACACGCTTCAACCTTTAAGCACGAGTGTGCTGGCTACTGAGCACGGGCGTGCTCGTGCACCAGAAAGGGACTTTTAAACTAAAAATCTCACTAAGCCCTTAACCAACCAAACAACTTATAAAAAGCACATAAAGAAAAAGCAGGGTGTTACAATTCCACCCCTTTATAAAAATTTCGTCCTCGAAATTTCTACAGACCTCAAGCAAAAAGTTGCGGGTACGTTTCCACCATCTTGCGTTGATTTGGCTTCAATGACTCGAGGGGGGGGGGGGGGTCAATTGAGTTTTCTTAAAATATTTCCTTGATTTGTTTAAAACTTTTTCACAAAACTTTACAAATCAGAGTTGCAGATTTGTGGCCTCAGGATCTTTTACAAAATCAATGAAGGGTTTATATAAAATCTTGAATTGGAAGATGATGAAGATAAGAAAGAATAATAACAAGTTATGCAAGTTTCAGATACAAGCATTAACAATCAAGAACGAACTTGCAGGTTTCAGTTTCAGTATTAGTTTAGTTTCAGCAATCAAGAATGGTTTTGATCAACTCGGTTTTGAACACAGATAGCACAGACTTGATTATAATTAGACTCAGGCTTCAATACAGTTTATACAGATCAAGAACAAAAATTATGTTGAACTTGAAACATCAAAATCACAGGTTCTTGATCATAAACAGAAAGCAAAGGAGTTTGAGTTTAGAGATACCACACCACCATATTTATCCTGGTTCAGTCACCTCCACTGTGGCCTACATCCAGTCCCCACTCCACCTATGGGATTTCACACACTAACACACAAGCTTTACCATGTAGCTTGAAAAACCTTTACACCACAGAACACTCCTTCACCTCGAGATACCACACTCTTGTGAAGAGCCTCAATGTTCTTCCTAAGGGATACCTCACCCTAATCACTCAGAGAGACTCCCTCTCTCATTACAATCGAAAAGTAAAACAAAAATTTATTCCTAACTTTCAATAGTCAGATAAACAAATTGAAGCACTTATGAGTATTGAAACACTCATTTTCACAATAAGCTCAAGCAAGAAGATGAATGTTTTTCATGATTGATTTCTCAAAAATGATTTCGTGTGATTTTGATATGTTATGATCGATTGTTAAAAGTGTTCCTTTGATCCCTCTTTATATAGAAAACAAGTTATAGTCGTTGGGATCAATCAAAACAGATTTGGATCTGATAACAGAATCTATTTTCTTGATTCTGGTTCTTGAAATAAGTTTCTTCATCGATTCTTATAGAATTCGCATCCATCTTGAAAATAACCGCGGCCATCTTGAAAATAAGCACGTCCATCTAGCCATTTAAGATTTTACATCGAACGAGCTAGTAGACGAGCTCCATATGCCATGTAATTGGATGGATACTCCTTTAGGATTTAGCAGGTCCAAAGACTTGTGTGGACGAGTGCTTCTGTCACTTTAGTGGACGAGCGTTTCTGTCACTTTAGTGGACGAGCGCTTGTATCACTTTAGTGGACGAGCGCTTGTCACTTCTGTGGACGAGCACTTCTGTCACTTTAGTGGACGAGCACTTTCTGTCACTTTAGTGGACGAGCGCTTGTATCACTCTAGTGGACGAGCGCTTGTATCACTTCAATGGACGAGCGCTTCTGTCACTTGTGGACGAGCACTTTTGTCATTTCAGTGGACTAGCGCTTCTGTCACTTATGTTGGACGATCGCTTCTATCACTTCAGTGGACGAGCGCTTTTGTCACTTGTGTTTGGACGAGCACTTCTATTACTTGGGTTTGATGAGCACTTTTGAAATCTTATTTCCAAAAATCATTTTCATTAACGAAAACTTATTCCGTTTAATACAGGTTATGAAAATTGATTTTCTTCATGCATCTTTTCAAATGAGCTATTTGTGAATAAGAGATTTCCTCTTTTACAAATCATCTAACACTTAAATCTAATCATCTTTGCAATTTGACACTAAAACACTTGCATACACATTAAGTTGTATTTGTCACAAGGATAAATTTTCTGAATGAAAGCTCTTATACCACTTTTAGGTACCGAGGGGTCCTGCATGTCTCCACATTTGTATGATATTGTCCACTTTGGGCTTATACCCTCATGGATTTGCTTTTGGACATTAACCAAAAGGCCTCATACCAATGGGGACAATTTCCATGTTTATAAACTCATGTTCCTCCCCTTGTTTAGGCAATGTGGGACTTTGTTTGCTCCTCAACAATCCTCCCCTCAAACAAAGGACCATGGTTCATCCTCCCCTTTAGCAGAAGCCTTCGAGTATTTTAACCCGTTTATACTTGTACCGCCGACTAACGGGACACGCCGCCTGATCACCAAAGCCAGGATGACTTTCGACACAAGGATTTTTTTTGACTTAGATCCCCAATAGCTATTCCAATACTCGCCCAAGCCGACACCATCGGCTCTGATACCACTGTTAGGTATTAGAGTGACGGAATAATATCACGCAGCTAAAATAAGAGATGAGAAAAGAGGATCTGAACACACAATATTTACGTGGAAAACCCTCAACGAATACGGGAAAAACCACGGGGCAACAGTAAAAGGATTTTCACTAAGTGGAAGAAATTACAACACCTCTCTCTAAATATAAGGAGAGAACAATAACACTATCTCTTGAATATAGGAGAATACACACAAGGAGAAACCTCACAGAAGAAACTATCTTTCTCTCTCAATATTTTTTCTCTCTTGCTCTATTGGCTTATGCTTGCCGTGGATCCACTCTGGGATAAATTTCCTGAACGAAAGCTTCTCTATTTATAGAGAAAACTTACAAGCATTGGTTTAAATTTTCTTCAACTTCCAACCACTTCATTCATTCACCGTCCAACTACTTGCGTAATTAGCCAATATTTTTGACTTTTACCAAAGCCAAAAGTGACTTTACGTTTCACACCTGGTACCTTTTAGAAGCCTTTCCTGTCTCTTATAATACTTTGCAAGTTTCTTTTGCCTCTCTAAGAGATAAATATGAAAATATTATGATTTCAGTAAAAGCAATTTTACAAATAGAAAAAATGGAATACAAAAGAAGTGCTTAATTTATATATGTACTTAATATCCTTAAAGAGAGTTCAAAGCCAAAATGAGATTGCATATGCCTTTCTCCACTTGTGTTAGAAATCACAGTTATCTGTATGTACCATTTAGTCCTGGATATATTAGTCTCCTGTAGCTAATTTTAAATGCTTAGGAAGGATTAACTCTATGTGAGTTTTGTGAATTCAAGTAACATAATTAAATTTAGATATCAAATTGTAAGTGGAGAACAATTACATGGGTTAAGTTGCTATTTTACTCTTTTTTTCCCCTGCTATGATGGGTCAACACATGCATATATACTCATTTTGGATTGAGTTTAACCTTTTTTTTTTTACAAAAAAATACAGTTATTAAGCTGATTAATTTGATGGATAGGTAAACAATGTAGGGACAAATATTAGGAAACCAGTGAGTACCATTAGAGGGGCAAGTGATGTTCATCCATGTTGATTCTCCATGAAGGTTGCTTAGCCATAGACACATTTTCTTTGGCTATTATGGTGGAAAGAAGCCCAGTCCTGTAGTTAAAAGAATCAGTTTTAACTTCAATCTCCATTTTAGCTATGCTTGTATGCTAAGCTATTATTTGTACTTCGTGCAAATGCTTATATAGGAGTTAATATGGAATATTATTATTTGGTCAGCAATATATAGAAGAATACTCGAGTACCAACTTATTAAACAAAGAAAGTTCATTAAATGAAACTCGAGCAAGCCCAAAATCACATATCTTTAGTCTGCAATAAGCATTAGCAAGAATATTTTTTGGCATCAAGTCACGATGAAACACATTTGCTGGAAGAAAAATATTATTTTAGTTTAATATCACACTATCTTCAAAAGCCAAGGACATGGTTATAAGGATACTGGTATATATAAATTTCAAGCCCCGAAGAAGTTGGTATAAGAAAAAATGATAGTGCTCAGGAGTAAGATCATCCTTTGCCCCCCACTCACCTCAATTTGTATCCGCCACTGTTAACACCAATTAATCGGAGGGGGAACTCATTCTCTAAGATTAGTGGCATATGTACATTCTGCTTAAATACTGATTCTTGAACATACGTTTTTTTGCAGGTATGGATAAAGAACAAAATGTAATGAAAGATGCTTCATCGAAAGCACCTTTGCAAAGAAAGATTGTGATGAGATGCAATTTTCAGGAAACACATGATGAAAACAATTCCATCAATGTTGCGTCCTCTTCATCGAACCATAATTTTCGCTCTGCAACACATCATTCTGTTGATAATCCACAGACTCATCCAGAGGTTTATACAACGAGGACTCGAGGTAATAAATTCATCAATCATGAAGCTGCATTATTGCAAAGTTCTTTATATAAGTCATATGTATAATACCACATCACTCAATCTGTCAATCTCCTTTTATTTTGATAGGTGACTCACAATTTACAATTGCAAATTGCACTTAAATATCAAATCTCCATCTTACTTTTTACAGGTATGCACAAAGAACAAAACATTATGAAAGATGCTGCATCAATAGCACGTTTGAAAAGAAAGAATGCTATGCAAGAAAAAAGGACAAATAAATCCAGCCGTGCAAGTCAAAGTCAATAAGTACAACTTCAACCAACATCAACAAATAAGACACCATTCTCTGATATCACTTTTAGCAAACTTATCAATAACAGAAACAATACCAATAATCAATGGAGTGGCATGTTCAGCTCTAATTCTACCATACATACTCAGCCAACTTCTATTGAACTTCCAACACAACAAAAAAGGAGGGCAATTGGTATTGGTTCGGTGGGTGTCAACTTAATGAATATGTTTTCCAAAATCGGGCACACTTTGCATAATGGGCATGATGTAGACAATCCTTGCAATTTACCATCTTCCTCTTCAAACCGTAATATTTGCACTGAGACATACCATTCAGAAGATGAAAAACAAAGTCATTCAGATGTTGATGTTTATGAAACTGAAGGTAAGAGAAAACATGAACCATGCAACTGCTTTGCTGCAAATCTGATATTCTTTATACTAATCGGTCAACCAAACTTGATCTTCTTTTGTCACAGGGATGAGTTCTGATACTAGCTCAAGTTCAGATGAAGAGGAGTTCAATGCCAACATCAATCCAGTAGATGCTTCCAATCTTAATCAAGGTACTTTAAAATAATTTATAACATTGCAAGATATTGACTATCATCTATTAATTATTGAATCCTTCCTTATTTTATAGAGTATTTTGATATTGGTGGTGATCCACTTATTGAATGCCAACATTGTGGAGCACATATGTCGTATCAAGAGAGAACGCGAAAACACAAACACACTTCAACTCCTAAATATCAACTTTGTTGTGGTGATGGAAAAGTTCAATTACCACTATTAGGGCCACCACCTGAATTGTTACAACATCTACTGTTTGATAATGATTCAGCAGACATCAAGAATTATCAGCAACATATTCGAACTTATAACAAGATGTTTGCGTAATCTAAAGTTAAGACCGATTTTTGATAGATCTACTGATGGTAGAATATATAAATTACCTACTGTTGCAGAAGTAGCTTCTCTTATAGTTGGTGACGTTGACAGGGATCAGAAAGAGATATCATAATGGAGACTCAAAGTGGTGAACTTCAAAGAATAAATGAGTTGTATACTAGCTATTTGAGTTACCAATATCCCCTTCTGTTTCCTTATGGTAAAGATGGGTATAGGCATGATGTGCTTCATAGAGATAGAGGTCCTTCTCGGTGCAGGAAAAGAAATAAACTTAATATTAGAGAATGACTTTCTTTTAGAATCCAATTTAGAAAGGATGAAGCACAGACTTTATTGAGATCATGAAGACTCTTTCAACAATTTGTTGTTGATGGTTATACAATGATGGAATCAGATAGGCTATCTTTTATTAGCAGAAACCAATCAAAACTAAGAGTCGATAAATATAGTAATTTGAGTGCAATAGACCCTCAAACTCAAGGTTCAAGTAAAGGGAAAAGAGTCATATTACCTTCCACATTTGTAGGGAGTCGTAGATATATGGATCAATTATACTTTGATGGGATGGAAATATGTAGCTCTGTTGGGTTTGAAGATCTATTTGTGATATTTACATGTAATCCCAACTGGCCATAAATTCAAAGGTTACTTGCTCCCATGCATTTGAAACCCCAGGATCGCCCTGGTATTATATCGAGGATCTTTAAAATTAAGTTGGAAGAGTCGTAGATATATGGATCAATTATACTTTGATGGGATGGAAATATGTAGCTTTGTTGGGTTTTCAGATCTATTTGTGACATTTACATGTAATTCCAACTGGCCAGAAATTCAAAGGTTACTTGCTCCCATGCATTTGAAACCCCAGGATCGTTTAGCGACCGAAAATAGTGACCGAATTTTTAGGTTCCGTTTTGCGACCGAAATAGAGACCGATTGTAGGATCTACATGAAACACTGGTTAGAGTTGATTCTGCGACCGAAATAGCGACAAGAAATAGGCGTAGCGAGATATCGGTCGCTACTTCGGTCGCTAAACAAAGGAAAGTAAAAGTCAGAAATTTATGAATTTTTAGCGACCGAAATGGCGACCGAAATAAATGCAACGGTCAAACTGTGTTTATATTAGCGACCGATTAATAAATCCGTCGCTAAATTTATGAATTCACGTTTTAAACTTTATTTATATTTGCGATCGATATTAATTCGATTACGCTAAATGGCGCGTTGAAAAATAAAATTTGGCGTGTTAGCGATCAGAAATTTAATTCGGTCGCTAAATTACAAATTCAAATTAAGATTAGCGACCTAATTAGCGGCCAGAATTAATTCGGTCGCTAAAAACTGAAATCCCTAAATTCGACAGAACCTCCTTCTTCCTCATTTTTCCGGCATTTTCTCTCTCCCACCCACTGTTTCTCTCTTCTACGGCGCGCGCTCCGGCCACCTCAACACCCCAAGACACCTCCGGTCGTCGTCACCACCGTCATCTCCCCTCTGCTCAGGTAAGCTCTCCTCTACTCCATCTCTCTGTCTCATTGTCTCACTATGTCACTGTCTATCATTCCCCCCCTCATTTCAGGGCTCATTCTGGTCACATTGCTCACACCACCACCACCACCACAACGCCCTCCCTCACACTGACCGAGGTAATTGCTTCTCTCGTTGTTACTGGCTGACCTGCTAAGAATCCCAAGCTCATTCTCTGGTTAAGTTATGACAGTTATGGTGGTTGTGTGCTTAGTATTTTGAGTTGCTAGTTTTGGTGGTAGCTGGTGTGTGCTCTGTTGTTTTTTGGGCTGCATTTTTCTGTTGCTGTCATTTGTTTGCTGCTGGGTGGATTTTTCGTTGCTCTGCTGTGCTCTCTCTTTTGGCTTTTGGTTCTCTTGGTGGTGTTGATCTGTTCTTTGGTGTCATGTGGGGTTGGCTTTTAGCTATTATGCAACCTTAGTGCTTCAGTTTTGCTTTTGGTTGTAACAATATCTATAGGTTCAGTCTTGTTAATCTGTTTTCGACATTTGTGTATTTGGGTTAGGCACTTCTTGTGCTCTTTCTTTTAATATATTTCTTTGATTATCAAAAAAAAAAATTGCTTCTCTCGTTGTCTTTCTCTACATTGTTGTTTCTGTTGTGTGTACATTGGTGTTGTGTGTGTGTTTGTTGTGTTGTGTGTGTGTGTGTTGTGAGTGTGTGTTTGTTGTGTGTTCTGTGTACTAAAGTTTGTGGGTTCAATTGGATTGTAATCATAGGGTAGGTGTGTGTGTGTGTCTGTTTGGGATGTTTGTGTGTGTGTGTGTGTGTGTGTGTGCAGAGATGTGTGTTTAGTGTATGTGTGTGTGTCTGTTTGGGATGTTTGTGTGTGTGTGTGTGTGTGCAGAGATGTGTGTTTAGTGTATGTGTGTGTGTTTAGTGTATGTGTGTGTGTTTAGTGTATGTGTGTGAGTTTAGGGATGTGTGTTTTTGTTACTCATCATTTTTTCATCCAACACATTTCTCTCTTTTCTCTTAGTTTCTCAAGGTGTCTTGATTTCTTACTCAAGGGTCATCACTTAGAGGTAATTTTCCTCCAACCTTTCTTCATTACAATTGATGTTGAGTTGATTAGCTTCATGCTTGTTCTTAATTTTGTTCAAAAAGAATTAAGCTTGAAAATGGTAGAAAAATCATAACTCTTTGTACCCATTGATTTAAGTCTTGAAAACTTAACATTGGTGCTTCTATAATCATACTCTTCATGCTTGCCAAATGATTTGATGAACAAAAATTTCTCCCCTATTTTCCCCCACTTGGCCGAACCATACCCTTTTATTTTACTCTTGGATTTCAAAAATTTGTAACTCTTTGCATAAAGGGAAACAAATCTCCAAATTTGATATCTGTGCTTGTCTAGTGATCAATGATCATCCTTCCTTTCTCTTCATGTTTTTCATTCAAATCACTAAGTTGCTACAACTTTCCATATTCCTTGATTTTTATGATTTAAATTCTAGAAAATCATAGAAATGGAATTTGTGAGTTATGACAATTTTTCCCTACTAACTAAGACCCTAACATCTTGTCTATCTAGGATGGACTATTAGATCATATAATTAATATAGTTAATTAGTGGTTAGTTACAAATCAGTTGCTTTATCTTACATATAATATAAGTCACTTTTATATATGACTTGATGTAATAAACTTTCTCATTCAATCAATTATACCTTTCAGGTTTTCTCTCTATTATTTTCTATTTTAATGGGCCATTGTCATGTTTACTAAAATGAACATTGAACAACATGGAAAATCTTCTCTTTGATAGAAAGAAATTCTAGCATTATCCACATTTTTTATGGTACTGGATATGTAATATATTGATTCGATTTGTGTAAATTGATTAGGCCGATTTAAGGATAATTTTAAAAAAAAAAGTCGAAATCAAAATAAATTGACCTTGACTCTGCAATCTTATTATTTTTTATGCTTCATTGATTATTTTTTTCGTCAAGACATGCTTTAACACTAGATATTCATGAGATAAATTATTTAGGTATAACAATTTAACATAATAGAATAGTGATTTGAGTTGAAATGAATAATTTCATTTATGCACGATAGGTCCTTCTTGTCATATTCTTCTCTGGCTCCTCCACTTATCCTTGCTCGGTTGTGTTTTCTCTCTCGGTCAGTTCTCCCGAACACTCAGTGTAATGTATTATGTGAATTATCGTTTTGTTTGGTAGTGGAGAGCTGAGCTCAATAGGATGTGATCTTGTCGATTGTATGCTGATAATTAATTTAATGTTTATGCATGTGTTTGTCAATATGTGTTGTTTGTTAGTGGAGAGTGAGCTCAATAGGATGTGATATTGTATGATTGTATGCTTGATAATTTAATGTTTATGCATGTGTTTGTCAATATGTGTTGTTTGTTAGTGGAGAGCGGAGCTCAATAGGATGTGATCCTGTCCGAAAGGCGGGATTGTGGTTGTGTGTCTTGATAATTTAGAAATTATGCATGTGTTTGACAATTAATGCTACTTGTTAGTGGAGAGCGGAGCTCAATAGGATGTTTGCTACAATATTTAATCTAAGTTTGTATTGATTTACGCTGCAATTTATATAAACTCAACAATGTTGCAATATTTATAGGTTAATGGTTTTATTTTCTGTTAGAGTTAATAATTAATTTACGAAAGCCTTAGTTTCCTATTTGAGATTCAATATTATTGAGCATGCGTAACTTATCAAGGTATGCATGCTCATTGTATTGAATCTTGAATTGTCCAAGTGGGACAGTTTGGGAAAAAACCTTTTTCACACTCGTACAATAGTCATTTCAATGTTCAAATGCCTTATATACTTGTTGAAATCTCGGTCTGATGCATTTCCTTTTGTTCTCCTGGTGCATACTTGATCGCGGTGATTCTGACCGTGCTCGAGTCGTGTAACTTGGAGACCGATGGGAAATGCTGCCGAAATTTTGTCAAGTATAAGGTATTTGAATATGGGAATAACTATTAGTAGCTAAGTGTGACAAAGGTTTCTTCTCGAATGGGATAGGTTCATACCTTGTCATAAGAACGAGATTGATGGAGTTATTGGAATGCACCGTAATATATGTGTTATTGTAGGATTGGTCAGGCTATTTAATTGCCAGCAATGGATATTCCGGAGAATCGAAAATGGATGTATCGTAGGTTGGATCGGAATAAACGTCTTAGGGAAGAGTATAGAGTTGGAGTGGGTGAGTTTATAGAGTTTGTTGTTAGCCAGGAGAGATTTATACGGTTGGGCGGTGATCAATTGAGGTGTCCTTGCAAAAGATGCAAGTGTCAATCTTTCAAAAGTGTGGATGGAGTTGTAGCCGATCTTTATGAGAAGGGCTTCATGCCTGATTACTATTGGTGGAGTAACCATGGTGAGACGTTGCCTGACTTAAACCCGATTGTGGCTGAAGGTCCGTACTATGGAAGTGGTGACGGGAGGGAAGAATTGAATCCATACGAGCAGATGATAATGGATCATGCCGGACCATCGAGTGGTGTTGTACTAGAAGAAGATGGGGGAGAAGATGGTGGAGTGGGTTCCCAATACATAGAGGAGAATCCGAATCCCGAAGCTCAAAGATTCTATGATATCTTTGAGTCTTTGCACGATCTCCATTGTGGGAAGGATGTCAGGAGTCACGGAGTTGTCGATGTGCATGGAATGGTTGAGTATCAAATCTGACTACAATATGCAAGAAGGCTGTTTTAATCGCCTCGGTCGAAGTCGTGTCAAGGCGTTGCCAGAAGGCAATCGGATGCCTACAAGTTTTTATCATGCTAAGAAGTCCGTGGAAAATTTGGGCCTGGGGTGTTTGAAAATTGATTGTTGCCCGAATGGATGTATGTTGTACTATAAGGATGATTCAACGGAAAGCATAACGTGTTGTCGATTTTGTGGTGCGGATTGGTATAAGACAACCACTAGGATGGGCATTGAGAAGAAGAGGTCGCTAAAAAAGATGTGGTACTTTCCGCTCGTGCCAAGACTTACAAGATTGTACTCTTCGATGGCCACTGCAGCTCACATGAGGTGGCATAGTGAGCATGAGAGGGAGCAAGATATCTTGTGTCATCCATCTGATGGAGAAGCTTGGAAGCATTTTGATAGGGTTCATATGGCATTTTCGCGGGACCTCGCAATGTCCGATTGGGGTTATCTCTGCGATGGATTTAATCCTTTTGGGCAGATCTGGAAAAGCATACTCTTGTTGGCGGTTATCCCCGACTCCATACAATCTTCCCCCGGGGATGTGCATGAAGCGGGGGTTTATGTTCCTAACAGTCATAATTCCGGGTCCGTCTAATCCAAAAGGTAAGATTGATGTGTACTTGCAGCCACTGATAGATGAGTTGACAATGCTATGGAATGATGGTGTGTTGACATATGACGTATCTTTGAGGCAGAATTTCATCATGAAAGCAGCTTTAATGTGGACGATCAACGACTTTCCTGCTTATGGGATGATGTCGGGTTGGATGACCGCGGGGAAGCTTGGATGCCCAATATGTATGGAGCGATCGAAGGCATTCACGCTTAAAAACAGTCGAAAGATCTCATATTTTGATTGTCATCATCAATTCCTTCCAGAAGATCATCCTTATAGGCGGAACAAGAATGCATTCAAGAAGCGTTGTGCGGAGAGAACACCGCCTCCACCACGTTTGACTGGTCCTAATGTATGGCGCAAGTACAAGATTTACCGCTCGTCCATGAAACCCAAGGAGAACATATTCCTGATTACGGCGTCAACCATAATTGGACAAAACAAAGTATATTTTGGAGGTTGCCGTATTGGAGGACGCAGCTACTCCGTCACAACATTGATGTCATGCATACTGAGAGGAATGTGTTTTTGAATGTGTTTTTGACATCGTGATGGACATCAAGGGGAGGACAAAGGATACAAATAAAGCCCGATTGGACCTGGCTGACATTTGTAATCGGAAGGAGCTTGAGTTGCAAGACGATGGTCGTGGCAGACTTATCAAACCGAAGGCAAGTTATACACTAAGCAAAGCCACGAGAAATTGGCCGTCTGTAAGTGGGTTAAAGAACTAAAGTTACCGGATGGGTATGCTTCCAATCTGGGTAGATGTGTTGACATTAAGGAAGCAAAGTTACATGGAATGAAGAGTCATGATTGCCACGTGTTCATGCAACGGTTGCTTCCAATTGCGTTCGACGCATTACCGAAGCAAATTTGGAACCCACTTGTTGAGGTTAGCCACTTTTTCAGGGAGCTTACATCGACAACACTAAATGTGAATCAATTAAAGGATATGGAAGTCAAGATACCCGTTTTGTTATGTAAGCTGGAGCAAATCTTCCCGCCGAGTTTCTTTGATTCCATGGAACACCTGCCAGTTCATCTACCTTACGAAGCAAGAGTTGGTGGCCCGATCCCAATACCGCTGGATGTATCCATTTGAGAGGTAAACAACATCAACTATTTTACTTAATACATATGAAATTCACGAACACGAGAGCAGTAGTTTAGCTTTCCCTAAAACTAGTAATTATTTGTATGTATCCATCTTTAATAAGTTCCTGCACTCCCTTAAACACAAAGTCAAGAACAAGGCACGAGTGGAGGGTTCCATTTGTGAAGCATACTTAGTAGAGGAGACTTCCACTTTTGCCTCTTATTACTATCCGGACGAAGTTAACACGAGAAGGACAAGGATGCCTAGAAACGTTGATTCGGGTGAAGGATGTTCAACTAGTCCTCATATATCAATATTCAACTATCCGGGCAGATTTAGTGGCAAATCAAAAGGATATTTCTTGGAGCAGCGTGACATTAATGCTGCTCATCTGTATATCCTTCAAAATTGTGAAGAGGTGGCGCCATATTTAGAGTAAGTTTCTACAACGTCTTTAATAAGTTCAATTGACATTTATTATTATTAATCGTCCTGCTGTTAATCTCCCATATGTAGGATGTACGACAATTTTCTAAGGGATCTCCAACCTGACATTTCAAATGATCAGGTTGATCGAAAAATTACTTCTCACTTTGCTACGTGGTTTAGTAAATATGTAGGTTAAGCATCTTCATTTTTTGAAGCATACATTTTATCTCCTTAAATATATAGCATGTATAAGAATAATATAATATTTGATTGTTTAGGTACTAGATCCAGAAAACAATGTTCAAAATCCATTGTTGACAAATTTGGCATGGGGGCCTAACAGATGGGTTACATCATGGAATACTTATATTGTAAATGGATATAAATTTAACACAAAAACATGGAATGAAGGAATGCAGACGTGTAACTATGGTGTTTGTGTGCGAGCCACTGATGGCAATGTAGAGGATGATTTCTATGGGGTTCTAACTGACATCCTTGAACTCGATTATACCGGTTTCCCCGTGATGAAATTAGTTATCTTCAAGTGTGATTGGTTTGATCCTACTCTTGACGTAGGGACAAAAATAGATAAAAATTATGGTATTGTTCAAGTTAGGCTGTCTCGAAGGTATAATAAGGCGTACGACCCATTCATTTTTTCACAACAAGCAGAGCAGGTTTATTACTCGCCATATCCCGAAGGACATCATGGCTGGTTGGGTGTTATTAAGATAAAGGCTCGCAGTATAATTACTGATAATGTAATCAACCAGCCTGAAAAAGATGCTCCGTACCAAGATGATGAGTTTTCAAGACCCCACGATCCGTTGCAAATTACGTAGGACATTATTGTTAATTCTCGGCGGACATTTTCCGGAAATGGGGAAGAAGTTGAAAAGAGAGTTAATGGATCAATCCGAGTTGGACGCATCTAGCGAAGGTACAATCCGATCAAGTGATACCGATGAGGCGAGGGTGAATTTAGTGACGGAGATTCTACTTAGGTAATTTATTTATGTCATAATTCATTGTGTGAATGTCATTCTACTTATTAGGTAATTTATTTTTGTATTATTTACACTTGTTGTGTAATCATATTTTCATTTTTTTCACAGATGGCAGATTCCTCCAGAGGTAGGGGTCGTCGTGGAGGTCGTCTTTGCGAGAGTCCCTTCGCCGGCCGACCCACCCCCTTGGATCGAGACCATCCTACCAGCACCTCTCGTTGACGGGACACCTCGGGGTGATGGAGTTGCAGCCCCACCCATCCTCATGTGGTGGGACACGGCTGCACCCTCATCATCCACACCTACGACGATAGGACCATCATCATCTTCGGGACGGAGAGAGTCGTGGTCCATCCGACAGGAGGATTCTTCTTATCCCCAGGGGGGATAACGAGTATGCTAATTTAATTTTTTAATATATATAAAGTATCGTTAATTTCTATTTACTTGTTTTTAAAATTTAATTATAACATTTATTAATGCTCTAATTTTGCTGCAGCTTTTTGCCCGCGAAGGGCCCTTCTGATTCGATCTCGAAGATCCTGCGACGCAAGTTTGATGGTCCATGGCCTACATGGAAGGCCATCCCACCGGGCCATAGGGATCGATTGTTTCTAGAGTTTAAGGTAACTGATTTATTAAGTTTTTTAAATTAAATTTACATTATATATATGTACACACGAATTTCCTAACAACCGTAAGTTGCGGAAAGAGTATAGGTGGGACTTAGCTTTAGAGGCTCTCGTCAGGGGACATATTTGAGCATAAAGGCTCACTTGGTTATGAAGAATCGATGAACAAGCCGAGGAAGGGGCGAGAATAAGGGGAGGTGGGTGGATCCCCGAGATCATGAGGCAGCTGGACCAGATCTTGGGCTACCGAGAAGTTCCAGGAGATCCCAGGCCACGGCTGGCGTATCGAGCTTCGATGGTGGCGCATGTGCTTGGACCGTGGGTCTAAATCATCCCGCCGCCCACTACGACGAGCTGGTAATACATTAAACTTTTGACTTAATATACTATTTAATTAATTAGTTTTCATTTTTAATTGTTCTTATGAATTTAATATTATATTATTCCGTGCAGAAAGCACGAAACAATGGCCCCGACTGCTATGGAGTTGGTGGAGAGGACGAAGAAGTTGAAGTCGGGGACATGGGTCAACGACAAGGCCCGTAACTATGCTGTAAGCAAAAAAATAATTTAGTGTTTACTTGTAATTTATTATAAATGATTTGTTAATATTGGATATAATTATTTTAACTAAATCTATTCAACTATATTTTGTAGGCGGGCTTCAACGAGAAGAAGGACGATGCCATATCACGTGCCTCACAGTCACAAGATGAGGCTTTGACTGGTGATGGCTGCTCTCCTGTCTCCGTCGACGATAATGCCATTTATTTGGAGGTCGTCGGGGGCAGGAACAAGAAGGGGCACGTGTATGGCCTTGGACACCTGGGATCCGAGTTCATCGCTTCATCGTCCGGCACGCCTGCTCCTTGCTGCACCGATACCGTCCCTCAGGAGCAGTTCCACCAAATGCAGGACACCATCACGCAGCTGAACGCGGAGCTTCGGGAGAAGAGCGAGAGAGAGCAGCAGATGGCGGACCAGATTGCACAGTTGACTCGGGCACACCAGCGGATGATGCGGCGAGCATCGAGCGAGGGCGGACATCTGCGGTGTGTTGGAGCAGATGAGGATCCAGACTCGATTGCTCGGAGATGATGCTCGACAGCGGTTGTGCGCTGCTGCCGCTCCTCCAGTTCCGCCGCCAGCTACTGATGCTGCTATTGCAGAGGACGATCAGCTAGCAGACGTCGTTGGTACGGACGCTGAGGATGATTGGATTCCTCCATCTCCCCCTCATCATGACTGATTTTTTCTCTCCATATTTTTTACTTTAAACGATTCTTGTACGACATTTTGGATTATTCTTTTTATATATATTTATTATTTTTTATGATTGTATATTTCATAAGTTATTTGGTGTGTTTTATTAGTAATTTTTTTAACGTTTAAAGAAAATCAGAAAAAAAAATTATTATAAAAATTTAAATTAAAAAAAATAATAATAACCAGTTTAGCGACCGAATTAGAAACCAATAATTCGGTCGCTAAACTTTATTTAAGATTTCCAGATGATGTATAGCGACCGAAAATCCGTCGCTAATATAGGTTAACAGTAACCAAAATTAGCGACCGAATTAGCAACCGATTATCGGTCGCTAAAAATGGTTACCCAAAAAATGCGACCAACCTAATAGCGACCGATTATTATTTTATAGCTACCGAATTTACGGTCGCTAATTAGCGACCGAAATAATAATTCGGTAGCTAAAACTTTAGCGACCAGGTATTCAGCTACCATCTTAAATCGGTCTCTGATTCGGTCGCTAAAACAAATAGCGACCGATTTACATGGTTTAGCGACCGAAAAGTATGGTCGCTAAACAATTGTTTTTTTGTAGTGATTTACATGTAATCCCAACTGGCCAGAAATTCAAAGGTTACTTGCTCCCATGCATTTGAAACCCCAGGATCGTCCTGGTATTATATCGAGGATCTTTAAAATTAAGTTGGAAGAGTCGTAGATATATGGATCAATTATACTTTGATGGGATGGAAATATGTAGCTTTGTTGGGTTTTCAGATCTATTTGTGACATTTACATGTAATCCCAATTGGCCAGAAATTCAAAGGTTACTTGCTCCCATGCATTTGAAACCCCAGGATCGTCCTGGTATTATATCGAGGATCTTTAAAATTAAGTTGGAAGAGCTGTTAACAGATTTGACAAAAAGGCATGTCTTAGGCAAAGTACTTGCATGTAAGTCATATGCTTATTATTGACACAAATTTTTTAATTCTTTTATAGCATAAAGTCTACCCTCAATCTATTAATCTGATTTTCTTTTCATTGCTTATCCGCAGTTATGTACATAATTGAGTTTCAGAAAACAGGGTTGCCGCATGCACACATATTGCTCTTCCTACATCCATCTAACAAGTACCCTACTCCAGATGATATTGACAAAATTATTTCTACAGAAATACCAGATAAAGAAGATGACGAGTTATACAACTTAGTGAAGACTCACATGATGCATGGACCATATGGTTCTGCTAACAGATCATCTCCATGCTTGAAAAATGGTAAATGTTCTAGATATTATCCCAAGCCATTCCAACCCATCACAATTGTTGATCAAGATGGTTTTCCTGTGTATAGGAGAAGAAATAGTGCTAACACAATTGTCAAGAATGGGGTTTCCTCTTGACAACCGGCATGTTGTCCCTTATAATCCAAAGTTGTTATTAAAGTTTCAAGCACGTATTAACATGGAATGGTGTAACCAAAGTTCTTCGATCAAATACTTATTTAAATACATAAACAAAGGGTATGATCGAATTACTGCTGTTATTACTCCAACACATGATGAAGGAACATGTAATGATGGTAACATTGACGAGATCAAGCAATATCTTGATTGTAGATATGTGTCACGATCTGAGGCTTGCTGGAGAATCTTTTATTTTCCAATTTATAGTGGGAAACCATCATTTAAGAGGTTGTACTTTCACCTTCCAGGAGAGCAACCCGTGTATTACAATGTTCATGAAGATATAATTATGTGCTATCAAAACCGACTGTTACAGAATCAATGTTTTCATCTTGGATGGAAGCAAATAAGATAGACTAGAAACTTGACATACGTACAATCTGTCTCCAGATTTGTCTATGTCAAGACAACAAGATGTTGAAAACCAAGAAAGAAAGGTTATACTATTGGAAGACCAATTTGGGTCTCTCCAAGTACTGATGAGCTCTTCTATTTAAGAAAGATGCTAACTGTTGTAAGAGGACCAACTAGCTATAAGGAAATAAGAACTGTCAACAATATCCAATATGGAACTTTTAGAGAAGCATGCTTTGCTATGGGTTTGTTGGATGATGATAAAGAATACAAGGAGGCAATAAAAGAAGTCTATGATTGGGATTCATGTCACTACTTGAGGAGATTATTTGTTACAATCCTATTATCAAGCAGTGTTAATAGACCATATCATGTGTGGAATGAAACATGGCAATGCTTATCATATGGAATTTTGTATGATCAAAGAAGCTTGTCAAATAACAAAGGTATGAATGTAGCAAAATATTTGTCATAGCATTACATATTATGTTGTACACCTTATAATATCCATAATTTTGTTGATATTGGTCTTATTATCTTTGTAGACTTGCATCTTAGTGACGAAGAGTTGAAAAATTTAACTCTTAGAGAGATTGAGAAAATATTGCAAGCCAAGGACTATCCGTCAATGCCCTATCCAAACGGATATATCATAAGTCAGCTGGGAAATAGACTGATATGTGCATAATGTGATTATGATATAGCATCATTAGAAAACCAATTTCAGAATTTATTTGCATCTCTAACAGGTAATCAATGTTTGCAAAGTATTATAGAAATAATGTATGTCCTTACCTATTTTGAGAATACCTTTTTTATATGAGAGTGAGAGGAGTAAATCTGGACCATAAAACCATACATGGAGGGAGAAGATTAAAAGTTAGTTCATGGTTTTAAAATGTCACATGACCACTTAAAAAAGTCGTGTGCTATAATATAATCTTCTCACTCTCACATAAAAAAGGTCATCTCACTTGATATGTCACACACACACACAGACAAATATATATATATGAGATTTCCTAACATACACCCACCCTTTTTTTTAGAAGCTGTATGCTAGTAAGTTATAACTAAAAAAAATGTAAAATACATCCGAAGATGTAGTTTGCGTTACGTACACCTTCTAAAAAATGGGCGGGCGTACGTTAACAAGTTATAACTAAAAAATGGGTGGGCGTATGTGGGTGTACGTTAACAATTCCCTTTATATATATATATATATATATATATATATATATATATATATATATATATATATATATATATATTGATGACAATTGGTTGAATAACAAGGCCCAATTCCACTCACAGTGTATGCATTATTGAGATAAAAAATCAATCGCTGGTATTGTAATCCGTAACATTTGTTACATTTCAAAGGCTTTACCTTTATGCTTTTATTACTCTTCCATGTACATTGTCATTGGAGGTGATTCACATCATTAACAATTGGGAAGTGAGAATGCAACTATGCAAAAGTTTAAAATAGTTGTCAGAGATAATTAGTTAAGATTTAATTACTTTTTTATATTTCCAAAATTTAACTGTTATTTTACTATATATATATATAATTATATATATTATTAAATTTTAATATTTTTACTTCAAATTTTTTGAGCTCTCCCATTTTCTCTTTTTTTCTCCTCATCTTCATATTCTATTGAGACTGAAATACTAAAATAGCTTAATTATTAAACTTTGATAAATAATTTTACAACTCAAAAAGCTCGATGATTAATATGAGAATTGATAATTTATATAATATTAAGTCTCTTTAAAATTTTCGTCTAAGACCTCAAAATTCCTATACACGGCCCAGAATACTTCCCCCCAGGGTTATTAGGGTGTTTTTTTTTTGTTTAATTTATTTTTAAATGAATAA
Organism: Sophora flavescens; assembly: GCA_030762895.1. Classification (NCBI taxonomy): domain Eukaryota; kingdom Viridiplantae; phylum Streptophyta; class Magnoliopsida; order Fabales; family Fabaceae; genus Sophora; species Sophora flavescens. The sequence goes on along the minus strand of CM061063.1, from coordinate 123,506,828 downwards.
TAAAAGTTCTAAACATTAAATATAGGTAAATTGTAATGAAAAAATAGAAGAAAAACATGACATCAAAATTAGAGGGGAATCCTTTTTATCAACATCGGTCTACGGGTGAGGCCACCAAAACCCTTGCTTTAGACCTCAGTCAGAGAGGATCTCATGATTGAAAAGAATTACAATCAAAATTAAATAATTGGAATAGTTTTACACCTTAGTGTAGATAGAAGTAATAGAAAATATGTGTTTTGTTTTATTTTATACTTTTGTCTTCTGTTTCATTTTTTCCTTTCAATTTCTAACCTGTATTAAAAAAAGTTTTTGAACACTAAATGTAATGTCTGTGTGTTGAATTAAGTATGGGTGTATATATATATATATATATATATATATATATATATATATATATATATATATTGATGAATAGTTGTGGTATATATTATATATAAAATTAAGATAAATATAAAATATAAAATTTACAAAATTGAGACGTGCATGTAGGTAAAAGCATCAATTCAAGTTGAAATAAAATGACAGAGAAATTCTTTATGGAAGCAACACGAAAGTTTCTTCTTTTGTTTTAGAGTAATATTATTTTGATATCAAAATTGAATATTATAAGGTACCCTTTATTTTCATAGACTTTGAATCACTTTATTATTTTTTTTTTTATTTCATTGGTTTATAATATATTAAAAAGTAAGATTGATGTTATCCAATTATAATATCAAAATAATATTACTCTTTATTTTATTTATTAAGTATCATTGTTTGTTCGTAGGTTATCCAACATAGCTTCTTTTCTTTTTTGACTTAAGTTAACCTAGGTAGCTACTAGCTATAATTCTAGTCAAAAAGCTACTGGCTATAATGATACAACGACCCCGTGACACACGGACTTGAAGAAAATTCCATGTTGCTTCTATGAGGCATTTTGACTTCATTAAGCAAGGAAGTTTCTTCTTTTGTTTTATTTAAGTGTCATATTGTGTTCATAGTTTATACAGTGTATCAAAATCTCGACCTCTTGCTGCTGATATTTCTTTGTTCACTACAACAGATTAGACTTTTAATAACACATCTTTTATAGCATTTTCGTGTGGAAATGCTATTAAAAGTGATGGGGGACTTTTAATAGTGTTTCCTTTAGAAAATGCTATCTTAGGTATCACCTAAGATAATGTTTCTGTGTGGAACCGCTATTAAAAGTGCCACTTAGGAAAAGATAGCGGTTCCACACGGAAACGCTATCTTAGGTGATACCTAAGATAGCGTTTCCTTTAGGAAACGCTATCGTAGGTATCCCTTTTCTTCAGAAGAACAAAATAAACGCGCGCGGGACTGGTTTCCTTCCCTCTGTTTCTTGCTCTCTTCATTCCATTGTAGCTCCTCGTTGCCATCTCTTTTTTCTTCCCTCACCTTCGTTGCTCGCCGCCGCTGCTGTTGTTGACCATCCTGCAGCCGTCACCGCCCGTTCAAGCCCTTCCCTCTTCCATCGCATTTTCCTCTTCGCTGATTGGTAAGTCCCCTGCGTGTTCAAGAACAATTTTTTTTTACCTACCGAGCCACCGTCGAACCCAAACCCCTGCGCCGCTGCTACTCCGAAAGAGAAAGAACCCACTCGAACCCAAACCCCTGTGCCGCTGCTCCTACTACCACCGCGAGTTCTCTCCATTCCCTCGAACCTTCACAACCTCACATTGTTGGGTTTTCCCTCATTGTTGCTCGAGCGACACTCTTGCGCGAAGAAGAAATTGTAGGTAATTCCTCACTGTTTTTGTGCATTGTTAAAATTGTAGGAAACTGAGTCATATTTATGCTTTCTGCCCTACCTGCTTCAGAACGGCGGGCTCCTTATCTCCAAGTTAACGGCGTGCTCCCTAAATCCAAGTTAACGGTGTGTTTAATCCCTAAATCCAATTTCAGTTTCAGATTTTATTTTTATTTTTTTGATTTTTTTTAATTGTTAGTTCGTTGTTTTGTTGCTGTGGAATTGAGTTTTTGGGTTCCTAAGTAATTTTTATGCAACGAGGTACCTATCTGTCATATAAAGGAAATGTTGATGCTTTTTTAATTTTTACATGTGCGCTGTTTCCTGAGAAGTGAGTGGTGTCATGTTGCTTCGGCTGGGTAGCAGCTATTGCCATTGAACTTACATGTTAATTGCTGCCAAGCTGTTCTTACAATCCTTTGATATCTTGTCATCTCTGTTCTTACATCGCATTTTACTCTTCACATCTCATTTTCTAACTGATCTACTGTTGCAAAAACTCTTGCCAGCATCATCCATAAATAAGTCAGACCACTCTCCGGTGAAGATCAAACCGTCTAGCTTGTCACTGCACCTAAATCGTCAAGGGAGAGTGCAACCATCTTTAACAAGAAGGCCTCTAACAGTTCAAGCTACATATAGGTATTCTATTTGGTGTTAATTTGTTATGTGATCTATGTAGTTTGTCTACATGAGTGCATTGAATTAGTTACACAGTGACAGTATATGAATAGCTGATAAGAGTCTTAATTATGTTAATTGCTTAGTTATAGAAACTTAAGGGTTTCTGGGTTTCATTTTATACTTGTGCCACAATTTTTGTTAGACATGTGAGCAGTAGTGATTAACTTGGAGCTGAGAAGTTTTTATCTCTGTTATTTAGTGAGAACATTGGGGAGAAAAATCTAAACATGGTAAAGAACCATTTTGGGATGTTTTGATATGTCAGTTTATGTTTTAACTTAAATCTACTTTTTATATAGATCAGTAAATGCATTTTTTATCATGGGTATTGTTTTTAAAATATTTATACCCATAGTGAAAAATAGTTTTTTATTGTTATTATCCTATTGGTCAATTGTTGCTTTCAAACTGCCATCAAAGAGTCACAATGAATAAATATTTAATCATCGGATTCTCTCTCAAGATTATGTGCCCCATTAAAAGGGAAAGAAACTAAGTCAGCGACAGTGTGTTTTGTTTGCAGCTTTTGTAATGATCTAGTATGAATTCTGATTGTTCCAAACAGGATCTTTGTCTAAACTTCAAAGAAACCTTGTTTAACTATGGATATTGCTCCGTAAATACTTTGAGACAAGATTTTCAAGGAAATCCCTGTCTCTTTCTTTTATATTAGGAAAGGTAGATAAGGTTGGAAAACTGACATTTCCCATACCAGTACTTTGATATAGATCCTTAAAGAAATCTGAAACTAAGTTCTGTAATTGCAATAGTTTTCTTCTTGTTTCACAATCCTCTCCTTGAACATAAAAGATACAACAGGTTCTTCAAGGGACCTGAAATCGCTACTCTCGATCCTTTCCTTTACCCAACTGAATACCCCCCCTCTCTCCCATCTTTCCCTTATGATGCTTCCCCACTAATACACAGCCCCTGTCCACACTCAATTTGCCATGCGGAAAAACGGTAAAAGTTTTCATTCCTTTAATCTGTATACATTGCATGTAGACCTCAACCACTCTAAACTCAAAGTAAATATGTTTAATAAATATTTTTGTAGATCGGGAAAGCATGGATCGGAAATGGATGTCTGCCAATCGTTTAACGAAGGAGTATGAGGATGGGGTGAAAGAGTTCATTAGTTTTGCAGTTCGGCATGCGGAAAACCCTAGTACAATCATATGTCCTTGTTTAGATTGTTGTTATGCAAGGCGAGTTAGTGCAACCGATTTGGAAGAACATTTAGTGTGTAATGGAATCGATCAAAGTTATACATGTTGGACAAAACATGGTGAGACAAGAGCTGAGTCTAGTGAAATGAGGAATCGTGTGAGATATTCATCATACGATACCGACACAAATACTTATGAGGGCGATCGTTTTGAAGACATTGCAAATGCTGTTGAAGAGGATCTTCGGGATTGTCCTCAAATGTTTGGGAGGTTGGTAAGTGATGCAGAGCAACCATTGTATGATGGATGTACTAAATTCACAAGATTGTCGGTGATGTTAAAGTTGTATAACTTGAAATCGGGCAACGGATGGACTGATAAGAGCTTTACGGACTTACTCACACTGTTGAAAGACATGTTGCCAGAGGATAATGTGCTTCCTAGTCGGACATACGAGGCTAAACAAATGTTACGCTCTATTGGCATGAGCTACGAGAGGATACATGCTTGTCCTAACGATTGCATTTTATTTCGGAATGAATATGCACCGTTAAAGATGTGTCCTAAATGTAATGCCTCACGATATAAGAAGAAAGAATCAGATCCAGAGAAGGTTGTGTGGTATTTTCCCATAATACCCAGATTTAGGCGCATGTACCGTAGTTCTGAAGATTCAAAGCACTTGACATGGCATGAGGATGAAAGGATCAAAGATGGCAAGCTGCGGCACCCGGCAGATTCTCCGTAATGGAAGAAATTTGATCATGATTATCCTGATTTTGGGCAAGAATCAAGAAACCTACGACTTGCATTGGCTACTGACGGATTTAACCCGCATGGTGTTCAAAGTAGCTCTCACAGTACATGGCCTGTGATTTTGGTGATTTATAACCTATCCCCATGGCTATGCATGAAGCACAAATTTATGATGTTATCTATGTTAATTTCTGGGCCCAAACAACCAGGAAATGATATAGACGTCTATTTGGCTCCTTTGATTGAAGACTTGAAACAACTGTGGGAGACAGGTGTGGAGGTGTATGATGGGTATAAGGAAGAAAGTTTCAATTTGAGAGCTATGTTGTTTGGGACAATTAATGATTTTCCAGCCTACGCTAATCTGTCAGGATATAGCATCAAGGGTCAGTGTGCATGCCCTATATGTGAAGAGGGTACGTGCAGTTGGATGCGGTTAGAACATTGTAAGAAGAATGTCTTTCTTGGGCATCGTAGATTTTTGCATCCAAGTCATCATTACGGTGGTGGAGAAAGGCGTTCAATGGGAACTCGGAAGAAGGTAGAGCTCCTTCACCTTTGACGGGTGATCAACTTTTTGAAAAGGTAAAGGATTTGAATATCCAATTCGGTAAACCTTTTGCGAGAGATATTGTCACAAGAGGGTGGAAGAAAAGGTCGATTTTCTTTGAGTTGCCATATTGGAAATCATTATATGTAAGACATTTCCTCGATGTGATGCACGTTGAAAAAAATATCTGTGATAGTGTCATTGGTACGTTACTCAATGTGCCAGGGAAGACTAAAGATGGCATCAATGCAAGGTTGGACTTGGTTAGTATGGGAATAAGAAGAGAATTGGGACCGAAGAAGAAGGGTAAAAGTACATATCTTCCTCCGGCTGCTTACACTCTATCTAGAAAAGAAAAAACTATTTTTTGTAAGTTTCTTGAAGGAGTTAAGGTTCCGGAAGGGTACTCTTCAAACATTAGGAACCTCGTATCGATGAAAGATCTCAAGTTAAAAGGTCTAAAGTCCCACGATTGTCATGTTCTCATGGAGCAGTTGATACCCATTGGTATACGGTCTATTTTACATAACAAAGTGCGGGGGGCCTTAACTAAACTTTGTTTCTTCTTCAAGGCAATTTGCAGCAAAGTGATTGACCCTAGGAAGTTGTCATCATTGCAAAGAGAAATTGTTGTGACTTTATGCGAGCTTGAGATGTACTTTCCACCTTCATTCTTTGACATAATGGTTCATCTAACCATTCACCTTGTTAGAGAGACACAACTGTGTGGGCCAGCTTATATGGGATGGATGTACCCGATTGAGCGTTATATGAAGATATTAAAAGGGTATGTGAAAAACCGATCACAACCAGAAGGTTGTATTGTTGAACGGTATATTGTCGAAGAAGCTGTTGAATTCTGTACCGAATACCTATCCAATGCTGATTCTATAGGGCTGCCAAAGTCTCGTCACACATGGAGAATGATGGGGCAAGGAATTACTGGAAATGAAATAGTGACTATATCAAGGACAGAATGGGAGCAAGCACACTTATATGTTCTGTACAATGCCGATGAGGTTGAGACATATGTTGAAAAACACAAGGACATGCTTAAGAGTTTGTATCCAAATAAGAATCAAAATTGGCTAACTAGAGAACACAATCGTTGTTTTATAACGTAGCTAAGAGATCACATTTATGCAGAGTTGACTGAAAATGCTACTTCAGTTTCAAATAGATTGAGATGGTTAGCCAAAGGTCCAAGTTTGCATGTCTTCTCTTACCACGGTTATCAAATTAATGGGTACACATTCTATACAAAAGAACAAGATGGTCGGAGTACAATGCAAAACAGTGGCATGACTCTTGTAGCTCAGTCGATGCTTATCTCAAGTGCCAAAGACAGAAACCCGATATATGCAAATATGTCATACTTCGGCGTCATTGAACGCATATGGGAGTTGGATTACACAAAGTTTAAGGTTGGTGTGTTTGGTTGCAAGTGGGTTGACAATAATAACGGTGTTCAGATTGATGAGTCAGGGTTCATGCAGGTGGATCTTAATAGGGTGGGGTATAAAGATGAGCCTTTTATATTAGCATCTCAAGCTCAACAAGTGTTCTATGTCACTGATCCAGCTGATATGAAAAGGTCCATTGTTCTTTTGACTAACAAAATAATTACTAATGTTGATGATCAAGACCATGGAGATGTTGATATTGAAGATGATCCTTTCGTCGGGACATTACAATCACTTGAGATTGATCCAACTAGGGATGATGGTATGTATATGAGAGATGATCATGATGAGGGACTTTTGGTCAATCCACCATTTCGTACTAATAAAGGACAAACAAATCTCAATCCAATGAAGAAAATAAAAAGGTTGACTTAAACATGTATGTAGTGTTTGTGTTTAAATGAACTTTCTGATCCTTTTATATTATAGTTAGCATCTTCCGGTAATGCTAGTGTTGATTTTGTTATTCATAGTTGTTTTATATTTTGCATCAATTAATGTTATATTAATGTCCATTGATGTTTTACTTGTATCTAATATTTTTGTAGGTAAATGGCATCTTCAAGTAATTCTAGTGATGCCAAAGCGGCGATATGTGGGCCAACAGTTATGAAGGCGGTCATCCGCGCTAGGAGTAAAGGACAAAAATTTGATGTAATTTACTTACTGATCTAAGGATTTCATAATGTTGTCTGATATCTAGATTTAATTACTTTATTATTTTTATTAGGTTGAATGGAATTCTTTGGACCAACCAATTCGTGCTAATGGTAAAATATTGAAGAGTTACATTGGGGCCGTTGTTCGGCAAACGGTCCCAATTATTTGTTCTAATTGGAAGGATGAAGCTTTGGATGGTTTCAAAGAGAGCATATGGGCTGATGTACAGGTAATTGTTAAAATTTATGAATTATATTGTAAACTATGTAAACATACTTACTTTGACACGTTGTTTATATTGTTTTGCAGATGTCTTTTAATGTTGATGAATCTCGGAAAAAATTTGTACTTGGGAAGTTCGGTAACCTACATAGGGCATTCAGAACTAGATTGACCAAAAAATTTCTAAGAGATGCCAACGGGAGTATCAATGAGGAACCTCCATCACAATATCCACACATATCAAGGGATGAGTGGACAGATTTTATAGCAATACGCACAAGAGATGATCAATTCCTGGTATGTTTAATAGCACGTTAGTCCTTATAATTTTATAGCAATACGTACATATGACATTAACCATGTATTAATATTACTTATATGTGTCTGAATAGAAATTAAGCAATGAAAATCGCAACAGGGCGTTAGATCCTGCATGCCCTTACAAAGCATCACGTAAGGGGTATGCTGACATTGAGGATGAATTGGCATGTATATATATATATTTAACTGCATGTGTGGTAAATATGACTTTTAAACTGTTTGGTTAATATATATTATCTCAATATACAGATGCAGGAGGTGGGGCCAGAAGTTAAGAAAATTAAACGCCATATTGTGTGGAGGAAAGCCCGCGAGAACAAGGCGGGTGTAATTGACAACAAAAATACGCAGACCGTGTGGAATAAATGTGTTAGTAGACTAACGTTTACATTTTCATTTGTTATTTTCTTATGATAATATATAATAATTTTAACATTTGCATTTCACCAATAACTATGTGTCGGGAGGAATCACATCACGAGTCTCGGTAGAGGGAGAGATAGAAGATTTTGGTCGCCAGGATATTCTTGCTAAAGCCCTAGGTGTGCCGGAGAACCCCGGGTCGTGTTTGGGGTGTGGGTTTTGGCGTCTCTCAAAAGACTACTTCCCACCTGAAGGTCGTGCAAAAAATAACTCGAACGAAAAGGTGGGAGACATTGGTGTCTCAACTCTCGAAAGATTGAACATTTTGGAAGAAAAGCTGAAACAAAAGGAGGATGAGGAGAGGCAGGCTAATTTCACAGCCCAAGCAAGCGTCAAAGATAGTTGCACTCTACCATGCGCAGAGAGGCTTCCGGAGGTAATGCATGCCTTTTTTTTTACTAGTATTGCATTCGCAGATTAAATACATTCAATTGGATGCCTTAATTCACAGACTTATTCATCTATCATTGGATTAGGGCGTCAACTCATGTCACTATATTTATCGACCCCAAACTATCGTATGGTTGCTATGGGTAAAGTATACAATGAGCCGGGTGTTACATCGCACCTTGGACCAATACCCCTTAACCATGTGAAAGTTGGAGTTGATGTTGCAACTGAGGGGGATGCGCCATTGCCGGTACCTATCGATCGTGCAGATGTAATGACAGTAAGAGATGCAATAGGTACTTATGTGGCATGGCCAATTGATCTCGTGGTTGTAATTAATATGGTATGTAATTGCATTTTTCCACCTTTTCATATACGGCATATATGCATTACATTAGTTGATCACTAACTGGCATATTGAAATGCAAAATTTCCAGGCACCTGCAAAAGCTAAAGGCAAGGGCAGAGTGTCCGGACATACAAAGGAGTCAATTACAACCCCAGAAAATAAAGGCGGCAACTCTGAGGCCAACCCTCCTACAGTTGGTTCAACTACAATTTATCAGGAATATTTGAATTTTCTTAAAATACATGAACGAAATAATATGAAAAATGATGACCAATAGTACATAGAGATAGAACAAAATATTTTTGGTCAAGCATTTCATTGAGATGATCAATACCTGAAAATATCGGAGAAGTTGTAAATCATGAATGGGTATACGCCTCCGTTATTTACGTATATATCGGGTACTAAATCAGGCTTTAAGTGTACAATATAATTTTAGTCTTTCCATTTAAATAATTTTGTCATTGGTGTAATCCATTTTTATATTTTAATTGAAGGTATTTGTATGAAGATTTGTTGCTTCCAAAGGAAATAACGAGGAGGTTTCTGTTCTTGTCCCCACACCAAACAAATACATACGGCTACTTCGGGAGGGATTCACAGACAACGTATCTAGGTGACTGGGTTTGCAACTAAAGAAAGAGAATATCAGCCCTTGTTTCTAGCGTTTGTGCAATGTTGGGTGAGTCGCTTATCCTATAGGACTTAATTCCCAATAATGAATTACATAAAAGTTGAGGTGCTTAGGATTTGTTATCTCAACATGTATGTAGGAATAATTGGGTCTTTGTCTTGTGATAAATATTGTTGAAGATATTATTTACTATCTGGATCCCTTGAATGTTGATCCTAGGGGTCGCCAGAATTAAAGAATCGTTCGATAAGTAAGCATGCTTTTATTTTTCTGCTTTTCTATTTTTTTGTCGAATTGATTACATGGTAGATACATGTTGCAAGTTGTCATGGTCCTAATGTGCTTTTGATTTTTGACATTAGAACATGTGTTGAATTGACATATACTGGGTTGTGGCTGTTGTGGTTCAAAATAAAAAAAAGCATGCGTGTGTTTGTGATGATTGAAAATATGTTGCTTAATGAACTCTGTTTGATTTTGTGATTAGTGCTTTGCAAGTTTATCGTGCAAATATCGGAGCTAAGGTGCCGCGTTTAAAGGCAACCAACATTAAATGGATTCAGATAGAGATACATTTGCAAAAACTTAATGCGCAATTAGATAAAAAAAACCTATATTGATTTACTATTTTATTTTTTATAGTGCCCAAGACAGCCCAACAGTACATATTGTGGGTACTATGTGATGCGTTTCATGAAGGAAACTATCTTGCAGAACCAAATTAAAATACCAATGGCGGTATGTTGTTTACTTAGCTTTTAAGCGTATTTGTTCAAATGTTTTAGCAATTGTAACTTAATTTATTTAATTTTTATGTCGCAGTACTTCCCTGACTTCAAATGCTCCACATACTCCACTGCTCAACTATCTGAAGTCAAGGAAGATTGGTGTCGCTATATTGTTGAGAAGTTCGTTTGATTATGTCAAATTGATCACGATGAGTTGCAGCAATACTCATTGGTATGCGAATAATGCTTTTGATCACAAAGTAATGCATGTTACAAGTGTATGTTTTGGCTTCGTAGGATGCAGAAAGTGAATGGCAATTTATAAATATTACATGAAATTGTATATAGCACTTGCTTTCTTTGGTGATTGGGTTATTGATGCTAAATTTCAAAATCTTGTTCATAAAATGTTCATTATGGGAGTTTTCTATAACAACCAACAGGACGTATGGTTATACTTTCTATTGGCAATCTTTAATTTATTTTATGCCTAATGAATCTGGAAAAGGTGGTTGATATACACCTTTTTCAGCATATACATGCCTTCTCTTTAGCTCGGTGGATGTGTACTATCTTCTCTTGGTCCTGGTACACATAGTTCAAACCATATTGATTTTGGTGCTTGTGTTTGCTTACAGACCCGACAGGCTTTTACACCAAAACAAATAAATGAAGCATGCTATGTTGACATGAAGGCTAACAAAGATGTTTTCCAGAGGACATTGCTTTTATTAACCTTAAGGATGCTTACCCAACTGTGATGGAGGACTTTTATTAGTTTCTTGTTATTTGTTGAACATTTCTGACATTGATGGTTCAGTAACATTGTTCATTAGGGCAGGTACAATGACTTGTATTAGTTTCTTGTTATTTGTTGAACATTTCACATTTCTGACATTGATGGTTAATTCAGTAACATTGGTAGATTTGTTCATTGATATATGTTCTTATTTCTCACAGATTTCCATCCTCTTTGCATAAATGAATTTTGGTGTAGTTCAATATGCAGGAATGGATTTAGTTAAGAAATATGTAAAAATTAAAAAAAAAAGGGGGAATAGATAGCGTTTGTTAATAACAAACGCTATCTAAAGTGACTTTAGATAGCGTTTGTTAATACAAACGCTATCTAAAGCCAGACTTTAGATAGCGTTTCCGTGTACAAACGCTATCTAAAGTCTCATTTTAATAGCGCTTCCTAAATGTTATCTTTGCTAACGAGTTTTAATAGCGGTAGCATATATAACGGTTACAAACGCTATTAAAAGGCATACGGAAACGCTATCTAAAGTCTAATCTGTTGTAGTGGTTGTCTATCATTGTCAAGCTCTTACATCTTCAGTGTCATAGATTGCCGTTTTTGGTTACACTACATAGCTATAATGATGCAACCACCACATGATATATGGACTTATGATGTCTTCCTCAATTTTAGAGGTATTGATACACGCCATGGTTTTACTGGCAACCTCTATAATGCACTGCATCAGAGGGGAATCAACACTTTCTTTGATAAAGAAGGCCTTCAAAGTGGAGAAGAAATTAATTCATCTCTTTTTAAAGCCATCAAAGAATCTAGGATCGCCATTCTTGTTTTCTCTAAAAACTATGCCTCATCAGCATACTGTTTGAATGAACTTGGACTCATCCTTAAATGCTTAAAGGAAGAAGGTCGGTCTGTTTTGCCAATATTTTATGATGTTGAGCCAACACAAGTTCGGTATCATAAAGGGAGCTATGAAGAAGCATTGGCTAAACATGAGAAAAGATACAGCAAAATTAGAGGGGAATCCTTTTTATCAAGATCGGTCTAAGGGTGAGGCCACCAAAACCCTTGCTTTAGACCTCAGCCAGAGAGGAGCTCATGATTGAAAAGAATTACAATCAAAATTAAATAATTGGAATAGTTTTACACCTTAGTGTAGATAGAAGTAATAGAAAATATGTGTTTTGTTTTTATTTTATACTTTTGTCTTCTATTTCATTTTTTCCTTTCATTTTCTAACCTGTATTAAAAAAAGTTTTCGAACACTAAATGTAATGTCTGTGTGTTGAATTAAGTATATATATATATATATATTTTTTGATGAATAGTTGTGGTATATATTATATATAAAATTAAGATAAATATAAAATATAAAATTTACAAAATTGAGACGTGCATGTAGTTAAAAGCATCAATTCAAGTTGAAATAAAATGATAGAGAAATTCTTTATGGAAGCAACACGAAAGTGTCTTCTTTTGTTTTAGAGTAATATTATTTTGATATCAAAATTGAATATTATAAGGCACCCTTTGTTTTAATAGACTTTGAATTACTTTATTATTATTTTTTTATTTCATTGATTTATAATATATTAAAAAGTACTATTGATGTTATCCAATTATAATATCAAAATAATATTACTCTTTATTTTATTTATTAAGTATCATTGTTTGTTCGTAGGTTATCCAACATAGCTTCTTTTCTTTTTTGACTTAAGTTACCCTAGATAGCTACTAGCTATAATTCTAGTCAAAAAGCTACTGGCTATAATGATACAACGACCCCGTGACACACGGACTTGAAGAAAATTCCATGTTGCTTCCATGAGGCATTTTGACTTCATTGTATAAGTAAGCAAGGAAGTTTCTTCTTTTGTTTTATTTAAGTGTCATATTTTGTTCATAGTTTATACAGTGTATCAAAATCTCGACCTCTTGCTGCTGATATTTCTTTGTGGTCTATCATTGTCAAGCTCTTACATCTTCAGTGTCATAGATTGCCATTTTTGGTTACACTACATAGCTATAATGATGCAACCACCACATCATATATGGACTTATGATGTCTTCCTCAATTTTAGAGGTATTGATACACGCCATGGTTTTACTGGCAACCTCTATAATGCACTGCATCAGAGGGGAATCAACACTTTCTTTGATAAAGAAGGCCTTCAAAGTGGAGAAGAAATTAATTCATCTCTTTTTAAAGCCATCAAAGAATCTAGGATCGCCATTCTTGTTTTCTCAAAAAACTATGCCTCATCAAAGATCTTGTTTGAATGAACTTGTACTCATCCTTAAATGCTTAAAGGAAGAAGGTCGGTTTGTTTTGCCAATATTTTATGATGTTGAGCCAACACAAGTTCGATATCAGAAAGGGAGCTATAGAGAAGCATTGGCTAAACATGAGAAAAGATACAACAAAGAGAAATTGCAAGAATGGAAGTCGGCTTTGTTTGAAGCAGCTAACTTGTCAGGCTGGTCATTCAAACTCGGGTAACTCATTATTCTTTCACTTGTTATTTTTCCTTACATTATTTTGTTGATAATTTGGTTTTAATTTTTTTTGAACGGTTCACTACTGTAAGAGTTTTAAGCTGCAAACCAATTAAACAAAACAAAGCAACACAGCAGAACAGAAATTAAACCAGAACAAAAATCTCCACCGCCAGCTTATCCGTTTCAAAACTCTGTTTCGTTACCTCTGAATATCACAAGCTTCACGTTCATGTTCCTCGCACCACAATTGCAGCGCTTAGAGTCACGTCGTCGTCTCCACCTCAAGATTTCGATTCCGGTTCCCTCTTCTCCGTCTCTGGCCATGGCGTTTCTGTCCTTCTCGGCTTGGTCAAGCTCGTCTCCACCGATGGCTCCCCTCCCCGCGACGGCGTCGTCCACAGACCTGTCAACTACGTCCCTGGTCATTTTGGCTTGCTGTTAATGGACTTACCAATAAATTTTTATTTCGGCTCCTCATACTCTTCTCTTTTATGGACTGCTCTACTACATTGTTGGACCTCACATGGAGCTGCTAGTCTGCTACAGTGCTACTTGTTTTTTTTCATAATTTTTGGGCTCCTTCTACTTGGATCAGTTTTGGGCTCAGAAAAATATTGTGTTATTGACTTCGATACACCTTGACGACAAGGTGTTTCTGCAAGACCAGTGGGATGTAATGATCGAAGATGAGGATTGGGTCCAAATGCAATACATTTAGGCCCAAATGGTCAGAGACTGTGAGTTGTCTTAGGAGCTTATAGAATCATCTCTGCCTTGCTGACTTGATTAGTTAGTTATTCTCTTGTATTTTCCTACACTTTCCTTTATGCCCAATCCCATAAAAATAGGGAGGTTACAACAGAAATATTCCCTAGAATAGGCCTCTATATGAAGGCAATTGTAATGGAAAATGTTATCAGAGAATTATGAATGAAGTTAGTGGTATTACGTAGCTTAGCTCTTACTTTTTCCTTAGCTTAGACTTGTAATTGTTACAAATACATGCTTACATAGAAAATATGAACCAATCACAAGTTAGCCTTAAGAATATCAGCTCCAAAACAATTTAGGCATCGACTAACTAAAACTAACAAAATTACACAGAGATAGTTTACAATTTACCATCACCATCTCTTTTAAATTTCAATGAAATTAATGACATTAATACATTTTAGTTTGATTTTTCTTTTTTTGTCGTTGAGTAGGAATGGATATGAATATGAGTTTATTGGTAGGATCATCAAAGAAGTATCCATTAAAATGAATCGAGCTCCACTAGATGGTACCGATTATCCTGTTGGACTAGAGTCTCGAGTGCTAGAACTAATATCACTTCTAGATGTCGAGTCTACAAACAGTGTCAACATGGTGGGAATTCATGGAATTGGAGGAATAGGCAAAACAACTATTGCACGAGCTGTGTATAACTTCATGGGAGATCAATTTGAATGTGTATGTTTTCTTAATGTTAGAACAATCTTTGACAAGCATGGCATGTTATACCTTCAAGAGACACTACTATTTGAATTAGTAGGAGAGAAGGATATCAAATTAGGAGATGTCAATAAAGGGGTGTCAATCATAAAGAGTAGGCTCCATCAAAAGAAGGTTCTTCTAGTTCTTGATGATGTTGACGCACTGCAGCAGTTAAAAGCACTAGCTGGACATTATGATTGGTTTGGTAGTGGAAGCAGAATCATAATAACAACCAGGGATAAACATTTGCTAGCAAGGCATGGAGTTGAAATTGAAAGAATGTATGAAGTACAGAAACTAAACGATGAGGCAGCTCTATAATTGTTTATAAGGAATGCTTTTAAAGAAGAGCCAGTCCCTTCCAGTTACTTGAGAACTTCAAAACGTGCAGTATCTTATTGCTCCGGCCTTCCATTGGCTTTGGAAGTACTTGGCTCCAACTTTTATGGTAAAGGAATAGAAGAATGGAATTCTGCATTGGATGGATATGAAAGAGCCCCTGATAAAGAAATTTTCAGAGTCCTTAAGATAAGCTACGATACTCTGGATGATATTCAGAAGGAAATATTTCTTGATATGGCTTGTTTCTTCAAAGGTGAAAATTTGGAAGATGTCAAAGATATGCTGCGAAGTATTCGTGGTACCACATCAGAATATGTCATTGGAGTGCTGATTGATAGATCCCTCATAAAGATTAAATATCGTCGTCTGACAATGCATGACTTGGTACAGGACATGGGTAAAAAAATCATTCAACAAGAGTCTCCTAACGATCCCGGTGGTTGCAGTAGATTATGGTTCTATCAGGACATTGTTCACATTCTACAAGAGAACACGGTAAGAGCAATATGCGTTGTTCTAGTAAGTATGGCTTATTACTTGGTATTGATATTAAACAACAGGGGGATTACAATGACCTCGGTTTAATTTAATTTAATTACATTGAGCATCCTCTAGTTTATGAAATTATTAGCATTTGTTGAAGTTTATGTTATCATTACACTTGTATCCATGTAGGGTGATGATTGAAACTGCATTGATCTTCCCTAGGGGGAGGTGAGTATAACTTTTGAAACTAGAGGAATGTCGGATGTAATTAAGTCAAATCTCAAGAATGATAAGTGTAATTTTCTCAAATGCTTTGTTTGGTTTGAGAGAGAATTTTGAGGCTGTGTTTAGGAATTTTGAAGCCTCAGGCGAAATTTTTAAAGAGATTTAATATTTTATAAATTATCAATTCTCATATTAATCTTTTAGTTTTTTGAGCTGTGAAATCATTTATCAAAATTTTATAATCAAACAATCCTAACATTTTATTCTAAATAGATAAGATTGTTAATCTATTCAATCTATCTTTTAACATTGTTGATCCTAGATAGGATTTAAGCAATTTTAATTTTGAAAAAACTTCTTTTAGTGATAACAACGGTTACTGGTATTAGATGCATTTGGAAAAGAATATAATGTTTAGTTATAATTTAATACTTCTATTGGAGTTTTAATTTCTTCTTTTATTACTTCTGTCAATACTTTTAATTCTAAAAATAAACCATAACCTTCAATATTTGAATGTTGGCTAAATCTTTTTAAAAATTCAAGTTTAATACAATATTTTTTCAAATGAGAGACCTCAAAAATTTGAAGTGAAAATATTAAAATTTTATTTTTATATATATATATATATATATATATATATATATATATATATATATATATATATATATATATATAAAACAATTTTCCGCCTTGCAGATTACATTACCTATGATTGATTTTCGATCTCAATAACGCATATGCGGAAGGCATTGTACGCGTAATTAGGTCTTGTTACCCAACCACTTGCCAAACCAATTGTCTAGGGATGGGAATGAGTATTTATTTACAGGGTACTCACAAAAATTATCCATGATGGATAAGGTAATTATTGGCATAATATGTATCGGTACGGGGATAGGTAATACCTGGCAAATTTAATAGGTATGAATACAGGTACGGGTACTCTAGTACCCCCCACACACATGTGTGTGTATATATATATATATATATATATATATATATATATATATATATATATATTTAGGGCACGACAGTACTATTCTGGGCAGAGTTCGACATCAATTTTAACCGATTAAATTTAGGGATTAATTCTATTAATCCTAAGCCAGTTAACAACATATTCTATGACTAAACGTCATTATCAACATAGTAAAAACACTATCATCACAATCATGGTATCAACCATTCAACCAACAACATTATGCCAATAGCAACCATCAACATATCATCATGTTCATATAACCAACATAAACATCAAGAACGTAGTATGAACATAGGCATATAAACAGCATGTTAACAACCAAGATCATGTTATCATAATGAAACAAACCATCATATTAATCATATACAAATACACAACAAACCGGGGTCATGGAAACCCCTTTACCTTACACTACCCCCAATGCCTAAGATATACATTACCCTTCTCCCTATACCTGGATTGAAGGTTGCTCCAACGTAAGCCCCTAACAAAAACTGCCCTCGGTTCCCAGAGCGGCTCAACACAAACCCAACCTTAGCCAAACCAAACACAAACCCATTAGTTTCCTATTCAAAATTTATGAAAGGAAACCACAAGGGAAGGGAACCTTACCTCTAAACTGAAACAAATCAAACAAGCTTCCCAACCGGCTTCCAAAACTCCACTATAACAATGGATGAAGAGGAAATAGGGAAGGAGGCACATTAGGTCGCAACAGTGGCTGCTGTAACCAACAAAATAGGGTTTCACGTTAACCCTCAGGTTTTGTGCCAAACATATATAGTCTGAACTTGAGCACGGTCGTGCTGCCCAGCAAGCACAGTCGTGTTGGACTTAGCGTTAGCGAGACGCTGACACGGACTTGGCAAGTGTACCGGTTCGTTGCAAGTAATAAAACGGTAAGACCGGATATCGTTCTCAGGGATCGTGGACAATTACCACTTCGCAAATTTGACTACTATCTAGGCGATCAAATTTTTGGAGTGAAGGTTGTTCTAACATCTAACAAGCAAACAAGAAGAAAATGTTTTTGTTCTTTTTGGATTTTTTTTCAAACAGTTAATGTGAAAACAGAAAGATGAATAACAATGAGATAGAATTGCTAGGGTTAAACTAAGCTAATCCTCCCTTGATTGTTATGAAATGATAACTAATACAGTTCCTACTTCACTTATGACAATCGAATCTTTTCTAATATACTCAAGCCTAATGTCTTAGGTGCATTGAGCCTAAAATCCCAAATTAAACCCTAATGTCTTAGGTGGATTAATAAGAGAAATTGCATTAAGACTAAAGATTCATAAGATTGCAAGCAGCCAACACCTATGTCTAGATTCTTGGACTACTTGGCATATAATTCATGAGCATGCTTTAACATCAACCTTTCAATTGTCTATTAAAGCAACTAATCATTCCTAAGGTGATCAAGCCTAGGAAAGCATTAAGCATAGAATTATACACTCATAAAGAAGAAGGAAACTGCATTAATCTCAAGTCATATTACAACCAAGTTCAGATAGCAATAGTCTAACCCCAACAAAGGGGAGTTTAGCTACACATAATTGAAGATAAAACAAAAGAAATAATTACAGAGATGAACAAAGGAGAGAGCTCCATGAAAATGATGCACAGCAGCCACAGCAGCCGAGGATTTTTCTCTAGGGTTTTCTGAATGAATCTCTTCTGTTCTGCTCAGTTCTTTTATTACTCGTGGCCGGTCACGGCCGTGACAGCCATCACGGCCAGGCCGTGATGGTTTCTGACTTGGGCACCGCTTCATTTACTGATTCATCACGGCCGTGATAGACATCACGGCTAGGCCGTGATCGTCTCTGACTTTTCCAACTGATTCATCACGGTCGTGATAGACATCACGGCTAGGCCGTGATCGTCTCTGACTTTTTGAGATCTGGCACAGCTGACACGTCACGGCCGTGATAGCCATCACGGCTAGGCCGTGATAGCCATCACGGCTAGGCCGTGACTGCTTCTGACTTTCGGCTCAATTCTTTCTTCAGCTACTGCTCCCTCACGGCCGTGAGGGCCATCACGGCTAGGCCGTGATACTCTCTGCTTGGCTCAATTTCTTATCTTTTAAAGCTCTAAGTCATCCAAGCTTCATACTTGCTAATTCTTGGGCATTTAATCATGAATATCTGCAAAACAACACACAATACCACCTTATCCGTTCCAAAGGAAAAACTAAACAAAATAAACACTAAAATGGCCTAACTATATGCAAATGCATGCAGAAATGTACATGGAGAATGAGGTGAAATCACACTCATC
This sequence comes from Sophora flavescens, assembly GCA_030762895.1. NCBI lineage: Eukaryota > Viridiplantae > Streptophyta > Magnoliopsida > Fabales > Fabaceae > Sophora > Sophora flavescens. The sequence continues at coordinate 123,487,649 of CM061063.1, read as the reverse complement.
AAATCACCCCAAGCTTAAGACCTTGCTTGTCCTCAAGCAAACACCAAGGCCATAAGATCAAAATAAACAGAGCATGGATAGTGAATCAAGAACCCGAGTAAAATGATCCAATCTACAGGCATTCAATTATTTCAGCAAGAGACAATCAAGTCAAGTCCAATTAGGGGCTTAGTTTCCTAGACTCACAATCTCACTGATTCGGGCACTCTATCTCACTTTGAAGCTCACCCCAAGCTTGTTCATTTGCCTGGCTCTCTTTCTTGCCTCACTCACTCAAGTGTTAAGGGAATATGACATTTCACTCCATTTTCCTCAAAGAATGATTCCTACCATAAGCTTGACTATCAACCAAATCTTCACTTTATTAATGAAAACATCAAAGAATCAGGAGGTCTTATTCTTTGGTTGTAATGGGGCCATGGGATCAATTTCCAGGTGGGAATTTCAAGAACAGGAAATTTCAAAAGGCTATACAAACAATCAAGCATTGCAAGGCACGACCTTCTAAAATACCTTTCTTTGGGTTTCAGTTTACTCTTCCACCATTCTTTCATTTTTTTTTCTTTTTTTTCTTTTTACTTCTCATTCCTTTTTGTCATCCCCTTCCCCATTTTTTTATTTCTTTTTCTCTTCTCTTTTTTTTTTCTTTTTGTTTGGAGAAGGGGAGATTTTGCAATTCAGGAGAAGTAAAATTTTTTTCAGATTCCTTTTTTTTTCTTTTCATCATCCCAAACTTTCAACTACATTTTCCAACCCATTTTTGCACAGTACTTTAGAAGGTCCCTCATAAGCATATTTAACACAACAATTCAGGGAACCAAGAAAAGCATGTTATTCATTCAGGCTCAAAATTGGGCAACTAAGGGTAGCATTTACACATTCAAAGCTCAGAAGGCCAGAAAAAACACCTATTGCCTCAATCCTTTTCAAAAATATTCTAAAAAAATTTCAAGTTTCGAAATGGTTTCAAGTCAAGTTCTAGAGAAAAACAATCCAAGAGGAAAACACTCTACACAAAGAACGGGGGCAGATTTAGTGAGTGCCCTCTAATGGCTCAAAAGCTCACATTTATCAGTTCAAGAACCAGTGAGAACACAAATCCATAGAAACACATGCTAATCATCAACTATCCAAGACCATCTCAAGCATAAATAATGAAGCCACATCACAAGAACAGAAAATCAGGGTCCAAAAATTCACTATCACGGAAAAGTTGGCACTTAGCTCTTACAATCATAAGCTCAATCTAAGCAGGGGTAACCGAATCATGCGATCATGCAAACTTAAGCCTCTATATGAATGCAATATTTACAATGCAAGCAAAAAGATTACCCCTACCCCAAGCTTAAAGACTTACATTGTCCTCAATGTAAATAATTAAGTTTAGAGAGGGGAGAAAATTGGAACAACTCACCAAAGTGGTAGTGGTGCTGAATCACATGCTTTCTGGTGTTGTTACCTTCTGCCCTTCTTCTCCTCCTTCCTTCAAAATCTGGAATCACTCAACAAACGATTAACAAACCTCTTGAGCTTCTCAAATTATTCAAGAGGGAAATCAAAAACAAAAGAGAAGATGAAAATAAAATAAAAAATAAAATTACAAATTGGGTTGCCTCCCAATAAGCGCTTCTTTAACGTCACTAGCTTGACAGATGATTTTTTTTTTTTTTAAGAAGATGGTGCCTGAAGAGTGACGGAGACCGCCTGACGATCAAAGTTGCCTCCAAGGTAGTGCTTTAGTCTTTGTCCATTAACAGTGAAGGTATCACCGGATGATGGATCTTCCAATTTAACTGAACCAAATGGAGAGACAGACTTGACATAGAATGGGCCTGACCATCTTGATCTCAATTTGCCTGGAAAGACCTTGAGTCTTGAGTTAAACAGCAGAACTGACTGGCCTTCTTCAAATTTCTTGGGAAGAATGTACTTGTCATGCCAGAACTTTGTCCTTTCCTTGTATATCCTAGCACTCTCATAAGCCAAGAGTCGGAACTCATCTAACTCATTCAATTGAAGCATCCTCTTGTCCATGGCCAGCCTTGTATCAAAGTTCAGGGCCTTCACTGCCCAAAAAGCACGGTGTTGTAGCTCTACCGGAAGGTGACATGATTTCCCGAACACTAATTGGTACGGTGACATACCAATAGGCGTCTTATAAGCAGTCCGATAGGCCCAAAGTGCATCATCCACTTTCTTCGCCCAATCCTTCCTTGCATTATTCACAGTTTTTTCTAAAATCCTCTTCAACTCCCGGTTGGACAATTCTACTTGCCCACTGGTTTGGGGATGGTATGGTGTGGTAACTTTGTGGTTCACCCCAAACTTGGCAAGCACTGCATTGAACTCCTTATTGCAAAAGTGGGTACCCCCATCACTAATGATAGCCCTAGGGGTCCCAAACCGGGTAAAAATATTCTTCCTTACAAAACTGATCACAGTTCTTGCATCATCTTTCAGAGTTGGCATGGCTTCCACCCACTTGCTCACATAATCAACTGCCACCAGAATGTACTTGTTGTTGTAAGATGACGGGAAAGGACCCATGAAGTCAATCCCCCATACGTCAAAGAGCTCTACCTCCAATATACCCTTTAAGGGCATCTCATTTCTCTTGGAAATACTGCCGGTCCTCTGGCATTTATCACAATTCATCACCCAAGCTCGGGAGTCCTTGAAAATAGTGGGCCAAAACAACCCGCTTTGCAAAATCTTCATGGCGGTCCTCTCACCACCAAAGTGTCCTCCATAGGGTGAGTTGTGGCAGTGGGTCAACACCCCATTAATTTCTTCTTCAGGTATGCACCTCCTCAGAATTCCATCTGAACCTCTTTTGAAAAGATACGGCTCATCCCAAATGTAGAACTTGGCATCATGAATGAGCTTCTTCCTCTGTTGCGCATTGAAGTCCTTAGGAATTTTATTGGCCGCCTTGTAATTTGCAATATCCGCGAACCAAGGTGCCACTTGCACCACAAACAACTGTTCATCTGGGAATTCCTCTTGAATTGGCAACTTTGCTTCTGCTTGGACATCTGCTTGTGGAAGCCTGGACAAATGGTCGGCTACCACATTCTCCACTCCTTTCTTGTCCTTTATTTCCAAATCAAACTCTTGGAGTAGCAGTATCCACCTAATAAGCCTTGGCTTAGCATCCTGTTTAGTCATAAGATATCTCAAAGCAGAATGATCGGTGTAGAGACTGTAGTTTTACAACCAATCAAGTAGGATCTAAATTTATCAAAAGCAAATACCACAAAGAAGAAATTCTTTTTCAGTCGTAGTGTAATTCAATTGGGCATCATTAAGCACACGACTGGCATAGTAAATGACATGCAACACTTTGTTTTTTCTTTGGCCCAAAATGGCTCCCACCGCATAGTCACTTGCATCACACATTAGCTCAAAAGGTAAACTCCAATCTGGAGGAGCAATGACCGGTGCGGTGGTGAGTTTTTCTTTCAAAATTTTGAAGGCATGCATGCAATCATCATCAAATATAAAAGGAGTATCAGCTACCAAAAGCTTGCATAAGGGTTTCACAATTTTTGAAAAATCTTTTATGAACCTTCTATAAAAACCCGCATGCCCTAGGAAGCTTCTAACACCTTTCACATTTAAGGGAGGAGGAAGTTTTTCAATCACTTCAATTTTGGCTCTATCAACCTCCATCCCCCGTGATGAAATTTTGTGCCCAAGAACTATACCTTCCCTAACCATGAAATGGCATTTTTCCCAATTTAAAACGAGGTTAGTTTCTTGGCACCTTTTTAGAACACAGGCAAGATTATTCAAACAGTTATCAAATGAATCACCAAATACAGAAAAATCGTCCATAAATACCTCAATAAACTTCTCATTCATATCAGAAAATATGGATAGCATGCACCTTTGAAAAGTGGCGGGTGCATTGCACAACCCGAAAGGCATTCTCCTGTATGCATAGACTCCATAAGGGTAGGTGAAAGCGGTCTTCTCTTGGTCCTCCGGGTCAACCACAATCTGGTTATACCCGGAGTATCCATCAAGGAAACAATAGAAAGCATGGCCCGCCAACCTCTCTAGCATCTGATCAATGAAGGGTAATGGAAAGTGGTCTTTTCTAGTGGCCTCATTCAGTCTTCTGTAGTCAATGCATACCCTCCATCCGCATACACGGTCCTGGAGGGAATAAGTTCATTCTTTTCATTCGCTACCACTGTCATCCCCCCTTTCTTCGGCACAACTTGGACCGGACTCACCCATGGACTATCGGAGATGGGATAGATAATGCCCGCATCCAACAACTTCACAATCTCCTTCCTCACAACTTCCTTCATATTCGGATTGAGTCTTCTTTGCGGTTGCCTAACCGGCTTGAATTTTTCCTCCACACGGATTTTGTGCATGCAGAAGGAGGGGCTTATCCCTTTCAAATCGGACATAGACCATCCAATTGCAGATTTGTGCTCCCTAAGCACCCTCAACAGCTTCTCTTCTTCCAAGGAATTCAACCCACTACTGATGATAACTGGGAATGAAGAGTGCATCCCAAGGAAGGCATAACGGAGATGGGATGGCAATTCCTTCAACTCTAGCACCGGTGGGTCACCCTTGTCTTCAATTCTCACATCTTCCACCACTTTGTCTTCATCAGTATTCACAACCAGACAAGCCTCCAGAGATTTAATCATGAGATCAACTTCTTCTGCACATACTTCTTCTTCTACATCCTCTACCATTAGAGCGGCTTCTAACGAATCTTCAAACTTCTGGTGCAAACTCTTGTCAGCTAATGAATCAATGAGGTCCACTATCATGCATGTGTCCTTGTCGCTTGGGTGTTTCATCGCTTCAAACACATTAAAAGTGACCTTTTCGTCTTGTACCCGAAGTACCAATTCCCCTTGGTTGACATCGATCAAGGCTCTATCTGTTGCTAGGAATGGTCTCCTAAGAATCAGAGGAGTATCACCATCTTCAGCCATATCTAACACCACAAAATCTGCTGGAAAAATGAACTTATCTACCTTCACCAACAAATCCTCCACAACACCATAGGGATATGTAATTGAGCGGTCTGCCAGTTGAAGAGAAATCCCTGTTGGTTTTACTTCACCAATCCCCAGCTTCTTGAAAATGGAGAGCGGCATCAGATTAATACTTGCCCCTAAATCGCACAATGCTCTCCCTATGATCAGATGACCTATAGTGCATGGGATAGTGAAACTGCCCGGGTCCTTCATTTTTTGGCAGCTTCCTTTGAAGTATAGCGCACTGCACTCTTGATAAGCATAACCGTCTCCTCCTTCCACCTTCTTTTGTTTGTAAGGATTTCCTTCATGAATTTTGCGTAGGAAGGCATCTCTTTGTAGAGCTTCAAACAAACGGGATGTTTATTTGTAGCTTTTTGAATACATCCAGGAACTTAGAAAACTGCTGATCTTTTGCTTCTTTCTTCAACCGTTGGGGGTACGGAATTCTGAAATATGGGGGCAGCTCCTTGGGATTATCAACCTCTTCCAGAATCTGTCTTCTAGTCTTCTTCTTTGCAAATTCTTCATCAACCAATTTCTCCCTCTGCGGTTCTTGACTTCTACATCAATAGGGATAGAGGTAGTACCTTGGGAAGTTCTGGGTTCTTCATTGTTTGCCTCTTCAAACTGCCCCTTATCAATTCCAGCCTCACTTGTCTTCTCTTCCTTCTCTTTTTCTTGTGGATTTAACACTCTCCCACTTCTTGTAACAATGGCTTTACAATCTTCCCTTGGGTTCTTCTCAGTATCCCAGGCAATTGTCCCGGAGGTCTCTCCGCCATCTGCCTTGCTAGTTGGCCCATTTGATGCTCCAAGTTTTTGATTGAGGCATTCTGGTTCTTTATAGTCTCTTGAGTAGCTTGCATGAACTGGCCTAGAAGGTTCTCCAATTTGCTTGAACTCTCTTGAGGAGGCTTTGCTTGAGTATTTGAACCTTGCCCTTGTCTCCAACTAAAGTTGGGATGATTGCGCCACCCCGGATTGTAGGTGTTGGAGTAGGGATCATTTCTAGGCCCTTGGTTGCCCATATAGTTTACCTCTTCTTGTCCCGAGCTTCCAACCACATTGATCTCACAGTTTCCATTTGCATGGTTGCCTCCACAGAAATCACACACTGAGGCACCTTGAACTTGAACAGCTTGTACTTGAGAGTTCTGCAGTTGAATCGACCCCAGTTGTTTGGTAAGAATAGCCATTTGTGCCTTGAGGGCACCAATTTCATCCAGCTCTAGAACACCTCTATTGACCATTGACCGAGAACTAGGCATTTGATAGTCATTGTTAGCCATGTTCTCAATCAAGTCCTTTGCTTCTTCCGGTGTCTTTTGACTCAATGTACCTCCTGCAGCCGCTTCAATCAAACTTCTTGAATTCCTGTTGAGCCCATTAACAAAAGTTGCGACCTGCTGCCATGTCTCTAGTTCATGATTTGGACAAGCTGTGAGTAAAGATTTGAACCTCTCCCAGGCTTCGTATAGTGACTCACCATCTGATAGAAGCATGGATGGCTTGAGTATGTGGAAAGAATCATATTCAGATCCATCTAAGTGCACTATTATTAGTGGCTTATTAGAAAACAATTAAGTCCAATTTGTATACTTATATTTTTAATTTTGGTAATATTTTTAGGATGAATTTTCTAATTGAACCCGTATACTTGATTTAGTCATATCTTGAGCTACGAATCTCCGATTGATACATTGTTTGGTGCGTTGGAAAGCTTAGGGAATTATCTACAAATCATATCTCAGGCCTCTTGATCAAATTCGGCTTCTATCATGGTGAAAAACGGGCTGGAAGTTTGGTACGAATATTTAGACGAGTTTGAGCTTCAAAGGAGTGTGTCTTTTGGCTTGCATGCCTAAAGTAACTCCTTCTTTATTAGTTATGTTTCATTTTAAGTATTCTCTTAAGTTTGGTAATAACTCCAATTATTGGAGAGTTATGCTTAAATAGTCACCTAATGGTTTATTACACCAATTAGTGGTATAGTTATTAGGGGGTTATAGAATAATGGAATCTGATGAGGACTTTGTGTAAGCCAAGAGTTGGCAGCCCCACTACTATTTGTACATGCCCCAAACTTGATGAATAAACAACTTTGAGTTCAGTTTGGATTGATTCCATTTGTGAGAGTGTTTTCTCTCTTGGGTTCTTCATTGAGCCAACCCTTGTTCTTATCAAGAATCCAAGATTCTTGTGGCGAACCTCACCTTGGCTTATCAAATCCCCTTGGATTTGTGGCGCCTACCTCCCATTTCTCATCTTATCCAATTTTGTATTTCATCTTCTTCTATAATTTTTGTTGTCACTCAAGGATAGATCCGAAAATCTACATGCTCCTTTTTAGGATCATATCACCATCCCTCTGTGCAAAGGCATTGATCTCTGACCTCAGCTTAATCATTCTTGACGGAGGGAAGAATCGAGATAAAAACTTGCTGACTAAGTCGTTCCAGGTGATGATGCTTCCATGAGGATGAGATTGAAGCCATGCCTTAGCTCTATCCCTCAAAGAGAAAGGGAAAACCTTAACCGAATGGCCTCATCGGAAGCTCCATTTAACTTGATGGTGTCACACAGCTCAATGAAGGTACCAATGTGAGCATGAGGATCTTCACTCTCCAACCCTCCAAATTGGTTTTGCTGCACAAGGTGGAGAAGTGAGGCCTTGATTTCGAAATTATTGCAGGCCACTGCAGGTCTCACAATCGGAGTTCCACATCTATCAACTCTAGGGGAAGTGTAGTCCCCCATTGTTCTCCTTGGTGCATTCTCTTCTGCCATGGTGACAATTTGCTATTTCAATTTGTGGTTCTTGCACATTTGGGTAACTCAACTTGCTGCTCTTGTCTACTAGAAGATGCTCTTTCTCTGTTCTGTCTTGCCTTGGTTTTCTTTCTATTCCTTCTGCAGAGTCTCTCGATCTCAGGTTCGAATTGGAGTTCACCTGGGTCGATTGTACCTCGCATACACTGAACAAACGGAGTAGCACAGAACAAACAGAAAAACAGCACTTGCAGAAATTCACAGCAGAGATACAGAAATTAAGAACGAAAAACACAGTAGGAAAACAGTAAAAAAAAATAAAATGCCTAAATTAGGAGTCCCCTTTGGTACTCGTGATAATGGCACACCGATCCCCGGCAACGGCGCCAAAAACATGACACGGACTCGGCAAGTGTACCGGTTCGTTGCAAGTAATAAAACGGTAAGACCGGATATCGTTCTCAGGGATCGTGGACAATTACCACTTCGCAAATTTGACTACTATCTAGGCGATCGAATTTTTGGAGTGAAGGTTGTTCTAACATCTAACAAGCAAACAAGAAGAAAATGTTTTTGTTCTTTTTGGATTTTTTTTCAAACAGTTAATGTGAAAACAGAAAGATGAATAACAATGAGATAGAATTGCTAGGGTTAAACTAAGCTAATCCTCCCTTGATTGTTATGAAATGATAACTAATACAGTTCCTACTTCACTTATGACAATCGAATCTTTTCTAATATACTCAAGCCTAATGTCTTAGGTGCATTGAGCCTAAAATCCCAAATTAAACCCTAATGTCTTAGGTGGATTAATAAGAGAAATTGCATTAAGACTAAAGATTCATAAGATTGCAAGCAGCCAACACCTATGTCTAGATTCTTGGACTACTTGGCATATAATTCATGAGCATGCTTTAACATCAACCTTTCAATTGTCTATTAAAGCAACTAATCATTCCTAAGGTGATCAAGCCTAGGAAAGCATTAAGCATAGAATTATACACTCATAAAGAAGAAGGAAACTGCATTAATCTCAAGTCATATTACAACCAAGTTCAGATAGCAATAGTCTAACCCCAACAAAGGGGAGTTTAGCTACACATAATTGAAGATAAAACAAAAGAAATAATTACAGAGATGAACAAAGGAGAGAGCTCCATGAAAATGATGCACAGCAGCCCACAAAGGTGAGGATTTTTCTCTAGGGTTTTTACGAATGAATCTCTTTCGTTGCTCGCTAAGTTCTTTTATTACTCGTGGCCGGTCACGGCCGTGACAGCCATCACGGCCAGGCCGTGATGGTTTCTGACTTGGGCACCGCTTCATTTACTGATTCATCACGGCCGTGATAGACATCACGGCTAGGCCGTGATCGTCTCTGACTTTTCCAACTGATTCATCACGGCCGTGATAGACATCACGGCTAGGCCGTGATCGTCTCTGACTTTTTGAGATCTGGCACAGCTGACACGTCACGGCCGTGATAGCCATCACGGCTAGGCCGTGACTGCTTCTGACTTTCGGCTCAATTCTTTCTTCACTCTTTGCTCCCTCACGGTAGTGAGAGGCCATCACGGCTAGGCCGTGATACTCTCTGCTTGGCTCAATTTCTTATCTTTTAAAGCTCTAAGTCATCCAAGCTTCATACTTGCTAATTCTTGGGCATTTAATCATGAATATCTGCAAAACAACACACAATACCACCTTATCCGTTCCAAAGGAAAAACTAAACAAAATAAACACTAAAATGGCCTAACTATATGCAAATGCATGCAGAAATGTACATGGAGAATGAGGTGAAATCACACTCATCAGACGCGATCACCACATTGAGCACGGGCGTGCTCAACATAAAAATTGAGACACGCTTCAGCCTTTAAGCACGAGTGTGCTTGATAGTATGATTTTACGTCATGTTTTCTGTACACTTTTGCATCCATTTTTCATATAGATTAGGCATTCTTTATTTGATTTTAGTTAGATTTTCCCTTGGAACGGGTGAAGCGGTTTCTTGGTGTTGTTTTGCAGGAATTCAATGTAAAAATGCTCAGAATTAGCCTTGATGGAGCTTGGATGAAATAGAGCCTAAAAGAGAAGAAATTGAGCCAAGCAGAATTCTGGAGATTCGCCCCGCGAGACTAGATTCGCCTCGCGCCCCTGAAGTTGACTGTTCCATAAAATGGAAGTCTTTCTGGTTCGCCTCACGAACCATGTTTCGCCTCGCGAGTCTGGGGATTAGAAGCCATCACGCCCAGGCCCTGATGCTCCTCACGGGCGTAATTGAGAAGAACCTTTCATTTTCGCGTCGCGAGAAACTCTCGCCTCGCGAGAGTTCAATTATCTGAAACAACATATTTTAACTTTCGCCTCGCGAGAGGCCATTCGCCTCGCGAGCGAGCGCAGAACTGATTGGTATAAGTTGTTGTTTTAGGGCAGAAAGGAGTTTTAGAGTTTTTGGGGGGGCAGGGCTCTTGGAGGCACTTGGAGGCTGCGGCTGGAGTAGGGTTCCAACCCTAGTAGGGGATGTTTTCCTTGCTCTGGGAATGGAAGAAGATTGGATGATTCTTCTATGAGTGTTCTTCATTCCTTCTCTCCTTCTCTTTTGTATTCTCATTTTTCATGAGTAGTTAAATCCCCTATTGTTGGGGTTAGATGTAGCTTTTCTGAACTTGTTTGTATTTGATTTGGTTGTTTTAATGCAAGTCTCTATTTCTTTATGAGTATGTGATTCTGTGCTTAATGCTTTCCTTGGCTTAGCTACCCATAGGAATGATATGTTGCTTTGATAGACAATTGACAGATTGATGTTAAGGCATGCTCATGAATCATATGCCAAGTAGTTCAAGAATCTAGACATAGGTGTTGGATGCTTGCAATCTTATAAGTCTCGACTTAATGCAAAATCTCACATTAGGGTTTAATTTAGGGTTTTAGGCTCATTGCACCTAAGACATTAGGCTTGAGTATTTTAGAAAAGACTTGATTGTCATTATTGAATTAGGACTTGTGTTAGAAGCCATTTCATTGCAATTAAGGGAGGATTAGTGTAGTCTAACCCTGACAATCTTAACCGCATTTCTGTTGCCTTCCAAGTGTTCGATAAAATTCCCAAAAGACCAAAAATATTTTATTTCCTTATTTTATGATCTTTTCATACCATAGTTCAGTCTAGATAGTTGTTGAGTTTGTGAATTGGTAATTGGCAACCGATCCCTGTGGATACGATAACCGGTCTCACCACCGTATTACTTGTTTGCGACAAGGTGCACTTGCCTTTATTCTTAAAAATACGCATCAAATTTTTGGCGCTGTTGCTGGGGATCGGCTTTGCCAATATCATTAGTAACAAATGAGACGACTAATTTAGACATTTTCTTAATTTTTATTTCCTGTGTATATTTGATTTTTTCTGTATATATTTGATCTTTTTGTTTTGAGTTCTGTTTTTGCAAGGTGGACGAAAGTCATGGAAAATTTTTATTATCCACCTGATGAGGAAGCTTCTAGTCATATTTTGGAGGATAACTTGTGTTGGGAAGACGATATAAATTTTGGAGAATTCTTCGAGGAGTTTTCTCTATCTCATAATATTCCATCACGAGTCGATCCTATGACTATTGAGCTTATATATATATATACTCCAAGGAGGATTGGGAAACCTTTTTGTCATATTTACCACCTCCACCACCGTGTATTGTGATTCCCATAGAGCCACATGAAGCAGAAGTTGACCAGAATCTGGTTTTGGGAATGGATCAAATTGAAGATGAAGTGGTGATGGTGGATGAGCCACAAGAAGAGGAAGTACCTTTCACAAGTCCTTGGGGAGGAACAAGTGAGAAGGCAGAGAATTTGGAAAGCATTCAATCCACCATGTATGCTGAGCAATCTGATATTACTGCATTAGAAAAATATGTTGGCTTGCATGCATGTGTGGACACTGGTAAGTTAGCCCCTTCCACTTGTCTGTCAAACTTCCTGGTGAAAATGCCATTTAACCCGCTAGGAAGTAAATGCATTATTATAGTTGAAGAGGTCAATGGTGCTTTCACACACTGGCTGGGTGGAGTGGAGGATAAAGTCATATTACTGCTACAATCTCCACTCCAATTACCATTTGATCCGGGAGGAGGATCCTAGGACGTCAAGCTAGTGACGTTAAAGAAGCGCTTATTGGGAGGCAACCCAATTTTTCTTTTCCTTTTTCCTTTTTGTTTTTGACTTTTAAACTCTTGAATAATTTGAGAAGATCAAGAGTTTTCTTCTATTAATAAATTTGTTAAGTGTTTTAATAAGGAAGGAGAATCAAAAAGGGCAGGGAGAAACACAGCCAGTAAGCATGCGAACCAGCACCCACTACCGCCTCGGTAGGTCGTTCCATTTTTATTTTATTTTATTTTATTTTTTATCCTCTTTCCAACTTGATTGTTTACATTGGGGACAATGTAAATTCTTAAGCTTGGGGTAGGGGTATTTTGCATTTGCATTTTGCATGTTGCATTCATATAGTCTTGCATGATAGCTTTGCATGTTCACACAATTAGATTGCCCTTGCTTAGATTTTGCATCCAATTGTGGGAACTAAGTGCCTATTAAATTGTGATAGTGAATTTTTGAACCCAATTTTTTTCATTCTTGTGATACGGCTGCAAATAAAAAATGCTTGAGATGATCTTGGATAGTTGATAATTAGCATGTGGTTCTGAAGATTTGTGTTTTTCATTGATCTTTAAACTATTAAAATGTGAGCTTTTGAGCCAAAGGGGTACTCACTCAATTTACCCTATTCTTTGTGTTAGAGTGTTATTCCTCTTGGATTGTATTTCTCTAGAACTTGACTTGAAACCGTTTCGAAGCTTGAAAATTTTTGAAAACATTTTTGAAAATGATTGAGGCACTAGGTATTTTTCTGGCCTTCTGAGCTTTGAATGACTAAATGCTACCCCTTAGTTGCCCAATTTTGAGCCTATATGGAAAAAAAAATGCTTTTCTTGGTACCCTGAAATATGTGGATGAATGATGCTTGATAAGGGACCTTCTAAAGTATTACAAAAGGGTAAAAAGGTAGTTGAAAAATTTTTGGGATGAAAGAATCAGAAAAAATAATCCTCTTGAGTTGAAAAATCTCCCCTTCTCCAAAAGAAAAGAAAAAGAAAAAATAAAGTAGAGAAGGGGATGACAAAAAGAAATGAGAAATAAAAAGAAAAAGAAAGAAAAGAAAGGTGGAAAAAGGAATCAAAACCCATAAGGGTATTTTAGAAGGTCATTTTTGCAATGCTATATTTTGTTAGCCCTTTTGAAAATTCCTTTTCTTGATTTCCCCACCTAACGATTAATCCCATGGCCACATTACAACCAAGTAAAATACCTCTTGATTCTTAATTGTTTTCATTAATAAAGTAGAGATTTGGTTGATAGTCAAGCCTATGGTAGAATTCTTTCCTTGAGGAAAATGGAGCGAATTGTTATATACCCCTAAACACTTGAGTGAGGTTAGAAAGAGAGCCAAGCAAGTGAACAAGCTTGGGGTGATCTTCAGGTAAGAAAGAGTGCCCAAATTAGTGAGAATATGAGTCTAGGGAACCTAAGCCTCTAATTGGACTTGAATTGATTGTCTCTTGCTGAATTGTTTGAATTGCCTATTACTTGGATCATTTACTCGGGTTCTTAGTTCACTATCTATGTTCTGTTTTCTTCTACTGGCCTTAGTGATTGCTTGAGGACAAGCAATTGAATAAGCTTGGGGTGATTTGATAGTGTGATTTTACGTCATGTTTTCTGTACACTTTTGCATGCATTTTTCATATAGATTAGGCATTCTTTATTTGATTTTAGTTAGATTTTCCCTTGGAACGGGTGAAGCGGTTTCTTGGTGTTGTTTTGCAGGAATTCAATGTAAAAATGCTCAGAATTAGCCTTGATGGAGCTTGGATGAAATAGAGCCTAAAAGAGAAGAAATTGAGCCAAGCAGAATTCTGGAGATTCGCCCCGCGAGACTAGATTCGCCTCGCGACCCTGAAGTTGACTGTTCCAGAAAATGGAAGTCTTTCTGGTTCGCCTCGCGAGTCTGGGGATCAGAAGCCATCACGTCCAGGCCCTGATGCTCTTCACGGGCGTAATTGAGAAGAACCTTTCGTTTTCGCGTCGCGAGAGTTCAATTATCTGAAACAGCAGATTTTAACTTTCGCCTCGTGAGAGGCCATTCGCCTCGCGAGCGAGCGCAGAACTGATTGGTATAAGTTGTTGTTTTAGGGCAGAAAGGAGTTTTAGAGTTTTTTTTGGGGGGGGGGGCAGAGCTCTTGGAGGCACTTGGAGGCTGCGGCTGGAGTAGGGTTCCAACCCTAGTAGGGGATGTTTTCCTTGCTCTGGGAATGGAAGAAGATTGGAGGATTCTTCTATGAGTGTTCTTCATTCCTTCTCTCCTTCTCTTTTGTATTCTCATTTTTCATGAGTAGTAAATCCCCTATTGTTGGGGTTAGATGTAGCTTTTCTGAACTTGTTTGTATTTGATTTGGTTGTTTTAATGCAAGTCTCTATTTCTTTATGAGTATGTGATTCTGTGCTTAATGCTTTCCTTGGCTTAGCTACCCATAGGAATGATATGTTGCTTTGATAGACAATTGACAGATTGATGTTAAGGCATGCTCATGAATCATATGCCAAGTAGTTCAAGAATCTAGACATAGGTGTTGGATGCTTGTAATCTTATAAGTCTTGACTTAATGCAAAATCTCACATTAGGGTTTAATTTGGGGTTTTAGGCTCATTGCACCTAAGACATTAGGCTTGAGTATTTTAGAAAAGACTTGATTGTCATTATTGAATTAGGACTTGTGTTAGAAGCCATTTCATTGCAATTAAGAGAGGATTAGTGTAGTCTAACCCTGACAATCTTAACCGCATTTCTGTTGCCTTCCAAGTGTTCGATAAAATTCCCAAAAGACCAAAAATATTTTATTTCCTTATTTTATGATCTTTTCATACCATAATTCAGTCTAGATAGTTGTTGAGTTTGTGAATTGGTAATTGGCAACCGATCCCTGTGGATACGATAACCGGTCTCACCACCGTATTACTTGTTTGCGACAAGGTGCACTTGCCTTTATTCTTAAAAATACGCATCAGTGCTGGCTACTGAGCACGGGCGTGCTCGTGCACCAGAAAGGGACTTTTAAACTAAAAATCTCACTAAGCCCTTAACCAACCAAACAACTAATAAAAAGCATATAAAGAAAAAGCAGGGTGTTACATTTCCACCCCTTTATAAAAATTTCGTCCTCGAAATTTCTACAGACCTCAAGCAAAAAGGTGCGGGTACGCTTCCACCATCTTGCGTTGTTTTGGCTTCAATGACTCGAGGGGGGGGGGGGGGGGGGTCAATTGAGTTTTCTTAAAATATTTCCTTGAATTTGTTTAAAACTTTTTCACAAAACTTTACAAATCAGAGTTGCGGATTTGTGGCCTCAGGATCTTTTACAAAATCAATGAAGGGTTTATATAAAATCTTGAATTGGAAGATGATGAAGATAAGAAAGAATAATAACAAGTTATGCAAGTTTCAGATACAAGCATTAACAATCAAGAACGAACTTGCAGGTTTCAGTTTCAGTATTAGTTCAGTTTCAGCAATCAAGAATGGTTTTGATCAACTCGGTTTTGAACACAGATAGCACAGACTTGATAACAATTAGACTCAGGCTTCAATACAGTTTATACAGATCAAGAACAGAAATTATGTTGAACTTGAAACATCAAAATCACAGGTTCTTTATCATAAACATAAAGCACAGGAGTTTGAGTTTAGAGATACCACACCACCATATTTATCCTGGTTCAGTCACCTCCACTGTGACCTACATCCAGTCCCCACTCCACCTATGGGATTTCACACACTAACACACAAACTTTACCATGTAGCTTGAAAAACCTTTACACCACAGAACACTCCTTCACCTCGAGATACCACACTCTTGTGAAGAGCCTCAATGTTCTTCCTAAGGGATACCTCACCCTAATCACTCAGAGAGACTCCCTCTCTCATTACAATCGAAAAGTAAAACAAAAATTTATTCCTAACTTTCAATAGTCAGATAAACAAATTGAAGCACTTATGAGTATTGAAACACTCATTTTCACAATAAGCTCAAGCAAGAAGATGAATGTTTTTCATGATTGATTTCTCAAAAATGATTTCGTGTGATTTTGATATGTTATGATCGATTGTTAAAAGTGTTCCTTTGATCCCTCTTTATATAGAAAACAAGTTATAGTCGTTGGGATCAATCAAAACAGATTTGGATCTGATAACAGAATCTATTTTCTTGATTCTGGTTCTTGAAATAAGATTCTTCATCGATTCTTATAGAATTCGCATCCATCTTGAAAATAACCGCGTCCATCTTGAAAATAAGCACGTCCATCTAGCCATTTAAGATTTTACATCGAACGAGCTAGTAGACGAGCTCCATATGCCATGTAATTGGATGGATACTCCTTTAGGATTTAGCAGGTCCAAAGACTTGTGTGGACGAGTGCCTCTGTCACTTTAGTGGACGAGCGTTTCTGTCACTTTAGTGGACGAGCGCTTGTGTCACTTTAGTGGACGAGCGCTTGTCACTTCTGTGGACGAGCACTTCTGTCACTTGCGTTGGATGAGCACTTTTGAAATCTTATTTCCAAAAATCATTTTCATTAACGAAAACTTATTCCTTTTAATACAGGTTATGAAAATTGATTTTCTTCATGCATCTTTTCAAATGAGCTATTTGTGAATAAGAGATTTCCTCTTTTACAAATCATGTAACACTTAAATCTAATTTCTCCTTTAAGCTCTTGTCTTGATGATTCCTTGATCTTTGTCTTTGCTCTTTGATTCCTCCATGTAGCTCTTTTGATTTCTTCAAGTTCTTCCTTGAATATTCTCCTTTAATTGCTCACTGAACTTGTTGATTTTTGCTTGATACCTGCCTTTGCAATTTGACACTAAAACACCTGCATGTCTCCACATTTGTATGATATTGTCCACTTTGGGCTTATACCCTCATGGATTTGCTTTTGGACATTAACCAAAAGGCCTCATACCAATAGGGACAATTTCCATGTTTATAAACTCATGTTCCTCCCCTTGTTTAGGCAATGTGGGACTTTGTTTGCTCCTCAACAATCCTCCCCTCAAACAAAGGACCATGGTTCATCCTCCCCTTTAGCATAAGCCTTCGAGTATTTTAACCTGTTTATACTTGTACCGCCGACTAACGGGACACGCCGCCTGATCACCAAAGCCAGGATGACTTTCGACACAAGGATTTTTTTTGACTTAGATCCCCAATACCTATTTCAATACTCGCCCAAGCCGACACCATCGGCTCTGATACCACTGTTAGGTACTAGAGTGACGGAATAATATCACGCAGCTAAAATAAGAGATGAGAAAAGAGGATCTGAACACACAATATTTACGTGGAAAACCTTCAACGAATACGGGAAAAACCACGGGGCAACAATAAAAGGATTTTCACTAAGTGGAAGAAATTACAACACCTCTCTCTAAATATAAGGAGAGAACAATAACACTCTCTCTTGAATATAGGAGAATACACACAAGGAGAAACCTCACAGAAGAAACTATCTTTCTCTCTCAATATTTTTTCTCTCTTGCTCTCTTGGCTTATGCTTGCCGTGGATCCACTCTGGGATAAATTTCCTGAACGAAAGCTTCTCTATTTATAGAGAAAACTTACAAGCATTGGTTTAAATTTTCTTCAACTTCCAACCACTTCATTCATTCACCGTCCAACTACTTGCATAATTAGCCAATATTATTGACTTTTACCAAAGCCAAAAGTGACTTTACGTTTCACACCTGGTACCTTTTAGAAGCCTTTCCTGTCTCTTATAATACTTTGCAAGTTTCTTTTGTCTCTCTAAGAGATAAATATGAAAATATTATGATTTCAGTAAAAGCAATTTTACAAATAGAAAAAATGGAATACAAAAGAAGTGCTTAATTTATATATGTACTTAATATCCTTAAAGAGAGTCCAAAGCCAAAATGAGATTGCATATGCCTTTCTCCACTTGTGTTAGCAATCACAGTTATCTGTATGTACCATTTAGTCCTGGATATATTAGTCTCCTGTATCTAATTTTAAATGCTTAGGAAGGATTAACTCTATGTGAGTTTTGTGAATTCAAGTAACATAATTAAATTTAGATATCAAATTGTAAGTGGAGAACAATTACATGGGTTAAGTTGCTATTTTACTCTTTTTTTCCCCTGCTATGATGGGTCAACACATGCATATATACTCATTTTGGATTGAGTTTAACCTTTTTTTTTTTTACAAAAAAATACAGTTATTAAGCTGATTAATTTGATGGATAGGTAAACAATGTAGGGACAAATATTAGGAAACCAGTGAGTACCATTAGAGGGGCAAGTGATGTTCATCCATGTTGATTCTCCATGAAGGTTGCTTAGCCATAGACACATTTTCTTTGGCTATTATGGTGGAAAGAAGCCTAGTCCTGTAGTTAAAAGAATCAGTTTTAACTTCAATCTCCATTTTAGCTATTCTTGTATGCTCAGCTATTATTTGTACTTCGTGCAAATGCTTATATAGGAGTTAATATGGAATATTATTATTTGGTCAGCAATATATAGAAGAATACTCGAGTACCAACTTATTAAACAAAGAAAGTTCATTAAATGAAACTCGAGCAAGCCCAAAATCACATATCTTTAGTCTGCAATCAGCATTTGCAAGAATATTTTTGATGAAACACATTTGCTGGAAGAAAAATATTATTTTAGTTTAATATCACACTATCTTCAAAAGCCAAGGACATGGTTATAAGGATACTGGTATATATAAATTTCAAGCCCCGAAGAAGTTGGTATAAGAAAAATTGGTAGTGCTCAGGAGTAAGATCATCATTTGGCCCCCACTCACCTCAATTTGTATCCGCCACTGTTAACACCAATTAATTGGAGGGGAACTCATTCTCTAAGATTAGTGGCATATGTACATTCTGCTTAAATACTGATTCTTGAACATACGTTTTTTTGCAGGTATGGATAAAGAACAAAATGTAATGAAAGATGCTTCATCGAAAGCACGTTTGCAAAGAAAGATTGTGATGAGATGCAATTTTCAGGAAACACATGATGAAAACAATTCCGTCAATGTAGCGTCCTCTTCATCGAACCATAATTTTCGCTCTGCAACACATCATTCTGTTGATAATCCACAGACTCATCCAGAGGTTTATACAACGAGGACTCAAGGTAATAAATTCATCAATCATGAAGCTGCATTAGTGCAAAGTTCTTTATATAAGTCATATGTATAATACCACATCACTCAATCTGTCAATCTCCATTTATTTTGATAGGTGACTCACAATTTACAAATGCAAATTGCACTTAAATATCAAATCTCCATCTTACTTTTTACAGGTATTCACAAAGAACAAAACATTATGAAAGATGCTGCATCAATAGCACGTTTGAAAAGAAAGAATGCTATGCAAGAAAAAAGGACAAATAAATCCAGCCGTGCAAGTCAAAGTCAATAAGTACAACTTCAACCAACATCAACAAATAAGACACCATTCTCTGATATCACTTTTAGCAAACTTATCAATAACAGAAACAATACCAATAATCAATGGAGTAGCATGTTCAGCTCTAATTCTACCATACATATTCAGCCAACTTCTATTGATCGAACTTCCAACACAACGAAAAAGGAGGGCTATTGGTATTGGTTCGGTGGGTGTCAACTTAATGAATTTGTTTTCCAAAATGGGGCACAATTTGCATAATGGGCATGATGTAGACAATCCCTGCAATTTACCATCTTCCTCTTCAAACCGTAATATTTGCACTGAGACATACCATTCAGAAGATGAAAAACAAAGTCATTCAGATCTCAATGTTTTTGAAACTAAAGGTAAGAGAAAACATGAACCATGCAACTGCTTTGCTGCAAATCTGATATTCTTTATACTAATCGGTCAACCAAACTTGATCTTCTTTTGTCACAGGGATGAGTTCTGATACTAGCTCAAGTTCAGACGAAGAGGAGTTCAATGCCAACTTCAATCCAGTAGATGCTTCCAATCTTATTCAAGGTACTTTAAAATAATTTTTAACATTGCAAGATATTGGCTATCATCTATTAATTATTGAATCCTTCCTTATTTTATAGAGTATTTTGATATTGGTGATCCACTTATTGAATGTCGACACTGTGGAGCACATATGTGGTATCAAGAGAGAACGCGAAAACACAAACACATTTCAACTCCTAAATATCAACTTTGTTGTGGTGATGGAAAAGTTCAATTACCACTATTAGGGCCACCACCTGAATTGTTACAACATCTCTTGTTTGATACTTGATTCAAAGAGACATCAAGAATTATCAGCAGCATATTCGAACTTATAACATGATGTTTGCATTTACGTCGCCTGGAGCGAAACTTGACAACTCATTTAATGATGGCAGAAGACCACCAACTTTTCGGATACAAGGTCAATTAATCATGTCATAGAATGGGCAGTCTTCTTCCTATGCCTGGTCATTCACCAAAGTTCGCACAACTTTATATCGATGATACTGAAAGTGAAATTCAAAATAGGATTCAAGGTGTAAGGTAAGTTTAGTTATTCCTATTATAATCGATCACATATTTTACATCATTTACAATTGCTTGACTCTATTTTTTTTTTTGGGAACTCATCGAACATCTTTGAATATTTTATTGTAACAAAGTTATTTTTTAATTCTTATTAATAGGAATCATGACCACATAGATCCACAGGTTGTGTCAAAATTGACAACCATGCTTGATCAACATAATTCACATGCCAAGTCTTTCGGGATGGCTAGAGAAAGATTGCAACGTGGATATGTGCCTAATCTAAAGTTAAGACCGATTTCGATAGATCTACCGATGGTAGAATATATAAATTACCCTTTGTTGCATAAGTAGCTGCTCTTATAG
The DNA here is from genome assembly GCA_030762895.1 of Sophora flavescens. Classification (NCBI taxonomy): domain Eukaryota; kingdom Viridiplantae; phylum Streptophyta; class Magnoliopsida; order Fabales; family Fabaceae; genus Sophora; species Sophora flavescens. The sequence continues at coordinate 123,466,854 of CM061063.1, read as the reverse complement.
TTGGTGACGTCGACCAGGGATTAGAAAGAGATATCATAATGGAGACTCAAAGTGGTGAACTTCAAAGAATAAATGAGTTGCATACTAGCTATTTGAGTTACCAATATCCCCTTCTGTTTCCTTATGGTAAAGATGGGTATAGGCATGATGTGCTTCATAGAGATAGAGGTACTTCTCGGTGCAGGAAAAGAAATAAACTTACTATTAGAGAATGACTTTCTTTTAGAATCCAATTTAGAAAGGATGAAGCACAGACTTTATTGAGATCAAGAAGACTCTTTCAACAATTTGTTGTTGATGGTTATACAATGATGGAATCAGAGATGCTATCTTTTATTAGCAGAAACCAATCAAAACTAAGAGTCTATAAATATAGTAATTTGAGTGCAATAGACCCTCAAACTCAAGGTTCAAGTAAAGGGAAAATAATCATATTACCTTCCACATTTGTAGGGAGTCGTAGATATATGGATCAATTATACTTTGATGGGATGGAAATATGTAGCTCTGTTGGGTTTGAAGATCTATTTGTGATATTTACATGTAATCCCAACTGGCCATAAATTCAAAGGTTACTTGCTCCCATGCATTTGAAACCCCAGGATCGTCTTGGTATTATATCAAGGATCTTTAAAATTAAGTTGGAAGAGTCTTAGATATATGGATCAATTATATTTTGATTGGATGGAAATATGTAGCTTTGTTGGGTTTTCAGATCTATTTGTGACATTTACATGTAATCCCAACTGGCCAGAAATTCAAAGGTTACTTGCTCCCATGCATTTGAAACCCCGGGATCGTCCTAGTATTATATCGAGGATCTTTAAAATTAAGTTGGAAGAGCTATTAACAGATTTGATAAAAAGGCATGTCTTAGGCAAAGTACTTGCATGTAAGTCATATGCTTATTATTGACACAAATTCTTTAATTCTTTTCTAGCATAAAGTCTACCCTCAATCTATTAATCTGATTTTCTTTTCATTGCTTATCCGCAGTTATGTACATAATTGATTTTCAGAAAACAGGGTTGTCGTATGCACACATATTGCTCTTCCTACATCCATCTAACAAGTACCTTACTCCAGATGATATTGACAACATTATTTCTGCAAAAATACCAGATAAAGAAGATGATGAGTTATACAACTTAGTGAAGACTCACATGATGCATGGACCATGTGGTTCTACTAACAGGTCATCTCCATGCATGAAAAATGGTAAATGTTCTAGATATTAGTGGTAACACAATTGTCAAGAATGGGGTTTCTCTTGACAACCGACATGTTGTCCCTTATAATCCAAAGTTGCTATTAAAGTTTCAAGCACATATTAACATGGAATGGTGTAACCAAAGTTCTTCGATCAAATACTTATTTAAATACATAAACAAAGGGTATAATCAAATTACTGCTATTATTACTCCAACACATGATGAAGGAACATGTAATGATGGTAACATTGACGAGATCAAGCAATATCTTGATTGTAGATATGTGTCACGATCTGAGGCTTGCTAGAGAATCTTTTCATTTCCAATTTATAGTAGGAAACCAGCAGTTGAGAGGTTGTACTTTCACCTTCCAGGAGAGCAACCTGTGTATTACAATGTTCATGAAGATATAATTATGTGCTATCAAAACCGACTGTTACAGAATCAACGTTTACATCTTGGATGGAAGCAAATAAGATATACTAGAAACTTGACATATGTACAATCTGTCTCCAGATTTGTCTATGTCAAGACAACAAGATGTTGGAAACCAAGAAAGAAAGGTTATACTATTGGAAGGCCAATTTGGGTCTCTCCAAGTACTGATGAGCTCTTCTATTTAAGAAAGATGCAAACTGTTGTAAAAGGACCAACTAGCTATGAGGAAATAAGAACTATCAACAATATCCAATATGGAACTTTTAGAGAAGCATGCTTTGCTATGGGTTTGTTGGATGATGATAAAGAATACATAGAGGCAATAAAAGAAGTCTATGATTGGGATTCATGTCACTACTTGAGGAGATTATTTGTTACAATCCTATTATCAAGCAGTGTTAATAGACCATATCATGTGTGGAATGAAACATGGTAATGCTTATCAGATGGAATTTTGTATGATCAAAGAAGATTGTCAAATAACAAAGGTATGAATGTAGCAAAATATTTGTCATAGCATTACATATTATGTTGTACACCTCATAATAGCCATAATTTTGTTGATATTGGTCTTATTATCTTTGTAGGCTTGCATCTTAGTGACGAAGAGTTGAAAAATCTAACTCTTAGAGAGATTGAGAAAATATTGCAAGCCAATAGAAGAAGTTTAAAGGACTATCCGTCAACGCCCTATCCAAACGGATATATCATAAGTCAGCTGGGAAATAGACTGATATATGCAGAACGTGATTATGATATAGCATCATTAGAAAACCAATTTCAGAATTTATTTGCATCTCTAACAGGTAATCAATGTTTGCAAAGTATTATAGAAATAATGTATTTCCTTACCTATTTTCACAATATACCAGTTCTTTATTTATTTATTTTTTACTAAATAATTTTACGGATGAACAAAGAGGTATATTTGATACCATCATGCAAGCCATAAATAACCAGCAAGGTGGAATGTTTTTCCTATATGGTTATGGTGGTACTGGAAAAACTTTTATCTGGAAAACATTACCATCTGCCTTGCGTTCTCAACGACATATTGTCTTGACTGTAGCATCAAGTGGCATAGCATCCCTATTATTACCAGGAGGATCAACATCACATTCAAAGTTCAAAATTCTTGTGCCTACACTAGATAACTCAACTGGCAACATACATCAAGGAAGTGAACTTGCAGATATGTTGAAAGTAACAAAATTAATAATATGGGATGAAGCTCCAATGGCACATAAATATTGTTTTGAAGCTCTTGATAAAACACTAAGAGACATCATGATTTTTGACAATAACGGATCTACAATATTTGGAGGAAAAGTCGTTGTGTTCATATGTGACTTTCGACAAATTCTACCTGTCATTCTAGGAGGAAGTCGTTCTGATATTGTTCATGCAACAATCAATGCTTCATATCTTTGGGATCATTGTCAGGTGTTAACACTCTCAAAAAACATGTGCTTGCAACATGATTCGGATAATACCGATTCATCAGAACTAAGAGAATTCTCAGAGTGGATATTGGATGTTGGAGATGGCAAAGTTCTTGAGCCAAATGATGGATATGCTGAAATTGATATTCCTAAGGAGATTTTGATTACAAATTTTCATGACCCTGTAGAAGCTATAGTTGAAAGCAATTATCCTAATTTGATTGAGCAGTACAAGAGTGAAGAATATTTGCAGTCTAGAGCTATCCTGGTATCAACAATTGAAATTGTTGATCAAATCAACGAATCTGTGTTGAACTTGATCCCAGGTATTTCTTTCAATATGTTTAAAAAATCATTTAACAACAACATCATACCTTCTGTTTTAGCTATCATAAAGTTTCATATTAATTTCTTTAATTATATATTATAGGTGATGCCAGAAAATATTTAAGTTCAGACTCTATTGATAAGTCAGAAGCTTGTGGGAGCGAACCATTTGAAGTACTTACCCCTGAATTCCTAAGTACGCTCAGAACATCAGGCCTTCCCAATCACAAGATAAAACTCAAGGTTGGTACTCCAATAATGTTATTAAGAAACTTAGACTAGTCTGAAGGTTTATGCAATGGAACTAGATTAATTGTCAAAGACTGGCAAATCATGTCATTGAAGCTAAGATTATATCAGGAAAGAATATTGGGAACATCGTTTATATTCCTCGGATGTCCATGTCCCCGTCTCAATCACCATGGCCTTTTAAGCTTATCAGGAGACAATTTTCTATAATTGTCTCATATGCTATGACAATAAACAAGTCTCATGGTCAATCTTTGGCAAGTGTAGGATTATACTTGCATAGGCCTGAGAACACCCCGATGTCCCATTAAATAAAAACTTAAATTTAACTAAAACTTAATCGTGATATTAGCGTTAAACAGATAAAACAGAAAATCATAAGTATTAAAACTTTAAACATAAAGAACGGAGACATGGCCATCACACATAGATATACATATACATAAGGGTACAAGGTACTAGATAGGGTTCCATATCAGAGTAGGCCCCAAAAGTACAAACTAACAAAAGATAACTGAAGATACAACAACTCGCAAAAAGACGCACTGGCCATAGACTCTCTCTACTCAACTACTTGGGTCCACTGCTCGTCCTCCAACATCTGGCTCATAAGGAGTTCCATCAAGCTGCTTTGTAGCTGGATCCTCCGTAGGGTCTTCTAAAAAATATCACATAATAAAACATATACAATATAGAGAAACCGGGGATAAGAAACTATTTAACGTCAACGTGGAAAGAGTTTAATGACATTTAAATCTATAACAGCACAATAAACATACATCTCCAAATCTTTATACAGGTATAGATATAACACAACCATCCTCGAGACATCTAATCATTTCCTCTACCTTCTGTCATGATGCAATGTAATGCAGTATGAATACTCAGGTTCGGCCACATATTCGGATATCCATCTTGACATGTCTCCAAAGTCCCCGGCGCACATCCTCGTTTGCGGAGGGAGGATGCCCATGCAAAGCAATGGCACCATAGTTGCACAAATACACGACGGTGCACACCATTGATCCCCGGCCAGGGTGCTCATGCAAAACATGAACTATAGCCGCGACTAAAATAACAGTAATGTCTGGGACGGTCCTGCCGATAGTCTAAACCACAGGAATACAACCTCCGAGGAATAGACCCCACAGACCATGTTTTAGGTCACCCATTGGTCGCGTTGTCGCGCACGCGCCAAAAAGCGAGCGGTTTGTAAAAATGTAGTTTACGGCGACAACTCGGATATCGTCTCACAAGGACTCTTGAACTGTTATTTATCACAAAAATCAGTTTTTTTTGGGGGGCGGGGGCTTGGATTTGAATGCAATTAAGAAAACAAAGCAATAACGGAGCAATAAAACAGAGCAGTTTAAAAGATTATCAAATAGATAAAGACGATTAATCTACTGTTCTCGAATTCCCAACTATCATCGGTTCATGTAAATTCCAAGCCCTAAGCAGATTCTAATCCCCTCCCGGTTGTAGCAACAATTTTCAAGCGAAATCACTACTACAGATATATGTTCCTATTCCCGAATTAAGCAAACGGGGTTAAGCCCTTCGTGAACTAAGCGAACACAAATTGAACACACGCGAATTAAGCAAACGCGTTTATATATAGGAACATAACATCACCGAAACAAATCAAACAACACTATACACTCCTGAATTAAGCAAACCGAAATATATAGCATAGCATTGAAAAGGGAAAAGCATACAAAACAGGAATTACAAGAACCTCAAGTATGATGGAAATCAATTACAGTAGATTAATCTAAGAAATTTAGTTCTCCATGGAAAAACGAAACACACAGAAAATATGTAAAAACAATGGAGAAGCAAAAGTTCTTTCCATCTGCCCAGAACAGCCTTTTATAATATTCAAAAACTGAGCCCACTCGCGAGGCAAACCCTCATTCGCGAGGCGAATATTGTGAAGAGTCAGCAACGTTTGGTCTTCTCGCGGGGCGAAGTACTGCTCGCGTGGCGAGGAATGGAAGAGTCACGGCTTCTGGTCTTCAGTCTCGCGAGGCGAGACATGCATCCGTGAGGCGACACAGAATGGGTTGCATTTCTCTGGAATTGTCAGCTATCAGGGTCGCGAGGCGAGGTGTTGTTCGCGGGGCGAACCAGAGAGGATGACATTTTTGCTGTTCAGCTGGCTTTCAGGTTCGCGAGGCGAGAAGACTATCGCGAGGCGAACACCTCCAGACTTGAAATTTCCCTGATTCTTTATTCCCTTGACTTCTAACTTAACCTGAAAACAATAAAATAGCCATAAGTGCTTTATTTGACTCAAAACTGGCTGACTTAACCTAAAACTACTTTAGAGACTCAAAACCTTGCTTGAGGACAATCTAATCTAATTTGGGTGAAAATGAGATATAATTAGCACAAAACCTTGGTCATACTAGCCATAAAACTAGATGAGCCAGAGGCTTATCAAAATACCCCAAACTTAAACTTTGCTTGTCCCCAAGCAAACTACAACTCAAAAATCAAAAAGACTCAAGACATGGCAAGCTCAAGGATTCAATCAACTTTGCACAAATTCAAGCAATTTAACAAAACAACTTTTTCCTTCAATGTCCCCCCCTCAAACAAAGTAATCCCCAAAATCATTTATTCTAAACAATTGAGAATTACATCATTCAAACAATTATTAATCTAAGCAGGGGATCCAGGTTACACACAAAAGAGAGATCACCAAATTCAAACAATCGCCTTCCTCACAAGGGAATTTAGTATTTCATTCATTCGCTCAGTTTGTCAGGCTAACAACATTTCACTCAATTTCACTTTTAAGAACACTTCCCATAAATTTGATTTTCATCTCCAAATGATTCCCATGGAAAACATGCATGCAACATCAAAAGGTCTTTTATGGGTTATAATGGGGCCTGGCTAAGGGTAGGATATACAAGGGTACTAGGCTGAAGACCCTAGGAACTAAGAGAGCATGAAACAGTTTGATACATTGAATTTCCACTCAGATTCCTTTTTTCATTTTTCTTTATGCTTTGGGTGACTACAGCCATTTTCTTCTAATACTTTTTTTTTCTATTTTTTTTTTTGGCTCCAACCTTTTTATTATATATTTTTTTCTTTTTCTCAATCCCAAACAGCACATCACACCTTGTAGCCACCCCAAACTTAGTTTTTTGCAACCATTCTTTTGCTAAGATTCCATGCTCTCCTAATCCTAAGATCGGGTTAACATGGTTTTTCAGATTTTAGCTTATAACATAGGGTTATCAAGAATTAACAGGCTAATTAGGCTCAAAGGGGCTAACTAGGGAACATGCATCAGGGAAGGTTTTATTTTAGGCTAAGTAGTTATTTACAAAGAAAATGCCTAAATCATCTGAAGCAAACACATAATCATGCAAACCAAGAAGAGATTCAAACAAATTTGGGAAAGTACAACTCAAAAGTGATTTCACACAGTTTAAAACATGTTGGAGGCTCAAATCCTCACCTGGACATTTTTGCAAATTGTTTGACAGAGATTCTATCCCTAGTGTGTGCTTCCCTTCACCCCAACTTATCATAAATCATGCCATCACAACAAAATCTCAAAGTTCAGTTTTCAATTTCACATGGGGATCACTTTTCAAAAAAAATTTCAACCTAGGGGGAATCATCACATAAATCATGCAACATCATGCAATCAATCTGTGCAAATTCAATTAAAATCCAATCAAGCTTGCCGACACAGGACTCAACACAATTTATTCATGAGCTAAAAGAAAAACAAGACCAACCAAACACAAAACAAACTACAATTAGTTCCCTCCCCCACACTTAAAACATACATTGTCCCCAATGAAACAACATAACTATAAAATCAGAGTGAGGGAAAGGAAAGGGTACTCCCTGATCAAGTGTCAGTGTAGGTAGGAGCTCCCAAGGAGAGCTCCTCAACATTAGCATCCGCAGGAACACCAGCATCCACACCATGGAATGGCTTCAGCGTCTGCCCGTTAACCTTGAAGGACTTGTTGGTACCTGCACTTCTAATCTCTACTGCACCATAAGGAAAAACGTTAGTAACAACAAAGGGGCCATCCCATTTGGACCTAAGTTTCCCAGCCATCAATTTCAGGCGGGAGTTAAACAGTAAAACCTGCTGACCCACAGAAAATTGTTTTCTAGCAATCATCCTATCATGAAAATATTTTGTTTTCTCTTTATAAATCCTGGAGCTTTCATAGGCTTCTAGCCTAAGCTCCTCAAGCTGCTGCAACTGGAGTTTCCTTTCAACACCAGCTTTCTTCATTTCCAAATTCTGACACTTGATCGCCCAATATGCACGGTGCTCAACTTCCACAGGGAGGTGACATGCCTTACCAAATACAAGCCGAAAGGGGGACATTCCTATTGGCGTCTTGAAAGAGGTCCTCTGAGCCCACAGTGCGTCTTCTAGACGGCGGCTCAATTCCTTTCTATTCGGCTGCACCATTTTTTCTAGAATCTGCTTGATCTCCCTGTTTGATATCTCAGCCTGGCCATTGGTCTGGGGATGATAAGCAGTGGAAACTCTATGCACAACTCCATATTTCCTGAGTAAGGCTTCCATGGTGCGGTTGCAGAAGTGAGTGCCCTGGTCACTGATAATAGCCCGAGGTATGCCAAACCTGCAAAAAATGTTGGACCTAACAAATTTTGAAACAACTTTAGCATCGTTAGTCCTAGTTGGTATAGCTTCCACCCACTTTGAAACATAGTCAACAGCCAAAAGAATGTACAGAAAACCAAAAGAAGCAGGGAAATGACCCATAAAGTCGATTCCCCAAACATCAAAAACCTCACAAAAAAGCATGGGCTGCTGGGGCATCTCACTCCTACGAGTGATGGCAGGGCCTATTGTTTGACATTCCTTACAATTCCGGTAGACCTCATAGGCATCTCTAAAAAGTGTGGGCCAGTAGAACCCAGAATCTAGGACTTTTCTTGCTGTCCTCTGTGGTCCAAAGTGTCCTCCTACTTGAGAGGCATGAGAAAAGTGCAGGATGGACTCTGTCTCATAATCCGGGACACACCTCCGAATCACCTGATCACTGCAAAACTTCCAAAGGTACGGATCATCCCACACATAGTACTTTGAATCACTCTTGAGCTTGTGGATCTTGGATCTACTTGTACCTGCAGGAACAACACCAGCAACAAGAAAGTTAACAATGTCAGCAAACCAGGGGGTTACCCCATGCAGATGTAGAAGCTGTTCATCCGGAAAATCATCCTGGATGGGAGAAGGATCCTCATCCCTTGCTATTCGGCTCAAGCGATCGGCTACCAAATTTTCAGCTCCACTCCTATCTTTTATCTCCACATTGAACTCTTGGAGCAAAAGCATCCACCGAATCAATCTTGGCTTCGCTTCTGGTTTCTTTAACAGGTATTTCATAGCTGCATGGTCAGTGAAAACAATAACCTTTGAACCTAGCAAATATGACCTAAATTTATCAAGTGAAAACACAACATCTAGCAGTTCCTTCTCAGTGGTGGTGTAATTTGATTGTGCAACATCTAATGTCCTAAAAGCATAATGAATGACATGGGCAACCTTGCCCACCCTTTGTGCCAGGACCGCTCCCACAGCATAATTAGAAGCATCACACATGAGCTCAAAAGGGAGTGTCCAGTCAGGGGGTTGGATGACGGGGGTAGAGGTCAATGCTCTTTTCAGGTAGTCAAATGCCTTCTTGCAGTTGTCATCAAAATGGAACATGGCATCATTCTTTAGCAGGTTTGACAATGGCAGAGCTATCTTGCTGAAGTCCTTAATGAAGCGCCTGTAGAAACCTGCATGGCCAAGAAAAGAACGTATCTCGCGAACGCAAGATGGGTAAGGCAATGAAGAAATCACATTAATTTTTGCAGGATCTACTGAAATGCCCTCTTTAGAAATAACATGACCCAAAACAATCCCCTGTTCTACCATAAAGTGACATTTTTCATAGTTCAAAATCAGATCAGTCTCAATGCATCTTTCTAGAACTAAACTCAGACTATGCAGACATGCATCAAATGAGGAGCCATATACAGTGAAGTCATCCATGAACACCTCCATGCAATTTTCAATAAATTCAGTAAAAATGCTAAGCATGCATCTTTGGAAAGTGCCAGGAGCATTACAAAGGCCAAATGGCATCCTCCTATAGGCAAGCGTCTAGAAGGGGCACGTGAAAGTGGTCTTTTCCGATCCTTAGGGGCAATATGGATGCGGAAGTACCCGGAAAAGCCATCAAGAAAACAGTAATGAGATTTACCACCCAGCCGTTCCAAAGATCGATCTATGAGCGGCAAAGGAAAGTGATCCCTTTCGGTGGCCTGGTTCAACTTCCTATAATCTATACGGACTGCTTGACTATTCCGGACTCTAGTGGGTACAAGCTCATTATTATCATTTCTTACCACTGTGAGGCCGGACTTCTTGGGTACAACTTGCACTGGACTTACCCAAGTACTATCAGAGATGGGGTATATAATACCTGCCTGCAGAAGTTTAGTCACCTCTTTCTTCACCACATCCAGGATCAATGGATTGAGCCGCCTTTGGGCCTGTCTAACTGGTTTAGCCCCATCCTCCAACAGAATTCTATGCATACATCTGGAGGGGCTAATTCCTGGGATGTCAGCCAAAGTCCACCCAATCGCCTTCTTGTGCTTCTTCAAAACCTCTAAAAGCTTAGCTTCCTGGTCATAGTCAAGTTTGGAAGAGATAATGACTGGAAGTTTTTCATTTGTCTCCAGGTAAGCATACTTCAGGTTCCCAGGAAGTGGCTTGAGCTCTAAGGAGGGTGGCTGCTCAATGGATGGTACAATTGGAGTAGCCATGATGTCAAGGACTTCTGCTGAACAGACTGCTTCACTCTCACTATCACCCTGCAAAGTTGAATCAAGAAACTCAGCACAAACAGCACACGGGTTAGTGTCAGTACAGTCAGTACATGAATATATATCATCAAAGCCAGAAATAAATGGAAAATCGGAAATAAGGTCCTCATGGGTGTCATCAATAATCTCAGAAAGCAACTCTAAGTGGAAAACAGAGTGTTCCTCCAGGGGATGCTTCATAGCATCAAAGATGTTGAACTTTGCCACAATATCACCAAACTCCATAGACATAGTCCCATCATTAACATCAATCTTAGTCTTAGCTGTCTTCATGAATGGTCTGCCCAAGATTATTGGTGATCTACTTGAATTTGTCTCTCCTGCCATGTCTAGGATGTAGAAGTCATCAGGGAAAATTAACTCATCAACTTGTACCAACACATCTTCTACCATTCCCATGGGGCGGGCACTGGTCCTGTTGGCCAACTGGATAGTGAGACCTGTATACTGCAAGGGACCAAGATCAAGGATAATGAAAATAGAGGTGGGCATAACATTTATGGAGGCTCCCAAATCCAACATGCAATTTTCAAATTTTCTGTCCCCAATAGTGCATGGAATAGTAAAAGTGCCCGGATCCTTGCACTTCTGTGGTAGTGCCTGAGTAGGGGCTGAAACAGTAACTTTTTCTGGTGCAGGCTTAGACTGGATAAGAGCTGAAACATTTCTTCCCAAATTAACTCTCTCATTACTCTTCAACCTTCTCTTGTTGGTGCATAGATCCTTCAGAAATTTAGTATACTTAGGCACCTGCTTGATTACATCTAGAAGGGGAATATTTACAGCCACCTTTCTAAACACATCTAAAATTTCCCTCTCCTTGTCTTCACCACCAATCTTCTTATTTTTCTGCACTCTGTGTGGGAAAGGGATCGGTGGTATGTACACTTTCTCAACTTCAACATCAACTGAAGGCTCATGAGTTACCTCAATAGTTTCTTCATCTTTCCCAGATGCTGCCTCAACAACTCTTCCAGATCTCAGAGAAATGGCACTCACATTAGGATTGGAGACATTGGGATTTATCACTGGTTGTGCAGGAAGTTGACTTGATCCTTGAGCTTGCTGTATGTTGTTTATGGATGTGGCAAGCTGTCCAATCTGTGTCCTCAAATCTTGAATGTTAGCATCTGTTCGCTGCTGAGACTGGCCAACTTGCTGCTGAAACTGTGTCTGTGAGGCCTGAAACTGTCCAATCTGTGTGTTTAAAGTTTGAATACTAGTCTGTGCTTGCTGCTGAAACTGGAGATTATTTACAGCCAATTGCTTGACCATGTCCTCTAGGGAAGGTTCGGAAGGTGCAGAAGTGGTCACTTGAGGAGGATTCTGAGGTGCTGCCATCGGTTGTTGTTGGGATGAGTTCCCATACCGAAGATTAGGATGATTCCTCCAGTTGGGATGGTACCTATTTGTGGAGAGGTCGGGAGTGTTGTACCGGATTCGATTGTTGCCTTGATTGTAAGGATGGACTGCATAAGCCACGAGACATATCGAGAACGGACCCTTCCTTCGGAATGGGGCATGCATCATACGGGTGCTCAGGAGAGTTGCACATGCCACACAACCTTGCAGGCTGAACTCTATCCATTGCCAATTTCTCCACCAAAGAAGTGAGCCTATCAATTCTATCATCAACGGCCTGGTTGGAAAAAGAACTATGGACCTCATGCACACCTCCAGTCTCAACAGAATTTCTTCTGGTTGTAAACTGCTGGGAGTTCAGTGACATATTTTCAATTAATTGCTTGGCAGCAGCTGGAGTCTTATCAACAAGTGCTCCCCCACTAGCAGCATCCAAAATGTTTCTATCCATCGGTAGTAACCCTTCATAAAAATACTGGATAAGAAGCTGCTCGGAAATCTGATGCTGAGGGCAACTGGATATCAACTGCTTGAATCTCTCCCAATATTCAGCCAATGACTCATTTCCTTGTCTGATGCCACATATTTCCTTTCTGATTGACGCAGCTCTGGAGGTAGGAAAATATCTCTCTAAGAAAACCTTCTTCAAATCGTTCCAGGTAGTAATAGAGTTTGGCTCAAGATATAACAGCCAGTCCCTGGCAGCTCCCTGTAGTGAGAATGGGAAAGCTTTCAGCTTGATGTTATCCTCAGTTACTCCCTCTGATCTCAAGGTTGTGGAGCAGACGACCTGGAATTCCTTCAAATGCTTGTGTGGATCTTCACCTGCAAGACCACTAAACTTTGGCAACAAGTGAATGAAACTAGATTTTAATTCAAAAGGAGTATCAGCACCAGGATATGCAATACACAAGCCATTATAATTAACATCAGGGGCAGCAAGCTGTCTTAATGTCCTTTGGTCACCCATGTTATCACAAACAGTTTTAGAATTAGAATCACTACTAGTGCTAGCCCGAATTTCTCTACGGCGTGTGTGCAGTGTTCTTTCAATTTCAGGATCAAAATCACACAATTCAGGACAAGTAGACCTAGTAGCCAGACCAATTCAAAACAAAAACGAAAATAAAAGAAGAAAGAAAAAAAATGTGAAAATAACAAACAAGAGTCCCCGGCAACGGCGCCAATTTTTTGGTCGCGCTGTCGCGCACGCGCCAAAAAGCGAGCGGTTTGTAAAAATGTAGTTTAGGGCGACAACTCGGATATCGTCTCACAAGGACTCTTGAACTGTTATTTATCACAAAAATCAGTTTTTTTTTGGGGGGGGGGGGTTGGATTTGAATGCAATTAAGAAAACAAAGCAATAACGGAGCAATAAAACAGAGCAGTTTAAAAGATTATCAAATAGCTAAAGACGATTAATCTACTGTTCTCGAATTCCCAACTATCATCGGTTCATGTCAATTCCAAGCCCTAAGCAGATTCTAATCCCCTCCCGGTTGTAGCAACAATTTACAAGCGAAATCACTACTACAGATATATGTTCCTATTCCCGAATTAAGCAAACGGGGTTAAGCCCTTCGTGAACTAAGCGAACACGAATTGAACACACGCGAATTAAGCAAACGCGATTATATATAGGAACATAACATCACCGAAACAAATCAACACAACACTATACACTCCTGAATTAAGCAAACAAAAATATATAGCATAGCATTGAAAAGGGAAAAGCATACAAAACAGGAATTACAAGAACCTCAAGTATGATGGAAATCAATTACAGTAGATTAATCTAAGAATTTTAGTTCTCCATGGAAAAACGAAACACACAGAAAATATGTAAAAACAATGGAGAAGCAAAAGTTCTTTCCATCTGCCCAGAACAGACTTTTATAATATTCAGAAACTGAGCCCACTCGCGAGGGGAACCCTCATTCGCGAGGCGAATATTGTGAAGAGTCAGCAACGTTTGGTCTTCTCGCGGGGCGAAGTACTGCTCGCGTGGCGATGAATGGAAGAGTCACGGCTTCTGGTCTTCAGTCTCGCGAGGCGAGACATGCATCCGCGAGGCGACACAGAATGGGTTGCATTTCTCTGGAACAGTCAGCTATCAGGGTCGCGAGGCGAGGTGTTGTTCGCGAGGCGAACCAGAGAGGATGACATTTTTGCTGTTCAGCTGGCTTTCAGGTTCAGGAGGCGAACACCTCCAGACTTGAAATTTCCCTGATTCTTTATTCCCTTGACTTCTAACTTAACCTGAAAACAATAAAATAGCCATAAGTGCTTTATTTGACTCAAAACTGGCTGAATTAACCTAAAACTACTTTAGAGACTCAAAACCTTGCTTGAGGACAATCTAATCTAATTTGGGTGAAAATGAGATATAATTAGCACAAAACCCTGGTCATACTAGCCATAAAACTAGATGAGCCAGAGGCTTATCACCCATATGAGAAATATCACAGACCATGTTTCAGGTCACCCCCTAGTGCTCTAACCGCTTATCTCTATCTCATAGATCACCTCAAAATACTATTCTCATATTATCGGTCTCATCACCATATCACATAATCATCTCGGTTAGGCACTTCTAACTCATGTATCATGATCCCCGACACATCTTCATACCTCATCACGAAGAGAATCACATAACATTATCAGCACAGTCATGTCATCAAGTCATAAATCCAACCATCTCCTTATAAGTCATAAACTAATAAAATAATAAAATATCATAAATATCGCATTATTTAATCATCCAAATCAACACAGTCAACACAACAAATATTCAACCAATATCAGTCAAGTAGTCCAAACAGTCACGCATCCAACATCAGTACTACGATAATAAAACAATATATATATTTTTACGTAACGGCGATAAACATACAATCTCAATATCGTTCTTGGTACCACTAGGTAGACCCCAATTATGATATTGACATTGTCCGTTACTCGCTTCCTTGAAGGATTTAGGTCGCCCTTCTCCATTATCGAAATAAATACCATTTTTCTGTTTCCGACATTAGATGGCTTCTTTCCCCCACCTGAAGTGTCGTAGACTAGCTTTAGAGCAATGAAACAGACTCCTCTCACACCCCTATATGGATGCCATGTTCAGTTCCCCACTCTCCGGGGCTCCAAAAATTCACCTGAACACATCATTGTGAAGCACACGTTACGTGTAACCCAAATCTAAAGACAAAATTGAAAACCGATAGACAGATTGAAAGATAACCTCAATACAGTCGTCGACGGCATTTCGGTATAACAAGGACATAGGCTTACCTTAGCCTAATCAAGAAAAGAAAGATAGGAGGATGAAGTAGACGTCGCGAGGATCACAACGGTGTAATCGGTTTCTCGATAAGACGAACAGATTGCTTGGAATCGGCTCCTGAATTTTCTCTCACTCCACAGCCTTCTCTCTCTATATATATTTCGCTCACGCTAGCTCCTCTCACGCTAGCTCGTCTGATTCTTTCTTTCTTTCGTTACATTAACTCAGGTACTGTTTGGTTTGCCAAAAACGCTAGCGTTTAGCATTTAGTGGATAGCAGATGGAAAATTAGTCATGTTTGATAACCATTTTTTAAATTAGCGTATAACGTTTTTTCACTAGCATATAGCATTTTTCCAGTGTTTGAGCTTATAGCGTATTGCGTATCATTTTTTCTTCTATTTTTATCCTTACCATCTCAATTAAATTCCTTACTTATCCTTACTATCCAAACTATAAAATTTCATGTCAAAAAACTTAAAATTTATTTGTTAGAATTAATATCACTGTTTAAATTTATATTTAAGATAAAAATAGAAATTATATTTTTATTTATAAAAAAATTGTATAAAAATCATATCAATATTATTTTTATTATTCCACATTATTTATAAAAAATAAATAAAATTAAATAAATATTAAAATTAAAACTTAATATTTTAACCTTTGAAATGATAAATAATTTAAAATAAATTAAAGTGTTAAATTGATAATTATTTTAAAATAATTAATATATATATATATATATATATATATATATATATATATATAAACAAGCATGCAAGCATGTTCTTTTATGTGATTTTACATTGATCAGTTAGTCCAATCGTTAGTTTTATCAAACACTTCAAATCCAATTCGTTAATTTATCTACTATCCATTAATTTATCCGCTATACGTTATCCGCTAGTTTATCCGTAATCCGCTTGATTTTATCAAAACAGAGTCTTAGTAGAAAACCTCGTTCACCAAGAAATTAATGTGGTTCACCTAAGATGAAGACTTGGTGGCGTGAATTTAGTTATGAAAAGGAAGCAGCCGTGCACTCCCTTCATTAGGTAAGATTTCATCATTTCGTTTTTATTTATTTATTTATTAATTTATTACTTGTAATTAAAACATAGTGAGACAAAGTATTAATTACAATTAGTACTAATTAATTATTATGGGTAAAACTTGAGTAAATTGATTATATCTATCTAGCTATATGTGAACACCTAATTTTGTCCGGGTATTTTCCTTTTTAATTAATATTTGAAAAAAAAAAGAAGAAAATGCATAAAAATTCTCTAAAAATTGGTTATGTTATTGGCCCAATTTGTTTCTGTTACAAATTGTTTTGAGTCCAAGCCTAAGTGAAGAGATATTTAAATAAATAATTAAAAAAACAAAAAAAAACAAAACAAAAAATAGAAAAAAGCAAGATTTCTGCTGATAATTAAAAAAAATTGAAAAAAATCTTTGGGAAAACATGTTTTCTTCATTGACCCACTCAAGTGTAGCTCTCACAAGGCTCAAGGCTATTAGCCTCTATTTTTGGGCAATTTCCAGAACTTGGAAAAGCACTTTTGCCTAGATCAGTGAAATGAAACACAAAAGTGGAGTTTGGAAAAAGATTGAAACATATTTTGATCACTGCAACACTCCACTAGTGGAGTCCCTTTTCGTCACAGCTGGCATAATCAGAATTGTTTTGTCATCTTCTCCTCCAAATGGTGCATAAATTCAGCAAAATAGCAGAAACAAAGGGGGAGATTGGCAGCAGAAAAATCAAAAAAACGAAGAAGGGGGGAGAAAAATGAAAAATTATGAGGAGAGCAAGAATGGAGAGAAGCAAAAGGAAAAATCACCCTGAGACCTCTCTTGATCTCCTCTTCTTCCACGTTACCTTTTCTTCACTTCAACTCAGATTTCAACTTCTTTTCTCTTCACATCAACTTCTCCTCCTCCTTTCCTCTTGCTCTCAACCACGTCTTGCCGCCCTAGGAGCACCTACACCGCCGCCGACCGGGAGAAGACGAACGCGTATGTTGAGTCGTCGTTGCATCGTCGTCGGTCGCGCTTAAATGCGTGCCGTTCGACCTCGCCGCGTGAGAAGACGATCGCGCGACCAGCTCTGCCCCACGTGATCTGGTTCGCTGCCCCGCCGTGTAGAGTCGTTTGCCGCGTGGAAGGAACCTGTTTCCGCCACCGCACGACGAAGGGAGGATCACCAAGACCACCGATTCGCCATAACCGCCGCACCTGACCCGGCCACTCCAGATTCGGCCGAACCACGAGCTGCCGCTTGCTCGAGGCCTCCACCACGCGCGACGCCATAACCACCACACCGCTCCCGGATCGCTCGTCTCGCCGTCACTCCGCCCAGCCTTGACCATCGACCACCGACTGACGGCCGCTCGTTGTCGCAAGGGGGGGAGAAGACCGCGCCGCCGCTCGGGTCCGGTTCGTCCTCCGTCGCCGTCATCCTCTCCATCAGCACCTCCTTGGTCTCTTTGTTGGTAAGGTAGAAGAAGACTAGCTTCTGACCTTGTCTTGTTTTTCTCAACTTTATTTTCTTTTTTACTAGGGTTCATTGGCTTGTTGAGTCTGTTTGTCTGGGCAGTTGGCTAGCTATTGGGCCTTGTTCCTTTTCAATTGACAGTAGGTTATAAAATGCACCAAAAAAATTGAAATCACAAAAACATAAAAAAAATAAAAATATTTTCAATCCTTGTTTTAAATAAAAATTTAATTAAAAATATTTGTTTTCAATTTACACCTTTAACCAATTCTGGCCTTACTTAGTTTTATAAAAATCTCCTTTGAATTCACGCAACAAACTGCGACGTTGATGTATGATTTTTTCATCTTCTAGTGGCGTATGCATTGTAAGGGTTTATCGTATAGCGCTGCTATCTTGGATCCTGTGCAAGAGTGAATTTATTATGAAATAAAATCTTTCTTTAAATAAAATCAAAACAAAATCAAATCTTTTTTATCAAAAATTAAAATCAACCAACCAATCAAATCTTTTCAAAAAGAACTACGTGGCTTTGAGTTTCCCATCGCACCCGGGAATACGTAGGAGCAAGATAAATCATCTTGTCGAGCCAAAACTAAATTTTCCTTTTTTTGTGTCCCTTTTTATGTTTAAATAATTAACCAAAATAATTAAACTTTTCTCTTTCCAGGGATGCTCTATGGACACGGTGCCATGTTTAATCCCTTAGATTTGAGGTTGCTCTGTGGACTCATGTACCATGTTCAACCTCATTTAGTTTTTATAAACTATAAAGTTAAAAATATAAAAAAAATTAATAAAAGTCAAAAGTTAAAATTTAAAATAATTCTTTCTTGTAAATAATTTTTGGGGTAAAATAAATATTTAAAATGTTATTAAAATGTTTTTGCACAATTAACTTGAGGTACCGTTTTTAAACGGGCGACGTAGGGTGCTAATACCTTCCCTACTCGTAACCGACTCCCGAACTCATCTCTCTCTTTTTTAGACCAGTTTTCCTTAAAATAAATGGTTTTCCCAATGTTTTTCCCAAATAAAATATTGGTGGCGACTCCTCTGTTTTTATCCATTTTTCGTGCCTCCCGGACGGGACGGTCGCGACAGCTGGCGACTCCACTGGGGACTTTAGAGAGTCAGGCCTATCATAGTTGGTTGTGCAACTTCTTTTAATAACTTTCAAAATATTAGTTTTACCCCTCTTTGTTTTATTTGTTTTGTAAATTGTTATATGCTTTAATATATGCCTTTGTATATTCTTGCAACCCTAGGGTAGAGAATTATTATGTTGTTGGCTGTTCTTTTTTGCATGTGTGATGTAGTTTTCATTTTAATAGGTTTGGAGCAGGTTTGTATGCTCCCAGCACACACATCACTCACACTTATTTCACACACTTTTAGCTCTATACCCGAGCTTGTGGAAGCTTAAGGATTAGGCGGTGTGTCGACATTGTCATTGAAGAGGTCTTGTACCCCCCTGATATTTGTCGATTCACCACTCAGGTTGTACCCGATATCATGGGATGGTCATATTGAGAGGGTTTATCCCTACTTGTGGCTAGACTCATGAGTCGGATCCTTATCTTTCGAGATAGGGGCAATCTGGGGACCATGGATTTTAGAAGTCTAGACCCTACCCAATTTTCACTGATAAAACAAACTTAGGGGCCAGACTGTTAAAGTCAGGGCTTTAGGTGTGTCAACCCCAAACCTTAGGACACAAAGGGAGCATTTTTTTTTTACCTATCTTCATGTCTTTTATTTTATTTTTTGTCAAAAAAAATCCACATTTTTTTTTCTAAAAGAAAAATTGATTTATACGAGTCGTTTGTTTTTTAACAAAAACAAAAACAAAAATCTTCATATTTTGTAACTCATGCATTTCTGTAAATAAAAAAATGGGCTTGTGTGTGTGTATATATATATTTATATATTTAGCTCATTCATATTTTTGTAATTCATTCATATTTTTTGTAGAAGAATAAAAAAAATGATCCATGCATTAATTAATTTTTTGAGTCAATATGAAGAAATAAAATCAAAATCATTTTTCATGCATTGCATGCATCAATTACTTTCTGTGACAACCACATGAAGAAAAATTTAAAAGAAAAAAATCATGTCATGCATATGGTGAAAAAATAAAAAAACTCAATCTTCTTCATGCATCTTATGCATTAATTTCATTAACCTCTTGGATAAAAAAAGAAATAAAAAATAAAAATTCACTCATCTCATTTTTTTATGCATCTCTCAAGAAAATTTGATAAAGAATAAACCATTACATGCATTTCATACATCTTTGGGTCAATATAAAAACAAATCATTCATCTCATACATTCAAAAAAAACCGCATGTATTGCCATTGTTATAAAGAAAAAAAAATCTCTTTTTTCATTCGATTCTCTAGTTAAAAAAAAAAACAAAAACATGAAGAGTTCATTTCATGCATCTCACGCATTAGTACTTGGCTCAAAAAAAAAAATTCTTTTTATGCATCTCATATACTCATTTCTTCCTACGTTGAACATTTATTAAAAATAATTCATTCCATGCATTTCATGCATTATGCTCATTTCCTGGAGAAAAGTAAACCACTGCACTTTCAATAAAAAAGAATGTCAACTAAACCTTGGATCATGAGGTGGAACTGGAGACAATATTTGCTCAAGCGGCCGAAAAATGTAGGCACAACCTTTTGCCTAATCATGGATGTTTGGATGTCAATGTGAAGGATTTTATATAGTCCTACTGGAGTCAGGTAGCACATATTCACGCTCTTATGGAGTGATCTTTCGAAAATCATGCAAATTCAGGATAATAAGGCCCTGATCGAGGAAGAAAGAAATCATGATAAGGACAGTCCCAATCAACTATGGAGAGTTCAAGATGAAGGTTATGCTAACATCATCAGAGATTCAATCCTAGTGATTGAAAAGAGGCAATACTTTGTGACCCCATCTTGAGAATTTCTAAGTAACCAAGGCAAGATTTGTTTATCAGGGATTTACCATGACACAATGGTTATGTTGTATTCTATCATGAGATAATTGAACCATGTTCACTTTCTTGAAGCATTAATGTAATGGATTTGCATGCGTACCTTGTCTCATCCTTTCTTTATATCTTCATCCCCACCATAATGTTTCTCTCGTCATACTCATATATCATATTCCCTTTTTTTTTTCCTTCCCCAAATACCTTTTTGGTTTGGTTAATAAGGTCCACTTTCTTGAAAGTTCTTTGTGGACAACAATGAAGCCCACATGTGCCCATACCTTTTCAAAAAAAAAAAAGAGAAAGAAAGAAAGAAAATAATACAAATAAAAGAGGAGCAAATAAATAAACACTTGGTGAGCACCATCTCTTTGTCTCTAAAATAAAGTTTTAAAAAAAATAAACAATCATGATTTGAAATGAAGATTGGCCATTTTTCTCTACCCTTAGCAAAATATCATCATTATCCCTTGTTACCCCTTTTGAGCCTGAAAATTTTCTTCAAAGAACCTTGGACAAGGATCACCACTAAACAAGGGGCAAGCAAGAAGGAAATGGTGATCATGAAGCGTAACAAAAAAAGAGAATTAAAAAAGAAGAAGAAGAAGAAGAAGAAGAAGAAGAAGAAGAAGAAGAAGAAGAAGAAGAAGAAGAAGAAGAAGAAGAAGAAGAAGAAGAAGAAGAAGAAGAAGAAGAAGAAGAAGAAGAAGAATCAAAAGAAGAGAAAGAAAGAGGATAAAAAAAAACCTCATGTAAAACAGAAAAAAAGGGGAAAGTTAGAAGAAAGTAAATGTTCTCAATAATCCGAAAAAGAACATGGATCTTTGATCCTATTCAACCTTAAAACATTTGTTTGAGCCTTATATCCTTTTTTCATGACCCCCAACCATTAGCCACGTTACAAGCCTCAAAAAGTCCACTCTGATCAATGAATGATTGCTACTTTTTCATCAACTTCATTTTGAGACAAAAAGTTTGTGCTCTTCTAGTTTTTAATTGATTGCTCCTCTAAAAAAAAATCCAAAAAGAATGAAAAAAGAAAAAAGAAAGCCTGTTAGACTGAAAACCCTCATAGGCAGTCTAGGCAAAAGCTTGGGCAGGATCTACATGGGGCAAAACTTTGTTTTCAAGGGCCTTATTCTAGAGCATCTCCATTATTGGATGCCCTACATTGGGGCAACATCATTCTCAAGTTTTCCATATCAAGTGCCCTACATTGGGGCAGTTTCATTCTGGGAACCCTACATTGGGGCACTTCATCCTCAAGGAAACTACTCTGGGGCAATTTTGTTCTTATGAATATCGGGACAATCGCCATGATCAAATCAATCCAAACTGGGGCAAGGCCCTTCTGATCTTCATATCACCTCTTGTGCATCTTGCTTCATTTTTGTTCTTTTGAATACTATTTGAGTTGTCAAACTTCTAATACCAATCGAGAGGTTGTTCAGGCAATAATGTCATTTCCTATCATACTTTTGAATCCACGCATGTTTGTTGCATGATGCTTCAGGTAAGGTAAACATGAGTTCAATGATACAATTTAACCATTTATGGTAATTCTTTGATGACCAACTCTGGCCGGAAGAATTCTTGATACAAGGAGAAAGTGGCATCCTCAGTTGGCAATTCAAGCAAGAGCTTTGATCTTCACAAATAAAGGTGACAAAACTGTCCACGTCAAAAAAAAAAGGAAAAATTAAAATCAAAAAGAAAAAGAAAATAAAAAGTAAACAAAAAGGCTCGCTAGACTGAAAACCTGAAAAGGCAGTCTGGGCAAAAGTTAGAGCGACCCGGTAGGTTGAAAACTCGCAAAGAGCGACCTACGCAAAAATTAGGGTCAAATACAAACAAAGTACAAGAAGTCTCCTCAAACCGATAAACCGAGGCAGTTTAAGAGGACAAGCCATGAAAAGCTCCCAACACATGAAGGCTGGGGCAAGTCACATCCTTGAAAGATTGACCAGGCAATCTCATCCAATTGGGATAATCATCACAAAGAAGCATACCTCAGGCAAGAAGTAAAACACCAGTTCAACAAATAAGTGACAATCGAAATCAAGGAGCATCACTCCAGCTCATCCTCAATCTCGGCTGCAATAAAAAATCTATGGAGTCAAGGATCAAAGAGGTGTTTTCAAAAAATAAAAATTAAAATCAGAGTTTTTTCATCGTTGATAAAAAGCATATCATGCATCACACATTAAGAAAAATATTATAATCAAGGTCTGCATCACTCATCAAAAGCATCTCGCGCATCAAACAGAAAAAAAGAAGAAAAAAAAACAAGATTTTCACCAACCAAATAAAAAAGTCATCTCATATCATGCATTGTCTCAACATTTCATGCATCAACAAAGTCAACATCACTTCTTGCATTTGTTCGACTTTCGCGGGCACAGGGCCCAAAAGTCATGTTATTGTTAGCTTTAGTAGGCATAGGGCCTCATAAGCTTGCATTTGTTCGACTTTCGTGGGCACATGGCCCAAAAGTCATGTTATTGTTAGCTTTAGTAGGCATAGGGCCTCATAAGCTTTGTTTTGTTCGACTTTCGCGGGCACAGGGCCCCAAAAGTCATGTTATTGTTAGCTTTAGTAGGCATAGGGCCTCATAAGCTTTGTTTTGTTCGACTTTAGCGGGCACAGGGCCCCAAAAGTCATGTTATTGTTAGCTTTAGCAGGCATACGGCCTCATAAGCTTTGCATTTGTTCGACTTTAGCGGGCACAGGGCCCAAAAGTCATGTTATTGTTAGCTTTAGTAGGCATAGGGCCTCATAAGCTTTGTTTTGTCCGACTTTCGCGGGCACAGGGCCCAAAAGTCATGTTATTGTTAGCTTTAGCAGGCATAGGGCCTCATAAGCTTTGTTTTGTTCGACTTTAGCGGGCACAGGACCCCAAAAAATCATGTTATTGTTACCTTTAGCAGGCATAGGGCCTTTTAAGTTTTGTTTTGTTGTAGTTTGGCTTTAGTGGGCACAGGGCCCCAAAAGTCATGTTTTGTTAGCTTTAGCAGGCATAGGGCCTCTTAAATTTTGTTTTGTTGTAGTTTGGCTTTAGTGGGCACAGGGCCCCAAAAGTCATGTCTTGTCAGCTTTAGCAGGCATAGGGCCTCTTAAGTTTTGTTTTGTTGTAGTTTGGCTTTAGTGGGCACAGGACCCCAAAAGTCATGTCTTGTCACTTTTAGAGCATAGGGCCTCTTAAGTTTTGTTTTGTTGTAGTTTGGCTTTAGTGGGCACGGGGCCCCAAAAGTCATGTCTTGGTTGGCTTTCGTAGGCATAGGGTCTCGTAAGCTCTTTTATCTTTCGATTCGAGCTCAGACGGGCAATCCACCCCGTAGGCTCTTTTTATCTTTCGGTTCGAGCTCCGACGGGCACCCCGTAGGCTCTTTTATCTTTCGATTCGAGCTTCGACGGGCAATCCACCCCGTAGGCTCTTTTTATCTTGATTCGAGCTTCGACGAGCAATCCACCCCGTAAGCTCTTTTATCTTTCGATTCGAGCTTCACGACGGGCAATCCACCCCGTAAGCTCTTTTATCTTTCGATTCGAGCTTCTCACGGGCAATCCACCCCGTAGGCTCTTTTTATCTTTCGATTCGAGCTTCTCACGGGCAATCCACCCCGTAGGCTCTTTTATCTTTCGGTACGAGCTTCTCACGGGCAATCCACCCCGTAGGCTCTTTTATCTCTTTCGATTCGAGCTTCTCACGGGCAATCCACCCCGTAGGCTCTTTTATCTTTCGATTCGAGCTTCGACGGGCAATCCACCCCGTAGGCTCTTTTTATCTTTCGGTTCGAGCTTCCGACGGGCAATCCACCCCGTAGGCTCTTTTTATCTTTCGGTTCGAGCTTCGACGGGCAATCCACCCCGTAGGCTCTTTTATCTTTCAGTTCGAGCTTCTAACGGGCAATCCACCCCGTAGGCTCTTTTATCTTTCAGTTCGAGCTTCTCACGGGCAATCCACCCCGTAGGCTCTTTTATCTTTCAGTTCGAGCTTCTGACGGGCAATCCACCCCGTAGGCTCATTTATCTTTCAGTTCGAGCTTCTGACGGGCAATCCATCCCGTAAGCTCATTTATCTTTCAGTTCGGGCTTCTCATGGGCAATCCATCCCGTAAGCTTTTTATCTTTCAGTTCGAGCTTCTAACGGGAAATCCACCCCGTAAGCTCTTTTATCTTTCAGTTCGAGCTTCTGACGGGCAATCCACCCCGTAGGCTCATTTATCTCTCTGTTTGAGCTTCTAACGGGCAATTCACCCCTTAAGCTCTTTTATCTTTCAGTTCGAGCTTCTGACGGGCAATCCACCCCGTAGGCTCATTTATCTCTCTGTTTGAGCTTCTGACGGGCAATCCACCCCGTAAGCTCTTTTATCTTTCAGTTCGAGCTTCTGACGGGCAATCCACCCCGTAATCTCTTTTATCTTTCAGTTCGAGTCTAATGGGCAATCCACCCCGTAAGCTCTTAATCTTTATTTTTAAGCTCGGCAGACGATCCACCCTGCAAGCTTTTTACGTGTAAACCTCAGTGGGCGATCTAACCAGCGGGTTCTTTAAAGGAAATTGGGTTGTAGTCACGGGTCCTTTTGCTTGTCAGTATATCCCGAACAAAACTGGAGTTCATTTCTTTACTCGTTTCTTATAACGATAATAGGTTAACTATAGTTACACCAATTATCGTATAAGAAACAAGTAAAGAGGGGCAGCTGTGAACACCTAATTTTGTCCGGGTATTTTCCTTTTTAATTAATATTTGAAAAAAAAAGAAGAAAATGCATAAAAATTCTCTAAAAATTGGTTATGTTATTGGCCCAATTTGTTTCTGTTACAAATTGTTTTGAGTCCAAGCCTAAGTGAAGAGATATTTAAATAAATAAATAAAAAAACAAAAAAAAAACAAAACAAAAAATAGAAAAAAGCAAGATTTCTGCTGATAATTAAAAAAAATTGAAAAAAATCTTTGGGAAAACATGTTTTCTTCACTGACCCACTCAAGTGTAGCTCTCACAAGGCTCAAGGCTATTAGCCTCTATTTTTGGGCAATTTCCAGAACTTGGAAAAGCACTTTTGCCTAGATCAGTGAAATGAAACACAAAAGTGGAGTTTGGAAAAAGATTGAAACATATTTTGATCACTGCAACACTCCACTAGTGGAGTCCCTTTTCGTCACAGCTGGCATAATCAGAATTGTTTTGTCATCTTCTCCTCCAAATGGTGCATAAATTCAACAAAATAGCAGAAACAAAGGGGGAGATTGGCAGCAGAAAAATCAAAAAAACGAAGAAGGGGGGAGAAAAATGAAAAATTATGAGGAGAGCAAGAATGGAGAGAAGCAAAAGGAAAAATCACCCTGAGACCTCTCTTGATCTCCTCTTCTTCCACGTTACGTTTTCTTCACTTCAACTCAGATTTCAACTTCTTTTCTCTTCACATCAACTTCTCCTCCTCCTTTCCTCTTGCTCTCAACCACGTCTTGCCGCCCTAGGAGCACCTACACCGCCGCCTGACTGGAGAAGACGAACGCGTATGTTGAGTCGTCGTTGCATCGTCGTCCAGTCGCGCTTCGTCTGGTGCCGTTCGACCTCGCCGCGTGAGAAGACAGTCGCGCGACCCAGCTCTGTCCCACGTGATCTGGTTCGCCGCCCCGCCGTGTAGAGTCGTTTTCCGCCGTGGAAGGAACCTGTTTCCGGCCACCGCACGACGAAGGGAGGATCACCAGCACCACTGATTCGCCATAACCGCCGCACCTGACCCGGCCACTCCAGATTCGGCCAGAACCACGAGCTGCCGCTTGCTCAGGCCTCCACCACGCGCACGCCATAACCACCACACCGCTCCCCAGATCTGCTCGTCTCGCCGTCACTCCGCCCAGCCCAGCCATCGACCGCTGACGGCCGCTTGTCGTCGCAAGGGGGGGGAGAAGACCGCGCCGCCGCTCGGGTCCGGTTCGTCCTCCGTCGCCGTCATCCTCTCCATCAGCACCTCCTTGGTCTCTTTGTTGGTAAGGTAGAAGAAGACTAGCTTCTGACCTTGTCTTGTTTTTCTCAACTTTATTTTCTTTTTTACTAGGGTTCATTGGCTTGTTGAGTCTGTTTGTCTGGGCAGTTGGCTAGCTATTGGGCCTTGTTCCTTTTCAATTGACAGTAGGTTATAAAATGCACCAAAAAAATTGAAATCACAAAAACATAAAAAAAATAAAATATTTTCAATCCTTGTTTTAAATAAAAATTTAATTAAAAATATTTGTTTTCAATTTACACCTTTAACCAATTCTGGCCTTACTTAGTTTTATAAAAATCTCTTTTGAATTCACGCAACAAACTGCGACGTTGATGTATGATTTTTTCATCTTCTAGTGGCGTATGCATTGTAAGGGTTTATCGTATAGCGCTGCTATCTTGGATCCTGTGCAAGAGTGAATTTATTATGAAATAAAATCTTTTTTTTAAATAAAATCAAAACAAAATCAAATCTTTTTTATCAAAAATTAAAATCAACCAACCAATCAAATCTTTTCAAAAAGAACTACGTGGCTTTGAGTTTCCCATCGCACCCGGGAATACGTAGGAGCAAGATAAATCATCTTGTCGGGCCAAAACTAAATTTTCCTTTTTTTGTGTCCCTTTTTATGTTTAAATAATTAACCAAAATAATTAAACTTTTCTCTTTCCAGGGATGCTCTATGGACACGGTGCCATGTTTAATCCCTTAGATTTGAGGTTGCTCTGTGGACTCATGTACCATGTTCAACCTCATTTAGTTTTTATAAACTATAAAGTTAAAAATATAAATTTTTTTAATAAAAGTCAAAAGTTAAAATTTAAAATAATTCTTTCTTGTAAATAATTTTTGGGGTAAAATAAATATTTAAAATGTTATTAAAATGTTTTTGCACAATTAACTTGAGGTACCGTTTTTAAACGGGCGACGTAGGGTGCTAATACCTTCCCTACTCGTAACCGACTCATGAACTCATCTCTCTCTTTTTTAGACCAGTTTTCCTTAAAATAAATGGTTTTCCCAAATAAAATATTGGTGGCGACTTCTCTGTTTTTATCCATTTTTCGTGCCTCCCGGACGGGACGGTCGCGACACTATATATGATTAAGATCTATATCTATGACTAATTATTTTTTAATTTTGTTAACGATAAACCACCTTAATTAAGGATTTAAATTGATGTGCTTCCGACAGGGGTTTTTGACATGCTTGTTTGAGGTGTTTGTCTGTTGAAAATTTTGAGGTGCTTGAATTTTGTTCTAAAGTTACATATACGTTCGGATTTTTAAATAATTTTGATTTATCTAACATTCATTCCCATCTAATTAAGATATCTAATTTTATTCACCAAAGATAGGATGTTACAACGCCTGTCTTTAGGCACGGCAAGCGGAGATTAATGATCTTATTACATGATAAGGAAAAAAAGCCTTTACACACTACCACCAACGTAGTCTTTAAAGAGGTGTTCCAAAACCTCCATCAAGTAAGTACAATTATTATAATTTGTTAGATTGTTACATATTAAGTAATCTAAATTAAGTAATACCATTCAAATAATCTTACATTTTTTAGGATAATTAACTGTGGAGTCAAGCCTTCAAGGAATTATAACTGGCCTAAATCTGATTAGCCTTCAATTTACGTTACTCAGGTTAGGACCTATTTTTTATCATAATATTAATTAGATCATAAGTCATGCATATTATCTGCCTCTTAATTTCCATGCTTTATGTCATTTTTTAAAATTGTAAGCAAAACTTGGCATGTCATTACTATAATACATTGGGTTGCTTTAATCTAATATGCATTTTACTATACTAATACTTAAATATGAGATGCTAAATATGATTATCTTTCTTTATTTCGTAAGAGTTATTGTTTATCTAATTCATCCAAACTGACTACTAACAACACATATTTCAAAATCATAAAATTGCAACTTCAATTTCATAATCTAACCTGCCTTTTCTTATTACATAAGACAATTACTACAATGCTTATGTTTACACCTATTTTTTATTGACAATTGCACAAAATCTATCAATTCAATGTAAATACACCACATTATTTTCTAATAGTCAATCAATATAGGTGATCGTTTATTAGTTACCTAATCTAAAATCAACATATTTCTTATGTTATGCACATATAAACAGGTCCAAATTCACGGATGAATCTTGCATTTTGGCCTTTTTGACTAGACTATAATATGAAGTATATGTTTACAAATGATTAGAGATGATGCACCTGTAGTTTCAATGCATTTGCAAAGGTCTGGGTTCTTTTGAAGTTTATCTATTTCTATTGACTAAACATTTGTATAGTTTAATTTACCAAACTTATAGCTTTCTATATCTCATTGAATATATTTTCTCCTTATAGGCATGCTACTATCTCTTCCAACAAAAACAGCTAAAGAAGTCTACATATTACTCTCTCTTTTTTTTTTTTTTTGAAATGATTCATGTCAACCAAGGTGTCGACAATATGGTTAATATGGACAACATCACTTCTTAATGTTCTTTAAGATTCTATCCGTCTATTTTTCTTTTTTCAAACTACTTTACTGCCAAAACACATTTTGTGCATCATGTCTGGAAAAATGATATATGTTTTGTGGCTGTATAAACTGTGTAGAAGTCTTAAGGCTCTTATATTGGATCATTATAGTCATAAGACTCTTATTTTATTAATGGTAAAATGACAAAATATATCAACGCCACGCAACCGTGCGTAAGCACGGGTATACAACTAGTTTCTTCTCAAAAAAAAAATGCACTCTCTCTTCCCCTCAACCGTGGGTTTCTAAAGGATCTGGATTCCTTCCATCACTTTCCCCTTCATCATCCCTCCATCATTTTTTTACTCTCTTAATTTCATTCTCTCTCTTCATTATTTGTTATTTTCTCTCTCATGATCCAAAATCCCTCCCCTTAAATTTTTTGCTGGACTACTGGAAGCAATCCTGATTGGTTTCTAAAACCCACACAAGTTTCCTTTCTTTTAATTATAATAATATAATTATAATTATAATTATTATAATATGCACTCCCTCTTCCCCTCAACCGTGGTTTTCTAAAACCCAGTTTCCTTTCTTTTATTTATTTATTATTATTATTATTATTATTATTATTATTATTATAATAATAATACAGATATCTAGATATATCTAGATAATTACTCATTACAACTTTTTAATATAGCCTTAGCCTTTTTAGGTATAGGTTTAGCCTTTATTCATTACTCATTTCCTTCCTTATTATTACGTTTCTTCCCTTGCACTTCCTGAACCGAATTCACTTTTATCACATCTCTCTTCAGTTTTCTCGAGTAACGATATATGAACACCACTTTTTGACACCCACTTTTATATCGATATTGTAGCACATTATAGCAATGATATTTTTGCAATTTTGATTTCTTATTTTAAAAAAAATATTTAGTTTTTTTGAGTACTAACATGTTTAATCATTAACTATATAATGAACTGAATTAACAAAATATTTACACGTAATTAATTATTTCTGTATATCTAATATTAGAAGCTGTGTTTTAAGAGAAGATTTATGTTTTACGAGAAATTTTATGGTCATTTCACTGTTTCGCTAAATGGGCTTTTCATTGCTTCTCTTATATTGGTTACATTACAAAATATCTGATGATGAAAAAAGTTAGTAGCTTGCATCTTGCATCACTGTGAAAATAGATGATGGAATCATCTATGTTAACATGAAGGAAATAATTTTCAATCATAGTTTATTAATTGATCTTTTTTAATCAACACTGATTGTATAGTCCATTTTTGTTCTTCTTGATATTTTGTCTGGTCTCACAGTGCAACTTGCTTCATTTGTGTTTAATGCTTTAATTTGGCTCTCCAATCTTTGTGTTTATTTAGTAAATTTGTAGCTGCAGAATAAATGGTTGTAGGAAACACCTTTCTTTGCGACAATTCTAGACTGTGATTTTTCAACACTCCCTTTCTTCAGCTCTTAAACTGTATTTTTTTATGAAATAAACAGGATAAATAGAAAACACATTGATCTACTACACTTGCCTTTAGTTTAGTCCTTAGTCACATGCACTGTTAAAGAATTGGAATATGTCTCTATAATTTCTTCCCCAAAATGTCAGACTCTTTAGGTTGAATGCTTTATATAGAATGTTTGGTCATTTTAGTAGCTAACGTACACTTTTAGATAATGGCACGTAAACTCGACTCCATCGAAGATGTTGATGACTCAAAAGAGACCTGGAAACTAGCTATAAGAATCATAAATCTTTGGTGTGTTCAAAGATCTCCAAGCAGTGCAGGCTTCATGGAAATGATTTTCATGGATAAAAAGGTAATGTTCTATTTCTAATTTTGTGTATTGTTTAGTTTATGAGCAATACTTTTTAATTGAACTTTTATCATTCATTTGATTGCTTAGCTCTTACATTGTCCAGAATTTTGAGGTTGAGAATAATTAATGGTGGAGAGTATAAAGCAACAAACCATCCATTCAAGT
Source organism: Sophora flavescens (assembly GCA_030762895.1). Lineage (NCBI taxonomy): Eukaryota > Viridiplantae > Streptophyta > Magnoliopsida > Fabales > Fabaceae > Sophora > Sophora flavescens. The sequence goes on along the minus strand of CM061063.1, from coordinate 123,435,634 downwards.
TGAATTTTGTGAAGGCAACCATAGTGGAGGAACATTATTTACCTGAAATACCTCAATATATATACAATTTCACAAGGTTTGAGGTTATATATTCTCCGTCGCCATGCTTGTGCTAGTATATATTTGGTTTTGTATTTAAACCTTGTGTGTTGACACGTTTTTTAAAAACAGATGTGATTGGTCAGTTTGTTGACTTTGTCGACATCCATCTTGACAGTAAGAAAACGAAAGTGGTGTTTACCATGAAGGACCAAGGGTAAATCAAAGAATAAAGTTTTACTTATCATTCCCTTTTTTGCTATTTCCAATTTTTATACGATAATGTCAAATTATTGTCCCTCTATCTTTTTTTATGGCAGGACCAATATACTAAATTAAATTGTACTCCGTGGGGACAATATGCCTCTCAATTGGTGTCTTCTTTGGATAAGCCTTCATCTGGTTCGGTGGTGTTGTTGCTAACACTCGCAAAGATAAAATACTTAAACGGTTCAATACTGATACAAAACTTTTCATAAATGAAATGGTTCCATAGATTGATCAATTCAAGAACAGGTATGAATGTTTGTCAATGCTGACAAATAAATTCTCAATGTTATTATATGATTTAATTAACTTCTGTGGCTAATTGCAGTTTTGACCTGAGTCAGATTAGTTTCCCGCCATACAGTCAGAGAATTATTCAGCTATCCTCATCATCCCAACTTACTTCGGAAGACAAATTTTTTCATAATACCCAGGTTAAAAGTTTAGCTGAAATAAATAAACTTAAACAGGTATTGATTTTAAATTAATTGTACATGTTTATTAAAGAACATGATTTTTTTGGACAATGTTCTTACTCATTAATGATTATCATGTTAGGAATGCATATTTGTGACTGTTGCAACAATTGTGAATAGTGGGTGGAACTATGATGGATGCTCCAAGTGCAAGTGATCCATCGGTGCCATCATTCAAATGTTCAGTCTGTAGCCACAATGAAATAGGTCCAAGGTGATTATTATTTGATCTCTATTTTCCCTATATCTTTTTCCCTAAATACAAAGAATAAGGAAATATAGTGCAGGTATGTTAAGTTAGTCTTGAATTACAAGCTATCGGTTAAACTGCAGATCTGTAAGGTTGTGTGGGAGAATGGTCTTGGCCGTTTTATTTTGTTTTTTTTATTAGCAAATTGGTGGTACACAAGGTTATCTGTTGTGGGGTGGGATCCTATTGTAATTATTGTACTATCATGTTACTCTAGAGCACTGTCAGTCCTCTTATACTTAATACATACTCTTTTGATCTTCAAAATAAAAAATAAAAAAAAGAAAAAGAAAAAGAAATTCAAAGCATGAAGCCATTCTCCAAATAATACAAAAACTCCTTAAAGAATAGGTAGGAACTTATATCCTTGCTACACCCGAGCTCTGTACCAGAAAAAAAAAAAAAAAAAAAAAAACAGTCTATTTGTTCCTGCACTGATGAAGCTTGAATTTAACTTTCTACCTTGACATTTGTATCACTATCTATCCAACACTTTTATCACTAATTATCCAGCATTTCTACCTTGATTTTATTGTTGTTTGTGACCCTTTGCTACCTATCATACTACTTTTCTTAACAGGTTTAGAATTGAGGTCAAGGTTTCACACCAGAAATAAAATGCAAAGTTTATACTATGGTATCGAGAAAGCTTTCAGTTGATTAAGGAAACTGCTCAAGAACTTGAAACGAAGTTGATGGATGTATATTTGCTTCATTAAGCTTTCTCATAATATTTTGAGAAGGACATTAGCTTTCCGGGTAAAGGTCCAGCCAAGTAATAATCGTTGTTCTGTGAACCAATTATCTGAAGATGCATCAATCATTGAATCCATATTGCAAAAAATTCCAAGTATTCAGGTATAATCCATTGTATCTAATTTAAAAAATGATTTCCTTTATTTAGGATCCAATATCTGTATCAGATTTAATACATTATTTCTTTTTTAGGATTCTGCTACAACTGAAAAAGGAAAATCGATTTGTTATGGACATGAAATGGATGACTTATATGACAGTGTAAGTTAAGATATGAAGTTAAATAATTGATTTCTAATTTCTTATTTGATTCTCAACTGATTTTAATTTGTATTGTTTAACTGTACAGCAATCTATGTCTGCAACAGCTGACTATGATCCTGATTTATTAGGATCTCTAACCCCACCTGAGATTGACATGTGATACTCAGCTTGATGATCTTGCATATGAGGATTTGACTTCAATTCAGCTATCTTCTAAAAAGTTGACAAAACGCATCAAGACTAAATGATATTTCTTTACATGGGCTGTTTAGCGAATATCCGTGCAACATGTACATTTTTTTTTTTTTTTTTTGCATCTTCAGTAATGATGAGTTGCTGCTCTTTTTTTTTTTGTATATTGACTGATGATGAGCACCTGCCCATTTTTTTTTGCATATTAACTGATGATCAGCACCTTATTTTTGAATGGGTTCTAGAAAACATGCTCTATGGTTATAGTCCAATTACGTATTTATATTATGTTGTGTTCACAGTTTGTATTATTAAGCTAAATTAACACTCTTGACTGCTATTGATGCATATGGCATTGTATTGCCTTACTAATATTGATTACATTTATCTTCAATTTGAAAGGTGTATGTGTTTTTTTTTTTTGCTGAACATTACATTAGGCCCTTCAATGGTAGGTTTTTTTTTTTTACAATATAAAAAATATAAATCAGAATGAACATGCCATTGTCATTCCCCAGTCCTTCATTTAAACTTATACATTACATCAAGTGATCTATAGATAGTGTTTTTTTAACGATAAAAAAAAAATTCACCATTCTCATTGTATGTCATGTAATTAACAATGATACAAGATCATGATATAATTAATGGGCATTTTATTTTATTTTTGTTTAAGGACCTCTCTACTTTTAGAAAATCTGAATATTACATTATATATGCATTCTCTCTTTACGTTGTGGGATGAATAATATATATAATTATAATTACAAATTATATAAACTAACAAATTTCCATTGTGTGTTAGTTTGCAGAATTAAAGGTATAAATAAACTATGCCCAGAATAATATATACTATTTATTTATTAATTTAAATATTTCAAAATATACAGTATAAAGATCAAGATTAGGGAAACTTAACAATCTAATTTGTTCTACAAGGTCTAATTACATTAAACAAAAACATACTCATAATAAAAAATGAAAAAGATTATATTTTACATAATTCAAGACCATTAGATAATCATATACTAAAATAGAAATAGTATGAAATGTTATATTAACATAAATTAACAAAAATTTTATGTAATTTTGGGTTAAATATATTTTTGATCTCTGCTTAATAAGCGAATTTTGGTTTTAGCCCATATAATTTATTTCCTTTGGTTTTGGTCCCTGTAAATTCTGAAAGAACTACTTTGGTCCATACTGTCATGTGACATCTGTTAAGTATCTTAAAATGAATTATATATATCTTTCCTAAAATGGATGCTACAACTAACAAAAAAATTAAGGGATATATTTGGTCTCTGAGAAATAAAAAATATTGATTTCAAACATTTTAGTCCCTAAAAAAATTAAATAATGTTCAAAATAATCCTTTTAGGATAAATTTTATGAACATTTCAGTATCTGTTAAGAACTATTTTAAAAATCATTTAAAATTATTGGATACTAATATGTCCCAAATAATTATTTTCTGTTTTTCATGGGCTAAATATGTGTTTGTGTTTTTTGTTAGGGACTATGGATCTATATTCTATAATTTTTCCCGGTATAAGCGAATTGCAAATACGTACCAAGGTCATCATATTATTCAAACGCGTATAGCAAGCAAAGCTGCTCAAAACCTTCAGCACCCACACTTCTCACCTTGACCACCCACACTTCTCAGTAGAGCTGCTCAACACCTTCAGCACCGAAAACTCTCCATCACATAGATTAGCGTCTGTTCAAAATCCTAGAGGCAGCTTCAGTAAAGCATCTATCCACTGAGAGACATCTCCTTTTACTTGGCTTTAATAACGATATATGGAGGTTGATTTCTTTTGAAGGGTATCTAACTAAAGAGTGGTAAGTAATCACTTGCATTTAAGATTTTCATCTCATACTTATCATCTTGCAAATTCTCACCTTGACCACCCACACTTCTCAGCTTGCATAGTATGGAAAAATACGTTGGCCACCTATACTTCATATGAAACTCCTATTATTGTTGTCCAGATTCAACATAGAACCATCATACAACTCTTTAAGGCAATACCATCATCATTATTATTGTCCTGATATTGCTTATGATGGATTAGTAGGCTACAGTTACACATGAGCGACACACATGTGAGAATATTTGTGAGACGCCCCGACGCCCCATTAAAGAACCCCATATTATTTAGGACCTAATCGTGTTATTATCGTTAAGCGTATATATTAAAAACGGCGAAAAAATTAAAAACTTAAAATATAAACAACATAGATACATGCATACGAAACATAACCGTATATACACATACATCATATCCACGATCTTGAGTACTGTCTAGGATTCCCATCTACAGACTGAGAACAAAAATACATAAAAAGAGCAAAAGAAAGATACCTCACCACCTCTCGGCACCCCACCCCCTCTCAAAATACATCAAAACCTCATACATGCACCTACATGAATAGCCCTGGCCTAGGCTATCACTGACTACTACTATCCCCGCTGTAATCCTGAGGTCTCGACGGGCCTGCCTCGCCTCCACTATCACCAGAAGATCTCCTATCTGTGGTGGGTCTCTGAAACATCCGTCGGTACTTCCTGGCATCTCGAGATGATAGTCGTCGAGAAGATATTCGGGAGGACTCTGACCCGATGGCCTTAATCTCAGGTGGTGCTAGGGCCTCAGGGACGGGCAACGGGTCATAGACTGTATCTGTAGGGTCTCCACCCTCCGGAACTGGGGCAAGTCCAGGCTCTGGTGCAGGTGCTGGCATGGGTCCTGGTATACCAGGGCATCCAAAGGTACCATGAAGGGTACTGGGGCCATCCCGAACATGGGCAGTATCGGTGGTAAGTGTCCATCAGGTTGTCCCATCGGGAACGGGAAGGTCATGCCTAGATGAAACGTGCCAACAAATCCGATGGGCGCTCCCTGCCCCATCCCCGTAGTGATGGACATAGGACCCGTATATACCGAGAAACGGATGACCGGGTCCAAAAGCCACCCGTGTGGGTCTAAGCACTCCACCTCACAGGTCCCCGAGAGGGGGAAACCTGGATCCCGAGTCATCCATGGGTGGTCCCAGTGCACCATCTGCTTGATCTGGGTCTGAGGTACAATATATATATATATATATATATATATATATATATATATATATATAACAAATCAATCGTGGAAAGGGTTTAGCAACATTTAATTAAACAACACAATACTAAACATCAATGTTTGTGTGTGTAGATATATATATATATATATATATATATATATATATATATATATATAGCACAATCATTCTCAATCCACATCTAGGATCTTTCCTCTACCCCCATCATGATGCAATGCAAATGTTGTATGAATCATCTCATCAGGTATTGGCCATATCCGGATGTCACATCAATAGAATGGACATGTCCCAGAGTCCTCGGCGCACACCCTCGTCCGTGGATGGAGGATGCCCATGCAAAACAATGCCACTATAGCTGCACAATCCGGTGCACACCTATGAACCCCGGTCAGGGTGCTCATGCAACGCATGAACTATAGCTGCAACTAAAATGAATTCATGTCTGGGACAGTCCGCCGTTAGCCTATCCCCGGGAATTCTCCCTCCGAGGCATAGACCCCACACGACCATGTTTCAGGTCCACCTGACCATGTTTCAGGTCCATCATGTCACAGACCATGTTTTAGGTCACCCATCGACCATGTTTCAGGTCCATCATGTCACAGACCAAGTTTTAGGTCACCCCCTAGTGCCCTAACCGCTCATCATAATCTCACAAATTACCTCAACAATAATCTCATCATATCATATCACAATAATCATCTCGGTTAGGCACTGCTAGTACTCATGGTATGAATTCCCCAATACATTATCATATCTCAAGATAACTTATCACTTTCTCATCCTCTAAACATAATCATAACACTCATCACAATCATGTCATCATGTAATCAAAATCATTATTTTCCAAAATAAGAATCATTATCAAAATATACAAAAATAATAATAAAATAATAACATATCATATTCATAAAATAATCACAACTCATAACATCATCATCTAGCAGTTACCAATATCAGGCCAACTAGTAAAAAATCAGTCAAAGCATGCAATCATCACAAAATAAATAAATTATATATATATAGCGTGAAGACGATAAACGCATAATTTCTATATCATCATCGGTACCACTAGGTAGTCCCCAATGTGGTATAGACATTGTCCGTTACTCGCTCTCGTGTAGGGTTTGGGTCGCCTTATGCCATTATCGAATTAAATGCAACCGTGCCGTTTCCGACGTTAAATGATTTCTTTCCCCCACCTGGAGAGTCGTACGATGTCCGGAATGAAGCAAAATGAGACGTCCTCTAACTTCCTCGATTCTGTCCTGCATGGTTCTAGGGCCTCAGAGCTTCCAAAATTTCACCTAAGCATCACATTACGAAGCGCACGTTACTATGGGTTCATATTCGTAAACGGAGTCGAATTCCGACAAACGAAACTAAAGATATTACGAGAAACATAACGAACAATATATCGACTTAAAGAGAATGATATTTATCTCCTCGATCTAAGAAAAGGAGAAGAGGATGATGTAGATATCGTTGATATGAACACAACAACGTACTCTGTAACAACATGATTTTTTTACTTTTGTTTAATCGGTTAAAAATATAATTATTTATATTTTTAATATGAGGGTTATAAAATGATTTTAAATAAAATAAAATCATTTTTATAATCTATTTCTATTATAGAGATTACGATAAAAGTTTGGGTTGAAATTTTAGACGGAACCCGGTCTACGTTTTCACTGACAGTAAGGTTTTACTGTGTAGAAACCCTAATTTTGAATCGTAAATGAAAAACTTAGAGTTTTTATTTAATTTCTAATAACTTGGATTATTTCGGAATTATTTCACTAAAAAGTGGAATAATAATTTATTTTCGGACGTTTTACTTAATCGGGTAAACGACGGAGTCGTATACGAGATTACTTGGACTGCTAGAGGAAAACTCTCAAGAATTTTAGCAAATTCTCAAGATTTCAAGAGTCAAATTTAGAAGGATAGTGGGTCCCACAAGTCATAATGATGTTGGGATGAAATGACCAAAATGCCCTTGACTTTGTTTTTAATTCCAACTAGGTCCTTAAGTGTGATTACTAATATAACCTTAATGAACAAAATTTTGGACCTTTAAGCCCTATTAATGAACGACCATATCTCCCCCAAATCAGCCAAAATTCATTCATTCCAACCTTCCATCCTCTTCTTCCACTTTCTCCACTTTTCTTTCTTTTTCTCCATAACCAAGTTCTTGAAGAAACTAAGTGATTTCTTGCTCATCTTCCATTTTAAAGAGGTAAACCTTGTTCCTCATCAAGAATAAACCATATGTTCTTCATTTATTTTCTTGATTTGAGTTCATATTCATATGGTTCCATTTTAGGGTTCATAGCTTTGAAAATCCATAGAAAATTGTAGAAAAATCATTTTAATGTGAAACCAATTTCTATGATCTAGTTATGATCACTATTTTCATCATCTAAGATCATGTGAGCAAAATCATTTTCCTTACTATTGTTTTGTACATGGCCGAATCTAAGTAGAAATGGCCAAATGAGGTTTTGTTCAATTTTTAACTTAGATGAGGTTATATCTAAACTATTTAAGGTTTCTATGCTTTTAATCCTCAACTAATCCTACGTTTTATCAAGTATTTTTCTATTCCAAGTATTAGATCTATTTCTTCAAATATTATGTAAATTTTTTTAGAAAAGTGTTTGATGAGTTATAACTATTGTTTTCATTCCTTTGATACTTAAACTTTTATCATTCAAGATATTGGATCCAAATAAATTTTATAACTTATTTTTGGTACTTATGACCGAAACCCTAACCTTAGAGGTTAGAGAATTTTGTTTTATATTTTTGACTTCTAGCAATTTATTCAAGCTTTCTAAGACCTAAGTATTTAGTATCCAAAAGATTGAGTTGAGAAAATAATCATAGCTTTATTTTGAATTCAAGTCCGAACCTAGCATTCCAATGGACCTAGTTGGATTTGTTTGATTAAAGTGTTGTTATGTTGTTTGGTTGAAGGTTAACTGATAAACGTGGTGTAGTAACGAAGATCGGGAAGTTCGTGAGTCCGGTGTTAGCTCAGGTGGGGGGAAAGAATCAATCTGCCATCAGAATCGATAAGTAGTATATTATATAATAATTGTGTAGGGCGACCTAAACCCTACTAGTAGTCGAGTAATTGACAAGACCAAAATCACGTTGGAAACTTTTTTGTAAAACCAATGGTGATTCGGGGATTGTATGTTTATCGACGTTAGGATGGTTTTATCTTATCTAAGATTGAGTGATTTTATTATTATTATTAAACTTAGATTATGTGTTGATTGTGATATGTTATGATGTTTGGATATTCTGTTGACTGATGTGTTATGCATGATCTGCCTGGTTTTAATATTGTGCTTAGTAGATTTTAAGCAAAGATATATGTTGATAGAGAGATAATTGTTTTGGGTGTGAGTATAATGGTGACTTAGAGATGCCTAACCTAAATGATTTATTTTAAAGAGGAGTTATGACATAGAATATGTGTTTAGGCTTTGATGGAAGGTTTAGGCTATATGATGTTGTTAATATGGGTTAGGAAGATTCATGTAGAGGCATTGATTCCTATGCTCTTTAGTCCTTGACGCATCGTTCTGAGTATTCTATAGTGGATAAGGGTATTACGGATGTTGGCACTACGGCATATGAGTTTGGTACTACGGCATGTGAGTTTGGCACTATGGCATATAGAGTTTGGCACTCAGGGAAATGGTGGTACACCGAGTTTCTGGAATTAAGATATTAACACCACATCGTCTGGCCTACTGATTGTGATGTCGGGTGTATAGATGACCACGTTCTCATAAAGGTTTAGATTGCGTGAGTTGAGGGTAGAGGATGATATCGTAACTGGAGGTTGATCGTTAGTTATATGTGTTGATTGTCTTTGACATTTATTATATTTTATACTATGATTCTTTTTTGCCTTATAATGATAGAACTGTTTCTTATCCCCTATATGTTCTCTGTTGTATTTTATTTATTATGTGATTGTACAAGAAGATCTGAGGAAGGAACCAGTTGCTGAGGAATTAGATGGAACTTCGTATGAATAAATTACTGGAAGACAAGCTGCGGATTCCAGCAATGTAATTTAGTGTATATGGCCAGTGTGTCTTTTAAAAGTATTTTATACGTTTCCGCTACGTATGTCTTTTGTCTAAAATGTATGCCTGTGAGGGATTCTACTGAAAGGAGACTCTCAATAGTATTTTGTAATATGATTGTAAAACTCATGTGCGTATGTACAACTTAACTATGGCGTGATGTATTAATTAATCAAAGTTTGTATGTTTAACAACTTAAGTTTTCATTTTTTACGTATTTCCACGCTAAGCGTGCAATTAGGAAATTAATTATTAAGGTTTAAATTTAATAAAACACCGGGGCACATCGGGGTGTCTCATACTCCGATTCACAACGGGATGCCAGAATAAGTCGTACTAGGTGCCGAGACCTTTTCTCTCTCTAGATTTTCTCTCTTTCTTACTATAGAACCTCTTTGATATGCTCTCAACCCTCAACTCTCGTTTCTACCTTCTGTCTTCTAATAAGTCACTGAAGCCTTTTTTATTTTGCTGGTTCACGCTGCCACGCTCAAGCGTGAGAAGGGCCACACTTGAGCGTGCCCACACTTGAGCCTGAGGATAGCCACACTTGAGCATGGAAGGGCAGGTACGCCACCGTGCATGCAACCAATCAGAATATGCCACGTCGGTCCTGATTGACACGTGGCAAGTAAAAGCATGACCCTTCTCTATTGACTTGGGTGCTTGAGCGTGGATACACCCACGCTCGAGCGCTGACTTCTGACAAAAAGTCAACTCTTTGCGTTCAGGGTCCATTCAACGTCCGATTGCGGTCAAATTTGATATATAGGCTCATTAGGACCTAATAAACAACATAAAACCATCAAAAAGGCCTAATCTCATCTCTAACTTCAAAATTCTTATTTCACATTCAGACGTCTCAAAGATGGAAATCGGAAAACCGTAGATTTGGTTCCTACGTTCAAACTCACTCGATAAGGCTGCGTACTTAACATACAAAGGTCTCTATATCTCAAACCACATCTCAAATGTATAATCCAAGTCCTAACCCTAATCGTCATACGTAAATCACACATGAAAAACCGGATGTTACAATTTGCAATAGTTTTGAAAATTATATCAAACATGAGTATACGACTGGGGTTTCAAGGATATAAATAACAGCCTAAAGATAGTTATGGCTCAAAAAATTTCTAAATCTAACTTGACTAATACAAAGTAAAATCATTGTCAGGAGGGTTCCTAAGGCCACGAGTTATGTGCAGGCAGGCCAACCACATATTGGAGTTTAGGCATTGCTTTAAATGAAATGATAAAACATGACCATAGAAGGAAACTTTAAGTATTTAGAATTTCTTCTTAAAAAACCTTAGCTTTGACATGCTTGAAAATATATGAGCTTAAACTTTTCAAGAGGCAAAAGATTAAGTACACAGATACTATAATGATGGCTCACTATGAATGAAGCAATGCTGAAAGTCATTAATAGGTAATATCCCTAGGTGAGTTTCAATAATCTTATAGAAATCATCATCAGTAGAATCTGAAAAGAGACAGTGAGAAATACACTTAACTATTTCATTATTGCAGTTACTTTGATCTACTTTTATTGTACTGAATCTTGAAAGAAAAAAAAATTGATGTAGTCCTGGGTTGATCTTCTAGCAGCACACATATGAGATATGACCTTTAACTTAATGACATTTTTTAAACCATTTTCTATCACATCCTGACCTCATGCAAAGTGGGGGAGCAAAGCGGATAATTGAATCATGTGTTGGCTTGGCAAGGACTCCTCTGTCCTTCAGTTTTTGGCATAAATCATAGGCTGATATAGGGGACAAATTTTTGCTGTTAACCTCCACTGCATTGAATAATCCTCTTCCCTTTACCTCTTTCGTATAGTTTGGCTATTGTCGTCGAACCTTAAGTAGCTGATGAGTAAGCTACTCTCCCAGTTGTAAAGATCTGTTAAATAGTAAGATAATAATAGCAGATATGAGAGAAATTCAAAGGAGATATAATAAAGGAACCAAATTAATAAACCATTCGCTGAAACTTTACAACTTTAACATTTGATTCAATGCTGATAACTTGATAAGCCAAGTTATAGATGGGATGGGATTATAAAATAAAAAAACTGAAAATTCTAATGTTTGGTTTATCTTCTAACTTAAGAATTTGAAGTACTTAGAACAATCCATTAACTTCTCTTCTCAGTTCTTATCCTTTTTCATGAATTATGTCTCCCAATCTCTATCAACATATGTCTATTTCAAGTACAAATGAGTTTTTCTTTTTGACAACCAATCCCACTAGAACATTTTCAACTTTTTCTATAGCTCTGGAGTAACTTGATATATAGGACTGAAAAATAGCAACAAATATTTTTCATTTCTTAAATCCAAAATTACTTGATTTTTTTTATTGTGTAAAGCATACATAAAAATGGGTAGGAAGACATGATATTATTTGTAATTTATTTTTACTGAAAGCCTTTATATATAAAGTTTGAAAGCTTACCAACCCATCTAGCATGCCTTTCTCAATATCAACTGTGATGAAATAACCATCTCTTTCATATTTAACATTAGTACATAGCTCACAGACCTGGACTGGTAAATGAAGAAATAGGAGTGAAAAGCTCTAGATATGTTAACAACAGGAATGGATAAAGAGAATATCAAAAACACTGCAACAGAAGCACGCTTGAAACGAAAATTAGTTGTGCATCAAAAACGCCTTAACAGAAGCATGATTTCAAGTCAAAATCAAAATCTCCAGAATCAACAAAATGATGGTGAAATCTTAAACCTAGGTGTTAATGTTATTTTCAATCGCTTGATTGCTTCCACATGATTTACTTACATTTTTCATGTGATGATTTTATTTCTCAGTCAATAATTTGTGGACACCCTCCATGTCTATGGGAATAGCTAGACCATCAAGAAGAATGAAAATTATAAATGACACACCTCTATCAGATATATCTTCTGTCATTCTGAATGGTATAGATCAAACTAATGCATCATCAAATAACATGGAGTGTTCGAGTTCAAATGCTTATACTCAGCCAAATAGTAATATCCTACGCACACAAACAAGAAAGACGGTTATTGATATTAATTCATTGGGTGTCAATCTCATGAGTAAATTTGCTGAGCTAACTCACAATTTGAATATTGGAGATGCTGGGATCAATGCTTACAATCACAGAACTTTAGTTCCAAATCTGACCTTTTCAATATCCAGACATCCTTTAAAACCAGTTAGACATATTATTAGAAACAACCAGTATGTATTACCTGAGGAGTCATAGATTCAGTCTACCACTTGTCTTAAGGCAGTTGAAGGTAATAACAATAAAGAACAGCTATTTATTTATTTTTTAATTAGATATGTGAATTCAATATTTTATATAGAATTTAGCTGCAACTATTTTCCTAATAAAAAGAATTGATTACGTGAATTTTTATGCTTAATTTTAGAGGATGATTCAAGTTCTAATGAAGACTATCTATGTGAAAATGTCTACTCTGAAGACATTGAGACGCATAATACAGGTGTAGCTTTGTCTAGATATAGACTTTTATTTAGATGTGAATTAAATATGATATATCGAATTTAGCACCTCCACTTTTCTGATTTGAAGAATTGATTACTTGATTTTCTATGCTTAATTTTAGAGGATGAATCAAGTTCCGACGAAGACAATCTATGTGAGAATGTCAATTCCCAAGACATTGGGTTGCTTAATACAGGTAATGTATACAAATTTATAAATAAATAAAAAATCACAACTAACTAACCCTTCATGCTTATCAATTGTTATTTTTTTAAGGATATGTTGATATTGGGGATCTGTCTTTGAATGTCAATATTGCGGTGCCTGTATGTGGTATGCAGAAAGAACTAGAAAGAATACAAAAACTTCAAATCCAAAGTTTCACCTTTGCTGTGGTGCAGGAAAGATTCAACTTCGACTTCTGAAAAATCCTCCTAATGTCCTCCAGCATCTCCTCTTTGGTCAAGAATTTTCAGAAGCATATCTGGTCCAATAACATGATGTTTGCCTTCACATCACCATGAGCAAAACTGGATAGATCATTTAACAATGGTCGAGGACCACCTTCTTTTAGAATACAAGGTCAATCATCTCACCTTATTGGTAGCCTGTTACCTATGCTTGGTCAAACTCCAAAGTTTGCACAACTTTACATTTATGACACCCAAAATGAGATACATAATAGGCTTGGAGGAATAAGGTGCATAATTCACATTCATGTTTATGATTTTGAATCATCATATACAAAATAATTAAATCTGAAACTTCAGCCATTATTATGTGACTAACAATTCTTTATATCTTTGACTACGTACAGAGGTTGAAACCATCCTGATCCACATATTGTGATTAAATTAAAGGATATGCTTGATAAGCATAATGTATTTGCTAAATCTTTTAGAATGGCTAAAGAGTGGTATGAAGCTACACAACTACATTATCTAAGGTTAAAACTCATTTATGATAGAACTACTGATGGTAGAATATATAACTTACCCACTGTTTCTGAAGTGGTCACTCTAATTGTTGGTGATGTTGACACTGCTTCAAAGAGAGATATCATACTTGAGAGACAAAGGGGCAAACTAAAAAGAATAAATGAGTTGCATCGAGGCTATTTAGAGCTGATGTGAAGCATAGAGATGTAAATGGCTCCAAAAAAAAAAAAAAAGGAATAGCGTTACCATAAAAGAGTTCTTTTGTTTTAGACTCCAGGCCAGAAAACATGAAGCACAGACATTGTTGAGATCACAGAGACTTTTTCAAGAATTTGTAGTCGATGGGTATACCATGATGGAGTCTGCAAGATTAGCTTATATCAAGACTCATCAAAAGTAGTTAAGAGTGGATAAATACAATAGTTTGCACCACTCTCATGATCAAAATCAAACTCAGGCATCAAATAGAAGAAAACGGAATTTATTACCTTCTAGTTTTGTTGGAGGGCAAAGATACATGGATCAATTATATTTTGATGGGATGGAAATATGCAGTTTTGTTGGATTTCCTGATCTATTTTTGACCTTCACATGTAATCCAAACTGGCCAGAAATACAAAGAGTGCTGAGACCAATGCATTTGAAAGCACAAGATCGTCCTGATGTAGTCACAAGAGTCTTCAAAATTAAGTTTGATAAGCTTTTAAAAGACTTGAAGAAGAATGAGATCTTTGGCAAAGTACTTGCATGTATGCTAATTTCTTCGTTTGATTTATTTGTTCCTATCATTAAATTTTTAGTATCCAAATCAACATATATGTTAACTCTCAATTTTCTTTGTGCAGATATATACATAATTGAATTCCAGAAAAGAGGTCTGCCCCATGCACACATACTTATATTCTTGCATCCTTTAAGCAAGTACCCAACTGGTGAAGATATTGATAGAATTATTTCAGCTGAAATACCAGATCAAAACCAAGACAAAGATTTGTATGAGTGTGTCAAAACTCACATGATGAATGGTCCTTGTGGCTCGACAAACAAAGGATCGCCATGTATGAAAGATGGAAAATGCTCTAAATACTATCCTAAACATTTCCAAGCCTCAACTATAGTAGATCAAGATGGTTATCCCGTATACAGGAGAAGGGACAATGGAAATGTTATTGAGAAAAATGGTATATTTCTTGACAATCCTCATGTCGTCCCCTACAATCCAGAGCTTTTATTGAAATATCAAGCACATCTTAATATTGAGTGGTGCAATCATTGTACTTCAATTAATTACTTGTTTAAGTACATCCATAAAGGATATGATCGAATTACAATTTGCTATTGTTCCCACACAAAATGAAGATGGATCTCAGACCGAGGTAATTGATGAAGTCAAACAATATCTTGATCGCAGGTACATCTCACCATGTGAGGCATGTAGGAGGATTTTTTTTCATTTCCAATTCATGGGAGGACACATGCTATTGAGAGATTATACTTCCATCTTCCAAATGAATAGTCTGTTGTTTTTAATGATGATTAGGATATTGATTCCTTACTTTCTAACCCAAGTGTAAAAGAATCAATGTTTACCTCATGGTTGCAAGCGAACAAGAAATACGACGAAGGTAAAAATATTACTTATGCACAGTTTGTTTCAAAGTTTGTCTATATCCCTAGCCAAAGATATTGGAAACCAAGGAAACAAGGTTATAATATTAGGAGGCTTATTTGGGTTCCTCCAACCACTGGTGAATTGTTTTACCTGAGAATGATGCTTTATGTGGCTAAAGGACCATGTAGCTTTGAAGACATTTGGCGGTATACAATATCCAACTTTTAGAGAGGCATGCTTTGCAATGGGCCTTCTTGAAGATGATAGAGAATATATTGAAGCTATTAAAGAAGCCAATGAATGGGGCCCAGGCCATTATTTAAGAAAATTATTTGTGACAATGCTTATCTCCAATAGCATTAATAGGTCAGAGCATGTGTGGGAGGAAACATGGCAATGCTTAGTAGATGGTATTCTGTATGAGCAAAGAAAGTTATCCAACATTCAAGGTGCACGTTCAAATTTCCTTTGTTTTTAGACTTACAACATAGTGATGAAGAATTGCAAAATTTAGCACTCATACAAATTGAAGAATTATTGCAATCAGACAGAAAAAGTCTTAAGAATTATCCATCCATGCCATATCCAAAAGGGACCATAACAAGTCAATTGGGAAATAGATTGATCTATGCAGAGTGTGATTATGATATACATCATTTGAATGATCAGTTCCAAACTTTATTATGTACTCTTACATGTAATGTAATCAATTACTTTGACTCAATTTTAATATCCAATCATTTAATTTATTAATATCATTTTCAATCTTATATCTTTGCACAATCAAATATTTATTGAACTATTCATTGATACAGATGAGCAAACCAGTATATTTGAGACAATAATGAAAGCTGTGAATGACCAGCATGGTGGCATGTTTTTTCTATATGGTTATGGTGGTACTGGTAAAACTTTTATATGGAAAACATTAGCGTCTGCATTGCGTTCACAATGCCATACTGTCTTAACCGTAGCATCAAGTAGGATAGCATCTTTATTTTTGCCCGGCGGAAGAACGACACACTCAAGATTTGTTGTCCCTGTTCCTACATTGTAAAATTCAACTTGCAATATTCATCAAGGAAGTGAACTTGCTGAGCTGTTAAAGGTTACAAAGCTAATAATTTGGGATGAAGCTCCAATGACGCATAAGTTTTGCTTTGAGGCTTTAGATAGAACTCTCAAAGATATTATGAGTTTTTCTCACCATGCAGATTCTCCATTTGGAGGAAAAGTCGTGTTTGGTGGAGACTTTAGACAAATTCTCTCAGTCATCCCAAGAATAAGCCGTTCTGACATAATCAATGCTACAATCAATTCTTCATACATTTAGGAATATTGTCATGTATTGACACTCACAAAAAATATGCGTCTACAAAATGATGCAAACAACACAAATGCAGAAGACCTTAGACAATTTTCAGAGTGGCTACTAAATGTAGGAGATGGAAAAATATCTGAGCCAAATGATGGTTATGCATCAATAGTAATTCCTAATGAATTTTTGATCACTGATTTCAATGATCCCATAGAAGCTATAGTTCAAGGCACATATCCTAATTTAGTGCAAAAATACAAGAATGAAGACTTCTTGCAATCCAGAGCTATTTTGGCATCGACTATTGAAACTGTTGATGACATAAATGATTATGTTCATTCATTGATCCCAGGTGATGAAAGGGAGTATCTAAGCTCAGATTCTATTGACGGTCGGGTGCAATTGAAAATTCAGCCTTTGAGGCACTTGCTCCTGAATTCTTAAACAAACTAAGAACATCAGGTCTTCCTAATCATAGGATCAAATTAAAAATTGGTACTCCAGTAATGTTGTTGAGGAATTTTGATTAATCTGAAGGTCTGTGCAATGGGACTAGATTAATAGTTACAAGATTGACAAGTCATGTTATTGAAGCAAAGATCATCTCTGGAAAGAACATCGGGAATCTAATTTACATTCCTCGGATGTCTTTGTTGAAATGGCACAAAACCACACTAGAAGGGGTTGAATAGTGTTTTCAAAAATCAGAGTTTGGAAGCACAAAACAAATTCAGATCAGATAAGACGCTTAAAGATAGATGCCTTATTAACAAACTGAATAGCAACTATTTCACACACCCGAGTTAGTTAAACAATTAGGAAAATAAACTGAGTAAGTAAAAAGGAATAAGGTAGGAGTATACTCAGAGATTTATCCTGGTTCACCCACAACCTTAAGGCTACGTCCAGTCCTTGGCTTAACCAAGAATTTGCACTCTAACTGATCAAGGTTACAGACGAGTATTATTTGCACACCTAGCCTCTCCAGGCTCAACCACAAGTATTATTTGCACATCTAGCCTCTTCAGGCTCAACAAGTATTCTAGAATCAAGCCTCTTCAGGCTCAAAGAGTAATGAGAGTGTTTTGAAGCACAGCTTCAAAGTTACAAAGCAATTTAACCAATCTTTAAAAACGCTACGAAGAGTGAATCTGCGTTTGGAGCTTTGTGAGTTGTAGATGAGTTCTTCTTCAAGTGATTTTCAGAGTGTGAAGAAGATGTTTGAGTGATGAGACCTTTCGGTTTTTTGGCTTTTGATGAGTATTCACTAGTACAGGAAGTGTTTTTCAGTTTTTAACTTTTTACGTCTTTTCATAACTGACATTAAAAAACATTTTTAACGTCAATTGATTACATAAATGATGTTAAAAGTACACTTTTAACATCAGTTATTTAATTTAACTGACGTTAAAAGTGTCACTTATAATGTCAGTTGTGTAGAACAACTGACGTTATAAGTGATTTTAAAATAAAAAAAAAATTCTTACAACGTCAGTTGTCTTAAACAACTAGCGTTAATGTTCAGAATATACAAAATAAGCATATTACAAAATTTACACATACACTCAAATTTAGCCAAAAAGGACCTCATTAAAACCTTATGATGCAAAACCCTCCTTAGAGATAAAAACACCATTAAGGAAAAAGAGTACCCTTAAATTTTATCAAAAAAAAGAAAATAAATACAAAGAATCAATGGGGGGATAAAAAACCCAAACCCAATGATAGAAAAAACATAACTAAAAATTTCTAAGTATTTAAAACATAACTAAAAGTTTCTAAGTATTTTCTAACTTCTTCAGCATAGTGGCTTTTGATGAGTATTGATCTTTTTTGTAATATCAGATGAGTTCTTCAGTTTTGCTTGCACATCACTCTCTCTGTTCTTCAGTCTTCGACTCCTTCTATTTATACTTGACCATAAAAGATCCGTTGAGATGTAGTCGAAGGTCTTAAGTCTTTGTTATCCTCAAGATAGCCGTTCTCATTTGATAATAAATATTTTGAAGAACATTGGAGATTCCTTGTTGACATCTGAATAGAGCAGATAAGCTTTTCTAGTTTTGGGCAGCGTTCTTTCCTTATTTGTGTAATGCTTAGAAAGGTTCATATAAAGTAACTTTTCCTTTGCTTTCATAAGAAAAGTCTCTTCCTGCTGTAATCTCCTTTTGTCCCTTCTTCTTTCCAAATCTCGAATGGAGACAAAAGAATATATTTAATCAAGCTAATTTTAAGCATAATTAAACTCTATCTCAAATTCTATTCTGAAAAATTCAAAAATGAATTCTCCTTGATTTTGGAGAGCTTTCCTTCAAAGTTATTTATGTGGTTCAGTAGAACATATTTTTGGTTCAGAGCATCACTCCTTCTAAAGTCGAGATAGTTGATACCAAATAAGCCTTGATAGGTTGGTCTGACATAGTGCGGATATTTGTCAAAGACTTAGACGCATGTTGAGGTAATCCTTGATTATGTTTTGATCTGTAATCTTGGTCTAAATCTACTTTCAACTTTATTCAAAAGATATTGCAGGTGGTCTCTGAGAGTTGGTAATACATGACTTCAGTTGTTCTTGAACATCATCATTCTCTTGACATAGTGGAGCTTGCGATTTTTCTTCCTTTCATTGGCATACTGGTTGACTAAGTACTTTCTTGCTTTCAGTTGCAGTTGTGGTAGATGCTTTGAATAAGTTCCATGATCATTTTGTTTGAAAACTGTAAACACGATTTCATCTTGACTATTGAATATGTGAATTGTGGCTTGAATCATACTTCAGACGCATAATCCTAACAATCTTGGATAAGAGTATTGCTGATACATTTCTTTCCTTATACTTGCTTATCAAGAGATAATTTCTTTTGCTTTAGCTTTCAGTGATGATGACAGTCCTTGATGGTTTGCTTTGATACTGCTACTTGCTGATCTTCTTCATAGCTTGATAAGTTTGACAGATACTGATGCTACAGTAAGACAAGCTTCAGACGCATCGTTCTACAGATGTTTGTATGCAAGCATTTGATTTCCTCATAGTCTTTTGATGACTTGATCTACTTAAGATAGAAAATCTTGTTTTGTACATCTCACGTAGATTGTTAGCAATATTCAAATGGTTCAATGTAAAATCAAATACTTAATGTTTGTGTTCATCTAAACCCTAAGAAGCAACAGGGGTAAAGCTAGACGTCTAACATAGTCAGACAGATTGAGGCTTAACATTCTCCCCATTTTGATGTTGACAAACATTTCATATGATTTTATATTGAACATAAAGGATATCAATATAAGCACGGATATAAAAGCTCTAAGGTTTTGAAAAGCTCAAACTCCAAGTTTTGAAAATCTCCCTCTAAACTTATGTTGTTTCTATTAATGCTTATTGTTCTCATGTTTGCTTTCTTAATTGCTAATTTCAATCTTTCTCCATTATTTATTTCATTCCTTATCTCCCTTTTACTACTTCCTTTCCTTTTATCTAATTCCTTCTCCCCATTTTGACATCATAAAAAGAAAAGTACTTTGGTACTTTGGGGAGTGATAGATTATAGTTAGCACAACGATTGATCATATAAGATAAGACATTCATACAAAAGTGAGATATAAGTGAAACTAACAGACAATTCACAATCATCACAGCATAATCAATCATTTATACTTAAAAACATAGGTTTAGAAATAAGATAGGCAATAGAAAATCATAAGGGTGAGATAAAGGAGAGTTCAAAAGATAGGCTCATAGATGAGCATTGTCAACCATTAACACAACCAAAGATAAATGAGTCCTCAAAGATGGCTCAAAAATATAACCAACCAAAACATAAGTTAAAAAGAATCATCATTGAAAGATTGGTTAATTCATTTTCTCAAGTAATTTGTGTAAGAGAGTCACAACTTGCTTCATCTCTTGACGCATTCCTCTTAGTTCGGCTCTTGCTACAGGGTCACTGGCCACTGTAGGGTTCTGCTCAGCTTCTGGTTCTTCTTGCTGATTTGCTTACTGCTCGAACTGAGGGATTTCCACTTCCATAGGTAACACTGGAACTTCGGGAATGAGAGGGACTTCAATCAAAGTTTCATCATATTGCATTGCTTCTTGGTAATTGTCATACCAAGGCAAAAGTAAAATAGTTGAAGGTATTTCAGACAGCACAGATAGGGTAGACAAACTTGTTTCAGAAGTCTTAGAAGGCAATGCTTCTTCCATTATAGCTTCAGGACATGCAACCAACAAATTTGTTGTTTCTTCTTCAGAAGTATTAAACAGAGATGGGACAGAGACTTGTGAGACTTGATCATGGAGTTCACTATCAAACAGACTTGGCTAAAAAGAAATAGCTAACATCTAAGATGGGTTTTCAAAGAGGGCAGGGACAGAGTTTCTTGAAACTTGAAAGATGTTGAACAGAGAGCATATGAAGAAATGTAGAGAGGTCAGATAAGCAAACTAATCCAAGTGAGGGAGATTTCCTAATGCAGAATTTTCATTCAGAGAGGTCCTACACCATTGATTTACTTTATCAACCAAAGATGGTGTCACAATGGTATAGAATAGACTTTCAGTTGATCTGGATGGAGGGAGAGGTTCCTCCTCATCCTCATATATGATAGAATCCTCAAGTCAGGTGATGAAATTTCTAGGGCCAGCAAATATAATATAGAAAGTGTTTTTGAACAAAGACACTCTTCTACCAGATACAACCGTAAATAAGTAAATTCTGTAGAAAGAGTAAAGGGGTAAAGGTTGTGAGGGACCAACATACCCAAAATGCTGTAAGGCAACAAAAGCAATCCTACCAGCTTGAGTGGGGGTCTTCCATTTGTGATATTCTGTCAAACCAGACACGGATGACTGAGCATCCATTTGACCCTTCAGATCTTCCAGGAGAACTGCTACATCTCTTGAAGACCATTCTTTCCTTTTAATATTCCTTAAGATATCTTCTCTTTGTCCATCTTCCAAAATGAATCTTGGAATAGGAACATGTGTATCATTTGCAATGAACTTTCTTGCCTTATTTTTCTTCTTCTTTACCATAACAGCCTTAAATTTTCTTCAGAAACCTCACTAATTGTCCTTCTTGGTTAAGGTGAGATATATTGAACTGGTCTGTATCTCATATACCAGCCATTTTTATATTTCTCCCAGTTCTGGTCAAACTCAAACATCCTCCTTTGTTTTTCTTGTTCAGATTCTTCATCATCCACTACTTCTATTTCTATTTCATCTTCTTGTTCTTCTTCTTCTTCTTCTTGTAGTCTTAGGAAGGAGATAACGAGTAAACTTACTTTCGAAGTTCTTATCTCCAAAAAGAGTTAGGTTTACTTCCACCTTATCTTCGTAGTCCTCCTAGTCATCTGACATCTCCGTTCCTTCTTGAGCACAACCCGTTGCTCGAGTGACATCTCAGATGTCGAACCGGTATCTAGCTGCCCTTACGTTTCCAACTACGCTGAAAAGTTGTCCATGCCTAGCCGAGGCAGAGGTTTTCCAGAACTTTTTGACAATGTGGGGATAGATGTTTTCCCTTATCGAAAAGAAGTTCACCCATCTTGCGGATTCTAACTCTGGCAAAACGCCCAAGCCTGCTGCTTTTATTTCATCGAACTAAACAACGATTTCAACGAGAATCCTTTTGATGTCTGTTTCTTCCATGTAAGCGAAGGTAGAAGGGTTTGCTGAAGAGGTTGAGGCCATTTTGGGTAGAAAGCAATGAGAGACTTAGGGCAAAGAGCAAGAGAAAAGGTGAAGACTTTGGAGAGAGATGAATCCGAAGTTGAAAGGTTTGTATGTGAGGGAGGTTTACAAAAAGGTACACTACATTTATGATGTGACAGTTGGAGAGAGAAACTTAGCCACGAGAATGAACCGTTTCATCGTTATCTTCCCACATTAATTACTTGAGAGAATATTTAAATTAATTATGTCTTTCTCAACATTTAAAAGAGGGATCACGTCATATCATACTGTTACTTATTCAACAGATGAATTTTATAGATAAGTATGTAGATACTATTTTAGGAATAAGATTTTAAATACTTACCTGGACTTACTACCTTGTCGCTGTATTTCTTCTCCTTGAGATATCACTTTTTAATTTGGAGGCTTTGGAATGTACACTCACTTATGACTGTGAGTGGTACGAGTCCATTTTCCAATCAGTATCAAGGGTGTTGTTTGGGCGAGTCTTCAATCCTCACTCATACGAGTTGAGGATTGATCCTCCACTTGAAAAATGACCGACACATGAAGTAGCCGGTAAACATTGGACCATTTTCGAATTTTTTATTATGTTAATCAGCCGGTTCCTTGGTCCTTTGGCCGATTCCTTGGTCCCTATACGTAAAAAGTATCAATTTGGTTCCTATATGTGACACTAGTTTTTAATTTTGTCTCTCTTCGCTTAATTGGCCCCTATATATAAGATGACCAAATTACAAATTATTGTCACATGTAGGGACCAATTCAACAAAAAAAAATGAAATCGGTCCCTACATGTGACAATTATTTTCAATTTGGTCCCTATATGTGATAATAATTTGTAATTTGGTCCCTCTTAAATAGGGACCAATTAGCGGTGAGGACCAAATTGAAAATCAGTGTCACGTGTAGGGACCAAATTGATAACTTTTTACGTATAGAGACCAAATTAAAAATCAGTGTCACGTATAGGGACCAAAAGATTACTTTAACCTTAATTAAATATTAAATAAACATTGGCAAAATAAAAGGTACAAAAAGTGAGTGGCTGTCCTAATTTTTACAAGGGAGTTACTACGATTCCCTTGGAAAAATGGAGGGTTTGATACTGTGTCTATTATTTTAATTTTTTTTTCTCTCTCTTTTTTTAATACTTAGTTTTGATATGATCAGATTGGTACCACTCTATTAATTATGAAAATGTTTAACTTCTTCATAATTTTGGGGTAGTAATTTATAAATAATATTCAGGGCCACTGAATAATTGATATCCATGTTCATATACAGATATGCTTATAGATTCATCTTCTATGTTACTCATATTTTATTTTTTACATATAAAGATAGATCTTTTACTTGATTAGTTAATTTAATAATATCATTTTCTTCATTAGTTCTTTCTAGTTCTGCCGGAAGAATAATTGCTCTTGGGATTGATTCGGTCTCAAGTATTATTGGTCTATTTATTAAGGTTCCTAATTCTGTTATTTCATTTTTCTTATGATAATAAATCTTTCATATATCTTCAAGGATGTGGCTATGGTGCACCACCCACTACACTACCCATGTGACAAATTTTGGGCCAATCAAATTGCCACATAGGTTGGTTAAAATTTCAAACTTTATAGTTGTATTATACTGTAGTCAAACTATATGAATACAGTATATTGTAGTATAGTATATGTACTCTTTGTATTCACAAATTTAACCCATATTAAAATAATGTTTTTTGATTAAAAAAACTGATTATATTACAAAATATTATTGACAACGAACATTATTTTAATTCATATTAAAATATTATTTTTTAATATAATCGGTTTTTTTAATCAAAAACATTATTTTAATATGGGTTAAATTTGTGAATACAAAGAGTACATATACTATACTACAATATATTGTATTTATATATTTGACTACAGTAGAAATACAACTAGAAAGTTTGAAATTTTGACCAACCCATGTGGCAATTTGATTGATCCAAAATTTACCATATATGAGTGGTGTAGTGGGTGCATGATACAAAATATGGGTGGTACACGTGCACACAAAAATACTATACCAGCTATATTGTTTGCCGGTTTCCAGACCTCCCACATTAAACATTAACCTTCAGTAACCGGTTCCTATAATTCCAATCTCCACCGTCCATATTAAATAACCATATATCTACGGTCATAAAATGCTGATGATGCAAACTCACCGCTTGGCAATGAGGATTTAAGACAGCGCCGTGTTGTTTTCTTTGTTCTGCTCAACAAATCTACAAGAGCGATTCTAAGGTGTTTTGGTACCCAGACCTTCTTGGTCCACTCTTGTTAGGTGTTCTAGTATGTGAGAACTTGACTTTTCTTTTGTGAAAGTACTTGGATGTGATATGTCCAGATTTACCACAAAAAGTACATGATTTGTCAAAAAAAAAGATTTAATAGATGTGACACCCTGCTACCCCGTATATTATAAAGCATTTAAAGGACAAAGATATAAAAACAAATTATGCATATATTGAAGTAAATTAAAACCTTTGTCCATTGGTAGAAAGGTCCCACATGAACGAGTTCTCAAACGCGGAAAATAAATCAAGTTTAAAACAAATAAAACATAAAAAGCCCAACCCCGATGTCACAATTCAGAGCTGGTACAATCGTTCCGGAAAATATCCTCAGAATACAAGTGAACAAACTAACTAACAAGAAAGGCCCTAACTATGAGTGGTGGCTCCTCAGAGTCACTCCTCTCCAGGCTGCTCGTCATCATCTGCAAGATGTTAATCAGGCCAAACAAATAAACAGAAAGAGGGGAGTAAGAATCATATAAACATATACAGCATGGAGATAGGAAGCAAGGTAAAACAAACAGCATGGCAACATCATAGGCATACATCAACATATATATATATATATATATATATATATATATATATATGTATGTATCAGCATCCAACAACATCATGTCAACCAAGTATGCTATGCAGTACAATGCAACAACTACTCCGCTACTCTATTATGCATGTGGATCCAAACTAACTCAGGATGAACAACTTTGGAGTTAAATATCCACATTGGGAATCTACCCAACACCGGGGAACTACCCCTAGGATAGCCAACGCATCAAACCAACGAATGCCTCTTCACGGGGGCGCACAATCACCAAACCTTGGGTAACCTACCGTGGATGACCAGACCGCCGTACTCTCGGGCGACCTCCCCTATGTTGAACGTCCACCAACAACAACATCTCCAATGATGCATGAGCATAACAACAAACAACGGGCAACCGTCACCTCCCTCGCTTGGGCCATTAAATACCCAAGACTTCAGCGGAATCGACTGCAACACATTAGACTTCAGCGGAATCGACCACAACACCTTAGGCCCAACCGGGTCAAGGCCCTCTTGGAGCAAACTCTCAGCTACAAAGCTACAACATTAACAACACCTCGACCAATAAGCATCGAGGGCACCTTGGCCAATAAGCACCAAGGTTATCAACTTAATAGCGTGCGGTAGCCCAACGGGTACCAGCTTACCAAACTCAACATCTCACCATCCCATCTTCTTAATCATCTTTGTTAATCGTTATCCGAGTTATCTAAACTGAGTCATTTATGTCATCAACATGTTATTGGGAAGATTGGGGTCAAAAGCCCCTATTAAGCCTTTAATTCCATCTCTGTCTATTAAGGGAGCACTGGCGTGCTTGTCCTCTGCACGGCCGTGTTGGTCATATAAGTGAAGCACGGTCATGCTTCCATTCATGCACGATCGTGCTCATCAGCACGGTCGTAAACATCTGCACGGTCGTTCTCCTTGTCTTGCACTACCATACATAACGCACGACCACTTTTCCAGAATTGAACTGGGAGCACATGCATGCTCCCTGTCAACAAGACCGTGATTAATGCACAACAATGTTGTTTTGGGCAGAGACTGCAGTCCAATTGTTAGCCAATTAATTTAGGATTAAGTTCATTAATCCTAGGTCAGTTAACAACATATATTAAGGCTTAAACTTCAACATCAGGAATCAACTAATATTCAACATTATCATGCCAATAATCATCGTCAACGCAACATCATGTTCATATTAAAACAACCAACATAAACGTCAAGAACATAATATGAACATAAGAAATATAAACAACATATTAACAACCAAGATCATGTTATCATCATTAATCCAATCCACATATTAATCATGTATTCATACATATCAAACCGGGGTTATGGGAACCCTTTTACCTTACACTACCCTGAATGCCCATGAATACACTACCCTTCTCCCCATACCTGGATTAGAGGTAGCTCTAACAAAACACCAAACAGCAAACCGGTTCCTTCCCTTCGAGCCGCTCAACCCCAAATCAAGCCTTGGAACAACACAAACATAAACCATCAGTTTCCAATTCTAAACGAGAAAAGGAAACACGAAAGGGAAAGACTTTACCTCTATATATCAAGCTCGGATGGAACAGGGCTTCCCAAAGGTCTCCAATACTCAAAAAGCTAAAATATTTTGATGGAAATAGGGAATGAAACAATGTCAACCGCAATAGGATTAGCAGCCAACACAGATGGGTTAAAAATGCAGCCCTTGGTTTTTGTACCAAGATATATAGACTGTGCATGAAGCATGGCCATACACCCCTCAAGCACGGTCGTGTTGGACTTAGCGTCAGCGAGAAGCGGGCCGCACGGAAGCACGGTCATGCTTACTAACAAGCACGGTCGTGCTTGAGACTCAACTGGTCACAAGACACGTGGCCAAGCATGGGCGTGTTGGACATAAGCACGGCCGTGGTTAAGTACCAGAAAGTGATTTTTAAGCCAAAAATCCCACTTAGCCCATAGCCGACAACTCTAACTTATTAAAACGAGCTTAAACAACCAAACAAGTTTAAGATAGGCACTTAACGAAAAGCAGGGTGTTACTATTCCATCCCCCTTATAAAAATTTCGTCCTCGAAATTTCTACGTACCTCAAGCGAAAAGATGCTGGTATGCCTCCATCATCTTGCTCTCTAGCTCCTAGGTAGCACTTTCCTCAGGTTCCCCAAACCAAACCACTTTAACCAAAGGAATTTCCTTGCCTCATAGCTGCTTCACCCTCCTATCCTTGACTTGAAGGGGTAACACCTCAAACGTTAAGTTTTCTCTGTATTGCGTCGGGTACTATCACGTGACTAGGGTCATGGATATACTTTGAGTTGAGGCACGTGAAAAACATTATGGAGATTTGACAAGAACGGTGGCAAGGCTATTTGGTAGGCTAATTTGCCGACTCTTTTGAGGATTTGGTAAGGACCAATGAACCTCGGAGTAAGTTTCCTCGCCTTCATTACTCTACCAACCCCAGTTGTCGGGGTAACTCTCAAGAATACATGATCGCCTTCCTCCTTTTATCATGATAGCTCTTTTGCCTACTCAGTGCAACTCTCATCTTTTCCTGAACCAACCTGATATTTTCTGTTGTTTCCTGGACTATCTCTGGCCCTAGCACCACACTATCACTAGGTTCACTCCAACACAAAGGTGTCCTACATCTCCTCCCATACAGAGCCTTATAAGTAGCCATCCCAATGCTGGAATGGAAACTGTTGTTGTAGGTGAACTCTATCAGGGGCAAAAACTTGTCCCAACTACCTGACTGTTCTAACACACAAGCCCTCAACAAGTCCTCTAAGGACTGGATGGTCCGTTCAAACTGCCCATCAGTCTGTCGATGGTAAGCTGAACTAAGCCTAAGCTTTGTCCCTAAAGCATGCTGCAAACTCTCCCAAAACATAGAGGTAAACCTCGGGCCTCTATCTGATACTATGCTAGAAGGTACACCATGAAGCCTAACTATCTCTTTGATGTACAGCTTGGCTAACTTCTCTACAGGACACTCCATGTTCATCGGGATGAAATGAGCAGACTTGGTCAGTCTATCCACCACAACCTAAATAGCCTCAAAACCAGCTGGAGTCGTAGGGAGTTCAGACACAAAATCCATAGAGATGCTATCCCATTTCCATTCTAGGATACTCAAGGGCTGCAACTTACTTGAAGGCTTGTGGTATTTTATCTTGGCCTTCTCACAAACTAGGCACGCATACACAAACTCGGCTACATCATTTTTCATCCTAGGCCACCAAAATATCCTCTTAAGGCCCTGATACATTTTAGTGGCATCTGGGTGCACACTCAAACCACTCCTATGTCCTTCCTCAAGGACCGACTTCCTAAGCTCAGGAACATCAGGTATGCACATTCTATCCTTAAACCTCAAGACGCCATCACTTCCATCCTTTAAGCTAAGGTCTCTACCCTGAGCGAGCAACTCTCCCTGGTCCAAGAAACACTTGTCTAACTTCTGACCCTTTCTAAAATTATCCATCAAGATGTTCGTAACCCTCAAGGTACCAAGCCTAATACTCTTAGGGGTAAACTCACAAGCTAGACTAAGGTCTCTAAACTCCTCTATTAGATCCATCTCCCTAACCATCAAAGCGGACACATGAAGGGTTTTCCTACTCAAGGCATCGGCCACCACATTGGCCTTTCTTGGGTGATAGGTCAGCTCGAAGTCATAATCCTTTGAGAACTCCATCCACCTACGCTGCCTCATATTCAGCTCCTTCTGATCAAAGAGATACCACAAACTCTTGTGATCACTAACAACCTCAAACCTCGCTTCATACAGGTAATACTTCCAGATCTTTAAGGCAAATACCACAGCTCCTAGCTCTAGGTCATGGGTAGGGTAGTTCTTCTCATGGGGTTTCAACTGCCTAGAAACATAAGCGACTACCTTACCATTCTGCATCAACACACCACCTAACCCTTGCTTTGAAGCATCGCAGTAAACTATGAAGGGTTCACTAGGATCTGGAAAAACTAACACTGGTGCTGATGTCAACCTATTCTTAAGGGTTTGGAAACTCTCTTCACACTTAGAGTCCCACACAAACAACTGTCCCTTTTTGGTGAGACGGGTTAAGGGTAAAGCTATCTCAGAGAAACCTTCTATGAACTGTCTATAGTACCCGACTAACCCCAAGAAACTCCTAATATCGGTCACAAACTTTGGCGCTTCCCACTGGAGCACCGTCTCAACCTTAACCGGGTCCACAGCTATGCCACCCTTAGAGATGACATGTCTTAAGAAGCTCACTTCCTCTAACCAGAACTCACACTTAGACAAGTTAGCATATAACTGCTTTTCCTTAAGGGTCTGCAAGACAACCCTCAGGTGTCCTCATGTTCCTCCTTGGTCTTAGAGTACACTAAGATGTCATCTATAAACACCACCACAAACTTATCCAATAAGGGTGGAAGGTCTTGTTCATGTAGTCCATGAAGACCGCAGGAGTATTGGTCACACCAAAGGGCATAACCAAGTACTCATAGTGACCACATCGCGTCCTAAACGCTGTCTTCGGGATGTTCTCAGACTTAACCAGAATTTGATGGTACCCTGACCTCAAATCTATCTTAGAAAAGACGCAAGTGCCCATCAACTGGTTCATGAGATCATCAATCCTAGGGAAGGGATACCGATTCTTTATGGTCACCTTGTTGAGTTGTCGATAGTCGACGCACAACCTCATACTACCATCCTTCTTTTTCACCAACAACACAGGTGCTCCCCACGGAGACACACTAGGCCTAATGAACTGCTTCTTCATCAGGTCCTCTAACTGTTCCTTCAACTTAGAAATCTCTAGAGGAGACATTCTATAGGATGCTATGGAGATTGGCTCGGTGCCACGCACTAAGTCTATGGCAAACTCAACATATCTCTCTGGGGGCAAGTTATAAACATCCCCCGGGACCACTTCAGGAAAATATCACACAATCGGCACGCTGGCGACATCATGTACACCTGGGCTTCGTCTTTCATTGAAGCTTGAACTTAGCTGGCAGAGAGAAAGTCTGGATTCTTAGACTCCGTTGGAGTTCCAAAAATCAGGGTCTTGTCAAAACAGTTCAAAAGGAGATTGTTGGAAGATAACCAGTCCATGCCAAGATTAATATCAAGGTCTTTTAGAGGCAATCATACAAGATCGGCAACAAAGGTTTTATCATTTATGACTATATGACAGTTCTTGCATGCATAAGATATGGAAACAGGTTTATTTGTAGGTGTAGAAACAAACAAATCATACTCAAGAAAAGAAACAGGTAAACCAAGACTCTTGACCGTATCATGCGATATGAATGAGTGAGTAGCACCCGAATCATACAATACAGTTAATTGAGTCTCCTCAAAAAAACATGTACCTTGGATCAAGTCATTAGACACGGAGGCTTCAGCTCCACTAAGAGTAAAGACTCTTCCAGTGGTCTTCAATCTGTTGGCCTGGGACTTCTAATTCTTTCTAGCGCTGGGAAACTCGACCTTGGCTCCTTCACACTCGCGGCTGATATGACCTGACTTGCCACACCTGAAGCAAATCACAGCTGATTCCTTGCACTAGGATGAGTAATGATTCGGTGCTCCGCACTTACCACACTTCATAGTCCTGGGGGCATTAGAAAACCCACCCCTGAATCTATCCTGCTGAAACTGTGACTTCTTGCCACTCTGTTTGAAGTCCTTGCCGGTCAGAGCATACCGCTGCTTGCTCTTGTCTCTCTGATCAGTCCTCTTGCCGCTCTGAATATCTGACCCCTTGGTAACTCTGAACTGACTAGCATCCTCATATATCCAGCATTTGTTGACCAAAATCGGGAAAACTCTAATCTCCTGAGCTGATGGCATGCTTAATCTCTGGTCAGAGTCCAGCTTCAAACTTCGCACATGTTACCTTAAAAATAGATGTCTTTAAGCTTTTTCAAGTATACACAAATGCCTCAGGTAATATAGAACTTTAGTTCAGATATCGTTCCCACGGGGATTATAATAATGCAATAAACTCCAATTCAGATTATATATTCTAATAGTTAGGATTAGTAACCAAAACAGAGTAGATGAGCAATTAAAGATAAATTAAGCTTTATAGTGAAAGCTGGAATGTTCAGAAAATAGAGAAAGATCAAGTTGTCAAATATGAATAAAAACAGCTTTAGGTATGCTACAACATAAATCCTGCTTAGCCTATGTTATGCTCTGACTATGCTCTAGCATCTAGCTCCAGGAAACTAAAGTTTGTTTTCCAACAATATAGGGTCAGGTTCATTAACTTTGTTCTATTCTTAGATTCAGATTATTACACCACCCTCTAATTCAAGCACGTTCCAACTAGCTTAGGGACATGATAGCTATTCCTAGCCTATTCAGCGTCACTTAATTTTCCAATTAATGACTTAACCCCTATCTTTTATCAAGTTCCCACTTACTTAATTCTTCCAAATCAAGCAAGCTAAATATTCAATCAAGTTGATCACTCTTAATTAAGTAACATTAAATGCGTGATAAAAGAAGACGCAAAACACAGTCATCACATAACTCAACTAAACACTCATTATATTAGCATACCCAAAGCTTAAAGAGTTTAGCTCAAAATGAGTTTACAAAGAGCAAACATAAGAAATAAATAAGAAACCGTTACAGTGGGAGAAGAAATGCAAAACTGAGTAGCGGCTAATGGAAGGAGAAAACCAGCATAGCTCTCAAGAAAAGACAAGACAATGTGTAATAAAAATTCAAGTGTCCTCACTAGGGTTTGCAAATGCTTTTATAGTACACAAAACCCTATTCTCTTTCATTCCATTTTGGGCCAACTACCAAAAGTATTAATAAAATAACCCTAGCCCAAGTTCCTAAAGATGTGGGGCAGCTGATCCTAGGCGCGTGTGCTTCCTTAAAAGTGACAGCGCCAACACCCTTAAGGAGAGAGGAAAGGTGTCCTTGTCAGCTTTTGTCCTTTAGTGCAGTTCTACTGGAAGGTAGCCCTTGCTGCAACAACCAAGTTCTTATATCCCAACGCTTCAGCCATGGTCCAGCAAGCTTTCTGCATATACAGACACAGTTTTTAGACAATGATAGAGCAATCAAGAGCAAATGGCTACTATTCACTAAACTTAACACAAATATTTACAAACTAACATTTTCTAACAAAAACAAAACACAAAACCAAAAAGATAGCAAAAATCCATAGTAAAAAGGATCTAAATAACTCTTCATTCAAAGAGTTATCAACGCACTTGGAGCGATCATCTGTCTCGTGCTGATAAGGAGTGTAGTACCTTGCCAGCTCCTTAAACTTGGATGCATACTCGCCAACTAACAACGAACCATGCCACAAGGACAAGAACTCCATCTCTTTCTTATCCTTGATATCTGCTGGAAAGTACTTCTCCGGAAAACTCTGCCTGAACAAAGCCCATGTATATGTTGTGCCCTCATCCTGCATCCTCTGCCTGCTGTTGTCCCACCAATGCTCAGTCTCCTCGGTCAACATGAAGGTAGAAAAGATGAGCTTCTGCTGATCATTTCAATCCACCGCTCGGAAGATCTTCTCAGTTTCCCTCAACCACAGCAAAGCCCCTTCCGGATCATACGCTCCTTTGAACGAAGGAGGGTTGTTCCTTTGGAACTTATCCAGTCCCTGGAACTCAACTGGCCCACCATTGTTGTTGTTATGGTTGACCTGACCAATAGCATTGACGAGAGGTGCCAATGCCCTACAATCACCTGATTTTTGCATCCCCTACTTGCCATTAGTTCCTGTACACGTCCAACACAACTCTTAGATACAAAAACTTAAGCAGGTAAAAGCGATAGGCAATCAAACTTAATTAAAGCATCATTGTATATAACAAGTATAGACAATTCAAACAAGAGCACACAGCAGACTCACAACAGACTCATACCACGACCTGATAGGACAGACCAGCTCTGATACCACTAAATGTGACACCCTGCTACCCCGCATATTGTAAATCATTTAAAGGACAAAGATATAAAAACAAATCATGCATATACTGAAATAAATTAAAACCTTTGTCTATGGGTAGAAAGATCCCACATGAACGAGTTCTTGAACGCGGAAGATAAATCAAGTTTAAAACAAATAAAACATAAAACATGAACAACCAAACCCCGATGTCACAATTCAGATCTGGTACAGCCGTTTCTGAAAATATCCTCGGAATACAACTGAACAAACTAACTAATAAGAAAGGCCCTAACTATGAGTGGTGGCTCCTCAGAGTCACTCCTCTCCGGGCTGCTCAACATCCTCTGCAAGATGTCAATCAGGCCAAACAAACAAACAGAAAGAGGGGAGTAAGAATCATGTAAACATATACAGCATGGAGATAGGAAGCAAGGTAAAACAAACAGCACGGAAACATCATTGGCATACATCAACATATATATATATATATATATATATATATATATATATATATATATATATATATATATATATATATATATATATATATATCTGTATCAACATCCTACAATATCTTGTCAACCAAGTATGTTATGTAGTGCAATGCAACAACTACTCCGCTACTCCATTATGCATGTGGGTCCAAACTAACTCAGGATGAACAACTTCGGAGTTAAATACCCAACGCCGGGGAATCTACCCTTAGAATAGCCAATGCATCAAACCAACGAATTCCTCGTCATGGGGGAGCACGGTCACCAAACCTTGGGTGACCTACCGTGGGTGGCCAGATCGTCGTACTCTCTGATGACCTCCCCTATGTCGATCGTTGATAAGCCTTCGGCTTATCTAGTTTTATAACTAGATGGACTGTGGTTTTTTTTCCACTAGTTTAGATCAGTAGTTACGAATCCTTTTCTCTTTGGAGCTGCATCTCCCTTTTTCTTTTTATTTTACGATGGTGATTATGTCCGATTGTTTGTCTATGAGCATGAGGAACTAATCCCCTCGTCCGAGGGATCAATGAAGCCACCCATGGCGGTGTAGATTCGATGTGATGTATGTCTTTCTCCCTTGTCTCAATTTATGTTTTCCAATTCTGATTTGATTGCGTTGATCATATGTGTTGCGTGATTGACTAGTTAAACGTGTTGAGGCTGAGAGGCGATTCGCGTTTTAGAACTTGAATTGGGATCACTAATCGAATATTACACGAGAGTGAGTAGGAGATTAGTGCAACCTTATAGGGAACAAGAATTAATAGAATTCGAGATTAGGATTATGAGACCTAGTAAGTAATTAATCCAATCATCGAATACGTCCTATTGAGCACGAGAGTGGATATAGGAGAAATTGGGGGTCCCGGTTGACATCGTAATTGAACTTAGGGAGGAATTCATCATCACTTGGGTATGCATATTGGGTAGGTGGATTTGTGACCTTGGATATTTTAAATTTCAGATTTTTAGTTAATTATTTTATTAAATTTGTTAATTGAATTTTTGATCCTATTTTCTCTCTCTCTCAACCACCTTCTGTAACTTGACCAACGTATCGGATTTCCCGCGGATTAGTCGAATTGGTAGCCCAATCCCTGAGTTCGACCTCGGTAATTACTTACCGTGTTTATTTTATTACTTGCGACGACCCGGTACACTTGCCGGCGTCACAACAAGTTTTTGGCGCCGTTGCCGGGGATTGGCACAACCAATTTTCCTAATTTTAGGGAAGTTTGATTATTTGGTTAAGTTATTTTTATTTTTATTTTTATTTTTATTTTACTATTATCTCTCTCTACTTCCTTGATTCCACTTGGTCTTGCCTTGTTTTGTATGCGAGGTACACGAGGGAATGCTTCCGGGATGCGAATATTGTAATGGAGACCATGACACTTGGGGCTGTCCTTTCTACTACTCTCAAGAATATGTGGACTCATACCATAATTTCTATGACAGCGTGCCCCAGGACAACTATCAGAGTCAGAATCAGTATTGGGGTTATATGAGTAGAGACCATCCGGATTTCACTTGGAGTAATGATGGCGGTGGTCTAGCCTGGCAGCCACAACCTCAACAAAATTGGCAACAACAACCTCAACAGAATTGGCAGCCACAACCTTGGGAGTTGGCTCTTGAGAGGATAAATGCGGCAATTGATAAGATGGCCCAACAATAACAACCTTGGGAGTTGGCTCTTGAGAGGACAAATGCGGCAATTGATAAGACAAGTGCGGCAATTGATAAGATGGCCACATCATTTGAGAAGGCGAATGCGGCAGTAGAGAAGTTGGGTCGGTTCGTAGAGCAACAAAATGAGCGTCTAACAGGCACGTTCCCAGGTGATACCAAGAACAACCCTAAGGACCAATGCGAAGCCATAACAACTAGAAGCAATAGGGTGTGGGAATCTGACTGGGATGCAACTAGTTCTCAGGAAGTTGAGGAAGAACTACCACATGTTGAGGAAGAGCAATTTAAGGAAGAGGAATTGACAAGTGACATGGCCCCGGAACAACCACATGTTGAGGAAGAGCAACCTAAGGAAGAGGAGTTGACAAGTGACAAGGCACCGGAGCAAGGGGGTAGAGTTGAAAATGAAGATAAATTGGTAGTGGACTACACCATGCTTGCCAAGCAACCTGAAATTACTGCATTGGATAAATATGTTGGCTTGCATGCATGTGTGGACATTGGTAAGTTAGACCCTCCCACTCGTCTGACACACTTCCTCGAGAAAACACCATTTGACCCGAGAGGAAGTGAGTTCATAATTACAGAGGTCAATGGAGTTTTCACACTCAGACAAGATGGAATCATGAATAGAGTCGTATTGCTCCTGCGAGGGCCAATTCACAAACCATGGGATCCGGGTGGAAGGTCTCATGTGATGCGCACCTCTTGGCCCTTGTACCACAGGCTATGGGATCCGGGTGGATGCGACTTGAGTCAGGCTCGGGATGTTAAACAAGCGCTACTTGGGAGGCAACCCAAGCTAGGTATCCCTCTCTTCTCCTAACTTTTGTTTTGTTTTGTTTTTATTTTTGTTTTTGTTTGTCACTCTTGAATAATTTGAGAAGATCAAGAGTTTGTGTATGAATAGTGTGTCGGCAAGCTTGTTGGATTTTGATTAAATTGAGCATAGATTGATTGCATGAATTATTTTGACCATTGATGATTTCCCCCTAGGTTCTGAAATTAGAAAAATTGATCCCCATGTGAAAAATTGAAAATTGAACTTTGAGAATTTTATTGTGATTACTTGATTTATGATAAGTTTGGGGTGAGGGGGTGCACACACTAGGAATTGTATCTCGGTCAAACAATTTGCAAAATGTCCAGGTGAGGATTTGAGCCTCCAACTCTGTTTTTGAATGTGTGAATCACTGTTAAGGTGCACTTTCCCGAATTTGCTTGAATCTCTTTATGGTTTGCATGTTTATTTGTTGCATCAAATGATTTAGGCAATTTTCTTTGAATAACTACTTGGCCTAAAAAGAACCATCCCGAATGCATGTTCCCTAGTTAGCCACATTGAGCCTAATTAGCCTATTGTTTCTTGATGACCCTATACTACAAGCCGAAAATCTGAAAAAACCATGTTAACCCGATCTTAGGATTAGGAGAGCATGGAAGTGAGCAAGAGAAGGGTTGTGAGAAAACTAAGTTTGGGGTGGCTACAAGGAGATATGTCATTTTGGGGTGAGAAAAAGAAAAATAAAGGTTGAAACCCAAGGCAATAAAAAAAAAGAAAAAAAAAGGAAAAAAAATATATTCAAAATAAATTGCCAAAAGAAAAGGGGCAAATCAAAAGATTAGCAAGGAAAAAGGCTGTAGTCACCCGAGACAAAATGAAAAATGAAAAAAGGAATTTGAGTGGAATATGTGTAAAAAGGTTCATGCTCTCTTAGTTCCTAGGGACTTAAGCCTAGTATCCTTGAATATCCTACCCACAGCCAGGCCCCATTACAACCTTTAAAAAGACCTTCTGATGTTGCATGCATGTTTTCGTGGGAACCATTTTTGAGATGAAAATCAAATTCATGGGAAGTGCTCTTGGAATGTGAAGTTGAGTGAAAAGTTGATAGCCTAGACAAATTTGAGCGAATGGGTGAAATTTTACATACCCTTGTGAGGAAGGCAGTTGTTTGAAATTGGTGATCTTCCTTTTGTGTGTAACCCTGATCCTCAACTTAGACTAATGATTGCATGAATGATGAAGTTCTCAATTGTTTAAAGTAAATGAATGTGGGGATTACATTGATGTAGGGGGGGGGGGGGAGATCATTGGAGAAAAACTGTTTTGATTGCATGAAATTTGTGCGAAATCGATTGACTCCTTTAGGCTTGCCAAGTCTTGAGTCGTTTTTGAGTTTTAGCTTGCTTGGGGACAAGCAAGGTTTAAGTTTGGGGTGTTTTGATAAGCCTTCGGCTTATCTAGTTTTATAACTAGATGGACTGTGGTTTTTGTGCAAATTATTCGAGTTCAATCTCGTTTTTGCCCAAATTTGGCCTTGTTTTGTTCCTAAGTTGGACTTTGACTCGTTTTGCGTCTTTTGTGTAGTTTTTAGCTTATTTTGGATAGAATTATGCTTTTGGTTGCTTTTGGTGTTTTCAGGTCAAGAAGCTCCGGGAGTCAAGGAAAGCCAAGAAGCAGTGGAAAAAGCACTTCTGGAGATACTCGCCTCGCGAGTGGATGCTCGCCTCGCGAGCCTGAACATCAGATAAAGCAGCAACAGTCATCACTCTGGTTCGCCCCGCGAATATTCTGCTCGCCTCGCGAATCATGAAGACCTGGAAGTCAGAGACCATCACGGCCTAGCCGTGATGAAGGTCACAGCCTAGAATTGAATCTCGCCCCGCGAAAGCATCTCGCCACGCGAGAGTTTGAAGACACTGGAAGACAGAGACAATCACGGCCTTGCCGTGATGAATGTCACGGCTGTGACAGATTGAAGTTGGAAGACTCGCCCCGCGAACGCACCCTCGCCTCGCGAAAATCCAAATTTGAAAGCGCGCCAACACTAAAATTCGCCTCGCGAAGGAGTGCTCGCCCCGCGATCGGGCAAGATTCAGAATCCTTATTTAAAGGCTGTTCAGATCAGAATAAAGGGGAGGTTTTTTTTCCACTAGTTTAGATCAGTAGTTACGAATCCTTTTCTCTTTGGAGCTGCGTCTCCCTTTTTCTTTTTATTTTACGATGGTGATTATGTCCGATTGTTTATCTATGAGCATGATGAACTAATCCCCTCGTCCGAGGGATCAATGAAGCCACCCATGGCGGTGTAGATTCGATGTGATGTATGTCTTTCTCCCTTGTCTCAATTTATGTTTTCCAATTCTGATTTGATTGCGTTGATCATATGTGTTGCGTGATTGACTAGTTAAACGTGTTCAGGCTGAGAGGCGATTCGCGTTTTAGAACTTGAATTGGGATCACTAATCGAATATTACACGAGAGTGAGTAGGAGATTAGTGCAACCTTATAGGGAACAAGAATTAATAGAATTCGAGATTAGGATTATGAGACCTAGTAAGTAATTAATCCAATCATCGAATACGTCCTATTGAGCACGAGAGTGGATATAGGAGAAATTGGGGGTCCCGGTTGACATCGTAATTGAACTTAGGGAGGAATTCATCATCACTTGGGTATGCATATTGGGTAGGTGGATTTGTGACCTTGGATATTTTAAATTTCAGATTTTTAGTTACTTATTTTATTAAATTTGTTAATTGAATTTTTGATCCTATTTTCTCTCTCTCAACCACCTTCTGTAACTTGACCAATGTATCGGATTTCCCGCGGATTAGTCGAATTGGTAGCCCAATCCCTGAGTTCGACCTCGGTAATTACTTACCGTGTTTATTTTATTACTTGCGACGACCCGGTACACTTGCCAGCGTCACAACAATCGTCCACCAACAACAACATCTCCAATGATGCAGAAGCATAACAACAAACAACGGACAACCGCCACCTCCCTCGTTTGGGCCACTAAGCATCCAAGACTTCAGCGAAATCGACCGCAACACCGTAGGCCCAACCAGGTCAAGGCCCCCTTGGAGCAAACTCTCAGCTACCATGGTACAACATTAACAGCACCTCGACCAATAAGCATCTAGGGCACCTTGGTCAATAAGCACCAAGGTTATCAACTTAACAGCGTGTGGTAACCCAACGGGTACCGGCTTACCAAACTCAACATCTCATCATTGTTAATCGTTATCCGAGTTATCTAAACTGA
Source organism: Sophora flavescens (assembly GCA_030762895.1). Classification (NCBI taxonomy): domain Eukaryota; kingdom Viridiplantae; phylum Streptophyta; class Magnoliopsida; order Fabales; family Fabaceae; genus Sophora; species Sophora flavescens. The sequence goes on along the minus strand of CM061063.1, from coordinate 123,396,024 downwards.
GTCATTTATGTCATCAGCATGTTATTGGGAAAATTGGGGTTAAAAGCCCCTATTAAACCTTTAATTCCATCTCTGTCTGTTAGGGGAGCACGGGCGTGCTTGTTCCTTGCAAGGCCGTGCATAATGCGTGGCCACTTTTCCAGAATTGAACTGGGACACGGGCGTGCTCCCTGTCATCATGGCCGTGCTTAATGCACATCAATGTTGTTCTAGACAGAAACTATAGTCCAATTCTTAGCCAATTAATTTGGGATAGGTTCATTAATCCTAGGTCAGGTAACAGCATATTTTAAGGCTTAACCTTCAACTTCAGGAATCAAACTCATTGATGAATTATCTGAATTTTGTAGGGACAATGGGATAGCTAGACATAAGACTGTGAGACATACTCCTCAACAAAATGGCCTAGAAGAAAGAATGAATAGGACCATTTGGAAAGGGTTAGATGTATGATGGCAAATGGCAATCTCAGCAAGTCTTTTTGGGGAGAAGCAGTGCAAATTGCATGCTATCTGATAAATAGAGGTCCCACAGCAACTATTGGTTTCAAAAATCTTGAGCAATTACGGAATGGTAAAGCTCCAAGTTAAGAAAATCTCGGGATTTTCGGGTGCACATTATATATTCACACAAATGAAGGAAAGCTTGAACCAAGATCAAAGAAAGGGATATTTTTAGGATATCCAGAAGGTGTCAAAGGCTACAAAGTCCGATTGACAGGTCAAGGTGGAGGAAAGGCAGTGGTGAGCAGGGATGTCATCTTTCAAGAGCAAGACATGCTAGGAAAGAATGAAGAAGAAGCACCAATATCACCTCAACCTAATAAACCTGATCACAGTTCCATTGGAGGTGGAGGAAAATGCTGAAAATCAGTCACAGGGTATACCTCAGCAGATCACAGAAGATAGTCCAATTGGAACTGATAATCTCTCATATAATCTTGTCAGTGATAGAGAGAGGAGACAAATCAGGCCACCTCAGAGATTTGGTTATGCATACCTCATAGCATATGCCTTAAACATGGGGATTGATGACCAAGGCAGTGATCCAATCAATTACAAGGATGCAGTTTATGGCTCAGTTGTTACTAGATGTGTGATGTAAGTCCTTATTGTTCAGTTGGTTAGTTAGTTACATTGGGAGCTATGTAACTGTCAGTTTTCTGTTATAACTGACTGAGGGGGGATAAGGCTTAGGATCTTGTATATATGCTATGGCTAGGTGCATTGATTGGCACAGATTCTATTTTGTACAGAAAATAGAGTGTGGGAGGTATTATTCATGTATATCAAAGCAATAGTGCAAGTGAGGAGAGAGTGTGAGACCCATACCTATAACATTGTAATTGAATTCTGCTATTGGAGGAATAACATCAACTACAATGTGGATATAGGGGCTGGTTTTGTTGTGCCCTGAACCACGATAACATTGTGTGTCATCTTCTTTTACTTTCTTGCTCTGTTGTTCCACAAACCTTCTTCTTCTTCAATTAATCATTACATTCAAACTGTGCAAAGATTACAAAAATTATATTTACCCAATCTTGCTTGAGGTCTTGATGCTTGAAACTTTGATACTCCTAACTTATTTATGTCTTTCTTTACTAGCCTTTGAGTACCAGCATGCTTGTAAATTATATTTTATTCTTGTCCTACATGCTTATGGTTAGTGTTTGTCAATCATCAAAACATAATCTAATATATACTTACATACTCCCTCTTTTTTATGATGATAAACCTTACCCTTCTTACCTGAGTAATGTGTTTATCAGAGTGTACTTGCAGCATGTATGGCTGGAAAGGATCTTCCCCTTTCTAAAGAACATTACTCAAAGAAAGGGTTAATAAAATATATTTACTTATCCCCCCCCCCCCCCCCTAATTTTATTTGCAAATGGGATTGAGGATAGATTTAACCTTAGTTTTCCCTTTATGATAGGGAATATCATTTAAGGATTAGGAAAATGAAACAATAATATTGTCAATCATGTTATACAGAGTTGCAGTGCATATTAAATAAAGAATCCCCTCTCGTGCAAAATAAAATAAAGAATCCCCTGTTTACAATGTCATCAAATAACAAATAGTTCATATTTTAAATTCTCCTCCTTAGACATGCAATTGTATGCACTCATACTCCCCATTTGGAAAACAATTATTTCTCCCCGTTTTAAAAATAATTTTGCAAATACTTCAAATTCATGGACAAGTAACATGTTTATCATATAGTGTTCATCAAACTTGGAATATGATCACATGTTTGCAATACAATTCATATTACATAAAAAAGAGACATAATCATGTGCTAACCATAATATTCAAAATTTTATTAAGCACACATGATTTCTTCCTTTATTTGTATCCCTTATTTTAAGGCATATAGAAACGCATATTTTTATATCTCAATTTCATCGGTTTTGCAAGAGAACTAACATAAGAGGGAAATACATTTGCTACCTTGGATTTTGCTCTAAAGGGGGTACCTTTCCTTACCCATTGCATCTTTGTTTGAGTGTCAACCTTTATGAGTGCTATATTTTTCTCTTGATAAGCTTTCATAAAGAAGACTCTGAAATGGCATAAAACAACATTAGATGGGGGGTTGAATAGTGTTTTTGTATATCGGAGTTTTCTAAAAACAAAGCAAGATTCGGTGCAAATAAGACGCTTTTGACAGACGTCTGTTTTGACAGACTGAGTTTCTTAAAGGCATCTATTTAACACTTCCCAAAATATTAGTAACAGAAGATAAACGACTGTAAATAAAGTAAAGAGTAAGGGAAGATATTACACATAGTATTATCCTGGTTCACCCACAAACTTTCGGCTACATATATCCAGTCCTTGCTTCACCAAGTTTTATCACTATAACTGATCAAGGTTACAGACGAGTATAATTTGCACACCTACAGAAAGTATTCTTTCAATAAGCCTCTTCTGGCTCAAGGAGTTTGAGAGATGTTTGAAGCACAAATTCAGTATTACAAAGATGCAATTCAACCACAATAACACTTCAAAGAGTGAATAATGATTTTGTGATCAAGTATATTGCAGATCGGTGTCTTCTCTAGATGATTTGTAATTTGGAGAGAAGATTGATCAGAGTGTGAGAGCTTTCAGCTTTTGTTTTTCTTAGAAAGAATGGTTTTCCCTTGATTATGAATATGTCTCTCGTAAGTCTCTTGTGAATATCTTATCTCTGATTCTTGCTGTGTTTCAGCCTTCGGCTTCCTTCATAGTTATACTTGTCCATAAATAGATCCGTTGAAGCATGATTAGGGATCTTTTCTTTATCTTCTGGACATAGAATGACCGTTATGAGTTGGCATTAAATTTTTGAGATGTTGGAGATTCTTTGTTGACCACAGAGCTTAACAAAGATGCTTTTCTACTCGGGCAGAGTTTCTTTCCTCATTTGTGCAACACTTAGAAAAGCTCAGAGAAATGTGTTTTCACTTAATTGCACAAAAAGAGAGTTGCAGCAGTGCCTTTATCTTTTTTCCTTTCTGCACTCGATAGAATACAAGGGACAAACTATTATACTCATTCAAATATTTGATTCCTTTCTTCGTTGATACTCTTCCATTCAGTTTCCCAAGCATTTTCTTCATATGATTTCTTCTCTTTGAACATTGCCTCAATAAGAGAAAATATATCCTCGTGCTCAAAAGCTTATTTATTTCATGTCTTCAAAAACAAGTGATATGGCTTTGAACATATTTGATTGCTATGTAAATTCTAACATGAGCTAAGTTGTTAAGTCATAATGCGTCTGATTCGTCATGCGTCTGACTCACACTCATGTGGCCCTTGTGTGTTTTGATGAACTCAAACAATATGTAGTCGATTTTACATTGAACCATATGAATATTGCTAACCATCTACTTGGGTTGTGTAGTCAAAGCTTTATATCACAGAAGGTCAAGTTAATGAAAGATTATGAAAAAATCAAAAGATTGCACACAAACGTTTGGAGTACAATGTGTCTAAAGTCTGGAGTGCAATGCGTCTGAAGCATTAGTATCTTCTAAATATGTCAAGATGAACAAGATACATCAAGCTGCAGTCTCAAAGAAAACCATCATGGATTGTCATTATCACTGAAGCATGAAGTTAAAGCAAAAGTTATCTTATCATGAGCAAATATTGAAGTAAACTCCTTCATTTATGACTGTCAGGATTATGCGTCTGAAGAATGACTCAAGATGTATCTCATATCTCAGACTCAATTCAATACAAGATCGTGTCTTCAAATCTCAATCAACTAGTTGGGTTCAGGTCACATTCAAGGAACTATTTGAAAGCAAGAAAGGATGTGTCTTGCCTGTGCTACTGGAAGCTAAAAGAAAAGAACTTACTCAGTCATAAGCAAAAGAACAGAATCAAGCATATTCTTATGGAAGATTTCCAACTTAGTTGACCATGCTAAAGACCAATGAAGCATGAAGCAATCAGTCAAAATAATGATCAAGCTATTCAAGGATTACAGATATTATCTTCTAAGGAAAGATGAAATAAGATTTGGATCAAGATTACAGACCAAAACATAATCGAAGAATATCTCAACATATGTCCGAGTCTCTGACATTATATCATAGTATGTCATACCAACCCGTCAAAGACTTATTTTGATATCAACTATATCACTCCAAGAGGTCGCAACACTCATATCAATACTAAGTGCTAACTGAATCAAAAAGAGCATTTTGATGGAAACCGCTCCAAAGCCAAAAGGAAATTCATTTTGAATTTCAAGAATAGTTTTTGAGTTAAAGATTAATTAAACTTGAAATAATTTTAATTAAATATTCTTGTCTCCAATCGAGATCTGAAAAAGAAGAAAAGACAAAAGGAGATTACAGCAGAAAAACTTTCCTTGTGAAAGCAAAGGAAAAGTTACCTTATCTGAACTTTTCTAAATGTTACACAAATAAGGAAAGAATGCTGCCCAAGACCAGAAAGCGTATCAGCCCTGCTCATAAATCACAAAGGAATCTCCAACGTTCTTCAAATCATTTATTGTCAAGTCAGAACGGCTATTTTGTGGAAGAACAAGACCGAAGAACTTCAACCTCTTTCAACGGATCTTTTCATGGTCAAGTATAAATTTAAGAAGTTGAAGACTGAAGAACAAGTTGCATATACAGAGCAAATATAGAAGACGAACATAGAGAGATATACACATACGCTTATACAACAAAAATCAATCGGAAGAAATTCCTTTGATATCACAAAGAGATCAATACTCATCAAGCTAAAAGCTCTTGTCTCCAAAATATCTTCTTCACCCTCTGAAATATTCTTTTGAAGAAGAACATCTGCAACTCACCAAGCTCCAAATTCACATTCACTCTCTGTAGTGCTTATTTGGTTGAATTGCTTTGTTACCTTGAAGCTTCTGCTTCATTCCAACTCCTACTGTTTGTAGAGCCTATAGAGGCTTGAAGAAATAATACTTAGTTGGGCCTGAGGAGGCTAGGTGTGCAAACAATACTTGTGGTTGAGCCTGGAGAGGCTAGGTGTGCAAACAATACTCGCCTGCAACATTGATCAGTTATAGTGGAAAATCTTGGTTAAGCCAAGGATTGGACGTAGCCCCAAGGTTGAGGGTCAACCAGGATAAATTTGAGTATACTCTTTCCCAATCCTTATTTATTTACTCAATTTAATTTTCTTATCGTTTTTACTAACCTAGTTAAAATATTTGCAACTCAGTTTGTACAATAAGTTGTGTGTTAAAGCGTCTTACTCATTTTGAATCGGTTTTTTTTGCTTCAAACTCTGATTTTTGAAAACACTATTCAACCCCTTTCTAGTGTTGTTTGTGTCATTTCAGTTGGTATCAGAGCTCAGCCTTATGTACAATCAGGGTACATATCTTGGTAAACCACCCATGTTTAGTGGAAAAGACTATAAGTACTGGAAGAGTAAGATGAGGCTGTTCATAGAATCAATTGATCTAGATCTATGGGAAATCATATCTCAAGGTCCTTATAATCCAACTGATGAAAATGGAAATGTTGTTCCAAGAAGCAGATGGACATCAGAACACAAAAGATTGGTGCAACTTAATGCAAAAGTAAAATATCTCCTTGTATGTTCTCTTAGCAGGTCTGAATATGATAAAATCAGTAGCTGTGAAACTGCACAAGATATTTGGATCAGACTTGAAGAACTGTACGATGAAGATGTTGTTGTCAAAGAAACATCTAAAGAAGTATCTATCAACAATGCTGATAAACTTCCATCAACTAGTATTTCAAAGGAGCAATTGTCTCAAAATGATGATGAAGATGAAGAAGTCTCTGAAGCAACCAGAAAGATGAGAAAATTTTGGAATAAAATAAGAACTTAGAAAGCAGCTATCAGAACAGCTGGTGATAGAATTCCACCTCTCAAAAAGATGATCACTTGGGAGGATCTGGACAAAGAATCAGATGAAGAGTTTAAATGCCTACTTGGAGACACTGACTCAGAATATGAGGTAAATTCTGAATTTGAGGATTTACAAGATGCCTATCATGAACTTCTCAGTGAATCCAACTGTATTCTTGATAATTTCAAAGAACTTAAGAAAAAGTATGTGAAGCTCACTAAGGAGCATGAACAGAAAAATCTTAAGGTTGATGAACTAATCTTAGAAAATTGTAGACTTAAGACATAAATGCTTAAAGTTGAGATCATTACTGAAACACCACCATCTGAAGAAGTTGTCCAACTTCAATAGAAGGTTGAAGAGCTCACTAATGATCTTGCTAGATTTGTCAATGGAAAGAATAATCTAATGAAATTTCTAGGAAGTCGACGATCTAATTTTGACAAAACTAGTACTGGTTACATTGAAGAGAATCATGATAAAGTATCTGATAAACTCTCATATAATATTTCATATTAAACCCTCTTTTAATATATCATGTACTTTTTGTGGCAAATCTGGACATATTACATCCAAGTGCTTTCAAAAGAGAAAAGCCAAGTCTTCACAGACTAAAACACCTAACAAAAATGGACCCAAAAAGGTCTGGGTAACAAAGCACCTTATAATTCCTCTTGCATATTTATTAAATAGATCAAAGAAGACATCTTTGATAGAAATTGGAAAATGGATTCTTACTACTCATAATTTCAAGAGAGTATATATTCCAAAGCCTCCAAGTTGAATAAAGAGCAAAGGGAGAGAACACACGAGGTCTTTCATTTTTGACAAATCACTTACAAGTAAGTATTCAAGAAATATTATTAATATTATGAATGATTGTGTGATTGTTTGATTTAATGCGTCTGCTAGTTTAAGAAACGTCTGAAATGACGTGGACCCTACTTAAAAACTGAGAAAGACACAATTAATTCAAAAAACTTCTCGAGCAATTAAGTTGGAGTTAACGAGGAAACGTTTCATTCCCTTCAGTTAGTTTCTCTCTCCTCACTTTAGTGCATTTAATGCAAAATGCTTTTAGTAAATCCCCTTGCACAAAATCTTTCACCTTCAGACTCATCTCTTCATTCCTTCTCTCTCACAAAAACTTTCAACCTTGTGCCCTCCTTCTGCCATAATCTCCTTTCACCTTCAACCATCTTCAACAATGGTGTCAGGAAGATCAACAAACCCTTCAGTCTTTCCAAATATGGATAAAACAGAAGCCAAAAGGATTCTCGTAGAACATGCAGTAACGTTTGAAGAAATCAAAGCGGCTGGGTTGGATGTTTTGCCTGAACTAGAGTTTGTCGGATGGGTGAACTTTTTCACTATAAGAGAAAATGTTTATCCTCACGTTGTTAAAGAGTTCTGGAAAAGCTCTGCATCTTCAAGGCATGCGCCACTGTTCAGTGTAGCGGGAAATATAAATGCAGTAAGACATCGGTTTGACATCCGTGACATAGTTCGAGCAACTGGATGTGCTCGGGAAGGAACTGGAATGTCAGATGATTGGGAACAGTTTGAAGATAAGGAAGAAGTAAATCTCACCTTGTTTAGAGATAAGTTTATTGAAAGTAAGTTAGCTCGCTATCTCCATTCAAAAGCTAGGCTCTTGCATATTATATTAACTAGATGCGTAACCCCCAGAAAAGGCTTTCTGAATATTGTATCTAAGGCTAATAAGTATGCTTTATTTCGACTTCTCAATTCTAGAAAAGTTGATATAAATGATCTCATTTTCAACCACATGATTAAGAATGCTAGTGGAAAAACTTGTTACCCCTATGCCATGATGTTGACAAGATTCTTGAGAAATAAAGGAATTGTGTTAACTTCTGAAGTTTGGAATGAGATACCTGCTATCTCAGTACAAATCTGTCTCTGAAGAAACCCCCACAAGACTCAGATAATGATGAACCCTTGAGTTCACTCTTGAAAAGAAAAAGTGAAGAAATTTCAGTGTCGAAGAAGAAGAAGAAAAAAGAAAACCAAAGAGACTGAGAACAGATAAAACCTCAGTTACTGTGGTATCTGAATTAGTGGCTGGCTTGTCTGATTGTTTCAACAAAAAGAAAATATTATCTAGAAAAATAAAAGGAGGAAGTGTTGGAAAGGAAGAAGGAAGAGTAAGCAAAGGTATTAGGATTTGTGAACCAGAAGCTGGGATGATTATTCAGGAACAAAATCAAGAACAAGAAGAAGTACAAGAAGAAAGGGAACAAGAACTGGTTGGAAGATTGATGGAGGAATCTAAGAATGAAAAAGAAATAAGAATACTTGATTTTGAGTAAAATTGGGAAAAATACAAGAATGGCTGGTGCATGAGATATAGACCCTCTGAAGGCACTTCACCAAAACCTGTAACAACAATTGGTGAACTATCTGAAAAAGATTTGGAAGCCCTTCAAGCCCTTCAAGCTTTAAAGAAACCTGTCAAGGCAAGGAAATTCATAGCAAATGACACCCATGTTCTTATCCCTAGATTTTGTTTAAGTAAATCTCAGAGGAAGGATCTGAAAAGAAAGATTAAAAAGAAGATCTGTACTCCCAGGGATGTCACCTTGTTTCTTGAAGATGAAAAAGGTTAATGGGATGCTGAGGCATCAGGGACGGGACTAACTCCTTATCAAAAATGGAAGACACCAACTCTTTCTGGAAGAACAAGCTTTGTTGCCTTGCAACACTATCTGTATGTTGGCCCCTCAAAACCCTTGCCTCTATACCCTTGGTATAAGAGTTATCTCTTTTTTATTGTTAATGAACCAAGCCTTTATTTCTTTCAAAACATTTTCTTTTTGTGCTGTGCTGGGCCAAGATTTCGGATTAACTGGCTAGTAGATTCTATAATCTACGAAGATGTAGAAGAACCTCTCCCTGTTCCTAGATATACAGAAAGCCTGTTCTACTCTGTGATCACTCCATCTTTGATTGAAAGGTTAAGTCTATGGTGTAGAACCTCGTCCTTTGAACACCTTGAATCTGTAAGCCTGTCCCTCTTATCTCAGTTCACATATCTAACCTCTCTGCATTATTTCATGTGCTACTTGATTAATTCTCTTCAAATTTCAAGAATCTTTGTCTCTCTGTCCACTCCATACTTGATTAATTCTTTTGAATCTGAACCCTTAATAGAAGAAGTTTTGCCTTCTGATATGACAATTACCATGAGGCAATGCAAGATGATGAAGTTTCTGAAACCTCTCTTGATCCCTATGCTCCAATGCCACCTATGGAAGTGATGATTCCTTTGGTTGAACAACAACTTGGTTAGCAAGAAGAACGACAACAAGCAGATCAGCAAGCAGAACCTGTTGAACAAAATCCTGTAGTGGTCGGTGACCCTGTTGCAAGAGCTGAGCTTCAAGGAACCCGTCAAGAAATGAAACAAGTTGTGACGCTCCTACACAAACTGCTTGAGAAAATGAATTAAGTTGTCATTCGATGATGATATGTTTTACTTTTGTTGTGTGTGAATCGTTGATTATCTTTTGAGCCATCTCAAGGACTCTTTTATATATATATATATATATATATATATATATATATATGTCTTTGCCTTGGACAAAGTTACTTAATTGAAGTCTTTTGATGGACTATCTTTTATCTTGCTTATCTTATCAATGAATAATTGCTTGTATTTTTTCTGGCTAAGTGCCTCCCCAAAAGTACTAAAGTACTTTCCTTTTTTATAATGCCAAAAGGGGGAGAAATAACACAAGATAAGATTTTAAATAAAGTAATAAATCTAAAGTAAAATAACAAGAATTTACATAGGTTTGCATGAGTAAGTAAAGTGCTAGAATAATGCTCTTCGTTGTTTCAAATAGTTTGTTGTTTTAAATAGAGCATATGTTTAGGGGGACTCTAAAATATCTGTAACATGAAATATTCTGATAATATCTTATCTGTTATATTTTCTATGTTCAATATAAAATCTTATGAAATATTTTCCATCATCAAAAAGGGGGAGAATGTTAAGTCATCATGCGTCTGATTCGTCATGCGTCTGACTCACACTCTTATTGCCCTTGTGTGTTTTGATGAACTCAAACATTATGTAGTCGATTTTACATTGAACCATATGAATATTTCTAACCATCTGTCGCAACCAAAAATTACGGCGGGGACGGCGATAAAAAGAGATTTTAAGAAAAAGTAGAGTCACCACCAATTTTATTTATTTAGGATAAAAATTGGAAAAAACCTAAAAAATGGTCTTTGGAACCAAAATGAGTTCGGAAGTCGGTTACGAGTAGGGAAGGTGTTAAGCACCCTACATCGCCCATTCTAAGAATAATACCTTAAATAAATTGCACGAAGTTAAATTATTTATTTTTTTACCCCAAAAATATTTACAAGGAAGAATTTATTTATTTATTAATATTTTTTATTTTATGTTTCTTTATTGGTTTTTTGCATTTTTAAAAAATTTAAAAAAAAATTATTGATAAATCCTAAATGAGGTTGAACATAACACGTAAGTCCATAGGGCAACCTTAAAGCTAGGGGATTGAGCATAACACTTGTCATAGAGCAACCCAAAAACAATAAATAAATTATTAATTAATTATCCAAATTAAACAAATTAAAAAAGAACACAAAAATAATGGAAAAATTAATTTTGGCTATGATTGATCGCGCTCCTACGTATTCCCTACTTCGATGGGAAACTCAAAGCCACGTAGTTATTGTAGAAAATGTTTTATTTATTGGTTGATTTTATTTTTTTTGAAAATGATTTTATTTTATTTTAAAAATGGTTTTTTTTATATATTTTATTTTTTTATTATCGAAAACTCCTAAGTGAGGTAGAACATGGCACATACGTCCACATAACGATCTCAAACTTAAGGGATTAAATGTGATACCTCTCACAAAGTAATCCTAAAATTATCTATAAAGAAACATTCTATTTTATTTAATTTATTGCTTATGAATTAAAAATTTTAAAAAAATAGTTTGACTTTATATAAGTGTTTGTAACATTTTTTTACTTGGGCTAAGTGACTAGCCTACTAAAATACTCACATCAAGATCAACACTATATTTAGCCCAATAAAAGCACTACCAAACTCATATACTACAAAAGAGAAGGTTAGGTTAGACTAAAAAGAAAGGAAACAAAGATAAAATAAAAATAATAATAAACAGAGAATAAAACAAAAGGAAAAGGAGAACCAGAACCTTCTCCTAACAACAAAACAACACAGAACTTGTAGGGGCAAAACGCAGCAGAGCAAACGAGGAAGGAGGTGGCGGCTTGGGATCACGACGCGGCGGTTCCTGCTCAGAACGGGGCGCGGTTCTCACACGGTGGAGCTGGAGGTCTTGGCGGTGGGCTCGAGGCCCGATCTGGGCGGAGCACCGTCAGTTCGTGCACGATGGTTCCGTGCGATGGCGAAGCCACGGTGGCTGGCGGGCGGCTGCGCTACGGTGGTACGGTTTTGAGCAAGATAGAGCCGCGTGAGGGAGGTCCGGCAGTGGCTCGACGATGTTCGTTACCGGAGGGAACAAGGAACCTTTTTTTCTTTCTTTATTTTTTCTCTACTCTCTGTATCACTCTATATTTGATATTCAAAACACTTGCAAAGACATTTTTAGTTTCTTTTTCGCTGCTCTCACTGTTTTTTGTTCTGAAATTTTCTCCTCTATTATGTAGCCCCCTATTGTGGTTTTATAATGTCAATTCACTTTGATCTTGATCCTAAAAATCTGCAAAGATTAAAATTTCTATCCCTGATTTGAAATAGAATCAAAACCGCCAAGCCTCATCTGCAAAAATTAAAGGATTTGCTAACTAGATTCAAATTCAAAATAAAGTGGCTGCTAGGGTTTGTTGGAGGAGGATGAAATGGGTTTAACTGGCCTAGCCTAATTAAAAATCTTTTTATTATTTTTATTTTCTTTGCAATTTTTTTATTTTATTGTTTTTTTGAAATTTTTAGTGAAAACTAAAAGACCCGGTCAAAATAGGGTGTTCACACCATCTACTTGAGTCGTGTAGTCAAAGCTTTATATCACAGAAGGTCAAGTCAATGAAAGATTATGAAAAAATAAAAAGATTGCATACAAACGTCTGGAGTACAATGTGTCTGAAGTCTGGAGTGCAATGCATCTGAAGCATCAGTATCTTCAAAATATGTCAAGATGAACAAGATACATCAAGTTGCAATCTCAAAGCAAACCATCAAGGATTGTCATTATCACTGAAGCATGAAGCTAAAGCAAAAGTTATCTTATCATGAGCAAATATTGAAGTAAACTCCTTCATTTAAGACTGTCAGGATTATGCATCTGAAGGATGACTCAAGCTGCATCTCATATCTCAATCTTCAATACAAGATCGTGTCTTCAAATCTCGATCAACTAGTGGAGTTGAGGTCACATTCAATGAACTACTTGAAAGCAAGAAAGGATGTGTCCTGCCTGTGCTACTTGAAGCTAAAGGAAAAGAACTTACTCAGTCATAAGTAAAAGAACAGAATCAAGCATATTCTTATGGAATATTTCCTACTTAGTTGACTATGCTAAAGACCGATGAAGCATGAAGCAATCAGTCAAAATAATGATCAAGCTATTCAAGGATTACAGACATTATCTTCTGAGGAAAGATGAAAGAAGATTTGGATCAAGATTACAAACCAAAACATAATCGAAGATTATCTCAACATGTGTCTGAGTCTTTGGCATTATCTCACAGTATGTCAGACCAACCCGTCAAAGACTTACTTTGATATCAACTATATCACTCCAAGAGGTCGCAACAATCAGATCAAGACTAAGTTCTAACTGAATCATAAAGAGCACTTTGATGGAAAGTGCTCCAAAGCCAAAAGGAAATTCATTTTGAATTTCAAGATTAGTTTCCTACTTTTCTAAATGTTACACAAATAAGGAAAGAACGCTGCCCAAGACCAGAAAGTGTATCAGCCCTGCTCAGAAATCACAAAGGAATCTCCAACATTCTTCAAAGGATTTATTGTCAAGTCAGAACGGCTATTTTGTGGAAGAACAAGACTGAAGAACTTCAACCACTTTCAACGTATCTTTTCATGGTCAAGTATAAATAGAAGAAGTTGAAGACTGAAGAACAAGTTGCATATACATAGCAAATATAGAAGACGAACATAGAGAGATATACATATACGCTTATACATTAAAAATCAATCTGAAGAAATTCCTTTGATATCACAAGTGATCAATACTCATCAAACTGAAAGCTCTTGTCTCCAAAATACCTTCTTCACACTCTGAAATATTCATTTGAAGAAGAACATCTGCAACTCACCAAGCTCCAAATTCACATTCACTCTCTGTAGTGCTTATTTGGTTGAATTGCTTTGTTACCTTGAAGCTTCTACTTCATTCCAACTTCTACTGTTTGTAGATCCTGTGGAGGCTTGAAGAAAGAATACTTAGTTGAGCCTAAAGAGGCTAGGTGTGCAAACAATACTTGTGGTTGAGTTTGGAGATGCTAGTTGTGCAAACAATACTCGTCAGTAACCTTGATCCGTTATAGTGGAAAATCTTGGTTAAGACAAGGACTGCACGTAGCCCCAAGGTTGAGGGTGAACCAGGATAAATCTGAGTATACTCTTTCCCTATCCTTATTTATTTACTCAGTTTAATTTCCTTATCCTTTTTACTAACCAGGTTAAAATAGTTGCAACTCAGTTTGTACAATAAGGTGTCTGTCTTAAAGCATCTTACTCATTCTGAATCTGTTTTTTGCTTCATACTTTGATTTTTGAAAACACTATTCAACCCTCTTCTAATGTTGTTTGTGCCATTTCATAAGTGTCTTTCTAGCTCAGTTAGAGCTTCAAACATATTTTAGATCTTCAGACGCTTCTTCCTATGTTTGAGTCTCACTGAAGACTTAGTCTGTAACTAGATCTGTCTTCTAAAAGCTTTCTTCAGAAGATTGTGTATTTAACTTTTTGCAGTCTAGCTTTAAAAACATTTTTTACCATCATATAGCTTTTGAAGAATTTCTTGATTCTTTAACAGAGAGATGAGGTGAAGATCTTTGAGTTGGTTCACTCCTTATTCTTTCAACATAATCTTCTCAAAGAGTAACTTGATGACAGATGACACTTTACTTCTTCTTTCATTCTTCAAGATGTTTGGTAATGAATATCAAATAATTTACTTGCTTTTAGTACTCATTTGCTTCCTTTTATCTTTCAAGGAGTATAAGATATGAGAGCTGCTTTAATACCTCAACATTCGAGTCTTTCATCAGACGCGATGCTTTAAATGGCACAAAACAGCACTAGAAGGGGGGTTTAATAGTATTTTTGAAAATTAGAGTTTAAAAGCACAAAACAAATCCAGATCAGATAAGACGCTACGAACAGACGCCTTATTGACAGACTGAATTACAATATTTCACCCACCCAAGTTAGTTGATCAAAAAGGAAATTAAACTGAGTAAATAAATAAGGACAGGGAAACAGTATACTCAGAGATTTATCCTGGTTCACCCTCAATCTTTGGGGCTACGTCCAGTCCTTGGCTTAACCAAGTTTTTCACTATAACTGATCAAGGTTACAGATGAGTATTATTTGCACACCTAGCCTCTCCGGACTCAACCACAAGTATTGTTTGCACACCTAGCCTCTCCATGCTCAACAAGTATTCTTGAAACAAGCCTCTCCAGGATCAAGGAGTGATGAGAGTGTTTTGAAGCACAGCTTCAAAGTTACAGGGCAATTCACCAAAGAAACACTACAAAGAGTGAATATTATTTTGACGCTTGGTGAGTTACAGATGCTCTTCTTCAAATGAATATTTCAGAGTGTGAAGAAGATGTTTCAGAGATGAGAGCTTTCAGTTTTTGATAAGTATTGATCTCTTGTGATATCAAAAATGAATTCTTTTGCTGTATCACTTTTTCTGTTTGTCTCTGTGTATTTGTGTATCTCTTCTCTATTTCTTAAGTCTTCAACTTCTTCTATTTATACTTGGTCATGAAGGATCCGTTGAGAGACAGCTGAAGTTCTTCAGTCTTGTTCTTCACAAAGATAGTCGTTCTGACTTGATAATAAATGCTTTGAAGAACTTTGGAGATTCCTTGTTGATTTCTGAGTAGAGCAGATAAGCTTTCTGGTTTTGGGCAACGTTTTTTCCTTATTTGTGTAACACTTAGAAAAAATCAGATAAAGTAACTTTTCCTTTTGCTTTCATAGGGAAAGTCTTTTCCTGTTGTCACTTCCTTTTGTCTTTTCTCCCTTTTCATTTCTCGATTGAAGACAAGAGTATATATATTTTAATTAAACTTATTTCAAGTTTAATCAAATCTCCATTTCAAATTCTATTCCAGAAATTCAAAATAAATTCTTTTGAACTTTGGAGCATTTTTCTTTTTAGTGCTTTTTCTGTTTAGCACACATAGACTTGGTCTGATTTTCACTTCATCTAGAGTTGAGATAAATGATACCAGATGAGTCTTGATAAACTGGTCTCACATATTGTAGATGCTGTCAGAGATTCAGACGCATGTTGAAATAATCCTTGATCAGGCTTTGGTCTGTAATCTTGATCCAAATCTTCTTTCATCTTTCTTCAGAAGATATTGTATTTCGAGAGTTTAGCGAGATAAGAGTTCAGTTGTTCTTGAAATGTTGTTATTTTCTTGACATAGTATAGCTTGTGAGCTTTCTTCCTTTCCTTGGCAAACTAATCGAGTAACTCCTTTCTTGCTTCCAGTTGCATGGATTGGATAACTTCTTTCTTGGTCTTTAATTGATGTTCTGAATAAGTTCCACGACCATTGTTTAAGCACAGTCTTCACATTTCATTTTGATTCCTGAGTCTGAGACATGAATTATAGCTTCGAGTCACACTTCAGACGCATAATCCTGACAGTCTAGATAATGTATTTGCTTTGTCATTTGCTTATTTGAGGGAAGATTCCTTTTGCTTTAGCCTTGGTAATGATGACAATCCTTGATAGTCTTTTTCTAGACTGCTACTTGTTGATCTGCTTCAGCTTTGATGAGTCTGAAGGATATTGATGCTTTAGTGAGTCATGCTTCAGACGAATTGTTCTTCATATATTTGAATCCTGCTACTTGACTTTTTCTTAGTCTTATTGTTTACTTGATTTTATTAATATAAAGAGTCCTGTTCTACATATCTCAAGTAGATCGTTAGCAATATTCAGATGGTTCAATGTAAAATCAAATACTTAATGTTTCGATTCGTCAAAACTATCGGACACAACAGGGGCAAAGTCAGACACATAACAAAGTCAGACAGATTGAGACTTAACATTCTCCCCATTTTTGGTGATGACAAACATTTCATATGATTTTATATTGAACATAAAAGATAGCAATGAATAAGCACAATAAAAGGTACAGATATGCATGGCTTTAAGGTTTTGAAATTCTTCAAAAGCTTCCCCAAAACTTATGTTAATTCTATTAACGTATATTTATTCTTTTCTTAGTTCTTTTCTGGATCATCTTCTTTCTTAGATCCTTGATTTCTTTGTTCTTAATTCCTTAGTTCCTTCTAATTCCTTAATTCCTTCTCCCCTTTTTGGCATCATCAAAAAGAAAAGTACTTTGAGGAGTAATGAAGGATTCATATCGCGACAATTAGGCACAACAGTTGCAGATAATTCACATTCATTATGATTGAGATGAAAACAATAGATAATTCATATATATATATATATATATATATATATATATATATATATATATATATATATATATATATATATATATATATATATATATATATCAGCATCATCAACCATTGCAGTCATAAGTTCAGACACTAGAAAGACAGTTTGAAAATCATAGGAATTACATAATCAAAAAGAGTCCAAAAGATAAGCTCATAAATTTTCAAACATAATCAAAGGATAAATGAGTCCTCGAAGAATTAGGCTCAAAAACACATTTAAACATAAGTTCAAAAAGAAGGATCATCATTGAAAGATTAATTCATTTTCTCAAGTAGTTTGTGCAGGAGAGTCACAACTTGCTTCAGCTCTTGGCGCATTCCTCTCAGTTTAGCTCTAGCTACAGGGTCACTGACCACTACAAGGTTTTGTTCAGCTTCTGGTTCTGCTTGTTGATCTACTTACTACTCGAACTGAGGAATTTTCACTTCCATAGGTTGTACAGGAATATCAGGAATGAAAGGGGCTTCAGGAACATCATCAGATCGCATTGCCTCATGGTAATTGTTATACCATGGCAGAAGTAATACATTTGAAGGAGTTTCAATCAACGTAGTTGGGGTAGAAACTTCAAAGGGCAGAGATTCTTTCACTTGAGTTTCAGGAGATTCAATCGACATTTCATTAATCAGGGAGGAGTGTGTTGCAAAAGAATTAATCATGGATGGAGCAGACAAAGAGACTTGAGAGCCATTATCAAAGGGTTCACAAACAGACAGATTTGATTCAAAAGAAATAGTTATCATGAGAGAGGAGTTTTCAAAGAGGGTAGAGACTGAGCTTCTTGAGATTTGAAAAGAAGTGAACATAGAGCAGATGAAATAATTCAAAGAGGTCAAATAAGTGAACTAACTCAAGAGGGGTAAGCTTAATGATTCTAAGTTTTCAACAGAAGGGGTCCTGCACCACTGACTTAGCCTTTCAACCAGAGATGGAGTTATCACACTGTAGAATAGACTTTGTGTTCCTTTGTGGAGGGAGAGGTTCCTAATCATCTTCATATATGATTGAATCTTCAAGCCAGGTGACAACAATTCTGGAACCAGCAATGATAAAGAAGAAGGTGTTTTGAAAAAAAAAGATACTCTTAGTCCATAAACGATCATGAAAAGGTAGCTTCTGAAAAAAGGGTAAAGGGGTAAAGGTTGAGAGGGTCCAACATAAACAAAATGATGTAGAGCCACAAAACCAATCCTTCCAGCCTGAGTTGGGGTCTTCCATTTCTGATAATCAGTTAGCCCAGACCTGGATGACTCAGCATCCATTTGACCTTTCAAATCCTCCAATAGAACTGCAACATCCCTTGGAGTGCATTATTTCCTCTTAATCTTTCTCATGATATCTTTTCTTTGTCCATATTCAATAACAAATCTTGGATTGGGGATATGAGTGTCATTGGCAATAAACTTTCTTGCCTTGACTTTCTTTTCCTTGATCATTGTTGCTTTGAATTTTTCTTCTGAAACCTCACCAACAGTCCTTCTTGGCTGAGGTGAAATATCTTGAATTGGCCTGTATCTCATACACCAATCATTCCTATATTTCTCCCAATTCTGCTCCAATTCAGATAATCTTCTCTGTTTTTCTTGTTCAGATTCCTCACTGCCATCTATTTCAACTACTTCCACTTCCTCTTGTTCTTCTTCTTCTTCTTCTTGTTCTACTTGCACATGCAGCCTTCTTACCATATTTCCTTCATTTGATGGTTCACTGATTCTGATTCCTCCACTTAACCTACCATCTTCCTTTTCCAGCATTCCACCTTTCCTTTTCCTTGACAACCTTTTGTTTTTATTGAAACAGTCTGGCACACCAGCTACCAGGTTAGGCACAGGTTTGATGTCTTTTCAGACTTAATTTTTCTTGTTCTTCTCTTCTTCCGACTTTCTTCTGGAACAGACACAACTTTCCTTTTCCTACTCAAAACAACAGTTAATGGTTTATCATCATGTGTCATTTGAGACTCTTTCAGGTACTGCTTCACTATAGGGATTTTCAGAAATGACAAAGTCATCTCCATATTCAGTTTTCATACCAAGATCAAAAAGAGTCTTTACAGAAATAATGGGTCTCTGATTAGTAGCCTCAGTATCCAAAACAGTTCCTTTACTTCTAATAAGCCTTGTTAAAAGCATACCATAGGGATAACAGGTTTTGTTCACAGTTGTTGCCTTAAGCATGTGATTAAAGATCAAATCATTTATATCAACCTTTCTAAAGTTCAACAGTCTAAATAGAGCGTACTTGTCAGTCTTAGACACAATGTTTAAAGAACCTTTCCTAAGGGTAACGCACCTAGTCAGAATGACATGCAGGAATTTTGCTTTAGGAAGGAGATAACGAGTAAACTTACATTCAAAGTCCTTATCTCCGAAGAGAGTCAGGTTTACATCTCCCTTGTCTTCAGAGTTTTCCCAGTCATCTGACATCCCTGTTCCTTCTCGGGCACACCCCGTTGCTTGAATGATATCCCTGATGTCGAACCAGTGTCTAGTTGCTTTGACATTTCCAACCACACAAAAAATTTGGCCATGTCTGGATGAGGCAAAGGTTTTCCAGAACTCATTGACTATGTGGGGATAAATTTTTTCCCTTATGGAGAAAAAGTTCATTCATCCAGCACACTCTAACTCTGGTAAGACGCTGTTGGGCTTATTTCCTTAAACTGAACAGCATTTTCAATGAGAATCCTTTTGATATCAGTTTCATCCATATTAGCGAAGGCAAAAGGGTTTGCTGAAGAAGATGAAGCCATTTTGGTAGAAGATTATGAGAGACTTAGGGCAAGAAGCGAGAGAGAATAGATGAAGGCTTTGGAGAGAGACGAGTCTGAAGATGAAAAGTTTGTGTCTAATAGCGGTTTACAAAAAAGCACATAGCATTTATGATGTGGCAGTAGGAGAGAAAAACTGAGCCGCGAGAATGAACCATTTCATCGTTAACTTCCCACTTTAATTGCTTGAGAGAATATTTGAATTAATTAGGTCTTTCTCAACATTTAATAAAAGAGTGTCCACGTCATTTCAGATGATAACTCATTTAACAGACGCATTTCAGAAACAAGCAAGCATACATATACTATTTAAGAATAAGGCTTTTAAATACTTATCTGGAAGTGATTTGTCTTAATAAATCACTTACTTCCTTGTTGTTGTGTTTCCTTTCCTAGAGATAGTTTATTTTAGTTTGGAGCCCTTAGAATGTATACTCTCTTGTGATTATGAGTGGTAAGAATCCATTTTCCAATTTCTATCAATGGTGTTTTCTTTGTTCTACTCAACAAATCTGCAAGAGGAATTCTGAGGTGTTTTGGTACCCAGACCTTTTTGGGTCCACTCTTGTTAGATGTTTTAGTCTGTGAGGACTTGGCTTTTATTTTGTGAAAGCACTTGGACGTGATATGTCCAAATTTACCACAAAAAGCACATGATTTATCAAAAGAAGATTTAATAGATACTTTTGTTTTCTCTGAAGATTTATCAGATACATTATCATGATTCTCTTCAATGTATCCAATACCAGTTTCAAAACTAGACCTTTGACTTCCAAGAAGTCTCATTAGGTTATTTTTGCCATTGACAAATTTAGCAAGATCATTAGCGAGCTCTTCCCTTTTCTGTTGAAGTTTCACAACTTCTTCAGAGGGTAATGTTTCGGTAATGATCTTAACTCTAAGCATTTCTGCCTTGAGTCTTCTGTTTTCCAAGATTAGTTCATCAACCTCAAGATTTTTCTGTTCATGCTTCTTAGTGAGCTTTACATACTTCCTCTCAAGTTCTTTGAACTTATCAAGAATACAATTAGATTCACTAAGAAGTTCATGATAGGCATCTTGCAAATTCTCAAGTTCAGAATTTACCTCATTGTCTGAATCTGTATCTTCGAGAAGACATTTGAAATCATCTTCTGAGTCTTTGTCCAGATCTTCCCAAGTGATCATCTTTTTGAGAGGTGGCATTTTATCACCAATTGATCTATATGCTGCTTTCTTTGCTCTAACTTTGTTCCAGAACTTTCTCATCTTTCTGGTTGCTTCAGAAACCTCTTCATCATCATCTTCATTTTGAGAAGGTTGTTCCTTTGTAATACTGGTTGAAGGAAGTTTATCTAGGTTGTTGACAAATGTTTCTTCAGATGTTTCCTTAACAACAGCATCTTCATCATATAGGCAAGTTTTCTTTTTTTGTTGACACCTGTTTTCTTCAGATATTTTCTTGCAATACTGGTTGAAGGAAGTTTATCTAGGATTTTGCAGTTTCACAGCTGCTTACTTTATCATATTCTGATCTGCTAAGAGTACACACAAGAAGATATTTGGCTTTTGCATTAAGCTGAACCATTTGTTTGTTTTCTGATGTCCATCTATTTCATGGAGTGGCATTTCCATTTTCATCAGTTGGATTCTAGGGACCTTGACATGTAATATCCCATAGATCCAAATCAGTTGACTCTATGAACATCCTCATCTTACTCTTCCAGTACTGATAGTCTTTTCCGAGTTGTACATATTGTTGCTTGAAACTCGCTTCACTGACCATTCTTCAGAATATTTTCCTCTAACACTATAAGGTGCTCAACCCAGAGGCTGAGCTCTGATACCAACTGAAATGGCACAAAACAACACTAGAAGGGGGGTTGAATATTGTTTTTGAAAATCAGAATTTAGAAGCACAAAACAAATTCAGATCATATAAGACACCAAGAACAGACGCCTTATTGACAAACTGAAAGACAACTATTTCACGTACCCAAGTTTGTTAATCAAAAAGGAAATTAAACTGAGTAAATAAATAAGGATAGGGAAAGGGTATGCTCAGAATTCATCCTGGTTCACCCTCAATCTTTGGGGCTACGTCCATTCCTTGGCTTAACCAAGTTTTTCACTATAACTGATCAATGTTACGCAGAGAGTATTATTTGCACACCTAGCCTCTCCAGGTTCAACCACAAGTATTGTTTGCACACATAGTCTCTCCAGACTCAACAAGTATTCTTGAAACAAGCCTCTCTAGGCTCAAGGAATGATGAGAGTGTTTTGAAGCACAGCTTCAAAGTTACAGGGCAATTCACCAAAGAAACACTACAAAGAGTGAATATGATTTTGACGCTTGGTGAGTTGCAGATGCTCTTCTTCAAATGAATGCGAAGAAGATGTTTCAGAGATGAGAGCTTTCAGCTTTTGATAAGTGTTGATCTCTTATGATATCAAAAATGAATTCTTTTGCTGTATCACTTTTTGTGTTTGTATATCTCTTCTCTATTTCTTCAGTCTTCAACTTCTTCTATTTATACTTGGTCATGAAGGATCCGTTGAGAGACAACTGAAGTTCTTCAGTCTTGTTCTTCACAAAGATAGCCGTTCTGACTTGATAATAAATGCTTTAAAGAACGTTGGAAATTCCTTGTTGATTTTTGAGTAGAGCAGATAAGCTTTTTGGTCTTGGGCAACATTCTTTCCTTATTTGTGTAACACTTAGAAAAACTTAGATAAAGTAACTTTTACTTTTGCTTTCATAGGGAAAGTCTTTTCCTGCTGTAACTTCTTTTTGTCTTTTCTCCCTTTTCATTTCTTGATTGAAGACAATAGTATATATATTTTAATTAAACTTATTTCAAGTTTAATCAAATCTCCATTTCAAATTCTATTCCAGAAATTCAAAATAAATTCTTTTGAACATTGGAGCGCTTTTCTTCGAAGTACTTTTCTGTTTAGCACACATAGACTTGATCTGATTTTCACTTCATCTAGAGTTGAGATAATTGATACCAGATGAGTCTTGATAAACTGGTCTCACATATTGTAGATGCTGTCAGAGATTCAGACGCATGTTGAAATAATCCTTGATCAGGCTTTGGTCTGTAATCTTGACCCAAATCTTCTTTCATCCTTCTTCAGAAGATATAGTAGATAGTCTTTGAGAGTTTAGCGAGATAAGAGTTCAGTTGTTCTTGAAATGTTGTTATTTTCTTGGCATAGTATAGCTTGTGAGCTTTCTTCCTTTCCTTGGCAAACTAATCAAGTAACTCCTTTCTTGCTTCCAGTTGCATGGATTGGATAACTTCTTTCTTGGTCTTCAATTGATGTTGAGATAGATGTTCTGAATAAGTTCCACGACCATTGCTTAAGCACAGTAGTCACAATTCATTTTGACTGCTGAGTCTGAGACATGAATTATAGCTTCGAGTCACACTTCAGACGCATAATTCTGACAGTCTTGACTAATGTAGTTTGCTTCGCCATTTGCTTATTTGAGGGATGATTCCTTTTGCTTTAGCCTTGGTAATAATGACAATCCTTGATGGTCTTTTTCTAGACTGCTACTTGTTGATCTTCTTCAGCTTTGATGAGTCTGAAGGATACTGATGCTTTAG
Source organism: Sophora flavescens (assembly GCA_030762895.1). Taxonomy (NCBI): domain Eukaryota; kingdom Viridiplantae; phylum Streptophyta; class Magnoliopsida; order Fabales; family Fabaceae; genus Sophora; species Sophora flavescens. The sequence goes on along the minus strand of CM061063.1, from coordinate 123,372,535 downwards.
TGAGTCATGCTTTAGACGGATTGTTCTTCAGATATTTGAATGCTGCTACTTGACTTTTTCTTTGTCTTATTGTTGACTTTATTTGATTAAGATAAAGAGTCTTGTTCTAGACATCTCAAGTAGATCGTTAGCAATATTTAGATGGTTCAATGTAAAATCAAATACTTAATGTTTGGATTCATTGAAACTCTAGGACACAACAGGGGCAAAGTCAGACACATAACAGAGTCAGACAGATTTAGACTTAACATTGCCTTGCTTGATGCTTGAGCTTCCAAAGGACAGACATACGAAATATGCTTTGATCCTCTTATTGGATTGGCCTAATAAGATTACTATCTTTTTCTACGCATCTCAAGTAAATGATTAGCAATATTCAGACAATTCAATTAAAATCATTTGCTCAATGTTTGGGCTCATCAAAACACACACAAGCTAACTAGTGAGTGAGTCAGATGCATGACAGAGTTGGGCGCTTTATGACTCAACAGAGGCAAACACTATAGAGATCGAGAGAGGTTGAGAGTGAGAGGGGAAGTGTGTTGAGCTCAAGCGGCATTGAGAAAGGAGAGAGAATAAGAAATTACGGTTACTTACTCTTGGGCTTGGGCTTTTTTTGTTTTCTTTAAAAAAATTGTTTAGTTAATGGACCAGACTAACTAACCCGAATGTGATTGATCAAGTTGAGTTGGTTAGAGTTACTAAATTTTTTCCCAGAACCCGACCCGAGCAACTTTGATTGGGTTGGGTTCAATTTTCCCCAAGTCGACCCAACCTGACCCGTGGTCACTCCTAACTTTAACGTTATTCACGGGTAACTCAAACAAAATAAATAGAAAAAACATATGGAATGAATCAACATGTTTTTTCTAGAGTTTTTTTTTCCTAGAGTTTAATTGTTATACACTAATAAAAAAAATTAATGCAATGATAGTATAAAATATAAAGTGTTTTACACTGTCAATCAATCATCAATCATGATAGAGCAATACTAGCATCACACTCCTTTTAACACACTTTCTATTATTGGGTGGATTTTATGTGGGACCATGTGTTTTGCTGGGTCTCACATGAAATTCACCCAATAATAATGAGTGTGTTGAAAAAGAGTGTGATGCTAATATTTTTCATCATGATATAGATGACTTAAGATAGTTAAGATAAGAGGGGAAAAAAAGAATTGTTTTTTTTCTTCTATATTTCATATATAAAAAATTAGTGACATTTGAGCATATAGTTATATTAAAAAGAAAAAAAAAGAAAAAAAAAAGCATACCAGCCATATAGTTTTGTGCAAGCAGCCCTCACAAAACCCTACCAAAACTCTCAAAACCCCTCTAGACTATAGTCCTCTTTATTTCACACTTGAGAGCTCTCTCTCCTCATGCACATTTCGCAGTGAAGGAGGAACAAAAGAACCAGAAACCAAAAACAACAATGCGATTCACACTCTTCTTCTCCTTCTCCCGACACAAGACCATCTGGATCCAACAACACAACCTGAACCAACTCCGAACCCTATTCGACTTCACCTTCAAACCGGTCCGAGACCGCGGTTTGGACCACGCCGTGGAAAGAGAAAAGAACCTGAAACCACTGATTAACCTCAAAAACCTCATCAAACTCGAACCTTCCCAGTCCCTCCCAATTTCCATCATCGCTGAAAACAGAGAAACCCTGAAATTACCATTTCGCCCCATCGACTTCATCCGCAAGTACCCTTCCGTCTTCGACGAGTTCCTCCCACTCTCTTCCACAACCTTCCAACCACACATCCGCCTTACCCCTGAAACCCTCTTGCCGACGCCGATGAGAAATTAATCTCACGACGGCGGTTACAAGGAACAACTCACGAACCGGCTTTTGAAGCTTTTAATGATATCAAGGATCCATAAAATCCCTCTGAGGATCATTCATAACCTGAAATGGGACCTTGGCCTTCCTCATGATTATGAAAAAACCGTGATTCCTGAGTTCCCCGATTATTTTCGGGTTGCGGGGAGATGGTGAAGATGAAGATGATAGGGTTTTGTAGCTCGTTTGTTGTAGCTATCAATTGGCGGTTTCGGTTATGGAGAAGAAGGTTTTGAAAGGGAAGGGATTGGAATTGGTGTTTCCTGTTAAGTTTTCAAGTGGTTTTGAGATGGATAACAAGTATGAGAAATGGTTGAATGAATGGCAGAGGTTGCCTTATGTGTCTCCTTATGAGAATGCATCTCATCTTTCGCCTTCGAGTGACGAATCCGATAGATGGGTTGTTGGTGTGTTGCATGAGATTCTTCACATTTTGGTTCCTAAGAAGACTGAGAAAGATAATGTACTTATGCTTGGGAAGTGGTTGGGTTTGAGGTCTAGGTTTAAGAGGGCATTGCTTCAGCACCCTGGTATATTCTACGTGTCTAGTAAGATTGGAACCTACACTGTGGTTTTGAGAGATGGTTACAAGAGAGGTTCATTGATTGAACAACATCCACTGATGGATTTGAGGAGTCAATATGTTCACTTGATGAACACTGTTAAGGAAGATAGCAAGACAAGTAAGGCGGTGCAAGGAAAAAGCACCACGAAAAAGTCCAACGGTAAGGAAAACCTTGAAGGGAGAGGAGAGGATGGTGAGAGCAGAGGGGAGGAGTATAAAGGGGAGAGGCATGAGTCGTCTGATTCCGAAGCCGAGGATGATAGTGAGAGTGACTTTGATGGCAATGAAGAGAAGTCTCGAAGGAGAAGTACTCGTAAAACTGCTGCCAATAGTAGTGGCAGAGAAGTTGGGAGAGATTCTCGGAAACGATCGGATGGGAAGTTTACAAAGAGGACAAGGGAGAAAAATCCAGGTGAAATTTCTGAAAGAATACAAATGGTAGGTGGACATAAAAATGTTCGGAGTTCACAAGAGATCAAGATCCCCTAAAAGCAGGGGAAGGTTTTTAAATAGCAAGAAAACCCCGGTTTAATGAAGAGTGAATCTGTTTTTGGCAATTAACACACACGCAGGTAGGTCTTCCTGCTTTTGATCCTTCCTTGTTATAATTTTGCAAATTTAAGATTAAATGTCTTAATATTATCTTACTGTTTGATCCTTTACCTGTATAATTCCTCTGCATGAGATCAAATAATGGTTTATTATAATAGAATGTCATATGTTGAAGCAAGTGATGTAAGGTGGATGATGTTTATGGGGGAAAATATAAATAAAAAAAGTAGCGAAAATTGCAAAGGGATTCTTGGTAAGAGCATTTAGAGTTTTAGGAATAACAATCCCTCAATTGGTGATGTTCATTGAGTGGTTAACTAATAACAACTTTGTATGCCCCCAAACACCCCCACCCACATATTTATGACAAAATAGAAGTGCGGTGGGGGGAGATGTGATGTGTTGAATTCTTAATGTCATTGGCTGCTTTATAGTCAAGACTTATATTCTGAAATGTTCCTTAAGGAGTCTTTTGTATTTCATTCGGGATTTTGGGGTTGAAGCTGAAGTTGCTCTAAGTTGATGTTATGGACAGCAGTCACTCATATCTTATTTGTTCACAGTTTATGGTTTAGAGGTTGGCTGTTCTACAATAGATGTAAATAGCTGATCATCTATTTCTTTATTGTTCTGCAGCCAGAGAAGCACGACTGCCAATAAAATCTCATTTTGAGTGCAAGTTTTGTGTAATTCCTGACAATTTATTAACTTTTTAAAATGCTGCGATGGAGGTATCATTGAGGGGGAAAGCCAAACAAAGTTGGAAAGCTCTTCATTCATGTTTAATTTGGATATTTATAGAGAATATTCGTGTTGTTTACAATCTAGAGGGTTCTCTTTCAAGCATTCAGATTATCACATGCGATGTTTCTTTTAAAATTCTTAAATCATTTGAATATCTCTTTAATTTTGATCTCCTAGTTGTCATTCTTCACCACTGTGTATACAAAGATGGATACTTAAAATTGTTATAAGTCACTCCAGACAATGCAAGTAAAGGAAGGTGAAAAGGACTAACCCTGGAAGGCTGATAAGCTTGATGGATTTCCTATTGAGGCTAGGACATCTTTTGGAATTGTGAGTTAGCTTGCCCACTTCAGAGTAAGTTGTTTTGGCTGTTTATGATTATTTCCATGTGCACCTAATTTGGAAATCTTTTCTCCTTCCGTTGAAGAGTTTCTGGGAGTTGGAAAAAAATATAGTGTTTTAGAATTTAGAGTTTTGCTCTTCCTGCCGGAGCTTGGTTTATTTAGCTAGAGTGTATTTTCAGAGTTTTTAGCCACATATTTCTCCCTCCCCATCATTTATGGAATAGGCTTTCTAAGGGTGCATCCTTGTTTGATATGCAAAATGACTGAATCCTCTTTTGAGCTGATTGTGTATTTTCTCTTATTTCCTTTTTCTCTGTTTTATTTTTTTATAGAAAAGAGTTTATTAGAGAGAAAAGGGGCATAACAACTTCAGGGAGGATAAAGTATCATCTAAAACAGGAAAAATCATATGACAAGGAACATGAAAAACATAACACATCAACTAGAAGTATCAGCCTTTAATTCCTAGTAACCTTTAGTGGATAAGATCTAATCATACAACCAGAATTTGACTGACGTCTAAACCTTTTGCCAGGCTATTGTTCTCTTGTTTCGTTCCCTAAAATGGAGTAAGGAATCGTTTATTTCATTGATATGCAAAAAAAAAAAAAAAATACTTGGAGTTGGAATTTGTTTCAGTAATATGAAAGAAAGTAAAATAGAGCAGCGAAGACAATAAAAGAAAAAATATAAAATAGGAAGTAATTAAATATATGATCTTGTACCTGTAGTAGTTTCATAGGCATATAAATTAGAAGAATATATCAAATTAGTTATTTTAATCAATTTCACAAACAACAACAACAACAACTTGTAGAAATTCAAGTTTACGGTTAGAAAAAGATTATTTGATGAAAGGAGAAGAATATGTCTCGGGATCCACTTGTAGAAAAAGCTTTGGCTGTCTTGCTTCGTGCCAATGCATTTTGTGTCACTTAATACAATATTTTGGTTAGAAATTCAAGTGGCCGAATATAGGAGGGAAAGTGGGTATGTGGATATAAGCCCAACAAGGAGACAAAGATGTGAGAAGGATATGCATGCATGAACTGGAACCTTGACTTTGTGATTGAAAATTGTTAAGGAATATTTTCAACATTTTAAAAGATTGAAGAACTGAGTAGTAATGCTTTATGAAATTAGGGCATTGTTAGATATGATAAGGTGATTAAAGGCAAGGGAAGATACTCAACAGCTTGACTTTTTGCCTGAAATTGACTATTGGATAGATGAGTGGTCCCTATACCACTTGGACTTATCCAATAACAAGCCTTGAATCTTGGCAAATTCTGGAGAATTCTATCCAATTTGTTATTTACTGTGTAGTATTACTCAGTATAGAATGTGCATGTCTTGAATATTATCATTTCCTGCTTCTATTAGAAATTTCAAGCTTGAACTCCAAATTTAGACCTCTTCGCGATTAGTTCTTTCTACACAAGTTGAAGTTTTTTTTTTTCTCTTTTATAATAATTTTTATAATAACGTTATTCTTTTGGTTCGTGGACAGGCAGTTGATTGGCCTTGAACCTGTTATCTTCTCTAAATCAACCATGTTCTTTAGAGGGAGGAGATGCTAAGGATCATCAGGGATCTTGTTTGAATGAGTATCTGGATTTTAAATCCCCAGGCTTGTTTGAATCTGTTTTAAAGAAGTATAGAAAGAGCTGGTTTCTATCAGTGTCAGCTAGCAGGTTTTGTTGGGTTAGCTCAAGTTGCAGGTTATTTCTTTGTTGTTGCAGTGTCGCTCTTTGGGTGCAAAGCTCTTGTGGCTCTGTTCTATGGGTTCCTGTTGCCTACAACTCATCTTGTTAACTTTTTTATGCACTTATATTGATCTTTCAGTTTGCTTTCCCCACCTAGTGGGATAAGGCTTGGTTGTTGTTGTATATTGATCTTTCAGTTTGCCCCTTGTTTGTTTTGTGTGCTATGGAGTCTGGGTTTGATTCTTTGTTGTTGGTTTGGTGAAAGGTTTTGATCACTAGCTTTGTTACTCTCTGTCACTTCTCTTTGTGGCATGTCTTGTGCCATATTGTTCTTGATATAATGGCCCTTTTGCCTTGCAACTATGCACCTCTTCATCATAACTTATGACACCAAAAGATTTTTTTTTTAGTGAAGCTTTATGGGGTAGTTCAAGAAAATTTCATGATTATTTAACGTGGTAATCCTAGAGGATGATACACAACAAAAGCTTGATGAAGTTGTGCATATGGCAATCCTGTTTTGGCTTCATAAGTTTTGAGAAACCATTATATATGTAGATCTAGCTTAAACTCATGTGGATAGAGCATGGATACGGAAAAGTTTGATTCTCACTTGGCCACGGAGAGAGAATGTGAACAATGCTCAGTAGCTTTATACTAAAATTACACTTAAAATCCATGTTTGTTCAACTAGCAAATTCTAGTCCATTTGCATTGGAATCCTCCGAGTACTTGACATTACAATCAGGGTTGTGGTTTTGATGAGTTGAATATGGATTCCATTCTGAATAGTTGTATCTTCCCTTATCTCCCAAATGCAGAATACAAATTTGATTAAGCTCCTAGGGATTGCAGTTAATTTGCTCCCCCTTAATGAAATTTACTACTTCAAAGGAGACATTTGTGGACAATCAGGTTTGTGGAATTTTGTTTTTCAATTTTATAATGGAATTATTGTCAAAGGAGACATTTTCAAAAAACCCCTAGCAAAGAAGACATCTTTTTATAACATGATTTAGAGTATAAGTTGTTAGCTGCTATCATTATTCCAATTTATCATCTGGTATATCTATAAAACCATACTTTAGCTAAGTTTTTGTCTATTCCTGCTAGACTATATGGATTGTATGTCGGTTAGAATTTTTCACGCAAAACCTTTATTCCTTAACACAAGTATAACCATTTTTCCTTCTATCTTTGACACCATTTTTTATTTTGCAGGAAAGGAACTTCCTTAAGAAAGCACTTTGAATGGAGTCTCCATCTCTCAACCTAAGTGTCAACACCTCACAATCGCCACTCTGCAAAAGAGCCCTACAACATAACAACAAAGGATTAGATATATTCTAGGTAATATATAGTTTTCTAGGAGGTTCATGGATAAAATCCAATGTAATATTTTTTATTTTTTTTTGAAAGGACCCAATGTAATTTTTTAATGTATGATACTAACTATCAAGACGTTGTAAGTTGCTTTTGTTTTCAATATCCATGCGTAAATGTGAGTTGATATGTCGTTGGTGTGATTTAAAATGTATCATGAAAGATGATTTTATTGTAAAGGTTGTCGGTTTCAATTTTGACCACAACTCAGTTTCATTTAAAAATTATTTACAATTTGAGAATATTTACGACAATTTTAGTATGATCATGTTTTTATGGGATCATGTATCTCATATAATTTATTTTACTAATATTTGTCTTTTACCTACGGTTGGAGGGTGTAGCTACAAGTTAATGAATTTTACCTACGCCAAGGAAAATTGTAGGTACAACCTATAGTGATAAATCGATACAATCGTAGATATAAGTATATCATCCGCAGGTAGGGGTGAGAATAGGCCAGGCCGCCTGACAGGGCCTGTTTAAGGCCTAGTTTGGCCTAACTGTTTAATAAAAAGGTCAAGTCTAGGCTCTACAAAAAGCCTATTTAGTTAAATAGGTTAGGCTTAGGCTTATAAAAAAGTCTTTAAAGCTTGGTAGGCCGGCTGTTTAAAATAATAATATTTTTAATCAAATATATAATATTATTTTAATTAAAAAGTCTTTTCTTTCTAATGTTAGAACACGCTGCCTAGTACACCTTCAAGAGACACTACTATATGAAATAGTAGGAGAGAAGAATATCAATTTGGGAGATGTCAATAATATGGCGTAGGCTCCATAGAAAGAAGGTTCTTTTAGTTCTTGATGATGTTGGCGCACTGCGAAGTAGATTACAAGCACTAGTGGTGATTATGATTGGTTTGGTAGTGGAAGCAGAATCATAATTACAACTAGGAATAAACATTTGCTAGCAGAGCATGAAGTTGAAAGAATGTATGAAGTACATGAACTAAACGATGAGGAAGCTTTACAGTTGTTTAGTTGGGAAGCTTTTAAAAAAGAACAAATCCCTTCCAGTTACTTTGGAATTTCAAAACGTGTAGTAAGTTATTGCTCGGCCTTCCATTGGCTTTGGAAGTAATTGGCTCGCTCTTTTATGGTAAAGGAATAGAAGAATGGAATTCTGCATTAGATGGATATGAAAGAGCCCCTCATAAAGAAATTTTTAGAGTCCTTAAGATAAGCTACGATACTCTGGTAAATGTTCAGAAGGAAATATTTCTTGATGTGGCTTGTTTCTTCAATGGTGAAAAATTGGAAGATGTCAAAGATATGCTATTAAGTGTTTGTGGTTTCACATCAGAATATGACATTGGAGTGTTGATTGATAGATCCCTCATAAAGATTGAATATGGTCGTTTAACAATGCATGACTTGGTACATGACATGGGTAAAGAAATCATTCAACAAGCATCTCCTAAAGAGCCTGGTGGTAGCAACAGATTATGGTTCTCTGAGGACATTCTTTGTGTTCTACAAGAGAACAAGGTAAGTAAGAGCAATATGCATTGTCTAGTAAGTATGACTTATTACTTTGTATTGATATTAAACTTCACGGGGAATTACGTTGATCTTGGTTTGATTTAGTTACATCATTCATCCTTGTTTCAGAAATTATATAAGCCTTTCTTGAAATTTATGTTGTCATTACACTTATATCCATGTTGGGTGATGATTGAAATTGCACTTACCTTTCCTTAAGAGGAGGTGAGTGTAAGTTTTGAAATATTGGGTGTAAATAAGTCAAACCTCAGGAGTGATCCGTGTAATTTTCTCTAATGTTTTGTTTGGTTTGAGAAAGAAAATAGAGATAGAGAAAATGGAAGGAGGGAATTGGGTACAAAGTAAAAGGCGAGAAAATAGTAGATTTTAAATAGTTTTTTTGGTACGAGAGAAACATGGGAGAAAATTAAGACAACGAATTTTTTTTTTAATTAAATAGACAACTTTACCCCATATTCTATTTTTCATTTTTATATTTAAAAATTATTATATTTTATTATTTATATGTTAAATAGAGCACATAAACTTTTTTTATATGTTAACACACAAGTTTATAAATATTATATATTTATAACTTATAATATCTAAATACTTGTATAGATTTTTTGAAGATATATATATATATATATATATATATATATATATTTTTTATTTTTTTTGAACGTTTATGTTCCTGTAATGGAGGGTGTGACCCCTGTTTCCTAGCGTCTCTTGTTTGCTAAAAACTAGCGAATCGTGAATCAGCTAACAGATTGCGGATAAGTTAGCCAATTGGATTTGAAGTATTTGGTAAAAAAATAGGGGTATAAGCGGATCCGATCCGCGAATCTGATGGATCCGAACATATCCGAACCGATTTTGGCGGATTGGTTCGGATTTGAAAGCACTAATCCGAATAAGATCGGTTCGGGTCTCGGATCCTACAAATCTAATCCGATCCGAACCCTATAAAAATTTAATTTTTTTAATTATTATATATATATATATAATGTTAATATATTATTATATGTTTAATATAATTAACAATTAAATATGTATGTTTATTTTTTTTATTAATTTCTGAAGTTTAAATAAAAAATAAAAGAATAATGGGTAATCCGATGACCCGAACCGATCCGATCCGATTGTGGTCGGTATTGTTCGGGTCCGTAGTTGAAAAGCGAACAAATCTGATTGAGTGATCGGTTCGGATGATGAATCCCTCCAAACCCGATCCAATCCGACCCGACCTTACTACACCCCTAATAAAAATAGCAGTTAAACTAGACGATAAATATAAAATGACATAATGGACATGTTTATAAGTTATATATATATGTGTGTGTGTGTGTGTGTGTTATTTATTTTAAAATAATTATCATTTTAATACTTTAATTTCTTTATCATCTCAAAAATTAAAATATAAATTTTTTTTCCAGACAATAGGATATTTTATTTTATTTAAGAGTTTAATATATGGATATTCAAGTTTCCAACATTTTTATTGTGTGGTGAACTAATGCTTTTAAATTCATTGGGAAACTGATAAAATTGAAGGCATAATTTTGGACTTACCCAAAGGTCAAAAAGTACAATGGGATGGAGAGGCATTCCAAAAGATGAAAAACCTTAGAGTGCTTATCATAAAAAATGCATGCTTTACTAGACTCCCTACAAATCTCCCAGATAGTTTGAGAGTGTTGGATTGGAGCCATTATCAATGGGAGTTTCTACCTCTCAACAACTACATTGTGAATCGCTCAAACCATTGATCACCAAGGCATGGATACTGTTTCTTTTTGTGTGAAGAATTTCGAGAGTTTAAGTGAAATATGCTTTAGCAATAGCGAGTTTTTAAAGCAAGTGCCAAACCTGTCTGTAGTTCCAAACTTAAAAAAGTTGTATCTTAATAATTGTCCTCGCTTAATTGAAATTCATGATTCTCATTTGGATCTTTGAGTAAACTTAGAGTCCGAGTGCTCAACGATGCATCAACATCGAGAGACTCCCACATGGCATCAAGTTGACATCTCTTGAACGCCTCGATCTCAGTTGGTGCTCAAGTCTTCAAAGTTTCCGAAGTATTAGAAAAAATGGAAAAGACTACATTTCTTTATGTGAGAGAGACTCGCCATTGAATAAGCGCCATATTCAATTTGCAATCTTATCGATCCTCAAGAGTTGCACTTGTATGGGTGCAAACATCGAAGCAATTACCAACAAGCGTTCTTATGTTGCCACAGACTTCAAGTTCTAAGTGCTAATGATTGTGGAGAGTTGAAAAAGTTTAGCAAGTGCAAAGGTGAAGATGGAACAGTTTCGGATCGTCAAACAAAGAGCCAACCGAGAAAATGATGTAACAAGATTTTGTGTGTTATCAACTACTTCTGCATTCAGTGGCAAAGTTATTGGAGGAGAATTACATCAGACAACCTGATCCCAACAGCCATTGATGATTCTTCCATAAAAAAATTGAACCAACTTTGGAAGATGATGAAATGGTTACATTTTTTGCTTCTCTGGATGGTGACCTCAACCTCGTTCAGCCAAGTGAAGATAACCAGAGATATTTGGAAAGACTACAGGACTTACTCTCCAGAGATTTTTATGATTTGCTGTGTCAGAGACAGTACAGTACCATGAAAGCCACCTTAGAGTACCTCTCCAATTTGCACTGTGATGGAGGAATCTCGGGAAATGAGATCAGTTATAACACAACTTTCAAGGGAATTCACTCTTTGGAGTAGGGATTATGAGGATTCAAGTAGGAAAATTGAATTGACCACTACAGACCTGTTAAATGCAGATGAATTACAAGATGGTCTTCAAGTTATTAATAACAATTTTTGGGAATCAAGATGATAACACTCAACACCATGGCTATGGATCAACCAAAAGAGAAGGAGAATGAGAGAAAAGTGTATGAGATCAATTCAGAGAATACCTATTATCTGAATGTGTGTAAATTCTCATTCTAATTAACTTACTTTGTACAAGAAGTATATATAGGCAGTTACAAAAGAGCTAACCAACTAAAGAAAGAAAAAATACTAACTAACTAACTGAAGAGTATCAGTTAACACCCCCCCGCAAGCTGGAATGGATGTCAGACATTCCTAGCTTGGACCGAAGCGCACTAAATGGTCCTTGATGCAGTGGTTTGGTAAGAATGTCAGCCACCTGATCTTGTGTATGAATAGGGAGGAGGTGTGTGATGCCAGCCAACACCTTGTCACGAACCAGGTGGCAATCAAGTTCAATATGCTTGGTTCGTTCATGAAATACGGGGTTGGCAGCAATGTGTAGAGCAGAATGGTTATCACAGTAAATGGTCACTTGGTTTCGGATGTTCAAAGTGCAGGTCTTGGAGAAGATAGAGCAGCCATTGTGCCTCACAAGTGCCATGAGCCAAGGCTCGGTACTCAGCCTCTGTAGAAGAGCGTGAGATGACAGTTTGTTTCTTGCTTTTCCAAGAGATAGGAGCATTCCCAAGGAAAAAACATAAACCAGTGATTGATCGCCTGGAATCGAGGCATGCACCCCAATCGAGAATCGGTGAAACCTCGCAAGCAAATCGCAGAGTCGATGGGAAGAAAATGCCAGACACCAGGAGCATTTTTAATATACCTTAGCACTCGGTGGGCTGCTGAATATGTAAGTCTGTGGGTGTCTCCAAAAATTGGCTAAGTCTACTCACACAAAACAAATATCGGGCTGGTGTGAGTTAAGTAGAGTAACCTACCAATCAACCTTCTCAGTAGGATGAAGGGTCGATCAATCGTGTTCCAACATCCTTGTTGAGCTTGAGTTTAGGATCCATTGGGGTGGCATATGGCTTGCACCCTAGAAGACCCGTGTCTTGTAAAAGGTCCAAGGAATACTTCCTTTGGTACAATGCAATTCCGGATGTGGACTTGGCAACTTCAAAGCGAGAAAGTACTTGTAATTCCCCAATGTCTTTAATGCTAAACTTCGATGCGGGAGTCCTTGACATGTTGAATTTCGGTGAGGTCATTGACTGTAATCACCAAGTCATCAACATAGACTAATATGGCGGTGAACCCTGTTGAAGTTTTCTTGGTGAATAAGGAGTAATCTGCCCGAGACCGAGTGAAACCTAGATGAACCGAGGGTGTCTGTCGACTTGGCATTCCATTGCCTGCTGGCTTGTTTCAAGCCGTAAAGGGACTTTTGGAGTTTGCGAGACAAGAGTCGGATCGGGGACAGTGAGGGCAGGTGGAACTTGCATATACACATCTTCCAATAGATCTCCATGTAAAAGGCTGTGTTAACATCTAACCGGTGTAAAAACCGGTTGTTGGAAGATGCCAAGGCTAGCAATAGTCGCACTTTGTGGTCATTTTGACCACTTGGGCTAAACGTTTCCATGTAGTCCAATCCTGCAGTTTGTGTAAAGCCTCGAGCAACCAGTCGTGCTTTGTGTCTCTCCACTGAACCATCTGCACGAAACTTGAGTTTGAACAACCATTTACAGCTCACTAATGGTTTATCGGGGGGTAAGTGAGTGAGTGTCCATGTGTTGTTGGCGTGCAGGGCTGCCAATTCATTATCAATAGCAGCCCGCCAAGCAGGATGTTTGATGGCATCATGAGAAGAAGTTGGTTCGAGATGGATGAGATGGAAAGGGAGAAGTGTTTATGGTTAGGGGTTAGATGGTCATATGAGAGGAAATGAGACAGAGGATATTTTGTTGTGGGAGGGGTTGGGGTGAGTGTGGAATTAAGAGTGCAGTGATATTCTTGAAGGTAAGAGGGTGGTTTCCTGGTCCTGTTAGATTGTCTGCTAGGTGCAGGAGGTATGGGAATGTGTGGTGAATGTGGTGATGGAATGGGAGAAGGATGTTGTGGTGGGATAAGGGAATCATGGATTGGTGAGGTTGGAAGGCCAATGTCTGTGGTGAGGTTATGTGGAGGATTTGGGGAGGATGTGTTGATATGCCATGGATCATGTGGTGAAATGGTGTGATCAGGTTCAGGATAGGGGCATCATGGCAGTGTTATGTGGGATGGATGGATTGGACAGTGTGTGGAAAGGGAATATGTTTTCATGGAAAGCGACATCTCTGGAGAGAAAAAGCTCCCTGGTTTTGAGATCAAACAACAATATCCTTTTGTGCCAGCCTTGAACCCAAGATGGACACATTTTCTTGATCTTGCATCAAGCTTCTGCCTATGACTGGGAAGAGTGGTGGCAAAGCTTAAGCAACCAAACACTTTCAGTTGTTCAATGTCAGGAAGTTCTTTGTGTAGGACTTGATACGGTGACTGATTTATCAAGTAGGGGGTAGGCATTCTGTTTATTAGGTAAACAGCATGACTCACAGCTTGAGTCCAAAAACACTTAGGAACATTGGAGGCAAAGGAAAGAATACAAAGTTCTGTACATACTGTAACAGAACAGGGCATATGATTGACACATGCTACAAGAAGCATGGATACCCCCCGGGCTATTTTCAGAAAAACAACAGTGCCAATAACTACATTGTAGAAGAAGAGATTGAGGAAGATGACAGATCAGTGAAGTCACTAAGATTGAGAGATGAAGTTGAGGACAATCAAAAGATAGGTTTCACACCTGAGCAACATAAGGCCATCTTGGCCATGCTGCAGCAATCACACAGTTCCACTTCTTCTCACAATGCAAACCAGATTGTGACTCAAGTCTCAGGAAGACCAGGTATTATATGCTCTGATACCATGATAACACTCAACACCATGGCTATGGATCAACCAAAAGAGAAGGAGAATGAGAGAAAAGTGTATGAGATCAATTCAGAGAATACCTATTATCTGAATGTGTGTAAATTCTCATTCTAATTAACTTACTTTGTACAAGAAGTATATATAGGCAGTTACAAAAGAGCTAACCAACTAAAGAAAGAAAAAATACTAACTAACTAACTGAAGAGTATCAGTTAACACAAGAGAACAGAAAATGAATCGTGCAATAAGTTGGCCCATTTGTAGGAAAGAAAGAGAGAGCTGGAAGAACAATTAAATGCCATTAATGATAACATTTCTGTTTCTCAATCTGCCAAGGAAATGGCTGCAAAGAGAATGAGAGAAACATATGAGGAAGCAAAGACACTCAAAGCTCAAATAGATGAGTCGAGGCAACAAGTTCCGCGCTTGAGAGATGAGCAGGAATGTGCAAAGAAAATCCAAGCAAAAATTAAAGCTGAATGGTCAAAACTCAAAAGTAAGTTAACAGCTATGTTATGAGAACTGAGAAGTGAGATCTACAAGTTCAAACATATCAACTCACAGGTACCTTAAATCATGTCTCTATATTCTTATTCTTATCTCTATATTCGTATTCAACCATATCAAATCCAAGTATCTTCTCTATTTCCCAATGGTCAAATTCTGAAAATTGTTGACTTGGGAATTTTAAACCAGTCAATCATCTCTAACTTGTGGAGATGGTTATATTGTCACTCAGTAACTTTTATTGCAGATAAATTTCCTTACACTATTCGTACACCACTTTATTTTTGGATAATTATTAATAAAACAAGAAAAATACATGTTTCCACTTTCAAAACACACACTCCTTGTATCTTTATTTTCTCCATAAAGAAAGATATAGAAATGATGTATAACTATTGATGTGAAAATAATGATGCCCTATTGTCACTATAGCATGAATACATTTTTCTTAATCTATGTGTATGTTCTCGTGGGTGTGTGTAGGAATTCACTTAATTTATAGATTTGTTTTATTTGTAAAATTATATTTAAACCTCAACCAGAAAAATTTCAATTTCACTTTTTAGGATGGGGGTATTATTGGCACTCCAATATGTCTGTTCACACTCCCTATATTTTTTTAATACTTTAATTATATTTTCCAAATTTGCAACAAAGGTGAAAAATTAGTTTCTTCTATATTATATTTGTTTATTCATATTCTATTTTAACTAAAACTAATTTATAATTCTTTTGTAATTCATCTAATTTAAATCTTTGTATTAGTCATAAGTATTTTATTTCTTTATTCTTTTATATGTAGTATATTTTTTATTTTTTTGACAAGTGTAGTATATTTTTTTTATATATAGGCAATATTTAAATAATGTAATACTGATGCCATCTTCCAGTGTTCACACCATCCCATCTTCCATTGTTCCTTTAAACTATTTTTTGTTCGTTTTCATGATAATCCAACTAACAAGCTCTTTGTCCTTTTATCCAAGTCTTAAGGGGCAATCCACCTTGCAACTCGTATTTTTTTAACTTTTTATCGAGGTCTTAGTTAAAATTATAATCGGTAAACTCTTTATCCTCTTATTTTGGTCATAGCGGACAATCCATCTCGAAAGCTTTTTATCTTGAAGCTTCAATTATTGGTACAGATTTTTTGGCTTCTCTTCTCCTTATAAGAAAAATTGGGCAGACACTACTTACAAAAAGCTGTTGCCAAAAAAAAAAAGTTCCTTATTTTAAAGATTAAATTACATCTTGTCCCCCTTGAGGTTTAGTTAAAAGGCACAACCCTAAACTTAACTAAAAATTTCACTGAACTTCGTTGACCTTGATGATCGTTAATTAAGTTAATGGATTCTAACAGAATATTCTTTTTAACCTTACTAGCTTTGAAATAACTAGATAGAGTGGTTAACAAAATTAAAATTTAAAATAAAAATAATTTATATATTTAATAAGTTTCATTTCAACACATTGTTTTGTATAGGTTTTGTTTCTTCAATGATATTGGTTTTGTTTCCTGTTAAGAATGGTCATGGTCAGCAACCTATATCAGAGTCAATTGTTGTAACCACATTTGTATCTTTGTCTCAAAGTCATATTTCTTTTGCTTGCACTAATATTTCAAAGAAAAATAAAGGGAAAAGAGTAGCTAAGGTTGTAAAACCAAATGCTACTAAAAAGGTTGATACATTTTATAACTCATCACTGTACGTGTTTATTTAGCACGTACACTTGTTTTGTTTTTAAATGATTCTTAACCTGCTTTTCTTTTTTCCCTTTAAATGATGGAACAGAGGGCCATAAGCCAAAGCCAAACAGCTGTTGAAGCCACTCTTGGACCGAACCAAGTTGGATCGAGTCAAACTACACCAAGCCAAGCTGAAGATATCATGATAGTAAGCTCGTATGGAAGGCATCAGAGATCAAAATGTGATGCTTACTAGTTTTTTTTTTTTTTGAAGCAATGATGCTTACTAATTGTTGCTTGTGGGTTTTAGTTTTTCCAATTTTAAGTTGTTAAATTGAGTTTTGATGTCCTAAAACTAGTAGTATTTTAACTACAATGAAAACAATTGATTCCTTATTATGGTATGTAATATCCTAAAATTTCAATGTACTCTTTTTAATGAAAAGATTAAACTAGAATGAGTTTTAGTAGAAAAGATTTGTAGTATATGAATCTATTGAAATTGTTTAATAGTTACAAAAGAATAAAAATAAAAGCACACACTAGGGCCCATATGGTTAACAATTGGAGTGACTTTGAACAAATATAGTCACAATGGTAGCATACAGATGTTAGAGAAATTGGAAAAGAATCATAGGAAAGAAACTGTGGGGTCCATTGGGATGCCAAATTGAAATTGAAAGAGAATGAATTTGGAATAGGTTTCTTCTGGGCTTTTTTTTAGAGAAGAGACCCAAGTGAGTGATATAAAAGAATAACCTATCTGAGATAGAAAAAGAGCACCCTAAGTGAAAAGAAAAAGGGACTGCACAACACTACGAACGAGAAGAACACATCGGGTTTGTTATGCTTTGCTTGATAGAAGAAGAGAGCAATAAATAGGATTCACTTGGATTTATTTGGAGGTCTACAAAATGTGAGTAAAAATGACTTTTGCTCACTCTTCCATGGTACAAATAATTTCTAGATTGTATAAATTCTTAAAAATATTCCTGGAAAGCTTATATAATATTTCCGTTTTTCGTGCACAACACTTCTTCAGGGTTCACATGAATTGTGATCACGGTACCAAGTTCCTATTACATCTTTTTATTTCGGTTCATTTATGTATTGAACCTTGTGCGTCAACTTAGTATTAAGTCAAATATTGAATTTGGAATTAAACTTTCTCCTCCCTGATACGTGTTTCATCACATTGAGTTTTTTTATATATTAGAATTTAATTCATTATTATTTAATTGTGTCAGTCTTACTTTAATTATTGTTAAAAAATATATATGTTTGGTTTATATGAGTTGACTGGCATGTTAGATGATGTTATATTGTTGCCTTGGCATGACATAATATTATTGTTATCAACGCATAGAGTTTGGAAACCTTGATAGTCATTTGGGATGACATATTGCATTATGCATGAGTTGGTTATCACCTTCCGGGGAGGGATGACGGTATACATTCTATTCCGGGAATAGGATGAGAGATATCACCATCAGGGATGGGATATCAGATAATTAAAATATTCACATCAGGGATGGAATATTAGATACATCCATCTAGGATGGGGAAGACGAGAGATATCACCATCCGGGATGGGATATCAGATAATTAAAATATTCATATCTGGGATGGAATATTAGATACCTCCATCTGGGATGGGGAAGGCAATGGGACGTCATTGCATGGATATGAGCTCATAGACCTTAGTGAATCTGGGATTCACACTGGTTCTGGGAACCAAATAGTCAAGTGATTCTAGGAATCACCGAGTCATGTTCATGGAGTTGTATTACATAGAGTTTGCATGGTGAATGTGATTAAATGTAATGAGATGCGACCGTGGTTGGTTTTATGAGCTTGTGGTTTAAATGTTTGACATTGATTAATTTATACCTTATTATTTTGGAGATTTATTATATTTATTATTTTGAAAATTAGCGGGTATCATGGATGTTTTTTCTGGTTACTACGTCAACTGAAAACAACACTATTTGTGAACCCTTTTATTAGATGATTTTTATTCACTGGGATTATATCTCATTAAAAGTCTTGTTTTTAGAGCACGAGGACGACGTCATAGAGACTTGAAGACCTAGTGAATTTTTATTATTTATTATCTAGCTTGGTTAGTACATTTTGAAATAAATAGCCATTTGTGGCTAGACATGTTTATTTTATTTATTTTTAACATTGGGTTAATTTTAGTAGATGCTCGGGTTTTGAGGCAATTCGTTTTTATTTATGTAAGGTTTATTATCATTATTTTACCTTAATAATTATTGAGATATTTTCATAATATTATATTTATGAAAAATTTTATTTAGCCATTTTTTTGTGAATCTATTTTGGGTTACTATTGTAACGAAAAGCGTTACATTTATGGTATAAGAGCAGTTCAATTCTAAATCGGACTGTGGTAACGGGGCTTTTTCTAAAATAAAACTTGGGTGCATAGTATGCTTATTAAAGTTATAGATGCTGCATGCTATTCTTTGGGATATTGGACCTGATCAACCCATTATTTCATTGGTAGCGAGCTGATTTATGATGACTAATAAGCGAGGGACGAATGTTGCACTATGGCCAAAGCTATGCAAGAGCAGACGGAGACTCTCCGTCAACTGAAGGGGAATGGAGGCCAGTCACTAATGGAGTGGTGGTAACTTAGGACCTTTAACACGTGGGGCCTTTCGAATTCAAGAAGAACAATCCGCCATCATTTTGAGGCAGCTTAGATCCGAAGGAGACTAAATTTCTTCTACTCATATAGGAGAAAAAGTTACTCTACTGTTTGATTCTGGAGCAACACATTCTTTGATATATCCCTTGTGTGCGAAATTTGGAGTTACCTATCTTTCATTTGTCCTTGATTCATGTGTTTCTACTTCTATGGAGGGCAATCTTATTATTTCCAGTGCTTGTTATTTTCTTGTACATCGAGGACATGCCTTTTGTCATCAATCTTTTATCTATGTCTGGATTGTATGTTATTCTTGGTATTGATTTATTGGCATCTCGGCTCATTGCCATAAAGCACTCTAAACAAAACTATCCTTATCTCTTCACATCCAATGTCTTTTGATCTTCAATGTTGACCCATATTTTATTTGATGTTTCTTGTGATAAATGCTTGGTTTATAGAGTTCAAGGATACATATTCTCATGCACTGCCACTATAGAGGCAGACAATGGTGTAGCGACTATATCTGTGGCTCGTAAGTTTCAATAGGGGTTGAGTTTAGCATAGATCTAGTGTTAGAGAGTGGACCAATGTTTATAGCGTACCTTACAAGATGACACATTTAGATTTGAGTGAGCTTAAGAAACAGTTTGACGAGTTTCCTAAGATCGGCTGGTTACTATAAAAAGTTCATAGAGCAGTTATATAGACTAGCCTTACCTTTTACCAAGTTAGCTAGGAGGGAGAAACCTTTTGAGTGGGATAAGGAGTGTGAAGAGAATTTCTAGGAGCTTAAGAAAATATTGACGTCACAAGACATGTCTCGACCATTGAAAATATGTGTTACCGTAATCATCAATAATGAATAATTAATTGAAATTATTGTGCATGATTGAAAATGGAATTACCACTTGGTCAACTGATTATTGATAAATGAGAGTGAAAATGGATATCATGATCTATTGCTGCATGTATGTATAAGTTCTTAGCTTGGTGAATTGTTTATTTGATCCTTCCATGTGTGGTAACCTATTTCAATAAAAAAGTAAAAATTAAATTGCTATTTTCTCTAAAGATAGTTGAGGAGAAATCTATTACAGTTATACCGCTTGAAATATGAACAGATTCTCTCTTAATAAAATTCTCATTGGTATGATATGATGAGACATTGATGTTTGACACATGAATGTTGTTTTGCTGCATTTATATTACTATTTTGAAAATGTAATGCTAAAAAAAAATCAATATAATGAATGGCAATAACTTATTTTACAACTTGTTATGTCACAGTATATCAATGTCATATTCTCTTGATTTATTACCTAGATATTATTTTGCAGAACATTAAGCATGTTGCTCTGTGACTCTTATGTATGATGTTCTAATTTAAAAGTGATTGATTTATGATTAATTCTTGTAGATACTCTAGAGTTTCCTTTGAGATTAAATACTGATATTTATTTTTTGACAGGCTAGAAACATCATTATTCCTTTGACCCTAAATCATTTATATTATGCATGAAATTCTTAATAGACTTAGTACTTGGTGTGTGACTTGGAAAAAATTATGTTAAAATAGAGAAGTTATTATGAAACGTATCTTTAATCTTTAATTCCAATAATAACAATAAAGAAATATACCGTTGAAAAAAAGTGTATGTTTGTATAAGAAACTTAAATAAGTAACATGTGAATTCATTATTTGTTTCCCCTCTTCAAAAAAAAAAATTTCATTTTTTGTTTCCAGTAGTACCTAGTATAGATAACCAATATGTATTGGTGGATGGGAATAAAAATGAATGTTGTATTCAAGAAATTGTATTTGTATGCTCAAAATTTATTATTATGTTGTAATTTTGTTACATATTTTTTTTAGAGAATTTTTTTTTAAAATTTCATATTGTTTTTCAAGTGACCAAACCTCAATCGTGATTAATATGCCCTTGGAATTGTTTGCCATAAAGATTAATGGCATGTTTAATACTAACGAAATTATATTTCTTATCAAAAAGTGAAAAAGTAATTTCTTATTTGTATGTGCTTACTCAAAGATCAAGATGAAATTGATTTCTTAGTACTACTATGGTGCTTATTCGTGGAGTTTTTCTTTTTGTTACAGTTGTTTTTGCACAATGTCTACCATTGTTTAATTGCAAGTTTATTAAATCTTATTCTCCATTTTGTTATCACATTTATATTAAGAAAAGTATTCTTATCAACTGAAAGTGAAACTATTACTTTTTGTGATGTTATCATCTCATACTAGATAAAAAATTAGTATGTGGATGTGCTACTGATTCTCCTTTCTTTATTTTTCTTATTTATAAAATTCCGGTTCCGTAAATAATATAAGAATTTTTATGTAGAGTCTGTAAGAGACTATTATATCTATGCATGTATGGATGATATAAAATATTACTTCAATTTCATATGTGGATTGTTTGTTATAAATCTATTTTTTTTAGGATGCTTATGATGATGGAATGCAAGTGGAGTTATTAAATTTATAGGAGGATGGACAGAAACAAATGTTTAAGTGCATGATTTTATTATATAAATGTTATTATTGACTTATTTTTAAATATATTTTTATAATTAAGGTGTCATAAATTGTACACTTATTATGTGGTGAAATAGTCAATGACTAAATATATAAATTGATGATGTGATTAGGAAGTGTACCTTCCCTTTATGTTAGTGCGAAGTAGAAGAAAAGATCTTGTTAGGACCAGATTTAATCCAAGAGACCATAGTTAGGATTCGAATGATTAATGGAAAGATGTGCACCGTGCATAATATGTAAAAAAATATTATGTCGACAAGAAAAGAAAGCTTTTAGAATTTTAGGAAGAGGAACATGTATTCTTGATAGTCACTCCTAAGAATGGGGTTGGGAGGTCAATGAAAGTCAAAAATCTCAATCTTTGTTTCCTGGGTCCATTTCAAATCCTAAAAAGAGTCAGGCTTGTTGCTTACCAATTGGCTCTTCCACCACAGTTGTCGAATCTCCATAACGTCTTCCATGTTTCTCAACTCCTAAGTACGTGCCGGATGTTTCACACGTGATAGTTCCCGAGTCAGTACAATTGAAGGATAATTTGATCTTTAAGTCCAAACCTATTCAGATCATTGACAAGAGCACTAAAACTTCGAGGAACAAGATGATCCCATTGGTGAAAGTGATTTGGGAAGGGCTGACTCCAGAGAAAGCTACTTTGGCACTCGAGGAAGATGTCAGATAGCATCATCCAGGTCTTTTAGCACAGGTACATGACTTAGTGTTGCACTACTTTTAATCTTGTGTTGTTTGGATATGACGTCTTAATTTCGGGGACGAAATTCTTTTAAGGAGGGGGAGAAAATGTAACATCCTAAAATTTCAATGTACTCTTTTTAATGAAAAGATTAAACTAGAATGAGTTTTAGTAGAAAAGATTTGTAGTGTATGAATCTATTGAAATTGTTTAATAGTTACAAAAGAATAAAAATAAAAGCACACACTAGGGCCCATATGGTTAACAATTGGAGTGACTTTGAACAAATATAGTCACAATGGCAGCACACATACACTTGTTTTGTTTTTAAATGATTCTTAACCTGCTTTTCTTTTTTCCCTTTAAATGATGGAACAGAGGGCCATAAGCCAAAGCCAAACAGCTGTTGAAGCCACTCTTGGACCGAACCAAGTTGGATCGAGTCAAACTACACAAAGCCAAGCTGAAGATACCATGATAGTAAGCTCGTATGGAAGGCATCAGAGATCAAAATTTGATGCTTACTAGTTTTTTTTAAGCAGTGATGCTTACTAATTGTTCCTTGAAGGTTTTAGTTTTTCCAATTTTAAGTTGTTAAATTGAGTTTTGATGTCCTAAAACTAGTAGTATTTTAACTACAATGAAAACATTTATTCCTTATTATAGTACTTACTAATTTCATATACAAGATTGTGTCAATTGCATTTTGATGGTCTAATCTTAGGAGGATCATGACTGTTATTAACTATTTATGACTTTATTTATGTTTGATATGCTGTGTTCTTTGGGTGTTTACTATTGTATACTATTTCTATTGTGTAACAATTGCGTTGGTTTTCTTCCGAAGACTACTTTTATTTGTTGTATATTGCATCTGCGTAGGGGATTATGCCTTCTTGGTGAAGACATGCCCTTGTTTTTTTTGTTGTTAGACAAAAGTGGTTTAATGGGCTATGGTGGGGAATAACTTTTTAATGAATCCTAGTTTGTATGCTGGTATATTTTTTTGGGACTTGTTTCCGTTTCAACAGTTTGTTCATCATATTTTGAAATGTTGTTTTGTTTTGTAGTTTTTAATTTGAGTAGAAAAGAGATAAAACATGCATGTAGAGAATTATTTAAAAAGTATATAGGCGTCATAAAACTTGATCTTAACGATGAGTAGTAGAAAAGTAATGTTGTATCGGGTGCTACCTAAGGGAGTTATGATTATTTTAATTTTAATTTTTTTTATAAAATTTCATTTAATTTGTATTTAGAAAATCATATTTGGTTTAACTTAGTATTTTAAAAACCTAACCGGACCGACTGGTTCAACCGGTTGAATCGGGAACCGACCGTGTGGCCATAAAAATCGGTGGTCTTGAAAAATCCAGAAAAAACGGAAAAAACGCTTGAACCAAATTAGAAGCAGATCCGGTTACGGAAACCTCCCGGTTACTATGCCAGCCCCTTGTAGCCACACGAAGCACCGCACCAGATCCTTACAGTAGTGCGAACCACCACTTCTTGCTGCCTTTCCTCCCGTCACTGCATCCGACGAACCGTTGCCGCATTGGTCCATTAGGCTGCGGCCATATGTGAGCTTCTGTTGTCCATCGTGCATGATCCGTCGAGTTGCTGGCATGTGAGCCTTTTTTAGTCTGCCATTGCACATCAAGTGCTAAAGTTGTTTATGCGGTGCATATGACTATATGAGGAAGGACAGATGCAGCCAGAGCTCACATTGTAATGCCACTAGGTTTCTACATTTTAGTATCTTTTTTTTAGTGAAATATAGAGAAGAAAGAAAAAACACAGACAAAAACAACTAGCTAACACTCGGGACCCTTAGCATATCCCAAAGTAAGAGAGAGCCCAACCCTGCTGGAGGGTCTTTCCAGAAGGAGATAGTATCTACTACTAATAAGAATTGACTGTCAAAAAAATAATAATTAAGAATTGGATTTGGGCTTAAGACATTTCAGCCCAATAATTAATAACAAATGATTTGGGCTCAATTATATAATTTTTATTAACTAAATTGAGTTATAAGTTTTTTATAGTGTGAATATATATATATATATATATATATATATATATATATATATATATATATATATATTGTATTATTTATTCATTTTATTTATTTATTAATTTTATTTTTTTATAGGCAAATGTTAGTATTTTGTTACTGGGTGGGGTTTGAACCATCAACCTCCTTATCACTCCACTCCTCAACTCCCCCACCCAAACCACCTTATGACACAAATTTTTTTATTTATTTATTAGTCTCGTTTGGTTCTATCGTTGGTTAAACTGGTTGAACCAATTGAACCATGATCAGGAGGTTTTGCCGATTCAATCTCCAATTCGGTTCTCAAAAGATTGGTTTAACCCTCTCCATAAGAATAAGAATGATGATGATATTTAATCACTGCATAAATGATTTTTCGAGTCACTAAAGTGGCCACCTTAACTTCTTGTTAAAAAAAAAGTGGCAAGCTTAACTTACTAATAAAAAGTTATATTTTTTTTATTTTAAGTTTTGATTTTGTTAATCACTCTATTTCTAGTTACTCCATCCGGTCTACAATATAAGAAACAAAATCCTAAAATACACATGTCAAGGAAATGCATTGGAATGAGTTAATTGTAATTAATATTCATATAAATTTCCAAAAACACCCATTCTAATTTTAATTAATATTCTGATGACCTATAATTAATGACACTAATTAATAAGAATAACATTGGAAATTAACACTTAATAAGTGTGGAAATTGTTGTATGTTTCTTATATTTTGGAAAAAAAATGGACCTATTTGTTTCTTATATATTGTGAATCGGAGGGAGTATTTCAAA
This sequence comes from Sophora flavescens, assembly GCA_030762895.1. Classification (NCBI taxonomy): domain Eukaryota; kingdom Viridiplantae; phylum Streptophyta; class Magnoliopsida; order Fabales; family Fabaceae; genus Sophora; species Sophora flavescens. Next base: position 123,347,207 of record CM061063.1, on the reverse strand, counting down.
GCTAGTAAGGTTAGAAAAATATTTCGCTGGAATTTGTTTACTTAATTAATGGTCAACAAGGTGAAGTATAATTTTATGTAAGTTTGGGGTTGTTTCTTTTAGAAAATCTCATGGGAATGAGACGTAATTTACTCTATTTTTAAAGAAAAAAAAGTTAAAAGGTAATGGCCCAAATTGGTCCCCTAAAAATTTAGAGGACCCATTTTTTGTCCCCAAAAAAAAATAAATTATCAACTTGGTCCCTCAAATTTATAAATGCGGAACACATTAGTTCCTCCTTCCACTTCCAACGTCCATTTACTTGCTTATGTGTCCCGTTAATCATCCCACCTGACTCGTTAGTGATCATGTATGGCCTATGACAAATTTTCGTCGTGAATAAAAGAACAAAAGTGAAAAAATGGGCAAATTTTTAAACCATAATATCTGAAAATTATGTATGTTCTTCACTTTTTATTTGCTTTTCACTGTGAAAATTTGTTATAAGCTATACAAGACCACTAACAAATTAGACATGATACGAAACATATAGACAAGTAAACAAACATTGAAAATAAAAAAAGCACTAATGTGTCCCCGTTTATAAATTTGAGGGACTTAATTGATAAATTCTTTTTTCCAGTGATTGAGGCATTTATTCAAAGTTAAAAAAAGATAGTTTTTAAAACCTCCTAACCTAAAACTCCATTTCCTTGTCCTCTTCGATTCTTCCTATCTCATGTTCCCCATTCTCACACTATGACCTAAATCTCAATCTCCATTTCTAGCCTCCATGTACCTTTGTTGTACTGCCTCTCCACCTCAAGCACGCTGAAGAAAGAGAGCAGAGGTAAAGACACAAACCAACTGTTGGTTTTGAACAAATTGTAAGCTTGTCCATGCTATGCTTCGTGTTATGTTACATTCTCTTTTCTTTCATATATTTGGTATTGTTCACAAACTATTTGATAAATGGTTTGAGTGATTTATTGGCATACTGTTTGGGAGTCGTGCTCTTCCTGCCGGAGCTTTGTTTATTTCGCTGGAGTGTATTTTCATAGTTTTTAGCCACATATCATATTTCTCCCTTCACACTGTAACATCTCTGGCTGTTCTATGGATTGACGACTGTCCCCACAGACCAACACGGGTGCTTTGTCCTCACTCACATGCTTCCTGGAAAACTTCCCAAGAGGTCACCCATCCCAAAATTTCTCCAAGTCAAGCACGTTTAACTGTGAAATTCTTAAGTGATGAGCTCCCAAAAAGAAGATGCATCTTGTTAGTATAGGTAGTACCAATCAAATTCATATAAGCCATCCTCAACTGTATAGTCCCATACCTACACAGTTTCACGACCCCTCTCATTCGGGTGTGTAATCGGTTCATTCATGTGTCCCTCCGCCTAGAAGCCTGCCAGGAGCCGCTCCTTGTCCGTGCCTTCTTGCACCGGCGACCACTCTCCGCCCTCGTCAGCACCCGGGTGTTACATGCCCACCAGCTTCTTCTTGGTTCGTCCCCGAACCACACTGTACTGGGAGAGGTACCGCTCTGATACCATTTGTAACATCCTTGGTCGCTCTATGGATTGACGACTGTCCCCACAGACCAACACGGGTCTTTTCAGCGTGCTTTGTCCTCACTCACACGCTTCCTGTAAAACTTCCCAGGAGGTCACCCATCCCAAAATTTCTCCAAGTCAAGCACGCTTAACTGTGGAGTTCTTAAATGATAAGCTCCCAAAAAGAAGATGCATCTTGTTAGTATAGGTAGTACCAATCAATTCATATAAGCCTTCCTCAACTGTATAGTCTCATACATACTCAGTCTCAGGATCCCTCTCATTCGAGTGTGTAATCGGTTCATTCATGTGTCCCTCCGCTTAGAAGCCTGCCAGGAGCCGCTTCTTATTCGTGCCTTCTTGCACCGGCGACCACTCCCCGCCCTCGTCAGCACCCGGGTGTTACACACACCATTTATGCAAAATGTCTGATTTCACTTTTGAGCTGATTTTATATTTTCTTTTATTTCCTTTTTATTGTTTGATAGAGAAGAGTTTATAACAGAGAAAAAGGGCATAACAACTTTTGGGAGAATAAAGTATCATGTAAAACAGGAAAAACATATAACAAGGAACATGAAAAACATAACACATCAACTAGAAGTATCAGCCTAAAAACCTTTAGCAGCTACAATCTGGTATGATATTTAGAATCATACAACCAGAATTTGGCTGACGTCTAAAGCTTTTGTTAGGCTATTGTTATCTTATTCCGTTCCCTAAAATGAAGACATTGATTCTTACCTCGATCTGAAGAAAAAAAAAAGTATATATACTTGGAGTTGGAATTTGTTATAGTAATGTGAAAGAATGTAAAATAGAATGAAGAAGACAATAAAAGAAAAAATATCAAATAGAAAGTAATAAAATATATGATTCTACACCTATAGTAGTTTCATAGACATATAAATTAGAAGAATATATAAAACTAGTTATTTTAATCAATTTCACAAACAATATTCAAGAAAAAGATTATTTGATGAAAGGAGAGGAATATGGATGGTGGAAAAAGCTTTGGTTTGTCTTGCTTCAGTATCAATGCATTCTCGTGTCACTTAATGCAATGTTTTGGTTAGAATTTCAAGTGGCCGAATATAAATGGAAAGTGGAGCTGTGGGGATAATGAAATGCATATAAGCCCAATAAGAAGAGATAAAGATGTGAGGAGGATCTATGCATGCATGAACTGAAATCCTGACTTTGTGATTGAAAATTGTTAAGGAATATTTTCAACATTTTAAAAGATTGAAGAGCCGAGTAGTAATGATGGTTTATGAAATTTGGGCATTGTTAGATAGGATAAGGTGATTAAAAGCAAGGGAAGATACTAAACAGCTTGACTTTTTGCCTGAAATTGACTATTGGATAGATGAGTGGTCCCTGCCACTTGGACTTATCCAATAACCAGTCTTGAAACTTGACAAATTCTAGGGAATTCTGTCAAATTTTTTAATGACTGTGTAGCATTACTCATTATAGAATGTGCGTGTCTAGAATATTATCATTTCCTGCTTCTGTTGGAAATTTCAAGCTTGAACTCCAAATTCAGACCTCTTCGTGATTAGTTCTTTTTACACAAGTTGAAGTTTTTCTTTTATCTTTTATAATAATTTTTCTAATAATGCTATTCTTTTGGTTCATGGACAGGCAATTAATTGGCCTTGAACCTGTTATCTTCTCCAAATCAACCATGTTCTTTAGAGGGAGGAGATGCTAAGGTTCTATTTGGTTTATTTTCGCTTCGCTTTTCATTTCCCGATTTTAAAAAGAATTACAACAAAAATAATTACAAAATCATTCTTTGTTTTCATTTCGTTTCATGTTTTCAAATATTTATACAGAAAACACTGAAAACAACTTTTTGTTTGTTTTCACTATTTTCTATACAAATCCTTGAAAATATGAAATACAATAAAAACAAAATACAATTTTGTAATTATTTTTGTTGTAATTCTTTTTAAAATCAAGAAATGAAAATAGAAAATAGGAAATAAAGCAAACTGTCCTAAGTTTCTTGCCTTGCTAAAGGAATGACTCTGGTTTGATCCAACGATCTTCCCTATTATTACTAAGATAATAACTTCATCATTCTTTACCAATCATATTTTTCATATGAGTAATTTGGGATGGAGTCAAGTGGGGATGGTGCCCTTTTAATAAAGCATCACTAACATATCCATCATGGATGGTGCGCCCCAGGTTCTGCACTAGTCACAATACAATCCACTGTAGTCGAGCATGCTTACTATTAGGTTGACGCTCAAGCCCAACAAATAATAAACAACAAACATACTATCCATTCAACCTGTTTTAATGAAGCATAATACATCAATCAATAGAAGCTCAAATAAAGAAAATTTTAACATCTGCATCATTTTTTCAGAAACCAGGAATTCTGATTTTCTCTTCATCCAAATATAAGTAATATAAAACATGTTTTTGTTTTTATTTTGCATTTTTGTCTTCTCTTTCATTTTCTTTCTTTTACTTTCTAATGGGTATACTCTTTTGTAATACTAAATTTAACATTTTTTTATTAAGGGTTCACTGTAATTAGGGCTTTTAACACCCCAGTGAGTCCATGAAGTATCCAACGGTTTGGGTCCTTTGGACCCGCTATGCAACTAATCTTCGCTTGGGGTCCAATAGCAGCTTAAGGTTCAGCCCTCTCCCCAAGGATACATTGGATGGAAATCGATCCTGCGGCATTCTCCCATCAACTTAGCGCTTCTTGCCAACTGAGTTGCACTCATTGGGTTACTAAATTTAGCATTTGTGAAACACTTCATATTTTTATGGATGTTGAATTAAGTATGGTTATATATTATATACAAAATTAAAATAAATAAAAAATTGAAATATGCATATCGGTAAAATGTAAAGGTACGATCAAGTTGAAATATAGAGACAGAAATGAAAGATGTACGTGTTCGAAGTTCCTTATGGAAGCAAGGTGGAAGTTTCTTCTTTTGTTTGTTTTTTTTTTTTTTTAGTTTCTTCTTTTGTTTTATGAAGTATTTTCTACTCGTTGCCTAATACTTACAGCAAATTAATGTTACACTTTCACGGCCCTTCTAGACAAATTTTATTAATATTCCAAAGTATTTGTTCATAGTTTACTCAGTAGATTAAAATTATTTTTTTATTGATTAATTATAATTATATTTTTATTTTTGGTCTTTGACCAAGTATCTCAACAACAAAACTATGAGATAACCATAAGGGTCGGGAGAGGTGATTAGGTAAAATCTTCTCAAAGTGGCAACTCTGGGATTCAAATCTTTGACTCTGCTAGTAAAATTCTCCTAGAACACAGTCGACTTTCATTACAATTAAATTTTATTTAATGAAATTATAAGTAATAAATCAAAAAATAAAATCGATGATTAATAAACGTACCGACAACTAATCAATATAGTTTGTCTTAGTCACTCCTTTCAATCTCAATATGAGTCTATGTGCCATGATCTTGTGACCTTATTTTCATTTTGCTTTCTTTTTAGTTTCCTAATTTCATTTTCTGTACATAAACAATTACAAAAATGTCACCTAATTTTTATTTTTATTGTTTTTAAAATTTATACAGAAAACATTGAAAATAACTTTCTATTGTTTCAACTGTCTCCTGCAGAAATCATTAAAAAGGGAAATTAGATGAAAAACAGAAAATTGAAAATAAAGCAAATAGTTGTTCATTTTGGCTAGGAAAATTCAAAATTGAGGGACACATAATGATGATAGTAAATAGGATAACATTTTTATAATTATTAATGAAAACATAAAACTATATAAAAAAAAAGCTCTTAATTTCTAGTCACTCCAGTTTTGACTGGTTCTTTGCACTAATTTTATGTATGCTATACTGCATAAATGGCATAATGGATTTCTTGATATATGCTACACTGCACTTACTGATTCTAATCCTAGTACGGCGTGTAAGATTTTACAAGATCTATACTAAACATTAGAACACCAAAATTATTAATTTAAATTGTGTACCTTTTGAAAACATATTAACAACAGTGACCTAACCAATTATTTTAGGTGGAAGAGCGAACTCCTTCTCGTTCCAACTCTTACTTCAATATAGTAGTTATCCTGTCCTTTTAGTAAAGCGTCACTAACATAATCTCCATCTATCGTGGAAATTAGGCCCCTGCATTGTACACACTATTGAGCTGATGCTCAAGCCCAACAAATAATACACAACAGACATGGTCTCAAACCCTTAATAAATCAATAATCATACGGGTCTACAGGAAAAATATCATACTATCTATTCAACATATTTTAATAAAATACTATACACCAATAAGGAAAAGCTCAAACAAAGAAAATCCTAACATCTACGTCATTTTTCGGAAACCATGAGTTATCATTTTCTCTTCATCCAAACTAGGGGAAATATAGACATCGTTGTCTGCATTTTTTTTTATTTTTATTTGGTATTTTAGTTGCTATTTTGGCATTTTCAGTGAGATGTGTATTTTGATTGATTATTTTAGCAGTTATTTATTAACGAATGGTCAAAATGTCACGACTACTTATTTATTATAACTTCCTCAGGCCGTGTAGAGTGTAAGATCAATAAGGGCATTGTCTTCAGCCCCCTTTTTTTTTTTTTTACTTTTTATATATATATATATATATATATATATATATATATATATATATATATATAAGATTTGTTAACGTGCACCCATCCATTTTTAGAAGGTGTATACTAGCAAGTTATTATAACTAAAAAAATGTAAAATAATCCGAAGGTGTAGCTTGCTAACGTACACCTTCTAAAAAATGGAGTGAGAAGACGTTAACTATATATATATATATATATATATATATATATATATATATATATATATATATATATATGACAATTGGCAATTAGTTGAATAACAAGGCTCAATTCCACATACAGTGCATGTATTATTGAGATCGAAAATCAATCACTGATAGGACAATCCGTAACATTTGTTACATTTCAAAGGCTTTGCCTTTATGCTTTTATTACTCTTCCATGTACATTATCATAGTTAGTTGTCATTGGAAGTGATCCACATCATTAACAATTGGGAAATGAGAATGCAACTATGTAAAAAGTTAAAATAGTCGCCGAAGGTAATTAGTTAAGATTTAATTATTTTTTTATATTTCCAAAATTTACATGTTATTTTACTATATATATATATAATTATATTATATATAATATAAAATTTTAATATTTTTACTTCAAATTTTTTAGCTCTCTCATTTTTCTCCTCATCTTGATATTCTATTGAGAGTGAAATATTAAAATAGCTTAATTATTAAACTTTGATAAATAATTTCACAACTCAAAAAGCTAGATGATTAATATGATAATTGATAATTTATATAATATTAAGTATCTTTAAAATTTTCGTCTAAAACCTCAAAATTCCTATACACGACCATGAATACTTCCTCCCAGGGAAATTATTAGGGCGGTTTTTTTTTTCTTTGTTTAAATGTTTTTTAAATTAATAATAAAATTTCTAAATATTAAATATAGGTAAATAGTAATGAAAAAATAGTAGAAAAATATGACATCAAAATGAGAGGGGAATCCATTTTATCAAGGTCGGTCCAAGGGTGAGGCCACCAAAGTCCGTGCTTTAGACCTCACCAAGAGAGGAACTCATGATTGAGAGGAATTACAATCAAAATTAAATAATTGGAATAGTTTTACACCATAGTGTAGATAGAAGTAATAGAAAATATGTATTTTGTTTTTATTTTGTATTTTTGTCTTCTATTTGGTTTTTTTTCTTTTATTTTCTAACCGGTATAAAAATAGTTTTTTAACACTAAATTTAATGTTTGAGAAACACTTTATATGTCTCTGTGTTGAATTTAGTATGGGTACTTATTACATGCAAAATTAAAATAAATATAAAATATAAAATATAAAAAATTGAGATGTGCATGTTGGTAAAAGCATCAATTCCAGTTGAAATAAAAAGACAGAGAAATGCATAATGGAAGCCACGTGGAAGTTTCGTCTTTTGTTTTACTTAAGTATCATTATTTGTTTATAGGTTACCCTACAACGACCCCATCATACACGGACTTGAAGAAAATTCCATGTTGCTTCCATGAGGCATTTTGACTTCATTGTATAAGGAAACAGCAAGGAAGTAGTTCATAGTTTACACAGTGTATCAAAATCTCGACCTCTTGCTGCTGATATTTCTGTGTGTTCTATCATTGTCAAGCTCTTACATCTTCAGTGTCATAGATTGCCATTTTTGGTTACACTACATAGCTATAATGATGCAACCTCCACATCATATATGGACTTATGATGTCTTCCTCAATTTTAGAGGTATTGATACACGCCATGGTTTTACTGGCAACCTCTACAATGCACTGCATCAGAGGGGAATCAACACTTTCTTTGATAAAGTAGGCCTTCAAAGTGGAGAAGAAATTAATTCATCTCTTTTTAAAGCCATCAAAGAATCTAGGATCGCCATTCTTGTTTTCTCAAAAAACTATGCCTCATCAGCATACTGTTTGAATGAACTTGTACTCATCCTTAAATGCTTAAAGGAAGAAGGTCGGTCTGTTTTGCCAATATTTTATGATGTTGAGCCAACACAAGTTCGGTATCAGAAAAGGAGGTATGGAAAAGCATTGGCTAAACATGAGAAAAGATACAGCAAAGAGAAATTGCAAGAATGGAAGTCGGCTTTGTTTGAAGCAGCTAACTTGTCAGGCTGGTCATTCAAACCCGGGTAACTCATTATTCTTCCACTTGTTATTTTTCCTTACATTATTTTGTTGATAATTTTGTTTTATTTTTTTTTTGAACGGTTCACTACTGTAAGAGTTTTAAGCTGCAAACCAATTAAACAACACACATTAAGCTGCAAACCAATTAAACAAAACACAGCAACACAGCAGAACAAAAATTAAACCAGAAACTAAATAGAAAAAACTACAAAAGCAAAAGGAAAAAGACACCAGATTTAGGCAATGTGGAAGAGAGCAGCTTCACTCACCTCTAATTCATATGACACAGCCAACTCAGACGGTGAAGTCTCCTCCACGACCATGGCGATCTTCAAAGATCTGGGTCCGCCAAATACAGTCCCGGATCATTCAGAATTCGCTGCTTCTGGCTTCGACAATCATTACAACATCCGCCTTCGGACGCCATCTCCACCGCCAGCTTATCCGCTTCAAGACTCTGTTTCGTTACCTCTGTTGCGTTCGTGCCACTTGCTCCGATTGCAGCGCTTAGAGTCGCGTCGTCGTCTCCGCCTCGAGATTTCGATTCCGGTTCCCTCTTCTCCGTCTCTGGCCATGGCATTTCTGTCCTTCTCGGCTTGGTCAAGCCCGTCTCCACCGATGGCTCCCCTCCCCGCGATGGCGTCGTCCACGGACCTGTCAACTACGTCCCTGGTCATTTTGGCTCCGCCGGTGATAGGTCTTCTATCCGCCGCACCGCCGCCATCTGGGTCATCGTCTGGGTGGCCATGGAGCTTTGCTACAAAGGGGAACATAAAGGTTTGGACCTGGCTACTGGGCTTCCTGCTAATGGACTTACCAATAAATTTTTATTTCGTCTCCTCATACTCTTCTCTTTTATGGGCTGCTCTACTACATTGTTGGACCTCACATGGAGCTGCTAGTCTGCTTCTTGTTTTTTTTATAATTTTTGGGCTCCTTCTACTTGGATCAGTTTTGGGCTCAGAAAAATATAGTATTATGGACTTCGATACACCTTGAGGATAAGGTGTTTCTGCAAGACCAGTGGGATGTAATGACCGAAGATGAGGATTGGGTCCAAATGCAATACATTTAGGCCCAAATGATTAGAGACTATGAGTTGCCTTATGAGCTTCTAGAATCCTCTCTGCCTTGTTGACTTGATTAGTTAGTTATTCTCTTGTATTTTCCTACACTTTCCGTTATGCCCAATCCCATAAAAATAGGGAGGTTACAACAGAAATATTCCCTAGAATAGGCCTCTGTATGAAGGCAGTTGTAATGGAAAATGTTACTAGAGAATTATGAATGAAGTTAGTGGTATTACGTAGCTTAGCTCTTACTTTTTCCGTAGCTTAGACTTGTAATTGTTACAAATACATGCTTACATAGAAACTAGGAACCAATCACAAGTTAGCCTTAAGAATATCAGCTCCGAAACAGTTTAGGCATCAACTAACTAAAACTAACAAAATTACACAGAGATAGTTTACAATTTACCATCATCATCTCTTTTAAATTTCAATGAAATTAATGACATTAATACATTTTAGTTTTTTTTTTTTTGTCGTTGAGCAGGAATGGATATGAATATGAGTTTATTGGTAGGATCACCAAAGAAGTATCCATTAAAATTAATCGAGCTCCACTAAATGGTACCGATTATCCTGTTGGACTAGAGTCTCGAGTGCTAGAAGTAATATCACTTCTAGATGTCGAGTCTATAAACAATGTCAGCATGGTGGGAATTCATGGAATTGGAGGAATAGGCAAAACAACTATTGCACGAGCTGTGTATAACTTCATGGGTGATCAATTTGAATGTGTATGTTTTCTTAATGTTAGAACAATCTTTGACAAGCATGGCATGTTATACCTTCAAGAGACACTACTATTTGAATTAGTAGGAGAGAAGGATATCAAATTGGGAGATGTCAATAAAGGGGTGTCAATCATAAAGAGTAGGCTCCGTCAAAAGAAGGTTCTTCTAGTTCTTGATGATGTTGACGCACTGCAGCAGTTAAAAGCACTAGCTGGAGATTATGATTGGTTTGGTAGTGGAAGCAGAATCATAATAACAACTAGGAATAAACATTTGCTAGTAGTGCATGGAGTTGAAAGAATGTATGAAGTACATGAACTAAACGGTGAGGACGCTTTACAGTTGTTTAGTTGGAAGGCTTTTAAAGAAAAACAAGTCCCTTCCAGTTACTTGGGAATTTCAGAACATGTGGTAAGTTATTGCTCTGGCCTTCCATTGGCTTTGGAAGTAATTGGCTCCAACTTTTATGGTAAAGGAATAGAAGAATGGAATTCTGCATTGGATGGATATGAAAGAGCCCCTGATAAAGAAATTTTCAGAGTCCTTAAGATAAGCTACGATACTCTGGATGATATTCAGAAGGAAATATTTCTTGATATGGCTTGTTTCTTCAAAGGTGAAAATTTGGAAGATGTCAAAGATATGCTGCGAAGTGTTCGTGGTATCACATCAGAATATGTCATTGGAGTGCTGATTGATAGATCCCTCATAAAGATTGGATATTGTTGTCTGACAATGCATGACTTGGTACAGGACATGGGTAAAAAAATCATTCAACAAGAATCTCCTAACGATCCCGGTGGTCGCAGTAGATTATGGTTCTATCAGGACATTGTTCACATTCTACAAGAGAACATGGTAAGATCAATATGCGTTGCTCTAGTAAGTATGGCTTATTACCTGGTATTGATATTAAACAACAGGGGGGATTACATTGACCTCGGTTTAATTTAATTTAATTACATTGAGCATCCTCTAGTTTCGGAAATTATTAGCATTTGTTGAAATGTCACTTAGGTTATTTCTTTCATATTCTTCCTATTCTTAGATTATGGAAACTTGAAATTAAGCATGTTGTTTATGAGCCAAATCTATACAAAATGAATTTTTTCTATATAAGTAGTTAGACATGTGAGAGTATATTTCAGTAAAATAAACATATATGTATACATTTGATGCTCTTGAGTAATGATATTAAGTGTTTTGCACATTTTTTATATTATTTGTTCATTCTAATTTCTAAAATCTTGTACTATAATTAATACTTATATGTGAAGTGACTGCACATTGTTAATCTATATTTTGTTGTGGTAAGTGTTACTAGGTTCACTAATCATAGATAGAAAATCAATGTGAAACTCATTCATAATATTTCAGACTTGGTATATATGTGTTCTTCATGTGTTATATAATTTTAATAATGTTATTTATTTATTTATTTATTTTCAATAGTTAATTAATATGCGGGTAATGAACGCGGTTATGGAGAGAAATCTTTTTTACGTGGATCTCACCAAATTTTTTCTCTTCTCTTTTTTTTCTCATCTACCAAACAGGAAAAAACTAAGCTTTTTTTCTCTTTTTCTCTCATCTCACTTTCTCTCTTCTCATTTTCTTCACTACCAAACAAAGGCTAAAAGTTTAGGCTAAAATATATTTTTCATTCATTCATGTTTTTCAATTTGACGATATTCATCCTACTATTTTTTTTGGCAATTTGAATCCTCCCATTTTTCAAATCAAGAAAAAAAAAGGTATTTCCACTCCTAAAAGCAAAAATGATCTTACCAAATAAAGGCTCAATTTTGATGTTAAAGAAATAATGGAAACCCATAGGTCCACTCCTTTCACATTACGATGGTCTATCTGGAAAGAAGATGATGAATTATTATTATTATTTTGATAATAAGATGAAGAATTAATTTTATTATTTTAAAATTAATATTAGATTTTTTTTTATACAGGATATTATTGAAAAAGTTCTATGTGCCACATGGGAGGTTGAAAAGTGCATTATAACCATAAGTTTAATATATATGGATTTTCAAGTTTCTGACAATTTTATTGTATGGTGAATAGACGTGAACTAATGCTTTTAAATTTATTAGGGAACAAATAAAGTTGAAGGCATAGTTTTGGACTTACCCAAAGGTAAAGAAATACAATGGAGTGGAGAGGCATTCGAGAAGATGAAAAACCTCAGAATTCTTATCATCAGATATGCACGCTTTAGTAGACCCCCTACAAATCTCCCAAATAGTTTGAGAGTGTTGGACTGGAGCCATTATCAATGGGAGTGTTTACCGTGTGATTTTGATCCAACAAATCTTGTCCATCTCAAGCTCAACAACAACTGTAAACTTGCTCAAACCATTGTTCACCGAGGCATGGATAACTGTCCTTAATTTGTTTCATTGCCATTATCTAAAAATAAATTTACTTTAAAAATAACCTGCCACTTTACCTTTTTTTTTTTTGTGTGTGCGAAGTTCTCGAGTTTAAGTGAAATGTGCTTTAGCAATAGTGAGTTTTTAAAGCAAGTGCCGGACTGTCATCGTAGTTCCAAACTTGAAAAAGTTGTATCTTAATGGTTGTCGCCGCTTAATCGAAATTCATGATTCTCGTTGGATCTTTGAGTAAACTTAAAGTCCGAGTCTTGAAGGATGCACCAACCTCGAGAGACTCCCACATGGCATCAAGTTGACATCTCTTGAACGCCTCGATCTCGGTTGGTGCTCAAGTCTTCAAAGTTTCCCAAGTATTAGAAAAAATGGAAAAGACTACTGAACTTTATCTGTTAGGGACCGCCATTGAAGAAGCGCCATATTCAATTTGCAATCTTCTTGATCTTCAAGAGTTGCTCTTGTATGGGTGCAAACATTCGAAGCAATTACCAACAAGCGTTCTTATGTTGCCACAACTTCATGTGCTAATTGCTCATGATTGTGGAGAGTTTAAAAAGTTTAGCAAGTGCAAAGGTGAAGAAGGAGAAGAAATGAGCACAATAGTGTCATCGAAAAGGAAATTTCTCAATTTATCCAAGTGCAACTTGTCAGATGAATCTCTTTCTACGTGTCTTCCTTTCTTCCTCTATCTGGGATGCTTAGACCTGAGTTACAACAGTTTCACTATCCTTCCAGCATGCATCATAGAATGTCACCTTCGTGGCTCCTTTCGTGCAACACTTTGAGGCGACTTCGAGTAATTGAGGGGTTGCCTCCCAACCTTGAAACATTCGACGCTGGAAACCGCACATCCCTTACTTCTCTGTCTTCGAGCATGCTATTGAAACCGGTTTCTCTCTCTGTCTCTTCTCGTGTCATGTGTCACTCTTTCTATAAGAAATAATGCTTCTTACAACTCATCATGCATTTTGATAATTTGTGCTTAGCGAGGCATTCCACGTAGTCGGGAGAGGAGAATTCATTCTTCCAGGCCAAAGAGTCCCAGAATGGTTCCACCACTATAGTGATGGAGAATCAATGTGTTTTTGGGTTCGAGGAGAATTCCCAGCTCTACTTCTGTGTTTTGTGCTTGGAGTTTTGGGTGACGAATATGACTTATTCCGTCACAAGTTATCTATGCGCATCAATGGCATTGATCTGATGGATGATTATTCAAGGTTATCATCGATACTCATAGATCATATAGTTCTAATTGATCTACAAAAGGCATTTCCATGGAGCGAACTCCATGAATTTTTAAAGGATCGGTGGAATCAAGTTGAGGTTTTTTCCGTGAACGATCCACTGACAACACCCAAGCAAGGCAAGATAAAACAGATTGGAGTTTATGTATATGAGCAAGAAAACAACATGGAGAATATCCGATTTTCGAGGCCTAGTTCTACAAAGAGAACATGCCATGATTTGTATGATTCCAATAGTGATTTAGAGCTCCCATTGATGAAGAAATAACATGCATCTCTGGACATACAACATCAACGAGGTGAAACTGTATATCAAGACAAAGGAAAGAATTTATTGGGGAACAATGATGTGAATCAGGACTCAAATTCGATGGTTCCACCTTCCACCGGTGACATCATCAGTGGCCATGGTTTTCTTTATTGTGTTAAACACTTGCTTTTTTCCTGCTTTCGTTGTTTTGGCTTGTAATGGACTAATGGTTGTTTCTTTATTCTTATCTCAGTCTTGAGAACTCAAATCCATGTCTCTTCTCTATTTCCAAATGGTCAAATTAAATTGTTGAATTGGGAGTTTTACACCAATCAATCATCTCTGACTTGTGGTTTTGGTTATATTGTCACTCAATAACTTACTTGCAGATAATTTTCCTTACACTGTTCGTACACCACTTCTTTTTTGGATAATAAAATAAGAAAAGTATATGTTTCAACTTTCAACACACACCCTCTTTGTGTCTTTATTTTCTCTATAAAGAAGGATATAGAAATTATGTATAGCTATTGATGTGAAAATAACAATACCCTGTTGTTATTGAGTGTGGTAATGGGATTTTAGTTACTTTCTCAGCCTAGTAGGAGCAAGGCTTGAAAACTGGGTTGGTTATGTATCTTTAGTCTCTTGTTGTATTTGTTTTTTTTTTTACACAGGTTTGAGTACCCTTCGCACTCGTAATAATTAAAGTACGACTTATCAAACAACATGAATACTTATTTCTTAATCTATGTGTATGTGCTCGTGGGTGTGTGTAATGGATTCACCTACTTCAGGTATGTTGGTATGAGGTTAAAATGGAGATGAAAAATTTATAGATTGGTTTTATTTGTAAAAACATATTTAAATCTCATCCATAAATTTTTCAATTTCATATTTGAGGATAGGGTTATTGGCACTCCAATATGTCTGTTCACACACCCTTTTTTTTTTACGTTAATTGTATTTTCCAAATTTAAGACAAAAGTAAAAAATTATTTTTTCGTATATGTATTTTTTTATTCATATTCTATTTTAATTACAACTAATTTATAATTCTTTTTTAATTCATCTAATTTATATCGTTGTATTATTCATAAGTATTTTATTCATTTATTCTTTTATATCTAGTATATTTTTTTATATAGGCAATATCTAAATAGTGTAATACTTATTACACTCCAAAAATAAATATTGTAACACAAACAACATTTCTATATCTTTTTATATATCCCAAATAATTTTACTTTTATAGTAAAATCTTATATAACAATTATTTTTCTATATAACAAGCAAAAGCAAAAAATTAACTTATGGCATATTCACTACTAAACAAAAAGGGTAAATAGCGATCGAATTTAGCAACCGAAAATGATCGGCCACAAACAGACCGAAATAGCGATAAAAAAGTTGTTTTTTGAATATGATTATCGAAATGCATTTAACTACTGATTTAGCGGCTCATTTGACTGGTCGCAAACGATCAGTCGCTAAACTATGAAATTTAAAAATTATTTGAATAAATTATTTAGCAACCGATTTGAGTGATCACAACCAAATTGATCGCTAATTTGGTCGCTAAATTTTTAAACCCTAAATAAGCACACAGTCTTTTTCCTCCCGCATTTCTCATTTCTCAATCTCTCCCTTTGCCTTCTCCTACCTCATTCTTAATTTGCACAAACGCAAGTCCCTATTCTTTACCCTTTTCTTCCTCATTTGTTCCCTACTTCAAATCCCTGGATCCCTTTTGAGACCTTCATCTCTTTCCCAATGAATCCCCAATTTATTCCAACACCGCCACACTCCTCCCTAAGAATGACTACAGCGGACCACCACAACCACAACCTATATTTCCCAAACCCCAAACTTTGTATAGTGTGACACCCTGCTACCCCGCATATTATAAATCATTAAGGGACAAAGATATAAACCAAACGTACATTTACAGAATAAAATGAAACATTTGTCCATGGGTAGAAAGGTCTCACATGAACGAGTTCTCAAAATCGCGGAAATAAAAACAAGTTTAAAAGCAAATAAGACGTAATAAGATAACATAACATAAACACCCAACCCCGATGTCACAATTCAGAGATGGTACAACCGTTCCGGAAAATATCCTCGGAATACAGTTGAACAAAACTAACTAACAAAGAAAGGTCCTAACTATGAGTGGTGGCTCCTCAGAGTCACTCCTCTCCGGGCTGCTCGCCATCCTTTGCAAGGTGGCAATCAAGCCAAACAAACAAACAAAGAACGGGGAGTAAGAATAAACATATACAACATGGAGATAGGAAGCAAGGTAAAACATACAGCATAACATCATCATGACGTATGTAACAGCCGTAATTTTATGTTTTGTTTAATTAAGAGGATTAGGTTTAAGACTTGGATTAAATAGTTAAGATGACGTTTGAGGTCTAGGAACCTTTGCAAGGAAAGTAGGAAGTCATCTCGAGTGAGTTTGAACGTGAAAACAACTTAGGGTTTTCCCCAATTATCGTCTTTAAGACGTATGAGTGTGAAACAAGAAATTTGGAGTTAGGGTTGAGATTAAGCATTTTTTTATGGGTTGAGGTTATTTATTAGGTTTAGGTGAGCCTATATCTCAAATTTAAGGTCAATCGAACTTCAAACGAGCTCTGGTCGCGAAGAAACGCGCGAGGTCAACGATGCTGATTAGAGGCCACGCTGAGCGTGGGGAGGTGGTGCCATGCAAGAGGACACGTGGCGGGTGGCGTGGCACGCATGCAAGCACGCTGGTGGATGCTCCCACGCTGAGCGTGGGTAAACTCACGCTGAGCGTGAGCGCCAGTAATTTGAAAAAAATAAAAAGGGCTCAAGTGATTTCATTTGAGCCATTTGAAACCGAAAACAGAGAGTAGAAAATATAGAGAGTGGCCAGAGAACAGATAGGGGAGTTTAGAGAGAGAGAGAGGGGAGAACCTAGAGAGAGAAAGAGTTCAAGTGGGATTATCAACTAGTTCGGGCATCCCGTTGCGAATCGAAGTACATCGTTGTGTTCGTATCAACGATACCTACGTCTTCCTCTTCTTCGTTTCTTCTAAAAGTGAAGGTAAATTATCCTCGTTTATGTCAAAACTCTGTATGTTATGTTTCTCGTAGTATCTTTCGTTTCGCTAAACGGATTTCAATTCTGTCTTCGAATATGAACTCCTAGTAACATGCGCTTCGTAATGTGATGCTTAGGTGATTTTTTGGAAGCTCCGATACCCTAGAATCGTGCAAGGCAGAATCAAGGAGCTTAGAGGACGTCTCGTTTAATTCGTTTCGGATATCGTACGACTCTCCAGGTGGGGGAAAGAAACTATTTAACGTCGGAAACGGCGCGGTTACATTTAATTAGATAATGGTGTAGGGCGGCCCAAACCCTTCACGAGAGCGAGTAACAGACAATGTCTATACCACATTGGGGACTACTTAGTGGCACTGATGATGATATAGGAATTGTGCGTTATTGTCATTACGCTATGTGTGTGTGTGTGTGTGTGTGTGTGTGTGTGTGTGTGTGTGTGTGTGTGTGTGTGTGTGTGTGTGTGTGTGTGTGTATATATATATATATATATGATTTTTTTATTACGTGATGATTGCCTGTTTAACTGGTTGACTTGAACTTGGTATTTGATGAATGATAACATGAATGTTATAATTATTTTTGAAAGTGATTATTGTTATTATTATTATATTTTGGTATTTATTATTTGGAATTGATATTATGACATGATGATATATGATGATGATTTTGGATAACATGATGATGATTGTGATGATATGATGAGTGTTATGATAGCGCTTAGAGGTTGAGTAAGTTACAAGTTATGTTGAGACATGAGGATGTATTAGGGATTGCATGTGATATGTGATACCAGTGCCTAACCGAGATGATTATCGTGACATGAGGATGAGATTGATGAGATGAGATTATTTTGAGTTTATCTATGAGATTATGATGAGCGATTAGGGAACTAGGGGGTGACCTGAAACTTGGTCTGTGATATGAGGGACCCGAAACATGGTCGAGTGGACCTAAAACATGGTCGAGTGAGGTCTATGCCTCGGAGGGAGAATTCCCGGGGATAGGCTAACGGCTGACCGCCCAGAGATGATTTCATTTTAGTCGCAGCTATAGTTCATGCGTTGCATGAGCACCCTGACCGGGGTTCAGAGGTGTGCACCGGATTGTGTAGCTATAGTGCCATTGCTTTACGTGGGTACCCTCCATTCGCGGATGAGGGTGTGCGTCGGGGACTCTGGCACGTGTCGATTAGATTGTTGTGATATCAGGATATGACCGATACCTGAGGGGATTATTGATACAGCATTTGGATTGCATCATGATGGAGGGTAGAGGAAAGATCCTAGATGTGGATTGAGGATGATTGTGTTACATATATTTATAATTAGGAGACGGATGTTTAGTATGCCGTTATTTAATTAAATGTAGCAAAACCCTTTCCACGTTTGATGTTATATGGTTTCTTATCCCTGTCTTCTCTATATTGCATATTTTTTTTATGTGATCGTGATGAGAAGATTCTATGGGGGAACCAGCTATGGAGGAGCTTGATGGGACCTCGTATGAGCCAGACGTTGGAGGACGATCATTGGATCCTCATAGTTGAGCATAGAGTCTATGGCCAGTGCGTCTTGTCTCTTTAGGATGTTGTTTTTATTTTGTTTGATTATCAGTTTGTACATTTTGGGATCCGACTGATGGGATTTCCCTCTACTGTACTGTATCATGTCTTGAGGTGTATATGTTATGTATGTATGTATGTATGTATGTTTTAAGTTTTTACTTTTTTCCGCTGTTTTAATATATCAGCTTAACAACAATAACGAAATTAGGTCTTAATATTTTTGGTTTTCTTTAATGGGACGTCGGAGCGTCTCATTTGGTGGTATCAAAGCAGTTCGATTCTGAAACGGACTGTGAGCACTGTGATTAGGGTGAACTGGCCATTTAGTTGAATCCACATCGGATAACAACTATGCTTAGAAGTTGGGTTGTGAGTCCGACGCGACATCTCTATGGCATATAGTATTTATATTCCAGGGAAGGCTAATGTTGTGGCGGATGCACTAAGTCGGAAATCCTTGCACATATCCGCAATGATGGTGAAAGAGATGGAGTTGTTTGAACAGTTTAGAGATTTGAACCTATGTATGGATTTGACTGAGGATAGAATATGCTTAGGTATGATCACCATCAGTAGTGAGTTTTTGAGAGACCTTAAGGTTAAGCAGGGTCAGGATGAATATTTGGTGGATGTGAATCAAGGTATAGATGAGGGTAAGGTTTCAGAGTTTAGGAGAGGATCAGATGGAGTGTTAAGGCTTAAGGATCGGATATGTGTGCCAGAGGACTTAGAGATTAGGAAGATGATCTTAGAGGAGGCACATAAAAGTAAGCTAAGTTTCCACCCAGGAGCCACCAAGATGTACCAAGACTTGAAGAAGATGTTTTGGTGGCCAAAGATGAAGAAAGAAGTGGCGGAGTATGTTCTATCATGTTTGGTATGTCAGAAAGCTAAGATAGAGCATCAAAAGCCCGTCGGGTTGTTCTGATCCTTGGATATCCCAGTGGAAGTGGGACATCATAGCGATGGACTTTGTGGTTGGATTACCCACGAACTCAGAAGAGGTTTGATGCTATTTGGGTTATCATTGATAGGTTGACGAAGTGTGCTCACTTCTTACCTATTGGTGATAGTTATAGTCTTGAAAGGTTGACCCAAATCTACATCAAGGAAGTAGTGAGGTTGCATGGTGTGCTGTCGAGTATTGTCTCCGACCGAGATCCTAGATTTACATCTAGATTTTGGAGACAGTTACACGATGCTTTGGGAACAAAGTTGAGGATCGGTTCTGCTTATCATCCTCAGACGGATGGACAGTCTGAGAGAACAATTCAATCATTGGAGGATCTTTTAAGAGCCCGTGTGTTGGAATATGTTGGCAGTTGGGATGAACTCCTACCATTGATTGAGTTCACATACAATAACAATTTCCATAGCAGCATCGGGATGTCACCGTATGAGGCTCTGTATGGGAGAAAGTGTAGGACTCCGTTGTGTTGGTATGAGACTGGCGAGAGCCAAGTGTTGGGTCTTGATGTGGTACAACAAACAACAGAACAAGTTAGGAAAATAAGAGAGAAAATGAAGGAAGCCCAGGATCGACAAAGAAGTTGCAGTAACAAGAGGATGAGACCCTTAGAGTTCCAAGAAGGTGATCACGTGTTCTTGAGAGTCACCCCGAAGACCGGAATTGGCAGAGTTGTAAAGTCTAGAAAGCTCACTACCTGATTCATTGGACCATTTCAGATTCTTCGACGAATTGGTCCAGTAGCTTTTCAGATAGCCTTACCGCCTTACCTTTCCAACCTTCATGATGTCTTACATGTTTCCCAGTTGAGAAAATATTACCCTAATCCTTCTCATGTCATTGAGTCTGAGTCAATACAACTCCGAGAGAATCTGGAATATAAGGCTTTACCGTCTAAGATTGCAGATAGAAGGATTAAAGAACTCCGTGGTAAACAAATTCCCCTGGTCAAGGTCATATGGGATAGTGTTACCGGAGATGCTACTTGGGAGCATGAGGCGGACATTCAGCTGCAGTACCCCTATCTGTTTTCAGGTATGTAAATTCCGAGGATGGAATTTCTTTTAAGGGGGGTAGAAATGTAACAGCCGTAATTTTATGTTTTGTTTAAGTAAGAGGATTAGGTTTAAGGCTTGGATTAAATAGTTAAGATGTCGTTTGAGGTCTAGGAACCTTTGCATGGAAAGTACGAAGTCATCTCGAGTGAGTTTGAACGTGAAAACAACTTAGGGTTTTCCCCGATTATCGTCTTTAAGACGTATGAGTGTGAAACAAGAAATTTGGAGTTAGGGTTGAGATTAGGAATTTTTTATGGTTTGGGGTTGTTTATTAGGTCTAGATGAGCCTATATCTCAAATTTAAGGTCAATCGGACTTCAAACGAGCTCTGATCGAGAAGAAACGCGCGAGGTCAACGTTGTTGACTAGAGGCCACGCTGAGCGAGGGGGAGTTGACGCTGAGCGTGGGGAAGTGGTGCCATGTACGAGGACACGTGGCGGGTGATGTGGCACACATGCAAGCACGCTGGTGGACGCTCCCATGCCGAGCGTGGGTAAACTCACGCTGAGCGTGAGCGCGAGAATTTGAAAAAAAATAAAAAGGGCTCAAGTGATTTCACTTGAGCTATTTGAAACCGAAAACAGAGAGCCGAAAATATATAGAGAGGCCAGAGAACAGATAAAAGGAGTTTAGAGAGAGAGAGGGGGGAGAACCTAGAGAGAGAGTTCAAGTGGGATTATCAACTAGTTCGGTTATCCCGTTGCGAATCGAAGTACATCTTTGTGTTCGTATCAACGATACCTACGTCTTCCTTTTCTTAGTTTCTTCAAAAGTGAGGTAAATTATCCTCGTTTATGTCGAAACTCTGTTTGTTATGTTTCTCGTAGTATCTTTTGTTTCGCTTAACGGATTTCAATTCCGTCTTCGAATATGAACTCCTAGTAACGTGCGCTTCGTAATGTGATGCTTAGGTGAATTTTTGGAAGCTCCGAGGCCCTAGAATCGCGCAGGGCAGAATCGAAGAGGTTAGAGGACGTCTCGTTTTACTTCGTTTCGGACATCGTACGACTCTCCAGGAGGGGGAAATAAACTATTTAACTTCGAAGTCATCTATAAATACCACCACAAACTTATCCAATTAAGGGTTAAAGGTCTTGTTCATGTAGTCCATAAACACCGTAGGAGCATTGGTCACCCCAAAGGGCATAACCAAGTACTCGTAGTGACCATATCGCGTTCTAAACGCTGTCTTCGGGATGTCCTCAGACTTAACACGGATCTGAAAGTACCCTGAACTCAAATCTATCTTAGAAAAGATGTAAGAACCCATCAACTGGTCCATAAGGTCATCAATCCTAGGGAGGGGATACCGATTCTTTATGGTCACCTTGTTGAGCTGTCGATAATCAACACACAACCTCATACTACCATCTTTCTTCTTCACCAACAACACAGGTGCTCCCCATGGAGACACACTCAGCCTAATGAACTGCTTCTTCATCACGTCCTCCAACTGTTCCTTCAACTTAGCTAAATCTAGAGGAGACATTCTATAGGGTGCTATGGAGATTGGTCCGGTGCCAGGTACTAAGTCTATGGTAAACTCAACATCTCTCTCTGGGGGTAAGTTATAAACATCCCTCGAGAACACTTCAGGAAACTCTCGCACAACAGGCAAGCTGGCGACATCAGCAGGGCTGCTCTCTACTTCCAGGGAAGCTAACATCATGTATACACGGGCTTCGTCTTTCATCGAAGATTGAACTTGGCTGGCAGAGAGAAGGTCCGGATTCCTAGACTCCGTTGAAGTTCCAAAAATCAGGGTTCTATCAAAATAGTTCAGGAGAACATGGTTGGAAGATAACCAGTCCATGCCAAGAATAATATCAAGGTCTTTTAGAGGCAAGCATACAAGATCAACAAAAAAGGTTTTATTATTTATGACTATATGACAGTTCTTGCATGCATAAGATGTGGAAACAGGTTTATTTGTAGGTGTAGACACAAGCAAATCAAACTCAAGAAAGGTAACAGGTAATTTAGGACTCTTGACCCTATCATGCGATATGAACGAGTGAGTAGCACCCGAATCATACAATACAGTCAATTGAGTTCCTTCTATAAAACATGTACCTTTGATCAAGTCATCAGACTCGGAGGCTTCGACCCCACTAAAAGTAAAGACTCTTCCAGTGGTCTTCAGTTTGTTGGCCTGAGGCTTCTGATTCTTGCTAGCGCTGGGAGGCTCGGTCTTGGTTCCTTCACACTCACGGCTGATATGACATGACTTGCCACACCTGAAGCAAATCACAGCTGACTTCTTGCACCGGGATGAGTAATGATCTGATGCTCTGCACTTACCACACCTCATAGTCCTGGGGGCGTTAGAGAACCCGCCCCTAAACCGATCCTGCTGAAACTGTGGCCCCTTGCCACTCTGCTTGAAGTCCTTGCCGGTCGGAGCATACCGCTGCTTACCCTTGTCTCTCTGATCAGTCCTCTTGCCACTCGACTATCCGATCCCTTGAGCGGCAACTCTGAACTGACTGGCATCCTCATAAATTCTGCACTTGTTGACCAGAATCGGGAAGATCCTAATCTCCTGGTAGCTGATGGCCTGCTTAATCTCAGGTCGGAGCCTAGCTTCAAACTTGACGCACTTAGAGCGGTCATCTGTCTCATGCTGATAAGGAGTGTAGTACCTCGCCAGCTCCTCACACTTGACTGCATACTCACCAACTGACAACGATCCCTGCCTCAAGGATAATAACTCCATATCTTTATTGTCCTTGATATCCGCCGGAAAGTACTTCTCAAGAAACCTCTGCCCGAACACAGCCCATGTAACCGTTGTGTCCTCGGCTTGCATCCTCTGCCTGCAGTTGTCCCACCAATGCTCAGCCTCCTCAGTCAACATGAAGGTAGCAAAGATGAGCTTCTGCTGATCATTGCAATCCATTGCACTGAAGATCTTCTCCGTCTCCCTCAGCCATAACAGTGCTCCCTCTAGATCATAAGCTCCCTTGAAGGAGGGAGGGTTGTTCCTCTGAAACTTGTCCAAACCTTGGAAATCAACCGGCCCACCATTGTTGTTGGGGTTGTTAACCTGACCGAGAGCATTGGCCATAAGTGCTAATGCGTCCACAATAGCCTGATCGTTGCATCCTCTACCTGCCATTAGTTCATGTATACGTCCAATGCACCAGTCAGAGGTTCGTGGTAATAGAAAACATCTTAAATGTTTAAATACGGTATACACCACGTATACAGTACAGAAACTCAAAGTCCAAATGACCCCAAGTTCATAACAACACAGAACCTTAGTACCCCGACGTCTCGGTTACTAAGTTCAGCTTCACTTTCAAAACGGTTGAATTAATTCTTGATTTTCAGAAATTCTTTTCAAATTGGAAATTCATTAATAAAATCCTTAAATAATAAAACTTAGTTTTTCACAAACCAATGAGTCACTTGAGGTTTTAACTTCCTCAAAATATGCACTTTTAGTTTCAAAATTCTTGCCGTCTACACTTTTCCAAATTTGCCGTCACTTTTCATTTTAAAATCTTTTTAAGCCAAAATTTAGCTTTTTCCACTTAATTAATTTTCTAAAATCATAATTAACTTATTTTCACCCATTAATTTCATAAAATACTATTTTATAATATTCCGGAATTTCTTACGTAAAACTTAGCAGTGCCAAAAATATTTTCACGGTTTCGCTCTCATTGTGACTCATAAATTACTTTTACACTAACAAATCATTAAAATAATAATATTTCTCAAAACTCATTATTTTTCCAAAATAATATTTTCCACCACTCTCATCTTCCAGCATTTCCCATAAAACATTGAATATAATTTACACAGTTTATTAAAGCTTTTATCTGATTAATCGGTTGTGCATTGACCACTGTCAGGATTCTCAAACAACACTCACAAATAACATTCAACAACAATTATCAGAATTATATCCCCAGGCAGATCATGCGTCATAACAATATCATATACGACTGCAGATAATTAAATAAATTAAAAGCAGATCAAACACTGATACACAGATAAACAACACAACGTAAACAACAAAACAAATAACCACAACCACATATAAATCATATAAACCACACTACAAACAAATAGTTATTGAGAAAAATCCCTCATGAAGCTCCCCTTACCTCTTGAAGACTCAAACTAACGGCTTCAAATAATCTCCCGATTTGATCCGGTTTCCTCCGTTGGCTTTAGGTCAAACCAATCCGATCGATTCCTTCATAACGAATTGCAACCAAAATAAATCAAATCAAACAAAAACATACTTGACTCATGGAGGTTAAGGTTCGGTCTCAACAACTTTTCTAGGTTAGAAATGTTAAAATTTTGTTAACTTAGGGATTTATGATCCATAAGTAACTTAAACATGATTAAGCACTTAGTCTAAGATCATGAACCAAGAACATGAACTAAAACTCATCTAGTTCCAAGAACTAGGGTTTCTGTTTTTCTCAAGATTTTAGGCTAGAGGTTTTAAAATTTTCTCAACTCTTGGATTTAACCAACATACAAAACCTAGAGTTGGATTAAAGTGTTACTAGACAACATTTGAATCAAAAATCCATCAAATATTCATAGCTAGGGTTTCGACCTTTATGAAACAAATAGGTTAGGGTTTGATTTTTTGATCTTCTATGTACTTACATACAAGAACTATCAAGGTACTAGAAGATTGAATCATGAATCAAGACATGAAAATGAAACAAAATCTATGAACATCATTTTTCAATGGATTCGGTCAAGTCCAGAAATTAAGGAAATAAATTTCTCATGATCATATTCTTCTAGGTGATGAAAATAGAGATGATTATGAGATCATAGCAATTGGTTTCATGTCAAAAGGATTTTTCTATAATTAGTTATGAATTTTTGAAGAAAGCTTCAAGAACTTTGAATCATATGAAGAACATGATGATTAAAGGCATAAACTCAAGAATCTTGTGAAGAGAAAAGCTTTGAATAGCAAGATTAAGAGAGACTACCTCTTGATGATCAAAGAAAAGGATGATCTTGATGATGTTCTTCACAAATTTCTCATGGTGTTCTTGAGAAACTTAGAGAGAAAGATGAACATGATGAGGGTTTAGACCAGTTTTAGAAATTTGGGCATATCTCTCAACATACTTGTCCGTTTTGGATGATCTTTATGTCTTTGGAAATAAGAGAGAAAGATGAACAACTTTCATGTTGAAAGTTTTTCGAGATTCAGCGTAGAAATTGGTCAGAATTTCATGGCAGTGTCGGGTGATTGGTGAGAGAATGACTTTGCCTTATAACTTATCCTCTTAACATAAATGCTCATTTATGGCTTAGGAAAAGTGATCTCCAAGTGCTTGGAATGGATGAGGAAGCCGTGGGTTTTGGGTGGATTTGGTCAAAATTCTCAATGGCATGGCTTGTAATTTTCATGAAGAGCCAAGGGTAAAATGGTCATTTCCAGGCAAAAGATACCTTCCGCCATAAATGCGCCATTATGGCCATTATGACTCGGATAAGCTCGTCATAAATGCTCGTCAAGTCGGTCAAATCCATCACCTCAGCTTCGTTTCCGACTCCTTGGTTCATCTGGCGCAAACTTTTCCTGGAGATATCTCGACGTATACACCCGCAACAAATATAATATTTTAATTTTTTTACCAAAATTTTAAAAACTTCCAGTATCGTAGTAAATACGATAAAAACATTTTTCATCTCATTCACGAGTTAAAATTAGGTCTTATGAGCAGTAAACTTTTACTGTCAGTGAAAACACAGAAAACAGCAGGGTTTCCGTCTGAATTTTCAACCAAAAACTTCCCCGTAACCTTATGAAAATAAGTATAACAAGGAAATGACCTTGGTTAATCCAAAATAATTTTCTAAGTCTCGGATAAAAATATATATTTATATATTTATTACCGATATTACGAAGCAGTGAAAATCGGTGTGTTACATTACTACCCCACTTAAAAAAATTTCGTCCTCGAAATTTCGTGACACGAAGCTAGACAGGAATGAAAGATCCCGAAGCCTTACTTTCACAAGAAAGTATATAAAAGAATTTCATCAATCTGATAAGAATACAAGAATATTCTGTACATAAAGATTCTTTAACAAATTCAAGGAAGTAAAAATGTATGATCGGTACACTTTTACAAACTCGAATCTAATAAAGCTCCTTCTTTCACAAGAATTTTAGCAACGACGATTTAAAAGAACAACAGTCCGACAAAAATTCAGACTGGATCACTTCCACCCAATGGTGGAAGTAACTAGACTAAGTCTCATCAAAAAACTTGTTTTGTCAAGATGTCTATCCTGAACAAAATAGGACAGTCAAACATATAAATTCCACCATGAAGTTTAAAGAAATAGATAATTGCAACATATCCACACACAATCCATCGAAACAAGTATGAATTGTACCCAAGTTTGAAAATTATAGTTAAAAGAGTACCGTCGTAGTTTGGAGTCTCAGCCCTGACTATAGTATAAACTCTTCCGGCAGCCTTCGGTTTAACAGCATTGGTGTTATTGACAGCCGGTCCATGCTTTGGTGCATTGCAATCCTTCGCCCAATGTCCCATTTGGCCACAGTTGAAACACCTAGCTCTCCTTATTGCATTGCAATCCTTTGCCAAATGTCCTACTTGACCACAGTTGAAACACTTAGCTCCCCTCACAGGGCAAGTATCCAACATATGTCTTGTATCTCCACAGCTGAAACACCTTCTAACTTGACTTTGATTTTGATTATTTTGGCCACTACTCCCCATTGCAGCAAAATTCGAATGATGTTGTTGTATATTCTGGTTATTTCCTGATGGACGGAAATAAGGCTTTTGCTGATTTCGTTCCTCTTTCCGATTCTGATTCTGGTTCTTGGAACGAGAGGGTCCTCCATCATTCCCCTTATTATATTTTCTTTTCCTCATTTGTTCAATCTTCCGACTCATCTCCCCCACTAGTTTAGAGATTTTCTCCAGCTCCTGAATCCATAAATCAGCTTTCTCATTATCAGCATCCCCACCAATAGGACCACCTCTGCGACCACATCCACGACCGCGTCCACGTCCTCGTCCACGTCCACCTTCTGGTGCTGGTTCCATAACTAACCTGTGGAACCAAATCAGTTAGACCGCAACCAGAAAATGAAACGTGCATTGGTGTATTAACACACATTACTTCTAAGAAGCAATTCAAACAAAACTTAACTCAAAGAAAAAACGTCAACACAACAGACCTATTCCCCAAAGATCCCGAAAGACTCGACCAGCTCTGATACCACTAATGTGACACCCTAACTCGGGTCACCACATTTTTACTCGTTTGCGGAAATAAAACTTAATTTGCTGGTTACTTTTGGAAAATATTGTTTTCTCAACATTCATCTTTTCAAAATATGGTGATAAATTTTTTTCTTTTAATCCTCAAGACAACAACAACGAAATCAAACCACACTTAAATACATACTGTATATAAGTTATACAACTATACTGCCTCATATGTTTTCACACCTAGATCCTTACCAATTTAATTTATTCTTAAAACATAATATAACACAATAGGACCTAAGCTAGTCGTAACTAACTGACACTACCACCCATAGAAGCAGCAACAGCATGCCCCGAACTAGACAGCCTTCTCCTTCTTGTAGAGGTCATACCCCTTGTGCGACTCTGATATGTTTGTAAGGGTGAGACGCCGATATATGGATTTAACACAATAACTAAATGCTTGCACAAAAGAAGACACATACACATATACATATTTATAACAACATAAGCAATCCACATTATAACATACAGTTTATCAATGGGTTCCACACCCCAAACATCAACGTTGGAAAACTATGCTTGAACACTTCAATTCATCATCTAAACATTCACACTTAATCTCATGAGATATCTCCAACATTGTGATGAGTTTATCAGACTCGATAGTTACAAGCCCACAGCCACAGACACGCAGTCACAGACACGCAGTCAGAACACCAGGCATGCAGCCAGAATACCAGGCACGCAGCCAGAACACCAGGCACGTCTGCCAAATGCATGGAAAACACTCTGTTCTTGACGCTTTTATTTGTGTTCGATCTTTCCTTGCCGAAGCTCAAAATGGCTTACGACTCACCCAGTTTTAACCATCTTTAAAACTTTCATTAAAACACAGGACCTCACAGTCCGAGTGCTCAATCACGACACCTCTCGACCGATGCACCAGTCAGAGGTTCGTGGTAATAGAAAATATCTTAAATGTTTAAATACGGTATACACCACGTATACAGTACAGAACCTCAAAGTCCAAATGACCCCAAGTTCATAACAACACAGAACCTTAGTACCCCGACGTCTCGGTTACTAAGTTCAACTGCACTTTCAAAACGGTTGAATTAATTCTTGATTTTCAGAAATTCTTTTCAAATTGGAAATTCATTAATAAAATCCTTAAATAATAAAACTTAGTTTTTCACAAACCAATGAGTCACTTGAGGTTTTAACTTCCTCAAAATATGCACTGCCGTTTCAAAATTCTTGCCGTCTACACTTTTCCAAATTTGCCGTCACTTTTCATTTTAAAATCTTTTTAAGCCAAAATTTAGCTTTTTCCACTTAATTAATTTTCTAAAATCATAATTAACTTATTTTCACCCATTAATTTCATAAAATACTATTTTATAATATTCCAAAATTTCTTACGTACAACTTAGCAGTGCCAAAAATATTTTCACGGTTTCGCACTCATTGTGACTCATAAATTACTTTTACACTAACAAATCATTAAAATAATAATATTTCTCAAAACTCATTATTTTTACAAAATAATATTTTCCACCACTCTCATCTTCCAACATTTCCCATAAAACATTGAATATAATTTATACAGCTTATTAAAGCTTTTATCTGATTAATCGGTTGTGCACTGACCATTGTCAGGCTTCTCAAACAACACTCACAAATAACATTCAACAACAATTATCAGAATTATATCCCCAGGCAGATCATGCATCATAACAATATCATATACGACTGCAGATAATTAAATAAATTAAAAGCAGATCAAACACCGATACACAGATAAACAACACAACGTAAACAACAAAACAAATAACCACAACCACATATAAATCATATAAACCACACTACAAACAAATAGTTATTGAGAAAAATCCCTCAGGTAAGCTCCCCTTACCTCTTGAAGACTCAAACTAACGGCTTCAAATAATCTCCCGATTTGATCCGGTTTCCTCCGTTGGCTTTAGGTCAAACCAATCCGATCGATTCCTTCATAACGAATTGCAACCAAAATAAATCAAATCAAACAAAAACATACTTGACTCGTGGAGGTTAAGGTTCGGTCTCAACAACTTTTCTAGGTTAGAAATGTTAAAATTTTGTTAACTTAGGGATTTATGATCCATAAGTAACTTAAACATGATTAAGCACTTAATCTAAGATCATGAACCAAGAACATGAACTAAAACTCATCTAGTTCCAAGAACTAGGGTTTCTGTTTTTCTCAAGATTTTAGGCTAGAGGTGTTAAAATTTTATCAACTCTTGGATTTAACCAACATACAAAACCTAGAGTTGGATTAAAGTGTTACTAGACAACATTTGAATAAAAAATCCATCAAATATTCATAGCTAGGGTTTCGGCCTTTATGAAACAAATAGGTTAGGGTTTGATTTTTTGATCTTCTATGTACTTACATACAAGAACTATCAAGGTACTAGAAGATTGAATCATGAATCAAGACATGAAAATGAAACAAAATCTATGAACATCATTTTTCAATGGATTCGGTCAAGTCCAGAAATTAAGGAAATAAATTTCT
Source organism: Sophora flavescens (assembly GCA_030762895.1). Classification (NCBI taxonomy): domain Eukaryota; kingdom Viridiplantae; phylum Streptophyta; class Magnoliopsida; order Fabales; family Fabaceae; genus Sophora; species Sophora flavescens. The sequence continues at coordinate 123,316,714 of CM061063.1, read as the reverse complement.
CATGATCATATTCTTCTAGGTGATGAAAATAGAGATGATTATGAGATCATAGCAATTGGTTTCATGTCAAAAGGATTTTTCTATAATTAGTTATGAATTTTTGAAGAAAGCTTCAAGAACTTTGAATCATATGAAGAACATGATGATTAAAGGCATAAACTCAAGAATCTTGTGAAAAGAAAAGCTTTGAATAGCAAGATTAAGAGAGACTACCTCTTGATGATCAAAGAAAAGGATGATCTTGATGATGTTCTTCACAAATTTCTCATGGTGTTCTTGAGAAACTTAGAGAGAAAGATGAACATGATGAGGGTTTAGACCAGTTTTAGAAATTTGGGCATATCTCTCAACATACTTGTCCGTTTTGGATGATCTTTATGTCTTTGGAAATAAGAGAGAAAGATGAACAACTTTCATGTTGAAAGTTTTTCGAGATTCAGCGTAGAAATTGGTCAGAATTTCATGGCAGTGTCGGGTGATTGGTGAGAGAATGACTTTGCCTTATAACTTATCCTCTTAACATAAATGCTCATTTATGGCTTAGGAAAAGTGATGTCCAAGTGCTTGGAATGGATGAGGAAGCTGTGGGTTTTGGGTGGATTTGGTCAAAATTCTCAATGGCATGGCTTGTAATTTTCATGAAGAGCCAAGGGTAAAATGGTCATTTCCAGGCAAAAGATACCTTCCGCCATAAATGCGCCATTATGGCCATTATGACTCGGATAAGCTTGTCATAAATGCTCGTCAAGTCGGTCAAATCCATCACCTCAGCTCCGTTGCCGACTCCTTGGTTCATCTGGCGCAAGCTTTTCCTAGAGATATCTCGACGTATACGCCCGCAACAAATATAATATTTTAATTTTTTTACCAAAATTTTCAAAACTTCCAGTATCGTAGTAAATACGATAAAAACATTTTTCATCTCATTCACAAGTTAAAATTAGGTCTTCTGAGCAAGAACTTTTCTTGTCGGTGAAAACACTGAAAGCAATGAGGCCAGGTTTCCGTCTGAATTTTCAACCAAAAACTTCCCCGTAACCTTATGAAAGTAAGTATAACAAGGAAATGACATTGGTTTATCCAAAATCATTTTCTAAGTCTCGGATAAAAATATATATTTATATATTTATTACCGATATTACGAAGCAGCGAAAATCGGGGTGTTACAATCAAAACATAATCAAATATATACTTACAGTTAGTTAACATGTAGATAATTTATGGTGACTTGTCACCTTGCTTAGAAAAAAAAAATTTAACATGTAGATAACAAATAAACTAAAGAGATAAATGATAGAGATTGACACGGTTGTTTTATCCTGGTTCACCCCTTAAAAACTAGGGCTACGTCCAATCCCTGACTTCACCAAGTTTTCTCAACTATAACTGATTAGGTTACAGTACAGACAAGTATTCTTTGCACGTGTAGTCTCTTCAAGCGCCTGGACAAGTATTCTTTCACACTTAGTCTCTTCAGGTTCACTCAGATTTGTTTGTAAGAAACCACTTGCAAATCTTTCACAAACACTCAGAAGAGTGGATTAAATGTGAAGTTGAAAGACTGCGTAATAACTTCAAATGATTGAAGAATAAAGAATGAAAGATTGACAATTTAATTGCGCAGAGTAAATGCTCTTGAGTTATTGTTGTCATCTTCATCTTCAAAGTCTTCTCTATATATAGTCTTCAATCAAATTAAATCTGTTAGAGACATTCCTTCATATTTTTTACTTCAAGCTGAGCTCCATTAAATACAATAGAGTCGTTATGGACAGTCATTAATGCTTAGGAACGTTGCTTGTACTCTAACAGAGAAGTTCAGTGCTTTATGCTTTCTGCAGCAACCGGCCATATCAGAGTTTTTCATGTTGCTTTTGTACTTTGTTATGCATATTTCCCTTTTAGTGTAACTTTCAGCTGTACTAGGGAATAAAGCATTTTGGTAGCACTCCTTTTTCTGAGTTGCAAAGTTGCTTTTGAATATATGGTCTTCTAAAACCTTGATCCTCGTAAAAGAGATCTTCAACATATTCTGATTTGAAGGGACAACTCACGAAAGTCTCCAGTCTTGAGTTTGTTCTTCATTGAGTGACAGCAGACGAGTAAAGTTACTGTCATTAGACGGATTGACTTTTCTTCAAAAAGTCAAAGTCTTCAGAAAGTCTTTAGACGAGTGAGACATCTTCATCAGACGTGTCATGTTTCTTCATTAGACAAGTGCTCTCTGACTTTGACCATTTTGACTTAGAGCAGACTAAGTAGAGATGTCATTAAACAATAAACAGTTCAATTAAATCAATAAACAAATGTTTAATTTTGATCAAAACTTACGGCAAATGCACATCAGATATTTAGAGACTAAACACTGAAACTCTTTGAATCAGTTCTCACCTCCTTTTACGCAATGACATTGTTGGAGCCTTTTACACAGGTATATGTAATGGGTTATTTTTAATTCTGTGTGGGTGCTTCTCTATGTTCATTGATATGTATAAGTTCTCAAAAGCTAACATTTTTGGGGTTTTAAAGAATATGTTGTTTCCTGCCAGATTCATCGAATTTTTATAACCCCCATTTTTTTGTTTTTTTTTTGTTTTTGCAATACTAGATGATGTTTAATTTGTTTAGATTTCGGTTTTATTTACAATTGATCTAATACCCATTGCTTTATTCATTTTAAAAAATGTTAGGGTTCAATCCCAATTCAAATTCCCATAGTTGTGTCATATGTGTCTTGTACTGCTTCAAGGGTTCTTTGGTTTTTTAAGTTTCTATGTATGGATCTAGTGTTTTCTTTTTCAAACTACCATTTGGGAAAGATTTTTGGATTGGCTCTGATCAAAAGTAACCTTGGCTCTGCTGTTGTCTCTAATTATAAATTTATGTGTTGTGTTCAGCCTCTGACTTGAAGAATCTGGATTGACTTTCCATGACAAAGCACTTTGTTGCTGGCATCCAGATTAATTATGTGGAGCCCATCTATGACTTGAAATTTCTTTCTCTATTGCAAATGGAATTATTGCCATATAAAATTCCTCTCCATCCCAAGTTCTGTTATTATGCATACCATTTCTCTATTGACTATCTTTCGATGGTGATTTATGGTTGTATTGAATAGAAGTTTCAGCTCATGACTTTATTTCCATTAAGTTTTGATTTCTATTCAAGTCTCGATCATGATAAACTTGAGCATGGAACTTATTTCTTTTTTCTGAAAAGAAACTTAAATGTATTCTATTATAATTATAATTGTTTGTTGTTCTTAAGTTGTGTGGATGTGAAGCAACCGGGCTTTATCTTTCCACTCTAGTAAGTAGTAACTTAAGCTTCCTAGACTAAGGGTCATGTTAGTGGTAAAAAATGATGAGACTTTACTTAAATAATTGTTTAATGTTCTTAAGCCAGATGTACTGAAATTCATGGGGGCATCATGCATTTTGCACATAGTCCCCTGTTCACCACCCATTTTCTTTAATATTAGGCAAAAGGAAAGTTGGTGGATAATATTATACTCTCTCTCAATTGGCTATAGGTAGAAGTTCAAAACATACTAAACTTTAGGTTGATATCAAATTTTCTATTAGTCCTAGAAAATTATTACTATAAAATTCAAAGTAGCTGATGCAGATTCATTGATATTATTATTTTCCTTAGTCACTCTCCCATTTGGGTATAAATAGAAATTGCTAATGTTGGTGTTCTTCATTGCAGAAGCTCATATTTACTCTCAAGCATTGTGGCATTGACTTGAGCATTTTCCTCTTTGGGTGGAAAAATCAAAATATGAGCTACAACAGTTCCTCAATGAGTTTTGGTTAGTTCTTGTCCTATGGTGCCAACATTGCCCTACACACTATATGTTTATCGATTTACTACTAACCTCTTTAGCAACTAAAACATCTAGGATTTCTACCATTTTTTAAACAAATTTTAATGCTTCCATGTTTCAGGTAGTGGAACTGCTTGAAGAACTTTTGAGTTTGTAAATAATTATGTGGTCAGACCTAAAGGGGAGGACTAGGCTAACTATCGTTTGGCTACATGGCCTTGGTGATAATGGCTCAAGGTATGTTGCTCACATGAATATCCTATCCAATCTTAGTTTAAAGATGTATATTCTTGTTGCTCTCATAATGACCATGTTATGCAGGAGAGTTAAAGAAACTTAGAATCCTTGTTGCCGATGCAAAAACGAGAGAAAGGTGAAATAAGACAAGTGTATGTTTTCATATTGAATGTATTTATACACTTAGAATTATTTCTTGCATTTTCTTCATGGTTGATATTTAATTGATTTTTATGCAAGTTCTTTTTTAGAAATAACAATATTGTGACAACTTAAAAGAAGTTATCTTTCATTTGTTTTAAAACATTTGGTTTGTTATATATATATATATATATATATATTATTAAAGAAATCAGTTGCAAAATTGGTCCCTAAAACAAGTGTTAGGGACCAATTTAGTGACCGATTTTTTTTAAAATTAGTGACCAATTTAGCGACCTATTAGTGATCGAAAATTTTTCACGAAATTGCTCCTATAACATGTGGTGGAAACCAATTTAGCGATCGATTTCTTAAAATTAGTGACCGATTTTTTAGATTGCTAATAGAGACTGATTTCGAATTCGGTCGCTAAATCAGTTAGCGACCAAGGTTTTGGCAACCACCATTTTTTGGTGGCAAATTCGGTTGCTAACATCTTTAGGGACCGAATTTATACCTTTAACGCTAAATGTCTTTTTTTTTTTTCTTGTAGCGATTGCAACTATACAATATCATTTTTAATATTTATTTATTTCTTATTGCTTTTAACTTACTCACTAAACAATGCTTTTGCGTAACTATAACAATATAACATCACTATAGTGATAATCTTTTAAGAACTTACAAAGAAATAAATAATATCATCTAAATCTCTCTCTGTGATAGCTAGGGTTTCTCGCTCCTTGTGAGTGCCGCCGACTGGTTTTTTCTTTCTGTTTGTTGTTTCGTGACATAGTGTGGTTCTTAAAAATGGAAACTCATCTGGAAAGACTTTCTCTCACTGAAGAGGAGGATGATGGGTGAAGTAAATCTTGAGTTGCGCTTGATTGGAAGGTTCATTACTTACAAAACTATAAGAACTCATATCATGAAGGATCATCTAGCTAATGTTTGGAGACTGGTGAAGGGAGTCCTAATAAAGGAATCAAAACAAGGTCGTTATCTCTTCTAGTTCTATAAACGAATGGACATGAACCGTGTGCATTCGAAAAGGCCATGATTATTCGATAACTACATGTTGATATTGAGTCAGGTACATGCTGGAGAGATCTTGAATTAGATTCCTCTGTTCCATTTGGCTATATGGGTGCAGATCCATGATCTGCCCATTGGTTTGATGTCTCAAAACGTTGGCGTCTTGGAAATTTTATTGGTGAGTTCTTGGAGTATGATGTCAATAACGACGATGGGATCTGGAGGTCTTTTATGCGACTAAGTGTAAATATAGATGTGAGAATTCCTCTAAATAAAGAGAAAGAAAAAAAGTCAAGAAGCCAGGTGGAGAGTGGAAGGTGGTTTGCTTCAAGTATGAGAAATTGGTCATATTCTGCTTTGTATGTGGCCTTCTTGGCCATATAGAGCAATACTGTGAAAAACTGCTTGCAATGGACTGTGGTGATGGTGTTAGAGGATGGGGGCCGGAGTTGAGGGTGGATATAAGGAAGCAACGATGGTGACAGCAATAATCGTTGGTTGAAGGAGGAGGGAGGTAGCAGGAAAGAAACTGAATCAACAAACCTAGGAGATCAAGGAGGATTGGGTGGCGAGAAATCAGGGGAAGCTGAAAATACGAGATACCAGGGTGCAAATTCAGTTGGAGGAGATTTGATGGCTGTTAGAAATAATGAACAGAGAATGAATGTGGCTGTTGGTGATTTAACGAGTCCTCAATGTAAGGCTTCTAACAGATATTTAGGATTTAATGTTAATCAATCAATTCCCGATGTTCAAAATTCTATGGAAAGCATGAGTTAAAACGAGAAGGGACATGGGCAGCAGCATGGCCCATGCAGACATGATTGGAAAAAAAATTAAAATGTTGAAATACCCCAGCTTTCTCATAATGGGCATTTTATATTGGCAAATTCTAGTTCTCAAGCCTCTCAGAAGAAATGAATATTATTAGTCGGAACTTTCAAGACCTGGGTAACCTGCGTGCGGTTTCGACGTTGAAAGACCTCGTCCGTACTTATAAAGCGGATGCTCTTTTTCTTTTTGAAAGTTTAGTTCATTCTAATAAAATTGAAGAAATAAAAATAAAGCTTGGTTTTGATTATTCTTTTATTGTTAATCATATTGGTCGTAGTGGTGTGGCTCTTATTTGGTGTAATTCTTTTAATTATCTAACTATTAATTACTCTTCGAACTTTATTAATGTGGAAGTTCTTGATGATGACCATGGTATTCATTGGCGTTTAACTTGTTTCTATGGCTATCTAGAAATATCTCGTAGGAGAGAATCTTGGGATCTATTATGTAATCTATAATCTCTTTCTCCTCTTCCATGGAGTATCATTGGGGATTTCAATGATATGTTGGAAGACTTTGATAAAAAGGGACGCGTGGATCATCCTATTAGAACCGAAACAGGAATAATTTATGGCCCCTCAAAAGTCACTACAACATAATAGACTTTTAATAACGCACCTTTAATAGCATTTCCGTGTGGAAATGCTATTAAAAGTGATGGGGGACTTTTAATAGCGTTTCCCTAAGGGAAACGCTATCTTAGGTATCACCTAAGATAGCGTTTCCGTGTGGAACCGCTATTAAAAGTGTCACTTAGGAAAAGATAGCGGTTCCACACGGAAACGCTTATCTTAGGTGATACCTAAGATAGCGTTTCCTTCAGAAACGCTATCTTAGGTATCACCTAAGATAGTGTTTCCTCTAGGAAATGCTATCTTCGGGCTTTAGAGTATAATTAGAGGCGCGCTCGGCCTTCCTCTCTGTTTCTTCCTCATTTTCATTCTACTGTTTCCTTCCCCTCCGCATGCCATCTCTTTTTCTTCCCTCACCTTCGCCATTGCTCGCCGCCGCCTTGCTCCCTCGCCATCGTGAGTTCTCTCCATACCCGCCGCTGCTCCTTTTGCCACCGCGAGTTCTTTCCATACCCCCATCGGTTATAGAAGAGCCATCAACATCAACCTCTATTTTGCACGAGTCTCATACTAAGAGCTTCACACTCTGGCTCAGGGTCTGTGACACAGTCACAGGGGCGCATTCCCGGTTGAACCCAGTTCCAAGTTTGCAGCTTTATTGGAACCCACTTCCAAGTTCACGATCTGTGTTCGGGTGATTTTCTATCATTTACAAATTTTATTTCCGGACATTCTTAATATTTGTGGGAGTGTGTTTTTATCCAAGTTCACAGTCTGTGTTCAAGGTTTTATTTTACTTGCTCTTTAATTTTCGGTTTGATTGGTGTTGAATGGAATGTGACTTGTTTTGTGTATTTAGTGTTTGATGCCTTTTTATTTGACTCTGATCACTCTGCTATAAATACCAAATCATTTTGGTTTAATCTCTCCTCGAGTCGATGTCGATGAATCGATAACTACTATAAGCATATGGCTTTGTTGGTGAGTTAAATATTCCATATGTGCAACCAATTAACTTATTATCAACATAATGCTTGGTGCTTGCAGTTTATGTCATGTATGAGGAAGTCTGGTATTTAATAATTTCAGAGAAGAACATTTTCTTGTTCAAAATGGATCCTCCATAGTTATGGGGTTTAGGCAATCTAATTTAGAAGAAATATCCTGCCACTTGTATTGTTGCATACTTGCATATCATAAAACCATAACCACATTGAATCAAAGATCTTGTAGAATTTCTTCCAAGTCAATTTGATGAGTGTTGCTACCAATTATCTATTCACACTATTTAAGTAGCCACTCATAATTTTTTTTTCTTTTAAAAAAAAAGAACCTAAGACTTTGATTGGTCAGTAGAATGTGTGAATAGATAATTCGGAAGTGTTAGTAGCTCGACCTCAATTTGCTGGATGCTATCTTGTAGAGAAGCATTGTGAGTGCAGCAGTGAAGAATCAGTAGTTCCGCTCAGCTTTACTATCATGTTATTTTGGAGCTTCACTTATAGCATGCTACTTTTGGTTTGAAATTAGATTTGTGATTGGATGCCAACATTAGTTAACAATATATTTGGGTAAATTGTAATAATTTTATCCTTTATTGCTTTCCTTCTTACTCTGGAGTCTGGACTGTAACTAATTTGTGGGTTTGCTCTCATTGTTCATGCTATCTCAATATAATCCTTGATATATATCTGTCTAACTTTATAGTAATCATTTTTGTTGAGGATTCCTGTGAAGAAGTTCTCATGTAGGAAAGGCATCACGGCCGTGACGGCCAGGTCCAAGTCCTGCGCGTCACGGCCATGATGGCCATCACGGCCAGGCCGTGACGGTCTCGCTTCTCGGTTGCTCTGCGAAATTCCGGTCTCTCGCGAGGCGAGCCTATGCTCGCGTCGCGAGCCCTCTGTTATGGCCGTGAAGAATTTCACTACTGGGCCGTGATGTGCTCGACTTGTGGTGGTTTTGGATCACGGCCGTGATGGATATCACGGCCAGGCCGTGATGACTCGACTTGACCTTTCTTCTTTTTCAGTTTTGCTCGATCATGGCCGTGATGGGCATCACGGCTAGGCCGTGATGGACTCTGTTTGGCTCATTTTCTGCACTTTTAAAGCCCTATCTTTATCCAAACTTCATCATGGTTGATCTTAAGCATTTTACCCTTGATATCGCAAAAACAACACACGAAAACCGCCTTACCCGTTCCAAAGGAAAATTAACCTAAAATCTAATAAAAATATGCCTAAACTACATGAAAATGCATGCAAAATGATAGACAAAGATGATGTGGAATCACACTCATCAACAAGTCGACACTTGGTTCCTTCAAAGAATACTCGGCGACAATGTGTTTTGTTTGCAGCCTTTCATTCCTTTAATCTGTATACATTGCATGTATACCTCAACCACTCTAAACTCAAAGTAAATATGTTTAATAAATATTTTTGTAGATCGGAAAATCATGGATCGGAAATGGATGTCTGCCAATCGTTTAACGAAGGAGTATGAGGATGGGGTGAAAGAGTTCATTAGTTTTGCAGTTCGGCATGCGAAAAACCCTAATACAATCATATGTCCTTGTTTAGATTGTTGTTATGCAAGGCGAGTTAGTGCAGCCGATTTGGAAGAACATTTAGTGTGTAATGGAATCGATCAAAGTTATACATGTTGGACAAAACATGGTGAGACAAGAGTGAGTCTAGTGAAATGAGGAATCGTGTGAGATATTCATCATACGATACCGACACAAATACTTATGAGGGCGATCGTTTTGAAGACATTGCAAATTTTGTTGAAGAGGATCTTCGGGATTGTCCACAAATGTTTGGGAGGTTGGTAAGTGATGCGAGCANCCATTGTATGATGGATGTACTAAATTCACAAGATTGTCGGCGATGTTAAAGTTGTATAACTTGAAATCGGGCAACGGATGGACTGATAAGAGCTTTACGGACTTACTCACACTATTGAAAGACATGTTTCCAGATGATAATGTGCTTCCTAGTCGGACATACGAGGCTAAACAAATGTTACGCTCTATTGGCATGAGCTACGAGAGGATACATGCTTGTCCTAACGATTGCATTTTATTTCGGAATGAATATGCATCGTTACAGATGTGTCCTAAATGTTATTCGTCACGATATAATTAGAAAGAATCATATCAATAGAAGGTTGTGTGGTATTTTCCCATAATACCCAGATTTAGGCGCATGTACCGTAGTTACGAAGATTCAAAGCACTTGACATGGCATGAGGATGAAAGGATCAAAGATGGCAAGCTGCAGCCCCCAGCAGATTCTCCGCAATGGAAGAAATTTGATCATGATTATCCCGATTTTGGGCAAGATTCAAGAAACCTACGACTTGCATTGGCTCTGACCGGATTTAACCCGCATGGTGTTCAAAGTAGCTCTCACAAAGACATGGCCTGTGATTTTGGTGATTTATAACCTATCCCCATGGCTATGCATGAAGCGCAAATTTATGATGTTATCTATGTTAATTTCTGGGCCCAAACAACCAGGAAATGATATAGACGTCTATTTGACTCCTTTGATTGAAGACTTGAAACAACTGTGGGAGACAGGTGTGGAGGTGTATGATGGGTATAAGGAAGAAAGTTTCAATTTGAGAGCTATGTTGTTTGGGACAATTAATGATTTTCCAGCCTACGTAATCTGTCAGGATATAGCATCAAGGGTCAGTGTGCATGCCCTATATGTGAAGAGGGTACGGATTGGACGCGGTTAGAACATTGTAAGAAGAATGTCTTTCTTGGGCATCGTAGATTTTTGCATCCAAGTCATCATTACCGGTGGTGGAGAAAGGCGTTCAATGGGAACTCGGAAGAAGGTAGAGCGCCTTCACCTTTGACGGGTGATCAACTTTTTGAAAAGGTAAAGGATTTGAATATCCAATTCGGTAAACCTTTTTACGAGAGATATTGTCACAAGAGGGTGGAAGAAAAGGTCGATTTTCTTTGAGTTGCCATATTGGAAATCATTATATGTAAGACATTTCCTCGATGTGATGCACGTTGAAAAAAATATCGTGATAGTGTCATTGGTACGTTACTCAATGTGCCGGGGAAGACTAAAGATGGCATCAATGCAAGGTTGGACTTGGTTAGTATGGGAATAAGAAGAGAATTGGGACCGACGAAGAAGGGTAAAAGTACATATCTTCCTCCGCTGCTTACACTCTATCTAGAAAAGAAAAAACTGTTTTTTGTAAGTTTCTTGAAGGAGTTAAGGTTAGGAAGGGTACTCTTCAAACATTAGGAACCTCGTATCGATGAAAGATCTCAAGTTAAAAGGTCTAAAGTCCCACGATTGTCATGTTCTCATGGAGCAGTTGATACCCATTGGTATACGGTCTATTTTACCTAACAAAGTGCGGGGGCCTTAACTAAACTATGTTTCTTCTTCAAGGCAATTTGCAGCAAAGTGATTGACCCCGGGAAGTTGCCATCATTGCAAAGAGAAATTGTTGTGACTTTATGCGAGCTTGAGATGTACTTTCCACCTTCATTCTTTGACATAATGGTTCATCTAACCATTCACCTTGTTAGAGAGACACAACTGTGTGGGCCAGCTTATATGAGATGGATGTACCCGATTGAGCGTTATATGAAGATATTAAAAGGGTATGTGAAAAACCGATCACGACCGGGAAGGTTGTATTGTTGAACGGTATATTGTCGAAGAAGCTGTTGAATTCTGCATCGAATACCTATCCAATGCTGAATCTATAGGGCTGCCAAAGTCTCGTCACACATGGAGAATGATGGGGCAAGGAATTCTCGGAAATGAAATAGTGACTATAATAAGGATGAGAATGGGAGCAAGCACACTTATATGTTCTGCACAATGCCGATGAGGTTGAGCCATATGTTGAAAAACACAAGGACATGCTTAAGAGTTTGTATCCAAATAAGAATCAAAATTGGCTAACTAGAGAACACAATCGTTGTTTTATAACGTGGCTAAGAGATCACATTTATGCAGAGTTGACTGAAAATGCTACTTCGATTTCAAATAGATTGAGATGGTTAGCCAAAGGTCCAAGTTTGCATGTGTTCTCTTACCACGGTTATCAAATTAATGGGTACACATTCTATACAAAAGAACAAGATGGTGAGTACAATGCAAAACAGTGGTGTGACTCTAGTAGCTCAATCGATGCATATCTCAAGTGCCAAAGACAGAAACCCGATATATGCAAATATGTCATACTTGGCGTCATTGAACGCATATGGGAGTTGGATTACACAAAGTTTAAGGTTGGTGTGTTTGGTTGCAAGTGGGTTGACAATAATAACGGTGTTCGGATTGATGAGTCGGGGTTCATGCGGGTGGATCTTAATAGGGTGGGGTATAAAGATGAGCCTTTTATATTAGCATCTCAAGCTCAACAAGTGTTCTATGTCACTGATCCAGCTGATATGAAAAGGTCCATTGTTCTTTTGACTAACAAAATAATTACTAATGTTGATGATCAAGACCATCGAGATGTTGATATTGAAGATGATCCTTTCGTCGGGACATTACAATCACTTGAGATTGATCCAACTAGGGATGATGGTATGTATATGAGAGATGATCATGATGATGGGCTTTTGGTCAATCCACCATTTCGTACTAATAAAGGACAAACAAATCTCAATCCAATGAAGAAAAGAAAAAGGTTGACTTAAACATGTATGTAGTGTTTGTGTTTAAATGAACTTTTCGATCCTTTTATATTATAGTTAGCATCTTCCGGTAATGCTAGTGTTGATTTTGTTATTCATAGTTGTTTTATATTTTGCATCAATTAATGTTATATTAATGTCCATTGATGTTTTACTTGTATCTAATATTTTTGTAGGTAAATGGCATCTTCAAGTAATTCTAGTGATGCCAAAGCGGTAGACGTGGCCAACTGATTATGAAGGCGGTCATCCGCGCTAGGAGTAAAGGACAAAAATTTGATGTAATTTACTTACTAATCTAAGGATTTCATAATGTTGTTTGATATCTAGATTTAATTACTTTATTATTTTTATTAGGTTGAATGGAATTCTTTGGACCAACCTATTCGTGCTAATGGTAAAATATTGAAGAGTTACATTGGGGCCGTTGTTCTACAAACGGTCCCAATTATTTGTTCTAATTGGAAGGATGAAGCTTTGGATGGTTTCAAAGAGAGCATATGGGCTGATGTACAGGTAATTGTTAAAATTTATAAATTATATTGTAAACTATGTAAACATACTTACTTTGACACGTTGTTTATATTGTTTTGCAGATGTCTTTTAATGTTAATGAATCTCGGAAAAAATTTGTACTTCGGAAGTGGTAACCTACATAGGGCATTCAGAACTAGATTGACCAAAAAATTTCTAAGAGATGCCAACGGGAATATCAATGAGGAGCCTCCATCACAATATCCACACATATCAAGGGATGAGTGGACAGATTTTATAGCAATACGCACAGGGAGATGCTCAATTCCTGGTATGTTTAATATCACGTTAGTCCTTATAATTTTATAGCAATACGTACATATGACATTAACCATGTATTAATATTACTTATATGTGTCTGAATAGAAATTAAGCAATGAAAATCGCAACAGGTACGTTAGATCCGCATGCCCTTACAAAGCATCACGTAAGGGGTATGCGACATTGAGGATGAATTGGTATGTATATATATATATTTAACTGCATTTGTGGTAAATATGACTTTTAAACTGTTTGGTTAATTTATATTATCTCAATATACAGATGCAGGAGGCGGGGCCAGAAGTTAAGAAAATTAAACGTCATATTGTGTGGAGGAAAGCCCGCGAGAACAAGGCGGGTGTAATTGACAACAAAAATACGCAGACCGTGTGGAATAAATGTGTTAGTAGACTAACGTTTACATTATCAATTGTTATTTTCATATGATAATATATAATAATTTTAACATTTGCATTTCACCAATAACTATGTGTCAGGAGGAACTGTCACAGTCTGCGGTAGAGGGAGAGATAGAAGACTTTGGTCACCAGGATATTCTTGCCAAAGCCCTAGGTGTGCCAGAGAACCCCTGGTCGTGTTAGGGGGTGTGGGTTTCGGCGTCTCACAAAAAGATTACTTCCCACCCGAAGGTCGTGCAAGAAATAACTCGGAAACGAAAAAGTGGGAGACATTGGTGTCTCAACTCTCTGATAGATTGAACATTTTGGAAGAAAAGCTGAAACAAAAGGATGATGAGGAGAGGCAAGCTAATTTCACAGCCCAAGCAAGCGTCAAAGATAGTTGCACTCTACCATCATGCCAAAGAAGGCTTCCCAGAGGTAATGCATGCCTTTTTTTTTACTAGTATTGCATTCGCGATTAAATACATTCAATTGGATGCCTTAATTCACAGCTTATTCATCTATCATTGGATTAGGGCGTCAACTCATGTCAGCCTATATTTATCGACCCCAAACTATCGTATGGTTGCTATGGGTAAAGTATACAATGAGCCCGGGTGTTACACTCGCACACTGGACCAGTACCCTTAACCATGTGAAAGTTGGAGTTGATGTTGCAACCGAGGGGATGCGCCATTGCCGGTACCTATCGTTGATGCAGATGTGATGACAAAGTAGGAGATGCAATAGGTACTTATGTGGCATGGCCAATTGATCTCGTGGTTGTAATTAATATGGTATGTAATTGCATTTTTCCACCTTTTCATATACGGCATATATGCATTACATTAGTTGATCACTAACTGGCATATTGAAATGCAAAATTTCCAGGCACCTGCAAAAGCTAAAGGCAAGGGCAGAGTGTCTGGATATACAAAGGAGTCAATTACAACCCCGGAAAATAAAGGAGGCAACTCTGAGGCCAACCCACCTACAGCTGGTTCAACTACAACTTCTCAGGAATATTTGAATTTCCTTAAAATACATGAACGAAAGAATATGAAAAATGCTGACCAATTGTACGTAGAGATGGAACAAAATATTTTTGGTCACCATTTCATTGAGATGCTCAATACTGAAAATATCAGAGAAGTTGTAAATCATGAATGGGTATCTGCCTCCGTTATTTCCGCATATATCAGGTAATAAATCAGGCTTAAAGTGTACAATATTTTTTTAGTCTTTCCATTTAAATATTGATGTCATTGGTGTAATCCATTTTTATATTTTAATTGAAGGTATTTGTATGAAGAATTGTTGCTTCCAAAGGAAATAACGAGGAGGTTTCTGTTCTTGTCCCCACACCAAACAAATACATACGGCTACTTCGGGAGGGATTCACAGACAACGTATCTAGCTAACCGGTTTGCAACTAAAGAAAGAGAATATCAGCCCTTGTTTTTAGCGCCGTGCAATGTTGGATGAGTCGCTTATCCTATAGGACTTAATTCACAATAAAATGAATTACATAAAAGTTGAGGTGCTTAGGATTTGTTATCTCAACATTTTTGTAGGAATCATTGGGTGTTGTGCGCGATAAATATTGTTGAAGAGATTATTTACTATCTGGATCCCTTGTATGTTGATCCTAGGGATCGCCTGAATTAAAGAACTGCATTCGATACGTAAGCATGTTTTTATATTTCTGATTTTCTATGATTTCATTTCGATACGTGAGCATGCGTGTGTTTGTGATGATTGAAAATATGTTTCTTAATGAAGTCTGTTTGATTTTGTGATTAGTGGTTTGCAAGTTTATCGCGCAAATATCGGAGCTAAGGTGCCGCGTTTAAAGGCAACCAACATTAAATGGATTTAGATACAGGTATATTTGCAAAAACTTAATGCGTAATTAGATAAAAAAAACTATATTGATTTACTATTTTATTTTTTATAGTGCCCAAGACAACCCAACAGTACAGATTGTGGGTACTATGTCATGCGTTTCATGAAGGAGACTATCTTGCAGAACCAAGTTAAAATACCAATGGCGGTATGTTGTTTACTTAGCTGTTAATCGTGATTTGTTCAAATGTTTTAGCAATTGTAACTTAATTTATTTAATTTTTATGTCGCAGTATTTCCCGACTTCAAATGCTCCACATACTCCAACGCTCAACTATCTCAAGTCAAGGAAGAGTGGTGTCGCTATATTGTTGAAAAGTTCGTTTGATTATGTCAAATTGATCACGAGTAGTTGCAGCAATACTCATTGGTATGTGAATAATGCTTTATATTTATCAACCCCAAACTATCTATGTATTTGTTTTTCATTGGTACATGCCTTCGAGTTGATGTGCATGGAAAGGAGAAAATAAGTTCAAACTTATTATTTTTGTTAGACTTTGTTAATGCTTGATTTGAATTCTGTTTTCTTGCTAGAGTAGTATTTACCTAATTAGTCTGCTGTATCCCAATGTAACAAAGTTAGTCTTTGTGGTGGAAATGCAGTATGTATGCTACAGAGTCTTTGGATCACATTTCGACACATTACTTTGGTGTTGTCTTGGTCTCATGAAAAACAAACAGAAGCTGTAAATGTAGATTAATTGTAGATGTATGTTGGTTTTCTGATTTTGGTTTCTTAAGGATTGAATTCTGGTATAGTTGCTGCACTTTGATTTTGTCTTACTCGTGTGAATTTGAATACTTTAGAAACAGAGTGGTGTACTTATATCTGGTTATATATATATATAGTTGCTGTATAGAGTGTTGCACTTTGATTGTATAGTTACTGGTTTGCTGCACAAACACATGCAGTGCTGCATTGAACACTTATATTTGAACACTTATATTTTGAACACATTTTGAACAATTGTGTTGACTGCAACAATTGTGGTTTTTTTGTGTAAATATGCAGGAATAATGGATGTAAAAGTTAAGAAATAAAATTAAAAAAAAGGGCTTTAGATAGCGTTTCCTTGTATAAACGCTATCTAAAGTCAGACTTTAGATAGCGTTTCCGTGTACAAACGCTATCTAAAGTCACCTATTAATAGCAGTTCCTAAATGCTATCTTTGCTAACGAGTTTTAATAGCGGTAGCATAGATAGCGGTTACAAACGCTATTAAAAGGCATACGGAAACGCTATCTAAAGTCTAATCTGTTGTAGTGAGTTTTAATAATTAACAAAATCATTAAGTGTCTTTATTTGAAATATGTTATGTCCAATGGTCACTAACTCTTAAGGTCAAAAAACCTTTATCTTATTTTGACTACAGACGGGATCAAATCAAGAACTAAGTTCTACGTCCAACAAGCTTTTGGACTGAAAGCTTAAATATCCCAAGGACAAGTCTCAATGTCCCATGGACTAAATCTATGCTCATTCGAAAATAGACAAGTGTTGCTTCCAACAAGTCTTTGGACTGAATATCTTCATGCTAAAGGGCAAGCTTGTGTGTGTTCAATAGACATGCATATATTTTATCTTTTGCATCCAATATCATTATTATGTCTATATGTCCACTAATATTTTATGGAGATAATGATGATGTGGCATCTTTGTAATATCCTTGAATCTATTTGAAATATCCTTTTGATAAGGACAAAACGAGGTACAACATAGTACACATTGAGCCATGCAAAACAAAAGCAACAACAACAAAAGCATGTCCAACCTCTACTACACTCTGCTGCAACCTACTATCACTACGGTACCAGAAAGCAAAATATAAGTGCTGCCTACACCAAAGAAAGGACACCCATTAGCATAGGACACCTTGCATTAAAGATGTGTCTAACGGAAAATAAATGTGTATAAACGGACATATTTATTACAAATCAAAGAATAAGATGAAGTACCTATATAAAGAGTGAAGAGCAAAGTTTTTTAGTGATGGAGTGAAGAGCAAAGTTTTGAAGTTGACGAATACAAGATATTATCATTTTATTCAAATTCTCAAAGCTCTTATTCTCTCTCTCTGAAAAAGTTGTAAAACCTTCATATTCTTTCTTTGTAAATTTCATACTGTTTCAAGAGCTTATTGTTGTAATATCCTCACACATAGTGAGCTAGTCAAAACACAAAAATATTCTTTCAAATCAAGGATTTGGTTGAGCCAGAAGATGCTTGTCTGTAAAAGAATACTTGGTGTCTGGAGAGGTGTATAAAAATTGGAGTTGTATAGTCTGGAGTGAATAGGAAACAACTTGTATTAGTTCTAAAAGTTTTAGTGGAAAAGCCTTAAAATCAAAGGGACTGGACGTAGCTCTTTGTTGGATAAGAGCAAACCAGGATACATCTGTGTGAATCTCTCTTTCCCTGATCTCTGTCAAGTTTATTTTTTCTTGCTAACATGGGGATTGATCTTGAATGTTCTTAACCTTTGTGAAAACTTGGCTTTTCTGTGTGCCTGCTTTATTTGTTGCTTGTGAAAAGGTTTATTAAAAAGACTTTTCAAAAAATTAAGAAAAACAATTCAACCCCCTTTCTTATGTTTCCTTGTCTCACTTTCACATCCTTGTTGGCTTCTTAATGGTTTTAGGGATGTGGTTTGTGATTGTGGGATTTATTAGTCCACAAAGAGATGTATTGGAAACAGCGTGCAAAGGCTTTTTGGTTGAGAGGTGGTGATGCAAACACCAAATATTTTCATGTAGTGGCCTTGGCTAGAAAATCCAGGAACATGATCACGAAGATCAGAAATGATAGCAATGTATTGGTTGACGATCAGGAAGGTATGTGTGGTATTGTAAAGGCCTATTTTGAAAACTTGTTTGTGGAACAGCAGGGTATTTATTCTCATGTTGTTAATCCAGTACAGTGTTGTATCTCTGATGATGATAATGTTGAGCTTCTTAGGCCTTTTTGTATAGCTACTTTTCATATGCATATGGATAAGGCTCCTGACCCAAATGGTTTAAATACTGTTTTTTATCAGAATTTCTAGGAGATCTGTGGCATGGATGTCTATCGTTCTTGTTGTTATTGGCTAGACACAAGTTTTTTCACCTACTCTAAATGATACAAATTTTTGTATGGATTCCTAAAGTGCCTAGTCCTGATTCTATGAGGGATTTTCGCCCTATTTCTCTTTGTAACGCTGTTTACAAAATTCTTGCTAAGGTCATCTCTAACAGGTTGAAAAAAGTTATTTCTAAATGTATCTATGATAAGAAATCAGATTTTATCGAAGGAAAAGGTATATCGTTAATAATGCTCTTATTTCCTCAGAGATTGTTCATTATATGAAGTGTAGACGGAGGGGAATAGTGGGGATGTGGCCTTGAGGATTGATATCAATAAGGCTTCTGATCGTGTGGATTGGGGTTACCTGAGAGGTATGATGTTAAAACTGGGCTTTGCTAACAAATGGTTGGATTATGTTTTGTGTTACCTCAGTTAGATACTCAATTCTTTTGAATCAGGATACAGTTGGGCCTATCTCACCTTCAAGAGGCCTTAGACAAGGTGACCCGTTATCTCCATATCTATTCATTATTTGTGTTGAAGGGTTAACTTCTCTTATTAAACAAGAAGAAAGAAGGGATGATATTCATGGCATCAGGATCTGTAGGGGTGCTCCAGTTATCAGTCATCTCTTGTTTGTTAATGATTGTTTCTTGTTCCACAAGGCCTCCCTTAGAGAATGTGAGGTGTTCAAGGATATTCTGAATAAATATGAAGCTGCTTCTGGCCAAGCCATTAATATGAGTAAGTATGAATTATTTTTAACTGGGATGTGGATATTTATCTCCGTAATAATCTCTCTCAGGTCCTTGGTGTTTCTGAAGGGTTGGGCTCGGGAAAATATCTTGGTCTTCTTTCTCTTGTGGGCCGAAATAAAAAAGCAATCTTAAACTATATTAAAGATAGAGTTTGGAAGAAAATTAACTCTTGGGAAGGAAGAACTCTCTCTAAAGCTGGTAGAGAAGTGTTTGTCAAATCTGTTCTCTAATCAATCTCGGCTTATTACATAAGTATGTATTTGATTTCTCCTTCTTTGGGTGATGAGATTGAGCAAATGATGAACTATTTTTTTGTGGGCATCTAATCGTGGAAGAAAGAAAGGTATTAATTAGTTGAAATGAGAGAAGATGGTTATACGTAAGGAGCATGGTGGGCTTGGTTTTCGTGACCTCCGGGGTTTTAACTTAGCAATGCTAGGGAAACTTAGTTGGAAATTCATTTCCAATCCAGTGGCTATGGTGAGTAGAGTCTTAAAAGCCAAATATTTTCCGAGAGTGAAATTTCTTAGTGCTATGGTTGATGACAACCCTAGCTTTGTTTGGTGTAGCACTTGCAGTTCCCAGGTTGTGCTTAAGGAAGGAGACTGCTGGTGTGTAGGGAATGGGTCCAACATTCTTGACCGGGGTGAGCCGTGGTTACATGATAGCCATATAGAATTTATCTAAACAGTACACTTGAATATGATAATATGTTCGTCCGAGATTTCATTCTCCAGGATGGTACTAGATGGATAGAGTTGTTAATGCTGCTGCTTTGAGAGAAGAAGGTGATTGAAAACTTCTTTGGGACTTACAAGTTCCTCATCATGTAAAAGTGTTTCTTTGGAGGAGGGCCTATCGTGATTGTCTTCCCACTCGGCTAAGGCTCCAAAGTATGAGTGTCCATTGCCACTTATCGTGTGTGTTGTGTAACTCGAAACCTGAGAATGTTTGGCATGTGTTGCTAATGTGTAACGAGATCCGTGCGTGTTGGGTGGAAGCTGGATGGTGGGTTGTGATTGAGGCGAGATTGATCCACATGGAGAGCTTCTCTCAACGTTTAGTTGTTGTGTGTCAGTATCTCCAAGCAGATAAACATAAAAAGGTCCAAATGACCATCTAACTACAGGAAACATAAAGCAGAAATTCAGGTAATGAGTGGAGGGCAGAAATTAAGCATCCTCAGCTTCTTCAGCATCCTCTTCATCATTATCTTCTTCTTCAGCATCCTCAGCTTCCTCCTCTTCAGCTTCCTCATCAGTCTGCTCAGTTTCTTCAACTTCTTCATCTTCCTCCATTTCAGCACCCAATGTTGTAGCCTCCACCTTTTTGCCCTTGGCTGCAGCAGATGATATAGATGGATTTTCTTTCTTTGAGAGATGAGGATCTGGGGATTCCTCCTCCTCTTCTTCACTTGTAGTGCATTCAACAGTAATTTGACAGATGGTGCTTCCCCTGCCAGCTGTATTCTTAAAATTTTTGGTTTACTTAGAGGGTTGAGGAGTGGTCTTGGCAACTTGAGTGGCAGAGGATGGTGCTTCTTCAGTTTCTTCAATACGAGCTCTTTTTATGCCCCCTGGTCCTTTTGGGAGCTATCAGAAACCACCTTCTTCTTCTTGGTGTCAGTTGCGAGGACTATTTCTTGCTTCTGTGAAGGGGCAACACCCATCCAAGCATGATCAGAGGAAGAGCTATGTGCAGGTGTTGCATTGATATTGATGTTAGGGTTGGTGGTGGCAGGAGTGGGTTCAGTAGGGGCTTTTTCTTATTCTTCAGTAGGGGGCAGTAATTCTCTTGGAAACAAGGGGATAGGAGTCTCCAACTTCATATTGTTCGGCTTGAAGGTTTGCTTCTCCCATTGGAACTTCAGGTAGCAAAACTCCCAAAAATCTTGTCCCTTTGAATATGCTGCTACAGCATGTCAGTCAGTTGATCCAGTTTTTGCACCATAACTCCAGAGTGATCCTGCTGCTTTGGAGCGCCTTCATGATGCAGCTTTGAAGCACTTGCTTCAGCAACCTTTTCTGAGTTAGAGAGGAGCCTCAGGATGCAACTCATGTCAATGGCTCCAGATTTCTTCTCAAGTCCTTCCCCTGGGTTGTACTCGATTCCTTATTGCAGACAAAGGTTAGTGATCAAACATGGGAAAATGAGGTTCCCTTTCTTCTCTACTGTCTCCAAGTGAGTAGTTGGGGATAGCTTATGCCTGAAGAAATGGTACCACACTTTTTCTAGTGCTTTCAACATTGGCCTTGCAATCTTCAGTCGGTCCCCTGTCTGTGTGATCCATTTTGTTCCAGCAAAGGTGAGGTCTTTCTTCATCTGCAACAGTTGTCAGTCATTGGCTTCTTCAGGATGGTGCTGTACTCATCTAGGTCATTGTCTAGATCAAGCTTCATGTTGATAGTCTCGGCAAAGAATGAGACTTTTCCTCCTCTGATGACCACAAACGATTGAGCTTAGAACTGATGTTTGCGTAGAAATCCCTCACCAGTGGGGTGCAAATTCCAGTAAGGCGTTTAGCAAACCTTTTCCAGCATTTGCCTCAGCATTTGCCCATGAGCCAGTATTTTCCTTCTCGCTACTAGATGTGGGTTGGGTGTTCTTGATGGCTCTGTGTTTCACACGACCACCCTTTTTGGTTGTCATGGTTCTGGTAAGGATTTGAAAAGCTTAGAGGAAAAGGGAAGGTTAGGGTTTCGGGCTAGAGAGAGAAGAGCGAAAAACAGAGAGTAGCTGGCGAGTGAGGAGGTTGAGTGTGGTAGTGGGGGTATTTAATGTGTAATGGAGAGGCTTGTATTGGTTGAGAAGGGTGGTGAGGTGTGGGCGAGTGGGTCATTTAGTGGGAGGAGAAAGGGTAGTGTACGTATTGGGTGGTTTAGGAAGGGTTTGCCTGGGTAACCGCATATACCCTTCCCCAAGTTTTTCTTCAATAAAAAACAATTCAAAAATTTTCAAACTTTATCTCACTTTTTCTTTTTCCAACAATGGACAAAAAGTACCCCTTGTCCCCACAGTATCTTTGTTAGACTATGGCCCCCATTTCACCAAAATGGAATACCCTCCTGCCACCAAAAATCAGGCCTTGAAGCAGCATTGCCTCATTAGCCTAAGCCTAGCTCCTTTTAGCCCGAATTACTTTTCCTATTTTCTCATTCCACTCTCTTCCCTTTTTTTTATATGTGTCCTCCTTCAGAAACATAGAAAATTACTAATTTTAACTTATTGATGGGTTGCCTCCCATGTGCGCTTGTTTTAACTGGTCTTCAGCCTGACCATGCTGCAACAGTTCATGAAGTGTCATCCAGAGTGGTGGTGACCTTCATTCTGTCCAAAGGCTCACCAAAGTGGTGTTTAATTCTCTGACCATTCATCTTGAATTCTCTACCACTCTCTGCATCCAACAAGTCCACAATCCCATGGGGATTTACCTTCATTACTTTAAATGGACTGGACCATCTTGATTTGAGTTTACAAGGGAACAATTTCAACCTTGAGTTGAACAGCAGCACCTGTTCTCCTTCATAAAAGGATCTTTGATGAATTTTCTTGCCATGCCAGGCCTTAGTTTTGGCTTTGTAGGCTTCAGCATTTTCATATGAGAATAGTCTGTGATCTTCCAACTTATTTAGTTGCAGCATACGACCTGCTCCAGCTCTCTTCAGGTCAAAGTTTAGCTTCTTAGTTGCCCAGAAGGCCTTATGCTGCAGCTCCAAAGGTAAATGGCATGCTTTTCCATAGAACAGCCTGTAAGGGGACATCTGCAAAGGTGTCTTGAATGTTGTCATGTATGCCCAGAAAGCCTCATCCAGATATAAAGACCAATCTTTCCTTGTGGGGTTCACCATTTTCTCCATAATTCTTTTTATTTCCGTGTTAGTCAGCTCAGCTTGGCCATTAGTTTGTGGGTGATAGGCAGTGGTTACTTTATGCTTGACTCCATATTTTGTAAGTAACTTAGAGAAAATTTGGTTTTAAAAATGGGTTCATTCCTCACTAATGATAGCTCTAGGGGTGCCAAATCTAGAGAATATATTTTTTTTGTAAGAATTTAGACACCACCCTAGCATCCTTCTTAGCAGTAGCCATAACCTCTACCCATTTAGAAACTTAATCAACAACCACTAAAATGTATAGATTTCCAAAGGATGGAGGAAAGGGTCCCATTAAATCTATTCCCCATACATCAAAATGTTCAATTTCCAAAATAGTGTTCAAGGGCATTTCATTTTTGTTGGAAAAGTTTCCCACCCTTTGGCATCTATCGTAGTGTTTAGCAAAACTATGTGCATCTTTAAAAAGAATAGGCCATAAATAACCTGATTGGAGGACTTTGGCAGCAGTTCTCATGCCACCAATGTAACACCCTTCTCGAGTGCTACATTGTACGTGACATTTTAATGCCGAAAAGTAGTTTAATTAAAATTGGCTATATTAGAATGGGGAAATTTTTCTTTTTCATAAGTCATAAATATAATTAGTTGGAATAAGGTAAAAGTTCAATAACATATTTAATAATCATAATGAGATTATTAGTTCAAAAGTCACTTATATAAAAATCCAACCCGACTCCTAGACAGAAGTCATAAAGATATACAGACTCAACATAAAGACATGGAGACCCAGCTCCTAAAATATAAAATACTTGGAGTCGCAGCCCATAAGCAGTTTCATTAACTCCCAAACATACCCAGCAGGCCAAACTAAAATAGAAAAGACAATCATTTCTCGTACATCGTGAGAAGGATAAACCCAACTGACGAGATCTAGTGGAAACGCTATTTGATTCCACTACCAAAGTCGTCGCAAAAGATACTACTAGAGTCATTACAAAAGTAACTCTCTGACTAAGCCATTTCCCTTTCAAAGGAAAAACCATAACTTACGAACTATTGACTATCATGCCTATCTCAATAAAAGAAAGGTCAGGCATGACATAAACACGAACGCCATCGTCTTGAATCCTCTGAAGTCTGGAAGACATCCACTAGAATTTCCACCATAACATTCGCAGGCTTGAACCTCAATCTCTATGATGAATCAGTCAAGGGACATCTTGACATCTCAATCTTCTCAAAAGAATACAGAAGGCACATAGCCGGCTGACATAGGCAATATAAAAAATAAGGAGGTGAGATTCCATTTATCTTACACATAAGGCAGACATGCAGTGGTACGACTCACAGGTACATAATACAACAATACTATATTTCTTTTATCTCCCATTTTAATTCTACAACTCAAAACTCCAAGAATATACTATACCAAACTCGAGGTGAGCTTATCAAACATACCAGACACGGTTTTTTCATCGAAGGACAGGAATAGAGAGAAACTGATTGAAACCGTATAGTCCCATTCCTACACGGCCTCAAGGAATATACAATTCTAACATCGGAACTAATTTGATATTTTGGAGAGGAATGGTTAGTATAGGTTTCACATTCACCCACCTTGGGCTCTATGTGTGGCTAGCTGACTAGGCACACAAGGCTTGAATCATAACGTACGTACAATCATAATCACATATGATCTCAAACTCTCTGTGGAACATCAGGCTCTTTATGAAACCTCTACAACTGGAACTCGGTTTCCTGGGCACAACAGCCTCACCGAACATAGTATCAACTATGTATCTAGGCTAAATTGTCGGAATATGTCCAATTTGTCTATCCATCGGATAACCTCGTGATTCCACCAGAATCCACTTGCTGTCAATCTCTGACGGACGATATTCTCGGGTATAAATCACTGGCTCTTCACTGAACTACAGTTCTCAAGCAAACTTTTCATGTTTGTGTAAAAATATTTTAAGGCACTTGCTTACAAGTTCTAACACATTACGAAATTGGATCGACAGTCCAATCATTTATTTCTTTACACTTTTCTAATGGAGCCTTTCTCTTGGCTTCCAAAAAATCAAATAACTCTTAGTCCATTAAATCTTATGGAGGTATGGATAATGAATTATCCACACTTTACAACAGATGGTCTTGCTTCACCATAAGTCATAAATCATTAAGTTCATATTTTCACTAAGTCATTCATGTCTTAGGTTTTGCTCTTTAATGTAAATACTAGTCTTGAAGACTAAAATCCTCTTTTATCTTAAAACCAAAACTTTTGTTAAAAGTAAACTATTTTGAAATTAGATTCCATCAAAGTACATAAGTACTAAATTTCTCAAAACAGCTTCTTGAAAAGCAATCGAAACTCTTAAAATACTACCGTATTTCAACTTAAATTCCATATTTTCAAAAATATAATCAATTTTCTCAAATCCTTCACTTTCCTAAGTTATCATACTTACGTTAAACTATTAAAAATACTAATTTCAAACTTCACACCATAGTTTTCTAAAAAATCTTTAAAAACGTTCGACGACGATTTCGCCGCTTTTTACTGGTTTTAGACCCAAAAGCCATACTTTTGAAAATATGGTTCTTCATCTCAAATATATTACTCACCTAGGTAATAATGCTCTTAATAATATGTTCGAAACATTGATTTTACAATTTCCTTTCCACGTATACAAAATTCCTCAAAATTTGACCGAATGTCGTTAAGTTTGTAAATCGCGTAAATCATTTTTCAACGATTTTACACTCTAATAGTCCAAAACTTATTTTGGAGTTTTAGAACATTTTATTAGATATGAAAAACAGTTTCTAACTGTCCAATTACATTAATTTTCGAAAATTGCAGTTTAGTCACCAAACTTTCATTAATTGCAAAAAAGTCCTTATTCACTTAAAATAACTTTTTATTTACAACTTCGAATCTCACCCAACCAAATTCTTTAGAAATGGTTTTCAGTTGCCAACAAATTTCCAAAAAATTATATTTTTGGGTCTCATTTTTCAATATTTGCAAATAGGTCCTTGTTTATTAAAAAGCTCATAACTTTTTATATATTAATCCAAACAACACCAAACCAATTTCTACAGTCTTATATCATCAAGGGCTACAATCACAAAATATAAGAATATGTTTTAAGAACAGTCCCCAAATTTCTCAGTATTTGCATGATGGTCCCTATATCTTCAATAATTCATAACTTTCAATATACTTAACCAATTCACTTCAAACCAATTTCTACATTCTTATATACTCATTCAATTTCTATAAAAATTATTTAGACAAATTAAATAAACAAGGAACCTCATCATCCAGCTATGGCCGAATGGCCTCAAATAATTATATTAGGCATTTTTCTTTACAAATCAAGCAAACAACAATCATGGTTCCAACTTAAGGTCATTGGAACCAAAACCACCATATCACATATCATTCCACAACCAAACATCAAATCAAGTCCTCCAAGAGGATCACACACATATAAATCAATAATATACACTTATGAGTTACAAAACATATACATTAAATAAACCATCAACATATCTACATTAAGGTAGGATAGTAGTAATCTCCCACCTTACCTCTTGTAGATCACTTGAAACTCAAGTAGTGGAAGGATGTTGTTCACCTAAATCACAAGGTTTTGAACCCACAAAAACCTAGCCATGAACAACCAACAAGAAATCAAGTTAAAGATTGAAGAAAATCATCCTAGCCCACTTGAACATGGTTTCGTCCAAGTCAAGAAGAAATAGCTAGGGATCTCTAAATTTTTCAAGCTCTTGGATAATGAAAATAGAAGTCATATGAAGATCATAGAAATTGATCTCACATTAAAATGATTT
This sequence comes from Sophora flavescens, assembly GCA_030762895.1. Classification (NCBI taxonomy): domain Eukaryota; kingdom Viridiplantae; phylum Streptophyta; class Magnoliopsida; order Fabales; family Fabaceae; genus Sophora; species Sophora flavescens. The sequence goes on along the minus strand of CM061063.1, from coordinate 123,289,741 downwards.
TTCTATGATTTTCTAGAATTATTTGAAAAACTAGATCTAGGAATTTGAACTTGAATAAAACTTTGAGATTGGAAGAAATTTTGTGAAGAGAAGTGAAGGCTTGATCATGGATCATAAGGCTATACCTTTGGGATCTCAAGAAATGATCAAGATCTAAGACTTCCTTTGAAAATCACTATGAAGAACTTAACAGTGTTTGTGAGAAAGTTGAAGAACATGAACCAAATGGTGTAAAATGAAATGACCAAGTGTGTATTATGAAGGTGTGGCCGTGAGTGTGCTAGGGAGAAAAGGGTAAAATGTTGTCATGGCACACTTGAAATTACAATGAAGGATTAAGGGTATTTTGGACATTTCACACATAACCATCATTACATGCATTTAATGCATGATTACTAATCCTTATGATTCACCCCATGAGTCATCTATGATGACTCATTGTGTTCATCCACCCGGTGTCGGGTTTTGTCTCTGCACCTCCGTTCTCGATTCCCTCGATCCCCGATTGTCGAGTATTCGTCCGAATAACGTATAATAACATATTTATTTTGAAAATTTTCAAAATAACCACTATGGTTGGAAATAAAATAAAAATCAAAACGGTTTCGTTCTCGGTTCATAATTAGGTTTTCTGATAAGTAAAATCTTACTGTCAAGTAAAACGCAGACCGGGTTTCGTCTGAATTTTAAACCTAAATTTTTACGGTAACCTTTTACCATAAGGTAGAGTAAAATTATGATTTTATTTTATCCAAAATTATTTCCTAGATCTCAGAAAAATATAAAGAATTCAAAATTCTATCAATAATGAAAGACAATAAAAACGGGGTGTTACAATACTACCCCTCCAAAAATAATTTCATCCCCGAAATTAACTCGTCTAAGGAAAACGAAAATGAATTTCGTTTTTTCTATTTCTTGTTCCAAATATACAACATACTCGTTTCTCGAAATGTGACGTGAATTATTTCCGAGATTAGACCGTCGCTCTGACTTATACTATATTCGCTAAACCTCCTGATAAAACAAATCAGGCAAACCCCTATTTAAACTCTCTAAACTTTACTCTCACAAGAAAGAATAAAGTAGAATAAATAGAAAAACAAAGAATATTCTCATATGTGAAAAAGTTCTTTAATAGATTCCTGAATGTAAAGTGTCCGTCGATACAGATTTACAAACATGACCCTAATAAAGCTAATCTTCCCACAAGAACTCCCTTCGAAGGAAAAATATTTGAAGGCGGTGATTTTCTTTTTTCCCAAGAGTCTAAGACTCAAGTCAAACCTACTCTTGGTTTTTTTTAAAGAAAACCATGGTAAAAGAATTTACAAGTTTCCTCACTTGAAGTAACTCCAACTCGTTTGTCACAACAACAGAATGAATTGGCAAAATTTTCATCTGCCAGAAAATTTATAACTCTTTACCCACACAAACTAACCAGATATGATTTGCAATAGATCACATCATTTCTCAATTGTACTCATTTGCGGAAAGGTAGATGGTTGAGTTTACAAAACTCAATTCTCCACAATACAGGAGTATCCAAACAGAGTTTTCTGACTAGAATGAGTTATTAAGAACCGTAAAGGTAACCCTATTAAGGGATAACATAGAATACAAATTCTGATTGTTTTGTATATGACAAAGACAATAAAAGATGCAACGATGCAACAAAACCAACTCAAAACAGGTTTACGACAAACTTAAACGGTATATAGATAAATACACAGAGTATTTTACATGTTCATAGGAAATCAAAAATGATTTTCCATGCGAATTAACAGTCTAGTCAAAAGTTTACTTCCTACGACACACTTCACTTAACGGTATTCAATCGATTTTGATACTTCAGCCTAACTCATTACGAAAGTGTCACCCATTACGACTAACCACTAGTTTACACTTTACACCTTTGCGGATCCTCCCCTTTAACATACTATTTCAAAATCAAGTTCTTGCCTTAACCTTCCCACAATCCCTAGAGATATGCCCTGGCTTTCGACACTTGAAACAGATAAAATCTTTACTCCGACAGTATTTCGTAGCATGACCCATGCCACACCTATTACCCTCTAAGGAAAATTCCTAGACGATCCAGAACTCCCGCTGTTACCACCAACATATTTCCTTTGTGGCGGTATCTGCATTGTTCTTTAGTATGGTTTTTCGTGTAATTTCTTGTTATCTCTGAACCTCAAAGGTCCACAACTCCCCTTTCAATTTTTACCATTCTCCAGATCTCGAGGAATTCGACACTCATCCATCAAGATCGGAAACTGCAGTAGTTTCAATGACGAGATTGTCTTCCTCATTTCAACTTTCAGATTTTCCTCTAACTTTCTACAGGTCCTCCTTCTTCGGCATCATTCCAATAAAACTCTTTAAACTTAATCAACTCTTCCAACTCAGCGGCATATGCAGTGATTGTCATGTCATCTTGTTCGCACTGCAGGAATTCAATCTCTTCTGCATGACTCACTTCAGTGGGAGCATACTTCTCCAGAAATCTACTTAGAAATACATTCCATGTGATCACTTTTTGTCTTGTTACTAACATCTGTAAAGTTTCTCTCCACCAAAATCCAGCATCTCCTATCAACATAAATGTCGCACAAGCTACCTTCCAATGATCAGGGTACTTCATAGTTTGCAAGTTCCTTTCTATTTTCATAATCCAAAGCTCAGTTTTCTCCGAATTAAGCTCACCATCAAATTGAGATAGATTATTACGGCAAAATTCAGCTAATCCTCCCCTCTCAGCAATCTCCTCATTCTGTCGGGTCACAGTTGTTGCTAGCTCCCTCAAGACTTGTACAGTTGCGCTCATATCTTCAGGTTCCTTGATTGCAGAATCAGGTTTACTCGTTCCCGAACTAACCATGATTTTCTAATCAAAGCATGGTAATCAGAACTAAGAAGAAAACAATACATTAAAATCTGTCCAATATTATTCCTCCTTAGGAATTGTAACACCCTGTATTTCACTGTTTTAAATAACAGTAATACATATAAATATGTTTATAAATTTATTTGAGTTTTAGAAAAATTATTTTAAATAAACGGAGTTTACCACTCAATCCTACTTGACCGTAGGAAGCTACGATTAAAATTTAGGTTGGAAAGTCAGGCGAAACCCGGCCCGCGAATTCCATTAACAGTATAATAATACTGCTCAAAAGATCTAATTTTAATTCGTGAATGAATGACTTAAGTTTAGTATTTTATTTTCTACAATTATGTATTTTTAGAATTTTTTTCAGAAAAAATAAAATAATTTATGTATTACGGGCGGAACGTGTAATCGGGTAGACGACGGAGGGGATTTTAGAGTTTCTAAGAACCGATAGAGGGTTTATCTTAAGATTTTGAGATGATTTAAGGGGATGAATCATATTTCTAAGTCTAGAAGGTTTTTCAGGGTTAAAGTGAAAATTTATGAATTTTACGTTTAAGCCCCTGAACTTTCTATAAATTACCCTTTTGTCCCTAAATTAGTTTTTAAGTTTTTTTCAAGTGGATTGGGCTAGAATTCTTGTTTCCAATCTCAAATGGACGTGGCTTTGAAGCCCAAAATTCTCTAGTTCAAGGATTAATTCCATAAAGCCTATTTGAAACTATATAAGTTTCCTATCTTAAGCTTAATAATTAAATTTTCAAGTGGGCCCCACAAAAATAAAACCAAGCCCAAATTGAGAAATCCCATGCGCAATCCCATGAGGATTGATGGCTGCCTCATTTGTTGTTGGATGAGTCAAGAAAACTCTAGATTGTTCTACATCCTTCCATTTTATTCTTCAAGCTTCTATGATCTTCTCAAATATTCTTGAATTGTCTTAACATATCTTTGACTCAAAAATCAGCCAACTTTGGTCAAGATAAGCTTGCATTAAATGTGGCAAAATCATCATCATGACACTTTATTGACAATTTGCAAACTAGTCCTTCAACTTTTGGAATCTTTGCAAATTGGTCCTTAGAACTTAATTGCATTTGAATCCTTTTAGCAAGACAACTCATCATCATCTAGATCCTTCCCAAGATGGCGCCACTATCTCTATAAATACCATACTCTCACTTTTCACTTAGTTTCTTTTGCCATTTGTTTCCAAAACCCTAAAGTTCATAAGTCTCTTAGTGTTAAGTTTGTAAAACCAGTTCTTGAATTTACTTTGTCATTGATCTTCAAGAGGTAAATTCAAATCTTCATTCTTAATCATACCTATGTTCTTTATCAAGTTTCTTAATTCAAGGCTTATATCATAGTTGTTCATTACTTTAAAGTTTCTAACCTTAGAACTTTGAAAAGTCATAATAAATTCTAGAAAAATCTAATGATGATGAAACTACTTTCTATCTTCTTGATATCATGCATATTATCTAAATCCAAGAGCATGATGTAATCAAAAATTTCTTTCCTAAAAATCTAGCCTTGGCCAAATCTATCACATTAGGGTTGGTAGAGTTTTGTTCATGTGTTGTCATGTATGATCATGTATTCTATATGGCATGTATGTCTACACACTCTAATCTATGTTAGTTTCTTAAGATGAAAAATCTTACTCAAAAATCTCTATGTTGGCCGAAACCCTAGGTGGGTTAGATTTGTTGAGTTTTGTTCATAGTTTTCCTTAATGATCTTGTTAATAAAGCTATTAGTATGTATGCTTAATAAATCCAAGTTGGTTTATTACACTAAGAACCCTAGCCCTATGAACATATTGAGGCCGAATCCTTATATAAAAGAGTTAGGAAGTTTTGAGTTTGAAACTTAGAGGCCGTGACTATGTATTAGGGTTTAGAATGTTTTAGTTTCTTGATTTGTAACTATTTGGTTGTGATGGTTGAAGGTTAGTTGAGTACGACGTTTACGAGGTAACCGAAATTCCGAAGGAATCTGTAAGTTCACCAAAAAGTCTTCAAGAGGTAAGAGGGGAACACCAGAGGATTTATTCAATGGCTATATGCTATCCCGTGGTTGTTTGTAATTATTTGTTTGTTAGTATTTATTTATGTTGTTTATTGTTGTGTTATTTGTATCTGTGTGGCTTTAATTTCGTTTAATAGTTTATCTGCAATTATATTATGCTACTGTGATGCATTATCTGCCTGGGAAATATCTGTGATATAACTGTTGGTTGATGTGTGAGAAGCCTGACAGTGGTCAGTGCACAATTAAGTAAGTCGGATAAAAGCTTTAAGAAGCTTCGCAAAATTATATTCAATGTTTTAACGGCAAAATGTTGATATATAATATTAAAGGAATTTTATTTTGAGGAAAATGAGGAGTTTTGGAAAATATTATTATTTTAATAATTTATTTCTGGAAAAGGGAATTATGAGTCACAACGAGCGCGAAACCATGAAAATATTTTAGCACTGCTAAATTTTACGTAAGAAACCCGGAATATTACAAAATATTCTTTTATAAAATTAATTGGTGAAAATAAGTTAATCATGATTTTAGAAAATTAATTAAGTGGAAAAGGTTAAGTTTTGGCTTAAAAAGCCTTAAAAATAATATTTGACGGCAAATTTGGAAAAATGTAGACGGCAAGTATTTTCGAAACGGCGGTGCACATTTTGAAGAAATTAAACCTCAAGTGACTCATTAGTTTGTGAAAAAAATAATTTTTATGATTTAAGGATTTTATAATGAATTTCTACCTTGGAAAAGAATTTCTGAAAATCAAAAGTTGATTCAACCGTGTTGAAAGTACAGTTGGACTTAGTAACCGAGACGTCGGGGTACTAATGTTCTATGTTATGATGGACTCAGTCATTTGGACTTTGAGGGCCTATACCGTATACGTGAGGTATACCGTGTTGAAACACTGAAGATGTTTTCTAGTACCACGAACCTAAGACTGGTGCACCGGCCGAGAGGTGTCGTGATTGAGCACTCGGACAGTGAGGTCCTGTGTTGTGATAAAAGTTTTAACAGTGTTTTAAAACTATGTGAGTCGTAAGCCATTTTGAGCTTCGACAAAGAAAGATTGAACACAAAGAAAAGAACAAAACAAAAGTGTTTTGCATGCATTTGGCAGACGTGCCTGCGGTTTGTGGTTTAATGCATCAATTACCAGCGGCGAAAGGTAATTACGACATGCATTTTCTCATGTGCCTAGGGAGGACATGGAGACCCCATCTTACTTGCTATTGGTGCCCTGAGTGTGGACATTAGCAATGTGTTTGGCCTTGTGTGCCTGGCCTTGTGTGCCTGTGTGGATGGGAAGAGGTTGCGCACCTATTGGCAGAGTGCCAAGTTAGCCAGTGTGGCTATGGAGTCTGATCAACTCATTTTATGTTGGGATATCTCATGAGATTAGGACGAATTTAGATGGTGAATATGAAGTGTCATGCATAATTTTTATGGATGTTGTTTGGGGTGTTGAACCCACTGATAAACTGTTTGTTTATAAATGTTTGTACTTGGTAAATGTTGATGTGTTTATGTGGTGACTAGTATGTGGTTATTGAGTAAGATCCATGTATTGGTTTCTCACTCTTACATATTCAGAGGGACCCAGACATACCCTTGGTACAATCGAGGGTCCGAACGATCACTTTTGATCGTGCACAATACGGTGGTGCCTGGGAGATTAATCTTGGGGCACTCAGTGCCACCTACCATGGCCCGAGTAGAAAAGTTATCGGAACAATAGAGGAAGGACCACAACAGAGAATTCACGTAGTGGAGACGGTCGAGGTATCTCTACCTCCAGTTTGGCTTTACCTACAGTACTTGGAAGAGCACGGATTGATGGATCCATTGCCTCAACCACATCCTCTTCAGATATTAGGACCTGCGGAACCTCCTGCTGAAGTGGAGTTAAATGAGGGAGAGGAAGATCCGGAGGAATACATTGAGGACGATCCTGAGTTTCAACCTCCTGCGGTTGATGATGAAGACTCTTCTGATGACGCAACGGAAACGGAGGCATCATCGTCAGATTCGTCAGTTGTAGACGGGATTGATCACCATAATCTTCCTAATGGGTTTTAGTAGCTTGACCAGCTTTAGGTAGAGTTTTTGGGGTAGTGAGTCTTGACAGTTTTGATCTGGCTAGAGAGAGCCATAAGTTTTTGAATGTGGTTCTGAACTACTTGTTGCCGATGTGTATATATCTTTATTTTCTTTGTTTAGTTTGATGGAGAATAGCCTGTGCTTATGAGGGCTCTTTTGTTATCTCCTATTATCTCCTATTATAGGTTTCATGTATATAAAAAGGTGATGTGTGTGTGTGTGTTATATATATATATATATATATATATATATATATATATATATATATATATATATATATATATATATATATATATATATGGTGTATGTTTACAATGGTTCTATGCTAAGAAAAAAATTCAGCACTATTTTTGTAAAGAAACGTTTACTCAAATATATATTTTCCGAAAGTAACCATCGTTAATAATTTAATTTCCGTTCTTGGGTAATAGTGTGATGACCCTAGATTAGGGTGTCGCAGGAATAATAATGAAAAGATCAACAAACAATGTTGTATCCTTTCAGAACAACGTCATGAAGAACATGAATTCAATTAAGGATACACTAAAGTCATTATCCTTCCAAACATTGGTTCTCCATAGAATCAAGAATACAAAAACAACACAAGACACAACCAGAGAATACACAACAAAACGACGACAAACTTAAACCCCAAGCCCCAAAAAGACTCGGTCAGCTATGATACCAAAAATGTAGCACCCTTCTCGAGTGCTACATCGTACGTGACATTTTAAGACCAAAACAACCTGGAAACCACTCAGCAATCAAACTGGGAGAGAACCTTGAAAACCGGTTTAGAACCGGTAAAACTTGTGCAAACCGGCGGTTCATCCGGTTTGCGTAAATCCAGAAATTTTTTTTGGAAGAATGAGCCAAACTGTCGTGGTTTAGAATAGGGACCAGAAGGCAGAAGGTTTCTTCTAGTAAGACGGCTAGAATGGGGCGGCGCAACTCTGGCGGTGGCAAAAGAGACCATTTCGCGGTGGCTCCGAGCAGTGAGGCGAGGTGATGCGTTCGACGACATGCGTGCTTATGGAGGACGAACTGGACAAACAGTACGAGCAGGAACAAGACTCCGAACAAGGAAGAACTCTGTAGGTGGATTGATTAGACAAGGAGGAGGGAGGAGAATAGGTGAGACGACTAATAGAGCTGTCAGTTTGGCCCTAAGCCCTAAGGCCAGTCCATCCAGCCCACAATAATAGCCCAGCCCATTTAGCCCATAACTAGAGATGTCAGATGGGTCACTCTAGCCCATTTAGCCCTAGCCCATATGGGTCATGGTCAAATGGGCCACAGAGCCAAATGGGTCACATTAAAAAAAAGCCCACAATGCCAAAAAGCAATAAAAAGCCTTAGGGGCCAGGGCCAGCCCATGAGCCATAATTTTATTTTTGATAGCCTATTTATTTTATTTTATTTATAAAACTTGACAAAAAGAACAACAATTATAATCATTCTAATATTATGTAATAATATCATTTAACCTATGAAATTAACTATTCAACTATGTATTAAGTGCTATAGTTTTCTCTAAAAAAATTGAAGAGAAACCATTGTTTTCTCTCTTTTCATCATTGTCTTTATATGAAATGAATTGTTAAAGTAGATAACTAATATCAAATTATTCCAATAGATAATATATCAGCTAAGGGAAACCATTCACTTGGATTACCTAAGTGGTTGCAGGGTTAGTGAAGGAAAACTTATAGCACGTAATACATATTTAAATAGATAATTTCATAGGTTAAATGATATTATTACATAATGTTAGAGTGATTATAGTTATTGTTCTTTTTGTCAAGTTTTATATATAAAAAAAAAATACGACTATCAAAAAAATTATGGCCCATGGGCTGGCCCTGACCCTTAGGGTATTTTAAATCAGTGGGCTTTTTTTTAATGTGTGCCTTTTGGCCCTGGCCCACATGGGCGAGGGCCGGCCCATTTGACGGCTCTAGCGGCTGAGGAAGAGGGATACTAAAACTAGGGTTTTATTTTCTAAAATGAAAATGTTAAGTGACTTCTACCAGTCTAAATGAGTCCAATTTCAACCAAGCATGCCTACTTGAATTTTATTTTGTTTTTATCATATAAGGGGCTTTGAGTTGTTGTGCTGTTAATTTTTTTATTTTTTATTATTTTTTTGAGAACAAATACGAAATTATTTATGTAAGTTTATTAACATAATATGCAAAAATTATTTTATATTGTTAAATAAATATAATAAGAGTTTAATTGGTATACACTGTCAGTGTAAAGTTTTTTTATACTGTCAACGAATAACAAATCGTGACGTCATTAAAAATCTTTGATTCCTATCCAAATCTCCTTAAAAGTCATTCATATCGTAATTTGTGATTGGTTGACAGTGTAAAAAACTTTACGCTGACAGTGTATACCAATTAAACTCATATAATAATTTAAAATTAATGTTAAAATTTAATTAATATATTGTGTTAAAAATTTAAATAATAATATTAAATTATTACTGGTGCAACCATGGTTGGACCATTGAACCTTGAACCAGTGTCTTCATCAGTTCAATGATCGGTCAGGTTTTAAAAACATTGGTAGAAACCAACATGACTAAGGAAGCTCCTTATTCCTTTAATTGGAAGTTTCTCATTGACTTCAATTTTTTGCTTTGTCAACTTCAATAGCCTTCCTTGAGATCTTGTGTTAAATTTTCAAAAATAATTACAAATCAGTCTCTATATTTTAATTATATTTCTTGTTTTTTAGAAATTTGTATAGGAAACACTGAAAATAACTGTATGCTGTTTTCACTCATGCACCATAAAAGTATGGTTTAACTATTAAGTAGGTCCCCGAACTATTTGAGAATTTTCAAATAGGTCCATATACTAAAAATAATTGTAACTGGGTCCTCGAATTTTTATAAAGTTTTCAATTGGGTCCTTGAACTAAAAAAAATTTAATTGGGTCCTTGAACTTATATAAAATTTTCAATTGGGTCCCTAAATTATAAAATTCGTCAGTGATATGTTGAATTGAACTGAATATAACTTATTTCATCCAATCTGGCCATTTATGAGTAGTTTGACTGGAATATATGAACCTTGAGACATTGTCACAACAAAATGTAGCAAGATATAACAAGATGAAGTGAGATGTAGTGAGTTGCAAGTAAGGGAACTATTTTGGACGAAATTATTTCAAGGAAATGATTTACAACCATAAAACATAAATCAGGGAAGGAATGAACTATTTGTTCAGACGGAGGAAAAGCAATCGTAGTCACATTTTGGTTTTTTGGCTAAACATTTTGGTCTTTTGCAACCCTAAATACAAATTTGGGGGAATTTCAGGTCACGTTTCACGTTAGCAGACTTAAAGACCTCCTCACGGAACCCTACCCCAGAGACTCCATTGAAGATTTATGTAAGTTCAGGGACTCAATTAGAAACTTTTTTAACATAGGGATCCAATTGAAAATTTTACATATGTAAAAATTAACCCATGTGTCTTTGGAAAAAAAAAACAAGATCGATTTATTTTTTATATTGTGCGCAGGAGGGGGGAGTATTACAATATAATTTTAAATTAAAATTTTATTTTTAATTTTTGAATGGAATTTCATTTTCATCAGCGAATCCCTAACCCCGTCATGCCGTACAAACTGAGCGTGTGGCAAGTAAGGACCATGGCGTACAAACTGAGAGGGGTTTGACGAACAAGAACAGAACAAGGTAGGATGACGCCGACTCGGTGTGAAGGCGGTGACGCCGTCTGGCTTAGGAGGCGCTGGACGTGGCGGTGGCGGTGTATGGTGGTTGACGCGTCCTAACAAACAGCTTTTTGACCAGGTCAAAATCAACTTGAAACTAACTAAACTGATTACTGATGTGTCAAAATAGAGAGTTCAAATTGGTCCAAGAAAGAGACAGAACCTGAATCTTCCAAGTTTCTTTCTGAGGCACATTTTTTCCCCATTGTATATGGAAGCAACCTGGAAGTTTCTTCTTCTGTTTTATTTAAGTGTTATAATTTGTTCATAGTTTACACAGTGTATTAAAATCTCGATCTGAGTCTGTGTGCGTCATGATCTTGTGACCTCTTGCTGCTGATATTTCTTGGTGTTCTATCATTGTCAAGCTCTTAAATCTTTAGTGTCATAGATTGTTACACTACATAGCTATAATGATACAACGACCACATCATAGATGGACTTATGATGTCTTCCTCAATTTTAGAGGTTCAGATACACGCACTGGCTTTACTGGCAACCTCTATAATGCACTGCATCAAAGAGGAATCAACACTTTCATTGATGAACAAGGCCTTCAAAGAGGAGAAGAAATTACTCCATCTCTTTCTAAAGCCATCAAAGAATCTCAAATCGCCATTCTTGTTTTCTCTGAAAATTATGCCTCGTCAGCATATTGTTTGGATGAACTTGTGCTCATCCTTCAATGCTTAGAGGAAGAAGGTCAGTCTGTTTTGCCAATATTTTATGATGTTGAGCCATCACAAATTCGGCATCATAAAGGGAGCTATGGAGAAGCATTGGCTAAACATGAGAAAAGATACAGCAAAGAGAAATTGCAAGAATGGAAGTCGGCTTTGTTTGAAGCAGCTAACTTGTCAGGCTGGCCATTCAAACCCGGGTAATTCACAATTCTTTCACTTGTTATTGTTTCCTTACATTATTTTGCTGATAATTTGGTTTTTTTTTTTTGAACGGTTCACTACTGTAAGAGTTTTAAGCTGCAAACCAATTAAGCAAAACACAACAACACAGCAGAACAAAAATAAACCATATTTATGTGGTTCAGCAGCTTATCTGCCTATATCTGTCGGCTTTCTTTTCTCTCACTGCACTGTAGTATATAGCAGAAAAATACCCAAGCCCTTCACACTCCATTTTTCTCTCTTCCTTGATCTCTCTGTATCGCCTCTCTGATCTATCAAAATCAGAATTGCATGAAGTACAAGTTCTACTTGCATGAGAAGAATTCATGCTTATATAGAAACTTAGAACCAATAAGATCACCAATCAGCTCTGAAACAGTTAAAGATAGTTGTGGCCATCAACTAACTAAAACTGATTCTATAACTAACTTGTAACTGAATTTGACATACTTCATTTAGCAACTACATTTTACAATTTACCATCTCTGTCTCTTTTAAATTTGAATGAAATAATGACATTAATACATTTTAGTTTGAATTTTTGTTGTTGAGCAGGAATGAATATGAATATGAGTTTATTGGTAGGATCATTAAAGAAGTATCTGGTAAAATTAATCAAACTCTACTACATGTTACCGATTATCCTGTTGGGCTTGACTCTCGAGTGGTAAAACTAAAATTACTTCTAGATGTCGGGTCAATAAACAAAGTCAGCATGGTGGGAATTCATGGAATTGGAGGAATAGGCAAAACAACAATTGCACGAGCTGTATATAACTTGATTGGTGATCAATTTGAAGGTGTATGTTTTCTTAATGTTAGAACAATCTTTGACAAGCATGGCCTATTACACCTTCAAGAGACACTACTATTTGAATTAGTAGGAGAGAAGGATATCAAATTGGGAGATGTCAATAAAGGGGTGTCAATAATAAGGCATAGGCTCCATCAAAAGAAGGTTCTTTTAGTTCTTGACGATGTTGACCAACTGCAGCAGTTACAAGCACTAGCTGGAGGTTATGATTGGTTTGGTAGTGGAAGCAGAATCATAATAACAACTAGGGATAAACATTTGCTAGCAAGGCATGGAGTTGAAAGAATGTATGAAGTACAGAAACTAAATGATAAGGAAGCTTTACAGTTGTTTAGTTGGAATGCTTTTAGAGAAGAACAAGTCCATTCAAGTTACTTGGAAATTTCAGAACGCGTAGTAAGTTATTGCTCTGGCCTTCCATTGGCTTTGGAAGTAATAGGCTCCAACTTTTGTGGTAAAGGAATAGATGAATGGAATTCTGCATTGGAAGGATATGAAAGAACCCCTGATAGAAAAATTTTCACAGTCCTTAAGTTAAGCTACGATACTCTGGAAGATATTCAAAAGGAAATATTTCTTGATGTGGCTTGCTTTTACAAAGGTGAATTATTGGAAGATGTCAAAGATATACTGCGAAGTGTTCGTGGTATCACATCAGAATATGCCATTGGAGTGCTGATTGATAGATCCCTCATAAAGATTGAATATGGTCGTCTGACAATGCATGACTTGGTACAGGACATGGGTAAAGAAATCATTCAACAAGCATCCCCTAACGAGCTAGGTGGTCGCAGTAGATTATGGTTCCACGAGGACATTCTTCGCGTTCTACAAGAAAACACTGTAAGTAGGAGTAATATGCATCGTTCTTGTAGCTATGACTTATTACTTGGTATTGATATTAAACTTTAGGCGGTATTACATTTATCTTGATTTGATTTAGTTTCATCAAGCATCCTCTTGTTTCACAAATTATGTTAGCCTCTCTTGAAGTTTATGTAATCATTACACTTGTAACCATGTAGCGTGATGATTGAAATTGCATTGACCTCCCCTAAGGGGGAGGTGGGTGTAACTTTCGAGACAAGAGGAATGTGGGTGTAATTAAGTCAAACCTCATGAGTGATCCGTGTAATTTTCTCTAAAAGCTTAGACTAAATTGTGCCTTTTGTCCTTCATGTTTTTCAATTTAGCAATATTGGTCCCTCCATTTTCTTTTTGGTGATAATCCTCCCATTTTTCAAATGAAGCAAATACGGTCCATCTGTCAACTTATCATCCAAAACCTAACAGAAATAACTTAGGTGGCACATGTTTCCAACATGTTATCCATCTGTCAACCTCATGTGGCACAAAAAAAATTTAAATATTATATTAATGTTTTAAATAATAGGCTAGATATGACTATTGGTTCAAGTTACCTTTTTTTTTTTTTTAGTTTTGTCAAGGTATCCTCCACCTCTTACCTGTTGTTAATTTGGAAAGAGCTTTGTTATTTGAATTTCAAATTTTGAACACTATATATGTTTATTTTTATTTATACATTTTATCTTCTTTGTATACACATATTTCAAAAATACATAAAAAAACAAGTGTCCCTATTTTAATGTTTGTGAATCATTTGCAAATTGAAAGTGGAAATCCTAGGTCCACTCCTTTCACGGTAAGATGGTCTCTCTCTGAAGAAGATGATGAATTAATTTTGATTATTTTTTATTTTAAAATTAATATTTGATTATTTTTTTACATAGGATATTATTGAAAAATGATCTATGTGCCACATGGGATTCCATCCTGGAAATTGTGTGCTACCTGAGCTATTTCCATTAGATTTTGGATGACAATTGATGGAGGAATCATTGTTGCTTGATTTGAAAAATAGTAGGATTAAAATCGCCCAAAAAAATGGAGGAACCAATATCGCCAAATTAAAAAAACATGGAGGATGAAAATTGCATTATAACCGAAAGTTTAATATATGGATCTTCAAGTTTCTGGCATTTTTATTGTGTGGTGAACTAATGCTTTTAAATTTATTAGGGAACCGATAAAATTGAAGGCATAATTTTGGACTTACCCAAAGGTAAAAAAGTACAATGGAGTGGAAAGGCATTCAAGAAGATGAAAAACCTCAGAGTGTTAATCATCAGAAATGCATGCTTTAATAGACCCCCTACAAATCTCCCAAATAGTTTAAGAGTGTTGGACTGGAGCCATTATCAATGGAAGTTTTTACCTCTTGATTTTCATCCAACAAATCTTGTCTGTCTCAACCTCAACAACAATAGCTGTGAACTGCTCAAACCATTCACCAAGGCATGGATAACTGTTGTCCTTTGTTTCCTTGCCATTATCAAAAAATAAATTTACTTCAAAAGTAATTTGCCATCTTACCCTTTTTTTTTTTTGTGTGCAGAATTTCGAGTGTTTAAGTAAAATGTATCTCCTCAATAGCGAGTTTTTAACGCAAGTGCCAGACCTATCTGGAGTTCCAAACTTGAAAATGTTGTGTCTTGATGATTGTCCGCACTTAATTGAAATTCATGATTCTGTTGGATTTTTGAGTAAACTTAGATTCCTGAGTGCTGAACGATGCACCAACCTCAAGACTCTCCCACATGGCATCAAGTTGACATCTCTTGAACGCCTCAGTTTCAAAGATTGCTCAAGTCTTCAAAGTTTTCCAGAAGTATTAGAAAAAATGGAAAAGACTACAAAACTTTTTCTGTCAGGGACTGCCATTGAAGAACTGCCATATTCAATTTGCAATCTTACTGGTCTTCGATGGTTGGAATTGACGGGGTGCAAACGTCTGAAGCAATTACCAACAAGCGTTCTTATGTTGCCAAAACTTTGGTGGCTAAGGGCTGAATTATGTAGAGAGTTAAAAAAGTTTAGCAAGTGCAAAGCTGAAGAAGGAGAAGAAGTGAGCTCAATAGTGTCATCAGAAACGCAACTTCTCAGCTTCTCCAAGTGCAACTTGTCAGATGAATCTATTTCTGTATGTCTTTCTGTATGTCTTCCCAATCTGGCAAAGTTAGACCTGAGTTTCAACAATTTCACTATCCTTCCAGCATGCATCAAAGAATGTCACCTTCTGAGGGACCTTTCTGTGGAATACTGTGAGCAGCTTCGAATAATTGAGGGGTTGCCACCAAACCTTGAAACAGTCAATGCAGCACACTGCACATCTCTGACTTCTTTGTCTTCAGACATGCTATTGAATCAGGTTTCTCTCTATGTCTCTTGTGTCATGTCTCACTCTTTTTATAAGAAATAATGTTGCTTACAACTGATCATGCATTTTGATAATGTGTGCTTGGCAGGCATTCCACGTAGCTGGGAGAAGAGAATTCATTCTTCCAGGCCAAAGAGTCCCCGATTGGTTCGACCACTATAGTGATGGAGAATCAATGTGTTTTTGGGTTCGAGGAGAATTCCCAGCTCTAGTTGTGTGTGTTGTGGTTGGAGTTTTGGATGACAAAGATTGCTTATTCCACCTCAAGTTATCTTTGCGCATCAATGGCATTGATAAGATGCTTTATCTGTGGGCATCAACACTGGTCATAGATCATATATTTCTATTTGATCTACAACGCGAACTTCCCAAGGGTGAACTCCAGAAACTACTTTTAAAGGATCAGTGGAATCAAGTTGAGCTTTTATGCATGAACCTAGAAGAGGGAGGATTGATAAAACGGAGTGGAGTTTATGTATACGAGCAAGAAAACAGCAAGGAGAATATCTGATTTTCGAGGTCTAGTTGTCCAAAGAGAACATGCCATGATTTGTATGATTCCAATAATGATTTAGAACTAGGCTGAGTTTATTGGCGAACAATGATGGTTGTGAGTGAGTGGCATTCTCTGGGTCCATGTTGGCAACAGCCTTCTTTGAACTATGTGAATTGGGACTCAAATTCGATGGTTCCATCTTCCACAAGTGATAATACCATCAGTGTCCAAGGTTGTCTTCTTTATTCTGTTAAATACTTACTTTTTTTCCTGCAGTGGTTGTCTTTGCTTGTAATAGGTGCCTTGATAATTTCATAAATAACAGAAGATTTGCTTGTCAAGTTATGTCATTCCTCAAATCATACACATGATGAACCAAAATTGATAATTGTTTATGCTGATTCCTTCTATGGAAATGTGGCATTTGGCCTATTGCAAATTTTCACTGGAGGCCAGTTATATCAGAACTTTCAAGAGAATTCACTCATTGGAGTAGGGATTATGAGGATGCTAGTAGGACAATTGAATTGACCACTGCAGACCTGTTAAAAGCAGATGAATTACAAGATGGTCTTAAAGTTTTAAAGAACCATTTCTGGGAATTCAAGGGAAAAGAAAATGCCATTGAAGATAACATTTCTGTTACTCAATCAGCCAAGGAAATGGCTGCAATGTGAATGAGAGAAACATATGAGGAAGCAAAGACACTCAAAGCTCAAAGAGTTGAGTTGAGGCAACAAGTTCAGCGCTTGACAGATGAGCTGGAATCTGCAAAGAAAGTCCAAGCAAAAATTAAAGCCAAATGGTCAAAACTCAAAAGTAAGTTAACAGCTATGCTATAGATCTACAAGTTCAATCATATCAACTCACAGGTACCTTAAATCATATCTCTATATTCTTATTCTCAGTCATGTGAACTCAAATCCATGTCTCTTCTCTATAAGGGGGCAAAGCAAGAGAGAACCATCCGAGAGAGAATATAAAAATACAAGAAACCACCGAAACCCTTTCTCTGTTGATTTGCATCTTTATTCTTTACAGAACACAGAGAGAGAGAGAGACAGAGAGACATAAACCTTCCATTTTCAGATCTAACTCTCTTAATGTCCAAGATGTTGAGCATACCAGAAATTTAGTTCCAATACGCTGTTTAAAGAATTTAAGTAACATGCCGGAACTATAATTCTGGTATTATATTTTTGTAGTACTGGAAATTTAATTCTTGTAGATTGTCTAAAGAATTAAAAATGGCAGTAACATACCGGAACTATAATTTCGTCATTGTAATTCTGTAGTATTGGAAATATAATTCCAGTAACTAAACCCTAAACATATATACATACTCGAAAGGAGACAATGTGGGTATTTTGGGGATATCAAAAATTGTGGTGTATTAGAAAAATTTGTGGTGTAAAAAACAACACCCTATGTGAAATCCTTAAAAAAAATTGAAACTGCAAAAAAAAAAAAAAATTAGTTGCTTCTCTGGATCATGGTAAGCAGCTTCATACAACTGCCATAAGATTGGAAGAAACATCATCGGTTTCTGTGGGTAATGCTTCAATTACCATGTATTCAAGATGTAGAAGCATCAAAGATGCAAGAAACAGATAAAGCTCCAATAGGGATTCATTGACTTGGACTTCCATGATTATAGCTCTAGCTCAACATGGTTCGGAATTTAACTTAAAGCCTGATCACATTACTTATGTTGGTGTGCTGTCTGCTTGCACACGTGTGGGACTGGTAAAACAGGGTACGTTTTACACTTTTACTTTAATTTGATGAAAAATGTCCATTCACATTGAACCCACTCCTAGCCATTACGCATGCATGATTGACCTATTGAAGAAGCATATAATCATATCATAGAAATATACAATTAGAGGTCACCATTTAGGAAAGTTTTTACACATGTCAACTTGTGAGAGATTGGTTGGAGAACTAACCTTGATTTATTTGCCATAATTGGCAATTTTGGAGGGATTTGAGTGTAAAAGTAATGTTGTCACTAGAGGCCATATTTTGGAGGGATGAGTTGCTTTTTTGAATTTCAAAAAATTCAATTCTCTCTAATCTCAGACAGACAGACACGCGGGGCACAAATTTTTCAAATGCTCAGTCTGGCTTTCTCTTCATCACTCTCTTCATCACCCAGAGACATTTTCTCTCTCCAATCTCCATTAAGCAAAAAACCTATCCTCTTCTCGAGTTGCATTTTTTCTTACATCTTTGTTTCTCTCTTCTCTTCTCTGAATTTTTTTTAACATCTTGGTCCCTCTCTTCTCCCATTGAACGTTTTCCTTACATTCATCTCTTCCTCCATTGATATTTTTTTGCAGATCTACCAATGATGGAGATGAGCGGGATTTCGAGACCACCGCGGTTGTCAAGAGACAACCACCGTTGTCAGGAGATCACCGTCGCTTAGCCACCGACCATCGTCTCAATGTTCCGTTCTCAATCAGACGGTAGGTTCGAGATTGCAAACCTAGCTTCGCTTCTAGAACATAATGTCACATCTGTTACTCTCTGACTCTCTCTCTTCTAGTTGCGATTTGCTAGATATGAAGCCTTTAGGGTGTCAGATTGTTACTAATCACTATGGCTTGATATGAAGTCTTTCCACACAAATTTGAAAAAATATATCCACTTTGAGGTTCTCTTTTATCATTATTTTGTGACTTAGCTGAGCTAAAACTCTAAGTCAATGGAGTTAAGTGTTTTGTGATTTTTTTAATAGCAAATAAAGGTTCAAAATATTTGATTTGTTACTTCTGTGTATTTTTTATGTTGGTAATATTGATGAAAGTTTGAAATTACTATCCCTATCAGTTAAGCCAGGTAGAAGCATATTTTAAGCTATTAGAAAGATGGATAGCCAGCTGGGAGGAAATAGTTTCAACACCTAGGCTGGTTTTGACTGTAGTTCCTGATAAATAATACAATTGGAAGAATCTTTATATTATGGTCAATATAGACTTAAGCTATTTGGTGTGTTACCCAAAAAGTACTATTTTACTCCTTATTACCAGCCTTCTGAATTTTTTTTATGCTTTTCTCTGTTAAAGAGTGCTTGGCCTATCTTCTCCCAGTCTTCATATTTTCAGTTGCTATGTAAATGACATCTATAATTGCATTGCTTTTGCCTGTTATGAACAATTAACAATATAGTACATTAACAAATTCATACAAACAAATGTTCAGGAAACTATTAATATAGTTTGGCTATCTTAGCTAAATACTTAATAGACTAATACATCCAAGTTCACAACATTATACATATTACTTTGAACGGATATTACTTTGAACAGTAATGTTACGGAATTTTTTGTCATTTTTTCTTTTGTGACTGTTCAGTCACAATAGGGTTTGTTCTTATGTCAAAAAATTTATTGCTCTTCTACTTTGCTTAGGGGTTTAGGGTATGTACTTTGCTCCTTATTAT
The DNA here is from genome assembly GCA_030762895.1 of Sophora flavescens. Lineage (NCBI taxonomy): Eukaryota > Viridiplantae > Streptophyta > Magnoliopsida > Fabales > Fabaceae > Sophora > Sophora flavescens. The sequence continues at coordinate 123,270,062 of CM061063.1, read as the reverse complement.
TGAATCATCTTTGTTTTTTACGATTCTGACTATGTAGAATGCTTTAATGGTTTGTGACTTTTTTTCTTCTTTTTTTGATTTATATTTATTTATTATTTATTATAGATGGCACTTGGTTGGGACCTATGACGTGAGTACAAAGAGCGGTGGTCCATTCTGAGCCATAAAGCATGCAGCTAAAGGTATATGTGAGATGTAGAATCTCAGGTGTAAAAGAAACATATCACTATCTGAAATTCCTATTTTATCTCTCATTGTGATAAATATGTAATTGGCGTGTTTGGCTTTTTAGGCCTTTTGGCAACTTGTAATTGTTGTTATTTCTGGCCTTTAGGTGCTGGCCACACTAAATCAACCATAAGCTACTAGATGTGACATAATCTTATACTTTTTTTATGGATACCTATTGTCTACTATATTTTATGGAAAGAAACACGATGAACCTGTAATAAAATACCTTAAACTCTTTAGTGTGAACCCTTTAGATGACTATGTCAATATGCAAGCACCTTCTGGTCTTTAGAAGAAACTATGGAAACCTAGCTTCCATCTCTGCAGTACTTTCATTGGTGAAAACCTTGGTCATGACTTTGCACACCAATAATTGGTACATTACTATGCTCTTTTAATTTGTTCTTCCATTTGTACGTGTTTTTGAATTGCCTATTTTCTTAATGACGCTGAAATTTCTATCATATGCAATATGCAATTGGAATACTACCATTATATTCTATTTAGCAAACTTGATATGCTGATATTTTGGAATGTGAGCGTGTTGGCTATATTTTCATTCTATTTGGAACCTTGAAATCTTTTTTTGTTACAGTTAATGTTCTGGTAATTCAATTGCAAGGATTCAGTCTTTTCTTTTAATTTTTGTAGCTGGATTTGCAACTTATGTTTGTTCGATTATCAGGAATCTAAAATCAAAGTAATAGAAGGGAATTATTTAGATTTTCAATTAAGATGATTGTTTGTTTGACAGAAGGAGAGAACGACTACATTGAAAAAGTTGAACACGTGCTGATTTGCTTCATATTCTTTCTTATGTTTCTTTTAAACTTCACCTAACTCTGTATTACAGCCTTGACATTTTTGGGTGTGAATGGTTACCCTTGGATAAGGGATATTTCTAATCTGTTTGAATCTTCTCCATGTTTTGTCAAATTTCTTTCTCCGTGTCATTATCTTTAGGTCTAATGATATAAGTGAAAGGGGGAGACAATGTATTCTTAATCCACTTGCTGGCTAGCTGCAGATATTCCACTTGCTAATAAAACTAAAGCTTAAATGATTTTTAAAATAGGTGGATTTAAACATGCATCAAAACAAGATGTTCATGGTTCTCAACTAACAACAGTTTATACATAGGTACTTCTACTAAATATTTCATATCTGTGAAATATTTATTAACACAATGAGAATTAAAGCACTGAATATTGACGCTTTTCATTGCATATTCTACAAGCACCAAAAATGGATGCATCGGGCTGTACAGGCATACTGCTCACTAGATCTAAATGGTTATAGGCCGACAATAAAGATACATAGGTATATCATATACCTTTACACCTTCAGCTAGCATATCATTGAAAAGTTGCAGAACTTCTTCTCCATGCCCTTGAATCCCGAGAGAAGATTGCAACTTCTAACCTCTCATTGGAGCCTTTTAAAGTGCCTTTTTATCAACCAAATGATATCAACTTGGTACAATATGGTTCATATACGGTCCTAATGAAACCACACCTAGTGTCCCTTTTGTCAGGATAGTTACTCAGGGTACTAACTGGAGTTGAAGGTCTTTTCAAATATTTGGCCAGACAGAAATGAAGCATGGCAAAAATTGGAAGTGGCTGCAAAGCGGAAAGAAATATTTTGTTGGGTTTATATAGTTTTCAGTCTTTTGATGAATAATTGTGTAACCTTCTGAACGATGGTTGGTAGCATATTTTGTAATTATGATGTATGAACTTTTGCTTTCTTATATTTGTTAAATGTCTTATGTCTTATTTTTATGAATCATCTTGGTTTCACTTTTATTCTATTTAGTATTTAGTATTAGTATAATATAGCTGCAGTTCTATCACCTTTGTTGTTCTACCACTCTTCATTGAGCTGATTCTATTATGTTCTGCACAATGGATTTTGGTTTTTGTAATGATAAGTTTGCTGTATTTTCTGCACCATAAAACTGATTTTATAATTTTCTCCCAGATTCTATTGTTCATGTGTATTTAAGTTTGAGAAACGAAGATTTCAATTAAAAATTAAAGAAAGTATCAGCAAGTGAAATAAAAAAAACATCAAATGAGATGTCAGGGAGTGGCCTTTGGAAGAATGTAGTGCTAGATAGGGGGTAAGTCTCTTCACTCTGTTGTATGTCCTAAAGAATTGAGGACTTTGGACATGAAAGCTACATTTTCATGTTAAAAATATCAAACATGGAATTATTGGCTCATGGAATGGTTATTTAATTTTTGTTTCATAATTATACTTTAAGTTCATTTTGGTCTCTGTCTCTTATATTGTAGGAAGACATAATTGATGGTGTTGCACCTAAGTCATTGCATATGCCTTCTAAGCTAGATACAATATGATGTTAATATTATGGTTCCAAGTTATTTGTAAAGCTTTAAATGTCAACCATTTGATATATTCTAACAATTATTTTCAAATTTGTTACAAAATCTTGCAATACTTATGTGTTTTTTTTATGCTTTCTTCTCTTTTGATATTAATGGTGAGCTCATCCATCTTTGGTTTCATAAAGTTAGAGAGAATTTATAGTGTAGTTTCTAACTTTTTTCAATCTAATATAATGATGAAGTTTGATCTTATGATAATGTTAGAGAAGTTGCAATGATGTTTGGACTTTGGGATTCCCTGTGGACTATCAGGAGTAATGGATTTGATATGATAACAATGATATGTTCGAACATTTGGAATGTGATATAGAAGTGATTATATTTGGATATAAACAAATATTGTTTTCTAATAGGATACTTCAAACTTCATTGTTGAAAGTTTTACATACCATGTATATTGCCATGTTCCTTACCTTTAATTGCATCTTTTTATCCTAAAGGATTAGTATTCGTTTCCTACATTTATAATGAAATATATGTGCTTCTTTCATCCTAGGTAGTTGTTCCAGTTCTTTACTTTAGAAGCAAATTGGAAACCAAATTCTTACCCCAGCTGCCAGTTAGTATTTTCTGTATTGTGATTGACTTCACAGTTTATCCAATTGATCAGTTATCTGCTGATGGAGCTGCTTACCATAAAGCTTGCTTCAGGTGCTCTCACTGCAAAGGAACATTAGAGGTAGTTTCTTTTATTTGTTTGTTCAGCTGCATTCTTGATTTAATGCCTTATTAGTATTTTTATTCAATCTCAAACTTTTGTTCTCTATTTTGATGTGTAAAATTTTGCTAAATAATTAAGATACTTGCTTTTATTTGACACTGCCAGTGGCTGCCATGCATATAAAATTCCTTCAAGAGAAATAAATATTTAGAGAATCGGTTCATGTTATCCAAATTGATCAACAATAAAGCATGACTTTATCAGATTGTTGTATTGGCATTAATCAGTTCTTATCAGTAATATTGAACAGCTTTTGGATTGATTTCTGAGTTTGAGTATGAACCTTTGACACAATTTTTTGTGATCTTTATGTTTCAACTGAGCAACTATTCCTCAATGGAATATGTTCTTTACTGTAAGCCTCATTATGAGCAGTTCTTCAAGGAGACTGGCACTTTCAAGAACAACTTCCAGTCACATATGTCATCTTATTTTTCATTCGAGTTTGTGATTTCTGAATCAGGTATATACCTGTTTAATTGGTGATAACTTCATTTTGAACAGCTGCAAAGTTAACTGACAAGACAACATCTGAGCTGGTGAAAATCTTAAAATTTGTATTTTTGAAACTTTATTGTCATTGAGCAATTTCTAATTATAAGTGGGTCTATGGCATTTGGTGTTTCTGCTTACTATTGGCATCTTTTGTTTATTCCAACAATGAGGAAATGTTTTTCCTATGACTGCATGACTTTACTATTTATATTTTTTTTTTCAATAGAATTCCACTTTACAGCATTACACACTCTACCGGCCTTCTGATTTGTGTGGATGTGTAAAGGATCTCCACCATCTTTGTTGCAAGAGCTGTATTTCTAATTTACCAGCAATCTGAGAGAAATACAACATAAAAATGTGGGCAATAAGTACAGTCATCCTTCAATACCTCAAGATGTGACTTTATAATGAAGAATATCAAAAGCTAACCTTTTATGGGAATGCTAACCTTGATTGTGATTGTAATTTAATGAAGCATATCAAATGCTATCGTTTTATGGGAATTGGAATCTCAGTGTGGATGTTTTAGACATTGTAAGTGTTGTTTATTTCTTCTATCTCCAGAATACCCTTTGTATAACAACCTGTCTTGGTGTTTTTGATTTTTCACATATACATGTAAAATAAGAGAGTGAAATGCTTTAGTAAGTATCTCCATCGATGTGGAAGTACTTGAGACATTGTGCTCTTTTTTTTTAAATATATATAATAACTACTCATTCATAATACTTATCTTTTATCATCATTATTTATATATCTCTTTATTCATTTATCCTAAAACTTTACATCAAAATAGGATAAATAAAGATTAAAATTGGTTTATTCCAATTAGCTTGTGCTATTAAATTGAATGAGCCCTTGATATTTAAGATTCATTATTTTCATAAAAACAAATGAGATAAATAACGAGATAGATGAATATATTTTCTAATAGTTGTTAACAACTTGCACGAGAAAAAAGAAATATTGTGTTTAAAGTTGTGTATTTAATTCCTTTAAAGTCTGAAAATTTTGTTTAAAAAAAAGTGATCTAAAACATACTTTTTCCATTACAATATTTATATTTTTTTTATTCCTTAACATATTTAATTTGTATTATAAGTTACAAAAATCAAATCTTATATATAATTCTTCCTTATCGGATTTCTAAGCGTATTCGTCAAGGAATCCATAACAAGGAGGTTTTTAGTGGAAAACTAATTATTTAGTTTTTTCCAATATTATATATATCAATTTCCAACTGAACATATATTCTTTTAGTCTCTTAATAACAATAACAAATACTCTCAATGCACTGGTTATAGGGGTGTAAGCGGGTCTGATCCGATCCACGAACCCGGCGGACCCGAACCAATTTTTGTGGATTGGTTCGGATCATCGGATCGGATCGGATTCGAAAACACCAACCCGAACAAGGTCGGTTCGGGTCTCGGGTCCGACAAATCTAGTCCGATCCGATCCGAACCCTATAAAAATTTATTTTAAAATTATTTTATATACATATATATAATGTTAATATATTGTTATATAGATATTTAATATAATTAATAATTGAATATGTATATTTATTTTATTTTTCTAATTTTTATTAATCTTTTAAGTGTAAAAAAAAATAAAAAATTAATAGGTAACCCGATGGTCCGATCCGATCCGATTGTGGTCGGTTCGGATCCGTAGTTGAAAATTGGACAAACCCGAACCGATCAAATTTGATCGGTTCGGATGATGAAATCCCTCAAACCCGATCCGAACCGACCCGATTACACCCCTAACTGGTTAGCATTTTTCACACACACACACACATACATATATATATATATATATATGTATGAGGCATATTAAGTGAGAGGGTCTTTTTTATGTGATAGTGAGAGGATTGTATCATAGCCATTGGATCAAACTTTAAACGATCAAGATTAAATCACAAAGTCATGTGACTTTTTTAAGTGGTCATGTGACATTTTAAAACCATGAAATAACTTCTAATCTTAATCATCCATGAATGGTTGAATGGCCCAAATTTACTCCTCTCACTCTCATATAAAAAAGGTGCTCTCACTAGATACATCCCCTATATATGTATGTATGTATGTATGTATTTATTTATATATATATATATATATATATATATATATATATATATATATATATATCTGTGTGTGTGTATGAGACATATCAAGTGAGAGGACCTTATTTATGTGAGAGTGAGAGGGTTATATCATAGTCATTGGACCAAACTTTAAACGGTCAAGATTAAACTATAAAGTCATGTGACTTTTTTAAGTGGTCATGTGACATTTTAAAACCATGAAATAACTTTTAATCCTAACCATCCATGTATGATTGTATGCTCTAGATTTACTCCTCCCACATTCATATTTAAAAGGTGCTCTCACCACACACACACATATATTCTAAGGTTTAATTTTCATATATAATAAATAAATTATATAATCAAGTTATATTAAAATACATTAATATTCTTAAGTTTTCTTATATTATCAACTACAGACCTAGAGAAAAAAAACATTTATTTTATAATTTCTAAATTAACTCGAGTCACTTGACTCAATTTACTTTTACAACAATCTATATAAATTTGTTGCAATTTATATATATTCATTCAATTCAATATATATACAAATTTAATCTTTAAACTCTAAATATAGAGTCTTTAATAATAATATTTAATAAACAACAATCCATTTTTATACATAATTAATTACTATTTTAATATAAAATAAACAAATTATATTATATAAATCATCAAAAAAAAAGTACCAATCTATTAAACCAAATTAATAATGTATAAAAAATTTAAAAATAACTAAATTAATAAATATAAATTAGTTTTCTTTAGGAGGTATGTTTTGCAGGTTTTTTTTTTTTGTTTAGTTCTTAAATTAACTCCACGTACCAAAAAATTTAATTTCTGATATGGTAAAAATTAAAGTCACGTACCAGACTATAAATCAAATAGGAAAACACTACATTACTCCATTTTTGTATATGTACAACCACATATCATCCAATCATATTATATAAGTATGAGTATTACCTATACAAAACATTATATTTTTCGAACGAAACCTGGTCCGTGTATTGCACGTGTTCAAAACTAGTTTTATACAAAGTACGCCTATTGATCCAGATGTTATAGCTTGGAAATTTCTTATGTATGAACAACCATATAGTCAATATGTTGCCAAGTTCCATCCATTTTCCTTTATACCTTTCTCTCATGCCAAAATATCCTGAAACGTGTAATCTTGGATTCCAGGAAGTATGAAAGAAGTAAGAATCTTATGGGATGAATGAATGAGAAAATTATTCAGTTCTATTACAGTTCACCATTTGTTAAAAGGTTGGAATGTAGTGGATATACAAAAATCCTATGGCTAGTTTCTGCATATTATTGGTGAAAAATCAATATACTTGTAAGGACGAATCGGGATTAACTAGGACATAAATAAAACATTAGGTCGAACTTTTCTTTGGTATCAATATAATAGCTAAGAATAGTCATTGACTCCTGGTAAAGGGCAGAAGAATGCAACCTATTAGGGCTCGTTTGATGGTCAGGGTAAGAGAGACATGATAGGATAAGCTATCATATCCTGTCTAAAACTATTGTTTGGTGAGTAAGCAGGATAGGATAAACCAATACTGTCACCTATCATATCCTATTCATCTAGTTAAAATTCTATCATGAGGGGGAAGCTGAGTTAGAACTCAACAGGATAAGATAATGTGATTTAAAGTAGGATAAAGTATAAAAATATTTTATATATAAAATAATTAAAGTATAATAAAATATAATATGGTTACCAAAAAAGATATAATAAAACATAAAATAATAAAAATATTAATACTTAATTTTAAAAATTACTTTTAATTTGTCACAAGGCTAATTTTGTTTCTTTATATTATTTTAAAAACAGAAAAATAAATAAAAAATATTCTAATAATTTAACTATATGTAAAATAAAAACTAAAAATGAATATTTAAATTATAAAAAAAATAATTTAAGTTAAACAATATTTTAAAATTTAAAATATTATATGTAATTTTATCACAAGGATAATTTTATCTTTTTATATAATCTTAAAAATGAAAATTATAAAAAAAAACTAAAATCTAATAAAATATGAAAACATTAAGAACAAAAACGAAAATTTTAAAATTCGTACTAAAATTAAAATACTATCCAGTTGGTTGTTTGGTGGACACCAAACGTCAGATATGATAACAGCTTATCCTGCTGATATCCTATCTTACTCTCTTATCCTATCTTATCTTGACTACCAAACGAGCCCTTTTGGGAAATAAAATGCATTCATTGTTAATAACACTAATAAATTCATTTTTTTTTCTTTTTTACCCCACAAAGATATTGAATAGAATGAATTATTTTTTTCCATTGAAATTTTCAAAATGAACGTTTAAATATCCTTCAAAAACAATTAAATAGATCCAAAGCATATAAAATACAGTTAATCCTACTGTGAAATATGTAACACCCTCCCCGGACGCTACATCGTAAGTGACATTTTAAGGCCGGAAAGTAAGTTAATTAAAAACTGGGTATAAAAGAATGGGGTACTTTTTTCCTTTTTTTTTTGTAAGTTGTAAACCTAACTACTTTTTTTAAATGAATGGATAATAAAATATTACATTATCACAATTAGGGTCTTGAGTTCGAAAATCATTTACATAATACCCAACCCGACTCATAAATAGAAATCATAAACATAAACAGATTCAATATAAAGATATGGAGACACAGCTCCTAAAATATAAGATACTTGAAGTCCAAGGGCATTTTGGTCTTTTCACTAGAATAAATATCATGATATTTTGGTGTATCATTATGCCTCATAAATGCTAGGTGAGTCACCCCTATGACTCACCACCCTAGGTGGCAAGGCGTCCCATCATCAGGAGTCCAGTTTTGTCTCTGCACGTCCGTTATCGACTCTGTCGATTCCCGTTTGTTGATGATGCGCCTGAATAAAGTATAATAACTTATTTATTTTGGGAATTTTCAAAATAATCAATATCGTTGGAAAAATAATATAAACCTAAATCATTGTGTTCACGAGTCCAAATTAGGTTTTCTGATTAGTAAACTTTTACTGTCAGTAAAAAACACAGACCGGGTTCCGCCTAAATTCTAAACCTAAAATTTCACCATAACTCTCTATGATAATGTAGAGTATAAATATGATTTTGTTTTATTCGAAATCATTTTTTAGGTCTCGGATAAAAATATAAACAAATATATATATATATATATATATATATATATATATATATATATATATATATTTACTGATATTAAAGAACAGTAAAAATTGGGGTGTTACAATACTACCCCTCTAAAAAGAATTTCGTCTTCGAAATTTACTCATCTAAGGAAAATGAACATGAAACCCGTCCTTTTATATCATGCTCCAGATTCATAACATTCACGTTTCTCAGAACGTGACGTGAATTATTTCATAGATTAGATTGTCGCTCTTACTTATACTGTATTTACGAAACCACCTGATAAAACAAATTAGGTAAATCCCTTTTTAAACTCTCAAGACTCAAAGCACACTCGAATACTTTGAGTGTCAATAGAATGAAATACACGAATTTCCGATAGATTTGGAAATTTGAATGATTCAAAACTTTGACTCCCATTTATGGTGGCGATTCTAACACACCGATGGTAAATAAGAACTCAGAATTTGAACAAATAATTTTCAAAAAGAGAAAATAACCTCTAGACTTTACTCTTTCAAGAAGAAATAAAGTAGAATGAATAGAAAAACAGTGGATATTCTTTATACAAAAAGTCTCTTTAATAAGTTCCCGAATGTAAAAATGTATTGTACAGCCATATATTTACAAACGTGACCCTAATAAAGTTCCTTCCTCAATAGAAACTTCCTTCAAAAGACAAAATTTTGAAGGTGATAACTTTCTTAATTTCCAAGAGTCTAGATTTTAAATCAAAACTTATCTTGGTCTTTAAGAGAGCGACAATAAACTTTTGCAAATTCCCTCATTCGAGGCAACTGTAATTCAGTTGACATAAAAAAATTTGACGTGAATTGTCAAAATTTTTATTTGCTAGGGAATTTACAACTTCTTGCCTACAAAGGCTAACAAGATATGATCTGTCAGATATCACACTATTTCTCAGTTGTACTCATTTACGGAAAAAGCAAAAGATCAAATTTACGAAAATCAGTTCTCCACATCAACAGAGAATTCAAACAGATTTAACCCACAAGGGTTGGTCCAAGGGTTGGTTAACCAACGATTGTAAAAAGTCATTATATCAATGATGACAGAAGAATACCATCTTGATTGACTGACCCAACACATAAACCATCGAAGGTGAATACTGAAATCACATTAACTTGACTGAAGAAATTTAACAAAAGATAAGTAATCAGAATATCTCACATATTTGTAGGGAATTAAGAATGACTCGTGTGCGAACCAAACAGTATAGCCGAAATCTTACTCTCTAACCAACATTTCTTCTTAGTGTAGTCTCAAAACTACATTCTCTGATACTCCTCAAGCTTTGTTAGAAAAGTACTTGTCCAAAAGATTGATCCTGAATATTTCCTTAGTGGCGGTTCTGTTCTCCGCTTCAACTAATAGACAGTCAATCCTTACTAAGGTTAAGGATGACAAACCTAAAGCAAAACTAGGCATCAAAATTCTATCCACTATCATTCCTCCTTAGAAACAATAATGAAAATAATGGCAAACAATGTTGTATCCTTTTGGAACAACGTCATGAAGAACATGAACACAACCAAGGATAGACTAAAGTCATTATCCTTTCAAACATCGATTCTTCATAGAACCAAGAACACAAAACAACACAAGACATAACCAGAGAAAACACAACAAAAATGACAACAGACCTAAACCCCAAAGCCCAAAAGACTCGGCCAGCTCTGATATCAATAATGTAACACCCTCCTCGGGCACTACATCGTAAGTGACATTTTAAGGCCAAAAAGTAAGTTAATTAAAAATTGGCTATAAAAGAATGGGGTAATTTTTTTCCTTTTTTTTTTCGTAAGTCGTATATATAATTACTTTGTTTTAAATGAATGGATAATAAAATATTACATTATCACAATCAGGGTCATGAGTTCGAAAACCATTTACATAATATCCAACCCGACTCATAAATAGAAATCATAAACATAAACAGATCCAGTATAAAGATATGGAGACGCGGCTCCTAAAATATAAGATACTTGAAGTCCAAGGGCATTTTGGTCTTTTCACTAGAATAAATATCATGATATTTTGGTGTCATCATTATGCCTCATAAATGCTAGGCGAGTCACGCATATGACTCACCACCCTAGGTGGCAAGATGTCCCATCATCTGGAGTCCAGTTTTGTCTCTGCACATCTGTTATCAACTCCGTCGATTTCCCGTTTGTTGATGATGCGCCCGAATAAAGTATAATAACTTGTTTATTTTGAGAATTTTCAAAATAATCAATATCGTTGGAAAAATAATATAAATCTAAACCGTTTCGTTCACGAGTCCAAATTAGGTTTTCTGATCAGTAAACTTTTACTGTCAGTGAAAAACACAATCCGGGTTCCGCCTGAATTCTAAACCTAAAATTTCACCATAACTCTTTATGATAAAGTAGAGTACAAATATGATTTTGTTGTATTCGAAATCATTTTCTAGGTCTCGGATAAAAATATAAACAAATATATGTATATATTTACCGATATTAAAGAACAGTAAAAATCGAGGTGTTACAAAATATAGAGAGGTCCATTTGATATCCAAAAACTGCTTAGCAACGATCGAACAAGTGGGAAATGTTAGGGTAAACCAGAAAAGTCAATTTTTGAATGTTTAGCTTTTGTATAAAATAAAAAAAGAACTTTATATTTATAATTGGAGGAGGCGTGTATGGTGCACCACTCTCCAAAGTGAAGCAGTGGTTTACCACATACATGTTACTATGTCCACCAATGGAATTGCCTATTGCCTATTGTGTTTATTGCTGTCAGTTTGACTTTTCAAACAGAATTGTAGTCAAACATGTATTATGTCATGAAAATACATGTATATGAAATGTATTCTTCCATAGAAATATTGTAATTTAATAAAATATTAAACATTGTTTGTTTACATCCAATTTTATTTTTACTTTTATTTTCTGGAGAAAAACTGTCGTAGATCCATGTTTGTTCATTTAGATGGTTATACGGTGGCAGCTTGGTAGATCGGCGATAGTTAACTGCCGGCGAAAGATGGCGGTCGGTGAAAGCCGGTGGCAGTGGCGATTCGTATGTGTTTAATTGAGATTTTAGATATTGGGGATTTAGGGTTCCTTAATAGGGAAAATATGGGGATTGGAGATGAACTTACCCACAAAAACACGGAACCGGTTGTATTGGGTATGAGATGCTGTCCAAGGATCAGGGATTAGCGTGACCTGAAGCTGAACGACGAGCGCGACCTAAAACTGAACAACGAGGGAGATCTGGATGCGGTGGCTCCAACGGTGGACATGGTCTGGGTGGTGGTGTTGCTTGTTCACGCATTCACCTCTCCTTTTCTGTTTTTGTTATTTTAATTTTCATTTTGTATTTTTAAATAAGAATAATACGAGCTCCAATGGCTCGTATTCATGGGTTACATTTTGTATTACAATACTTGAATACTCGAAGGTCCAATGTTCAAATCGAATTTATGGGATGGGGATATGCTACCCTCTGTTTTGTAGCATCCAGCTAGGTTGCTGACGAGGTTTGTTTCTTTTGAGACAAACAATGTTGTTTTTCGTTGGGTGATGGAGGAGTTTTATAACTTATGGGATTCAGGAGTTTGATTCAATTTGAGTGAATGTTTGGGTGAAATCATGATTATGGGTGAGGAAGGATTGGAGTTTGGCTATGGAGATCTTGGTTGTGTCGGTGGTGTTGAAGAATGAAGATGAAGGATGGTGTGGAATCCAAATATTAAATGAATATCTCAAGTCATTAAAATAAAAATACTATTTATGCTTGAGTCAGAAAACAATAATCAACGTAACTTATACAAAACTTCCATATAGTATATGTTAGATGTTTGACTACTGTATAATGGGTTGAAGAGTGAAAATGCCTACATTGCTAAATGACCTGACTAGTAGCCTCCATGGGTGGTGCACCAGGATCAGTGTGGATGGTTTTTTCAGTCACTCACTGGATAATGTATCACTACAAGTGATGGATATATGCAATTTTTTTTTTTTTTTTTTACTGAAACATGCTTATGGCATTTCATTAGAAATCAAAGTAGCAATAGAACTTGGAACATGATAAAAAATATGGGGGCAAGAATTAAATAGGGCTATCCTAGCTAAGTCATAAGCTATCCTGTTGGCTTGTCTTCTAACAAAAATCATTTTGTAATGTGTAAAAAAAGAAGAGATGCTGTGACACTCAGATAAGATGGAACCCAACTCAAAGATATCTTGTTTGTGAGAGTTAAATAAATCAACCACATGTTTGCAATCCATTTCGAAGTAGACATTGTTATAGCCCAGAGAAGAAACCCATTGAAAGGCCTTGAGTAGCCCTGAAGCTTCTCCTTCAGGAATGGGATAGCAAACCGGCAAACAAGTGGTGAGACCAAGGATGAAGAACCCATGTTTGTCCTGTAGACAAATGCCCAGCCCTGTGGAGTTGGAATCCTTGAAGAACGACACGTCCAAGTTGCATTTGATATAACCCGGGGGAGGCGCACACCAAGACTGAGGATTCTGGTTGGTTGGCTGTCCTGGAGGAGGTCTCTTGTTCTTGGCTTAAAGCCACTCACTATGGTAAGAGGAAGCCCTGAAAACGACCTAGTTAGAAGAGACATCCATATTGTTCCAGTGCTTGTCATTTCTTCGATTCCAGATACTCCAAATCACCATTGCAAATTTATCACTGTCACTAGGGTTCCATGTCGCAAGAAGTTTGAAGCACAAGTCAGTAAAGGACTCTTCAACCATGATATGAGCATTAATAGAGGGCCATAAACCTGTACTTTCCCAACAAAGGATACTATGAGGGCATGTCAAGAATAAGTGCCATGGGTTTTCAATATCATCCCCACACAAGGTGCAGTGAAGAGGACAAGGGACTCCTCGCTTTTGCAACACGTCTCAGGTGGGGAGGCAGCCCCTACAGGATCTCCAAAGAATGAGCTTCACTCGGGTTGGAACATTTATGCTTTGTTTGGTGTAGTAGAAAATGAGAAGAGAGAAAAAAAGAAGAGAGAGTAAGAGGAGAAAATACATTTTTCATATGTTTGGTGGAGGAGATAAAAATTGAGGAGAGAAGAAAATCGGTGGGTTCCACCTTACTTTTTTTTCACTCTGCTGATGTGGCAAGAAAACAGGAGAGAATGGAGCTGCTTTATCTAAAATACCATTGTACCCTTATTTTTTCCATGTAAAGGCCAAGGGCACACGCCGACTTGAGCTGTGCATTATCCTCTCCTTCACATGAAGATCTGTCAGGTGAGTTTTTTCTTTTTTTTCTTTTTATATATTGATATATCTAATCACTCCTTCACCTTTGTTTTTTTCTTTTTTGTTCTTTTACTTTTTCTTTTTGACAATATATGTTCTTTTACTTAAATACCTAATATATTTGTTTAAACTTTATATTGGAGGTATCATAATGTCAAGTGTGTAGTTAATTGACTATGTTGATATTATTTAATAAATTTAAATAAAATAAAATAAATTGTTTAATTAATTATTTAATTAAATTAATAACTTAATGAAGTTGAAATTAATAAAGTAATTATATTGAACTAATAAATCTTATTAGTTAAAATAACTTAAATCAATTAAATTTAAATATTTGTATATTTGTTTTTTAGTTAAGGATATTTTTGTCTTTTTAAAAATAATTACATTTCTCTCTTCTCATTTTCTATCCAACCAAACAAAGGGGAGAGAAAGAAAAGACTCATTTCTCCTCTATGTCTCTCATATTTCTCTTACACCAAACAACACATCAAATCTATTCTATTTCTCACAATTTTCTCTATTCTCGTACTCTTTCTTACCTCTTTTTCTCTTCTCCTTTTCTTCTCACAACCAAACAAAGCATTAGAGACCAAATGCGGTTCCACTCACCAGGTGATGTTAAATGGTCGGTGTTGACAACCCTGGTCATGAAGGTGTGATACCCTGACCGAACCGAGTAAATCCCAGAAGAGTTTGGAGCCCATATACGTTGACTAAAATAACGGAAAATCCAATATTTTAAAATTGTATCTAAAATTTCCGGAATAATTGTTAGGGGTGTAAGCGGATCCAATCCAATCCGCGAATTCCATGGACCGATGATCGATCCGTATCGATTTTGGTGGATTAGTTCGGATCATCGGATCGAATTTAAAAACCACCGATCCAAACAAGATCGGTTCGGGTATCGAATCCTACAAATCTAATCTAACCGATCCGAACCCAATAAATATTTATTTTTAAATTATTATATATATATATATAATGTTAATATATTATTATATATATAATATAATTAATAATTAAATATGTATATTTTTTCTATTTTTTTTATTAATTTTCGAAGTTTAAATAAAAATAATAATAATGGGTAATTCGATGATCCGATCCGAAACCAAGCTGATTGTGATTGGTTAGATTCGGATCCGTAATTATAAAGTGTTCAAATGCGAACCGACCGAACCGATGAAATTTAATTGGTTCAGATGACGAAACCATCAAATCAGATCCGAGACCCGATTACACCAGTAATAACCGTGACATTTTAGTATTGTTGACTATATCGGGCATTTCCGTTCCAAAACTCGCAAAACTCCTATAGACTATAGTCCTGTTCATTTCACACTTGAGAGCTCTCTCTCCTCATGCACATTTCGCAGTGAAGGAGGAACAAAAGAACCAGAAACCGAAAACAACAATGCGATCCACACTCTTCTTCTCCTTCTCCCGACACAAGACCATCTGGATCCAACAACACAACCTGAACCAACTCCGAACCCTATTCGACTTCACCTTCAAACCGGTCCGAGACCGCGGTTTGGACCACGCCGTGGAAAGAGAAAAGAACCTGAAACCACTGATTAACCTCAAAAACCTCATCAAACTCGAACCTTCCAAGTCCCTCCCAATTTCCATCATCGCTGAAAACAGAGAAACCCTGAAATTACCATTTCGCCCCATCGACTTCATCCGCAAGTACCCTTCCGTCTTCGACGAGTTCCTCCCACTCTCTTCCACAACCTTCCAACCACACATCCGCCTCACCCCCGAAACCCTCGCCGTCGACGCCGACGAGAAATTAATCTACGACAGCGACGGTTACAAGGAACAACTCGCCAACCGGCTTTTGAAGCTTTTAATGATATCAAGGATCCATAAAATCCCTCTGAGGATCATTCATAACCTGAAATGGGACCTTGGCCTTCCGCATGATTATGAAAAAACCGTGATTCCTGAGTTCCCCGATTATTTTCGGGTTGCAGGAGATGGTGATGATGATGATGATAGGGTTTTGGAGCTGGTTTGTTGGAGCGATGAATTGGCAGTTTCGGTTATGGAGAAGAAGGTTTTGAAAGGGAAGGGATTGGAATTGGTGTTTCCTGTGAAGTTTTCAAGTGGTTTTGAGATGGATAACAAGTATGAGAAATGGTTGAATGAATGGCAGAGGTTGCCTTATGTGTCTCCTTATGAGAATGCATCTCATCTTTCGCCTTCAAGCGAAGAATCCGATAGATGGGTTGTTGGTGTGTTGCATGAGATTCTTCACATTTTGGTTCCTAAGAAGACTGAGAAAGATAATGTACTTATGCTTGGGGACTGGTTGGGTTTGAGGTCTAGGTTTAAGAGGGCATTGCTTCAGCACCCTGGTATATTCTACATGTCTAGTAAGATTGGAACCTACACTGTGGTTTTGAGAGATGGTTACAAGAGAGGTTCATTGATTGAACAACATCCACTGATGGATTTGAGGAGTCAATATGTTCACTTGATGAACACTGTTAAGGAAGATAGCAAGACAAGTAAGGCGGTGCAAGGAAAAAGCGCCGCGAAAAAGTCCAATGTTAAGGAAAACCTTGAAGGGAGAGGAGAGGATGGGGAGAGCAGAGTGGAGGAGCGTAAAGGGGAGAGGCATGAGTTGTCTGATTCTGAAGCTGAGGATGATAGTGAGAGTGACTTTGATGGCAATGAAGAGAAGTCTCGGAGGAGAAGTACTCGTAAAACTGTTGGCAATGGTAGGGGTCGAGAAGCTGGGAGAGATTCTCGGAAAAGATCAGATGGGAAGTTTACAAAGAGGACAAGGGAGAAAAATCCAGGTGAAATTTCTAAAAGAATACAAATGGTAGGTGGACATAAAAATGTTGAGAGTTCACAGCAGAGATCAAGATCCCCTAAAAGCAGGGGAAGGTTTTTAAATAGCAAGAAAACCCCGGTTTAGTGAAGAGTGAATCTGTTTCTGGCAATTAACACACAGGCAGGTAGGTCTTCCTGCTTTTGATCCTTCCTTGTTATAATTTTGCAAATTTAAGATTAAATGTCTTAATATTATCTTACTGTTTGATCCTTTACCTGTATAATTCCTCTGCATGAGATCAAATAATGGTTTATTATAATAGAATGTCATACGTTGAAATGAGTGCTGTAAGGTGGATGACGTTTATGGCGGACAATATAAATAAAAAAAAGTAGCGAAAATTACAAAAGGGATTCTTGGTAAAAGCATTTAGAGTTTTAGGATTAACAATCCCTCAATTGGTAAAAGCATCCCCCCCCCTACACACACACACATATTTATGACAAAATAGAAGTGCGGTGGGGGGAGATGTGATGTGTTGAATTCTTAATGTCATTGGCTGCTTTATAGTCAGGACTTATATTCTGAAATGTTCCTCAAGGAGTCTTTTGTATTTCATTCGGGATTTTGGGGTTGAAGCTGAAGTTGCTCTAAGTTGATGTTATGGACAGCAGTCACTCATATCTTATTTGTTCACAGTTTATGGTTTAGAGGTTGGCTGTTCTACAATAGAATAGCTGATCATCTATTTCTTTATTGTTCTGCAGCCAGAGAAGCACGACTGCCAATAAAATCTCATTTTGAGTGCAAGTTTTGTGTAATTCCAGTGACAATTTTTTAACTTTTTAAAATGCTGCGATGGAGGTATCGTTGAGGGGGGAAGCCAAACAAAGTTGGAAAGCTCTTCATTCATGTTTAATTTGAACTTTTTAGAGAGAATATTCGTGTTGTTTACAATCTAGAGGGTTCTCCGTCAAGCATTTTAGAATTCTTAAATCATTTGAATATCTCTTTAATTTTGATCTCCTAGTTGCCACTCTTCACCACTGTGTATACAAAGATGGATACTTAAATTTGTTATAAGTCACTCCAGACAATGCAAGTAAAGGAAGGTGAAAAGGACTAACCCTGGAAGGCTGATAAGCTTGATGGATTTCCTATTGAGGCTAGGACATCTTTTGGAATTGTGAGTTAGCTTGCCCACTTCAGAGTAAGTTGTTTTGGCTGTTTATCATTATTTCCATTCCATGTGCACCTAATTTGGAAATATTTTCTCCTTCCGTTAAAGAGTTTCTGGGAGTTGGAAGAAAATATAGTGTTTTAGAATTTAGAGTTGTGCTCTTCCTACTGATAAGCTTGATGGATTAGCTAGAGTGTATATTCAGAGATTTTAGCCACATATTTCTCCCTGCACACCATTTATGGAATAGGCTTTCTAATGGTACATCCTTGTTTGATATGCACAATGACTGAATCCTCTTTTGAGCTGGTTGTGTATTTTCTCTCATTTCCTTTTTTTTATTTTTTTTATAGAAAAGAGTTTATTAGAGAGTAAAGGGGCATAACAACTTCAGGGAGGATAAAGTATCATCTAAAATAGGAAAAATCATATAACAAGGAACATGAAAAACGTAACACATCAACTAGAAGTATCAACCTTTAATTCCTAATAACCTTTAGCAGCTATGATCTGGTATGGTATTTAGAATCATACAACCAGAATTTGGCTGACGTCTAAACCTTTTGTCAGGCTATTGTTCTCTTGTTTCGTTCGCTAAAATGGAGGAAGACATCGATTCTTACCTCGATCTGCAAAAAAAAAAAAAAAAATACATGGAGTTGGAATTTGTTTTAGTAATCTGAAAGAAAGTAAAATAGAACGAAAGAGACAATAAAAGAAAAAATATAAAATAGAAAGCAATAAAATATGTGACATTGTACCTGTAGTAGTTTCATAGGCATATAAATTAGAAGAATACATCAAACTAGTTATTTTAATCAATTTCACAAACAAAATTCAAGAAAAAGATTATTTGATGAAATGCGAGGAATATGTCTGGGGATCCACTGGTAGAAAAAAGCTTTGGCTGTCTTGCTTCGTGCCAATGCATTCTGTGTCACTTAATGCAATGTTTTGGCTAGAAATTCAAGTGGCCCAATATAAGAGGGAAAGTGGGGCTGTGGGGGGACAATGAAATGCATATAAGCCCAACAAGGAGACAAAGATGTGAGGAGGATCTATGCATGCATGAACTGGAATCCGGACTTTGTGATTGAAAATTGTTAAGGAATATTTTCAACATTTTAGAAGATTGAAGAACTGAGTATTAATGCTTTATGAAATTAGGGCATTGTTAGATATGATAAGGTAATCAAAAGCAAGGGAAGATACTAAACATCTTGACTTCTTGCCTGAAATTGACTATTGGACAGATGAGTGGTCCCTATACCACTTGGACTTATCCAATAACAAGCCTTGAATCTTGGCAAATTCTGGAGAACTCTGTCAAATTTGTTTTTTACTGTGTAGTATTACTCAGTATAGATTGTGCATGTTTTGAATATTATCATTTCCTGCTTCTGTTAGAATTTTCAATGACTAACTTATGCCTTAATTCAAGCTTGAACTCCAAATTTCTACCTCTTCCATTAGTTCGTTCTACACAAGTTGAAGTTTTTCTTTTTCTCTTTTATATAACACTATCCTTTTGGTTCGTGGACAGACAGTTGATTGACCTCGAACCAGTTATCTGCTCCAAATCAACCATGTTCTTTCAGAGGGTGGAGATGCCATTAAGCTAAAAGTTTTTTGCTCTTGCTACAAGGATGACATTGGTTTGATCTCATTCTTCTCTATTATTACTAAGATAACTCCATCATTCTTTACTCCCCATATTTTTCATATGACTAATTGGGACTTCGATTGTTCTCTTCCATAGAGCTGTTATTGTATTGCTCCCTTAATCAAAGTATAACTCTATAAATCATTGAAGTTTGCATGTTAGTTGGTGGCCAACTTTTGACAAAAACATTTAGGAACGGTTCATTCTCCAATGATTTCTGTGTAATTATTCCATTATCTTCAAGTTGTTCTTAGTTAAGAGATAGTGATTGGGTTTTACTCAAGGCAATTTGCTTCAGGATGCATATGAAGTAGAAATCAGGATCTTGACAGATCTAACAGACTAACACCAACCTTAACTGTTGAATGAGCATAGTCTACTTTAGCAATGGGCCAATTCAGATACACAACTTTATCCCCATGAGGAAAAGGCAATACCTGCAACTAGAATCAAGCCCCAATTGTGCCATGCTTATCCTATGGAGAGAGTTTTAGTTTGCACATTTTTTTTTTGGGGGTTGCAAAAAGTTTAGGATCAAGAGTGGCAACCCCATCCTAGAGTCAAAGCAATTCCTTAGGCTCAACATGCGTGCTTACAGGAATATTTATAAATAACTCACTAACCATGAATCATTAGAGGATTCAAACCCTAGCTAACTTGGGCCATGTTTAATTTGTCCATTTTCTATTTTTCAAAAAAAAAAATGTAGATGAGAAAACATGCTTGAAACATCGTGTTCATTTTCGAAATTGGAAAACGTTGTCAATATTTCTGGAATAGTAAAATTACCAAAATCTTGTTTTCAACGTTTTTATTTTAGACTCGTGGCATTTTTTTTTCATGTGCTGCCTTTGGCAGAAATAATGACATCATCTTTGTTGAGATCAATGACCACAGACCCAAATTGGATTGCACCGATGCTGTGAGATTCAGAAGGATTATTCATGGACTGATGATTTTGATGGTGCTTACTTGCAGAGATTTTCTACGTATATGTTGTTTTAGGTGGATTATTTAAACCGTGATTCCAAGGGAATGAAGCAGTGAAAATGGAAACGATTCCTGAAAAACACATTTTTAAAAATGAAAAAAATGGGTAAAAAAGATTTTTTTAAAAGTGAAAATAAAGAATAAAAATAGAAAAAATCCCCTAAAAACAAACACACTTATAAGTTAGGGAAAAGAGTAAACAACCTTTCTAAATTATAGTTCATTTACAAATAGGTATCTTTAACTATCGATTATTCCCAATTGATCCTCGAACTATTAGAATTAGTGAAATGAGTCGTTATGGTAATTCACTAACAATAGTTAAATCTAACCATACATTTTTTAAAATCTCAACAATCATTAATTTTTTTTGTTTTAATTTTTAATGTTTTAATTTTCTTCTGGGGAAAAAATCCAGAAAAGGTAGGGGTGTTTGCGGATTGGATTGGATCGGTTTTGAGTCAAAAAGTCATCCGATCCAATGATGAAAATAACATGCGGTTTAGATTGGATTGATCCTGATTCAATCCGATCCAATTATATGCGGTTTGGATTGGATTGTATTGGATAATTCTGTTTTATTCATACTTTATTTTTTCTGATGTCAAGTGTCATTTCTACTAATTTAATAGTGGACAAAAGATAATATTCATTTAATGGAGCTAGTTTAGAGTGTCTAATACCTATTTTGACCTCTCTATACTAGACAATAAAAAATTTATGAAAGGCAACAACTATTTGTTCTTATTAACCACTATTTGATTTGATGACGAGTGAGGAAAATTCTTGACCAATTTTGGGAGTTTGAGAAAAATAATTATTGATATTTTTTATCACGTTCTTTTATGTTAAATATTATTTTATGTTGATTACTTGTATCTACTCTCACTTATCCAATTTTTTTTCCTTGAATTAGCTATAAATAAATTGTATCGAATTATTTTTCTAATTTTCTTAATTGATCTACAAAAATATTAAAGAGAATGAAGGTGTTAATTCGTATGTAAAAGTATGAAAAACAATGATTAAGTATGAGTAATATTACAATTTAAAAAATAATAGTATATGTATATAGTAGTTCGGTTTGGATTGGGTTGGATTTATTTTTTTATGGGATCCAAAATCCGATCCAATTCAATGAAAGTTAAGCGGTTTTTTCGGTTTTTCGATTTATTCGGTTTTTCGGTTTGATTTTTGCGGTTTGAATTGGTTTGGATCGATTGATAATCATTCCTAAGAAAAGGAACGCACACAAAAAGAGCTCAAGCTTTCTTTCCTTTCCTTTCTCGCATTTCCTCTGTTTCAAAGGCATCATTACCTATCTTAGTTCTGGTGGTTCATTTTTTCTAGTTTTTTCTTTCTCATTCATTTCTTCTTTGCATCTTCCTTCGTTTTTTTCCTTGTTATTTCATCTTCCATCAAGTCCTGTAAATAGCTACTGCACATGGACGTGTCCCTTTAAAAAACTTATGTGTCTTTAGACAAGTTACATGCCTTTCTAGCATTAAAAGGAGTGACTAGGAAAACCATACCAGAGAATAAGGAGCTAGAGCCAAACCAGAGAAAGATAACAAGAGGAAGAGGAAAAAATGCAAAAGAGAAGGAAAGGAAAAACTCTCTTTATTGTTCCCCGTTTTTCTGGATTATTAAAACATTAAAATATGAAAAAATAATAATAATTAATGATTCATATTTAAAAAAATGGATGATTAGATTTGATCATTGTTAGTGATTTAATTTTGAGTCAACAAAAGGACTAATTTCACTAATTCTTATAGTTTAAGGAATAATTGGGAAGAATCATAATGAAGGCCTAAGAGTGCCTATTTGCAAACAAGACATAGTTTAAGGGGCTTCTATGCTCTTTTCCCTATTAAGTTATAACATAGTAAAGCATTTTAGAAGAAATAAAAACTAATGTAATGTCTATAAAGCCCAAATGTGTGTTTGGGTTGGAGCTATAATCTGAACCAAGTTGTTTATAAATAGTCCAAGTTGCCCTCGTTGTTGAAGAATTATGTTTGTAGTCCAAATTTAACGTGTTAATACCGGGTGAATGTTGGTGCCTACTATTGTAAAGTTTTAATTTTCAAGAACTTTTTAGATAAGATGATATTGTATGTCAAAAGCTGAAAAAGACGGTACTACTTATCCTAATTTTTTTTGTGCATCAAGAGTGTTCAGGTCTACATTCCAAGATTCATCCCTTTTGAGATAGAGAGATCATCGAAATGAGTATAATAGCTTTTAAATATATATACATGACTTATATTTGAATACCTAAAAATCTTGGTTAATGACATTTAAAACCGTGGTTAATTATGTTTGGTAGATGGTTAATGAGTTGCGTCATCTTGTTATATACATTAACCATCCACCAAACATGATTAACCACGTATTTGAACTGCGTTAATCATCTGAATTGTTGTTGAATATTGTTGTCCCATTTTTGTGTTGAAAAATCATTTCTCTATCTGTTTAAATAACTTTCTCATTCTATATAATATTTCTTTCTCATCCTTATATATGGGAATTAAATTTTCAAGTTTCATTAATAAATTTTATTCCCGAACATATTTTATGTCTAGAAATGATTATATCAAATATGAGAAAATTTTATTCTCATAAATTTTTTTCTAGGAATTTTAAAATCCAAAAACTAGATTCCTTTAAAAAGACCATCTGGTTTAGATCCTACGGAAGCCAAAATCTTAGGGTTGTTTGGTTTGTATTTTTATTTCTTGTTTTCATTTTCTAATCTGTATTGATTTTAGTATTTGTTACATCATTTTCTTTTTTAAATTTTGAAAACACATCCAGCATTTCTAGAAATTTTGAAAATGTCAAAAAGTTGTTTTCATTGTTTTGAAACGCATTCTTCCTAATGTACCTTCCATCCTCTCTCTCTTTGTCATAATTGTTTATTATAGGAGCCTTCCATCCTCTAGTTATTTAGCAATTTAAAATCAATACAAATTTTAGAAAATGAAAACAAGAATTGAAAATACAAATCAAACCTCCGTTACACATTAAGTTCATATATGTCTCAATTTCTCTTCTCTAATTCCACAATGTTTCTGCAACATTTCTGTTTCCTGTGGTGCCTTGTGATAATTTGTTGTTTCTTTTAGGTACTTGAACAACGATTATATATTTTGCTAATTGCTCAAATATTTTTCTAAGCTTTTGCCATGTAAATGTCAGTCACAAGAAAAAGGTTCAATACTTTTTTTAACTAATCTTTGCGTGTAACTTTATAATTATTGAGGAGGACTGGCATAAGACTTTAAGTACAATGACATACTGGACATCTGTCAGTATCGCAAATGACTTGGATGCAATTTCTGAAAAATTCTTGTGGACTCTCCTTATGAATTGGACCTACATGATTGGTAGGATCCACAAAGATTTGATGATTGTGATATTTTTGGAGGAAACAAATAACAAAATCTTCAATACACTAGAATTCCACTATTTTGGGACTTCAGCTCACACTTTCAATCAACTTTATTAGAAAATTAAAAAAATGAAGGTATTTTTGTAAGTCCTCACTGAAATTTGTGACATATATTTTGACCATGAAATGGGATAATATCTTTTCCCCTCAACTTTCATTACGTTAGAAAAATAAAATAAAAAGGTGATACTTTGTTACTACTTGATAGAGGTCGTCAAAATGAGTTAAGTCTAATATGCTAGTCTGATCAACCTTATCATAAAGTATGGGTTGCATTTGAAAAATTCAAGCCTAATCCTTTTAGCTCGATCCTGTCCAAAAATTAAATGGCTTGATATGGACTAGCTCGAAATGGGTTGAGCCTCTGTTGGTCCGAATTTTCTAATAAGCTCCTATATTTTTATAATAAATATTTTTTTGACTGGATATATTTTTTATAATATGATAAGCTCATATGTTTTTTTTTATGAACTCCATAAAATTGTTTATAATAGACAAACATGTTTATATAATAGTTGGATAATGCAAGAATGGTGTAGGGAAATGAAAATTTTATAGAAATGTTATCTATATTTGTACATGTTATTCGCTTAAAAAAAACAATTTGTACATGTTAGTTGCAAAATATTACTCTCACCAAAAAAATTTTTACAAAAATACTTCGATTAAGAAAAGGGCTTGCTGGTCAGCCAATTTAGTTTGTGACCCACAAAGGATTGGGTTGAGTTTGTAAATAATCAGTCCTTAATAAAATTAGTTCGGGCTGATCCAACTCGAAAAGTCATTGACGCCTAATGGGTCGGCCTACCCCCGAATTAACAAGTATACCTCTAAGAATATTGAAACACAAATTAAAGAACAACGGGTTGTCACGATGGACAAGAATTTGGTGCTCAAGTGATTTAAGCAAGGTTCTTGTGATTCTATACATATTTCCAGTTATATATTGATAATATTATGATGGTGGAGATGAGTGAATATTGATGTTGGAAGTGAAGAAAATGAAATTGAAATGAAGTCTTTCTAACAAATGCCCTTAAGAATATTAGTTGAGAAATAAAGAAATGGATAAGTTTATAAATAAATAAAAAAGACTTGTTGAAATACGAAATACATTATTTTTCAAAAAAAATATCTTTTTTATTTTAAGATATTGAATAGCGCTTATCACTAAAATATATTGTAATTTAATCTTGCAAATCAAGGTTTCATAGCACTGTTGTTGATAGTTGTAATATCTGAGATGTTTGGGCCCTGAAATTGGGCCTATTGGACTGACCTCAATACTTGACCCAAGTATAATCGGAGTCATCTACCCGAGAGATGGTTATGGCGATTGCAATCGAGATTGTGGGATGGTGGTCGGCCGAGATCGTGTGCCGTCAAAGATACGAGGATGGAAGATAATGAACTCGGGTGGGAAGCGGTTACATTCGAAGAATTCGTTTCGGAAAACTCCGAGTAGTTTTGAAATTGGGCTCTGTATAAGTAAGGGAGGTAGAGGAGAGAGGAGGCAAGCTAGTTTCATGTAACTGACTATTCTGCTAATTCAGAGAGATTAATATACAAGTTTCTTTGAGTTAAGAGTGTTCTTGAGAGTAGCGATATTGTTCCTTGTAGATTCTTTATTTGTGTTAGAATTTGCAAGAACATTTGGCGCCCATCGTCGAGGCAAATATTCCCCGGTCACACTATAAATTTCAGGAGACGATGGTAGGATCGAGAAGCCTGGAGGGGAGAAGGACTGATACGGGCTCGGGGCGAGAATCAAGAGGGCGGTCAAGAGACGTAGATAGTGAGACACTGGAGAGAGATGTCAGTGACTTAAGACATCAGGTAGAACAGTTGAGAAGAAGCCAAGGTGGAGGAATGAGTCGAGGTAGGAGCAGGGAGAGAAATAACTTCTCTCGCTGGAGTGAAAGTAGCCGAGTTCTGCGAGATAGGAGTGAAAGCCGAGAGGAGGAATCCAGAACTGAAGTGTCAAGCCAAAATAGGCGCAAGTCCAGGAATCAAGGAAGCCGGAGTCGGAGATTCAGGTCAGGAGAGGCATTATCGTCGTTCCGGGGGGCGAGAATCTAGTTACAGGAGAGATAGAGAATACAGAGGACGACGTTCGAGAGGAAGGAGGGATCATGCTTTCATTGATGAGATAATGTCCGAGCCCGTACCGCACAATTTCCGTTTCCCAAAGATGAGACACTATGACGGTGCCTCAGATCCGCAAGAGCATCTCATGGCCTTCAATGTCAAGGTGATGGTCTCACACATCTCGTCGGGGTTAAGTGCCAAGTTTTTCCAACAACTCTCGAAGACCAGGCTCTCATGTGGTTTTCTCAATTGCCACCGAGATCGGTTTACTCTTGGAATGACTTGATCGAGAAATTTCTCATACAATTTACTACCAATAGAATGTACAGGAAAACTTCAGCTTGCTTGGGTAATTTTAAACAAGAGAAAAATGAGTCAATTTCGGAGTATCTAGATCGGTTTACTGCGGAGATAGTGAAGATCAGAGATTTGGAGCCTGGGGTGGCTCTACATTCCATGAGGGCTGGCATGCGAGAATGACCTTTTCTAGATTCATTGTCAAAAAGACCGGCTATTGACATAGATGATCTCAGGCAGCGAGCGTCCAAGTACATCAGCATGGAGGAGGCGAAAGAGGCAAAATGGAAGGAGGGGGTGGATAATCAGGAAAGGAGAACAAATCAAAATGTTGGGAGGAGATTGGCATCCAGAATTGAGGTACTTCCCATATTGTACGAGCCGAGAGTGCCCAAGTATACGATGTACACCCTCTCAGTACTACGAGAGAGCAGATCCTAGACGAAGTGTGCCATGCAGGCTTTGTGGAGTATCCTCCTCCGACAACCGCACCAGAGTCAGGCGATAGAAGAAAGTACCGCCGTTTCCATAACCTGTATGGTCATACCATTGAAAAGTGCGTTGAATGGAAAGATCAGAACGAGGAATTAGTACATACGGATTATGTGCAATAGCGAGGACCGAGAAGGCAAGCATCGTGGAGAGGGTATGGAGGCAGAGGTCTTGGAAGAGGAAGCAGAGCAGGAGGGAGAGGAAATATATTCAGGAGAGAAGATCAGGAGAGAATGGGGAATGAGCAGAATAATGAAGATCATCGTGTGGAAAATAACTCTCAAGTGAAAGGTTTTATAAATACAATTTCAGGAGGTTTTGTTGGAGGGGGTGTAACTAGTTCGGCGAGAAGGAGACATCTCAGAGCAGCGAAGTCAGTGTACTCGGTCATGCAGAAACCGGTGCAAAATCATCATTACATAACCTTCACTGATGACGATTTTATAGGAGCTAATCCAAATCAAGACGATCCCATGGTTATCTCGATGGAGCTAGCGAACTTTGTGGTGAGGAAGACTCTGGTAGATCAAGGGAGTTTAGTAGACATCTTGTATTATCGAACTTTCAAAAGGTTAGGAATATCGAAGAGTGAAATCAAGGAGTTCGGAAATACCTTAGTGGGTTTCGCTGGGGAGCATGTTGAAACTCGGGGGTATATTGAGTTACTAACTATGCACAGTAACAGCGTAGTTTCCAGAACCATTGTGGTGAAGTTTATAATCGTGGATGCTCCGAGGGCGCCATACAATTTAATTCTCGAGTGACCTAGTTTGAATGAGCTGGGCGCAATAGTATCCACACCTCATCTAACCATGAAATTTCATTCTAGTATGGGTGAAGTGATCTTAGTGAGGACTGATTAGAAGGAAGCGCGGTAGTGCTGTGTAGACAGTTTGAAGGTGAATTTCAAGAAAGAGGAAGAGTCAACCGAGAAGGAAATGGAAACGGATAAAAAGCAGAGGGGTAAAATGCAAGTGGCTTCAGAGGGAACAGTCGAGTTAGATCCACGAGTAGACATTAAGGAGTTGCGCCCACAGTCGACTGAGGATATGAAGAAATTTCAAATAGGGAGAAAAGAGGGGCAGAATACACACATTGGAACACAACTTGCAGCTGATGTCGAAGAAGAAATAATCTGAGTAGTTATGGAGAATTCCGATCTCTTCGCATGGAGTACTGCTGATATGCCTGGTGTAGACCCGAAGGTCGTATGTCATAAATTTTCCATATGCATGGGAGCCAAACCGATCTCACAGAAAAAGAGAAAGGTGGGGGAGGAGAGAAGGAAGGTAATAAAGGAAGAAACCAGAAGACTGGTGGATGCAAAATTTATTCGGGAGGTGAAGCATACCACTTGGCTCGCTAATGTTGTTTTGGTGAAGAAGTCAAACGGGAAGTGGCGTATGTGTGCGATTATCTTGATTTAAATAAAGCATGCCCTAAGGATTCATATCCCTTGCCCAGTATTGATCAGTTGGTGGATGGAGCGTCAGGATACCAAATTCTTAGTCTCATCGATGAATACTCGGGTTACAATCAAATCCGAATGTATGCGCCCGATGAAGAAAAGACAACCTTCATGTCGAACAGAGCTAACTATTGCTATAAGGTTATGCCATTCGGCTTAAAGAATGCAGGGGCTACTTATTAGAGGTTGATGGACAAAGTTTTTTAGGGTCATATCGGGAGAAACATGGAGGTTTACGTGGACAATATCGTGGTAAAAACTGAGAAGTCGAGAAAGCATGCTGAAGATTTAAGAGAGATTTTCGGTCAAGTCCGAAAGTACAATATGCGACTTAATCCCGAAAAGTGGAACTTCGGGATCAAGAGCGGGACGTTTTTTGGGTTTATGTTGACGAACCGAGGGATCGAGGCGAATCCTGACAAGTGCTTCGATCTATCATCGAGATGAGAATCCCGGCTAATGTCAAGGAAGTGCAAAGACTCACGGGCAGATTGACCTCTTTATCCGATTCTTGCCGAGGTCGACCGAGAAGGCTCACCCCTATTCAGGTTGCTTCGAAAGCCACAGCAATTAGAATGGAGTCCGGAGTGTGAAGCAGCGTTTCAGGACTTTAAGTCTTTCCTGAGCTCTCCACCCATCTTAACTAAACTACAAGTTGGAAGGGAACTTTTGCTATATTTATCGGTGATTGAGACGTCTGTGAGTGTAGTGCTTGTTCAAGAAGTGGAGAAGAGGCAACTTCCTGTGTATTACATTAGTCGAGTATTACACGAGGCAGAAATGAGAGATCAAGTAATTGAGAAGTTGGCATTTGCTTTAGTCATTGCAGCCATGAGATTACGGCCGTACTTCCAAAGCCATCAAATAATAGTAAAGACCGACCATCCTATTAGGCAGGTGTTGCGGAAGCCTGAGTTGGCAGGAAGGATGATTGCATGGTCTGTAGAGCTGTCTTAGTTAGGGATCGAGTATGAACCTAGAGGGCCTATAAAAGCCCAGTGTCTCTCGGATTTTGCTGCCGAGTTACTCCCAGAACCAAAATTGGAGTCAAAATGGTGGATTTTGTACGTGGACGAGGCGTCCAATGTCAAAGGTAGTGGAGCAGGCCTAGGGGTGATCCTCAAAGGACCGGGAGACTTAATTTAGAGCATTCATTGAGGTTCGACTTCAAAGTTTCGAATAATGTGGCTGAGTATGAAGCCATGATAGCGGGATTAAAGCTGGCGAAGGAAGTGGGAGTCAAAGCAGTCAAATGCAGAAGCGACTCACAGCTAGTTACTGGACAAGTCAGAGGAGCTTTCCAAACCCGAGAACCACATTTGACCAGGTACTTATGTATAGTTAATTCGTTGGTTTCTGAATTCGAGAAGTTCGAAATTGAACAAATCTCGAGAGACAAAAATAGTAGGGCAG
This sequence comes from Sophora flavescens, assembly GCA_030762895.1. Classification (NCBI taxonomy): domain Eukaryota; kingdom Viridiplantae; phylum Streptophyta; class Magnoliopsida; order Fabales; family Fabaceae; genus Sophora; species Sophora flavescens. The sequence continues at coordinate 123,239,799 of CM061063.1, read as the reverse complement.
ATCTGTTGTCCAAGTTAGCCAGTACCAAAACTCCCGGAGGACATAAAACTGTCATTCAAGAGACAATTTAAAAACCGAGCATTGAAGAGGAGGAGACTTTTTCGGTGATTGAAGAAGCAAGTAGAGAATGGATGGAACCGATTTGGAATTTTTTGACGAAGAATGTTTTACCTGAAGATGCTCAGGAAGCCAGGAAGCTTCGCAGGCAGGCCTGTAGATATACAATTGTGAAGGGAGTGTTATGTCTGCGGGCCTTTAATGGCCCAACGTTGAAGTGTATTACAAAAGACAGAGCCGAGTATGTCATGGCCGAGTTACATGAAGGGATCTGCGGAATGCATAATGGAGGGAGAGTACTTGGAAGAAAGGTTATCCAAGCTAGGTACTATTGGCCGAAGTTGATGATAGATTGTATTGAGTTTGTTCATAATTGTGATGAATGCCAAAGGCATGCAGTAATTCCACACACGAAACTAGAAGAGCTACACAACATTCTTCCAGCATGGCCTTTTGACATGTGGGGGATTGACATCCTTGGACCTTTCCCGGTAACAAAAGGGCAAGTCAAATTCTTATTAGTAGCTGTAGACTACTTTACAAAGTGGATAGAGGCGAAGCCATTAGCGAGAATCACGGGTAGCGAGGTGCAGAAGTTTGTGTGGAAGAGCATTGTGTGTAGATATGGAATTCCAGTAGTGATTGTTTCTGACAATGGGAAGCAGTTCACGGACAAAGTGCTTGTTGAATTTTGCAGCAATCTCGGGATCAAACGAGGTTCTCGTCGGTGGAGCATCCTCAGACCAATGGTCAGGCAGAGGCAGCTAACAAAGTAATCCTCGGTGAATTGAATAAAAGGTTAGGGAGAGCGAAGGGAAAGTGGACCGAGGAGTTTCTGAGCATCTTATGGGGATACCACTGCACTCCTCAATCAACAACGAAAGAGACACCTTTTCAGCTAGCTTATTAGGATGACGCTATGATACCGGTTGAGATTGGAGAGACATCAATTAGGAGAGAGTTCTATCAGTCGGAAGTGAATGAAGAGATGAGGAGAGATGAATTAGATTTGATAGAAGAAGTCTGTATAAGGGAAGCAGTATGCAAAAGGAGGATTGCTGAGAGGTACAATGCACTACTAAAACTGAAAAAGTTCGAAGTTGGTGATTTGGTATTGCGGCTACAAGGAAGTGCTAGGAAGGACCCAACTGAAGGGAAGTTGGCAACAAATTGGGCCAGACCTTTTCAGATAGTTGACAACTTGGAGAATGGAGCGTATCGTTTAGAGTAGTTGTCGAGGAAGGCTATTCCGAGAACATGGAATGCCTCTCACCTTAATTTTTATTTGAGTTAATTTGTTGTATTGAGTGGTACTCTTTTTCCTACCTCGGTCTTTTTCCCTCATAAGAAATCAGAGGTTTTTGGCTGAGAAGGTTTTAACAAGGCCACCATCCTATGTTATTTACTTGTTAATGAATGAAGTTGTTGTTTCTTTATATTGGTTTATATTTTTCATATTATCTTAAAGTACTTTGTTAAAAAAAAGAAAAAATAAAAAGATGTATTGTTCTCGGAGGAAGGTTCTGTGGAGAAGGTGAATGAAGTGCTCTCGGAGGAAGGTTCTGGAGGAAGGTGAATGCGATGTTCTCGGAGAAGGGTTCTGTGGAGTAGGGGAATGCAGTGTTCTTGGATGGGGGTTTCAGATAGAAATCCAGTGAGTGCTCCCGGAGGAAGGTTCTGGAGAGAAGGTAAATGTAGTATTCTCAAATTGGGGTTTCAGAGAGAAATCGAGTGAGTGCTCTCAGAGGAAGGTTTTGTATAAAGTGCTCTCGGAGAAAGGTTCTGGAGAGAAGGTGAATGATGTGTTCTCGGATGAGGGTTTCGGATAGAAATCGAGTAAGTGCTCTCGGAGGAAGGTTCTGTAGAGAAGGTGATAAGCCTCTGACTTATCTAGTTTTATAACTAGATGGACTGTGGTTTTTGTGCTAATTATTCGAGTTCAATCTCGTTTTCGCCCAAATTTGGCCTTGTTTTGTTCCTAAGTTAGACTTTGACTCGTTTTATGTATTTTTAGTAGTTTTTAGTTTATTTTGAATAAAATTACGCTTTTTGTTTCTTTTTATTGTTTCAGGTTAGAAGTGAAGCTCTGAGAGTCAAGGAAAGTCAAGAAACAGTGGAAATTGCCATTCTGGAGATACTCGCCCCGCGAGTGGATGCTCGCTTCGCGAGCCTGAAGATCAGCAAAACAGCAACAGTCATCAATTCTGTCTCGCCACGCGAGAGGCTTCTCGCCTCGCGAGATCCTGAAGACCCTGGAAGACAGAGACCATCACGGCCTAGCCGTGATGAAGGTCACGGCTGTGACAGATTAAAGTTTGAAGACTCGCCTCACGAACATACTCTCGCCTCGCGAGAGTCCAATTTGAAAGCGCGTCATTTTTAATATTCGCCTCGCGAGAAGCTGTTCGCCTCGCGAGAGCGCGCAGAATCAGAACTCTATATATTGTTGTTTCAGAATCAGAAAAGGGATAATCCGAATCCTAGTTTTTCCACTTGTTTAGTAGTGTTTAGGCCGAATTTTTGTCTCTTTGGAGCTGTGTCTCCTCTTTTCTTTTTCTTATTTTACTATGGTGGTTATGTCTGATTGCTTGTCTATGAGCATGAGGAACTAATCCCCTCGTCTGAGGGAACAATGAAGCCACCCATGACGGTGTAGATTCGATGTGATGTATGTCTTTCTCCCTTTTCTCAATTAATGTTTTCCAATTCTGATTTGATTGTGTTGATCATATGCATGCGTGATTAACTAGTTAAACGTGATGAGGCTTAGGAGGCAATTTTCATTTTAGAACTTGAATTGGGATCATCGGTCGAATATTGCACGAGAGTGAGTAGGAGATCGGTGCAACCTTATAGGGAACAAGAATTAATAGAGTTTGATGATTAGGGTTATGAGACCTAGTAAGTAATTAACTCAATCATTGAATACGTCCTAATGAGCACGACAGTGGATTTAGGAGAATTTGGGGGTCCTGGTTGACATTGTAATTGAACTTAGGGAGGAATTCATCATCACTTGGGTATGCATGATTGGGTAGGTGGATTTGTGACCTTAGACATTTTAATTTCAGATTTTTAGTAATTAATTTATTAGATTTGTTAATTTTGAATTGCGACCTTATATTTTCTCTCCCTCAACCACTCGCCTCGCTTGACCAACGTATCTAATTTCCCGCGAAGTGGTAGAATTAGTACCCCAATCCTTGTGTTCGACCTCGGTAATTACTTACCGTGTTATTTTATTACTTGCGACGACCTGGTACATTTGCCAGTGACTCAACAAGTTTTTGGCGCCGTTGCCGGGGATTGGCACAACCAATTTTCCTAATTTTTAGGGAAGTTTGATTATTTGGTTAAGTTATTTTTATTTTTATTTTTATTTACTATTATCTCTCTCTACTTCTTTGATTCCACTTGGTCTTGCCTTGTTTTGTATGCGAGGTACACGAGGGAATGCTTCCGGGTTGCGAAATTTGTAATGGAGACCATGACACTCAGAGTTGTCCGTTCTACTTCTCTCAAGAATATGTGGACTCATGCCATAATTTCTATGATAGCGTGCCCCAGAACAACAATCAGAGTCAGAATCAGTATAGGGGTTATGTGAGGAGAGACCATCCGGGTTTCACTTGGAGTAACACTGGCGGTGGTCTAGCCGGGCAACCACAACCTCAACAAAATTGGTAACAACAACCTCAACAGGATGGTGGAAGACAACCTTGGGAGTTGGCTCTTGAGAAGATGAATGCGGCAGTTGAGAAGTTGGCAATCAATACAAGCACAGCCATTGACAAGTTGGCAACTCATACAGGGGCGGCAATTCAGAATCTAGAGACGCAGATTGCTCAGCTCGCAAAGCAACTAAATGAGCGTCTCCCAGGCACTTTCCCAGGTGATACCGAGAACGACCCTAAGAACCAATGCAATGCCACAACAACTAGAAGCAGTGGGGTGTTGGGATCTAACAGGGATGCAACTAGTTCTCAGGAAGTTGAGGAAGAACTACCACATGTTGAGGAAGAGCAACCGGAGAAAGAGGAGTTGACAAGTGACAAGGCACCGGAGCAAGGGGGTAGAGTTCAAAATGAAGATAAAGTTGTAGTGGACTCCACCATGCTTGCCAAGCAACCTGAAATTGCTGCATTAGATAAATATGTTGGCTTGCATGCATGTGTGGACACTAGTAAGTTAGTCTCTCCCACTTGTCTGGCACACTTCCTCGAGAAAACACCATTTGACCCGAGAGGAAGTGAGTTCATATTTGCAGAGGTCGATGGAGTTTTCACACACGGGCCAGGTGGAATTATGGATAGAGTCGTATTGCTTCTGCAAGGGCCACTTCACAAACCATGGGATCCGGGTGGAGTATCTCACATGATGAGCGTCTCTTGGCCCTTGTGCCACAGGCTATGGGATCCAGGTGGATGCTTCTTAATAAGTCAAGCTAGTGACGTTAAAGAAGCGCTTATTGGGAGGCAACCCAAGCTAGGTATCCTTTATTTTTAGTCTCTGTCATTTTCATTTATATATTAAAAAAAAAAAGCTTGATTCACCACACGAATCCACAGTGGCCACGCAAGACAGAAGCCCTGAATCTCAGAGGCTTGCTCACACTTCTGTCTCGCGCCGCGAGGTCTACTTTCGCCTCGCGATTCTGGGCATCATCATCTGTTGGAATTCCATATTTGCCTCGCGAGATACTACTCGTCGCTCGATTCTGGAAAGTGTGAAGAACAATTTTTCCAGATTCGCCTCGCGAGTGACCTCTCGCCTCGCGAATCTGCAATTAAGTTTTTGATTTGCAGGATTTCTTCCAGGAGAGGCCTTTGGCCCAGCAGAGGGGTGCCCGATGGACCAATTGGATGAGGATGCAACCGTAGTAGAGCTTTCCGTGGAAGTGGCCACCTCCACTATAATTTGATCAGGGAGCACCCTCTCCTTTCCTCACTCTTATTTTATATATTTGTGTTCTTTCATTGAGGACAATGTATGCTTTAAGTGTGGGGGAGGGAACCAATTGCTGTTTTTGTTTTTGTTTTTGTTTGTCACTCTTGAATAATTTGAGAAGATCAAGAGTGTTGTGTATGAATATGTGTCAGCAAGCTTGTTGGATTTTAATCAAATTTAGCATAGATTGATTGCATGAATTATTTTGACCATTGATGATTTCCCCCTAGGTTCTGAAAATAGAAAAATTGATCCCCATGTGAAAAATTGAAAATTGAACTTTGAGAACTTTATTGTGATTTCTTGATTTATGACAAGTTTGGGGTGAGGGGGTGCACGCACTAGGAATTGTATCTCGGTCAAACAATTTGCAAAATGTCCAGGTGAGGATTTGAACCTCCAACTTTGTTTTTGATTGTGTGAATCACTTTTAAGTTGCACTTTCCCGAATTTGCTTGGATCTCTTCATGGTTTGCATGTTTATGTGTTGCATCAAATGATTTAGGCAATTTTCTTTGAATAGCTACTTGGCCTGAAAAGAACCATCCCTAATGCATGTTCCCTAGTTAGCCACATTGAGCCTAATTAGCCTATTGTTTCTTGATGTCCTGATTTTATAAGCCAAAATCTGGAAAAACCATGTTAACCCAATCTTAGGATTAGGAGAGCATGGAGACTGAGCAAGAGAAAGGTTGTGAGAAACTAAGTTTGGGGTGGCTACAAGGTGATATGTCATTTTGGGTTGAGAAAAAGAAAAATAAAGGTTGAAACCCAAGGCAATATATAAAAAAAAAAAAAGAAGAAAGAAAAGAAAACAATTGCCAAAAGAAAAGGGGCAAAACAAAAAAATTAGCAAGGAAAAGGCTGTAGTCACCCGAGGCAAAATGAAAAATGGAAAAAGGAATTGAGTGGAGATTCAATGTGTCAAATGCTCATGCTCTCTTAGTTCCTAGGGACTTAAGCCTAATATCCTTGAATATCCTACCCTTAGCCAGGCCCCACTACAACCTTTAAAAGACCTTCTGATGTTGCATACATGTTTTCGTGGGAACTATTTTTGAGATGAAAATCAAGTTCATGGGAAGTGCTCTTGGAATGTGAAGTTGAGTGAAAAGTTGATAGCCTAGACACAATTGAGTGAATGAGTGAAATTTTACATACCCTTGTGAGGAAGGCAATTGTTTGAAATTGGTGATCTTCCTTTTGTGTGTAACTTTGATCCTCAACTTAGATTAATACTTACATGAATGATAAGTTCTCAACTGTTTAAAGTAAATGAATGTGGGGATTACATCGATGCAAGGGGGGAAATCATTGAAGGAAAAACTGTTTTGTTAAGATTGCATGAAATTTGTGCGAAATCGATTGAATCCCTTAAGCTTGCCAAGTCTTGAGTCCTTTTGGAGTTTTAGCTTGCTTGGGGACAAGCAAGGTTTAAGTTTGGGGTGTTTTGATAAGCCTCTGGCTTATCTAGTTTTATAACTAGATGGACTGTGGTTTCTGTGCTAATTATTCGAGTTCAATCTTGTTTTCGCCCAAATTTGACCTTGTTTTGTTCCTAAGTTAGACTTTGACTCGTTTTATGTATTTTTAGTAGTTTTTAGTTTATTTTGAATAGAATTACGCTTTTTGTTTCTTTTTATTGTTTCAGGTTAGAAGTGAAGCTCCGAGAGTCAAGGAAAGTCAAGAAACAGTGGAAATTGCCATTCTGGAGATACTCGCCCCGCAAGTGGATGCTCGCCTCGCGAGCCTGAAGATCATCAAAACAGCAACAATCATCAATTCTGTCTCGCCACGCGAGAGGCTTCTCGCCTCGCGAGATCCTAAAGACCCTGGAAGACAGAGACCATCACGGCCTAGCCGTGATGAAGGTCACGGCTGTGACAGATTAAAGTTTGAAGACTCGCCTCGCGAACATATTCTCGCCTCGCGAGAGTCCAATTTGAAAGCGCGCCATTTTTAATATTCGCCTCGTGAGAGCGCGCAGAATCAGAACTCTATATATTGTTGTTTCAGAATCAGAAAAGGGATAATCCGAATCCTAGTTTTTCCACTTGTTTAGTAGCGTTTAGGCCGAATTTTTGTCTCTTTGGAGCTGTGTCTCCTCTTTTCTTTTTCTTATTTTACTATGGTGGTTATGTCTGATTGCTTGTCTATGAGCATAAGGAACTAATCCCCTCGTCTGAGGGAACAATGAAGCCACCCATGGCGGTGTAGATTCGATGTGATGTATGTCTTTCTCCCTTTTCTCAATTAATGTTTTCCAATTCTGATTTGATTGTGTTGATCATAAGCATGCGTGATTAACTAGTTAAACGTGATGAGGCTTAGGAGGCAATTTGCGTTTTAGAACTTGAATTGGGATCATCGGTCGAATATTGCACGAGAGTGAGTAGGAGATCGGTGCAACCTTATAGGGAACAAGAATTAATAGAGTTTGATGATTAGGGTTATGAGACCTAGTAAGTAATTAACTCAATCATTGAATACGTCCTAATGAGCACGACAGTGGATTTAGGAGAATTTGGGCGTCCTGGTTGACATTGTAATTGAACTTAGGGAGGAATTCATCATCACTTGGGTATGCATGATTGGGTAGTGATGCTTTTTTTTCTTAGAATATAAAGGCAAGTGCACCTCGTCGCAATCAAGTAATACGGTGGTAAGACCGGTTATCGTATCCACAGGGATTGGTTGTCAATTACCAATTCACAAACTTAACAACTATCTAGACTAAAATGTGGATGGAAGGGAGTTCTAACATGTAACAAAGCAATACAATATTTTTTGTCTTTTTGGACTTTTAACAAACACTTGGAGTGCACAATTTACAAATGGTTGAGATTGTCAGGTTTAGACTACACTAATCCTCCCTTGATTGCAATGAAATGACTAACAACACAAGTCCTAATTCAATTATGCCAATCAAGCCTTTTCTAAAGTACTCAAGCCTAATGTCTTAGGTGCATTGAGCCTAAAACCCCAAATTAAACCCTAATGTCTTAGGTGGATTAATCTAAGATTTTGCATTAAGTCAAGACTTATAAGATTGCAAGCAGCCAACATCTATGTCTAGATTCTTGGACTACTTGGCATATGATTCATGAGCATGCCTTAACACCAACCTTTCAGTTATCTATCAAAGCAACATATCATTCCTATGGGTAGCTAATCCAAGGAAAGCATTAAGCACAGAATCACATACTCATAAAGAAATAGAAACTTGTATTGAAATCAAATCAATTAACAATCAAGTTCAGAAAAGCTACATCTAAACCCAACAATGGGGGAATTAGCTATACATGATAAATTCTAAAAAAGAGAAAGAGAGAAGAGAGGAAGAAAACTTTATGACGAATCCTTCAATCTCCTTCCAATCCAAGAGCAGAGAGATGTCATCTTTAAGGTCCCAGCCTTCCCCCAGCGATCAGCCCTCTTTAGGGTTTCCAAGCCTTTGCAAAAAGTCCCCTTTTTCTGTCTGCTGTGCTGTTATTTATAGACCTGTTGCGCGTCACGGCCGTGATGTCTATCACGGCCAGGCCGTGACGCTTTCTGTTCAAGGCGTGTCTTCAAGTTTTTGACTCTCGCGAGGCGAGAGAAGTGTTCGCGACGCGAGCCCTCATTTTCTGGTTGGTCATGGCCGTGATGTCTGTCACGGCCAGGCCGTGACAGTCTCTGACTTTTGCCTTCTTCTCTGCTTGATCACGGCCGTGATGGTCATCACGGCCAGGCCGTGATAGGCTCTGTTTGGCTCATATTCTTCTCTTTTTAAGCTCCAAAATCATCCAAGCTTCATTATAGCCAAATATGCACAGTTTTCCTTCAATTTCTGCAAAACAACACACAGAAACCACCTTCACCCGTTCCAAGGGAAAATCTAATAAAAACAAACTAAAAATGCCTAAACTATATGCAAATGCATGCAGAAATGTACATGGAAAATGAGGTGAAATCACACTCATCAAATCACCCCAAGCTTAAGACTTTGCTTGTCCTCAAGCAAAAACCAAGGCCAAAAGAATAAACAGAACATTGATAGTGAACTAAGAACCCGAGTAAATGATTCAAGCAATAGGCAAATCAAACAATTCAGCAAGAGACAATCAATTCAAGTCCAATTAGAGGCTTAGGTTCCTTAGACTCATATTCTCACTGATTTGGGCACTCTTTCTCACTCGAAGCTAACCCCAAGCTTGTTTATTTACTTGGCTCTCTTTCTAACCTCACTCAAGTGTTTAGGGGATAAGACATTTCACTCAATTTTCCTCAAGGAATGAATCCTACCATAGGCTTGACTATCAACCAAATCTTTACTTTATTAATGAAAACAAATTAGAATCAAGAGGTCTTTTATTTGGTTGTAACATGGCCATGGGATTAATCTTTAGGTGGGGATAACAAGAAAAGGAAATTCCAAAAGGCTACATAAACATCAAGCATTGTAAACATAACCTTCTAAAATACCTTCTTGGGTTTTCAATTTATTTACCACCTTTCTTTTCTTTCCTTTGCTTTTTATTTCTCATTTTCCTTTTGTCATCCCCCTCTCTATTTTTATTTCTTTTTTTCTTTTTTTTATTTTTTATTTGGAGAAGGGGAGATTTTTTTTCAACTCAAAAGAATATATATATTTTTTTCTGATTCTTTCATCCCAAATTTTCAACTACCTTTTTCATCCTTTTGTAATACTTTAGAAGGTCCCTATCAAACATATTTATCAAAACATTTCAGGGTATCAAGAAAAGCATTTTATTCATTCAGGCTCAAATTTGGGCAACTAAGGGGTAGCATTTCATCATTCAAAGCTCAGAAGGCCAGAAAAATACTTATTGCCTCAATCATTTTCAAAAAATGTTTTCAAAAATTTTTTAAGCTTTGAAATGGTTTCAAGTCAAGTTCTAGAGAAAATCATCCAAGAGGAATAACACTCTAACACAAAGAATGGGGTAAAATTTTATGAGTACTCCTTTGGCTCAAAATCTCACATTTTAGTTCAGAATCAATGAAAAACACAAATCCTCAGAACCATATGCTAATTATCAACTATCCACAATTATCTCAAGCATTTTCATTTGCAGCCATATCACAAGAATAAACAGAATTGGGTTCAAGAATTCACTATCACAAAAAAAAATTGGCACTTAGCTCTCACAATCATAAGCTCAATCTAAGCAAGGGGTAACCGAATCATGCGATCATGCAAACTTAAGCCTATATGAATGCAATATTTACAATGCAAGTAAAAAGATTACCCCTACCCCAAGCTTAAAGATTTACATTGTCCCCAATGTAAACAATCAAGTTGGAGAGAGGAGAAGAAAAATAAAATAAAGCAAAAAATTGGAACGGCTTACCGAGGCGGTAGCGGTGCCGACTTTGCTTTTCTGGCTTTGTTTCTCCCTGCTCTTTTTGCTTCTCCTTCCTTATTATCCTGAAAACACTTAACAAATTTATTAATAAAAGAAAACTCTTGATCTTCTCAAATTATTCAAGAGTTAAAATCAAAAACAAAATCTAACTAAAGAGAAGGGTTAAGAAACTTGGGTTGCCTCCCAATAAGCGCTTCTTTAACGTCACTAGCTTGACTCATTAAGAAGCATCCACCTGGATCCCATAACCTGTGGTATAAGGACCAAGGGATGCTAACCATGTGAGATCCTTTACCCGGATCCCACGATTTGCAGCGTAAATGTGGAAGTGAGCGCTCGAAATTCATGCTGACTTCTTCAAATGGGAAGCGCTTTTCAATTCCTCTCGGGTCAAAGATGACCCCTTTATCAACAAAATCTTCCCAATAAAAATGGGGTTCAACCTCTTGGACTGGCCATGGTGCCTGCATTTTTAAAGATTCAAAATCTGGTTTCTCAGGCAGAGGCATGAACTCCATTGTTGACTGCTTTAAAATGTGAGGTGGCAAGCAAGTAGAGAGGATCACCGGTGCTGTTTTGGATTCTACACAATCTTCATTCTCAGCATTGCCAAATCCATCACCTTCCAAATATGCAGAAATCTCAGCACAAACCACACAAGTGTTTCTCCCATCACATTCCACACATGCATTGGAACTAATAGCATCATCTAATTCCAAAAGTTTTTCATCATCCCCAAGCATGGTGAAATAGATATCCTCCAAATGCATTTTCCTCTCAATCTCTTCAGTCAAGGGTTCAATGGGGGATGGTACAACTATGTTCTCACAAACAGGTTCTTCACTTCTTGACTCGGTTGCTCCCACTTCTTCGTCTTCCTCATCATCCATTTTGGCATCATCTTCATCATCATACTTTATTGCATCACCTTCATCATCATCCATCAAGTTCCCTTTTGACATTCCGGATAGTTGGTTAGAGATTTTCTCAATACGTACCCCGAAACTTCGAATGGTGTCTTCTTGATTTTTTAATTCTTCCATTGTTGTTACCATGAAGTTCTCCAAAACAGCCTCTAAGTGAGGTCGACTATCCGGGATAGGTTGCTCAACCTCGACTGGGAATGCGTATTTGAAGTTCTCCCAAGCAACTTCCAATGGGGATGGCTCATCATACCATTGAGATGATTGTGGTTGATATGAAGGTATGGAAGATTCCCAATGTTCCTCTTGATCAATCCAAGTATTGTTTGGAGGATTCCCCCACCATGGAGTGGAAGTGTTGGGAAATTGATTTCCCTATTCAGAACAACCTACCATTGGTGGAGGAGAGATTTGTGCCCTTGACAGCTCATCACTCACTTGTTGGATGTTTATGGCCAACTGCAGCATATCTACCCGCAGCTGCAGCTCAGATATCTCAATTTCTGCATCAGATGGTTGATAATAATTATAGTCCATGATCCTGCCAAACCAATTTTCACCTCACAGACAATTAAGCCCAAGATCAAAGAAACACAAAAATTCAAATATATACAAAACTAACAAAAGAAAGATATCAATTATATACAGAAAAATAAAATAAAAATGTCTAAACTAGTTGTCTCATTTGTTACTACTGATATTGGCAAAGCCAATCCCCGGCAACGGCGCCAAAAACTTGATGCTTTTTTTCTTAGAATATAAAGGCAAGTGCACCTCGTCGCAATCAAGTAATACGGTGGTAAGACCGGTTATCGTATCCACAGGGATTGGTTGTCAATTACCAATTCACAAACTTAACAACTATCTAGACTAAAATGTGGATGGAAGGGAGTTCTAACATGTAACAAAGCAATACAATATTTTTTGTCTTTTTGGACTTTTAACAAACACTTGGAGTGCACAATTTACAAATGGTTGAGATTGTCAGGTTTAGACTACACTAATCCTCCCTTGATTGCAATGAAATGACTAACAACACAAGTCCTAATTCAATTATGCCAATCAAGCCTTTTCTAAAGTACTCAAGCCTAATGTCTTAGGTGCATTGAGCCTAAAACCCCAAATTAAACCCTAATGTCTTAGGTGGATTAATCTAAGATTTTGCATTAAGTCAAGACTTATAAGATTGCAAGCAGCCAATACCTATGTCTAGATTCTTGGACTACTTGGCATATGATTCATGAGCATGCCTTAACACCAACCTTTCAGTTATCTATCAAAGCAACATATCATTCCTATGGGTAGCTAATCCAAGGAAAGCATTAAGCACATAATCACATACTCATAAAGAAATAGAAACTTGTATTGAAATCAAATCAATTAACAATCAAGTTCAGAAAAGCTACATCTAAACCCAACAATGGGGGAATTAGCTATACATGATAAATTCTACAAAAGAGAAAGAGAGAAGAGAGGAAGAAAACTTCATGACGAATCCTTCAATCTCCTTCCAATCCAAGAGCAGAGAGATGTCATCTTTAAGGTCCCAGCCTTCCCCCAGCCATCAGCCCTCTTTAGGGTTTCCAAGCCTTTGCAAAAAGTCCCCTTTTTTCGTCTGCTTGTCTTGTTATTTATAGACCTGCTGCGCGTCACGGCCGTGATGTCTATCACGGCCAGGCCGTGACGCTTTCTGTTCAAGGCGTGTCTTCAAGTTTTTGACTCTCGCGAGGCGAGAGAAGTGTTCGCGACGCGAGCCCTCATTTTCTGGTTGGTCACGGCCGTGATGTCTGTCACGGCCAGGCCGTGACAGTCTCTGACTTTTGCCTTCTTCTCTGCTTGATCACGGCCGTGATAGGCTCTGTTTGGCTCATATTCTTCTCTTTTTAAGCTCCAAAATCATCCAAGATTCATTATAGCCAAATATGCACAGTTTTCCTTCAATTTCTGCAAAACAACACACATAAACCACCTTCACCCGTTCCAAGGGAAAATCTAATAAAAACAAACTAAAAATGCCTAAACTATATGCAAATGCATGCAGAAATGTACATGAAAAATGAGGTGAAATCACACTCATCAGGTAGGTGGATTTGTGACCTTGGACATTTTAATTTCAGATTTTTAGTAATTAATTTATTAGATTTGTTAATTTTGAATTGCGACCTTATATTTTCTCTCCCTCAACCACTCGCCTCGCTTGACCAACGTATCTAATTTCCCGCGAAGTGGTAGAATTGGTACCCCAATCCTTGTGTTCGACCTCGGTAATTACTTACTGTACTGGCCGAGAATGTAAGACCGAGAACTCGTCTATACATCGGACCAACCGAGCTTACCCCCGCGAATGGGCCTTGACCCAAACTCCTCCGAAGCCGAGGACATGTCAGCACACCTGACACCCGAGAATAATTACTCGGTCCCACGCTATCCATCCGCAGCTAACTGGGCCGAATATCTCGCTGGCCATAATGCCACTCCGGGCAATCAGGCTCCGGATATCTCTCCCCATGATCGCGATCTGATCCTAATATTCCTCCGCTTATTTCGGAGCCTGATCCTGAGAGAACAACTATAAATAGGGGACTTGCCCCTCATTCTAGAACTACGTTTGCTTTGATTCCCTTTTGGATACGTAGGAGCAGAATCCACATTCTGTCAAGCACAATCCAAAAACACCCCACTAATCCTCGTTCGGCCGAGTATTTCATACCCGAGATATTTGGCAGGAACATTTGGCGCCGTCTGTGGGAATCGAAGCAAACATTTTCCCATACCACACAAAAATGGTGAGGACGAGAAGCGGAAATTGCAGGAGGGAGGAGCCAAGGAATGCCAACCACGGAGTTAACGGAGATAATGGAGAACAGTCCGTAGGCCCAAAGCGAGAATGACCGACAACCAGATGATTTAGGAGCTTCTCGCACAGGTCGCAGAGCTAAGAAGGGAGAATGAAGAAATCCGCCGGTGAGAATGACCGTCGGGAGAGAGGGCCGAGTAGGGAGAGGTCGGTCTACTCCTCACATGAAATAGGGCTCCGACCTCACGAGGTTGATGTGTCCAGTAACTTATATCGGTAAGGAGTTCCTCGCCTCCGGGATTGCCACCACAACAACCGAAGCAGAGGAAGAGGGATTCCCTAAGCAGGCCCCGGAATCTTCACTCCAAATGAACAGACTTAATGACGGGGGCCAGCTGCGGAAGCCGAGGCATCCTTTCACGAATGATATCATGGGGGTCCCCTTGCCCGGCCCAGCTACAAGCCCATCAACATTGACAAATATGATGGGACCTCGGACCCCGAGCGCCACTTGGACGCCTTCACCACGCAAATGTACCTTTTTACGGACGACGATGTCTGTCTGTGCAAAGTTTTCCCAACCACACTGAAGGAGGCAGCGTTGACTTGGTACACCCAGCTACCCCCAGCCTCGGTGGACTCTTTTGACACATTCGCAGCGAGGTTCAGTGCCCAGTTTGCCACGAGCAGAGCCCACCAGAAAACCTCGGCCTCCCCTGGTGAACTTCAGCGGGGAGAAGAATGAATCCCTGCGCAACTTCATGGCCAGATTCAGCAAGGAGGCGGTACTCATCCCCAATCTCAGTGCCGATGTTGCACTACACACCATCCTGACCGGGTTGAGACCTGGCCCTTTTGCTAGGTACTTAGCTCGCAAACCGCCGGCTGATATGGACGAACTGAGAAGAAAAGCTGCAGGTTACATCAATATGGAGGAGGTAGAGGAGTCCAAGAAAAGGGATCGGACCGATGAGACTGACTGGCGAGAAGGCAGAGATAAGAGGAGGGCAGGGGGTGATAAGCCGAGATTGAGAGGCCCAGCCGAGCATTTCCAGAGGGGACCGAAGTATGATCATTATACTCCCCTCAACACAAATAGGGCTCGGGTGTTCGAAGAAGCGTCAACGGTGTGAGCTTCTGCAGCTCCCAAAGAGTGGCCGCACCCCGAAATGCGGATCGCCAAAAGCATTGTCGGTTTCACCGCAACTATGGCCATACCACCGAGGAATGCTGGGTCCTACGGGATAGAATTGAAGAGCTGGTTCAGGCGGGTCACCTCAGCAACTTTGTCCGAAGAAACAACAACAACAGTGAGAGGCGTGGGGGAAACAGAAGAAGAGAGGGTGACCGAAGCCCGAGGAGGAGGCGGCGATCGAAGAAATGAGGAGAGAGTAGAGACCGAGAGAAAGGCAAAATGAAAGAGGGGAAGAGGATAATGTCATTCGGGGGTGATAAACACCATCTCGGGAGGGTTCGCGGGGAGGCACCACAAGTTCAGCTCGGAGAAGACATCTGCGGGCCATCCGGCGATTAACTCGGTATCCGGCAAGCCTCCCGGAGTTCCCCCCTATTATCTTTTCTGATGATGATTTCGTGGGAGTAGATCCCAACCAGGATGACCCCATGGTGATCACCGTACAGTTGGCCAACTTCTCGGTCAAAAGAACCCTCGTCGATCAGGGGAGCTCCGCGGATATATTGTACTACTCAATGTTTTAGAAGCTAGGGATCCCGGAGAAATCAATTCAGCCGTATGACAGTAAACTCGTTGGCTTCGCAGGGGAGCAGGTTGATACTCGGGGATATATTGACCTCTTGACCACTTTTGGCGATGGCAGAGCTTCTAAAACCATCATGGTCAGGTATGTGTTGGTAAACGCAGTTACATCGTATAATATCTTGATCGGAAGGTCGTCCTTGAACGAGTTAGGGGCCGTGGTCTCTACTCCCCACCTCACGATGAAGTTCCCCTCCAGCTCGGGAGATATAGTGGCTGTCCGAGCAGATCGAGAGGATGGCGAGACAAGGTGCTACGCCTGATAGTTTGAGGGTGAGCAAACTTAAACCCGCACAAGTAGAAACCCTAGACAGGGGGAAGGACAAGGCGGTGAGTTCAAGAAACTCCGTTGAACTGGATCCCAGGATGGACGTGCGGGAACAACGTCCCGCAACCTATTGAGGAGCTAGAGAAGTTCCAACTCGGCGCGCGGCTGAGCAGTGTACCAAGCTCGGTGGTCACCTTGAATCTACTCCGAAAGAAGAAATAAAACAAATCTGCGCAGAAATGCCGATCTATTTGCCTGGACCACATCTCGACATGCCGGGAATTGATCCCAACTTTTTATGCCATAAATTGGCAATCTGTCCCGAGGCTGATGGTGGAAGAGAAAGAGGAGATTAGGTGAAGAGAGGAGAAAAGTGGTCGAAGAGGAGACGGCGAAGTTGGTCAAGGCCAACTTTATCCGAGAAGTAGAATACACCACATGGTTGGCCAACGTCGTTCTCGTCAAGAAAGCAAGCGGCAAGTGGCGCATGTGCACCGATTATACGGATCTCGAACAAAGCATGCCCAAAAGACTCTTATCCCTTGCCGAGCATTGACAGGCTGGTTGATGGGGCTTCCGGATATAGAATTTTAAGCTTCTTGGATGCGTACTCGGGTACAACCAAATTAGAATGTACCCCGGATGAGGAGAAAACAGCCTTCATTACCGAAGGGTCAAATTCTTGCTATAGAGTAATGCCGTTTGGGTGAAGAATGCGGGAGCTACGTACCGAGACTTATGGACCGAGTATTTGAGAAGCAAATTGGCAGGACCATGGAAGTATATGTGGATGACATGGTAGTGAAATCGATGACCCCGGCCGCCACCCTTTAGATCTGGAAGAAATATTTCAGTGATTGAGAAGGTTCAACATGAGGCTCAATCCCAGGAAAAGTGTGTTTTTCGGTGTCCATGGGGGTAAATTCCTCGGCTTTATGCTTACCCACCGGGAATTGAAGCCAATCCCGATAAGTGCCGGGCCGTAATTGAGATGAGAAGCCCGCAGAATGTTAAAGAAGTACAAAGATTGGCGGGGGGTGGCGTCATTATCTCGGTTCCTACCCAAACCAGAGAGAAAGCCTCGGCCTTTCTTCAAGTTCTTGAAGAAGCCCCAAACCTTCAAATGGACCGAGGACTGCGAAAAGGCTTTTGTCGACTTCAAGGACTTTCTGTCCTCCCCGCCGATATTAACAAGGCCCATCTCGGGGAAAGAATTGTATCTCAATCTGTCATCGCCCTCCGAGAATGCCATTAGCGCAGATCATCGTGCGGGAGGTAGAGAAAGCCCAAATGCCAAGTATACTTCATCAGCGAGGTGCTCCATGATGCCGAAACTTCGGTATCAAGTTATTGAGAAGCTGGTCTTAGCCTTGGTGACTGCAGCTCGGCGGTTGCGCCCATTTCTGAGTCACCAAGTGGTTGTCAAGACGGATCACCCCATCAAACAGATACTCAAAAAACCCGAATTGGCAGGGCGTATGATTGCTTGGTCAGTAGAGTTGTCCGAGTTTGGCTTGAAATACGAGATGAGAGGACCCCTGAAATCACAATGCCTGCTCGATTTCATAGCCGAGCTCCATCCACAACCGAAGCGAGAGGATATATGGTGGAATCTATACGTGGATGGATCCTCAAATATCGGGCGATGGAGCGGGGGTGATTCTGGAAGGACCAGGAGATTTGATATTGGAACAATCGTTGAAATTCGAGTTCAAAACCTCGAACAATCAGGCCGAGTATGAAGCTCTGATAGCGGGACTAAGGCTGGCGAATGAAATGGGGGCAAAGGCTGTCAAGTGCCGAAGTGATTCACAACTAGTCACCGGACAAATATCCGGGGGCTATCAGACGAAGGAACCTCAGCTCACCAAATATTTGTGTAAGGTTAACCAGCTAATCTCCGGCTTTGAAAAGTTCACCATTGAGCACATTCCCCGAGAAGAAAACACTCGGGCCGATTTGTTTGTCTAAGCTTGCAAAGACAAAGAAGCCGGGACACCACGTAAGCGGTTATTCAAGAAACCCTCAATGAACCAAGCATTGGGACGAGAAGAGGTGATGGCCAATGAGTTGGTTGACCGAGAGTGGATGACACCTATCCTGGGAGTACTTATCCTCGAAGCTCTACCCTCGGATCAGCCGAGGCAAGGAAAGTCGAGGCTAAGGGCGAGTCATTTCACCATAATCGCCGGGGAGTCTGTATAAGCGGGGATTCTCGGCGCCTTTGCTAAAATGTTTGACCAAGGCTCAATCCAAGTATGTCATGGAAGAGGTTCACCGAGGAATCTGTGGTTTTCACGGTGGTGGCGAGATCAATGGCCTCCAAGATAGTCCGAGCAGGTATTATTGGCCTACCCTTAGAGCCGATTGCATGGAGTGGACGACGGTGTGATGAGTGAGTGCAGAGATGTTCCAATGTAAATCATACCCCACGAAGAACTTCACACATTAAGCTCACCATGGCCGTTTGCAATGTGGGGAATGGACATATTGGGACCTTTCCCAAGAGGCAAAGGCCAAGTCAAATTCCTACTGGTAGCCGTAGATTACTTCACCAAATGGATCGAAGCGAGCCTTTGGCTAAGATTACGCCGAGAAGGTGCAGAAATTTGTGTGGAAAAGCCTTATTTGTAGGCATGGAATTCCCTTCGCAATCGTTACGACAACGGAAGACAATTTGTGGATAAGAAGCTACGGGAATTCTATGACAACCTCGATATCAAGCACCAGGTTACCTCCGTTGAGCACCCCCAAACCAATGGGCAGGCCAAGCGAGCTAACAAGATCATTCTCGGGGAGTGAAGAAAAGAGTAGGAAGATCTAAAGGAGCCAGGGGCAGAGGAGTTATCGAGTATTCTCTGGGCCTATCATCGTACGCCTCAATCTACCACTCAAGAAACACCCTTTAGCCGACGCACGGAACCGACGCCATGATCCCGGTGAGAGGTGGGGGAACCGTCTTTCCGACGTGTGCAACACGAGCCAAACGACAATGGGAGCAATATGAGGGTCGAGCTTGACTTGGTAGAAGAGATTAGGGAGGAAGCCAGAATCAGAGAAGAAGCCTGCAAACGGAGAGCCACTAGAAGGTATAATTCAAGAGTAAGGCCGAGGAATTTTCTGCGCGGGGACTTAGTGCTGAGAATAAAAGGGGAAGCAAGGAAGGACCGCACGGAAGGCAAGTTAGCGGCAAATTGGGGAGGACCATTCCGAGTGGTTGAAAACCTGGGGAACGGGGCCTATAGGTTAGAAGAATTGTCGGGAATTCCTATCCCGAGGACTTGGAATGCCTCTCATTTGAAGTTTTATTACAGCTGATGTATATAGTCGGGTGTTGTACTCTTTTTCCTACCTCGGTATTTTTTCCCAAAATGGGTTTTGACCGGGGAGGTTTTAACGAGGCACACCGCGGACTCCATTCAATAAAAAGCAGAATTTATTATATGATTCTATTTTTCCTTGCCTTGCCGAAGTCTTTATTTTGCAGACATCCTATTTTAACGGCCGAGTCCGAGCCGTTGTCAGAGGGGCCAAGTATGAGCCCGGCGGCCGAGTGCGAGCCGTTGTCAGAGGGGCCAAGTATGAGCCCGGCGGCCGAGTCCGAGCCGTTGTCAGAGGGGCCAAGTATGAGCCCGGCGGCCGAGTCCGAGCCGTTGTCAGAGGGGCCAAGTATGAGCCCGGCGGCCGAGTGCGAGCCGTTGTCAGAGGGGCCTAGGATGAGCCCTCGGGCCGACTCCGAGCCGTGGTCAGAGGGGCCAAGTATGAGACCGGCGGCCGAGTGCGAGCCGTTGTCGAGGGGCAAATATGAGCCCGCGGCCGAGTCCGAGCCGTTGTCAGAGGGGCCTAGTATGAGCCCGGCGGCCGAGTGCGAGCCGTTGTCAGAGTGGACAAGTATGAGCCCGGCGGCCGAGTGCGAGCCGTTGTCAGAGGGGCCAAGTATGAGCCCGGCGGCCGAGTACGAGCCGTTGTCAGAGGGGCCAAGTATGAGCCCGGCGGCCGAGTGCGAGCCGTTGTCAGAGGGGCCAAGTATGAGCCCGGCGGCCGAGTACGAGCCGTTGTCAGAGGGGCCAAGTATGAGCCCGGCGGCCGAGTCCGAGCCGTTAAATTCCAAAGGCCAAGTCAGAGCCTCATGGCCGAGTACGAGCCGTAAAGTTAAGTATAAAGGTCAGGTACGATCTTACTAGCCGAATCCGAGCTACTTTATAGTTATTTACGTTGAGTTCAAGCTACGAAAATAGTAAAGCTGAATGTGCGCAAAAAACAAAATTCTTAAAGGCCAAGTATGAGCCATTGTTTTATTAAGGAAACCGAGTACAATAATACAAAAATAAAGCCGAGTGATACATTCAAGGAAACTGAGTACAATGAGCAAAAATAAAGCTAAGTTTGACTCTTGAAAAGTACATTCACGGGGTCGAGTGCAGCGCTGAGGTTGAAAGCCGAAATTGAAAATAAGGGCCACTCGCCCCATTGATCCCCGGTTCAACGCCACCATGCTCTCTTAAGGGAGGATGTAGTTCACACTCCCCCCTGAGAGAGCTGGACGATGAGGTGCTCGACTGACTCCGGGAGTAGACGACCGCTACCCCTTTCTCGACTCCCGAAGATTATTATTCTCCCAGTTGACATCCTTCTTGAAGGATCAAGGAATTCTGGATCCCGTCTCCCACTTACATCCTTTTTGGCGGATGTGAAACCCAAAAAAGGATGTCAACTGGGAGAGGGGAACGTGAACCCCTGTTGTTAGCATGGAACTACTCGGGTGGAAGAGAAGTAAGAAGCGAACTTGACTGATAGAAAAGGATGAGGAATGAACAAGTGGGAAGGGCCCTATTTATAGGCACGAAAGGAAGTATAATGTGTGAGAATTTGTTGGGAAAACAAACCTCGAAACCAAGCGAAAGGCAGCGACTGCGTGAACCCATTACGGTTTCCAAAAGCATTTAATGCATGACGATTGCGTTTCCAAAAGCATTTAATGCATGACAACGCAAAAAAAAAAACACGTGCTTTTCGTGTAATGATCACCGTCCATTTTGGACGGTAGAGTATTTCGGCCTTAGCCGAAGATTCGATGAACAAGGCAAACACAAGAATCAGCAAAATGATAATGATATTCATTCAAGTAATCGGGTTACATGGGCATGAGCCCAAGACAAAAAGAGGAACAAAAAACTATTAACAGACTACTCTCCCCTATGGCTTTCCTCGGCCTCTACATGATCGTCCAGGAGAGCCCCCACTCACGTCCACCTCTTCCTCCCCCTCGGCAATGATGGGAACAAGTTCCCCATTTACCACCTCCATATTCACATCGGCCCCGAAAGGTCGATGCCGGGAACAGAACCTCGGCTTGGGCAATGCCTTTGTCAAAACCTTTCCGGTGCTCGATGACAATGCAGCGGGTAGCCTCCTGTACGTCCTCCTCAAGCAAGTATCTTGGCCTGAATCTCGGCCTCCAAGGCAGCCTTGAGCCGATCAATCTCGGCTGAGCCTCTTTGATCTTTTTTCTTGGCACGAGCCTTGTCTTCTTCCACTCGAGCTTTGCTTTCCTCGGCTAATTTCGCCCGAGAATCTAGCTCGGCGTTCCGAGTGTTGATATCGGCGATGGTGGTAGTCAAGCGTTCATTCTCGGAGGCAATCCGGAAAGATCCCCTTCAACCTCTCAATAGCGGCTAACTCGGACTCCAATTGCCGAGACTTCCTCTCGGTCTCCGTCACCTCTCGGCTCTAAACGAGCCAAAGCCGCAAGACGAAGGCGAGAGAGACCGAGAGGGCCTCCATGCTGGATCGGGCCCTCTTCGCTTGATAAGCCGAAGATCAGCGGCTTTTAAGAGGGTCGAGTCGAAAGAGGAGGAGGGGTTGAAGTCTTCACCCCAGAGAGACGAAGTCCCCGCCTTCAGGGTGGTGTTGTACCATTTCGGCTCAAGGGGGGTAGAAAGTGGCTGTTCTCGCCCCGCGATTTGCGTCCCCTGAGTAGTAGGGCGAGGGGAGCTTGGGCCAGGAAGGGGAGAATCTTCGGCCACCACTTCAACCTCTGCCCTCTTCCTTTTTTGAGGGGCAGATGACGAAGCCCCTTTCGCAGAAACCTTGGTGGGAGGAGGTCTTTTCTGCTTCTTCTCGGCTGAAGAGGGACCCTGACCCTCTTTACCAACACCAGCCTTGACAAGCTTTGAAAAGTCGAACTTTCCCATGATGACTGTCAAAAAGAAAGAGTTGTTAGTATGACAACACAGGCAGAAAATACTTAAGAAACTAAAAAGCCGAGCACTTACTTTTAAGATCGGACCTTGGGGTGGAGGAGAAGGGGAGTTTCATAAGGCGTGCACAATGGAGGGGCCGAGGAAGACCCTCTAGTACATCTATATCCCGCCTATCCTCGGCCGGCAGGGAACGATACTCGAAGCCGACGAATTTTGTGGGAGAGGATTGCCAGTATAAAGGAAACTTGGCATGTTTATTCTCGTCAAAAAAGTGGGAGGTATGAGAACTCGAAGGGCGAACACGGAAGAAGCCAACCTTGAAGTCTTTATAAGACGAGGCAAATAAACTAAGAAGACCTCTTCGGTTCAACCCATTAAGGGATACCCATCCCTTTTTCTCGCCAAATCTGGTTTGATAAAAATACAAAAACTTCGGAGTAGTAGGCTCTATCTTTATGTATTTACATAGAATCGAAAGGCTTTCATAAAAGCCCAGCTGTTGGGGTGAAGGCGAGTAGGTGCGGCGTTCATGGTTCTCGAACATCGCACTCAAACTCGATAAAGGGAAGAGACACATGCAGTTTGTCAAAAAGAGTTTTATACATGTATGTAAAGGGAGGCTCGGAAGGGCGAGCCCTTAGAAAGACACACTCGGTGCTCGTGCACGGAGAGCAAATAAACTCGGACTCGTCCCCTGAGGCTGAGATATTGATATGGGACCGAAGTTCAACAATGGAATCAGGAGTCTGATAGTCAGAAAAAAAGGTTCCAACCTCCCCTTTAACCCAGGTATACCCAGGAAGGGTTATATCAGGAATAGGGTCTTTAGGAACCCTAAGGCGTTGTTTACGGGCGGCGGGTTTGGATACTCTAGGGGGAGAACCCGGACCTAGACGAATCAGAATCGGAAGAATCTGATTCAGCCGAGGATGACCCGGAGGGGGATGGTTCCGCCTCCCCAACGCTCAGTTCCCGCGAAGGAACAGAAGAAACAGAAAGGGATCCCCCAATTGGGGAAACTTCACCCTCAACCAGAGGCGAAGTATTTGACTCAGAAGACATAGATGAACTCATGTCCGAAGGTCAGAAATAGAGCTTAGAAGCACGAAGGAAGAAAAGAGACGGAGCGCGCACGGAGGATAACAAGCGAGAGGAACAAGGGCGAAGCTTGGAAGACGAGGGTGAATGGCAGAGAAGGGTAAGCAAAGTAGGAAGGAGTTGGCGCCGGAGAAGGTATTTATAACCTGAAATTGGTGGCCCATTGTCCATTGGGCCCAAAAGGGGCACGACTTTTGATTTTCCCCCCATTAAATGGGCGCGGAACTCTATGGTTTTTTGTCTGTGGCGTGCCGAAGAAGTAATAGGGGAATAATTGCTTTCTCTGACAGAGAGAGAAGACTTGATTGAAATGACAGCTAAGAATGTGGATAACTGCATAACCGAAGAATAAGCTCGGTTTTCATACGTATCAGCTCCTTCGCTTATTCAAGCTCGGAGCTCGGGGGCTTGTGTCTGGCCGAGAATGTAAGACCGAGAACTCGTCTATACATCGGACCAACCGAGCTTACCCCGCGAATGGGCCTTGACCCAAACTCCTCCGGCCGAGGACATGTCAAGACACCGACACCCGAGAATAATTACTCGGCCCCATGCTATCCATCCATGCCTAATCGGGCCGAATATCTCGCCGCCATAATGCCACTCCGGCAATCGGCTCCGGATATCTCTCCCCATGATCGCGATCTGATCCTAATATTCCTCCGCTTATTTCGGAGCCTGATCCTGAGAGAACAACTATAAATAGGGGACTTGCCCCTCATTCTAGAACTACGTTTGCTTTGATTCCCTTTTGGATACGTAGGAGCAGAATCCACATTCTGTCAAGCACAATCCAAAAACACCCCACTAATCCTCGTTCGGCCGAGTATTTCATACCCGAGATATTTGGCAGGAACACTTACCGTGTTATTTTATTACTTGCGACGACCCGGTACACTTGCCGGTGACTCAACAGAAGGCAAATGCAAAGTTCTTGGAGGAAGGTCCTGTAGAAAGGAGGAATGCAGTGTTTTCGGAGGAAGGTTATGTAGAGAAGGTGAATGAGTGTTCTTAGAGGAAAAGTCTGAAAAGAAGGTGATTGCCATGTTCTCGGAGGAAGGTTGGTAATAGAAGAAGATGGTGAAATTCAAGAAGGAGGGTGTTGGAATGAGGAGATGGAGGACTAAAAATAATCCTTGAAATAAGGTATAATAGAGAGGAAGGAGAATAAAATAAAATAGATGGGTGTTCTCAGCGATATAAAGTATTGGAAGGGTAACACTATCACAGGTAACATAAATATAGGGAATTGAGAGTAAGGTGAAGAAGAGATAAAAGAGTGGAACGGTGTAATGTATTTTTGGAAGAAGGTATTAAAAGGGGTGCGAAGAAACACAAAGATAAGGAATTAGAGGAAGAGCAGTAATCAAGAGGTAAGTAGTATAAAAGGGATGGCGGATATATATGATAAGTTTGAAAGAAGCTACGTTAAGCAGTGTAAGTAAGAGACGCAATAAGAATTAAAAGCAAAGTGATTCAAGTTTGTGATCTCGGTAAACAAGGTATATAAAGTTGAATGATTGCAGAAAATTAGCAATTTGATTAACTGATGACAAGAGTACATAATATTGATCGCATTGCCAAATAGTAGAAAGGAGATACAAAATTAGAGGTCTTATTAGCCTCTTCTTGTTAACAAATTACAAAATATAGTAGAAGGGAGATACAAAATTAGTGGTCTCATCAACCTCTTGTCAACAAAATACAAAATATAGTAGAAATTAAACTATAACTACGGGAGGGTATTTTCTTCAGTGAGATTAGTCATGGTAGCAGCAGCAGGGTCAATGTTCATTTTGGTTGTAGAGGTGATGGTGTAATTCTCGGCATTATCATTGTTATTTCCGATATTGGTGGAGAGAGGGGGAAATTCTTCAGCTTGCAAGTTCAGATTATTCTCGGGAGGGGGAGACACAATTTTACCATCAACAATTTCTTTCCAAGCATCAGCTTCAGATAAGTCAATGTCAGGAGCTATGACTTTAGCTTGTTCAATGCCTGCATTGAACCCCTGCTCATACTTATCAGCGGGCTTCTAGCTTGTATGCCTCAATGGTGGAATCAATTTCCAGCTTATGAAGGTTTATCTTCTCTTCCATTTGCACAGCATCAAAACATACTTTTTCCATCTCGGTCAGAACGGAGGACTTGGCTTTCTCAACCTCCTTGATAGTATTTCAAGCTTGCTGGCACTCGGATTTCAATTCCTCGTTGGAGCTTTGCAGCAGTTGATTTTGTTGAGTGAGGAGTTCTTTTTCCTTTTTGAAGTTGTCGAGCTCTTTCCTCATCTCTTCGATGTGCAGAGGTTCTCGGTTTACTTACTCCATTTTGTAATGCATCTGAGCTCTTTCTTTCTCAGCAAGTCGGACTAATTCAGCAATGCGAAGGGCATAAGTGGCAGCGGCTTCGTAAGTGGACGAAGGACCGTACTTCTCAAAATCAATGTGACGCCTGGGACTGAAATCTACATTCCAACAGGATGGAGATGGCGAGTTCTGAGTTACATCAAACCACTTCCGTTTTGTAACTCTCTTCTCGGATTGAGGCTTTTGAGTAGCTTCTTTCTCGGCTGCTGCAGATGTGTTGGTATCATGGCTCTCGGTAACCCTAATTCTCTTAGGAGCAGGAGTTGGGTTTGGAGGAGGCAGGTTTTCGGTTGCAATTTTGTTGGAGGCAGAAGCAGGTCTGAGACCAGAACTGGAAGTCGGAGTTGTGTGTTTCAGTAGAGACTGTTGTTTTAAACGCCTCATTTCGGCAAGGGAAATCTTGTCACCTATGATCTATGCAATATCAAAATTTAGATCAGTGTGAGTTAAATTCAATACAAGGTATAACAATACATTTAATGTGTAGCTTACGACGCAAGCTCTCAGCATGATTTTTGGCGGTGGGGAGCTTAAGAAGTGGCTGGCATTCTTGGTAGTTGACAATTCATAAAACAAATGGATTTAATTACAATGTGTTGTTAGTTTAAAGATTTTTATACTAACGGAGGTTGGCACAAGTGGGGGTGGACTTGTGTCCCTTAACCAAGTGGTTGGGGTTCGAATCCCAACTCTTACATATGAAGCGAATTTTCGTTGGGAGATGGTTTCCTGCCTTAGGGTGCTATTCACTCCTTCGCATGAGATTAGTCTTCGCTTCCGGCTGGGATACTTGTGATGGAGGACCAAAAAAAAAAGTTTCAAGATTTATATAATGTTACCCATCTATATATAGAGACATCACTCAAGATATATAATTTTTTTAATAATTATCTTAAAAGTCACAGATACGATAATATGTAATTGATCGACAAATAAAGTAAATAAGTTCATAAAATTTTGTAGAAAAAAAAAAAAACAAAGCAGTTGATGACGGTAGTAATCTACAACTCATTTCTTCTCTGGAAAGTAGGGATCAAGAGAACCCACCAATAACTAGTAGCACTGGGATTTCTTTCTTTATAAAGTGATTTCAGGGGCAACCTATGGAGTAGAGAAAAAGACCTTTCAATTTGTCTTCTTGCATCAAGCCTTCATTCCTCCGTACACATGACTATTTTTTTCTTTGTTGGTGGTTTTTGATAATGATTGCATAAAGATGGTTCCTTAGTGCTGCACTGAAGGCATCCTAATCGAATCAGATTAACGATATCATTCACAAACAAAGTGTATATTTCTGTACCATTATGACTCCCATTTTCTTCCTTGGTGACTAGCCATGTTATTTTCACACCCACGCTACAACTAACATATAATTATATTTGATGTCTAGATATTCTTTAAAATGAAAAACAGAAAACACTTACGAGTACTCTAAAGGAAATTTTGTTTTTCAGATTTTTTTTTATCTATGACTACTTAAAATGGCAATAACAGGTTTCGGTTTACACAAATTGTTTCCAATTTTAACCTTGACTCAGCCCAACATTAGACGGTTACCACAACAAGTAATTGCATAGGATTACCTAACTACATAAAAATATTTTAGAAAATATACAGGTCAATATAAAACTATCAATAACCAATCAAAATTGTCAATGACCAATTAAACATACACGTCTAAATCAAATCATCAAGATAGCAAATAAATACCCAAAACAATTGCATACAACGAAAAAAACAAAAAGAAATGCAAGCGGACAGATACGACAATGCCTATTTTTCCACTAGTATTTAGCATAATCTTTTCAACATTCATGAATACATACTTTTTTATCATATTATGGGGAGAAAAAGGAACAATGAGTGAAATTGGAACCGTTTCTTGTTTTTTCTCATTATCTACTGTTGATAAGTAGAAGACATATCTATTAAATTATTGTCATCCACCTATTCTAAAATTTCTCACAATAGTATTTATTTATATACACAAATTTCAAAATCAAATTCAAAATCGCATATTTAAGAAACCCGACTCACTTTTACTCAAATAAGCACCTAAAATAGGCACAATTAAACTCTAATTCATGCTATTTTATGTCCTGTTTGGTTTTGCTTTTTTTGGACATAAATGGAAGAAATGTGCGTCCCTTTGCACTTTTGTTGGAAGCTCCATCAAGTAGCTTTCTTCAAACGTAGCTTGGAACGCTGCTTTGAGTTGAAAACTATTTAAAACAAATAGGTTCCTACAAACAAAAAAAACTAAAGATATAAAATTAAATATGCTCTAATAATTAAACAGACTTTTTACGTGTAATAGATAAATAAACAACTTTGTTTGGTACGTTCTTAGGATTTAACTGGGGACACATCTTCATACAGAGTTGCTGGCAAACATGGCCTCACATTTGCCTGGGAAAATGGCTTTTAGGTGTTTCAATCTGAGAGCGATACCTTTGAAGCCAACTTGGTGACCAGAGTCATGAAGAGATTGTTCATTTAAGCTTTTCCCCATATGGCTTCGACTACATTTTCAATGCAGATTCGATCTTGCTGTTTTCTTCATCCGTAATTACTCTCTTCTTTTATGTTTATCTTTTAGTCAGAAAATCTTGAAAAACAGGTTTTAAGTTCTTGTTTATATTCATTTAATAAATTGTTAAAACATATAAGACTAAGTGATCATTTGGCAATTGAGCATCAAATCGGGATTGGAATTGGAATTGAGGCTTTGAATTCTAATTTTTATGTTTGAAAGCCCTTTTAGAATTAGAACCATAATTTCATATGAGAATTTCGTGGAATTACAAAATAACTAGCTTAACTCATTTCCAATTCTTAACCAATATCCTTAGAATTCAAATAGGCACAACTATGTGTGCATTTGATGTATATTGAGGGACGACACAACAATAACATAGCACCGTCGCCGCCCCAATCACCACCACACTGCCACTATAGCCACCACCACCACCACTACAACAAATCGGTGAATTACCGATGACAAATTATCGACGGTCTTGACTGTGTTAAAAAATATGACAAATATGACCAACGGTAATGAAGATACTAAAAAGTAGTTATCATTATTACCGATGGAATAGTGGTCGATAACATCACCGACAGGCATTCTGTAGGTAACTCTGCAAGTAACGTTGGTACGCTTTTGCACCAATTTTGCATGGATATTTTTTGACAAAAGGACCATTGTAAGTTTGAGATGAAGGTATCGACAACTAGGTCATCGGTAATGTGCACGTGACATATCGATGGATAAGCCGTCGGTAATTATTTTTTTTCAAAATATCGACAGTCCAACCGTTGGTAATACCAACGATTAAAAGTTACTGACGATCATGCTTGTCAGTAAGTCTTATTATACTAACTCGCTCTCCATTTTCTTTCCCTCACTAATTCCTCTCTTCTTCTCATTCAGTCTCCTCCCTTCTCCTTCTTCGTCCTCCGTAAGTGTCCATCAGAAGCCACCACCGTGTGTCCTTCTCCTTCTCCTTGCTCTAACCACAACCACAACCACCGGAACCCTTTCCTTCCTCACTCTCGATCACCATCGTCAAAATCCTCTTTGTTTTGCGCCATCACCACCACTCCTTTTAGGCACCACATACTCTGAGGTATGCATTTTTTTTTGTTTTCCACCAACTGAAGCCACCATTGTTTCTTTTTTTAGTTCATTATTATCAGCAGAAACTTGATAATAGTTTCTTTGATTGAATTGATTGATTTAGAAGATACAATACAAAGGGAGTGTTATATAGAAACACTTAGATAGTTCTAAACTAATTTCCTAACTAATAAAACTAACTTCCTAACAACTAATTCTGTGATGTGAATTCTATCACATGCTAATACCCCCTCCCTAGTTTGGAGATAGTATACTAAGAACTCCCAGCTTGGATGCAAAAGAGAAATAATTTTGCTTGAAGAAATTTGTAAATGAAAAGAGTCGACGTACTGGAATTTAGCATCAGTCTTTGGTCACTCATAATTGGCTCTATAAGCCTCATGTATTTTGTTTGTTAACGGGCTTTGGGTTTTCCTCACCGTTCTTTGAAAAATATTTTGTGAAATACGGGTGTTGGGTTTTCCTCACCGTTCTTTGAACAAGGATTTCTTGTGCTTCTTTCTTTCACCCTTATTGGAGATTTTTTTTTTGTAGACTGTCGCTTGGCCTTTAACTCCGAAATATTTTCTTGAAGACCCATATGTGAATCTTTCAATTTCTGCTGGTTTGGAATGGCTTTCCTTGACTCGTACTCTACTTGTCTTCTTGATCGTACAAGACATGAAGCATGCTACAAAGGGTCTTGCACCTACTCATATTATGCATGTTGGAGACACTGATGATGTAGAAATGAATATGAAGCATGATGTACTTGACCCTGCTCTCTTGCGTTGTTGGAAATTGGATAGAAAATTTGAAATTTCATTACCAAAATGAACAAAAAAGGATAGAAAATCTTAAGATTCATCTTCTTTGGAACCGCAAGCATGGCGAAATATTTAATGGAGCCAATCCTCAAAATGTTTGCATGGAAGCTGGAATGTCAGCAATTCGTTCAGGGCGTGACTATGTGATCACAAAGATTTTATGATGGCTAGATTTGAAGATCACCAACCCCACTTTCTTGAAGCTTGTTTTCTTTGCAAGGAGACACTGGGAACAATAGAGAATCTTCATGTATAGAGGGTACACACCCTTTAGCAACGAAGATTGCAAGCAAGAACAAAAAAGAGATGGACTAATCCAAAGAGAAGAAAAAATGCAGAAAAGAGATCTTGAATTTTATCGAGAAAGTAGAATAAAGGAATGAAAAGGTGTTTGGAGAAAGAAGAGAGTATGCAGCGAAATCAAAATAATAATCAAGGAGGACGATATCATTCATGAGCTCCCATGAAAGAGAATTGAAATTCTTTCAAGTAGAAGGGGGAGATAAAAGAAAATTGCTCTTGATACCATATTATGAGAAGAAACTTGAAAATAGTTTCTTTGATTGAATTGATTGATTTAGAAGATACAACACAAAGGGAGTGTTATATAGAAAC
Organism: Sophora flavescens; assembly: GCA_030762895.1. Taxonomy (NCBI): domain Eukaryota; kingdom Viridiplantae; phylum Streptophyta; class Magnoliopsida; order Fabales; family Fabaceae; genus Sophora; species Sophora flavescens. Next base: position 123,208,933 of record CM061063.1, on the reverse strand, counting down.
ACTTAGATAGTTCTAAATTAATTTCCTCATTAATAAAACTAACTTCCTAACAACTAATTATGTGATGTGAATTCTATCACATGCTAATATTCTTCAACTTTTTTTTTTTTTTTTTGCAATTCGTGTTTTTGAACCTTTGGTGTTAAAATCTCCCTTTGCATTTCTTGGTGAGCATGCCACTGCAATTGAGGTATGAGACTCTTTTTTTTTCTTCTCAATTTTTAAATTTTTAACTCTTTTTTCTATTTTTGACTCTCTATTATGAGACTGAATTTGTGTGTTTTCACTTAGTCTGTGTTGCCAGAACCCTTTTTTCTCTGTTTATTTGTTTAGAAGCTACCACTGTGAGAAGCCGCCATCACTACAAGGTTTTCAGTATTTTCTTTCAATTATCTAAACTGGGATTGAAGGTTTTTTTAAATCTCTTTGAATCGAGGATTTTCATAGTGATTTTGTATACAGTGTTTTTTATTTTGTGATTTGAAAAATTTGTGTGATGTCGTACATTGATTTTGTAATCTGCATGTACAACGATTTTTGTTTTGATTTTGATTTTGTGTTGATGCATAAAATTAGTTGAAGAATTCTTGTTGTAGATCTTTCTTCCCTGTATAGTTTGATGCATTTAAATTCCAATTAAAAAATTAATTGATTAAATTAGTTGATTAAATAATTAAATAATAAGCACATTTTAAGTGGTGGGAGGAAATTAGATAAAGGAAGAGGGGTTTCCATTCCATATACATGCAGTGGCAATGCAGTTGATGCAACAATACCTCGTGGGACTTGTGAGCACAAACGGATTTGACTACCAATATGATGTGATACGGTTGATAGATAATTGGGTCTCTTAAACATGTAGTTAGTGGTTTGATTTGATTTATGACTTATGTGTATGGAAGAGTATCTATTAAAAAAGATCAATCTCTTAAATGAATCTTAGTACCTCGATGGATTAGTCTTCGATTTCCGGCCTTCAGGATTCCCAAGTTCAGAAAAATAAAAAAGGATTTGACTATGTTGATGCGTGAGAGAGTATAAAACATTAAATATGTATAATGTGCACCATAGTCTTTATCGAATAAATTAAATTAGTAATTAATTATATATTTAAATAATTATATGATAATGAAATTAAATTAAGTAAGGCAATAAATGAATAAGTAAATTTAAATAAATTTAGATAAGTAAATAAAAATTAAATAATTAAATCACAAAGTATGATAATAAAATAAGTAAGTCGTTGTGAGTCATGAATATGATGAATAAAATAAATAAAAATATGGCCTTTTTAAGCCCTCTTTTTAACAAAAAAAAAAAAAAAACTTCAATCTAAGATGCAAAACCGTGGCATTTGGGCTGGAGCGTGAAGTCTAATTTGATCCGAAAAAGACTTAAAAACAAATGAATATATATAAGGTTGAGGGAAAAAATACTAATTAATCGTGAAAATATATATTATTTAAATTTAAATAATTTAAATAAAAATAATTGATATTTGGGAAATTAAATAAAATGATTAAATAATTTAAACTAAACAATAAAATAAATAATTAAGTCATTAGCCTAATGAACTACCAAATTCTCTTAGCACAATTATAACATGTGTTCATCCTCCAAAGACTTAAACAAACAAAAAAAAAAAAAAAATCAATAATGTCCGGTTGAGTGTCCCGGTCTCGACATTGCAGCAGATAGTTAGTGTTGTCTGCAAGGTCCTCCCAACTGAGGCGTGCACCATTTTGTAGGCTCAACTCGACGGGGCGATATACCACCACTCTTGACTAGCAGGATAGCTAGCAGCAGTGACAAGGGGATGGTAACCGGTCACCGTAGGATCACTCACCATCTTATTATTCAAATTATTAGTATTTTATTTTCGTAGTTATAGGATTTTGCTGGATACATTTTTATTGTTCATTAGTTATTTTTATTTTATTTTTATTTAAAAAATTAAGTCTTTACTTATTTAAAATTTTGATATATTAATTTTTTATTTATTAAATTAACTTAATATTATATTATAAGCTAAGGTCTCGAGTTCGAGTCTTGTTGATGGAAAAAAAACATGGTTGGGAGGGGAAACCCTACTAAAGATGGCCAGCTAGGTTCCCTTGCAGAGATTAGTCATCGGAAAAGCCAGTGGATACTTCACACCTATGTCATGATAACAAAAAAATAACAAATTAGTTAGCGACAAATTTAACCGTTTAGAATCCAATCACACATTTACGGACATTTAAAGATATCGATGGAAGTGGCTATCAGGAAAATATGCCAAGACTATCGACGATTTTTTCCATCAGTAAATGTCTACATCACCGACAGATTATGGATGGGTTGTCTGTCTGTAATTACTAACGAAAGCAAAAATTCTATTTGTAACCATTATCGACAAGCTAATTATGACGATTGTAGGCCATCGGTAAATATAGTGTAACGACAATTTTTTCATGTTAATGATGGCATTGGTAATTAGAAAATTTCTTGTAGAGTGCTAGTAGCACTACCATCACCACCACCTCATCGCTGTTGCCATAGCACTATCGTTGTCGTTGCCTCCTCCACTTCCATCACCACCACTATTGTCATTGTTGCCACCACCATCACTGTCAATTCTTAGAACGTGAATTTAGAATTATAATTTTAATCTCTAATTATTTTCATAATAGAAATATATAGTTATGATCCTAAACCAAAGATTCCAATTATCATATTGTGAATTGGAATTTAAATTATGAAATACCCTATTCCATATGCTAAACAGATCGATTTTAAGTGTAATTGAATAGTAAAGTCTTACATAATATTATTGTATTTTTTAATTTAATTGTGATACCAATTTTTTTTACTCTATCAATAAATCATGCATTGCCATGTTATTAAAAATATTTGACTTGTAGTCAAGTCAAATATTTTTAATAAAAAGCCGAGAAGCCCAGGTGACTTTCGTCCAATATCTCTTTATAATGTAATTTTTAAAGTCATAACAAAAACCATTGCAAATAGATTAAAGCTAATTCTGCCAGATCTAGTGGGGCCATTATCAAAGTGCGTTTGTTCTATGTTGTCTTATAACTGTTAATGTTCTTATTGCTTTTGAGTCCTTTCATAAATGAGACATAAAAACAAGGGGAAGGTATTGTAGGGCTAAAATTGGATATGTCTAAGGCTTACGATAGAATAGAATGAAATTTCTTAAGGGGTGTCCTTAGTTCTATGGGTTTTCCGGGCAAGTGGATTAATCTAATAATGAAGTGTGACTCTTCGGTATCCTTTTCTGTTATCCTTAATGGTGTGTCTTTACCCTACTTTTTCCCTGAAAGGGGTCTTAGACAGGGTGACCCTTTGTCCCCCTATCTTTTTATTTTATGTGCAGAGGTATTTTCAGGACTGCTCCTTAAAAGCCAAGAAAGGAAAGCTATTCATGGCATCAAAGTTGCTAGGTCAGCCCCAGAAATATCTCACTTATTTTTTGCTGATGATAGTTTGGTTTTTTTCAAGGCCACACAAGAGAAGGCTTCTAAAATGATGAGAATCCTAGATCTTTATCAACCAGCCTCTGGACAACGCATAAACCTAGACAAATCAGAGTGTTCTTTTAGCCGAAATGTCCTAGAAGAGAGAAAAAATCAGATCCAAGATTGGATGAATATTAAGGCAGTTGAAGGACACTCTAAATAACTTGGTGTTCCTACTTTTGTGGGTAGGTCAAAAAAGCAGGTTTTCAATTTCGTCCAAGATAGAGTGTGGAAGAAACTCAAAGGGTGGAAGGAAAAATTCTTAACAGCGGCTGGAAGAGAGATTCTTATTAAAGCAGTGGCACAATCTATCCCCACCTATATTATGGGTTGCTTCATGCTTCCAATTAGTTTGTGTGATCACTTGGAAAGCATCATCAGCAAGTTTTGGTGGGGGAGTAAGCAAAAGGAGAGGAAAATTTACTCGGTTAGTTGGAATAAGCTTTGCTTAAAAAAATTTAAAGGTGGAATGGACTTTAGGAGCTTTCGATCTTTCAATGAGGCTCTGTTAGCTAAGCAAAGTTGGAGATTGTTATCTTTCCTGGATTCTCTCCTATCTCAATGTCTAAAGGCTAAATATTTCCCTAACTCGGACATTCTGCATGCCTCAGAAGGCTACTGCCCGAGCTACACATGGAGGAGCATATGTTATGCTAAATGGGTTATTCAAAAAAGGGGTTACCGGAGAATTGGAAATGGCTCTAATGTCAATATGTGGGAGGACAACTGGCTCCCGTTTCAGGCTGGATTTAGAGCATGTAACCCTAGACCTGTGAGCTATGTTTTTTCACAGGTTAATAATCTGACTAACTCTAATTCTCAATCATTGAATTCAGGGTTGATAAATTCACTATTTTTGCCCTTTGAAGCTGCTCAAATTGTTCAAAACCCCCTACCAGTTAGTTCTAGAGAGGATAAATTTATATGGGGGGCAAATAAAGAAGGGAATATACTGTTAAATCAGGGTATCATGCAATCAAATATTGGAACTCTCAACAAAATCCAAATCCATCTACATCCACTGGTTATCAGCAAACAGAGTTATGGAAGAAGTTATGGAAGTTGAAAGTGTTACCTAAGCAAGCCCACTTGATATGGCGTATCATGAAGAAAGCAGTTCCAGTTCGTGTTGATTGCCCTATTATTTTCCCTAGATGCCAGAGAGCGGTAGAAACCCTTGACCACGTATTCCGTGATTGTCGATGGGCGGTTCAAATTTGGCTCTTAACTCCACTTGGCCTCCGATTTGAGAATACATGTGATATATCCTTTGTTGCATGACTGGAATCATTCATTTCCCAAGCACCGATTGAAGCGGTGGAGCTCTGTGCCTCAATTCTGTCAGGGATTTGGTGGGCTCGAAACAAGAAATGTTTTGATGACATTCCCGGTCCAGGTCACGGTGGAGAAAGCTTGTACTTTGCTCTTTGAGTACCAGAAAGGAAGCATGGAAGCCCAAATTCAAAGAGTTACTTCTCAACCTCCTCGACAAGGATCGTGGAAAGCTCTTCCCTCGAACTGCTACAAGTTGAACACTGACGCGACCATAAACGAAGAAGGAGAGTGCGAGATTGGCGCCGTCATTAGGGATTGGGATGGAAACACGATGGTCGTTGCATCTTGGAGGCTGAGATGTATGGAAGACCCGACTAACACAGAGGCAATTGGCGTAAAGTTAGGGTTGATAAATTCACTATTTTTGCCCTTTGAAGCTGCTCAAATTTTTCAAAACCCCCTACCAGATAGTTCTAGAGAGGATAAATTTATATGGGGGGCAAATAAAGAAGGGAATATACTGTTAAATCAGGGTATCATGCAATCAAATATTGGAACTCTCAACAAAATCCAAATCCATCTACATCCACTGGTTATCAGCAAACAGAGTTATGGAAGAAGTTATGGAAGTTGAAAGTGTTACCTAAGCAAGCCCACTTGATATGGCGTATCATGAAGAAAGCAGTTCCAGTTCGTGTTGATTGCCCTATTATTTGCCCTAGATGCCAGAGAGCGGTAGAAACCCTTGACCACGTATTCCGTGATTGTCGATGGGCGGTTCAAATTTGGCTCTTAACTCCACTTGGCCTCCGATTTGAGAATACATGTGATATATCCTTTGTTGCATGGCTGGAATCATTCATTTCCCAAGCACCGATTGAAGCGGTGGAGCTCTGTGCCTCAATTCTGTCACGGATTTGGTGGGCTCGAAACAAGAAATGTTTTGATGACATTCCCGGTCCTAGTCACGGTGGAGAAAGCTTGTACTCTGCTCTTTGAGTACCAGAAAGGAAGCATGGAAGCCCAAATTCAAAGAGTTACTTCTCAACCTCCTCGACAAGGATCGTGGAAAGCTCTTCCCTCGAACTGCTACAAGTTGAACACTGACGCGACCATAAACGAAGAAAGAGAGTGCGGGATTGGCGCCGTCATTAGGGATTGGGATGGAAACACGATGGTCGTTGCATCTTGGAGGCTGAGATGTATGGAAGACCCAACTAACACAGAGGCAATAGGCGTAAAGTTAGGGATGAAGTTTGCCCTTGATCTTCTTTTCCTGAACCTAATTGTGGAGTCTGATGCACTGAATATGGATTTGGATCTTCAGCGAAAACATTGGGCCTTATCCTATGTGGGCTCAATTATTCAAGATTGTAATGTACTGGAAGCTCAATTTATGGATATATCCTTATCTCATTTTCTTAAGAGTGGAAATGAAGTGGCCCATAAATTAGCCAAATTTGCTTTAATAAATCCATATCAGATATGGATAGGGGAAGATCCTCCCTTTGTAATTGATTGTATAATTTCGGACTTAAGTCCTTTTGTTGAATGAAGTATTTTTTCCAGTAAAAAAAAATTGACTTGTAGGATAACACTTTGAAAGTGATATATGTGATGATATATGATTAGTTGATATTATAAAAAAATTACATTGACTTAAAAATTTAGAGTAAAGGCTAATTTTAATACCTGAAAAAACATGTGACCTTATTTGGTTAAAGAAAAACTAACCAAATAGTCCCTCAAAATTACAACCTTGGAATATGGTGGTCCTTCTATCAAAGGTCTATTTAATTTAATGGTTATGCGTATGTAACAAGTTAATAGTTTGAGATTGCACTACACATTTTCCACCATGGAATGACTCAATTTAGTCCCTAAAAAATATATCATTTCCCAATTGAGTTCATGGTTTCATTAATCACTAGAAGACTTCCTCCTTGCATACACTAAAGGTAGCAAAGTCACAATAAACCAAAAACTAGTTAATTTTTCAGTAGAGTTATAACAAACAGAAGTTCAATTCAACATATTACTAACGAATTTTCTAATTTAGGGACCTCATTAAAAATATTATATAAGTCCAGGGACCTAATTAGAATTTTTTTTAGTTTAAAGATGCAATTGAAAACTTTAGTAAAGTCTAGGGACTCAATTACTATTTATTTAGTATAGGGTTCTATTTGAAAATTTCAAAATAATTCAGGGACCAACTTAATAGTTAAACCTTTTGAATACCACAATTACTATTTTTCTCCTCTTGTGTAGCAGTGTCTTCAATTTTGTTTTGGTTAGGGAAAATATGCTTTAAGTTTGGGCATGTATGGAGGAGACCTTTAGATTCTGTAGTAAGGAGAGTGGACCAAGTGGAGGGCAATTCAATAGCTAGATGCAGAAGTATGCCAAGAAAAACTATAGGAGAAACTATTAAGAAAGATTTGGAGGTCAATGATTTAACTATTAATATGATTCATGATAGAACATTATGGCGCCGTATGATCCATGTAGCCGACCCCACCTAGTGGGATAAGGCTTGGTTGTTGTTGTTGTTGTAGGGAAAATATGCTTTAAGGTTTTCAATGCTAGCTTCTTTAATTTTCTCACACACGCAATGTTTATAGGTCTCCCATTTCTAAATTTGTTTCGTTTGATTAGGGTTGTGGTTAATTGGGGAATTTGGGATTAAGGTCCAAAGAATTTTGGGTGGGAGGGAATATGGGGGTGGTCTTCAGTGAGATGAACACACCATTATCTACAATTAGTTTCTCCCCTTTCACCAAAAATGAATTGTTTTGCTCATTCGGACTCTCTCTAACATATGTTGGTCAGCTAAGTGCCATATCCGTGGGTCAACGTGTCACATAGATATAACTGTTAAGTCAAACAGACCTTAGATGACAGAAAAAATAACATATCCTACATCTGGAATTTTAAGAGATTATTTGATTTATTTATTTTTATGAACCAAACTGGGTTGGTAATTTTTTCGGGGAACAAAATGAGTGATTATCCTAAGAACACTAGTTAAAAGAATCAAGAATAGCAAGATTTTATTAGGAAGTAGTATATTTATTATCTCAAAAGTTGTAAATTTAGTTTTTTCGTAAACTCTTGCTTTTTTTTTGGGTTCAACCCTTGTTCTAAAATCAAACTCATTTTTTATTTTTCTCCATACTATCTTTCACTTTCTCTTATTTTGTGATACAATTTCTTAATTGTGAATTTTTCAAAATGGTGTGCGGTATACATAAATCTTTTTTTTATGCAAAGTGATCCTATGTCACCATAATTTATTGAAGAAAATAATAAAAACAAAAGAAAATAAAAGCATGGGGGACATAAACCAAAATCCATTCAAAATAAATCATTTAAAACCTAATATTATGTTTTCTATTCTTCCTCAGGTTATATTTTTGAGATTTAGACAAAATCACCGTGAATTTTTATTATACATTGTTTGAAATAAAATTTATTTTTATTTTCTTGTAAATAATAAAAACAAACTTTATAGACTAATTAAAAGATGTTAAAGTTTGTGATGATAATTTACAAATGGATCAACATTCAAGGGATGCATACTCCTTTCTTTTTAATATAGAATATGATATGAATTTAATTGAGATGTACTGCCAATTTTAAAAAAAAAATTTATACTGTTGTTCAATCAGAAATTGGTACCTCATGATCGCCTAGTTTGGAAGGCCAAAGAAGATGGTTCGTACTAAGTGAAGTCAGCATATAATCTAGCTATTTCATCCATGGTGGACTGCTCTCGTTTGAAGATGTTGGGTGATTGATCTCTCTTGTGGAAGTTGAAGATTCCTCCAAAGAGTAAAAATCTTTTTGTGGAGAGCTTGTCGTGATTGTCTTCCATCAAGAGTTCAGTTGCAAAGGAAAGGTATTTCTTGCCCAGTTACTTGTGCTTTTTGTGATAAGGATTTTGAGAACTTATGGCATTTACTAATTACTTGTCCCATTAGCCAATCTTGTTGGTCCCAACAACATTTGTGGAGTTCTCTAGCGCCCCTTAGCTTAACTGCAGATTCCTTTCCAGACTTTCTATTCAAAGCTCTAAGATAGCGTTTGGTATCTGGAATATTTTATTCCTAGGCAAACTACATTCCTGAGAATGTGATTCCTGGGAATAAAGTTTTCCCACCTTCGGGAATAGAGTTTTCTCAAGTTTATAATTATCATTCACTAATTTTATTCCCGGGAATCTTTTATACCTGGAAATAAATTTTTAAAACTTGTAACAAACATGGAAAAACTTTATTCCCATGCCAACATTTCCGGAAATACTTTTTTAAAATTTTTACCAAACGCTACCTAAGGTCTTTGGATTGTGATAAGAGGGAGTGCCTTACTTAAAAATTAGTGTCATTACTATTACTGATCAATAAAAAAATATCTAAAAAAAGGGGGAGAGGAACTTTCATTTTATGGTAAAAAATTCATTTATACCAATTATGCCATGACTATGTGGAGTTTGTGGAATGCTAGAAATGATAAATATTGGAATAATAAGGATTCTGCCGCTGCTTCCATAATATATCGTGCAAACTCTTTTCTTCATGATTGGAAGATAACTCATGCTCCTAGAAGCCCAGTTAATGCCCAGGTTCAAAGTGCGAATGTTACTAATTGGTCCACTCCCCACTTGGGCACTTTCAAATGTAATGTGGATGCTTGCTTTAATACATCTTCTGATAAAACCACTTTTGGGATGTGTATTAGAAATGATAAAGGTGAGTTTGTTATTGCAAAATCTGATTGTGTTCCCTTTTGTCTACCTGTTTGGGAGGGAGAAGTGATGAGTCTGTTTAAAGCTATCCAATGGGTTCAGGGTTTGAAACTTGACTCCCAAGTTGTTTTTGAACTTGATTGCCATGTGGTGGTTAATAGAGTCAAATCCAAGGTTGAAGACACCTCGGAGTTCGGGTTTATTATTAAGGCATGCCAAGAGGTTCTTATGAATTTTCTAAACTTCGGTGTAAGTTTTGTTAAGAGGCAAGCGAATGACATAATTCATAGCTTAGCAAATACGACGTCTTCTTTAGCTAACCACCAAGTGTTTTATCATATTCCGCCATGTATTACTTATTTGTTTATTAATGAAATGAAATAAGTTTCTTGCTTAAAAAAAAATTAGTAGAGATGTCATTGATTTGGTTCACTTTGATTTAGTTAATGTTGAACCAAAGCCATGCGTTTGTCAATGACAAAGGCTGATCAGTGGACCAACTAGCACTATTAGTGATTAATTCTGTTTTTATTTATGTGAGACAATCTGTTGCCAAATTTTTAAATGATAACTCTTTTCGGCAAATATATCTTATAAGTTACCTTATAACTGACAAGCTAATTTTTAACCGATAGTTTATAGCTGATAGTTGATAGTTAAAAAGTTAGCTAATTGAATTTGAAAAGTTTGATAAAATTAACAGTTGAACTAGCTTATAAATATAAAATGATATTAAATGACATTTATGATAGACATGATAAAGTGAGAATTTCATTAAATGAATGGAGATAATGAAAGAAAAACCAATAAGCTATAAGCTATAAGTTATAAGTCATAAGTTAAATAAAATACATTGCGAAGAAAATTTATAAACTGATGAGATAAGATTGATTACCAAACATTTCTATTTTAGTTAAACAAGCTTGTAAGCTAGTAAAAAAAAGTGCTATACATAGAATATTGTAATACATTTCATTTTCGTCTATCATATTAAAGTGCTGTTACCGTTTGATTTAAGGAAATTATATCAATTACAAGGGGCTTTGTACGGAACTAATCACAAGGAAGCAAAGTGAGGAAGTGAAATGTATTACTGAAGGAACTTAAATTATATCAGTCACAAAAACTAAGTAGCAATAAGGTTGTCCCTCTAGACTCAATTATAAGTGTAACACCCCGATTTTCATCGTTTTCATATATCTGTTAATATATTTAAATATGGATATTTTTATCCGAAATCTAGAAAATGATTTTGTCTAAAACAAAATAATTTTTGAACTCTATCAGGTAGAATAAGGTTCTAGTTAAGTTTTGGGTTTAAAACTCAGACGAAACCCGGTCTGCGTTCTCACTGTCAGTAATAATTTATTGATCAAAAAACATAATTTTAACTCGTGAATGAAAAATCAATGATTCTTACCCTTGTCTTAAGTGATAGGAGTAATTTCGAAATTTTCACTCAAAAATAAAATATTATATTTTATTTGGGCGAAATGTTTAATAAGGACGCGCGGAAAAACCCTGAGTCGGGTAAACGTCAGAACAAGATGTGGTGCAGAGATAATGTGGAGCAGTGATATAAAAATGATTGATGTGAAGATTTGTCACATCATAACTTTGAACTCATGATTACACTTTAATATATATTATTACATTACCTAAAACCTATTAATCTAATCCTAATGATCCAAACACATCCTAAAAACAAAAATATCTCCTCCTATTTACACCCCCCAACCCAATTTTCTCACACACTCACATTTTCATTCTCATCTTACCAAACTTATAGGAGCTAAGCTTTGTGCTTGTAGAAGATGATCATCAACCTTCATCATCTTCTTCCTCAATCTTCCACTAGAGGTAAGGTCCTTTGTTCTTGATCATTGTTTTCCCATTGATGTTCATCTTCTCCTTTCCATGTTCATATTTATTTTAAAACCCATTTCTTTGCTTCCATGAAAATGAACCATAAAACCCTTGTATGGTCAAAGTTTATGAAATTAATTCATTCCATCATCTTCATGAGACCTAGTTAGTTGTGTTGTAATTGTTGTTAAAAGAAAAATGGAACCCAAACCCTATACCCTTTGATGGTCGAAACTGTGTAGGGAAGAGGGTTTGATGTTTTTCTTTCATTTTTGAATTCTAACACTTGATTTAAGCTCTCTAGGACCTATGTGATCAAACTCTAAGAGCTTAGGTTCAACAAAATTTCCTAGCCTATTTTTCCTTGTAATGACCGAAATCTATCTTAGGAGGATTAATAGGATTTCTTCAAAATTTAATTTGTACTATATTGATTTGTGAAGGAATCACTGAGTAGCTTGTTACTTGAGACTGTGTGGAGGAAACTGAAGCTCGCTCGATTTCTTTGAAGACAAGAAACTCAACTTACAGAGGTAAAGGTATATGCCTGAGGAGTTCCTAGTAATCATATACTTGGTATATGAATTGGTTGTGATGATTGAAAATACTTTGGATTAATATTGATTGACTGTGGTATATATATATATATATATATATATATATATATATATATATATATATATATATATATATATTATATGTTGTTGAGTTATTTAGACTATATATATATGATGAATATATTTTTTGTGTTATTGTTTGACTGAGACTGGTGGAAGCATGACTTATGAATGGAAAACTATTTTATCAAAAGTATATGAAAACATAAATGTTGAAAAATGATTTTTTGTTTTCTTCGGAAATTGAAAAGAGATGAAATGAAAGGAAACTAGATTGTCGTGCGGAGATTCGGTCAAGATTCAGAATTCCGAGAAGCCGGACTAGTATTCATACTGAGAAGAACCTAGGTTTACGAGATGTCGGACTAGTGTTCGATTTGAGGAAAAAGACTTTGAAATCTTTAATGATGTTTTAAAAAAAATTCCAAATTGATATAAAAGACTAATTAATATCGGAAAAGAGGTTTTGGCAGACGTGCCGTTGTGAATCGAGCTACAGTTTCATATTGGGTGAATTGACAAATTTGATAGTTACGGACCAAAGGCAAATTCTCGGGTCTTTAGGTCTTTAGGGGCATTCGGGACTCAAACTCTAGGAAACGCTCGGGGCTTTGGTACCCCTTATCGTGGAACTTGGTTACCCTGTACGAATGTACTCAATAGGGAACTATCCAAATATTATATAGGAGAGATACGATACCCTAGAACAATTGGGGAAATGACCCATTCGAGAGGCCACCCAACGTGAAACAATTGTGTTATAGGCATATCGTGACCTATCATGCTCGAAGAAGGGAAGTTAGGATCTCCAGAGATTGAAAACTTTAGAAAGTGGATATTGAAGTGTAAAGACATAACTTATGAAATATCTTTGATTTGAAATCCTTTTGAGATAATTATAACTGTTACTCTATGCATTGTTATTATTATATTGTTGATGTTGTTGTGATTTAAAGTATATGATTACTATATTTCTAAACTCATATATTGGTAACTCACCTTTGTATTATTTCTTGCTCTGGTCCTCTGTTGTGGTATTTTATTACATATATAGATGGACCCCCTTCACAACATTATTCGGGCTTTCTAGCCCACACCTTTGATTTCAGAGATGAAGCTGGCGCTTGGGTGATCCACCCCGGGGCACGAAGCTCAACTTATACGGGGCCACTATTATCTACGAAGGGAGCAGAGGCAGGAATCACTTCATGCACTCAGAGTGTGAAGACTGTTGAGGTACCACTACCACCTATCTGGCAGTTCCTGAGACATCTAGTCGAGATAGGGAATACATATCACCAGCCACCACCATTGCAGGTCATTCCTGGAGGAGCACCCGCATCACCACCACCTACTCCTATAGTCATATATGGAGGAGAGGAGGATGATGGGGACATTATGGTTGCTGAGGAGCTCATGGAGGCTGATCCCATAGAGGAGGAGCCCATAGTGGAGGATCCGACTGAGCCTGAGGGAGAGGTGCCGGAGTATCATCCGCTGGATGAGGGGATGTATCCAGTAGTGGATGAGGCTGTAGGTGTAGTGTCTCCTGACCTATCGGATCCTGGGGATGACCACGGAGGTCTCCCTAATGGACACTTTTAGATTGACTAGCTTAGGATGATGATAGTTCTTTTTGGGTAGTGTTAACTTCACATGGTCTGTATATTCGGCTGATGAGAGCCAAGTTTTTTCAAGTTTCTAAGTCTTGAACTTTGAAAAGTCAAAATAAATTCTAGAAAAATCTCATGATGATGAAACCACTTTCTATATTCTTGATATCATTCATATTATCTAAATCCAGGAGCATGATGTAATCAAAAATTTCTTTCCTAAAAACCTAGCCTTGGCCGAATCTATTAGAATAGGTTTGGTAGAGTTTTGTTCATGTGTTGTCATGTATGATCATGTATTCCATATAACATGTATGTCTACACACTCTAATCCATGATTAGTTTATTAAAATGAAAATCTTTATTCAAAAATCTCTATGTTGGCCGAACCCTAAATGGGTGAGATTTGATGAGTTTTTGATCAAAGTTTTCATTAATGATCTTGGTAATCAAGCTATTAGTATGTATGCTTAATAAATCCAAGTTAGTTTATTAAACTAAAAACCCTAACCCTATGAACATGTTGAGGCTGAATCTTTGTATATAAGAGTTAGGAAGTTTTGAGTTTCAACTTTTGTTGTTTAGTCATTAATCCATAACTTAATCATGATTAGGAATTTTAGTCACCCAAAACCCTAGAAGCCGTGACCTTGTAGTAGTATTCGGGATGTTTTTAGTTCTTTATTTGTTTTATTGTTGATTTGGTTGAAGGTGGTTGTGTTAACTCGTGGTGGGATAATGAGGATCGTCGCGTATGTGTTTCCGGTGATAACTCAGGTGGGAGAAAGAACCATTCCATCGTCGGAACCGATAAGTAGTATATAATTTATAATAATGGTGTAGGGCGACCTAAACCCTACTAGTGGTTGAGTAATCGACAATACCAAAATCGTATTGGAAACTTTTCTGTAAAACCAATGACGATTTGGGAATTGTAGGTTTATCGCCTTAGGTTAATTATTCATATTTGAGGGTGTTTGAATAATTATGATAGTGAGGATGTTTGCTGTCTATCACGGCCGTGATGGTTGACATGGCCAGGCCGTGATAGGTTCTGTGTTGTAGGATTCTTGTCTTTGTTGTCTGTCACGGCCGTGATGGCTATCACGGCCAGGACGTGACAGAGTCTGACTTTGTTAATTATTTGGTTGTGATAAATTGCCTTATATGATATTGAGATGTTGGAATATTCTGTTGATTAATGTGTTATGCATGATCTGCCTGGGTTTAATGCTATGATTAGACGATTTTAAGGAAGGATATATATATATATATATATATATATATATATATATATATATATATATTGCTTGGAGGTATTTTGTTTGGGTGAGAGTTTTGAATATGAATTAGAAGTGCCTCGCTATTATTTTATAGAAGTGACGTGATATAGAATGTAAGTGGAGGTTATGAGGAAAAGCTTGAGGTACTAGGGTGTTATTGATACAAGTCACACTAGTGCAATAAGTGCTTTTTACGTCAGTTAAAATTGATTTTATACGTCAGAATAT
This sequence comes from Sophora flavescens, assembly GCA_030762895.1. NCBI lineage: Eukaryota > Viridiplantae > Streptophyta > Magnoliopsida > Fabales > Fabaceae > Sophora > Sophora flavescens. Next base: position 123,193,783 of record CM061063.1, on the reverse strand, counting down.
TGTCTGACGTAAATACAATTGACGTTAATAGTTAATATTTTAACGTCAGTTGTTTAAACAACTGACGTTAAATATAAAACTATTAACATCAGTTCTTTAACACAACTGACGTTAATATTGTTCAAACTAACGTCAGTTGTGTTAAAGAACTGACGTTAAAGGTTTTATTTTTAACGTCAGTTTCCTAATACAACTGACGTTAATAGTATACTGTATATTTTATAAAATACTATTAACGTCAGTTTTTTGATACAACTGACATTAATAGATTTTTTTTTTAAATTCAGTTTTAAAATATCACTCCCTTAAGCTCTCCCTGCATTCAGTAAATATCCAGTAACACAGAATATCACACACATTACAGAATTGCAAACACTACCCTTAAATTTCAATATTAACAATAAGAAAAGAAATATACAAAGGAACAATGGGGGGACTTAAAACCAAAACCCATGAATAGGAAAAACATAACTATATATCTACAAGTATATATATATATATATATATATATATATATATATATATATATATATATATATATAAATTTTAGTCTCTAATGTCTAAAAATAAAACTACCGCCTTACCAACAAAATAGAGGGTTGTAACATTATAAACTTACATTAAAAAGAAGGACTAAAGATAGTATATAACATGTAAACTTACACTAGAATCAGGCATAAGCGCGATCGGGTCCCGCGTAGGCCCCACAGTGTCCTTTCATGCATGTGGGCTATCCGACTGATCCATATGTATGCCTGTTCAGAAACAATATATATTTATTAACATAAGTTATAACTCAAAATAAATACAGAAGTATAAATAAAAATAAATGTATACTAAATTTAAACAACCTATATCAATATCCCTTCGTGATGATCATCACGAGTGGCATGTACATCGTCCACCTGTGTCTCCTCGATTATAGTAGGCATGTTTGTTGAAAAAGAAGGAGTCTCAGGAATATCAAGATTTGAATCTTGATTTTCATCACTACCATTATACATGCTTTTTCCTTGGAGAACCACGTACAACCTTTTGTTAGAAGGATCAGTGATGTAGAACATTTGTTTTGCTTGGGAAGCCATTATGAAAGGCTCATTTATATGACCTAACTTGTTGAGGTCTACCAATGTGAACCCCAATTCGTCGGTTTGTACACCACCGTTACTATCAACCCACTTACATTTAAAAACCGGCACCATAAGCTTAGTGTAATTGAGCACCCAAATATCTTCAATATATCCAAAGTAAGGTCTCGGTGCTTTAAGGGGTTTTGTGTCCTTTGCACTAGAGAAGTGCATTGCTTCGGCCCCGATCATAACCCCACTATTTTGCATGGTACTCTTGTTATCTTGTTCCTTTGTATGAAAGGAAAAATTATTTATGTCGTATCCGCTCCAACACATATGACGTTGAAGCTAGGCCCACGTGCTAGCCATCTTACGTCATCAGAAGCAGTACTACCATCCTTCAGCATTTCTTCCTTGAACCATGGTAAGAAAGTCTTGTTATTCTTGTTCAACAACCACCTTTCGTGTAACACCCTAGTTTTCACACCTAGGATTAATTATTTTATTTGGATGTTTATGTTTATTATGTTATGTGGTTTAGTCTGAGTAGTTAAATTACTCTCTTCAAATTATTTTATTAGGTGCGTTAGCACTGACTTATTTCAGTGAATGCACGTTTAATAGACAATAATTTACGTTATTGTCACTATTATACCAGTACAGAAAAATATTTTAAATACTATGATTAAGAGAAAAGCATTTTCATATATTTATTCTATTTAATTTTAGAGTTAAAAATATTTTGGTTTGACCTTAATCGGAGATTAAATTTTTGACCGAGTATTTTCTTAGTTGATCAGTTCAACTATTAATCTTTACTCTAACTTGAATTTCGAAAACATATATTTATCAATCTTTATTTTTAGATTCTAAAAAGTAAAAACATGTTTATTTTAGGCCTAATATTTATCACTCATTTTGTACCTATCACTAAGTAACTGGTTTAAAAACTCACTTTCTCACTTTTCTCTCTCTCTTTCTCGACGCTTTCTCCCTCACTCTCTCTTTTCTTCTCTGCTTCTTCTTCTTTCTTTATTTCTTCTTTCTCTTTTCTTCTTCTTCCTTCCACCTCAACTTCATCTTCCTCCTTCCTCTCACCATAGCAGCGCCGCCTGGAAGCTAGCCGGAGCTGCGCGACCACCACCTCAGCACAGCCGCGCCTGCCGCCTCTGTCCGGCCGCGACCACGCCGTGCGACCCATGCGTCCGGTCCGCCGTCGCGCGATCTTCTCCACCGCGGTAAGCACCGCACGCCGCCGCCTCCATGGTGGTTTCTCACCTCTCTTTGTTAGTTTAAGTTCCTTCCTTCATCTCCTAGCCTTATCTTCAAGTTTTGAGTACATGGGTGTTACAGGAACACTGCCACCGCTGCTGGACGCCGTGCCGTCGCCGACCGCCGCCGCGAGGAGCACCACAGCACCACCTTCAAGTTATCTTCTTCCTTGGGTGAGTCAAAACCCTCTCTTGTGTCTCAGATTCAAAACCCCCAAATGGATTTTTGAAACCCTAACCCTAACCCTTTGATTTCAGATCTTAATCTTGAAATTTAAGGTTGTTTTATGAAATTGGGACTGTGAATTTGTGTTTCCCTAAACCAATTTCATTATTCTTTAATTAAAATGAGTTTTCCCTAAATTGTAATAAGGAGCCCTAAAACCCCAATTTGATATGATTTAAATTTGGGTATGTTTTTGTGAAATTAATCATGATTTAGTGCAATTAGGACTCTTAATGGATGATTTCCAAAGTTCTTTTTCATGATCTTTTAATCAAAACAAAGTTTCCTTAAAGGGTATTGGGAAGCGTGAGCTTCAAACATGATTTTCTTTGAAAATAACCTTGTTTGGTAATTAGATTAAGTGTTAGATAAAGTTAGAATGTGTGTTTGATCATGTGAAATTGATTTCTTGATTTCTGGTTGTTGCGCGTTGTTGGATTTACTCTCTGAGACGTTTGGACATGGCTATGCTTGCTTGATGGAGTAGATATGAGCTAACGTGAGCATTAGGACGAGGATCCTTTACTTGTCTTCAAAGGTAAGGGGGGCTTGCCTGATGGATTTTTCTCAATAACCATTTGCTTGTTGTGTAGTCTGTATAATTTATGTGGTTATGGTTATTTGGTTATGTGGTTTATGTTGTGTTGTTATATGAGTATCGGTGTTTGATCTGTTTTTAAATTATTTGATTATCTGTAGTTGAATATTATATTGCTATGATGTATGATCTGCCTGGTGATATATTTCTGATAACTGTGGTTAAATGTTGCTTGTGAGTGATGTTTGAGAAGCCTGACTGTGGTCAGTGCACAACCGATTAATCAGATAAAAGCTTTAATAAGCTGTGTAAATTATATTCCAGGTTTTATGGGAAACGTTGGAATGTAATAGTGGTGGAAAATATTATTTTGGAAAAATAAGGAGTTTTGATGAATATTATTATTTCTGATGATTTATTAGTGTAAAAGTAACTTGAGTCACAATGAGAGCGAAATTGTGAAAATGTTTCTGTACTGCTAATTTTTATGTAAGAAAGTTTGCAATATTATACAAAGTTATTTTATGAAATTAATTGTTGAAAAGAAGTTAATGATGATTTTAGGAAATTGTTTCCATGGAAAAAGCCAAGTTTTGGCTTAAGAAACTTTAAAAGTGATAATTGATGACTGATTTGGAAAAGTGTGATGACAGATTTGGAAAAACGTAGAAGGCAAGTATTTTGAAACGGCAGTTCATATTTTAAGGAAGTTAAAACCTCAAGTGACTCACCTTTGTGAAAACCAAGTTTTATTATTTAAGGATTTTATTAATGAATTTCCAGTTTTGGAAAAAGAATTTATGAAAGCAAAACTGATTTAGTGTTAAAATTGGTGTGGAACTTGGTAACCGAGACGTCGGGGTACTAAGGTTCTGTGTTGTGATGGACTCGGTCATTTGGACTTTGAGGGCCTATATTGTATACATGAGGTATACTGTGTTGAAACATTGAAGATGTTTTCTAGTAACACGAACCTAGAACTGGTGCACCGGTCGAGAGGTGTCGTGATTGAGCACTCGGACAGTAAGGTCCTGTGTTGTAATGAAAGTTTTAAAAGTGTTTTAAAACTATGTGAGTCGTAAGCCATTTTGAGCTTCGGCAAAGGAAGATTGAACACAAAGAAAAGAACAAAACAAAAGTGTTTTGCATGTATTTGGCAGACGTGCCTGCGGTTTGTGGTTTAATGCATTAATTATCAGCGGCGAAAGGTAATTCCGATGTGCATTTGTCTCATGTTCCTAGGGAGGACATGGAGACCCCATCTTACTTGCTAATAGGTAGGCCACTGATTGTGGACGTTAGCAATGTGTTTGGCCTTGTGTGTGCCTGGCTATGTATGCCTTTGAAGATGGGAAGAGGTTGCGCACCTGTTGGCAGTTGGCCAAGTTAGCCAGTGTGGCTATGGAGTCTGATCAACTCATATGATTTGGGATATCTCATGAGATTAGGACGAAAATTAGATGATGAATAGAAATGTCATGCATAATTTTATGGATGATGTTTGGGGTGTTAAACCCACTGATAAACTATTAGCTTATAAATGCTTGTGTGGTAAATGTATATGTGTTACGTGGTGTCGTGCATTTAGTTATTGTGTTAAAACCATATATTGGCGTCTCACCCTTACACACATTTCAGGATTCTTCTAGTTCGATATTGTACCCTGAGTACTTTAACACAGATGGTGCGGAGAAGTCTTTCTAAGTCACTCAGAGACTTAGATCTAGTTACTTGATGGAGTACTTGAGTGTGGAATGATCACGTGAGTTTTCTCAGGAATAACTTTTAGAACGACCAGCTTAGGGTTGAGATTTAGATTATTTTTGATAAGTATGGCTCAGAGAGCCTTTATTTTAAAATGGAATGTCTATGGCTCGGAGAGCATATCTTTTGAATGAAAATCTAAGCTATTTCTTTTGGTCTTGTAAAGCTTATGGCTATAACTATTATTTTTATGTATTGATGCCTGGTTGAATTTGGTGTAACTGGAATTATGGAGTGAAAATGTAAATATTTTAACAGGTGTTATTTTACCTGGGATGTCCGAATTACAGAGGAGTCTCTGTCGAAATTTTTGTAAAACTACTAGCTTGTATTTAAGTATATCCTTTAAATTAAATAGGCTTGCCAAGCTATGATAGTAAGTTTGTGTGTCGATCTAGGCTTAGGTGGGGAGATTGGACAAAAATTTTATACCCAATTTCGGACACTTACGTATTTATATACATTATTTTCCGAAAGCACCAGCAAATTATCATTTTTAATTTTATTTTTGCACGTGTTAGGTAGTAATACCCAAGGGGGGTGTTACAGAGTTGTATCAGAGCTGGTCGAGTCTTTCAGGATCTTTGGGGAATAGGTCTGTTAAGTTTTTGTTGTGTGATCTCTGGTTGGTTCTTGTTTGAATTGTTTCTTGTTGAAGCAATGTGTGTTGACGCACAAGTATATGTTTTGTTGATAGTTTTTCCAAGGGTTTTATGTCATGGGAGACCATAGATCTTGAATGTTACTTGGGTTCGGATATGACATTCGATTATCTTTGTGAATCATGTTAGACATTCGAAACAAGGTGTTTGTGTATAGGTTTTTCCGGGAGTGTTCCCTGGAAATATTCTAGGTTTATGGTTAGCAAAGGACATTGATTTTTGATTGATCTAGTTTCTGGATGCGGTCGGATCTATGTCCCTTTGTGTAGGATGTTGCCTACAAAGTTGAAACGAGTTCGACGACTCGATTCAACTGAAAGATTGTTGGTCTGAACCGTTTGTTAGACCGAGTGTTTTCCTTGTGAAGCACCAACGTTGTGTGGAGGCTCGTGTCACTGTCTAGATTTCTGACAGCTAGGTAAAAGGACGAATTATGAATAAGTATTCTCTAACTTGCGTAGTTGATTTGGTAAATTAATTGCGAGGAGTTGTCATCTACTCAAGGATCGACTTGAAGACGAGTTAGTACCAGATTGGAGTGATGACCTATCTAAGGTTTTGCATCGTCAACTCAGTTTATGAGGAAAGATCAACCTTTTGTATGTTGGATCGATTGATTAAGTTGTCCGGGATCGTACCCAAATTCAAGGTGGTCATACTAAGCTTGGCTAGAAAGACGTGTATGTTGGTTGGAACCAAGACGAATCGAGTGGATTTTCGATCTTGGGTGAGTGTCTTGTGATTAAGGAACTCTTCACTGTACCCTTTGATTCTCGTGTTTGTCAGTTGACATTTATTTCTCGAATCCTGTGATTGTATTAGATAATCACAACGGTGAAGTTGGTATGTGTCAGACATATTTTCTGATTCGAATTTGCAGTCTGTCAAGACTCATGAATTAGTTATGCTAATTCATAAATTTCCAGTTATTCATTTCTTTATTTGTGAGAAGTCGTACTCACACTTCCAAATGATCCTCAATGTATTAGACATTTGAGTGAATTGGTTTAAAGGAATCGATTGGTCTGGATACTTTCACATTTTGTTGAGAGAAGTGGTTATGACTATTTCTTGAGTTATAACACAAATAATTTCGTGATAGCAGAAGTTTCTTGGTGAAACTTAGTTTCGTCACTTCTATTTTTGATAGAGGTGAAAGTCATCATTTTGTAAATTCTTTGTATTAAGAATAAGAATTAATCCTCTTGGGATTAGACATTATTCACTTCTTGATTATTTGAATCCGTTGGAGGATTCTTATGGAAGAATGAACTTTATTAGATTCATGTTTGTAAATGTGTATTGATCATGCATTTTTACACCCACGAACCTGATGGAAGGATGTTTTTTTCCATACTGGATGTTCCTGTATCCTTCAGTTAATGAAATTCTTTACTATGCTTATGTGAAAGTGAAATCAAGAAAAATTTTCTTTTCTTGAGAAATTCTTTTATGATCACCAAGGTCATGTTTTATTGTGGTTCGAAAGTACTTGTAGTCATTGATCATCTTAGTTCTACGTATTTTCCAAATGTCGTCAATGTGTGATCCATCTCATCAGTCGTGAGTTGGATATCTCCACATCAAGATGTACAATTGAGACCTTCCTTGTTGAGATGTTGGCATTCCTTCAATCTTTGTTATGAGTTTTCTGAAGACCTGTATGAGTCTTGTTTGAATTCAAGTGATCGTTGATCGACTGGTGAAGTCTTAAACCCTTTTTGTAAGTCAAGATCCACAAGCAGTGTTACTGAACCGAATAATGTATCAGATGATTGTTCAGACTTCATGGTGTATCTTCAAGTGTTGTTTCAGATGAAAAACGGAAGATTATCAACGTGTGTCGGTTAATTTTACTTTAAGTGTGAAGGACTAAGTTGAGACTAAGTCCAACTGATCATCCTCAGTGGGATGGATAAGGAATGAGATGACCTATCTTTAACAGGTTAGTTGGGAGATAGTGTGGTACTTAATTTTTGTCATCTCTATGGTAGGACGAACCAGAGTTGATAGGAGTTTCGTTAGTGTATAGATGTGAATTGTATTATGAGAACCCTTAAGTCCAACCTCATAGAGTGAGATGATTACAATGGATCTTATCGTGATCAAGGTAGATATATCATTAAAGGAATTTAGAGTAGTGATCAATGTTTATGGTTAATGTTGACTTCGTGAGTCCGAGGATTAACGGAAAAATATATATGGTAGTTTTCCTTAAGCTGAACGGAAATAGTAAAGAGGAGTTCTTGAGTGAAACTAAGTTGTTAGAAAAGTTTAAGAATTATGATTTTGGATAATTCAAACTGAAGTGATTCCTTTTGGTTGTAGTTGCATGGAGGAATATAATTGTATTCTTTAAGATTGAAATGAATGACTATGATATAATTTGGAGTGGTCAAATATGTTTAAAGGAATTAAACTAAGACTAAAAGTTAGTGTTGAACTTGATGTTCCTTGTGAGGAGAAGGTGTTGAAGAAGTTTTGCTAGTAGACAAATTTTGAGTCAAGAAGTGATTAAATTTTGATTGTGTCTTTCGAGTGTGATAAGCTATGGCGAAATGTTTATAATCTTTGAGGTCTTATTCTGGTGAATATGTGGTTGACGATCCATAGTAGAAACTGGACATTTTAAATTCAAGATTGCCATTGGGGTGTGTCCACCTAGATTTCTTGGCTTTGTTTTGGTGCAACTCTTAGGGGTAATGGCCTTAGAGAAACTTTGTTTTATAATATCTTTTCTCGGCTGCAAATATATATATATATATATATATATATATATATATATATATATATATATATAAGGGCAGATATGATACAAGCACTTCCTTGCATAAGTGATAGAGCTATGTCTTCAGATGGATAAATTGTTAAGAGTTGTGTGTTTTCCTTGGACAAGAGGGTAGATGTGCATGGGAAATTTCTTAAACCAAGGATACTAACGGGGCTTGAGAACTAAATTGAAAATGAGAGGCAAATGAAGGATATGAAATCGAAGTAGGCAAAAGATCCGAGAGGAATTAAGAAGAGAACGGACTATGTTGGATGTGGTAAGATTCAATTTCAATAAGATTGAATTTCTTAGGTTCTTGGAGCAAAGTTTATCATGTGCAACTTAGGAATGTTATGACGTTTTGATTGGAGACTTGAAAAGTGTGAATTTGATATGACTAGAAGAGTAGACTAAGCTCAAATGGACTAAGACTATGATTGCATCTCTTGAGTAGAAGGTTAATTGATGTTATGGTAAAGTTAGTGTGGGTTTTGATGTTAGCTGTGAAAGTTAGATATTGGAGAAAGTTTTTCAAATGGATCTATATTGATAAGTGAAGAGATTAAGTGTTGAATTTATTCTTTAAAGTGTAATAGACTAAGGTGAAATATCGAAGGTAGTGGAAATAATGCGGTAGTGAAAAGTCTCGAGGATAAATATGATGGCATAAGAATCGATCTTGTTATAGAGTTATCGTTGAAAGGAATGAAGTGACGGGAAATACAAAGTAAGATTTTAGGGTCAAAGTGTGATTACAAAATCCTGTTTAGTTTTGAGCTACGAAATTTCGAGGACGAAATTTTTTGAAGAGAGGTAGTAATGTAACACCCTAGTTTTCACACCTAGGATTAATTATTTTATTTGGATGTTTATGTTTATTATGTTATGTGGTTTAGTCTGAGTAATTAAATTACTCTCTTCAAATTATTTTATTAGGTGCGTTAGCACTGACTTATTTCAGTGAATGCACGTTTAATAGACAATAATTTACGTTATTGTCACTATTATACCAGTACAGAAAAATATTTTAAATACTATGATTAAGAGAAAAGCATTTTCATATATTTATTCTATTTAATTTTAGAGTTAAAAATATTTTGGTTTGACCTTAATCGGAGATTAAATTTTTGATCGAGTATTTTCTTAGTTGATCAGTTCAACTATTAACCTTTACTCTAACTTGAATTTCGAAAACATATCTTTATCAATCTTTATTTTTAGATTCTAAAAAGTAAAAGCATGTTTATTTTAGGCCTAATATTTATCACTCATTTTGTACCTATCACTAAGTAACTGGTTTAAAAACTCACTTTCTCACTTTTCTCTCTCTCTTTCTCGACGCTTTCTCCCTCACTCTCTCTTTTCTTCTCTGCTTCTTCTTCTTTCTTTATTTCTTCTTTCTCTTTTCTTCTTCTTCCTTCCACCTCAACTTCATCTTCCTCTTTCCTCTCACCATAGCAGCGCCGCCTGGAAGCTAGCCGGAGCTGCGCGACCACCACCTCAGCATAGCCGCGCCTGCCGCCTCTGTCCGGCCGCGACCACGCCGCGCGACCCATGCGTCCGGTCCGCCGTCGCGCGATCTTCTCCACCGCGGTAAGCACCGCACGCCGCCGCCTCCATGGTGGTTTCTCACCTCTCTTTGTTAGTTTAAGTTCCTTCCTTCATCTCCTAGCCTTATCTTCAAGTTTTGAGTACATGGGTGTTACAGGAACACTGCCACCGCTGCTGGACGCCGTGCCGTCGCCGACCGCCGCCGCGAGGAGCACCACAGCACCACCTTCAAGTTATCTTCTTCCTTGGGTGAGTCAAAACCCTCTCTTGTGTCTCAGATTCAAAACCCCCAAATGGATTTTTGAAACCCTAACCCTAACCCTTTGATTTCAGATCTTAATCTTGAAATTTAAGGTTGTTTTATGAAATTGGGACTGTGAATTTGTGTTTCCCTAAACCAATTTCATTATTCTTTAATTAAAATGAGTTTTCCCTAAATTGTAATAAGGAGCCCTAAAACCCCAATTTGATATGATTTAAATTTGGGTATGTTTTTGTGAAATTAATCATGATTTAGTGCAATTAGGACTCTTAATGGATGATTTCCAAAGTTCTTTTTCATGATCTTTTAATCAAAACAAAGTTTCCTTAAAGGGTATTGGGAAGCGTGAGCTTCAAACATGATTTTCTTTGAAAATAACCTTGTTTGGTAATTAGATTAAGTGTTAGATAAAGTTAGAATGTGTGTTTGATCATGTGAAATTGATTTCTTGATTTCTGGTTGTTGCGCGTTGTTGGATTTACTCTCTGAGACGTTTGGACATGGCTATGCTTGCTTGATGGAGTAGATATGAGCTAACGTGAGCATTAGGACGAGGATCCTTTACTTGTCTTCAAAGGTAAGGGGGGCTTGCCTGATGGATTTTTCTCAATAACCATTTGCTTGTTGTGTAGTCTGTATAATTTATGTGGTTATGGTTATTTGGTTATGTGGTTTATGTTGTGTTGTTATCTGAGTATCGGTGTTTGATCTGTTTTTAAATTATTTGATTATCTGTAGTTGAATATTATATTGCTATGATGTATGATCTGCCTGGTGATATATTTCTGATAACTGTGGTTAAATGTTGTTTGTGAGTGATGTTTGAGAAGCCTGACTGTGGTCAGTGCACAACCGATTAATCAGATAAAAGCTTTAATAAGCTGTGTAAATTATATTCCAGGTTTTATGGGAAACGTTGGAATGTAATAGTGGTGGAAAATATTATTTTGGAAAAATAAGGAGTTTTGATGAATATTATTATTTCTGATGATTTATTAGTGTAAAAGTAACTTGAGTCACAATGAGAGCGAAATTGTGAAAATGTTTCTGTACTGCTAATTTTTATGTAAGAAAGTTTGCAATATTATACAAAGTTATTTTATGAAATTAATTGTTGAAAAGAAGTTAATGATGATTTTAGGAAATTGTTTCCGTGGAAAAAGCCAAGTTTTGGCTTAAGAAGCTTTAAAAGTGATAATTGATGACTGATTTGGAAAAGTGTGATGACAGATTTGGAAAAACGTAGAAGGCAAGTATTTTGAAACGGCAGTTCATATTTTAAGGAAGTTAAAACCTCAAGTGACTCACCTTTGTGAAAACCAAGTTTTATTATTTAAGGATTTTATTAATGAATTTCCAGTTTTGGAAAAAGAATTTATGAAAGCAAAACTGATTTAGTGTTAAAATTGGTGTGGAACTTGGTAACCGAGACGTCGGGGTACTAAGGTTCTGTGTTGTGATGGACTCGGTCATTTGGACTTTGAGGGCCTATATTGTATACATGAGGTATACTGTGTTGAAACATTGAAGATGTTTTCTAGTAACACGAACCTAGAACTGGTGCACCGGTCGAGAGGTGTCGTGATTGAGCACTCGGACAGTAAGGTCCTGTGTTGTAATGAAAGTTTTAAAAGTGTTTTAAAACTATGTGAGTCGTAAGCCATTTTGAGCTTCGGCAAAGGAAGATTGAACACAAAGAAAAGAACAAAACAAAAGTGTTTTGCATGTATTTGGCAGACGTGCCTGCGGTTTGTGGTTTAATGCATTAATTATCAGCGGCGAAAGGTAATTCCGATGTGCATTTGTCTCATGTTCCTAGGGAGGACATGGAGACCCCATCTTACTTGCTAATAGGTAGGCCACTGATTGTGGACGTTAGCAATGTGTTTGGCCTTGTGTGTGCCTGGCTATGTATGCCTTTGAAGATGGGAAGAGGTTGCGCACCTGTTGGCAGTTGGCCAAGTTAGCCAGTGTGGCTATGGAGTCTGATCAAGTCATATGATGTTGGGATATCTCATGAGATTAGGACGAAAATTAGATGATGAATAGAAGTGTCATGCATAATTTTATGGATGATGTTTGGGGTGTTAAACCCACTGATAAACTATTAGCTTATAAATGCTTGTGTGGTAAATGTATATGTGTTACGTGGTGTCGTGCATTTAGTTATTGTGTTAAAATCATATATTGGCGTCTCACCCTTACACACATTTCAGGATTCTTCTAGTTCGATATTGTACCCTGAGTACTTTAACACAGATGGTGCGGAGAAGTCTTTCTAAGTCACTCAGAGACTTAGATCTAGTTACTTGATGGAGTACTTGAGTGTGGAATGATCACGTGAGTTTTCTCAGGAATAACTTTTAGAACGACCAGCTTAGGGTTGAGATTTAGATTATTTTTGATAAGTATGGCTCAGAGAGCCTTTATTTTAAAATGGAATGTCTATGGCTCGGAGAGCATATCTTTTGAATGAAAATCTAAGCTATTTCTTTTGGTCTTGTAAAGCTTATGGCTATAACTATTATTTTTATGTATTGATGCCTGGTTGAATTTGGTGTAACTGGAATTCTGGAGTGAAAATGTAAATATTTTAACAGGTGTTATTTTACCTGGGATGTCCGAATTACAAAGGAGACTCTGTCGAAATTTTTGTAAAACTACTAGCTTGTATTTAAGTATAACCTTTAAATTAAATAGGCTTGCCAAGCTATGATAGTAAGTTTGTGTGTCGATCTAGGCTTAGGTGGGGAGATGTGACAAAAATTTTTTACCCAATTTCGGACACTTACGTATTTATATACATTATTTTCCGAAAGCACCAGGAAATTATCATTTTTAATTTTATTTTTGCACGTGTTAGGTAGTAATACCCAAGGGGGTGTTACAGTCGAGGGTTTTCTTGATTGACTTTTCTTTTATGTTCAAATAAGAAAGGCTGAACACAATCGATGTTGTTCAATACATACAAATGTGCTTGAAGCACTTCCTCCCGACCCTTGCTATTAATTCTTAAGCCATGTGTACCCTTACCTTGACATCTGATCTCATCATGCCGAGGCTTAGGAACCCCTATAGGATCTGTGTTATGAAGGTAGTCCGAACAAAACTCAATAGTTTCTTCTGCAACATACCTTTGAACAATAGATTCTTCCGGACGATGAGGATTCTTCACGTACCCTTTCAAGATCTTCATGTAGTGCTCAACTGGGTACATCCATCTCAGAAAATCGGCCAACATAATCTAATCTCCCTCACCAAATGAACAATTAAGTGAACCATTATGTCGAAAAAGGAAGGAGGAAAATACATCTCCAATTGGCACAAGATTGTAGCAGCCTCAACTTCCAAGTCATCCAACATACGGGGGTCAACGACTTTGCTACATATAGAATTGAAGAATGAGCACAACCGAGTAATGGCATGTCTCACATTTTTCGGAGCAATACCACGAATAGCAACGGGCAGAAGTTGTTGCATCAAGATGTGACAATCATGAGACTTTAAGCCAACCAATTTAAGATCACTAGAGACAAGCCTCTTCATATTTGAAGAGTAACCATGTGGAACTTTGATGCCCTGAAGACACCCGCAGAAACTTTGTCTCTCTTTTTTTGACAAAGTATGACATCTTTGGCGGCAAATAAGTCCGCTTACCATCCTCAACAACTGGAGCTAACTGCTCTCGTATACCCATAGCAACGAGGTCGAGACGAGCATTGACACCATCCTTTGTCTTGCCCTGAATGTTGAGAAGCGTCCCGATCACACTATCACACACATTTTTCTCCACATACATCACATCAATGCGATTATACGAAATCAAGCTTGCGCCAGTATGGAAGATCCAAGAATATCGACCTCTTCTTCCATATGTTTTTCTCAGCAGCTTTACCTTTCTTTTTGGACTTGCCGAATATAACATCGATGCCCTTTACCCTCTGATAAACCTGCTCTCCAATTAAGGCCGCCGAAGCTTCTTCTGTCTCTTGGCATCCATTAAAAGCTTTTTTCATCTTACGATGTGGGTGATCACGTCTAAGAAATCTTCGATGCCCAAGGTAAACCGTCTTCTTTCCATGATGCAACTGAGTGTAGCATGTGCCTTCTTCACATATAGGGCATGCTTTATGCCCCTTGACACTGTACCCGGACAAGTTACCGTATGCTGGAAAGTCGTTGATGGTGCAAAATAACATGGCACGAAGCTTGAAAGTCTCATGAGAATACCCGTCAACTACACCAACACCTTCCACCCACAGCGTTTTCAAGTCTTCAATCAAGGGACTTAGATAAACATCTAAGTCATTTTCCGGTTGCTTTGGGCCCGAAATCATCATAGACAACATCATGTATTTGCGCTTCATGCACAACCAAGGGGGCAGGTTGTAAATTATCAACAGAACAGGCCATGAACTATGAATACTACTCATGTTACCATAAGGATTCATTCCATCCGTAGCAAGTCCAAGCCTTAGGTTTCTTGGCTCATCGGCGAAATCCAGAAACATAGTATCAATATTCTTCCATTGCATAGAATCAGCAGGATGACGAACCTTTCCATCACGTTTCCTCTCATCATTATGCCATCTAAGATTCTTCGCATCTTTCGCATTGGCAAACAATCGCTTGAACCTTGGAATTATTGGAAGATACCACAACACCTTCGCAGGAAGACCCTTTTTTCTCACATCTTCAAGATCATCATCATCATCACCACCCTTCACTTTGTATCGTGATAACCCACATTTGGGGCAATCGTGATTGTCTTCATGAACACCAGTGTACAATATGCAATCATTGGGGCATGCGTGTATCTTCTTATACTCCATACCCATCGGACACAATACCTTCTTGGCCTTATAGTTACGGTCAAGCAATGTGTTGTCCTCCGGAAGCAAGTTTTTTAACACTTCAAGCAATTCCGTGAAGCTTTTATCGGTCCAACCATTTCTCACCTTCACACAAACCAATTTTAGCACCGCCGACAACCGTGTATGAGTAGTACACCCTGGATATAAAGGCTTATCCGCATCACTGCACAACCTATCATACACATGAGCTCGATGAAAAGATTATTGTCCAATATCATGGATCATGTCCTCTACTCGATCATCCTCCATATCTACATCAACGTCCTCACTTTGGGAGACACTCGTCGTATTACTACTCAACAACATATCACCATGCCATATCCATCTTGTATAACTCAAGCAAATCCCTTCACAAATCAAATGAGCACGTATATCCTTCACCGTACATTTCCTCGTATTCAAACACTTGACACAAGGACAATAGAACATTCCATTACTATTAGGAACATTCCTTTGAGCAAATTCTATACATTCTTCCACCCCCTTCAAATACTCAGCACTAGTGCGCTTACAAACCATCCAACAACGATCCATAACTAGATAGGTTCTGTAGATATACAAAACATATATCCAAGGCGTTTAAAAATTATTTCAAATTTACACCATTTTCAGGTTTCTTAAGACAAAAGAAATTAGCAGATGAAGATAAATTAACAAAACAGAATTCCAATGAGCAATATATTGTTGATGTCACATGCTACAAGCAACTCTAAATTTCTTCCCATTTTGAAATAGGTCATGATAGCAGAAGAAAAACAAGAGAAAATACAAAACCCACGACCAGAAATAGAGACATTCCAAACAACTCAAACTCACAGTTTCAAGTTTCAACTACATAGACTACAGTTTCAACATACACTCAAAACTAAACATAAAAAAATGTGCCCTAAAGACTCACCAGAAATAGGTGCTCGCGTGGTGGCCAACGTTCGATGTGGTTACTGTGAGCAGATGGACAAGGAGATTTAGTGTGCGGGAAGGGGAAAAAGAGATGTCAAGTTATTGCAAAGAATGAGAGGGAAAGACAGAGTTAGGGTTAAGAGTGTACCTCACGGTGGTGGGGAAGAAGCCCTCGCGGTGGTTGCGGTGGAGATGAGCTCGCGATTAGGGCAGAGTGAGAGTGAGAGTTGAGAGTCAGAGTGAGAGTTGAGAGTGAGAGTGAGCGTGAAAGAGAAGAACAAAGACGTACAGAGCGAAGTGCAGAAGGCGCACGGGTGTAAACGTTATAATCAAAAACCCAAAATAAAACAACATTTTACGTCAGTTATATTAAACAACTGACGTTAAAAATAAATATTTTTTATTGAAAAACACTTTTAACGTCAGTTGATGAAGAAAACTGACGTTAAAAGTGTATAAGTTTCTGCAAAAAATTTAACGTCAGTTGTATAAACAACTGACGTTAAAAGTGTTAAAATCAATATTCATTCTGCACGTTTATAATATATGACTGCCAACTCCCAATGCGCCTTGGAACCTAATGCTCTTAATGATCAACTTAATTTTTTAGCAACTTACGACGCCTAGTAACTTCATCCCCTGCTCCTATAAATAGCTTCCTTCCTTCCTTTTATTTATATGCTTCACAATATGACTCTGCCATGGAGATTAACTTCATCACTCTTTCTTCCTATTCCTATACTCAAAGATCTTTGTCTTAATGGTCAAACAACTTCTGAGGTTGTGTAAATCACATAACATGGGTGATAAGGTTGTGTAAATCACATATGTGAGTTGCTCACCTTATCATCCTTCAGGAGAATCGACAACTACAGTTCCAAAACCTCAGCTTTGGAAGCAAGTGACTGTTCCAAGACCATTGCTGAAACAGATCGAGTGCACCCTTGTTCAGCCGCTCTGGAAAACTCAGTCGCTCGACTCTCCTCTCTTGCTCACCCGTGAAGGGAACGAAGCCTCAACAAATGTTTAGGATTTTAAACCCTTTCAATGTAACTTTTTATAGGATTTTAAAATTTTGAATGTATCTTGTAATTGTATTATTGATACACTTCATGAATGAGATCCGGTTTGGGTTATTGATTCTTATAGCATTTTTACTTCGCACATATATTTTAGTTTTCAAAACAGAAACACAAAACATAAAAGCAAGTGAAACTGAAACTTTGAGGAAGGCAATGCGGAAGGGTACGTATACTAGCTAAAAAAAATTATTAAAATAACCTTTAACGTCTGTTGTTGAAAGAACAGACGTTAAAAGTTAAGTGACTCACTTTTAACGTCAGTCCTTACAACAACTGGCGTTAAAATTGAATTAATGAAGTCTGATATTTACAAAAATGCCACCGCCTCCTTTTTAACGTCTAGCTTTTGATTAACTGACGTAAAACGTTCCCGTATATTACATTATTTCCAGTAGTGAAAAGCGGTTTGAATTAGATTATTCAATTTTTACCAATAAAATAACTAAAACATAAGTTAAAACATTACGAGCTAACAAATATCAATTTTATGTTTGGAACATTGAAAATAGTAAAAAACTACGTCACATTAAATTAAAAAGTATTATTAACAAAAACCAACAAATAAAAAAACCAATAATGTAAATACTGTAATTAAACATATATTAAATTTCATATATATAGTTTGGTTTGGTTTGGTTTTGTTCGGTTTCAAAAAAAGAAACCAAAAACCGATTCGATCGGATAGATTTTCACAAAAACAAGGTAAAAAACCCAATAAATATCAGTTTTGTTCGGGTTTTTTATCGGTTTTTTCAATTTTCTTTTAGATTGGTTTGGATATGAACACCATTAATTCTTGTTAGGCAATGAGCATTGCTACTTTAGGTAACAACCCTTTTATTTGCACAATAGGTTTTGACAATATGGGACACCGTATAAATATACACATGATTTAAGAATCCCGCTAATTTTCTCTCTATTCTATGTAAGAACTGTTCTTAACTCTAAGAACTCAACATAAGAACCTGCGTTTAAAGATGCTCGGGGTGGTTTTAATAATTTCTCCCCTCACCCCTCCCCTAATTTTTCAAACAAATTTTCTCAAAAAAATATCAAAATACTCCAAAAATTGATTATATAATCGAATCCAATATCGATTATTTCTCTTTTTTCTTTCACTCTAAGATTGCAAACTTGTACCTCATCATTCAATAAAATGATATGTGCAACTGGGTAGGTGAATATACATATGTACCTCTTATTCACAAGTCTCTTCATTATCTCTATGAACCATCGAAATAATCCTTGAGGACAATGTTTTGCACGCCTCGGGCTAAATTACCTATTGCTGTCTCGGGTCAATTTTTACAACAGAATTATTGTCCTTCATCATTATATATTAATATATAAGTCACATTCATCCATCAATTTTAATGCATAAGTATTGCAAGGGATAAGACAAATTAGGGCTATAAAACTCGCGTTCAGTCCAAAAAAAGATCATATCCAAAATGGAGTCTATAGACACCCTTATCTTATATTTGTAAGAGGCTAAGTATAGTGAACAAAAATATATTATCCCAGAAAATGGTATCTCAATGTGTCACACTTATCAAAAGTTGGGGAATGAGCAAATATATTAATGAATTATTAATTTACTTTCTTAAGTAGTAAATCATCATCGGTGGTGGACAGAAAAAGTGATAACAAAATGGTACTGAGGATGGCCAAGACTTCCAAAACGACAACTTCTACCATTGCACCAAAATTCCCTTCGATGACCACAATGTATTACAAAAATGTAGGATGCAGATGTTTGAGTAAAAGGATTGGCAACCAAATGAATATAAGACAACTTCATAAAGAGGAAAGGTCATATCCATCTAGACAAGCAAATTTGGATGGAAACTAAATAACACGTTGTGGCGATTCATGATGATTTTCTCCATTTTACTTAATAAAGTTGCAGCAGCAAAATACTGAAATGAAAGATAGTGAAAGCAAATTGCAGAAAGGGTAGATTTGAAATCTCGTAAACCTGTCCTTTGTCTCATTCATGGGTTCCGGGTCTTAAGTTGAAATGTCACATTATTAGTACGTTGTCTCCTTGAAACCCAACCAAATCAATGTTTCAATGGAAAATGTGGGTCATGTGGTGAGTTCATGCAATGTGTGTTGGGGTTGCCAATAATTTTTACCTATCCTAATAAAACATTCAATCTATCCTTTTTGGATGCTAAAACACAATTTATGTTTCAAGATTTGAACTTTGAAACAATTTGAACATAAGCGAGAAAAAGACAATGGGAAAAGAATAAATGTTGTGATAGAAGTGGGAGCCGTGCAGGACTTGGTAACTCTGTTACTTTATTATTATAATAGGAAACACATGTCAAACTTAAAAATTATCTTTATGGTACTATAATAATTGAATGAGTTTAAAATTGATGTCGTTTCATGGTTTGAGTATAATAATTTTTATACCATAAATATATAAAATGTACCAAGTCAATATAATAGATGCAGGCATGCAGCTTTTTACTTCAAGTACCCAGTCATTATAATAGATGAAGTTTATTACTTTCAGTAAAAAAAAATATAAATCCCTACTCGTTTATATGTTTGATTGGTGAAAAAGGAACTATAGCATATTTAATTTTTCTCCATCATATGTCACTAAACATTATATATTTAGATGATTGAATTTAGTAAAAATTTATATAGAATCATGTATATGTTTGAACTGAAATGAAGAGATATGATAAAAATTTAATTAAATTATGTTAGCTTGGGATACAAAATATATAAAGTAATATTACAATCATTTTATTTTTGGTACAATGATTACAATCAATTTAATAGTGCCTATTTGAGTGTTAAATCTAGTATATATCGAAGATGACAGTAATCAAAAGTTTTCACATTTGTCACAAATGTCATAACAAATCATTGGAATATTTAAGTACGATGAAACAATATTGTCTCCAGTCAAGTTGGACGTATCGTAAACATCCAAACTGAGGTCGAAGTGATGAATGAAAAAAGCGAAGGAAGCACAAGAAATCATGCAAATGCTACGGATAAAGTCTAATACACCAAGATTACACTAATTCCCATCTTTAATTCCCTTACTGTTACGCATGCAATTCACTACATTAAAGTTCAAATAATGGCACATAAACGACATTGACATGTTTTGTTTTATTATCCAATCTTTTTCCAAGTGAAATTAGATGACTTAGATCCTGCAAAACAAAAGCTCAAAACCCAATTAAAATTGTGTACGAACTTATAAGTGAGTCTTTTCAAAGTTTTGAAAATGACCAATACCCTGTTTTCTAGTGCAATGACCAATTCCCATTTATCACATAAGATATACTTCATCCGGTCGTTAATATAAGAAACAAAATCTTAAAATATAGAAATCAAGAAAATGTGCGCATTGAAATGAGCTAATTGTAATTAATATTCATATAAATTTTCAAAAATACTCCTTTCAATTAATGAACAAACTCACTTATATGGAAAGTTGATATATCTCGTGAATATAAATCATTTTATAAATGAGGGTAATATTGAAAATTAGCATTTAATATGTGTAAAAATTGATACATATTTCTTATATTTTGAAAAAAAGAAAGTATCAATTTGTTTATATCAAGGACCGGAGGGATTACTACTAATATGAGTATAAGTTGAGAAAAAAAATCCTCTTTGATATAGAACCGTAGTAAGATGGCAACATGGCATCGAGCAAACCAAAACTTGACTCGCAAAAAACAAATCTTATGTCTAGTTAATTTTGGTTGGCGCGTTGCAAAAATTAACTTTTTTTTAATTAATGTTAATATTAGTATTTTTGTTAGTATGTAAGGTTTGAATCATTTACCTTCTTAACTCCATCGTCCTAACCATCAAGTCAACTTTATAACCCCTGCATTAAAATAATTATTCGCTACTAAATTGATTTGATTAATAATCCATTGTTGCTATGTATAATTAACTACAAATTTAAATGAAAACGATGAAGTATTATGGATTTTTCTTGTAACTTGCTTGCTGAAGTACTTGTAGCTAATAGCTATATAAGATGGAGTGAAAACAGAACAAATATTTGTATACCAAAATCCTTATTGATTTTGGATAAAATTTTTTTAAAAGTGAGTTAGGTTCTGAAGTAAAGAAGTAATAATGTATCCCTTAATTTGATAAAGTGTATAATGATATCAATTTACTAAATGATTTAAGAATACATATTCATTTGTTCACTTTATGGAAACAAACTCATTTCAGAGAAGTTTTTTTAGTCATTCTTGTATTTTGAATGTTTGGAAGAAAAAAAAAGAAGTTAGAAGTGTACGTTAAAATGTATGTTTTTATTAAAATGAAAATAATGTAAGGATAATATTTTTTTTTCTTTTGTGTAAAATATCTTTACTTGGATGAAGATTAATTTGTTAGCAACAGGAGTACCATAGGGCTATTTAAGAGAACGATTCACTGAAAGCTGTTAATTGTAACCCCTATATGAATTATGAAATAACTATGACTAAACATGAGATGGGAAGTTGAATTATGTTTATCCTAATTTTTTTTTCCAAAACATGAGCTTTTAAACAAAACAATAACAAGCAAATGCTGTAACATCCCGATTTTTACTATTCTTAAATAATAGTAAATATGTGTATATGTTTATTTGGAGTGCTTAATTATCTTAATGTTTATTTTTGTTTATTTTTATGTGATTTGGTTTGAGTAATTTTAATTTCACATTTAAAATTAATTTTTGAGTGCGTTAATACTGTCTTATGTCAGTGTATGCACGATTACCAGACAATAATATTATGTTATTGTCACTAGTAGTATTTATTTAGAAAAATATTTTAAATAATATGATTTAAAGAAAATTATTTTTCTATTTGACTCTATTTAATTTTAGATTTGAAAATACGTCGGTTTAAAAATAACTGGAGATTAAATTTTGGACCGTTAATTTTCTTAATTGTCACCCATTGTCTTTTAGATCGAAAGTTTAAAAATAAATCTTTTCTTTTTGAATCAATTTTAAGCATTATCGCACGAACACCCCCCCCCCCCCCCCAACTCTTTTCTCCCTTCTTTTACTTTCTTCTTATTTCTTCTTCTTCCTCAAAAACCAAAACCTCCTCCCACTCCAAGCTCGTCTCCTTCTATCTCTCCCAGTAGGCGTCGCCCCTACACCTCCGCCCGGAGTCACGTGCCCACCTCGGTTTGATGACTTTACTTCTCCTTTCCTTGAAAACTTACCCATCTTATTGGTCCTAGTTGTTGCAGAACGGAGCTCCATCACAGCACCACTGCATGCTTCTTCCTCATCTTAGGTGAGTGGATTTCATCTTTCCTTGTCCATAATTCAAAACCCCAATTTTTGGAATCCTAGCCCTCATTTCGAAATTGGATCCTAAATCCCCAAATTGATGGTATAGAATGCAAATTGGGTATGTCAATTTCAAATTCCCTATGCTAATTTCTCAAATCCTCTTTAAATTCGGATTCCCCCAATTTCACTCAAAACCCTAAATTTTCATTTTTCTCTAATCATGAAATTGATTCTGTTTTAGTGTAATTAAGGCTCTTGATTGATGACTTATAAGTTCAATTTCATGATACTCTAATCAAATTAGATTTTCCCCAATTTTGTTTAAAACCTTGATTTCCCAATTTGAAACCTAATGTCAAATCATGTTGATTTCTCAATTTTGATTATGTTTTAATGTAATTAGAGTTATTAATTTATGATTCCCTAGTCTAATTTCATATTTCTTTGATCAAAATTGGTTTTTCCCAAATTCCTAGTGAACCCTAAAACCCCAATCGGTTTTTAAGTGAAAAACCAATATTGTTTCCTTAGTTGAATCAATTATTTAAGTTGTACTAACTTATATTTTGTGATGATAAGTTCTGATTTGGATTGTGTTGGATATTGGTTATGATGATGGCTGACTTTCCATCTATGTGGATGTGACTGTCATAGTTGAAGGAGAAGAGGGTAAATGGTTGGAGGAGCAGAGGATACATTTTTGGAGCTATCCCGAAGTTGTTTATAAGCGTTGCGAAGTGTTAGAGGAACCTGGAATGAATGATCTTCCTCTTATCTTCAATGGTAAGGGGAGACTGCCTGAGGGATTTTCGATAGCTACATGCTATCTGTGTGTCATATGTGGTTGATTTGTTGTGATGTATGGGGCTAAAATTAAGTTGCTATAAGACTGTTATGTGGTTTTAATGTTTCCTGTGAAAGCATGATTATGTATATGATGTATGGATTATCTGTTTTGTTTGATTGACTGATTGAAAGCCTGACAGTGGTCAGTGCCCAATTAAATCAAAGATAAAAGCTTTAAAAAGCTTAAGGAGAAATTTAAAGGATTTGGTAATGACAGTGGAATAAAAATATTGAAAATATTTATATTGGATGATGTTTTGGGAAAAAGAGTAATTAATGAGTAATAGTGAGGACGATATCTTGAAAATATTTCAGTTACGCTATAAAATAAGATGAAAAGTTATTCCAAGAAATTTAAGTGTCAAGGATATTTTAACAGTGATTATGAAGAACTTTTTGTAAAAGAGAAAATCATTTGATCTATAAATGACTTTATTTCCAATGAAAAATACTTTAGAAAAGTATTTGACGACGAAAATTATGAGGAGCAATTTTATTATTTCAAATAAAAATGGGTTGGAAATGATTTTACGAGGATTTGAAGTGGTTACGGAAAAAGGAGTTTCCAAAAGAAAACGGATTTGAGGAGAATGGATTTCTATATGATTTGACGGTTTTAAAAATGAATTTCAAACGGAAAGGATTTTCTGTAAATGAGTTTTACACAACGGTGTTATTTTCGGCAACTTAGACCAGTTGAGGAAATTTTGTTTTGTTTTGTGTTTCAAAGAACGAAAATGGTTTTAAAGATGAAAAACGGACCTAGCTGCCGAGACGTCCAGATCTAGTGTTCTATGATATGGGCCAGTGGCCCAAAAGGTGAAGTTATGGAGTATATTTCCTATAAAATGTGTATTGGTTTTTCTGCGCTAAAATCTACATATCTAAGACTGGTGCATCGGTTTAGATTTCGTGATTTGCACATTTTTGACTTGGAGTCGGTTATTTTTGGAATGATGGATTAAACTTGAAAGTTTAAAACGGTGATTTGGTCGTGAGACTTTTAGCTCCAACACGGAAATATTGAACACAAAGAAAATGACGTGAACAAACGTTTTACATGCATTTTTGGGGCAGACGTGCCTTTGCATAGGACTTGAATGCTTGATGGCAAGTATTCATGACATTTGCATCACTGTGCCTTGATGGATATATGACCACGAAACCATATACCATGAATAGTATTCAATTTGCCTCGTTTTGAACAGTGATATGGTTAATTTGAAACATGCCTTATCTGGCATCGATTCTGCCTTATTCGGCAACGAGAGCCTGATCAACTCATTTATTTGGTGGTTGAAGCTCCGGAGATTAGGTACCAAAGTTAGATGATGAAAATAGAAGTGCCATTGTTTTTAAAAGGACAACGACGGTCGGGTGTGAAACTCCTTGATAAATATATTGTTTACTTTGAATATACATGTTAAATGATGTTTGAGTATCGCGCATGTAGTTACCGTTTTAAAATCCATATATTGGTATCTCACCCTTGCATGTATCTGTTTTTCTGGTTTTGCTGTTTTACCTTGGTACATGCGTACAGAAGCTGCAGAAAAGGTTTCCAGTTTCGCTTAGGGATATTAGTCCCAATCCTTGAAGAAGTATAATGTCAGTTATAATGGTGAGAACCATAGGGGTCTTCCCCAGGAATATCTTTTAGAATGACCAACTTAAGTTTTTGAGATGTTATTGATTAATTAATGATCGTATGTATGTTTATGGCTCGGAGAACCTTTATTTTGAATGGAATGTTTATGGCTCGGAGAGCTTTTCTTTTGGATGAAAAATGTAAGATTTTTCCTTTTGAACATATATAGTTTGTTGATGTAAATATTTTTAGAATAACACCATCTTGATGTATCCGGTCTTGACTGAAACTTCTAGCATGAAAATATAAGTTTTTCAGCAGGTATTTTTATTTTGGGATGTTGGAATTACTGAGGAGACTCTGTCGAAATTTTTGTAAAAATTCTAGCTTTTTATTTAAGTACATTTCGAAAATAAATAGGTTTGCCAGGCTAGGTTTGTAAGACTATGCGCCGATCTTGGCTTAGGTTTTGGGTCATATGACAGATTTTAATCTATACAATGATAGATGAAAATGTGGTATTATTATTTTAAAATAAGTTTAAGTTTTACCGCAACTGTGAGAAAAAAGTTTATACCCAAGTTTTTCTGACTTAAAGTAAAAAAAATTCCGAAAGCAACCAACAAATTTTTTTTTAATTTATTTCTGCACGTGTTCATAAGTTAATGCCCAATGGGGTATTACAAATTCAACACAAAAAGCACATAAACTTGAATGCGTCTGAAAAGTTTCAAAAGACTTATATGAGACAAGCGTTTTCACTAAAACACGAACTAGAGCAATACAACTTAACCCTATTTTTTAGTAACAGATAAATAATAACAAAATAATAACTAAAAGCTTAAGGGATTAATGAATCACATTAGAAATTTTATCCTTGTTGGACATGAACTTTGAGTTACGTCCAGTCCTTAGCTTCACCAAGATTTGCACTATAGCCGATCGGGTTACATATGAGTATTATTTTCACACATAGCCTCTTCAGGCTCAAACAACTATGAGTAAAATTTGACACTTTGTCTCTACAAGCTCGACAGCAAGTATGGTTTCTAGAATTTGATCTACTGAAGTAAATTGTGTGTTCTCAATTCTTTATGATAGACAAATGGAAAATTTCGATATATGCTATTGCAAAAGTTAAGTCATTCTCTAGAATTTTCTTTTATTATTTGGATGAACAAAATTTTGTAAATTGTGTTTTTTCATTATCAATTCAAATAGATGAGTGCAATTGAAACATATGCTGCAAATAAGAAGTTTGTTGTGCACCCGTAAACCAAAAGTTCATTATATTAGTAAAAACCAAAAGTTCACTATTTTAAATAATTTTGTATTTTACATATGGTTAGTTAGGCTATCCTAAGTCAATATTGATATTCCATAGGTTAAAATACCATTTTGGTCCCTTAACTTATTATTTAGATTCAGTTTGATCCCTTAACTTTTAAAAGGTTCAATTTGGTTCCTTAATTTGTCTTTGTTGACCTTAGTCATTTCCGTCAATAAAGTTGGTAACAATGTTAAATGAGTTTCAATTTGATCCCTTATGTTTTAAATCAGTTTCCTTTAAATTGGGAAGGGGGTAACGGCCTCATTGGGTTTTATAGGGGAAGGCTTATGCCTTGTTTGGCATATTAAGCTTAGATTAATAGCTTTTAGGAATAAAATACTATATAATAATTAACTATAGTTAATAACTAACCTAACTTGGGTTATTTTGCTAATCATAGTTAATATTATGTTGCTCACAATTAGTGTAGGTGTCGCTGCCCCTTATCCACATAAATTAACCTGGTTGCTTAACCATGGTTAGAATTTTAACTCAACGTTAGTTAGGTTAAGCTAAAAGGGGATTTTGGCCATTTCGCTTAAAAACTCAATATTTCTAACATTTATTGCATCATAAAATCTTGACGAGTCATCTCATAACCCAACTCCTCTGATGTCCCGTTCTATCTCTGCAGTTCTGTTACCGATTCCGTCGGTTTCCCGATTAGGGTTTTTCGCCCGTATAAAAGCGTAATATTTCGTTTTTGGTTGAAAATTTTCAAACAAACCAGACTCGTTGGAAATGTGATTTAAATATAAACCATTTCATTCTCGAGTCAAAATTAGGTTTTCTGATCATTAAAATCTTACTATCAGTGAAAATACCGACTGTTTTCCGTTCGAACTTTTGCCAAAATTCGTCTGAATACACATAATATTTTATTTTTGATCAGAAATTTGGAATGTAGATTCCTCACGGACAAAATATAAAAAATCTACAAATTTCATTTTTCGAGTCAAATTAGGGTTTTCTGTCAGTATAAAAATATACTGTCAGTTAAAAACGCAGACCGGTTTCCGTCTGAGCTTTAAACCCAACTTTTAACCAGAGCTTCCTACCGTAGAGCAGGTTCTAGATATGATTTTGTTTTCTCCAAAATCATTTCCTAAGTCTCAAATAAAAATATAAATAAATATATTTTTACTGTTACAACAACGTAATAAAAAACAGACTGTTACAAACTCTCCATCTTCTCACCATTCCATCTTAAGGTCAAAATGGATGAAGTGATGCAACTCATGATGAGATTCACTGTTTGTTGAGGGAAACCAAACTCCAACATAGTCAGCCTCAAAAAGTTCCAGTCTACTCGGTCGTAGGTTTTTTCAAAATCAATCTTGAAGAGGAGATAACTAGATTTGCCTTTTTTCTTATGCGTATGATGAACAATTTCTTGAGCTATGATTGCATTATCGGTAGTACCTCTGTTTGGGATGAAACTGCTTTGAAGAGGACCGATAAAGGAATCTAAATAGGGCCTGATACGCTTAACCAGCACTTTAGTTATCAGTTTCAACACGACATTACATAAACTTATAGGCACGAAGTCTCTCAAAGTGGCAGGAACATCTACTTTACGAATACAAACAATGAGAGTTTTTGCTAAAGCTGGATTAATGGAACCTGTTGTGAAGGCATTAGCTATCGGATGCCAAGTCTCCCTGCCAACGATGTGCCAATAAGTTAATTGAGGGAAACCAAACTCCATCAAAGTCCTAAACATCATACCACCTAAAGTCTAATTAACTAATGGTGTGTTTGATTTGCAAAAATTATGGGACAGCACAAAATTTTTTGTCCCATGTTTGATTTGAAAAGTGGTCAAGGGACAAGATAAAAAAGGGGTGAAGGACAGGACAAAAAACCAAAATTTTGACCCACCAAATCATGGGACAAGTTTTTGTCCCATGGACAGACTACCAAAAAAATATAAAATTATCCTTACATCTCTCTCCCGCTCTCCCCCTCCCTCCCTCCTAGGGGTGTAAGCGGATCTGATCCGATCCGCGAACCCAGCGGATCCGAACCGATCCGAACTGATTTTGGTGGATTGGTTCGGATCATCGGATCGGATCAGATTCCAAAACGCCAACCCGAACAAGATCGGTTCGGGTCTCGGATCCGAGAAATACAATCCGATCCGAACCCTATAAAAATGTATTTTTAAATTATTTTATATAATGTTAATATATTATTATTTTTATTAATCTTTTAAGTGTAAATAAAAAATTAATAGGTAACCCGATGGTCCGAACCGATCCGATTGTGATCGGTTCAGTTCGGATCCGTAGTTGAAAATTGGACAAATCCGAACCGATCAAATTTGATCGGTTCGGGTGATGAAACCCCTCAAACCCAATCCGAACCGACCCGATTACACCCCCACCCCCACCCCACCCACCCACCCTATGTTAACGTTATTTAATTTTTTTCAAACGTTAATGTCATATATAATACGTATTAATATTAGTCAAAAAAAAATAATGCATATTATTACTCTCATAATAATATTAATGTTTGAAAAAAAATTAAATAACGTTAATGCGGGGTGCCGTGCCGTGCCGTGGGGTGGGGTGGGGTGGGAGGGAGGGAGAGAGAGATAGAGGGAGGGGGAGAGAAGGAGGGATAGAGAGAGGGGGAGAGGGCCGAGTGAGAGATGTAGGGATAATTTTGTTTGTTTTTTATAGTCTGTTCATGGGACAAAAAATTGTCCCATGGTTTGGTGGGGAACAAAATTTTGGGTTTTTGTCCTGTCCCTCGTCCCCTTTTTTATCTTGTCCCTTGACCATTTTTCAAATTAATCAGGGGACAAATTTTTTTGTGCTGTCCATTTCCTGAATTTTTACAAATCAAACGCACTAAGGAACAATTGTATAGAAACAGATTTAAAAAATTTAAAAACTAAAAAGCTAAATACACAAAATTAAAGTCGCAATTAAACAAGCACAAGATAAGGAGAAAATTGAATTAATTAAAAATCTAAGATCTAGGTTCCACTCACTATACCTAGCTATAAGCAGTAATCTTCACCAATATTAATTTAAGTTTCATCTCTCAATTTTCACTCAAATATCCATATTCTCAAATATCTAGAATTTATGCATTTGTAGGGCCGTTCATAAACTTTCAGATAAACTATTTTCCTAACCCGAGAAGTAGAAAACGAAGTGATATAGAACAAACAACAATGCTTTAAAGCATCATGGTAGTAAAAATCATATATAACCAAGGGGCGGGGCATATTAAAGGAATTTAAAAAAAAAAAATTGTATAAACCTAGAAAAACTTGGTTGGAGGGGGTTCCTCAAGCGCTGCCCTGAACGTGTGATACTAAACAAAATCTAAAAGGTTTAATTTAGTATCAGGAAAGAAAATGAGAAAAGAACATGATAAAATTAAAAAGGAAAGAAAACAAAAGAAATAAAGAAATAAAGTGATTATATATTTTTTTGGTTGATTTTATTAGAAAAAAGAAATGAGAAGTAAGCCTAAAACTACTACATTCCTGAGACTTTTAACTCTTGGAATAAAGTTTTTCCACCTTCACACATGGGAATAGAGTTTTCCCAAATTTATAACTATAATTCACAAATTTTATTCCCGGGAATATTTTATGCCTGGGAATAAATTTTTAAAACTTGTAATAAACATGAAAAACTTTATTCCCATGCCAACATTCTCGAGAATACTTTTTTAAAACTTGTACCAAACGTTCCCTATCGAAGTGGCTTGGAACAAAGGTATAAGTAAGCTTGTGGTTGAGTCAGACTCTGCCGCTATCATCTCATTGTTAAACAAATCTTCGTTGGGCTCTAAAGTATAACAAGTTTGTGGCCCGTATATTAGACCGGAAGAAGAAGGAATGGTCAATTGTTTTCTCTCATTCTTATAGGGAAGCAAATTCTTGCGCAAATTAGTTAGCTAATTGGGGTTTAGCCAAAGAATTAGGTTTTCATTTTGTGCTATCTCCTTCGGGTTAGTTAGCTAGTCTACTTGTATATGATGTATCTAGGACTCTCTTACACCGTATTATCTCTTCCTTGTAAGTTTTTGTTTTTTGGGCTTTAGCCCCACATTAATATAAAAAAATTAGAAAAAAGAATGAATAAATATATAAATATATGGTAGAGATGAAAAAAAATTCTCCCTTTTTTCATGATAAAATGGGAAAAGAATTATCCCTCTAAATATTTTTTCTATCTCAATATAATACCAACAACTACAAGGGACGATTCTCTGTCTTCCCCTTCATTAGAAAAATGGATTGGTAAAATGGTGATGACTAACATGAACCATTATAACAAGTGGTTTATGGATGAGATATTAAAGAGTCATGTAAAAATATTTCCTTACCCTTATCATTAACCCATTCTCCATTATCTTCACTACCACCCCACTACCCCCATCCATCACCACAAGCATCACTTACCGCCCTATTTGACCGACGACCACCACCACCACTACCTCACCACCCAACCACCACCTCAATAAAAACCCACCATGCTTCTTGCTCATTCTCATTTGCTTCTTCAATTCAACCCCATTTCCTTCCTGCCTCTCTATGCATGTCACGACTTTTATTTTCAACCTCGAATTTTACTGCATGTTTTCCTTCTTCCTGAAAAAAAAATTAAGGTTTTCCAAATAGTAGCAACGCCAGTTCGTTTTTTTTCCCTTCTTTTTCCCCCAGTTTTCATTAATCAATCGGCTTTAGTTTCAATTTACTTGTCCTATTATTGACTCGGTTTTCCTTGACTTTACCATTTCCTATGTTCTATGCTTCAACTCATGGATGTCATGACTCATGACTCGAGTGAGCTACAGGAAAATGCCATTAAAATGATACCTGTAGAAAATGCCTCCATTGAGCCATCTATTGAACACACATAGTAGGTTAGGAATGGGAGTGGTGGTGGTCACTTGAGTGGTGGTGGCTGATTGGGAGAAGAGTGGGATGGAGATGGGTGTTAGTGGTGGCCGATTGGGAAAGATGAAGGGTGAGGGTAGTATGGTAAATGAAAAATTAAAAAAAAAATTTGGACTGATCAATCTAGATCATTGATTATTTTAATAATATATCCGATCATTAAATTTAATGCTTTATTCATGAACCACTTCTTATAATGGTTCATAGTGGTCATCATCAAATTAATTTCTTTGTATAAAAGCTAAGAGTGACGTATTTTTCGAAAACGTTCTGCAGCTAAACATTGCAAAAAGATGTATCATCTTTAAAACAATGTATAGTTGAGTATTTCAATTAAGTATATGAAGTTATTTCTCAACTATCTAACTTTCCATAAAAACGATTGTACATAACATTATTAAAAAATTATCCTTTTAAAACCTGATCAATCAGACCCTAAAAATATCCGAGTGATGAGTTGTACTGAAGAATCACAATTGTTAGCCATTAGTACAGGTCAGGTACTGACACGAGTTTTACACGGCTTGCATTATTATTATGAAGTGGTACTTTGTGTGCAACAGCTTTCATGCAAAGCTGCTTTCTGTTTGATCTCTCATCCTCAGCCTTACATCTAAAAATTTGCAAATGTCAGGTGCAGATTCTCACATCTCAACTATATATCCATGCACTTGTCACTTGTAACAACAAAGCAAAGGTTACTTTTATGACAACACCCAAAATTTGTTAATCTATCAAATATTAGAAGAAAAAGAAAAACAGTTAAATATGTAAGATTAGTATAGAAAGTGAGAGTTCGTTCCTAAAAACCCTTTCCAAAAGATGAAAAGGAAAGGGAAAAACAGAAAAAGAAAGAAGAAAAAAAAAAAAAAACCAAATAACCCAAAGCAAAGGTTACTTTTATGACAACACCCAAAATTTGTTAATCTATCAAATATTAGAAGAAAAAGAAAAACAGTTGAATATGTAAGATTAGTATAGAAAGTGAGAGTTCGTTCCTAAAAACCCTTTCCAAAAGATGAAAAGGAAAGGGAAAAACAGAAAAAGAAAGAAGAAGAAAAAAAAAAAAACCAAATAACCCCCCCTCAAAATTATGAGAAAGCAACCCATCATCATAATCATATACTAACCACATTACAGGCACCACCACTCACTAGCCTCCAAGTCCAATTTACCAGGCAAAAGTATATGATCTTAACAAACAAAATCCCAATCTCATAATTGGTACTTGATAGCATCTTTTTCTGCTTTGTGGTGCCTTTATTAACAAATGTCATCTTTGTTCCTATTTCCATTCACCAACAATCTTTTGCTTTCTTCATCTTTCTCGCTCTCTATATTACTAAGCCCATTACAATTACCCATCTCAACCCTTGTGAGCTTCTCAGCCTTCAAAGCTTCAGCTTCCCAGTCCGTACGTGCTATCACCACATAGAGGATCGACACAGCACATGCCAACTGGGCAGACAGAAGCCCAAACCAAAGCCCACCAAACCCAACCTTGAACCAAAATGCCAAGCCCATGGCCACCGGGGTACCCACAAAGTAGAATGAGCCTAGGTTGATGTGGGCCCCTATGACGGGCCGAGCCGTGCCACGCAGGATGCCACAGCCTGTTGTTTGTGGGTAGTTTCCCAGCTCACAAAGGCCCATAATTGCCATGACTGATGTAACCAAGGCTTTGACACCCTCATCATTGGTGAAAAGCCCAGCCCACCTGTGTCCAAGGGTCGCTGTCCATGTCACATTGATGAAGCCCATCACAAAAGAACATCCTAGGGCAACCATGGCTGCTAGCTTTGCCTTGTATGGTTTACCAGCTCCAAGCTCATTCCCTACCTGCATTTATTGGAATGAAGATAAGATTAATTATAGCAAGTGTTTTATAGGAAATTTTGTTGACCCTTTAATGTGTATATAATTCAAATTGCAAATCATACCAATGTCTTATGTAAGAAAAACAAAAAAATGTCTGACTGGGTCCCATGAGAAGAGTGAATTGCTTTAGCCATTGTATGGTTTATAAATGATTTGGTCGAACAGAAAATCTATGATGGGCCTTGTATGCAAGCTAAGGCAATTGCACTTACAAGTGATGATCAATTTAAGCTAGTTTTGTCTAGTCACATTACAAGTGTGACCAAACTGGGTCCCTTGTACTTGACGCAATCATAGAATATATTTATACCTCAGCAAACAGAAACCAATGATTCACGTTTAACACAAAAGGAAGAAAAAGAACGGAAAGAAAAAAAGATCGAAGATTCAGGATGTAAACTGTAAACAAGTGTTGGAGTACATAACCAATCACACGTGTATTTGGCATCCGACGAAGAGAGAAAAGGAGAGAATAACTCGTTGGAGCACTAATTTCGTTTCATCTCTACTATAACAAATAAGTGAAATGGTTAAAAAAAAACAAACTGACCCAACTTGTTATTATTATTATTATTATTTTTTTTACAAAAACTCGTTATTATTGTTGTTATTACTATTATTACGTTTACAAATACAAATCCGTTTACCTATGTCTTAAAGGTTAGAGTTATGGTGGATATAAATAGTGTTTGAAGCGTTGGGACGAAAAAATTGAATTGAAACAACTAAGGAATAAAATAAGTCTAAATATTTTGGAATGAGTTATGGGCAATACAAAGCTGATCAAAACACATCATGAACAAAAGTAACCTAATATTTACTTCCATTTATGCTAGATACAGCAAATAAACCATTAGAAAAATGCAAATTATAACCTATTTGGCTTTCCCTTGAAGGCTATTTTATAGAGTAACCTAGTATTTACTATCATTTATTAGTATTGGCTAGCTAGATACATCAAATAAACCAAAAAGGAAATAACAAAATGCAAAATTTGAACTTCCCTCTGCTACTTTGAATTCAAACCAAAATTCCTAAATATATATGGTTGCTTCCTGCTAACAAATTCTAACATCAGGTCACACATACACAAAAAGAGGATAAAAAACAAACCAGCCAAACCATTCTATCTCTCTAGTCTCTATCTATATATCAGACTATGGCCCCGTTTGTGAGAACTTAAATAAGCTCCTTATGACTTATCTGATGCCATAAGTTCTTATGCCACGTGTTTGTCACAGCTTATGAAAAGAACTTATGGCATTTCATAAGTTACTTTTAACTTATTCTCATAAGTTAGGAAAACTAACTTATGGCATTTCATAAGCTCTTATGCGGACCAGCGCTGGGCGCTGCTGACAACGCTGGGCGCTGGCAACAGTGCAACGCCCAGCGCTGGTCCTATGCGTGAAGTGATTTTGGAGATTCGCCCCGCGAAACTTGGCTCGCCTCGCGAGTGTGGAAACCAGAAGCCAGCGCCCAACGCTGGTGATGTAGCGCCCAGCGAAAAAATTTTAATTGTTTGTTAAAATTAAATTTTTATTGTAATTTTATAAAAAAAATGTCCATAAACACTTATATAGTAATGTATCCAAACGCCTTAATTTTGTATAAGTGCTTTTGGAAATATGCATCCAAACGCACATGACTCATTGAATTCAAGCTCTTATGGCATAAGCTCTTGTACAATAAGACCTTATGCCATAAGTGCTTAGTTAAGCTATTTACCCAAACGGGGCCTATATATCTCTGTAAACCCAACCAAATTGGAAAGAGTTAAAAGAGAAACAAATAAAAACAGTGGTCAAGACACAAAACTCAAAAATTAATTTTTTGAAGCAAAAATCAAAAGGTTAAAATACTCTAAACAAGGGAGACTTACCCTGGCAGAAACACAACCTGCAAGTGCCATGGGGACAGTGTACATCATGCTAGTAGTTTGAATCAAAATCCCAGTGGCTGCCACAGCAAGAGTTGGATTTGGCAAGTAACCAGCCATGACAGTCACAATCTCATACCACCACCACTCCAAACATATCATGAGGCAGCTAGGCACAGCCAACCTCATCAACTGCCCTAACCCACCACACAACACTCTTACAACCATCCCCCCACCACCACCCCAACTCCACCTCAACACCATCTCATTCTTCCTCCATAAACACACATAACCTGCCATCAACACCACCATGTTCAGGTTTGTCATCACAGAAGCCATGGCCACCCCTGGCACCCCAAGCCCCATCACCACCACAAAAAGATAGTTCAAAGGGACATGAAAAATCACAGCCACAAGGGAGCAATACATCATGGGTTGGGTCACCTTTTGAGACCTTAAAAACACCCTCAAAGGTTGTAACAAGGTGTTAGTCAAAAGATCTGGCAAAGAGTAGAAACAGTAGATGGATGCCATTCTTGTTAAGTCACTATGTTGGCCCATGAAAAGCATGATTTTTTCAAGGTTTAGCCATAGAAGGCTTATGGGCATGATTGCCATGAGGAGTATTAGGACCATTCTTTGAAGTGAGAGAGAGAGAAGGTCCCAGTTTTTGCTACCATAGGCTTGGCTACACACAGGTTCAAGACCTGAGGCAAGACCCACAAGAACAGAGTACCCTGTTATGTTGGTGAAGCCTATGGAGAGTGCACCACCTGCTAGCTCCAAGCTACCAAGCTTACCAAGGAACAGAACTGAAACCACAGCTCTCACAAACACCAACACGTTCATAGCTGTTATGGGTAAGGCCATGCTCCATAGTTCCTTGAGCTCTTCCACCACCTGGTTTTGCAACAAAGAGTTAGAGAACAAAATGGAAATAGAATCATAGAGGTATAAACAAAAGAATGTGATTGCACAAAAGGGGTTTGTTTTACCTGAGAGGTAGTTGGGAATTTGTGGGAAAAGAAGTCCTGATCTTTGTTATCTACCATTCTTCTAGCTTGATCAATATTCTGTGTTTTGTTTTGTTCTGTTCTGCAAGAGAGTAGTGAATCAAACAGTGAAAAAAAGAAGGCTTTTTATACATGTATTCAAGGAAGAGAGAGAGAGAGAGGGGGGAAAACAAGGGGTATACAAAATGTTTTCAATGTGATATCATTCATATACTCATGATAATAGCAAGCATGAAGAATGAAGTAAGAACAAAAGGGGCATGCTAAAAAAACCAACCTTTGTTTTGTTCTTGTGGTTTTTCTCTCTAAAACTGAAAAAGGGTAAGGCAAATTGTGCGTGATAAGAAAGAAAGGCTATGGGGGAAAAGGGGGCTTTTATAAGTAGAGATTAGCAACCAACAAACAACAACATCAACAATACTAAGGTTGAAAACTTGAGACTTGAAAAAGGTTCGAGTAATGGAGCCGTTTATAAAGGACCAAAAAAGTGTAGGAGGAACAATAATAATAGTAAATAATAGTGATAATAGTATTATTATTATTTAATATGACACACTATTTGATGATGTGTGACCGTCTATATATCTGAGGAAAGAGGGAAATGGCAGGGTGGAAAGAAGATCAAATAGAAAAGCTATAAACTTGATAGTGGCGGCGTCAGAGAGAGAGAGAGAGAGAGAGAGAGAGAGAGAGAGAGAGAGAGAGAGAGAGAGAGAGAGAGAGAGAGAGAGAGAGAGAGAGAGAGAGAGTATAAGGGTGTGTGGGAGAGAGGGGTGTGTGTGTGAAGAGAAAAGGAAAGGACAGGGAGAGAGGGGTTTAAAACTTTATCATAATTGTAGCAGCAAAAGAGTGTTTTTGGTAACAGAGAAAAATGATATGGAAAACGGTAGAGGCTAGGGAGAGAGATTAGGGTCGGTTTTGGTTTTGGTTTTGGTTTTGGGGGTGAGGCGCTGAAGCTGGTGGTTCACTTTTTCAGTTAAATGAAACGTTTTGTTTCTCAGTTGTTGTGTAACCTGAAGGAGTGAAGGGTCTCAAAATAATACCACTCTTTTCTTTTACTCTGGCTAAATTTGATTGTTTGTTAGAGTCTTGCTATAAAATGCAATATCATAATGGTAAAACTTCGATCAGCTATCTTGATAATGTTGAAAATCTAATAATCTAATTTTTTTTTCTTTGATCTCATTCTATACACTAATTGATTTTCAATTGAATTGGATAAATCGTGTTAGTTAACACAGTAGTAGTCTTTAACATGTTGCCTTATTCTATAATTATTCTTAACTATCGATAAATTTTGACCGCATTTGTCAAATTTTAATTAGGGATGACAATTTCCACCCATTCGTGGGATTCCCGCACGTTGGAGTGTTGGAAAAGACACGAAAAAAATTTGATATTGTAGTTTTGAAACTTTTTGTAATGTTTATTTAAATATTATGTTTGTATTATTTGAATTTGAATTTGTTATAAATTTAAATTTAAGATTTATGAAGGCTTTTTTTAATTTTATTGAATTTTAATTTATGATTTTATAATTTTTAATAAATGTTTGGGGGATCCCATGGGGATTGCGAGATTCCGTGAGGACGGGGACCGGGGAGGAAAACCCCCCACGACGAGGATCGAGGACGGCAACAGAGGGAGAGTAGGGAGGCGGCGTAGTGCCCCCCGCCCTGTTGACATCCCTAATTTTAATAGTTAAAAGCATTCTCTTTATATTAAATCATTTTTCACAACCATGTAAGCTTTAGGATGATCTATTAATCATATAATGAACTGAATTAACCAGATATTTACACGCGATTAATCAAATATTTACATGATTGTGGAAATTGATTGTAAGATTCAGGATGACCCATTGACTAGATAATGAACTGAATTAACTAGATATTTGTGTGTGATTAACCAGATATTTACACATACTTAACCAAAAATTTTATTTCTTAAAAATACTAAATTTTTTTTTTAAATTGTTACAATGCTGCTACAATGCCGCACATTAGATATATATATGATTGTCGCCTAATGTTGTCCACTTTTGATTGTCAACCTAGCATTATTGAGTTTTTTTTATGATTATGATCTCGAGGATCCAACTATAACCCATTAACCCACTCAGGCTTTTTAATAAAGTTAGATCTGCAGACACATTTGTGGATAGATATATTAAATTACTATTTGTTTATTACTATTGTATGTTTTCTTTTAAATAAAAATACATAAAAAGAACAGAACATTTTGAGTTTGGATAATTTGCTTATTATTTAATGTTTTTTCATGCCTTGACCAAGATGTTATCGTTTGGCTAAGACGTTAGAGTAATGTAAAATAAATTTTATTTATTTAAATTATTCTTTTTTAATGTTATTTTCAGGAATGATTTTTGTACATAAAATGAGAATATTATAAAGTGTTCATTTTGTTTTTTGAGTGTATTTTTTAGAAATGTGTATACAAAGAAAATAGAAATTAAGTAATAGATAAAAATAAACACATACAATATCATGTAGGATGTCTAAAATTTATATTCAAATATCATGACTCTATTCCCACTTTGGGCACAAAAGAAGGAGTGTTCCTATATCGTGTCCAAAATTTTGTTTCTACTTTTCTTTTTATTTGAGACAAAATATTTGTCATTTTTTAGAAAGGAAGAATTTTCTGCTTTTGCGGAAAGCATTTGGATTACATAACGATTGATTTAATTTGTACAATATACAGAGTGGATATTTGGTTCCATGGTAATAACAAGCAAACTCACTTTTATAATGGTTAAACGTGTGAAGTTTTGACCTTTTTTAAAATGTCTAGCCATTAGATTTAGAAATAATTTTGGATTTTAGAATCAATTGTACTAGAAGCTGCTTGGAGTAGCTTTTATTTCTGGATTGAAAAATTATACTAAGTTTCATATCAAACTTACTTTTAAAATAAAATCATTTAAATATAAATCACCTCACTTCAAACTCAATTATATTGAAATCAATTCTACAAAATTAGTTTCATTCAAAATCACATTTATCAAACATTTATCCAAACATACAGATAATAAGGATATCTCTTTGGATGCTATCGGCTCATTAATTTTTCTCGACAATTTTGTGGTTCACTCACACAAGTCATTCTACAAGTAACACACTGCACATTATTTTTAATGATTTTATAAAATTTATAACTGTTTTGAAGGAACTTGAGTTCTTTGAATATGTAGTCTTGAGTTCAATATTTGAATTTATGTGTATAAAAAAAAAATACTATTATAAGGGATCACTGCTTTAAGCCTCTAACAATATCTCAATATCTTGAGAGGATAGCCTCTCAATTGCTGAGTGAAAGAATATGCTTTAAACCAATATATATATATATATATATATATATATATATATATATATATATATATATATATAATTCTTCCAAATAATTTAAAAAAATGATGAGAATTACTTGCAATGTAAAATTACTACAATTTTAGAGTATTTATAACTTTTTTTTCAGAGTATATGAAATATATTTTTTATAAAAAAACATAAAACTTTATTCAAAATGAGTTTAGCTTTATCAAAATATTCTTCAAAGATTTCACAATTTGTCGTATTAGTCCTCAAAAGATTAAAATAAACTTTGTAATAATCTCTTTTTAAAAAAATCGCCAATAAAGTTTGTCTCGCTATCAATTTTCTTTCGTTTAAAGTGATGGAATTGATGATACGGGACGTTAATTACCTGATTGACATATGCATATTTATAGTCCTTGTTGCATACATGCACCGAATTGGTTCCCGAAATATTCTCATGTTGTTATATTATTCTTTAAATTTTTTTGAACCATGATTTCTCGATTCAAATTTCACTATTTCTTTTTTTTTACCCTTCTCCGTCTATTTTTCATTCCTATTGTCCTAAAAATATAATATTTTTCCTCAAACAATTCAAAGACCAAATGAAAACAAAAATATTCTTATATTATGAGCTTTTGTGTCTTCTTCTACTACCTATAACCATATACATTCATCAATGTAGAGAAGGTTGATGATGGTAAATCAAGTAGAAATCGAGTGGAGTTATAAAAATATATTAAGTTATCGTTGGGGAGCTCATTAAGTAATATAGTTGAATGTTTAAGGACGTAACTCAAATCACTCAATCTCGCTCAAAATCTTTAAGGGTTTGTGATCGTTCTTCATTCCTTTATTAAACTTCTTTCAAACAATAGAATGATATATTTTTATCTCTTTATATTCTACTTTATTACCAACCACTTCACTTTATCTCCTTCAAAACAATCAAACATAACCTAAACACCGATCTAGAACAATGTGGAGAAAAGGAGTATATGGAGCGGGTCATCTTGGAGGCAAAGGTGGGGCAAGGTCCGCAGGGACCACCTATAACTCCATTCTCCCATCATTTTTAAGATTGTTCGCAATTTTGGTTTCATCATCTCCACTACGGCCGACTCAATATATATTGAGACTTAAAATGAATTTTGAATGAGATCTTTTAAAAACTAATAAAAATATGTTTATAAAAAATATTATATTTTAAAAAATTATTGTAATTTTTATATTTTTAAAATGAAATTATTATGGTTGATGTAAAAATATATTGCAAATTCAACTTGTGTTTCAGGCTTTTTTTCATTAAGAAAAAATTCAACATATTAAAGATATACTTGTCTATAACAAAATACAAACAAATTTATTTGAAGTTTGAGATTTTTTTGGGACTTAAAACCCTTGCAAAATTATAATTTTTTGGGGGTCCAAAGTTATTGCTTTATGCTCTAAGAAGAATATGAGAAACCCGGTATCTAGGAAGAGGAATTAATGCTATTTGGAACTAGTACCAGTGACACGATAATATCACAATCCAATAAAATTTTGAGGCAAAAAATATGGTGAACAAGAAAGTAAGAGGGAGAATAAACCATCGCTTAATGCTGATTGTAAGTATGAATAACTTTTTAAGAAGACATCACGGTCGGGACAACAATACATCTAGGTCGGGACAAAAAGACAGTTCGAGATACGAGGAAGTCAACTGGGCCACGGCCCAATACCTTGAAAACTAGACTAGGTTAGACCCACTTAGACGGCTATATAAAGAACCTACATATTCATAAGAGGGGACACACATTATACTTGTATAGGATTTAGCTTGTATCTAGGCTATATGTAATAAGCCTCCCATGACTTCCTGATACACTAGAGTACCTTTAACTTCTCATCATAGCTTTCCTTTCCGTTCCCTGATGTAATTATTTTCCTCCAGGATGCTTGCTTCGATACAAGAAGGATGCATTTTAGTTGTGATGATCTCATTTCAACAATATATGTCTTTTTGTGCATTGCTTTTCAAGAAAGAATTTGACTACGAATAGCCGAAAAGTGACCATGAAGATCTTGAAGAAACTCCATGGCTCGATCTTGATTTTGTTGATCAATAATGCTTTTAGCATTATCACGGATACATGGAGAGATGGAAGCAATGGATCCGAGTTCATCATCCCATAAAGTCTTGAGTTGTGTGAAATATAAAGAAACAGACGTGCCTTCTTCCTTGAGGGCAGAAATTGATTGTTTCAATTGATATATTTAAGGAGCCTTTGATTGAGAAAATCGATCCTTTAAATCTGTCCAAATTTGTGCTGCAGTTTCAGCATACAAAACACTTGGACGGATCTCATATGAGACAATTAAGAATCTAACTAGCAATCAAATCATTACATCATTGCCAATTGAGAACTTCGTCTTTCTTCTTTGGAGTTGGGAGTGATCCATCAACAAAACCAAGTTTGGTTTTTGCACGAAGTGCCATTGTCGATGCAAGACACAAGGATCTGGGATGATGGGTGGGTTGATGGTTGGTGTTTTGATGGTTGCTGTTGATGGTGAGCTCTCGGAAGAAGGAATTTTGTCAGACATAATGGAAAAACACAGGATCAACTGATACCATGTAAAAGGTAACGTAAGAGAAAGGAATGATTTTGTGAACTAATATTTCTTTCATTGATATGTTGGGAGTTAAATAGGCAGATTTTCAAAGTTTAAATTCAAAATACAAATTTAAAATACACAGAAATAGGAAACTAATTAACATCTGAACTATCTATAATTTAAAAACTGTATCTAATCCTAATCAATAAAGGATTTGGCTGTTATCTACAAAACTGCTCCTTGATTCACGTCCAACAACTAAAAGTTGTTGCTCCCTGACTTGTTTTGCGTCCAACATTGCACGCCTGATGTCCTGCATTTCCCAGTTGAATCACAGAATACAGGTAATTACAGGTTCAATTACGTTAGTTTAGAGATTAAAAACAAAACTAATTTGTTCAAGTTTGCCTTAAAACGTTCCCAAAAAAAAACAACCATTGTAGCTACCATTTCAATCAATATATAAACCTTATTTTGGTACCTACAATCTTTACAACAGTTTGATCAAAAAAAAATAAAAATCTTTACAACAGTGACTTCACTTTTTAGAAAATATATTGTATTTTGAGAGTTTTTAAGTTGTTAAATATATTGGAGAACGTAGCGCGAGAACGGCAGAGGAGGGAAAGAAGAGGATTTGAGTAAAGTGTTTTAAGCGCGCGAGTAGAAGAAAGAACCGATGTCTAAAGTTCACATTTGAAATCGGTTGCTAAAGCAATCGATGCTAAAAGTCATAAATCGGTACACATTATTACAAGTATGCTACCGCCTCTTCTTCTACATCGGTTAAAATTGAACCGATTTCCTGATGCAGAAAGCACATTTTGGCACTAGTGATTATACTTTGAATTCAATTTTTGAATTATTTGAAATTAAATATTTTCTATAAACAATTTTGAGTGTGGATATAAAAACATCAAATTAGTTCAATCTAATAATTGATTATGTGACATCCTCTAGCCCGCATATGATATAAGGCATTGCTTTATATAAAGATAAAGATATATCATCATGCATATTCATTTAATTCAAATAAAAGGTCCATGGGTAGAAAGGTCTCACGTGAACATTAACAACAACGTGGAAATAAACCATGAGTTTTAGGGAAAATAAAAACAAAAAGCAATAACATAACGCCCAACCCCGATGTCACATTCAGAGCTGGTAATAAAGGTTCCGGATAAATCCACGAAATACAAAACCACTAAACTAAAAAACTAAAACTGATAAAGCTAAACATCCGACTAAGTCGTGGCTCCTCGGAGTCACTCCTCAACAGGTTGCTCGC
This sequence comes from Sophora flavescens, assembly GCA_030762895.1. Lineage (NCBI taxonomy): Eukaryota > Viridiplantae > Streptophyta > Magnoliopsida > Fabales > Fabaceae > Sophora > Sophora flavescens. Next base: position 123,150,826 of record CM061063.1, on the reverse strand, counting down.
CGTCCTCTACAAAGTGCCAATCAGGACAAACAAACAGAAGAGGGGAATAAGAAAACATATAATCACAACGGCATTGAGATAGGAAGCAAGATGAACATACATCAAGGCACAACAACAACATAGGCATACATGTACATAATAAGCATCATATCATTCATCATAAATCAACCAAGTATGCTATGCGATGCAATGCAACACTACTCCACTACTCCATTATGCATGTGGATCCAACTAACTCATGATGTCAACTTCGGAGTTACATATCCGTATTGGCCATAAAAGCACCAACACCAGCAGTTCCCAAACCATGGAGGAACCCCTTGGATAACCGGCATATCATAACTGGATATGCCACCTTGGGGGCACACGGTTCACCAAACCATGTGTGAACCACCTGAGACTTGGGCCAGATCATCATAACTAGGATGACCTCCCCTATGTTGAACATCCCCCTCAACATCAACTTCAATGCTCTATGCAAATGGCACAACAACAAACAAGGCAACCACCTCCTTTGCTTGGGCATAAAAGCACCCAAGACTTATCACCAACATCAACATCAACATCAACACCTTAGACCCAAACCGTGGGGTCAAGGCCCTCTTGGCCAAAAAGCACCAAGGTCCAACTTAACAACACCTCGACTATGAAGCATCGAGGCCACTTTGGCCAAAAAGCACCAAAGCCCAACAACATGCGGTAACCCATTAGGTACCGACTTAACCAATTTATCTTCATAATCCTCTTAATTAATCTTTAACCAAGTTATCTAATTCCCATTATTTGGTTGGTATACTCTCATATCATTGTTGGGGATAATTGGGGTCAAAATCCCTTACATTCCTTTAATTCAGATTCTGCCAAGGAGGGGAAGCACCAGCGTGCTTGTCCCCTGCACGGTCGTGCTTCGATGCACGGTCGTGCTTCTGCACTGTATGACCGTGCTTAGTGTGCAGCCTTCCAGAATTAAAACTCGGGAGCATGGCCGTGCTCCCTATTCAGCACGGTCGTGCTCCTGGAGCCAACCATGCTGTTCTATGCGGAACAAAGCTTAATCTTGGGCTAAAAACCCTCTAAACACTCTTAAATCAAGCCTAGGGTCTTAAACTAAACCAGTTAACCTGGAATCTCACATTTACTAACAGTCCACAGTTAATTAATGTCCTTATATAATTATTCCCTAATTACTATGTTAATTAGGAGTCCTAAATTAACCAATTAGGGCCTTATTAACATGTTACCTTAACCAACATAAATCAACCCAAACAGTCTCAGTAACAACAACTTCAACCAACAGATCATGGCATGTTATCAACCAACTCAATCAACACAATAGGTACAACATCATAACCATGAAATAAACATAACAAACTCATCATAGACATATTCAACATAGTAATATAGCCAATAACATACAAATAACTTACCACAACATCAATAATAATAATAAGCATCTTAGAGACATGGCATTTATCATATAACAACTCAATGGGGTCATGGGAACCCCTCATTTTATGCTACCCCTTGCCTAGAGATTATACTATCCTTCTCCCTATACATGGGATGAAGGTTTCCACTTGCTAAACACCAACGGCAACCCGGTCACGTTCCTTTAAGCGGCTCAACAACCTCCAAGCCTTGGCCAAACCAAAAATGGTAACCAATTAGTTCCCAAATCAAGAACAAGAAAAGGGAAAGTAAAACGGAACAAACTTTACCTTTACTAGGATGAACAACACCAACAAAATCTTCCGAAAGAGTCTCCAAACACCAACAAGATAAGGGTTTAAGAGAAAATAGGGAAGAAATTCGTAGTAGGGTGGCTACTAGGTTAGAAATAGGGTTCCAAAGTGAACCCTCGATTTCTGTGCCAACTATATAAAGGATGTCCCTAAGCACGGTCGTGCTCTTCAGTAAGCACGGTCGTGCTGGACTTAGCGTTAGCGAGACGCGGTCCGCACAGTGAGCACATGCGTGCTCACTATTGAGCATGGGCGTGCTCAACTTAAACTTGGCAACGCGTGTAACGCCTCGATTTCTGTGTCCTTCTCTAGTAGTAAATACATGTGTATATGTGTTTATTTTTGATAAAATCCAGAGAGTGATTTTAAATAAAATAAAATCATTTTCTTATCACTACAAAAAAAGGGTGTTTAGCGACCGAATAAATCGGTCGCTATTCATCAAAATTCGGTCGCTAAATAGGTTAGCGACCGAATTAGCGACCGAATAATGACGGTTGCTAAAACCCTGGTCGCTAAATCATTTAGAGACCGAATTTGTAATCGGTCGCTATTATCGACCGAATAATTCGGTTGCTAATTTATAAAAATCGGTCACTAAATTGGTCTCCTAAAACCAGCTATGTGACCAATTTTAGTGACCGAAAATTCGGTCGCTAATTCGGTCGCTAAATTGGCCACTAAATTAAAAAAAATCAGTCATTAAATGTGTCCCTAAAACTTGTTCTAGGGACCAATTTAGTGACCGATTTCTTTAAAAAACATATAACAAACCAAATATAATTTTTTTTATAAGCTAAAGTGTATTGAAAGAGTATAATGGGTACTCTAAACTCATAAACAAACGAACCAAATACAAGAGGGATAAGGTAGAGATTCAACCAAAGTCGGAGAAGACAATAATGGTTGATATACTAACTAATCGTCGACCAAAAAGAATTCATCGGCACCTAATATCTAAAACCAATCCACCGCCCAGCTATTGGCAATTTAGTGCCTAAAAGCTTATTAGGGATAATTGCAGCAAAAGAGAAAAAGCCCTTTGAACCTTTACATCCAGTAAAACACCAAATTATGGGGATCTTTGTGGAGTTCATCAAGGAACCGTTTGAATCCAACTTTTAGACCTTTGTGGAGTTCATCGCCTCCATTGTCCCTTAAAAAGTAATTGTCTTCCCAACTCTGCATAAGAATATAATGAGACAAAAATATAATGCTTCCCTTATACAAGAATATAATGAAACACAGATGATTGAATGGAAAATTGGATATAAAATGTATCCACAAATTCACAATCTTCAAAATCTTCAACAACCTTGTAGGCTATAATCCTTTTCTATCAAGTTATCTTATCAATAAGAGAAAGAGAAAGCATATCATACAAAGTCTAAAAGAAATGGGTAGGATTCATTTCTTCCCTTTTCTTTACATTTCATTCTTTCTAAAAGTTTCCACACAAAGTCTAAGAGATATGCTTTGTGGACTTACTCACGTGAAGAGATGTTCTTGTTGACATATTCGCTAGAAACCAAACCACAAAAATTACCCAGAAATACATCATACCCTGCGAATAAGAAAATAATATACATGATATAATTCCAAAAAATGATGTTCCCTAAAGCACAAATATTATCTTGACAAACATAACAAACCTTGATCATACGCTTCAAAAGCTGGAGAAACAACAACACCATTAGATACCCAACTGAATCCAATTCATTTTAATTTCTGCATTTCACACACAGCAATCACACTATATGATATTTCAATGCAAACTCAAACTCAACCAATATTATTCAATAGTTACATATCTTGAAGCCACATATAACCAAAAGTTCAAAGATACTTGCATGCTTATACCCATTAACAAGAGTTCAACCATTTTTATCATACAAAAATCTAAAATCAACATGCTGGAGTTCAAAACCAATTTACATCTCATACAACAAATAAAATTCAATAACACATTGAGCATTTGATTCAAGCATTTTCTCAAACAGATTATGTTCAATCTAACAAGTTGATTCACATAGAACTAGAATTCATAGGACAATAAAACCAGTTTCACAGTCGCAATTTCATAAAGCAAGCTTTAATTTTAAGATTAAAATCTGAAATCAAAGGGTTAGGGTTTCAAAATCAATTTGAGGGTTTTGAATCTGAGACACAAGAGAGGGTTTTGACTCACCCAAGGAAGAAGAAGAAGTTGGGGTGGTGTGGTGGGGCTCCTCGCGGCGGCGGACGGCGACGGCACGGCGTCCAGCAGCGGTGACATTGTTCCTGTAACACCCATGTACTCAAAACTTGAAGGTAAGTCTAGGAGATGAAGGAAGGAACTTAAACTAACAAAGAGAGGTGAGAAACCACCAGGAATGGAAGTCAAACCACCTTACCGTGGCGGAGGACGGAGCAACCGCAGCTGTGCGTGCTAGGAGGGCGGTGGCGAGTTGCGGGTCATCTACCCTCGCCGTGCGGTGGCCGAACGGCGGCCTCAGGGCGGTGGTCACGCGACTGAATGAAGTTGGGGAGAAGGAAGAAGAAGTGTGGAAGAAGAAGGAAGAAGGAGCAGAGAAAGAGAAGAGAAAGTGAGGGAGAGGGCGTCGAGACCAAAATATTAGTTTTAGGGATTTTAGTTTTAGCGACCGAATTAATCGGTCGCTAAAATGGTTAATTTGAAATTTGAATTCATAATTTTAGCGACCGAATAATTCGGTCGCTAAAACGCTCTATTTTAATTTTTTACGCGTCGTTTAGCGACCGATTTAATATCAGTCGCAAAAGATAACTTAATTTTAACCGTTGCATTTAACTCGGTCGCCATTTCGGTCGCTAAAAAATCATAAATTTATGACTTTTACTTTCCTTTATTTTGCGACCGAAATAGAGACCGATAACTCTGCTACGCTCTATTTCGGTTGCTATTTCGATCGCAATATCAACTCTAATCAGTGTTTGATTTAGATCCTACAATCGGTCGCTATTTCGGTCGCAAACAGCAACCAACAAATTCGGTCGCTATTTGCGGTCGCTAAATAACCTTTTTTTTGTAGTGTATGTTGTTTTATAGTATGAAGTCAGGTTAAATTTTCGGTTGAAAAGTCAGACGAAAGTCGGTCTGCGTTTTCACTGCTAGTACAGGTTTACTGAGCAGAAAACCTAATTTTGAACCGTGAACGAAATGGTTAGTGTTTTTGTGATGTTTTGTGTGATATTGGAAATTTTTGAAAATTTGAGTTCGGAAATAAAATATAATATTTATTCTAGGCGAAATACGATCGGAAACTTAAACCGGATACACAATGGAGCAGAAAAGGGAGCCCAAAAGAAGTGAAGTGATTTGATGGGATGTGATGGATATGGGTTATGACACACTCCAAAAGTGTAATCATCACATTTTTCAAATTATATCATATTATATTCTAAAAACCTTTTTTTTTCTTTCCTCTTCAACCAAACAAGGTATAAGACCAAACTTGCTCTCCAAGCTCTTCCCTCTCTCCTATTGGACGTCCCACTCCCCTCTCCCTCTATAAATACCCATTTCATTTTCTCTTCATCACTTTCCTACTTCTTCACTTTCTCATTTTTAAGTTTCTAACACTTAAAGTTTCCATTTTTACTTAGTTTCAAGCTTTAAGTTCTTCATACTTTTTCTTTCTAGTTTCAAGTGTAACACTCTCATAATATTCTATTGCAAGTTTTACACTTATTTCATGAGTTTACTTTATGTCTTCTTAAAATGTTCTTAAAGCTCTTTTAACTTCTAAAATCTCTAAACAAAATAGTAGAAAACTCTGTTTGAGTTGAAACCAATTTCTATGAACTTCTATTAATCTCTTCTTTCATATTCTAAGAGCTTGTATCAAACAAACATCACTAACCTATTTTTCCAAGGATGGCCGAAACTATGTATTAGTGGCCTAGGAAGTTTTGTTTCAATTTTTTGAAAGATGATCATGTATTTGAGCTTCTAGATACCTCTTGATCTTAAATCTAAAGTCTTGGAAAGTTTGAAAATTCCTAGCTTGTTGATCCAATGATGGCCGAACCTTGTAGGTTGTGGACTTGGGATGTTTTGTTTTCATTTTCCAATATGATCATAGACTTGAGCTCCTTAATACATTTGGATGCTAAGTCTAAGAGATTGGAAAGTTTAACGATTTCTAGCCTATTTATCCTATGATGGTTGTGAACCTAGGATGTTTTGTTTTCATTTTTCAATATGATCATGGACTTGAGCTCCTTAATATATTTGGATGCTAAGTCTAAGAGATTGGAAAGTTTAAAGATTTCTAGCCTATTTATCCTATGATGGTTGTGAACCTAGGATGTTTTGTTTTCATTTTCCAATATGATCATGGACTTGAGCTCCTTAATACATTTGGATGCTAAGTCTAAGAGTTTGGAAAGTTAAAGATTTCTAGCCTATTTATCCTATGATGGCTGTGAACCTATGATGTTTTGTTTTCATTTTCCAATATAATCATGAATTTAGACTTCTTGGTATCTTTTAATGCTAAATCTAAGAGCTTAGAAGGGTTAGAAATTTCTAGCCTACTCTAAGCATGGATTTAGTGGGATTTTGTTCTACCTTTGTAAAGTGAACCTTGGTTATGAACTCCTAACACTTAAGGATCATTAATCCATGAGTTGTATTCTCTTTTGAAAACCTTTAACCCTATTTTATGCCATGGCCGAACCTATACCTTCTTGGTTTAGTGTTCTTGGTTAACTTTTAACTTGTGGTTTTGTGTTCATAAACCTAGACTTTCATCACAGAGTAGACGAGGACATTGGTAGTACACTTCCTCAAGCATCACGTACCTTTACCTTCACAAAAGGTAAGAGGGGACATCCTGAGGGATATTCAATAGCTATGCGCATGTGTGTATGTGGTTTACTCGATTTATTTTAATATTGTTATTATATTGAATCAAAGTTTAAATGATTTGTATACTTGAACTGTCATGATAACCTTTTGAAGTTGATCCTTACTTGATTGAAAGTGTTGTGAATCATATATGTTATGAACTGTCATTAACTGTTATATTGCTGACTGAGATTATAATGATATTGATTGATGTCTGAAAAGCCTGACGTTAGTCGGTGCTCAACTAATTATATGATTAAAAGCCTAAATAAGCTTCGAAGAGAACTTTGAAAGTAATGATGTTCATTTTAAAATGTTCTTTAGTAAAGTATGTGTTTTGGATAGTAAGTGATCTTGTATTTATTCCAGAAGGATCAAACTTTGGAACTTGTGTTAAATAATTTCAAGTTAAAGGAAATTATATTCTTACGAACTAAATTTTTGTACAAGAGAAAATCATTTAGAAAATATGTATTTTTACGGAAGGAAAAGTCTTTGGAAAATATTTGACCTTAAATAGAGATGATTTTAAGAAAATGATTTCAAGAGAAAATGGATTTCTTATAATAGTTTACAAATGATTTTCTAATGAAAAGTTTCCTGTAAAGAAATACTTTCGAAAATATTCCGGTAACTCGGATGGGTTACCGAGGTTTTATTTTGGTATTTGATTTTCGCTGAACGAAAAGTAAGAACAGGTGAAATCGAATCTAGTATACGAGACGTTGGAATACTAGTGTTCTGTAATTTACACGTAGATCTTTGATCCGTGTCACGTTGTTGTGGATTGAGTGTCCTAATTCCGTTGTTGTGGACTGTGTGTCCTTATTACGTTGTTGTGAACTGTGTGTCCTATTCACGTTGTTGTGGACTGTGTGTCCTAATCACATTGTGATAAACGTTATTAAAGCTGAATGTTGTTTTCTATGACCACAAGTCTTGACTGGTGCATCGGTCTAAGGTGTTGTGATTGATTACTTGGACTGCGTGTCCTGTGTTGATGTTGAGTAATTTCAAGTGATGAAAATTATGAATGGTCGTTAGCTTTAAGCTTCGACAACGAATGAGATTGAACACAAAGAAAACATCTTGAACGAATGTTTTTCTTCATGCATTTAGGCAGACGTGCCTCACAGGTTAGTCACTTCGGTGATGCCCAAGCAGGGGCTATTAGTCACTTCGGTGATCTCCAAACATGGACTTTTAGTCACTTTGGTGATGCCCGAGCAGGGGCTGTTATATAAGTCACAATGGTGATGTCCAAACAGGCACTATTTTGCGACGGTTATTAGGTTAATTGGCGTCGGTTTTATGCTCCGCAGATTCGTGTTTGCGGCAGTTCCTCCACTGTCTCAATGTCGACCGTCGCGAGCAACATTTACGGCGGTTGGGATAAATGTCGTACAAACTGCCGCAAATTTATTGCGAGGGTCTGTAATCGCCGCAAATTACTACCGCATAATTGGCAACACAAATAGCGACGGTTAGAGAACCGCCACAATTTGTTTCCCTAATTCTGAAAGAAATTTCACGGCAGTTTTACAACCGTCGCAAAACTTAGCAAAAAATTTTTAGTGATTTTTTTTTAGCAGATCATTTTGAGTCTACAAAACCCGCTTATTAAATATATATATTTTTCTTAAAACAATATAAATAAATTAAAACTCATTCATAAACAAAATGTTGAGTTACGTACAAACTACGACCAAAAAGAAATATTCCAAATAGAGTTCAACAATTCCACAAATATAAAGTAACACAACTAAACTCCATCAAGTTCATAAAATGAAAACTAGAACTATCTAAACGGTCCTACGTGATGATGCTCCGTGGTCTTCAGGCATATGACTAGACTCAGAGGAACGTCTCATATCTCTTGGTGACTCTAAGTCAGCCGGCTGTAATTCAAAAAAATCAAAAATTAGATTACAACCACTAATTCAACAAGTGAACTATCAAAAGTTAAAAACTAAATTTAAAAGCAATTATTTTACCTGATTTCCCTTAACATTCTGCATAAGGAAAGCAATTTGTTCCTTCAAGACTTCATAATTCGCAGCTTGTTCCTTAAGCGCTAGGACTTCAACTTCCAATTTTTCAATCTTCTCATAGGGAGATACCAACCTCTCAGAGTGAGACCTAAATCCAGTGAGCTGAGATGGTGTTATCCCAAGTCCCATTCCTTTGGCATATCCAGGGTGGTCCTTTCCAAAAACTTTCACAAATGCATCATTCTCTGTTGATCCCTCATGAATTTCATTTTGCAATTGTTCCTACATGTAATATTGAAGACATACACAATTACTTAAAGATCACCATTAACAATGAAATACAACTAACAATAAAAAGTTACATTGTTGTTATTTTTGCCTATATATATAGGAAGTTTTGGCATGCAAATTGAAAAAACATGTGAACACTAAGTGTCGAACTTCTAGCAAATAATAAGCATAGTAACAAAGCCACCACAAACCTATTAATTGCAAGCCAACAAATAATGGGTCTACTTCTAGCAAATCAAAATTGAAAATGAAGGGTTCTAGTTACTAAGTGTGTACTACGTTGCTTATCATCATAAAGCCTATTAACCAAATATAAAAATAGAAATGAAATACAAATAACAATAAAAAGTAATAAATAATACATTATACTTACATTTTTTCCCCTAGCCTCTTCACTGACAAATGATCCATCCTTCATTTTGTGAGAAATAGGATAAAATTCTGCCTTGCTAAATTCTCGTCCTTCTAGTAATTCCTAAAATTAAGCACTATACAATAAGTGCCAGTACAAATAAATTATACTGTTAAAAAAAATGAGTGAACCATACCAACTCATCTTTTGTCCTTGCAATTCCCTTGGAGCCTAATGTATGGTGGATCACTAACTTTTCACGATTTGCTGCATTTTGGTCAGCTATCTCCTGCATTAATTAATAACATAATGAAGAATTAGTAAATAGTAGTTGAAGTAACAAAGACTGCAACTTATGATGATTACCATTTGTTTAGCGCTCCGCCTATAATTTATATAAACAGCCCAATGGTTGGAGTCAATATCAGGTGGGTGCCTCTGAAGATTTTCCGCCAAGGAAAGCTCCCAATTATGATATTTATGAAATAATCTGCATCGTGTGTCCCTCCATTTTTTTTGCAAGGCTAGTTAAAATATACTTTTTGTGTTCTCTATCATTGACAACAAATTTATTCTTCAAGAAAACATAATAAAAGATAGTGTTAGCTAACAAAACACATAATAAATCGAACGTATTCACTTAACTACAAATAATACCTGTATTTTTTGACAATAAAGATTGTTTTTCAAAGTATCTGGAACTTTTTTCCAATTCTCAAACATTATGGGAATGTTATTAAAGTTTCTTGCAAGTTCACCCAAAAATCCTACCAATAAACCAGCTGACTCTCCCACTGGTTGTGCATGTCGATTCCACCTAGTTATAACCGTTGTTGTACCACTTGATGCAAACACATCTATCACCCTTAAACGTGTTTGCATCACCTGGCCGCTTGCATCTAACACATAAATTAAACAAATTAAAACAATTCCTAACCCATCATATAATAAAATTAAAAAAAAATTAAAGAGAAATATAAAATAGATTAGACATACTTATAACATCTACTGTCCAATATGTTGGAGCTTTTTTAGGAACAGGCAAGTGACCTTCAACCACATCAGGTGCAGATTCAGAAGTTGGTGCAGTGTGTACCTCATCATGAAATGATGATTCAACATTGGGTAAAGGATCACTTTTTTGTAGATGTCCATCTACATATCCTTCAGAAGATGCATTAATTTGGTTGAATTGGTGTGGATTGACACCTCCGACGAACACTTCTTTGATCGGACATACCTGAGAAGTATAATGTATCCAACAGGTATATGACAAGCAAGAACACCACACATTCACAAATTACCTAAGAATCAAGAATCAAACTGATATAATTAACCAACTAAAATGGAACATAACGAGACATTCAAATTGATATAATAACTATGAGCCATTTTTCAGTAACAAACCTTAAAAAAATTACAAAATAAGTTCACTAAGCTAGAATCACCACAGGTTCCAAGTTCTACACAACATAACACAAAAAACTAACATGTCTATAAAATCACCAATGGATCATAAAACCATATCTTGATTATCATCATTAAAATTATCATTAATGGTTGAACTTTCAGGATCATCATCTGCAGCCATTCTTGCTAATTGTATATGTGGGGTATCATCAGAGAGAATTTGTTCCAAGTTTTGTGATGGGTATGCATCAATGGATGTCATAATTTCATCATCTTCACCCATGTCGTACAAGTCTCTTGGCTTCAAATGAACTGGTATGCTCCAACCTTTTTCCTTCCCATCCTCCACATAATAAACCATTTGAGCTTCTGAAGCTTTAATGTATGGTTCATCATCTTCATGTTCTCCAGTATGTATTAGTCTTGCAAAGTTAATAGAGATAAAACCCAACTTATCTGTCTTCATACCTCTTGGGTTAGTGGTATTAGCCCATTCACATTTAAACATGGGTACTGTGAAGCCATTATAGAAAACCTCAATGATGTCTATCAATCTTCCATAGTAAGGTACCCCTCCAAACCTCATTTGGGCATCACTATTGCTTGAGTAACTCCTGATTCTAAACATTCCAAAAACCCCACTGTTTTGAGTTTTTAATAACATATCTCGTGCCAAGGTTCGAAATTTGTATCCATTGAGATTATATGCAGTGAACCTTCTAGCTTTGTCATGAGGACCTTGTTCAAGACTAACAAGAACATCTTTATCTGGTCCACTAAGACTGTCGAGATTGTTACAAATCTAGATGCCATAATAATATATATTGTTAGTCACATTCTTGTTCAAAAAATACATAAATGACACTAACACGATTGGTGAACCAACGAACAAACTCTCTATGAACCTTCTTGTCTAGCTCAGAAGCATTCCTTGCACCACCCCTTAGTTGCCTTCGCACGCTAGTTCTATACTGCCTATTTAGTTGAATCATATTAGATGTATGGAAAAAAACTTAAGAATAATTAAATCAAGTAGAATAATTACTTACCGAAGATAGTAATCAACTATAGAGCAATTCGTTAACACGTGTCTATGAGCCTGAAACTTTTCCATGGGTGTCAGGGTGACATATGAAGAGCCACCAACTGATTTTCCAACTTTAGGAAATAATTTAGCTACTCGTGAGCCATATTGTATATCATTAATAGGCTCATCGTCTACACGACTAGGTCGGTTCCATCTAGTCTCAATGCTATCTAGATACCTTGAACAAAACGTAAGAATCTCTTGCACAAGGTAGCCTTCCGCAATAGATCCTTCAGGTCGTGCTTTATTACGTACATAGGATTTTAGCTGTCCCAAGTACCTATTGTTAAACCACAACAAGTATTATTTAGAACAACCTGTACATTACCAAATTAAAAAAAATAAATGACTAATATCGCACATCTTTTACCTTTCTATAGGATACATCCATCGATAATGAACGGGACCTCCGAGTTTAGCTTCTTCAACAAGATGAACAACCAAGTGAACCATAACAGTAAAGAATGAAGGAGGAAATAACATTTCCATGTGACATAGAGTGAGGATGATTTGATTTTTCAATCTATCTAGATCTTCAACTTTCAATACTTTGCCACATAGTTGTCTAAAGAATGAGCACAACTCAATTAATATTGCCGAAACCTCATCAGGCAATGTTGCCCGCATGGCTAATGGTAGCGATTGCTCTATCAATATATGACAATCATGACTCTTCAACATTCCATTCAACTTAAGATTGTCCAAATCAATGCACCTAGAAATGTTGCTTGAATAACCATCCGGCACAGTGATATTCTTTAAAGTAGTTAAAAATGACTTCCTACCTTTATTAGTCAATATTGTAAAGACAGCTAGAGAATATTTTCCATTTTCATTGGGCCAAAGGTCAGGCCTTAAGCCCATAGCTTTAAGATCTCTTCGAGCATTAACATGATCTTTGCTCTTTGCGCTGACATTTAGCAAAGTAAATATGACATTATCGCACACGTTCTTCTCAATATGCATCATGTCAAGACTGTGACGCAAACAATTATCCTTCCAATACGGAAGTTCAAAGAATATGCTTTTCTTTTTCCATTGTTGAGTGGTACCCCCGTGTAAGTTGATTGCCACGTGTTCTTTTTCCCGAAACTTCTTTCTTTAATTTTCTACCAAATATTACATTGATGTTTTGAACCTGTTCAAGAATTTCAGAACCAGATAATGTTTTTGGTGAACTACGCATTTCTTGTTCACCATTAAAGCGGACCCTATTCAGTCTAAATCTGTGTCTCTGGTCAAGAAAACAACGATGACCCATAAAACACCATTTTTTGCTATGAGGAAGACGACATGGAATGGAGTCGAAGTTACAAGATGGGCAAGCAAGTCCGGTGTACGTGTTCCACCCAGAAAGTGTTCCTAGCCCAGGAAAATCACTAATTGTCCACATTAAAGTTGCATGTAATTTGAACATCTCTCGCTTGAAAGAATCATAGGCATCCACACCCGTTGTCCATAACTCTTTCAACTCTTTGATCAAAGGTTGTAAGTAGACATCTATATCATTCCCTGGCATTTTTTTACCAGGAATTATCATTGAAATTATAAAAGATGTCGACTTCATGCACACCCATGGAGGGGTATTGTATGGAATGAGAATAACTGGCCAAATACTATAGTTTGAACTCATGACACCAAAAGGATTAAAACCATCAGTGGCTAACGCGAGGCGCACATTTCGCGAATTTGATGCAAACCAAGCATGCAACGAGTCAAACTGCTTCCAAGCTTCAGAATCTCTAGGATACCTCAACATTCCATCATTGTTATTATCGTCAGCATGCCATCTCATATCCTCAGCTGTCTTTGATGAAAAAAAAATCTCTGTAATCGAGGCTTCAGTGGAAAATAACGAAGAACTTTTGCAGCCACTTTCTTCATACCAGTGCCATCACCGGACACCCTAGTCTTACTAGCTTTTGCCCTTGATTTCCATTTGGAAGTGTTACAAATTTTACATGTCTCCCTCTCTTCTTCTTCCGGATTACCCCAATAGAGCATACAATTATTCGGACATACAGGTATCTTTTCATAGTTCAAACCAAGCTTGATGATCGTTTTCTTGGCCTCGTAGAATGAATTTTGAATATTTGCATGTTCAAATGCATCTTTCAATAGTTCTAAAATCATTGTCATGGCCTTGTCGCTCATTCCACACAGGCATTTGATATGATACAACTTTTCCAAAAAAGACAATCTTGAATACTTCGTACACCCTTCGTACAAGGGTTGTTCTACATCTCTAGCTAATTCATAGAATTATTCATCTTCATGTTGTTCTTGAGCTGTATTTGGCATCATATCTGCATCCCGGTTAATCTCCGCATTTGATGCAACGGGTACTTCATTTGCAAGGTGCCTATCAACTCCAAATGCATCATCGATCATGTTCCGAATAGGATCCTCAACAATAGTGGGGTCTTGAACTACATTTGGAATATTGCTAGGTGAGATATTACTAGTTCCTATTGTTCTTGACTCCCCATGATAGGACCAAAAAGTGTATCCTGTTGGAAATGGTGTACAGATTAAGTGATCGTACACCACATGCCTACTTTGCCATTTTTTGAAACCGCATCGTTTACAAGGGCATATTATTTTGCCATTTACTGATTGATGTACAAAGGCAAAATCAATAAATCCCCTAACCCCTTGCTCATATTCAACTGAGTTTCGTGGCTTCATTATCCATGACTTATCCATTGCTTCAAAATATTAAATCTGGATTTAAAAATAACACACCACTTCATAAATTGAAAAATATATACTATTTTTAAAATATATATAAACTACCATCTAATAGAAACATATCAAAACTAGATAAAGATTATGTTCAAGAGGAGTGTTGAAAGACAAGGCCTAGATAAAGATTATGTTCAAGATTTTCATACTTTTTAATTAGTTATATTGTAACTTGTCATCAACAAATGCAAATAGTTAGAACATGTGGAATGAACTACCATATTCTCACAAGCAAAGATTACCAGAATTGGTTTGTGTCAAGATTCAAATACACAACTTTTAACATTCAATGTTCATCAATAATATAATTAATTCCTTCTAGATCCAAGCATAGAGATATCCAAAAATATATTTCAATATAATAACATTTCACATAATACTATTTTAAGCAATATATCAATTCATAAATATCACAAACATAAGATTAATCATTCATTAGCAAAAAATATTTAAACTAATTTCTTGATGAAAACATAACTCAACAACACGTAAATCAAGATTGTCATGGTCATTCCAAATTTCATAAGCATTATATATATACACTAGCACAACCTTCATTTGTTATCCAAGAGTATTAATTATATCAAAGCTATAACAAACCAACATCAGGACTCCTTATATTTGGTTATAACCAAAACATAGTTATATCCTAATCCCTCCACAAGTTGCACTACTATAGCCATATATATATTTTCCTAATTCCTCTGCACGCTGCAATAAAAACAAGAACAGGGCAGCACTTGAATTGGAGCGCTATACTAGAGTGTAAGTGCAACCTCATGTTCATCATTCTTCAAAAATGATTATTGACTAGAGCTATGAATTACTATGTAGCAAAGATAAATAACTTAAAAAAAAATATACCCACAACTCTCTAGTCCTTTAGTTAAAATTAAAGAAGGTTGCATATCTCCAAGAAAGAAGAAACCCCAAGTAATTGTGTTGCGCTGTAACAATAAACTTGTAATTTTTTTAAAAAAAATAGAAAATTGAACCATAGCATCAGGAAGCATCAACATAAGGCAAAAGGATTTTAAAGACCACTTAGTTTACAACTCAAATACATAAACACACTCCAAAATATAGCCTTCCATGTATCAATAACTATATATTTAGGTTTCTGTTCAAGAACAACTAGGATGGTTAGGGTTTAGCAATTAATGCACTCAAAATATTCATCACCATGATGTATACAATCTAATGAAATAGCTGCTCGCTTATATTGTGTACAGTTTCTGTTTTCCCTTTGTTTTTCATGCCGCATTTAAAAATTAGGTTTCATTGTACAAGAAATGGAATTTTGATCAGCAGATTACTGAAGTTCTGATTGGAGCATGTCTATTTAGTATTATTGCAATGCAGACAATTGCTACCAAGTGTGATGGTGTAATATTTGATGAACTGATCTTTACACAGTTTTTCTTAGCCTTGACATCTTGGTAGTGTTCAATGTTATATGTGAGCTCAATAATATTGTGTGTTAACCCTTCCTGTACAAACTGGTCTTACAGGTGTTCAATATTGTTACTAAGAAATTTTATCCTATTGAGTTTTGAATCTGGTTTGTAATAACCCATTGCCTTAACAGTGTGAAATAAAAGATTACAAGGTTGACAAACTAAACAATCCAGTAGTTGACTACATGTATCACAAGTTCTTGACAGGTTACTGAAATAATTGATCCAGTGGAACAATGTCCTCTTGAACCTATAGTTTAATGAGAACTGATATCAGGAAACAAAAACATCAGTGTTGAAATTATTCAAGATCAAAAGCAGGCACGTCAGAATTTGGTTATATATGTTTAATTTGAGATTCTTCATTTTGACAGTTTAATTTGAGATTCTTCATTTTGACAGGATATCCGTAATGACTGAGATATTTTAGCAGTCCATAAGCTTGATTCATATAACCAATATAAAGCAGAATGGTAACCCCCCACTATTCTTATAAACAGTGTAAATGGAAATGCCTATTATTCAGGTCAAGGAAGCAAACCATCAGTTATGCACAAACAAATAGAGGGAAAGAGAAAGTGATAGAGTCCATATATATCATAGAAACCTTATACACTGTAATATTACACAAATCAAAATTTACTTTAATAACATATATTTACCCTAAATAAAAAATTACCTTATACAGTAGTTTGGAGGGAGAGGTGACCTGAGAATGCTCTTCTTCAACCTCCGAATCAAACAGGGGGAATTAGAGAGAAGACAGAAGAGAGTAAATAGAGAGCTAAAATAGGGGAGAAAATAGAAAAAATTAGAGCAAAAATAGAAAGAAGAAGAAGAAGAGAAGAAGGAGGAGGAGGAGGAGTGTAACACCCTGTATTTCACTGTTTTAAATAACAGTAATACATATAAATATTTTTATAAATTTATTGGAGTTTTAGAAAATTATTTTAAATAAACCGAGTTTACTACTTAATCCTACTTAAAGGTAGGAAGCTATGATTAAAATTTAGGTTGGAAAGTCAGGTGAAACTCGGCCCGCGAATTCCATTGACAGTATAATTATACTGCTCAAAAGACCTAATTTTAATTCGTGAACAAAAGACTTAAGGTTTTTATTTTATTTCCTACAATTCTGTATTTTTAGAATTATTTTGGAAAAAATAAAATAATTTATGTTTTTCGGGTGAAACACGTAATCGGGTAGACGACGGAGGGGATTTTGGAGTTTCTAAGAGCCGATAAAGAGTTTATCTTAGGATTTTAAGATGATTCATGGGGATGAATCATATTTCTAAGTCTATAAGGTTCTACAGGGGTAAAGTGAAAATTTAGGAATCTTACGATTAAGTCCCTGAACTTTCTGTTAATTACCCTTTTGTCCCTAAGTCAGTTTCTGAGTTTTTTTTTAGTGAATTGGGCCAGAATCTTTGTTCCCAAACCCTTATTGGACCGTGGCTATGGAGCCCAAAATTCTTGTCCATGGATTGATTCCATATAACCCATTTGGAAACTATACAAGTTTCCTATGTCATACTTACGCTTAAATCTTTTGGTGGGCCCCACAAGAATGAATCCAAGCCCAAATATATTAGGCCCATGCGCAAGTCCATGAGGGAGAAGGGGCTGCCCTCATAAATTCTATATGAATCAAGAATGTTCTAGAATGTTCTACATTCTTCCACATTACTCTACAACATTCTTAAATCTTCTTCAACATTCTAGGGTTTTCCTAAAATATCTATGACAAAATCAGCCCAAAATAGTCAAGATAAGACCAAATTTAATGTGGCAAATAATCATCATTACAATTTATTGGCAATTTGCAAAATAGTCCTTATACTTTTGGAATCTTTACAAAATGGTCCCTAGGAAGTATTTGCATTTCAATCATTTGAACAAGACAACTCATCCTTACTAGATCCTTCCAAGATGGCGCCACCCATCTCTATAAATACCTTCTCTCACATTTCATTTAGTTTCTATTGCCATTTGTTCAAAAACCCTAAAGTTCATAAGTCTTTTAGTGTCAAATTTGTGAAGCAAGTTCTTGGATTTCCTTTGTCTTTGATCTTCAAGAGATAAATCCTAATCTTCTTCCTTAATCATGTCTATGTTCTTCAATAAGTTTCTTGATTCAAAGTTTGTTTCATATTTGTTCATCACTTTCAAGTTTCTAAGTCTTGAACTTTGAAAAGTCATAATAAATTCTAGAAAAATCTCATGATGATGAAACCACTTTCTATGTTCTTGATATCATGCATATTATCTAAATCCAAGAGCATGATGTAATCAAAAATTTCTTTCCTAAAAACCTAGCCTTGGCCGAATCTATTAGAATAGGTTTGGTAGAGTTTTGTTCATGTGTTGTCATGTATGATCATGTATTCCATATGACATGTATGTCTACGCACTCTAATCCCTGATTAGTTTATTAAAATTAAAATCTTTACTCAAAAATCTCTATGTTGGCCGAACCCTAAATGGGTGAGATTTGATGAGTTTTTGTTCAAAGTTTTCATTAATGATCTTGGTAATCAAGCTATTAGTATGTATGCTTAATAAATCCAAGTTGGTTTATTAAACTAAAAACCCTAACCCTATGAACATGTTGAGGCCGAATCTTTGTATATAAGAGTTAGGAAGTTTTGAGTTTCAACTTTTGTTGTTTAGTCATTAATCCATGACTTAATCATGATTAGGAATTTTAGTCACCCAAAACCCTAGAAGCCGTGACCTTGTAGTAGAATTCTGGATGTTTTTAGTTCTTGATTTGTTTTATTGTTGATTTGGTTGAAGGTGGTTGTGTTAACTCGTGGCGGGATAACGAGGATCGTCGTGTACGTGTTTCCGGTGATAACTCAGGTGGGAGAAAGAACCATTCAATCGTCGAAACCGATAAGTAGTATATAATTTATAATAATGGTGTAGGGCGACCTAAACCCTACTAGTGGTCGAGTAATCGACAATACCAAAATCGTATTGGAAACTTTTCCGTAAAACCAATGTCGATTTGGGAATTGTAGGTTTATCGCCTTAGGTTAATTATTCATATTTGTGGATGTTTGAATAATTATGATAATGAGGATGTTTACTGTCTGTCACGGCCGTGATGGTTGTCATGGCCAGGCCGTGACAGGTTCTGTGTTGTAGGATTCTTGTCTTTGTTGTCTGTCACGGCCGTGATAGAGTCTGACTTTGTTAATTATTTGGTTGTGATAAATTGCCTTATATGATATTGAGATGTTGGAATATTCTGTTGATTAATGTGTTATGCATGATATGCCTGGGTTTAATGCTATGATTAGACGATTTTAAGGAAGGATATATATATATATATATATATATATATATATATATATATATATATATATATATATATATATATATATATTGCTTGGAGGTATTTTGTTTGGGTGAGAGTTTTGAATATGAATTAGAAGTGCCTCGCTTTTATTTTATAGAAGTGACGTGATATAGAATGTAAGTGGAGGTTATGAGGAAAAGCTTGAGGTACTAGGGTGTTATTGATACAAGTCAGTGAAGATCATATGTTGCATTGGTGTTCATAACCGTGTATTTGAGATACACGAGGTCCGAAGTTCTCGTGGACCGTTCCAAATTAGAATTTAAGTTGTGCAACTATAGTGTCATTGCTATGCATGAGCACCCTTGATAGAGTTGAGAGAGAGAGAACCAGGGTGTGCACTGACAGTACTGTGCAGCTATAGTGTCATTGCTTTGCATGAGCATTCTTACAATGGATGAGAATGTGCACCGGCGTTGGGAACGTGTCACTTGGATGACTGACTGGCATCCCTAACGAGGGATGTGTGACAGGATTAGTAGTGGCCACGTCAGCATAAAGGTTTAGTTGCATGAGTTGAAGGGTAGAGGATGATGTTATAAAGTATGGATGATTGTAAATTGTGAGTGATGCATGTTTGTGACTGTTATTGTATTATATGCTATGAATCTTTTCCACTTATGATGATATAACTGTTTCTTATCTCCCTATTTCTGGATTTTTGGTGTATGTCTACCTTGTTACGTTAGAAGACCATATGGACGACTATGTTACGGGAGATGGATGGAACCCCATACGAGACGGAGATTGTTAAA
Organism: Sophora flavescens; assembly: GCA_030762895.1. Taxonomy (NCBI): domain Eukaryota; kingdom Viridiplantae; phylum Streptophyta; class Magnoliopsida; order Fabales; family Fabaceae; genus Sophora; species Sophora flavescens. The sequence goes on along the minus strand of CM061063.1, from coordinate 123,130,759 downwards.
GAGTTGAACGACGTTCCGTATGAAGTTGACGCTGAAGAACCACCTACTGATCCTGATAATGTAGTGTAGTAAATTTAGGGCCAGTGAGTCACATAAGATGTTTTGTTTTCCGTTAGTTATAAGCCAGTTGTATAAATAAGTACCGGTGTGGGATCCTACTGAGAGGATATCCTAAACAGCGTGGTGTAAAATAAAGGATACTTATGTGTGTAATTATGTGATATAGTTTGTTGTGTTTTATATTTGTAGAAGTTATACGATTATTAATTAAGTTTTTAATTTTTACGTATTTTTCAACGGTAAACGCTTGATTAAGTAAATAAATAATAAGGTTTTAATCTAATAATACAATGGGGCACAACGGGGTGTCTCATTTGGTGGTATCAGAGCAGTTCGATTCTAATCGGACTGTGAGGTTTAGGATGTTGCTACTGGCCGTGTCTAGTTGAGTCCACATCTGATTTTAACTATGCTTAGAAGATGGGTAGTGTGTCCGAATCTGACGCGATAAATAACATTAGTGTGGCATATGGTATTTATATACTTGTCTATGTGGTATTATATGTCATACTGATAAGAGCGAATGATTTCTTTTACAGAATCATGGCTCGTGGAAGAGGACGTCCGATTGACAGTAATGACCGAACTCTTGAAAGAATTGTTGGAGCTAACAATGTGGAAAATAATCATACCGGAAGTGGAGGAGAGTCATCCGAGACTCAAGATACCATGAAAAACATAGTTACTGCTCTGTTATTACAAACACAGCAGAATGCTGAGATGCTACAGATGAACAAAGAATAGCAGGAACAACAGAACCAAAGGAGAGCTGCAGCAGCTGAAGATGCTGGAATGTCTACTTTCCTAAAAGGGAAGCCACCCCAATTCCGAGGAGATTATGATCCAGAGAAGGCAGAATGGTGGATACAAGAGATCGAGAAGATATTCGATACCATGCGCTGCAGAGAGGATAGGAAAGTGACGTATGCTGCCTTCATGCTAACAGGAGGAGCAGAGTCTTGGTGGAGAGGCAAGCGAAGATTGCTGGATACCGAAGGCAGAGTTAACAACTGGCAACTGTTTAGTGACTGCTTCTTTGAGAAGTATTTTCCGCATCTAGTTCGACGCGAGAAAGAAAGGGAATTCATGAGTCTCAAACAAGGCAACATGACTGTTGGTGATTATGCATCACGATTTGAGGCTCTGATTAAGTATTCTGAATTTTATCAGAGATTCCCACATCATTATTTTAAATAAACGGAGTTTACTACTCAATCCTACTTGAAGGTAGGAAGCTATGATTAAAATTTAGGTTGGAAAGTTAGGCGAAACCCGGCCCGCGAATTCTATTGACAGTATAACTATACTGCTCAAAAGACCTAATTTTAATTCGTGAACGAAAGACTCAAGGTTTTTATTTTATTTCCTACAATTCTGTATTTTTAGAATTATTTTGGAAAAAATAAAATAATTTATGTTTTTCGGGTGAAACATGTAATCGGGTAGACGACGGAGGGGATTTTGGAGTTTCTAAGAGCCGATAAAGAGTTTATCTTAGGATTTTGAGATGATTCATGGGGATGAATCATATTTCCAAGTCTAGAAGGTTTTACAGGGGTAAAGTGAAAATTTAGGAATCTTACGCTTAAGTCCTTGAACTTTCTGTTAATTACCCTTTTGTCCCTAAGTTAGTTTCTATGTTTTTTTTAGTGAATTGGGCCAGAATGTTTGTTCCCAAACCCTTATTGGACCGTGTCTATGGAGCCCAAAATTCTTGTCCATGGATTGATTCCATAAAGCCCATTTGGAAACTATACAAGTTTCCTATGTCATACTTAAGCTTAAATCTTTTGGTGGGCCCCACTAAAATGAATCCAAGCCCAAATATATTAGGCCCATGCACAAGCTCATGAGGGAGAAGGGGCTGCCCTCATAAATTCTAGATGAATCAAGAATGTTCTAGAATGGTCTACATTCTTCCACATTACTCTACAACATTCTTGAATCTTCTTCAACATTCTAGGGTTTTCCTAAAATATCTATGACAAAATCTGCCCAAAATAGTCAAGATAAGACCACATTTAATGTGGCAAATAATCATCATTACAATTTATTGGCAATTTGCAGAATAGTCCTTATACTTTTGGAATCTTTGCAAAATGGTCCCTAGGAAGTATTTGCATTTCAATCCTTTGAACAAGACAACTCATCCTTACTAGATCCTTCCAAGATGGCGCCACACATCTCTATAAATACCTTCTCTCACATTTCATTTAGTTTCTATTGCCATTTGTTCAAAAACCCTAAAGTTCATAAGTCTTTTAGTGTCAAATTTGTGAAGCAAGTTCTTGGATTTCCTTTGTCTTTGATCTTCAAGAGGTAAATCCTAATCTTCTTCCTTAATCATGTCTATGTTCTTCAATAAGTTTCTTGATTCAAAGTTTGTTTCATATTTGTTCATCACTTTCAAGTTTCTAAGTCTTGAACTTTGAAAAGTCATAATAAATTCTAGAAAAATCTCATGATGATGAAACCACTTTCTATATTCTTGATATCATGCATATTATCTAAACCCAAGAGCATGATGTAATAAAAAATTTCTTTCCTAAAAACCTAGCCTTGGCCGAATCTATTAGAATTGATTTGGTAGAGTTTTGTTCATGTGTTGTCATGTATGATCATGTGTTCCATATGACATGTATGTCTACACACTCTAATCCATGATTAGTTTATTAAAATTAAAATCTTTACTCAAAAATCTCTATGTTGGCCGAACCCTAAATGGGTGAGATTTGATGAGTTTTTTTTCAAAGTTTTCATTAATGATCTTGGTAATCAAGCTATTAGTATGTATGCTTAATAATTCCAAGTTGGTTTATTAAATTAGAAACCCTAACCCTATGAACATGTTGAGACCGAATCTTTGTATATAAGAGTTAGGAAGTTTTGAGTTTCAACTTTTGTTGTTTAGTCATTAATCCATGACTTAATCATGATTAGGAATTTTAGTCACCCAAAACCCTAGAAGCCATGACCTTCTAGTAGGATTCTGGATATTTTTAGTTCTTGATTTGTTTTATTGTTGATTTGGTTGAAGGTGGTTGTGTTAACTCGTGGCAGGATAACGATGATCGTCGCGTACGTGTTTCCGGTGATAACTCAGGTGGGAGAAAGAACCATTCAATCGTCGAAACCGATAAGTAGTATATAATTTATAATAATGGTGTAGGGCGACCTAAACCCTACTAGTGGTCAAGTAATCGACAATACCAAAATCGTATTGGAAACTTTTCCGTAAAACCAATGTCGATTTGGGAATTGTAGGTTTATCGCCTTAGGTTAATTATTCATATTTGTGGGTGTTTGAATAATTATGATAATGAGGATGTTTGCTGTCTGTCACGGCCGTGATGGTTGTCATGGCCAGGCCGTGACAGGTTCTGTGTTGTATGATTCTTGTCTTTGTTGTCTGTCACGGCCGTGATGGCTATCACGGTCAGGCCGTGACAGAGTCTGACTTTGTTAATTATTTGGTTGTGATAAATTGCCTTATATGATATTGAGATGTTGGAATATTCTGTTGATTAATGTGTTATGCATGATCTGCCTGGGTTTAATGCTATGATTAGACGATTTTAAGGAAGGATATATATATATATATATATATATTTCTTGGACGTATTTTGTTTGGGTGAGAGTTTTGAATATGAATTAGAAGTGCCTTGCTATTATTTTATAGAAGTGACGTGATATAGAATGTAAGCGGAGGTTATGAGGAAAATCTTGAGGTACTAGGGTGTTATTGATACAAGTCACACCAGTGCAATAAGTGCTTTTTACGTCAGTTAAAATTGATTTTATACGTCAGATTATTGTCTGACGTAAATACAGCTGACGTAATTGTTAATATTTTAACATCAGTTGTTTAAACAACTGACATTAAATATAAAACTATTAACGTCAGTCTTTAACACAACTGACGTTGATATTGTTTAAACTAACGTCAGTTGTGTTAAAGAACTGACATTAAAGGTTTTATTTTTAACGTTAGTTTCCTAATACAACTGACGTTAATAGTGTACTGTATATTTTATAAAATACTATTAACGTCAGTTTTTTGATACAACTGACGTTAATTAATATTTTTTTTTTTAAAATTCAGTTTTAAAATATCACTCCCCTAAGCTCTCCCTGCATTCAGTAAATATCCCAGTAACACAGAATATCACACACATTACAGAATTGCAAACACTACCCTTAAATTTCAATTTTAACAATAAGAAAAGAAATATACAAAGAAACAATGGGGGGACTTAAAACCAAAACCCATGTATAGGAAAAACATAACTATATATCTACAAGTATATATAAATATATATATATATATATATATATATATATATATATATATATATATATATATAAATTTTAGTCTCTAATGTCTAAAAACAAAACTACCGCCTTACCAACAAAATAGAGGGTTGTAACATTATAAACTTACATTAAACAGAAGGACTAAAGATAGTATATAACATGTAAACTTACACTAGAATCAGGCGTAGGCACGATCGGGTCCTGCGTAGGCCCCACAGTGTCCTCCCGTGCATGTGGGCTATCCGACTGATCCATATGTATGCCTGTTCAGAAACAATATATATTTATTAACATAGGTTATAACTAAAAATAAATACAGAAGTATAAATAAAAATAAATGTATACTAAGTTTAAACAACCTATATCAATATCCCTTCGTGATGATCATCATGAGTGGCATGTACATCGTCCACCTGTGTCTCCTCGATTATAGTAGGCATGTTTGTGGAAAAAAAAAAGGAGTCTCAGGAATATCAAGATTTGAATCTTGATTTTCATCACTACCATTATACATGCTTTTTCCTTGGAGAACCACAGACAACCTTTTGTTAGAAGGATCAGTGATGTAGAACACTTGTTTTACTTGGGAAGCCATTATGAAAGGCTCATTTATATGACCTAACTTGTTGAGGTCTACCAATGTGAACCCCAATTCGTCGGTTTGTACACCACCGTTACTATCAACCCACTTACATTTAAAAACTGGCACCGTAAGCTTAGTGTAATCGAGCACCCAAATATCTTCAATATATCCAAAGTAAGGTCTCGGTGCTTTAAGGGGTTTTGTGTCCTTTGCACTAGAGAAGTGCATTGCTTCGGCCACGATCATAACCCCACTATTTTGCATGGTACTCTTGTTATCTTGTTCCTTTGTATAAAAGGAAAAGTTATTTATGTCGTATCCGCTCCAACATATGACGTTGAAGCTAGGCCCACGTGCTAGCCATCTTACGTCATCAGAAGCAGGACTACCATCCTTCAGCATTTCTTCCTTGAACCATGGTAAGAAAGTCTTGTTATGCTTGTTTAACAACCACCTTTCGCTCATTCGAGGGTTTTCTTGATTGACTTTTCTTTTATGTTCAAATAAGAAAGGCTGAACACAATCGATGTTGTTCAATACATACAAACGTGTTTGAATCACTTCCTCCCGACCCTTGCTATTAATTCTTAAGCCATGTGTACCCTTACCTTGACATCTGATCTCATCATGCCGAGGCTTAGGAACCCCTATAGGATCCGTGTTATGAAGGTAGTCCGAACAAAACTCAATAGATTCTTCTGCAACATACCTTTGAACAATAGATGCTTCCGGACGATGAGGATTCTTCACGTACCCTTTCAAGATCTTCATGTAGCGCTCAACTGGGTACATCCATCTTAGGAAAATCGGCCCACATAATCTAATCTCCCTCACCAAATGAACAATTAAGTGAACCATTATGTCGAAAAAGGAAGGAGGAAAACACATCTCCAATTGGCACAAGATTGTAGCAGCCTCAACTTCCAAGTCATCCAACATACGGGGGTCAACGACTTTGCTACATATAGAATTGAAGAATGAGAACAACCGAGTAATGGCATGTCTCACATTTTTTGGAGCAATACCACGAATAGCAACGGGCAGAAGTTGTTGCATCAAGATGTGACAATCATGAGACTTTAAGCCAACCAATTTAAGATCACTAGAGACAAGCCTCTTCATATTTGAAGAGTAACCATGTGGAACTTTGATGCCCTGAAGACACCCGCAGAAACTTTGTCTCTCTTTTTTTGACAAAGTATGACAAGCTGGCGGCAAATAAGTCCGCTTACCATCCTCAACAACTGGAGCTAACTGCTCTCGTATACCCGTAGCAACGAGGTCGAGACGAGCATTGACACCATCCTTTGTCTTTCCCTGAATGTTGAGAAGCGTCCCGATCACACTATCACACATATTTTTCTCCACATGCATCACATCAATGCAGTGTCTGACATCAAGCTTGCGCCAGTATGGAAGATCAAAGAATATCGACCTCTTCTTCCATATGTTTTTCTCAGCAGCTTTACCTTTCTTTTTGGACTTACCGAATATAACATCGATGCCCTTTACCCTCTGATAAACCTGCTCTCCAATTAAGGACACCGGAGCTTCTTCTGTCTCTTGGCATCCATTAAAAGTTTTTTTCATCTTATGATATGGGTGATCACGTCTAAGAAATCTCCGATGCCCAAGGTAAACCGTCTTCTTTCCATGATGCAACTGAGTGTAGCATGTGCCTTCTTCACATATAGGGCATGCTTTATGCCCCTTGACACTGTACCCGGACATGTTACCGTATGCTGGAAAGTCGTTGATGGTGCAAAATAACATGGCACGAAGCTTGAAAGTCTCATGAGAATACCCGTCAACTACATCAACACCTTTCACCCACAGCATTTTCAAGTCTTCAATCAAGGGACTTAGATAAACATCTAAGTCATTTCCCGGTTGCTTTGGGCCCGAAATCATCATAGACAACATCATGTATTTGCGCTTCATGCACAACCAAGGGGGCAGGTTGTAAATTATCAACATAACAGGCCATGAACTATGAATACTACTCATGTTACCATAAGGATTCATTCCATCCGTAGCAAGTCCAAGCCTTTGGTTTCTTGGCTCATCGGCGAAATCCGGAAACATAGTATCAATATTCTTCCATTGCATAGAATCAGCAGGATGACGAACCTTTCCATCACATTTCCTCTCATCATTATGCCATCTAAGATTCTTCGCATCTTTCGCATTGGCAAACAATCGCTTGAACCTTGGAATTATTGGAAGATACCACAACACCTTCGCAGGCGGACCCTTTTTTCTCACATATTCAAGATCATCATCATCATCACCACCCTTCACTTTGTATCGTGATAACCCACATTTGGGGCAATCGTGATTGTCTTCATGAACACCTGTGTGCAATATGCAATCATTGGGGCATGCGTGTATCTTCTTATACTCCATACCCATCGGACACAATACCTTCTTGGCCTCATAGTTACGGTCAGGCAATGTGTTGTCCTCCGTAAGCAAGTCTTTTAACACTTCAAGCAATTCCGTGAAGCTTTTATCGGTCCAACCATTTCTCTCCTTCACACAAACCAATTTTAGCACCGCCGACAACCGTGTATGAGTAGTACACCCTGGATATAAAGGCTTATCCGCATCACTGCACAACCTATCATACACATGAGCTCGATGAAAAGATTCTTGTCCAATATCACGGATCATGTCCTCTACTCGATCATCCTCCATATCTACGTCAACCTCCTCACTTTGGGAGACACTTGCCGTACTACTCAACAACACATCACCATGCCATATCCATCTCGTATAACTCAAGCAAATCCCTTCACAAATCAAATGAGTACGTATATCCTTCACCGTACATTTCCTCGTATTCAAACGCTTGACACAATGACAACAGAACATTCCATTACTATTAGGAACATTCCTTTGAGCAAATTCTATAAATTCTTCCACCCCCTTCAAATACTCAGGACTAGTGCGCTTACAAACCATCCAACTACGATCCATAACTAGATAGGTTCTGTAGATATACAAAACATATATCCAAGGCGTTTAAAAATTATTTCAAATTTACACCATTTTCAGGTTTCTTAAGACAAAAGAAATAAGTAGATGAAGATAAATTAACAAAACAGAATTCCAATGAGCAATATATTGTTGATGTCACATGCTACAAGCAACTCTAAATTTCTTCCCATTTTGAAATAGGTCATGATAGCAGAAGAAAAACAAGAGAAAACACAAAACCCACGACCAGAAATAGAGACATTCCAAACAACTCAAACTCACAGTTTCAAGTTTCAACTACATAGACTACAGTTTCAACATACACTCAAAACCAAACATAAAAAAATGTGGCCTAAAGACTCACCAGAAATAGGTGCTCGCGTGGTGGCCAACGTTCGATGTGGTTACTGAGAGCAGAGGGACAAGGAGAGTTAGTGTGCGGGAAGGGGAAAGAGAGATGTCAAGTTATTGCAAAGAATAAGCGGGAAAAACAGAGTTAGGGTTAAGAGTGTACCTCACAGTGATGGGGAAGAAGCCCTCGCGGTGGTTGCGGTGGAGATGAGCTCGCGATTAGGGCAGAGTGAGAGTGAGAGTGAGAGTTGAGAGTCAGAGTGAGAGTGAGTGTGAAAGAGAAAACAGAGACGTACAGAGCGAAGTGCAGAAGGCGCGCGGGTGTAAACGTTATAATCAAAAACCCAAAATAAAACAACATTTTACGTCAGTTATATTAAACAACTGATGTTAAAAATAAATATTTTTTATTTAAAAACACTTTTAACGTCAGTTGATGAAGAAAACTGATGTTAAAAGTGTATAAGTTTCTGCAAAAAATTTAACGTCGGTTGTATAAACAACTGACGTTAAAAGTGTTAAAATCAATATTCATTCTGTACGTTTATAATATATGACTGCCAACTCCCAATGCGCCTTGGAACCTAATGCTCTTAATGATCAACTTAATTTTTTAGCAACTTACGACGCCTAGTAACTTCATCCCCTGCTCCTATAAATAGCTTCCTTCCTTCCTTTTATTTTTCTGCTTCACAATATGGCTCTGCCATGGAGATTAACTTCATCACTCTTTCTTCCTATTCCTAGACTCAAAGATCTTTGTCTTAATGGTCAAACAACTCTTGAGGTTGTGTAAATCACATAACATGGGTGATAAAGTTGTGTAAATCACATATGTGAGTTGCTCACCTTATCATCCTTCAGGAGAATCGGCAACTACAATTCCAAAACCTCAGCTTTGGAAGCAAGTGACTGTTCCAAGACCATTACTGAAACAGATCGAGGGCACCCTTGCTCAGCCGCTCTGGAAAACTCAGTCGCTCGACTCTCCTCTCTTGCTCACCCGTGAAGGGAACGAAGCCTCAACAAATGTTTAGGATTTTAAACCCTTTCAATGTAGCTTTTTATAGGATTTTAAAATTTTGAATGTATCTTGTAATTGTATTATTGATACACTTCATGAATGAGATCCGATTTGGGTTATTGATTCAACTTATAGCATTTTTACTTCGCACATATATTTTAGTTTTCAAAACAGAAACACAAAACATAAAAGCAAGTGAAACCGAAACTTTGAGGAAGGCAATGCGGACGGGTATGTATACTAGCTAAAAAAAATTATTAAAATAACCTTTAACGTCTGTTGTTGAAAGAACAAACGTTAAAAGTTAAGTGACTCACTTTTAACGTCAGTCCTTACAACAACTTGAATTAAAATTGAATTAATGAAGTCTGATATTTACAAAACTACCACCACCTCCTTTTTAACGTCTAGCTTTTGGTTAACTGACGTAAAACATTCCCGTATATTACATTATTTCCAGTAGTGTCAGTGAGGATCATATGTTGCATTGGTGTTCATAACCGTGTATTTGAGATACACGAGGTCCGAAGTTCTCGTGGACCGTTCCAAATTAGAATTTAAGTTGTGCAACTATAGTGTCATTGCTATGCATGAGCACCCTTGATAGAGTTGAGAGAGAGAGAACCAGGATGTGCACCGTCGGTACTGTGCAGCTATAGTGTAATTTCTTTGCATGAACATTCTTACCATGGATGAGAATGTGCACCGGCGTTGGGAACGTGTCACTTGGACGACTGACTGGCATCCCTAACGAGGGATGTGTGACAGGATTAGTAGTGGCAACGTCAGCATAAAGGTTTAGTTGCATGAGTTGAAGGGTAGAGGATGATGTTATAAAGTATGGATGATTGTAAATTGTGAGTGATGCATGTTTGTGACTGTTATTGTATTATATGCTATGAATCTTTTCCACTTATGATGATAGAACTGTTTCTTATCTCCCCATTTTTGTATTTTTGGTGTATGTCTACCTTTTTACGTTAGAAGACCATATGGACGACTATGTTACGGAGGAGATGGATGGAACCCCATACGAGACGGAGATTGTTGAAGAGTTGAACGACGTTCCGTATGAAGTTGATGCTGAAGAACCACCTACTGATCCTGATAATGTAGTGTAGTAAATTTAGGGCCAGTGAGTCACATAAGATGTTTTGTTTTCCGTTAGTTATAAGCAAGTTGTATAAATAAGTACCGGTGTGGGATCCTATAGAGAGGATATCCTAAACAGCGTGGTGTAAAATAAAGGATACTTATGTGTGTAATTATGTGATATAGTTTGTTGTGTTTTATATTTGTAGAAGTTATACGATTATTAATTAAGTTTTAAATTTTTACGTATTTTTCAACGGTAAACGCGCGATTAAGTAAATAAATAATAAGGTTTTAATCTAATAATACAATGGGGCACAACGAGGTGTCTCAAGGAGGAGGAGGAGGAGGCCGTACCTTTGCGGCGAAGAACGACACTGAAGAGGGGCGGCCGTACCTTTGCAGCGAAGAACATCACTAAACAGGGGCGGTGCCACTAGGGTTGAGGGAATTGGCGAAGAACGACACTGCAATTGGCGTGGAGTGAAAAAACAGAGGGAAAATGGAAAAAAATAGTGGGGAAGTGAAAATAAGAAGCAACTGATGCAACTGTCGCCAACATTTACTGAACCGCCGCAATGTTTTAAAGTTTACGACGGTTGCTCGGAACCGTCGTGATAACCACCGCAAATTAAGGCCGGTGACGGTTGGGATAGAACCGCCGCAAAATGACTGACGCAAATTACAAATTTTCATGTAGTGAGGGACTTTAGTCACGACGGTGATGCCCAAGTGGGGGACTTTGGGTTTGATTAACTCTTAGATAGATGAAGGGATCTCATGAGATTAAGTTTATAGAGCCGGAATATTGAAGTGTCATGCATAATCTTTATAAAAGCTGATTGTACGGGTATGACACCTATTGATATGATACTTGTTGCTTTGTCTATTAATATTTGGTAAATGTTAAAATGTTGATGTGATGCATGTATCATGCATATGGTTATTGTAATCTATCCATATATTGGTATCTCACCCTTGCATATCTTCTTGTTATTTCTCTTTGCTTTTCGGCATCGCTGTATATTTATGAGTTTAGTTGGATTTGAACATCCCATTGGTACTGTCGGAATCGAAGACTGAGATCTTCGATGATGCGGGGAATGCGGGGGCGTGGCAGATTCACCCCGGATCTACATCGGCTACTTATCATGGACCGATAACCACACTGGAGAAGAATGCCGAGGGCGAATCATGTCACAGAGTTCAGACAGTTGACACGAGGAGGATTGCTCTCCCACCACCTTGGTACTACTTACAGGTGCTACAAATGAATGGACAGCTACATGAGCACCCGTCCCTAGGGGTACCATTACCTGGAATCGAGCCGACTTCACCGATTGAGGAGGACCCGGAGGAGGACCCCGAGGAGTACCTGGAGGATGAGCCCGTGTACCACGTCTTGGATCACGACGATGATCTTGATGAGGTGCCGGAGTACATGCTTGATGACGATCCGGATTTTTATGATTCCGACTCTCCTGATGAGGGTGGAGACGTTGTGGACCCATCACCCGGGGTCTCTTCTTGTAGGAGTGTTCGTGGCTAGTCTTCCTTTAGTCGTTATTAGTGGCCATCTTAGGGGTGTATATTTTGTGGTTAGTCTGTCTCGGTCCGATTGTATTTGGCTTCTTAGAGCCACCCTTTTGATGTGTGGTTCTGGACCCTCCCCCTATTTTGCTTTACTTAGTTTATAGCCGTTAACTTTATGTTCTGTAACTCTGTTACTAATGGCCATCCTGATCAGGCCTTAGTTTTCGTACTAAACTCTGAATCCCACTGGAATAGATTATATATATATATATATGATGTTTAGATTTCATGTTCTAAGTGTTCATCACTTGCCCTTGTTTTTTTTTTATTTTAAAAATCACCATTTTGAGAATACTCACTTATTAAGAAAATGTTATTTACCAGAAGCAACCAGCAATTTAATTATTTTATTTTTTGCAACGGGTAACAAAGTGACATCCCAGTTTAGGGCGTTACAACGCGTGCCTGACTTTAAGCACGGGCGTGCTCATGTACCAGAAAAGGACTTTTAAGCCAAAAATCCCACTAAGCCCTTAGCCAACAATTCTAACTTAACACTTAAAGCTTAAACAATCAAACAAGCATATATAAAAGCACTTAACGGAAAAAAGGGTGTTAAAGATTATATATTTGTTATTTGAACATCAAAATTTGAAGACAATTTTCATGGTTAATGCAATTTAGAAATGTGGTTAGTGAAATATTGAGTTTGGTTAATGGATATTCCAAACTTTTACAACTTATTAACCATCAAGTGAACTTCATTAACCACGATTTTGAACGTCAACAACCACAATTATTAGTTGTTCAAATATAGTCTACTACATGTATATTTGAACACTTGAAAGTCGTGGTTAATGACATTCAACATCGTGGTTAATGATGTTCAACGGATAATTAATGATTTGCGACCCCTTGGTATATTTATTAACCACGTTTTTGAAGTACATTAACCATGAAAATTATTGTCGAATTTCGTTGTCCCATTTTGATTTTCAAATAACATTTCTATAAAATGTTAGCTTATGTTTTGACCTTGCTGTCATGAAAGCAGCATTCCTCATTGACAATTTACGATAAATTATTTTCATAAAAAGTTAAGGCTTAAATATGTTAAGAACTTCAAATAGGCAACCTTTTGATTTTGGTTACTCTTTAATTTTGGTTTTGTTTTCAGACTATTTTTTTATTTTTTTATTTTTTTATTATTTTAGTGCCTGGCTACCTTTAGTGTGTTAGTTAATAGAATAGTTTGAAAAATATTTTCTTTAATGCTCAGAAGAAACTTTTGATTAAAGTAGGTTTTTGGCTAGCTAAAAAGGCGAGAGAACATTCAGAAGTTTAGTAATTAATAATTGAACCAAATAAGAGTAACGTAGATGAAATTGGACAATCTTATTGTGTTTGTTTCTTATTATTGCTTTCATTTAAGTTTTAATTTACTTTCTTAAATTCTCGTTCAACTCGATTACCTAGATAATTACATTTTAGCCAAATTTTGGTACTTAATTATCCTTATGGGAACAACACTCAACTCATCTTCTTATTACAGATGGTGGACTTGTATACGTAAAATCCACAACCGGAGAAAGGACATAGATATCTATTGAAGAATCCAACACAAAGGTCAAGACAATTTTCACTAGATATGGTGGAAAAATTAGGAGACAAGAGCAGCTTTGGGGCAGTCATGGAAAATGTTTTTTCAATTTCTCCGAGCAGGTCAAATGGATTGTATGTGCATAGGGCATAACATTAACAATGACACCTTTTGACATAAAATCTTATTGCAACATGGGCATTTTTTTATCAAAAGAATTTTATTAACTATAGTATATAAGGAGTATTCTAACCCATATACAAAAGTCATACAAAACCAGAAACCAACAAAATAAATAAGAAAAACATCCAATAAGGTTATCACACCCATCTGCCAACGAAAAACGAGAACCCTACTTTTGCTTGGAACAAAGGGAGCAACGGGCCTTTATATAGCATCTTCTTCGGTAATGTTGACATTTGGAAAGAAAGCCTATTGTTTTAACAAATGAGAACGGAGACCTAACAAGAAAATAGTGAAAAGTCTATTGATGAAATTTTTGAATATGAGGTTTAAGTTATAATAAAAGTCTCTTGTGTCTTAGTGTCTCGTTGCAACATAGGAGCAATTATTGGCATCATGAATCTTCGCATTTCAGAGATAACCTTTGGTGAACGCACAAGAACCCTTGAAACAACTACAGAACTAGGTTCAAATCCAATCTTTATAGTTTGGTAAAAAATATGAAGACCACCTTCTTGTGTCAGAGAAGGCTTTTGCTCTGAATTTTGCATAAAATGACCGAGTATCTCTCCATGACGGCCTCTGTATTACCAAAAAAATGAAAGAGTTTTGAGTATTTAAGTACAAAAATGAGTATTTAAGTACAAAAATTTGGCTAAAATGTAATTATCTAGGCAATCGAGTTGAATGAGAATTTAAGAAAGTAAATTAAAACTTAAATGAAATCAATAATAAGAAACAAACATAGTAAGATTATCCAATTTCACACTCTTATTTGGTTCAATTATTAATTACTAAACTTCTGACTTTTCTCTTGCCTCTTTTTGCTAGCCAAAAACCAACAATGTTCTAAATCGATTAATTACTAAATGATATAGTTTTCCTAGTTTTCACCAGGACCAAATCGAAATTTTAAGCTTGCAATTTAAAAACAAAGGCACTGAGGATTCATAACATTCTTGACACAAGCTGCACATAGATACAACTATGCAGCCTCTTTGCTACAGTTTTTCATCAGTTGGAAGCTTGTTGTGTTGTAATCTCCACATAATAAAGGACTTGGAAGGAGGAATGCACTGTCTCCAAATGTCTTTAGTCCATGGTAAAATCGGTTTTTGCTGAGAAAGAAACTTATAAGCAACTTCAAAAGAAAGGGAACCATCTTATGAATCATGCCAAATCAGTTTGTTAGAAGGAGCAGAAACAGGAATCACTATCTTTTTTATTTCCTCCATCACGAAAGGATATCTAGTAGCCAGCTTCTGAGGGAAACACCAAGAGTTATCAACTATAAAGTCTTTTAACTTTGGCTTTTAAAAACAGATGCAGAGAAGAAGGGATAGCAAGCATATCAATAATAGGTTTGGGTAACCATTTATGAAGCCAAAAACATATGTTAGCACCATCACCTAGGTACCATGTTGTGTAATCCAGAACAGTCTGCATAAAAGGCTTCATACCAACCCAATTTGAGGATTTAACATAGTGAAAGATAGGCATTTTATGCTTTAGAAATCTAGCTCTAGTAAGGCATGCCCATTGATTAGAAGAAGAGACTAACGCATAGGCTAATTTCAACATAGCAACCTCATTCAATGATCTAATGGATCTCAATTCTAGACCTCCTTCCAAGGCAGAGGAGCAGATCTTATGCCAGGCAACAGTAACCAACTTCTTGGTTGTAACATCACCAGGTCAAATGAAATTCCTTATCTACTTGTCAATGGATTTAAGCAATGAAATTGGCTAGGAATAAATGTAGAAGGTACAAACCAGCATTCCATGGATAACAGACTTAATCTGTTGCAGTCTTCCTTGTTGGAACCAAAGTGGTTTTGTATTAAATAATCTCTTAAGTTTTGATGTCAACAAAAAAAGTTAAATTTGTATGGCAAAGTATTGTCAAAGATCTAACTTGTTTGTTCTAGTTTGCAGGAATGTTTCAATGATACTAGACAGGGAAACTTAGAAAAAGCTTCTTTGCTTTGTTATGGAATCATATCAGATTCTTTTATTGGTCCTCTAGATGAGTCTTCAACCTTTGGTAAATTTTCTAAATCAGTTAAGTTATTCGCTAGACGAGTATCTAAGTCTAAGAAATTTTAAGTAGACGAGCCTATAAAATAACCTTTAGAAAAACACAAAGTCCAAAGACTTGACAATTGACGGGTGGTCTCACTATATGCCACGCCAGTAGACGAGTTATTGGGTATAGCGAGTCCAAAGACTTGGAACTAGACAAGAGTCTATAGACGCAGTATCAGTAGACGAGCCCGTCTTAACTGATAAGTTAATTTTGCACGTCAAAATGAAGTTGACACAGACAAACACAAGGCGGGCCGGGGGGTTGAATTGTGTTTGTTAATAATTTTCGAAAACAACCTTTAAAACAATTTTTGCACACAAGGAGATTGGAAACAGGAGCAAGAACAAAGAAAAAAAAGTTTTTTTTTAAAAAACTTTCACAAAAGCAATATCAAAACCCCTCAGCTAGTAAGAAACAAATAATGCTGTAAGAGTTAAGAGATAGAAGAAACACACCAGATGTTTTTATCCTGGTTCACTCTCTTCCAACCAAGAGCTACGTCCAGTCCCTTCTACTTGAAATATTTTCTCCACTATTTCCCGAATAGATTACAACCAAGTATTCAACACTTCTCCAGGCTACAAGTATTTCTTTCTTACAAAGCCTCTTCAGGCTCTAACTCTAACGAAGAGATTTAATGTTTGATCTTCTTAACTCACTCTGTGTGAGGATATGACAGTTAAGATCAGATGTATATTTTCACAATATTCAGACTAATAAATACCGACTCTTGCTCTCTAAAGAAATATGAGTATGAGTGATTGTAGTTTTACAAAAGTTGAGCTCGTACGGTTGTGCAATCAAGAGTCATCTTCTTCAGTATCTAAGGTCTTCTATTTATAGTGACCTTCTTCTTCACTTGTATTTCTTCCACGATTACTTTGAATAATCCCGTTTAGAGATAGCTTTTAATGCATAATATCCGTTGTGATCGATAGCTTGATTATGACAATGCTGAATAGTACTCTTGGTTATCGAGGTAGCATGAAATAGGAGGCTTACTGCTCTGAGTATTGCAGCTTGAGAACTTGTTGTTCCTCCTTTGTGAACAATCCACCTTTTTCAGCCATAAAGTTGCTATCGTACAGATCGTTTTGCAGTATCTTATTGTACGATTCTACTTTTTGGATTTCTTGATGGTATTATGGTTCTTTTACAACAAGGCAAAATATTAAAGCATATAGGACAATAATGAAGAACAAATATTCTATTGAAATAAATATCAATCATTTGAAATAAATTCAAGAGATTCGGATTGCACTTAATTCATTCTAAGATGGTGCTCGTCTAAAAGACTCTGTCTACTTAGTTATATGAGAGACTAAGTCTGTTCAACATTTTATTTTGCTCGTTTGATGATGTGGCATATCCTCTTGTCTACCAAGTCTTTGGACTTGCTATTTCTCAAAGATCTCTGTCTGGTGACGTGGCAGTTTAGAGCACGTCTACTAGATTAATTTATTTTTCAGTTCATTTACTTCTGCGAATTACTTCAGTCTGCTTACGTGGCAAGATGGAATCGCTTATTATCAAGTCTTTGGACTTGCTGTATCTAACACGTTATTTTGGTATTCATCTAGCAAACACTTAGAGCCTCGTCTACTTAAGAAAACTAGTCTACTTAATTAAATAACTAAGTAACCTTACCAAAGTATTTGAGCAGCCCGTCTACAAGGGTGGACGCGTATTTTTCAATTAGAACTTATCCCATGTTTCTTTTACTTATATGTAAATATTCCCGCATAACTGAAAGCACATATTAGATCTCAACTAACACTTTGCCAAGCAAATTTAATCCTTTTGTTAGCATCAAAACTTAGAGATTATTAAATCCAAAATCACTTTGGTTCCAACAATCTCCCCCTTTTTGATGATGACAAAACTAATTAAATTTGAAAAGCAAAGTATATGAGAGCTTGCAGGGCTCCCCCTAAGACAAAGCATTCAAATAATTAAGCAGAAAGAAAAAAACATATGAAAAACAATTGCATATAAGCATAGTCAGCAGATATCAAAGCAAATGAGCAAACATAAGTATCAGAGCAGTTAGCAAGTAGAAAAGAATATGCATATGCAAACTAATATGAGCTTTCCAAAAACTGACTTTATATATATAAACAAATATCTTTTCTTTCCTTGCTCCCTCTTTTTGTCATCAGCCAAAAAGGTAAAAGGAGTGGACCATCATCGTCAGTATAAAAAGATAAAAGGTTAAGTTTAGGCAGGAGGAGGTGGTGGAGGTGGAGGGTCCTGAGTCTGGCTTTTCTTGAAGTCCATGAGGAATTCCAGCATTTTATTAACAACCTCTAAGGTTGGAGCCATTGAAGTTTGAACTTGCTGTTGAACAACCTCCTTTATTTTCTCAGTCATCTTCTCAACCTTCTCATCAACAATCTTGCCAACTCTATCATCAACTATTTTTCCAAGAACCTCTTCAACATTAGGTGGCAGAGCCTGTTGCCTTGAGCTTTCAGCAGACTCTTGAAATGTGCTTAGTGTTCTTGAACGATCTGTAGGGTGCATCACAACTAGAGCTAATGGTTGAGAAGAATGTTTTTCTGATGAGCTCTGATTGTGAATGGATTCAGCTGTTTCCTCTACGCCGACAGTAGTGGCAATTTGACCATGCTCTTCAACAACAGGTTCATCTGTGATAGGCTCTGAAGTAGGTGGAGGGTTCACTGAGACTTTATTTGCCCATTTGATGGGGTAGATGAATTCCACATTTTTACTGTTCATAGGAAGTCCCCAGAGGTCTTTATAGATCATATATCTAAAATTTGAAAGACCACACTTCCCTGTGACCTTAGTAATTCCTTTCTTCTCTTCATCAGTCAGTCCAGAGGAAGATGCCTCTCTGGTGCAGTGGATAATATGAGATTTCCAGAAATCAGCAGCTCGATGTTCATTGATCAACTCAATGGATTCAGTATGCAAAAAGAAATCCAACATTGAGTAGTCGAACATTTCTTGGTTCATATCAAGCATTACTGATTCAGATTCAGGCATGACTCCTTTGAATCTTATGTTTTTATTGTCCTTGTCCTTATTTAGATCTAACATAGGCAGTCTTGGATAGATTCTGTATGGCATGATTCCAACTCTGGTTGCTTCATTATGTCTCATCCAGGATGGAGGGACAAAATGCGTGGCTCTATCAACTCTGAAATGACTGAATTCCCACTTCAGCATTTCATAGATGAGCTGATCCAGAAAGAAGTTAGAGGCCCCCCCATAGACTCTGGGATGCTCAAAAGACACCCATTTTGTATCCCTTGGCATGATCATGGGAACATGCTTTGAGGATCTTGCTCTACTCTCAGGGATGGTAGGAAGATTTTCCTATTGGGGTCAGTCTCCCAGACAGGTATGATATGTCTCTCAACTCCATCAGTGAGGGGTATGAAAGGAGGAGTTTTGACAAGGTTAGGGTAAATTTTTCTGGGGGGGAATTTGTTTAGGGGTAGGGGAGTGACTTAACGGTCCTAAGTTGTTGTGCATTTGAGAAGGCACATTTTTTATTAATTTACAATCAGGATGAGGTAGGTAAAGGGGTTCAACAGGTGGGCTGACTTCTTCCACATACTCAGGTAGAGGATACCATCTATTTGGAATGTGTTCGGGTTCAGGTTGGTGAGAATGAAACAGAACTTTCCATTCCCTTTTTAACTTGGCCCAATCCTTAGATTTGCCATTATGAAGAACATAAGTTGGGGTGAAGGGAAATAAGGTTCTCGAGGGTTTGGGGAAAGGAACACCAGGGGAAATGCCATCACCTGGTTGATTGAACCAGGGATCATCGGCTGGGATAATAGGTTGAAATTTTGGAGTGACTATTTGTGTTGGTTGGGGTGAAAGGGGTGTGGGAATGTACACATCATCTTGAGTGGAGACAGGCACATCATCAATCCTATTTTCTAAACTAGACACTAAGGCATCTACTGCTATTTGAACACGATCACTAGCAGAGATGGTTACCTTGGAAGTCTTAGTTGATCTTGATTTTCTTGCTGGTTGCCTTCTAGGTTTTCTTGGAACAAGCACAATGGCCTCAGCAGCAGCAACATAGGTCTTCTACTTCTTCAGAATTGTACTGATAGGAATGATGTCCTCATCGGCTTCCTCATCTTCATTGTGAGAGAAGATAACTCTTCTTTGCTTCATTGCAGCAGGGGCATCAGAAGGTTCCTCGATAACAATGCCACTAGCTGGTCTCTTGGGGGCTGGCTTCCTTGTTGCAGTGGTCTTTTGCCTAGTTACTCTTTTTACTCCTAGGACTTCAGCATTGTTTTGTTCCACCATCTCTTCTTTAGTTTTCATCAACTCCTCAGTCTTGGCCATTGCAGCAATAGCATAGGTACTGAGGTTCATGTTGGCTATATTCATTTTACCAAAGTCTGCAGCCGACATTGGTTTTTCAGTTAATATCCTAGCTTGCTCCTCAGGAGTCTTTGCAGCAAGAATCTCATGAATTCCTTGAGACTTGAAAATCTTGGAAAGAAGATGGCTAAAAGGAAATGCTAAGAGTCTTTTCTTGTTCATCACAACATCTCTGAATCTTCCGTACAGAATTTTTGGAAGATTGATCTTTATTTCGGTGAGAAGATGGCAGAGGCAGAATTTGTGTAGAGAGGAGAGGTTGTCTCTGGACCCAAACTTATGAAGAACCACCTTGTTAAGAAGCTGATGAAGGATGCGAACAATGTCCTTCATTTCAACAGCTTTCCAGGTGTGAGTTCTGACTGTATCTTCTTTCATGAGACAGACTTCAATGGTCTCAGAGCCACCCAAATCCTCTTCCTATGACTCAGTAAAAACTAAACCCTCCTGAGCACAGAAAATTGCATCAGCAATAGTCTTATTTGAGACTACAATCTTCTTTCTTAACACCGTTGAGGAAAAGTCAGTATCAGTTACTTGGACATTTCTCCAGAAATTGCTAATCAGGTTGGGAAAGACAGAGACCTTCTCAATGAAGAATCCTCCCCACCCGGCTTCATTAACATACTTGCTTATGTCTAGGTTGTATTCTTGCAGCACTCCAAGGTTGAAATGATGCTCTATTGCCAAGTTGAGCTTGTCCACGTTGAAGGTTGAAGAAGAAGCCATTTTAGGTGATCAAATAGATTAGGGTTTGAAAGTAGAGAGAGAGAGAGATAGCTCAAGAGGTTAGAGAAGTGTAAAGTTTTTCACAGAGGGAAAAATATTACTCATAAAGAAAAATTGAATCTCAAAGGTTAAAAAAAAAAACTTTTGACATGACATGTCATTATGATAAAACGGTGTTGGTAACTTGGAGCTATAAAAAGGTTTTGATGGGATTGATGGAAGTATAGACTCAGCAAAGAGAATAAAGGATAAATTTATCTTGAGACAAAATAAATGCATTTATTAACACACAAAAAAAACTTAAACACATGCATATGTGAACTGGTCTTAAACTATACAATGGACGCGGTAACCAGTATCAGTGGACGCTTCATATGAACGTGCAATACAAAATGCAATATACGAACAACTTTTAATAGGTATTAGACGAGCATATGTAATGGACGAAAAACTAATTTATCTCAAGGCTGGACGCCTAAATTAATCCACACATATCATATTAAGATGCTTCCTAATAAAGATAAACCTGTCCTCTGCAAGAGGTTTAATAAAGATATCTGCCTATTGATGGTCAGTATCAACAAATTGTATATCAAATACACCTTTTTGCACATAATCCCTAATAAAATGATGTTTAATCTCTATATGCTTAGCTCTAGAATGCAAAATTGGATTCTTAGATAGATTTATTGTAGCAGTTGTTGGTGTAAGCCCTAGAGGCCAGTGTATTTCTTAGACTTACATTTGTATCTTGCCATTATATATATATATATATATATATATATATATATATATATATATATATATATATATGATATGAGGCATTCCAGTTTATTGTGTTACTTGTTTAAACATAATAAAGTCCTTAGAATAGAAATTTCAGTTTAATAGAATATCAAGTACATGACTTGATCGTGAGACACTATTGAACAATGAAATCCTATTCTTAAATATCCATAGTCAAGTATTTTATTAATAAGGACAATAATAATACATTGAGACTATTATGTGTGCAGACTGATGACCATATCTCACGGGTCATGGATATGAGATATCGAGTCGCCACATAGGTACACATTAGAGTAATGATGTACTGGATTGACCCACCATTAGAACACTACATGGAGCGATATGTGAGTGTCATAAGTAGTTCTCATAGTGACAATGGTGTATGCAATACTTCGAACTGAAATCGCTACGATCCCTACATGAGGAGTCGTGTGCTTTAATATCGTCAAACGTCATCTGTAATAGGATGATTATAAAGACGGTCATTGGGCATACCACGAGCCATGCAGAGGGATGTGAGTGACCTAGATGGAATTTGTCCCTCCTACATAACAGGAGTAATATTTGTGGGCCCCCTGATAGAGTAAGACTATAAAATGCACGGTCGTGCTGAAATGAGTCAATATGAGATATTGACCTCATTTGTTGTTAAGTCTACTCGGGTATCAGGGAACATGATATTGAACCATAAAAGGGTGACACATTCTATGTCTTGTGTTCAATATAGATATATGGACAAAGGGATAATAATGCACATGAATATTTGTCACAGAAAGGTTTCGTCAAATCACTGACTTTCTCACTACTTAGGTGGCAGTGATGTATTGCTAGATACCGCTCACTGTTTGTAATATTAAATGGGATTTAATATTACTAATAACGTTTTGGGAACCTATAGGGTCACACACATAAGAGCAGATCAAAAGAAGCATTAAAAGGAGAGTTGGACTCTTCTATTGGGCCTAGCGCATAGTACATGGGGCTTAGGTCAAACGCTGCTCACTAACTCACTTAAGGAGGTGCTACTATAAGTAGACCACTTAAGCTATTGTGCCTACACGGTTTTTACCCTAGCCGCACATAGAGAGTGACAGTGAGCAGCAGGTCTCGGTTTTCGAAGCTAGCACTGTGAGGCAGAGACGCTTCGTGTTCGTGATGTTGGACGTTCACGGTATCTGCTCGTGTGGATACCTTAGACGATTTCAATAAATTGTCATCGCTTCAAGAGGTAAATCTTCTAACCATGAATCATGACCATTCGCAAGGATCCTTCGATGGGAATTTTTTTTCCCGCTGCGTTATTTTGTATTATACGCAAATTCCCAACAACAGTATTATCACACATAAGCGGAATACTACTTACAAATACATTGTAGTCCTCCAATTGATGTTTGATCCCGAGAATTTGTAAGCAGCAACTAGCAGCTGATATATACTCAGCTTCAGCAGTTGATAAGGCAATGATAATTTTTCTTTTGCTTGACCATGAGACAAGATTAGCTCCAATGAAGTGACATCCTCCACTAGTGCTTTTTCTTTCAATTCTATCTCCAGTATAGTCAGCATTACAGAAAACAACTAGTCTATAATCTTCGTTTTTCTTAAAGCACAAACCAAGATATCTAAAAATTCTCTTAACTGCTGATAAGTGAGATTCTCTAGGATCAGATTGAAATCAAACACATAAACATACACTGAACATAATATCAGGCCTAGACGCAGTAAGATATAAGAGAGATCCTATCATACCTCTGTATACCTTTTGGTCTGCCTTTTTCCCTTTATCATCTTTGTTCAGTATGGAAGTGGGTTGCATAGGAGTATTCATTGGTTTACAATCATCCATCTTAAACTTCTTTAGAAGCTCTTTTGTATACTTGGTTTGGTGGATGAGCACCTCATCCATGGTTTGTTTTACTTGAAGTCCAAGGAAGAATTTGAGTTCTCCCATCATGCTTATTTCAAACTCTTTTTGCATTAACTTAGAGAATTCTTTGCATAGAGGTTCATTTGTACCACCAAAAATAATATCATCAACATATATTTGTACAACTATGAAATTAGACTTAATTGGATTTTCTAAATAAGGTTGTGTCAACCTTCCTCTATCGAATCCATTTTTCATAAGAAAGGAACTTAGTCTGACATACCAAGCTCTAGGAGCTTGTTTAAGATCGTACAAAGCTTTCTTAAGCTTATATACATGTTCAGGATGGGTTTCACACTCAAAATCCGGAGGTTGGATAACATAGATGTCTTCATTAACAAAGCCATTTAGAAAAGCACTATTAACATCCATCTGAAAAAGCATAATACTATGATGTGCAGCAAATGAAAGTAGAATTCTTATAGTTTCTAATCTAGAAACAGGTGCAAAAGATTCAGTATAATCTATACCTTCTTCTGGAGAGAAACCTTGAGCAACAAGTCTTACTTTGTTTCTTATTACCTTACCATTTTCATCAAGTTTGTTTCTTTAAACCCACTTTGTTCCAAACACTGATTTGTCTTCAAGCTGGGGAACCAGAGTCCAAACATCACTTCTTTCAAACTGATTGAGTTCTTCTTGAATGGATAGAATCCAACCATCATCTAGCAGAGTGATAAGCCTCTGGCTCGTCTAGTTTTATAATTAGTAAGACCATGGTTTTTGTACTAATTATTCGAGTTTAATCTCGTTTTCGCCCAAATTTGGATTTAATTGTCCTCAAGCAACATTTTGAGTCTCTTAAGTAGTTTTAGGATATTTTAGTTAATTTTGAGTCAAATAAAGCATTTACTGCTATTTCTGATTTTCAGGTTAATGAGAAGAGCAAAAAGGGAAGGACACTTAAAGCAGAAGCCATCACGCCCAGGCCGTGACACTGGTCACGGCCGTGATGAGCTACCCATGAAGACCAGAAAGCATCATGGCCCAACCATGATACCCATCACGGGCGTGATGAGAAGACACTGAAGATCAGAGAGCACCACGACCTAGCCGTGATGGAGGTCACGGTCGTGACAAATCAGCACCCATGGACAGAATTGATCACGGCCTGGCCGTGATGGGCATCACGGCCGTGACAGACTAGAATTTGAATGCGCGCCCTTGGCAGAACACGTCACGGCCTGGCCGTGATGGCCATCACGGCCGTGACGTGCACCTGATCTATAAAAAGGCACCAGGGCAGACAGAAAGATGGACAATTTTTCACTATTTAAGAAATTGTTTCAAAAGTTTTTATTAAGTTTGTGATGGAGAACTAATCACCAGGGATTAGTCTGCTATTATCGGTTTCCGTCGACACTTGAGGTTCCATAATTCCCAATCAAATTGCTTATCCATTTCAATATTATGCTATATGCCTTGTTTGCTTAATTCAAGTTATATATAACAAGTATTGATTAATTTCGATGATTCTATGTTCCTTTACCTTGATCGAGTTTGCTTAATCCACGTGTGTTTGATCGTGTTTGCTTAATTCATGATAGCTTTAATCCGTCTGCTTAATTCAGAAATTAGGAACATATATCTCGTAGTGTCAATTGCGCTTGTTTAATTGCTGCTACATTCGAAAAGGGATTAGAATCCGCTTAGGGCATGGAAATTATATGAATCAATGATAGTTGGGAAACCGAAACAGTAGATTAATCGTTCTAGCTTATTGATAATCACTTAACTGCACTGTTTCCTTAATCGAATCTTAAACCTAAAACCCCCTCCCCCAAATTCATTTGTAGGTTAATAATAATCCAAGAGTCCTTGAGATACGATACTCGAGTTGTCGTTCCCTAACTACAGTTTTTCTTCTAATTACTCGTTTTTGACCCGTGTGCGACAGTGGATCAAATTGGCGCCGTTGCCAGGGACTCTTGTTGTTATTAACAGATTTGTTGATGCATTGCTTAATTAGTTGTGGCTACTAGGTTTGGTTGTTCTGACTTGTTTGATTTTGATCCTGAAATTGAGAGAACCTTGCACACACGCCGTAAAGCAATTCAGGCTAGCACTAGTTCACCAACCAATAGTGATTCTGATTCTGAACTGGCTTTTGATAACATGGCTGATCAAAGAACACTAAGACAGCTTGCTGCTCTTGATGTTAATTACAATGGTTTATGTATTGAATATGTTGATGTCGTTGCTCCTTTTGAATTGAAATCTGGTTTAATACACTTGTTGCCAAGGTTTAGTGGTCTTGCAGGTGAGGATCCGCATAAGCATCTGAAAGAATTCCAGGTTGTTTGTTCTACTCCTTTGAGACCTGAAGGAATAACATAAGACCATATCAAGCTGAGAGCCTTCCCATTCTCACTTCAAGGTGCTGCGAAGGATTGGTTGTATTATCTTGAGCCGAATTCCGTTTCAACCTGGAATGATTTGAAGAAAGTCTTCCTAGACAAGATATATGTGGTATTAGACAAGGCAATGAATCATTGGTCGAGTACTGGGAGAGATTTAAGAAGTTGGTGTCCAGTTGTCCTCAGCACTAGATTTCCGAGCAACTGCTTATTCAATACTTTTATGAGGGATTGCTACCAATGGATAGAAACATTTTAGATGCTGCTAGCGGGGGAGCACTTGTTGATAAGACCCCAGCTGCTGCCAAGTCATTGATTGAGAACATGTCACTCAACTCCCAACAGTTCACAACTAGGAACAATTCTGTCGAAACAAAGGGTGTGAATGAGATCCATGTTTCTTCTTCCAACAAAGCCCTTGAAACCAGACTTGATGATCTTACTTCTTTAGTGAAACAGTTGGCAGTGGATAAAGCTCAAACAGCATGGTTGTGTGGTATTTGTACTTCTCCTGAACACCTGACCGATACATGTCCCATTCTGAAAGATGAGTCGGTCACTGAGTTGCCTCAAGCATATGCAACCAATCTTTAAAATCAAGGAAACAATCAGAACAGGTACAACATTCCTGACCTTTCCACTAATAAGTACCACCCCAGCTGGATAAACCATCCAAACCTTCGGTATGGAAACTCATCCACACAACAGCAACAACTGATGTTACCGCTGACACCACCACAGAACTCTCCCCAAGTGACCACCTCTGCACCTTCTGGACCTTCACTAGAGGACCTTGTCAAGCAAATGGCTGTAAACAATCTCCAGTTTCAGCAACGAACGGATTCTAGTATTCATACTTTGCAGACACAGATTGGACAGCTTGCCACTTCGATGAATGCCATGCAGGAAGCTCAAGGATCGACCAACTACCTGCACAAACAGTAGTGAATCCTAATGTCCCTAATCCTAATGTGAGTGCAATTTCTTTGAGATCCGGGAAGGTTGCAGAACCATCCCCTGAAAAAAATAAAAAAATTGTTGAGGTAACACCTGAACCTTCTGTTGTTATTGAGGCTGAAAAAGAGTATGTGCCACCAATTCCCTTCCCGCAAAGAGTACTGAAAAATAAAAATATTGATGAGGAAGACAAAGAGAGAGAGATTCTGGATGTATTCTGAAATGTGGCGGTAAACATTCTGCTTCTTGATGTGATTAAGAAGGTTCCGAAATACGCGAAGTTTCTGAAGGATTTGTGCACACACAAGAGGAGGTTGAAGGGAAATGAGAGAGTCAATTTGGTACGAAATGTTTCATCCCTCATTCAACCTAAACCTGCACCTGAAAAGGTTACCATTTCAGCCCTCAATCAGGCAATGCCACAGAAATGCAAGGATCCGGGAACTTTTGCTATTCCATGTACCATTGGGGATAGTAAATTCGATAATTGCATGTTGGATTTAGGAGCTTCTATTAATGTTATGCCTACTTCTGTTTTTAACAATCTTGATCTTGGTCCTTTGCAGCATACAGGTCTTACTATTCAGTTTGCAAACAGGACCAATGCTCGCCCCATTGCAGGGTGACAGTGTAAATGAAGCTGTTTATTCACCTGAAGTTCTTGACAGCACAGCTGCCCTAAACATACCATCTATTGAGCAGCCACCCTCCTTAGAGCTTAAGCCACTTCCTGAAAATCTGAAATATGCTTATTTAGAGAGGAATGAAAAACTTCCGGTTATAATTTCATCTAACCTTGATTTTGACCAAGAAACTAAGCTCTTGCAGGTTTTGAAGAAGCATAAGAAGGCGATTGGGTGGACCTTGGCCGACATACCAGGTATTAGCCCATCCAGGTGTATGCATAGGATTCTGTTGGAGGACGGGGCTAAAACAGTTAGGCAGCTCCAAAGGCGGCTTAACCCCTTGATTCTTGATGTTGTGAAGAAGGAGGTAGCAAAACTCTTGCATGCAGGTATCATATTTCCTATCTCTGACAGTAATTGGGTGAGTCCAGTGCAAGTTGTACCTAAGAAATTTGGACTCACAGTGGTAAAAAATGAAAACAATGAACTTTTTACCACTAGAGTTCAGAATAGCTGGAGAGTTTGTATTGATTACAGGAGATTGAACCAGGCTACTAGAAAGGATCACTTCCCTTTGTCGTTCATTGATCAAATGCTTGAACGGCTAGCTAGTAAATCACACTATTGTTTTCTTGATGGTTTTTCAGGTTACTTTCAGATCCACATTGCACCAGAGGATCAAGAAAAGACAACTTTTACGTGCCCTTTCGGCACATTTGCTTACAGGATGATGCCATTTGGTCTTTGAAATGCTCCTGGAACATTCCAGAGATGCATGATTAGTATTTTTACTGAATATATTGAGAATTGCATGGAAGTGTTTATGGATGATTTTACTATTTATGGTTCTTCATTTGATGCATGCTTGAATAGTTTGAATCTGGTTTTGGAGAGATGCATTGAAACTGACCTTGTTTTGAATTATGAAAAATGCCATTTTATGGTTGAACAGGGAATTGTTTTGGGGCGTATTATTTCTGAAAAAGGTATTTCAGTAGATCCTGCTAAGATTGAGGTGATTTCTACACTGCCTTACCCATCTTGCGTTCGCGAGATTCGCTCTTTTCTTGGTCATGCAGGTTTTTACAGGTGCTTCATAAAGGATTTTATCAAGATAGCTCTTCCTCTGTCAAACTTGTTGAAGAATGATGTCATTTTCAACTTTGATGACAACTGCAAAAAGGCGTTTGATTTCTTGAAGAAAGCATTGACCTCTACTCCCATCATCCAGCCTCCTGACTGGACCCTCCCTTTTGAGATTATGTGTGATGCCTCTAACTATGCCGTGGGGCGATCCTTGCACAAAGGGTGGACAAGGCTGCCCATGTTATTTATTATGCTTCTAGAACTTTAGATTCTGCATAGGCTAATTACACTACTACTGAAAAGGAACTTCTAGCTATTGTTTTTGCTCTTGATAAATTCAGATCATATTTGCTAGGTTCCAAGGTTGTTGTTTTCACTGACTATGCAGCTTTAAAGTACTTGTTGAAGAAACCAGAAGCAAATCCGAGATTAATTCGGTGGATGTTGTTGCTCCAAGAGTTTAGTGTGGAGATTAAAGATAAAAGTGGAGCTGAGAATTTAGTGGCTGATCACTTGAGCAGAATAGAGAGGGATGAAGATCCTTCTCCCATTCAGGATGACTTTCCTGATGAGCAGCTTTTACAGTTACATGGAGTAACTCCTTGGTTTGCCGATATTGTTAATTATCTTGTTGCTGGTGTTTTTCCGACAGGTGCAACTAGGTCACAAATTCACAAACTCAAGAGTGATGCCAAATATTATGTTTGGGATGATCCATATCTTTGGAAATTTGGTAGTGATCAGGTAATTAGGAGATGTGTCCCCGACTATGAGATTGAATCTATTTTGCATTTTTCTCATGCTTCTCAAGTAGGGGGACATTTTGGGCCACAAAGCACTGCAAGAAAAATCCTAGATTCAGGTTTTTATTGGCCCACTATTTTTAAAGATACTTATGAGATTTACCGCACTTGTAAAGAGTGTCAGATAGCAGGTAAAGCCATCACTCGTAAGAGTGAAATGCCTCAGCAACCTATGCCTTTCTGTGAGGTGTTTGATATGTGGGGAATTGACTTTATGGGTCCTTTCCCTGCATCTTTTGGTTTTCTCTATATTTTACTTGCTGTTGATTATGTTTCAAAGTGGGTGGAAGCTATCCCCACTAGGACTAATGATTCTAGAGTTGTTGCAAATTTTGTCAGGTCCAATATTTTTTGCAGGTTCGGAATACTTCGTGCTATCATAAGTGACCAAGGCACTCATTTCTGTAACCGCACCATGGAAGCTTTACTCCGAAAGTATGGAGTTGTGCACAGGGTCTCTACTGCATATCATCCCCAAACTAATGAGCAGGCTGAGATCTCAAACAGAGAAATCAAACAGATCTTAGAGAAAGTGGTGCAGCCAAATAGGAAGGACCGTAGCCGTCATCTAGAAGACACACTTTGGGCTCAAAGAACAGCTTTCAAGACACCAATAGGGATGTCTCCCTATAGACTTGTGTTCGGTAAGGCATGTCATCTTCCTGTAGAAATTGAGCACCGTGCTTATTGGGCGGTCAAAAGTTATAATTTGGAAATGCAAAAAGCAGGCATTGAAAGAAAACTCCAATTACAACAGCTTGAAGAGATTAGGTTGGAAGCCTACGAAAGCTCTCGAATTTATAAAGAGAAAACTAAGCACTTCCATGATAAGATGATTTCTAGGAAGGAATTCTCTATGGGCCAACATGTTCTATTGTTTAACTCCCGCCTAAAAGTGATGGCTGGGAAACTTCGATCCAAGTGGATTGGCCCATTTATTGTTACTGATGTTTTCCCTCATGGTGCGGTAGAAATAAAAAGTGCAGGTAGCAACAAGGTTTTTAAGGTTAATGGGCAGTGCTTGAAGCTATTCCACGAGAGCTTGGTGCCTGAAGATGCAACCGTAGAAGAGCTTTCCTTGGAAGAGCCCACCTACACTACAACTTGATCAGGGAGCACCTTCTCCTTTCCCTCACTCTTATTTTATATTTATGTTCTTTCATTGAGGACAATGTATGTCTTAAGTGTGGGGGAGGGAACCAATTGCTTTGTTTTTGTTTTGTTTTCCTTGTTTGTGTTGCTTTGTGTCGTATGTGTGTGAGTCTTATGTCGGTAAGATTGAATGGATTTTATTAAATTTAGCATAGATGTATTGCATGATATATGTTGTCTATTGATGATTTCCCCCTAGGTTTTGAAAATCGAAAATTTGATCCCCATGTGAAAAATTGAAAATTGAACTTTGAGAAATTTTATTGTGATTGCTTAATTTATGACAAGTTTGGGGTGAAGGGGTGCACACACTAGGAATTGTATCTCGGTCAAACAATTTGCAAAAACGTCTAGGTGAGGAATTTGAGCCTCCAACATTGTTTTTAATTGTGTGAATCGCTTTTAAGCTGCACTTTCCCGAATTTGCTTGAATCTTTTCATGGTTTGCATGTTTATATGGTTGCATCAAATGATGTAGGAAAATTTCTTTGAAATAACTACTTGGCCTAAAAAGAACCATCCCTAATGCATGTTCCCTAGTTAGCCATATTGAGCCTAATAAGCCTATTGTTTCTTGATGACCTTATGTTATAAGCCAAAAATTTGGAAAAACCATGTTAACCCAATCTTAGGATTAGGAGAGCATGGAGGCTTAGCAAGAGAAGGGTTGTAAGAAAGTAAGTTTGGGGTGGCTACAAGGTTTGATATGTCATTCTAGGTTGAGAAAAATAAAAACTAAAGGTTGAAGCCAAGGGCAAAAAAAAAATTGCCAAAAGAAAAGGGGCAAAACTAGAAGCTTAGCAAGAAAAAGGTTGTAGCCACACAAAGCGTCAAAAAAGAAAAATGGAAAAAGGAATTAGAGTGAAAATAATGGTGTACAGGCTTCATGCTCTCTTAATTCCTAGGGATGTAAAGCCTAGTACCTTTGAATAATCCTACCCTTAGCCAGGCCCCATTACAACCTTTAAAAGACCTTTTGATGTTGCATGCATGTTTTCGTGGGAACTATTTTGAGATGAAAATCAAATTCATGGGAAGTGCTCTTGAAATGTGAAATTGAGTGAAAAGTTGATAGCCTAGACAAATTGAGCGAATGAGTGAAATATTAAATGCCCTTGTTAGGAAGGCAATTGTTTGAAATTGGTGATCTCCCTTTTGTGTGTAACTTGGATCCTCAACTCAGATTACTGATTGCATGAATGGTGGAATTCTCAATTGTTTAAATAAAATTAATGTGGGGATTACATTGTTGCAAAGGGGGAAAACATTGAAGAAAAATAGTTTTGTTAAAATTGCATGAAATTTGTGTGAAATTGGTTGAATCCTTTAAGCTTGCCAAGTTTGAGTCTTTTTGAGTTTTAGTTTACTTGGGGAAAAGCAAAGTTTAAGTTTGGGGTATTTTGATAAGCCTCTGGCTCGTCTAGTTTTATAACTAGAAAGACCATGATTTTTGTACTAATTATTCGAGTTTAATCTCGTTTTCGCCCAAATTTGGATTTAATTGTCCTCAAGTAACATTTTGAGTCTCTTAAGTAGTTTTAGGATATTTTAGTTAATTTTGAGTCAAATAAAGCATTTACTGCTATTTCATATTTTCATATTAATGAGAAAAGCAAAAAGGGAAGGACACTTAAAGCAGAAGCCATCACGCCCAGGCCGTGACACTGGTCACGGCCGTGATGAGCTACCCATGAAGACCAGAAAGCATCACCGCCCAGCCGTGATACCCATCACGGGCGTGATGAGAAGACCCTGAAGATCAGAGAGCATCACGGCCTAGCAGTGATGGAGGTCACGACCGTGACAGATCAGCACCCATGGACAGAATTGATCACGACCTGGCCGTGATGGGCATCACGGCTGTGACAGACTAGAATTTGAATGCACGCTCTTGGCAGAACACGTCACGGCCTGACCGTGATGGTCATCACCGCCGTGACGCGCACCTGATCTATAAAAAGGCACCAGGGCAGACAGAAAGAGGGACAATTTTTCACTATTTACGAATTATTTCAAAAGTTTTTATTACGTTTGTGATGGAGAACTAATCACCAGGGATCAGTCTGCTGTAATCAGTTTCCGCCGACACTTGAGGTTCCATAATTCCCAATCAAATTGCGTATCCCTTTCAATATTGTGCTATATGCCTTGTTTGCTTAATTCAAGTTATATAGAACAAGTATTGATTAATTTCGATGATTCTATGTTCCTTTACCTTGATCGCGTTTGCTTAATCCGCGTGTGTTTGATCGTGTTTTCTTAATTCACGATAGCTTTAATCCGTCTGCTTAATTCGGAAATTAGGAACATATATCTCGTAGTGTCAATTGCGCTTGTTTAATTGCTGCTACATTCGAAAAGGGATTAGAATCCGCTTAGGGCATGGAAATTATATGAATCAATGATAGTTGGGAAACCGAAATAGTAGATTAATCGTTCTAGCTTATTGATAATCACTTAATTGCACGGTTTCCTTAATCGAATCTTAAACCTAACCCCCCCCCCCCCCCCACAAAAAAAATCGATTTGTAGGTTAATAATAATCCAAGAGTCCTTGAGATACGATACTCGAGTTGTCGTTCCCTAACTACAATTTTTCTTCTAATTACTCGTTTTTGACCTGTGTGCGACAGCGGATCACAGAGCCTCGTCTACTGTCTTTGGTTCCAACTCAGATTAGAGCAGAATTGTCTTGTTCTCTGAAGATTGATCTGGTTCTTAGCTTGTCATTGGGGTTTCCAATGATCTGATCTTATGGATGATAATTCTTTAAGTAACAAGAATTTTGAACTGTACCATGTTGAGAAGTGGAAGTTTCTGGTTGTTGAGTGGGGTCATCTTCTTGATCATTAACTTTTATTTCAGGTGAGTCTCCTGGAATGCTTAGATCAAGATCTATAAAAGTTTCATCTAGCTCTGATAATTTATTATCAGGCTGTTTGTCATCAAACATGACATGAATACTTACCTCTACTATCAGAGTCCTAGAATTATAGACTCTAAATCCTTTAGATATTTCAGAATATCCAAATAGTATTCCACTATCTGTTTTAGCATCAAACTTACCAAGTTAATCTTTAGTATTCAGTATATAGCATTTACAACCAAAATGATGAAAATAAGATATGTTGGGTTTTCTTCCTTTCCATAGTTCTTAAGGAGTCTTATTCAGGATAGGTCTAATGTATATTCTGTTCTGAATGTAGCAGGCAGTATTAACAGTTTCAACCCAGAAGTGTCTAGGGACAGAGTTATCATTGAGCGTAGTTCTATCCATCTCTTGAAGAGATCTGTCCTTTCTCTCTACCACACCGTTTTGCTGTAGTGTTTTAGGTATTGAAAAGTTATGAAGGATACCACTTTCTTCACAGAACTTATGAAATAGCTCATTTTCAAACTCTCCCCCATGGTTACTTATGATTGAAGTGATACACATGCGTTTTTCATTCTGTACACGTTTGCAAATTACAGAAAAGACCCTAAAAGACTCATCCTTGTGAGTTTGGAACATAACCCATGTCCATCTAGTGTAATCGTCTACTATGACAAGACCATATTTCTTACCACTGACAGAGGCAGTCCTTGTTGGACCAAAAAGATCAAGATGTAGCAGCTCTAGTAGTCTATTGGTACTAACAATATTCTTAGATTCAAAAGAACCTTTGACTTGTTTTCCCTTTTGACATGCATCACAGAGAGCATCAGATTTGAACTTAAGGTTTGGTAGTCCTCTCACGAGGTTATGCTTGTTTAGCTTTGAAATTAATTTCAAGCTTGCATGACCTAGCCTTTTGTGCTAAATCCATCACTTTTCTTCAATGGACACTAGACATGAGACACTTTAATTTGAGAGGTCCTCCAAGTCAATCTTATAGAGATTGATTTGCCTTTTTACAGTGAATAAAAGTGATCCATCATCTTTCTTGATAGTACACATGTTCTTATCAAACGCAACTATATATCCACTGTCACATAATTGACTTATGCTCAGTAGATTGTGCTTCAAGCCGTTTACTAAAAGAACATTATCAATGGAGGAAAAAAAAATGATGTTTACCAATTTTACCTATACCAATGATTTTCCCTTTCTGATTTCCTCCAAATGTGACCAAGCCACCATCTTTGGGCTTAAGATTTTGGAACATAGACCATTCTCCCATCATGTGTCGTGAGCAGCTACTGTCCAAGTACCAAGATATATGTTTTCTTCTTGTTGTTAAGCAGATCTGCAACAGGTATTGTCTTATCTTTATGTACCCAAACTGACTTGGGTCCTTTCTTGTTAGTTTTCAAAGGATAAGTATGCTTAGCATGTTTATTGTGTATGCATCTAGATGTAATATGCCCACTTTTTCCACACACTTTTCAAAAGGTGTTGGATGAGCTAGACTTAGCTTTGGTATATTTATTTGGAAATTTTAAAGCTCTATGTTGTTTAAGTGGTGTTGACTTTTTGAGAGACGCGTCTTGCTTTTCTTTATCATAAGCTGACCTAGAGTACCTTAAAATGAGACTAAGCTTATTTGAGCCACCTACAAGCTTTGACATAATCAGTTAGATATGTTACATCTTGTTTCAGTTTTACAACTTCACAAGAAACATCAGGTTCACACACCATCTTGTCATCTAGACAGACATTCACTCATTTTAGTATGTCGTTTTCGTTTTTGAGGTTTTTTTTAGTGCAGATCCTATCATATTCTCTAGTCTGTTTAGAAAACCTATTTTTGAGACTCTGATATTCTCATGATAGTATAGATGACTCATGCAACAGTTCATCAAAAGCATATTTGCCTCTTCCGCAGCTTCATTTTCTTCATCTGATGAAGACAGATCAAAATCCTCCCATTTAGCCATTAAGCCTTTCTTATTTTTGAAGAATTTCTTTTTATCCTTTAGGTCAGGGCAGTCAACTTTGAAATGACCAGGTTTCTTGCATTCAAAGCACAAGGATGAACCTTTTTCCTTGGAGTCTGACTTCTCCTTGGAAAACTTTTTGTTGAGTTGCTTCCTTCTGTAACCACCTTTCTTTCTCCACATATGTTGAATCTTCCTGGAGATAAAGGACAATTCATCCTCAGCTGATCCTTCATCAATATCAGAAGATTCAGACTCATCTGATGACTCAGCAGGTTTGAGAACTTTTGATGAACTTGCTTTCTTTGCCTTTAGGGCAATAGATTTTCCTTTTCTGGAATTTTCTTCTTCGTTAAGTTCAAGTTCATGAACCATGAGAGATCCAAGAAGCTCTTCCAGAGAGAGTGTATTCAAGTTTTTGGCATCCTGAATAGCAGTTACTTTGGGTCTCCATTGCTTGGATAGACTTCTCAGAATTTTTATGATATGATCTCTATTTTCATAAACTTTTCCAAGAGATCTGAGACTGTTGGTGATGGTTTGGAATCTTCCAAACATTTGGTATATTGTTTCATGTTCTCCCATCTTGAACTGCTCATACTGATGAACCAGTATGCTGATCTTTGATTCCTTAACTTGTAGGAACCCTCATGATCTAGGGCAAGAGTATCCCAGATTTCTTTTGCAGTATTGTGTAAACACACATTTATATATTTTGATGAATGACAAACACTAACAAAAAGGCAAGAGAATTTTTCTTATAGCATGCAGGTACCGCGTGGACAAATTCAAATTATTATGGTGTACCAGAAAATCAAGTATCAAGACCTTAAGCAAGATTGAGTATATATACTAGGTCTTAGTTATCTTGTAAGGGTATGATGGCTAAAACTCACTTTGGCTCATTTAATCAATTTAACTAAAACACTATACTTTTGGATAAAAGGTTTTCAATTAAGCTTTTGATTAACAAAGTTTTTTTTCCAAATTGATTTTAAATTAAAAAAATAAATAGAAATCTGATTTAACAAAAAAAAAAAAAAATAGATTAAGTTTTTCAAAACATAAAATCAGTTTTCAATCCCATGCAATTATTAATTTTCAAGGTGCAATCAATTTATTCAATACGTTGCAGCATATCAAATAATGCAATTTCAAAATGATGCAATTTCAATTGAAATGATCAATTTTTCACTTTCTCAAACCGTGTGCAGAGTTTGGTCAACATAAACTATATAGAAAATGGAAAAATTTTGTCAATCTTATAAAAACTGATTTGCACTAAAGCTTCAACCGTTTGAGCCTTTGATTCAATTTAATTATGATTGAGATTTTATTTTCAATTGACTAAGCTTTTCTTCTCAATTGAAAAACGTGATTAATTGAGTTTGGAATGAAATAAATTGATTGACTAAATATTGCCAATTAATTGGCAACGGTAATTTGTTCAATAATGACCAATATAATAGTACATTGTTCTTTACATATATATGTGAAACTTGGGTGCAACGTAAAGTTTTATTTTTGAAATTAAATGATATTGATCTTGAATAAAGAAAGCTTCAGTGTGTGAAATTTGAATTGGAATCTGTATGTATATCTCAAGGTATGAACCGATTTTAACATGTGAAAAATGTTTTTTTAAAACCACCTAATTGATTTGCACATTAAATTTAATGGTGCAATGGCTAGCTTTCAATGACATAAGTCCTTTCCTTATTTGAGGTGCAACGGTCATATTTTCAAAAAGGCTATAAAAGTGGTTTTTGTTGAAAATTCATTAGAGAAGAGAATACATAAAAAAAAAATTACTCTTTTGATAAGACAATTCTTGTGTGCGAAATTGTGTTATTATCATCATACTCATAGTGCTTCAAGTTGTAATCATCTGCACTAGAAGAGTCTATCATATTGTTCTTCATTTGCTGAAACTTTGTGTGAGGGTGTGGTATCCCTTTTTTGTTGTGATTGAGGCTTCTACACAAGGGTGGGGTATCCCTAGTGAGAAGGGCTCTGTTGTGTACAAAGGTTGCAAGCACCAGTTATAAGCTTGTTTGTTAGTGGAAGAAAATCCCACAGGTGGAGTGGGGACTGGACGTAGGTCACTGGTGGTTGGTGGCTGATCCAGGATAAAATCCTCACGCAAGTATTCTCTTTACCTCTCTTTTATTTTATTTCTTTTATATAATTGATTGCGTGATAAATTTTTTTAAAGAAATTTTGTTGAAAAATTAAAAAGAAATTTGTAGACTCAATTCACCCCTCCCCTCTTGAGTCGAAGTCACATATTCCAACAAGTGGCATCAGAACTAGACTCTTGCATAAAGAGCTTAGCAGCTTCAAGAGAAATGACTTCGAATGACTTCCTACCTGAAGGAGCCTCTTTTGGTAGACCCCCTGCCTTTAATGGTGAAGAATTTGCATATTGGAAAGAATGCATGATAATTTTTATTCAAGCACAAGATTATGATGTGTGGGATGCTATTGAAAATTGACCTTTTGTCCCTATGAAAAATATAGATGGTAAGTCTGTTATTAAGACTAGAAGTGAACAAACTGAGGATGAGAAAAAGAAAGTACAATTAAATTTACGTGCTAGAAATATGATAACATCTGCTTTGAGTAGGGGAGAATTTTTCAGGGTCTCAAATTGCAAGACGGCCAAAGAAATGTGGGATATGCTTCCAGTCACTCATGAAGGAACGAGTGAAGTCAAGCGCGCAAGGACAAACACTATGATAAGAGAATACGATTTGTTCCTGATGAAGCAAGGAGAATCCATCCAAGACATGCAGAAACACTTCACTCACATTGTGAACCAGCTTGCTGGTCTGGGTAAGAATATTGATAATGAAGATTTAATTAATAAAGTTCTACGTTGTTTGAGCAGGGAATGGTAGCCGAAGGTGATAGTAATTGCTGAATCTAAAGATCTCACCACAATGAACTTAGCGACACTATTTGGAAAATTACAAGAGCATGAACTAGAACTTAGTCGGATGTTGGAACACGAAGAAAAAGACAAGAAAAAGAAGAGCCTAGCCTTGAAAGCATCCTCCTCCAAAAATGAGGAAGAGAGTGAAAAAGATGAAGAAGAGGAAGACGCTTCAGATGATGAAATGGGAATGCTAGTAAAGAAATTCAAAAGATTTATGAAAAATAAAGCTAACTCAAGAAGATCATCAACCTTTCCCAAAAAGAGTTTTAATAAGGGAGATGGTCCAAGCTCCACACCTACTTGCTATGAATGTGGAAAGCCCGGTCACATGAGGTATGATTGCCCTAAATTACAAAACAAGGACAAATTCGAAAGAAAAGAAAAGCAGGAAAACAAACCTAGAAGAGCTTACATAGCTTGGGATGAAAATGATTTGGATACCACCGATGATTCAGACAATGAGGAAGCTAACTTGTGTCTCATGGCTGGCCATGAAAGGGATGATGAGGTAACCTTTAACTCTTCTTCTTTTTCTTGCTCATATGATGCATTGCATGATGCCTTTCTTGAACTACACAATGACTCTATGAGATTGGCTAAGGAATTATAAAAATCCAAGAAAATGGTTAATTATTTGCAAAACCAAGTAATTACTTTAACAAAAGAAAAGTTGGAATTAGAGAAGGAAAACTATAGCATTGGATATACTCTAGGAAATTTTACATGCAAAAAATGCAGTGAATATGAAAAACAAGTAAATGACTTAAAGATCACTCTTGCAAAATTCACCAATGGTAGAGATAACTTGAATGTTCTTTTGGGAATCCAAAAAGGTGTATATGATTAGGCTGGCTTAGGATATAAGCCTAATGATCATGAAAAATCCTTTTTGAAGAAAACATTTGTGCCTACTCATACATCTGTTAGTCCTTTCGTCAAATGTTATTATTGTGCTAGAAAAGGGCATGCCGCATCAACTTGTAATATGAGAAAGGAGAATGAAAAGAAAAAATGGGTTCCTAAGGGAACACCACATGGCACTAACAACCAAGGACCCAATAAAATTTGGGTACCTAAAAACAAAATATAATTGTTGTTTCGTAGGTATGCTTGAAAGCCAAGACTACAAATTGGTACCTTGACAGCGGCTGCTTTAAGCATATGACGGGAGACATTAGCAAGTTCACATCCTTCACACCAAAAGTTGGAGGACATGTGACATATGGTGACAATAACAAAGGGAAGATTCTTGGAATTGGAAGTGTTGGTAAAAGTCCGACAACATCAATTGATAATGTACTTTTTGTGGAAGGACTAAAGCACAACCTCCTAAGCATAAGTCAACTTTGTGACAAAGGTAACAAGGTTAGCTTTGATTCTAAAAGTTATTTAATTGAAAATTTGCATGATAAAAATAAGAAATTAATTGGACATAGAATTAATAATATTTATATGATAGACTTAGATGATATCTCTTCAAATGATGCATGTTGTCTTGTCTCTAGAGAAGAAGACAGTTTTCTTTGGTATCGTAGGATTGCACACATACACACAGAGCACTTAAACAAGCTTATTTCAAAATAACTTATTATTGGTTTATCCAAAATGAAATTTATAAGGGATGAATTGTGTGTTGCATGCCAAAAAGGTAAACAAACAAAGGCTTCCTTCAAACCAATTAATATTGTTTCATCGGAGAGGCCCTTGCAACTCCTACATATGGATCTTTTTGGGCCTTCTATAACTAAGAGCCTTGGTGGCAATTTTTACGCGTTAGTAATTGTTGACGACTACTCTAGTTTCACTTGGACCTTATTTCTTTCACACAAAAGTGACACGTTTAAAGCTTTTAAAAAATTAGCCAAGGTAATTCAAAATGAAAAGGATCTAAAAATTGTACCTATTATAAGTGACCATGGCGGGGAATTTGAAAACGAAACGTTTGAAATTTTTTGTGAAGAAAATGGCATAAAACATAATTTTTCTATGCCTAGGACCCCACAACAAAATGCAGTGGTAGAAAGAAAAAATCGGGCTTTAGAGGAACTCGCTAGAACACTATTAAGCGATGCAAACCTCCCAAAATATTTTTGGGCGGATGCAGTTAGCACTGCTTGCTATGTTCTCAATAGGGTCTTAATTAGACCAATTTTAAAGAGAACCCCATATGAATTATATAAAGGAAGGAAGTCCAATATCTCTCATTTTTGTGTGTTTGGTTGCAAATGTTTTGTGCTTAATAATGGTAAAAATAATTTAGGAAAATTTGATGCCAAAGCTGATGAAGGGATATTCTTAGGTTATTTATCATCTAGCAAAGCCTTCAGGGTATACAATAAAATAACTTTAACTGTTGAGGAATCGGTGCATATTTCTTTTGATGAAACAAACCCCAAAAGGTTGGGAAAGGATATTGTTGATGACCTTGCGGATTCCTTAGAACATACCCACTTGGATGAAAAGAAAAATCAAGAGGACAAAGAAGGCAATGATGATGAGATCAAGCAAGAGAAATAAGAACTTCAAGATCTTCCCAAAGAATGGAGAATTTCCAAAAATCATCCATTGGACAACATTATTGGTGATATTTCTAAAGGGGTAATTACTAAAAACTCCATTAAAAATGCTTGCAATCACATGGCTTTTGTTTCTTAAATAGAACCTAAGAACATTGACGATGCTATTTGTGATGAATTTTGGTTGTTAGCCATGCAAGAGGAATTAAACCAATTTGAAAGAAATCAGGTATGGGAACTAGTCCCTAGTCCATCAAAAAATCAAACAATTGGAACTAAATGGGTATTTAGAAATAAATTAGATGAAAATGGTATAATTGTTAGAAACAAGGCCAGACTTGTAGCTAAAGGGTACAATCAAGAGAAGGGCATATATTATGAAGAAACGCATGCACCCATAGCCAGACTTGAGGCCATTCGCATGTTACTTGCATTTGCTTGCATTTTGAATTTTAAATTATATCAAATGGATGTAAAAAGTGCGTTTTTAAATGGCTTTATTCAAGAAGAGGTGTATGTAAATCAACCTCCTGGTTTCGAAAATTTTGACCGACCCAATCATGTGTTTCGCTTAAAGAAAGTGCTTTATGGTTTAAAGCAAGCTCCTAGAGCTTGGTATGAGCGCTTAAGCAAGTTTCTTTTAGAAAAATGTTTTTAACGAGGAAAGGTTGACATAACCTTATTTATTAAAAGAAAATCACATGATATTCTTCTTGTACAAGTGTATGTGGATGATATAATTTTTGGTGCTACTGATGAGTTTCTTTGCAAAGAATTCTCTAAGCATATGCAGGAAGAATTTGAAATGTTGATGATGGGAAAATTAAATTTCTTCCTTGGGCTTCAAATCAAACAAAAAGACAACGACATGTTCATAAGTCAAACAAAATACTGCAAGGAAATTTTAAAAAGATTTGGAATGGACAATGCCAAGGAGATAGCCACACCAATGAGCACCTCATGCTACTTAGATAAGGATGAAAATGGTAAGCCTATTGAATTGACAAAATATCGAGGTATGATTGGATCCCTCTTGTATCTTACTGCAAGTAGGCCTGACATCATATTTAATGTTTGCATATGTGCTAGATATCAGGCTAGTCCTAGGGAATCCCACCTTGCGGCGATTAAGCGAATAATGAGATATTTAGTTGGGACAAAAGACATGGGCTTGTGTTACCCCAAAGGCGACACATGCAATTTGGTTGGGTATTCCGACTCTGACTTTGCAGGTTGCAATTTAGATAGGAAAAGTACTAGTGGGACATGCCACTTTTTCGGTAGTGCCTTAGTTTCATGGTTTAGCAAAAAACAAGCTAGTGTGGCATTGTCAACCGCTGAGGCGGAATACATAGCAGCAGGGAGTTGTTGTGCCCAGATTATTTGGATGAAACAACAACTGTTAGACTATGGTGTCCAATTAGATCGTATCCCCATTCGATGTGATAACCCTAGTGCCATTAACTTAACTAAGAATCCCATTCGACATTCTAGGACAAAACACATTGAGATAAGACACCATTTTATTCGGGATCATGTGCAAAATGGAGATTGTGTTTTGGAGCATGTAGATACAACTAAGCAATTAGCATATATCCTTACTAAACCCCTTAATAAAGAGAGTTTCTTTTACATCAGAAGAGAATTAGGCATCCTAGATTTATCTTACATCAATTAATCTTACATTTTACTTTTATTCTCACATATCTATCTAATTTGCTCTCTGTCGATAATTTTATTAATAAATATGTGAGCAGTACAATTAATTTTATCATAGTTCCTGTAACTATGTGTCACACTTTTCGATAATAAATTTCCAAATTAACTGCAGAAACTGAATTGCATCTAGTTGGTCAATGTGCTCCTGCACCGTCCGTTCTATTGTGATAGTCTGATTTTGTTAGTTTGGATATCGTGAATCATAAAATCATAAAATCAACCTCCATATTGGCTACTACACATACTTATCTTATTAACACTATTAATGTCCCACTTTTCATCTATTTTGATGAATGAAAGTTACCATATTTATTTATTATCTTTTATCCATAAACTTTCTTTTTGATCATGCCAAAAGGGAGAGAAGAATTGGAATATTAATCTTGCATAAAATAAATGTAATTGAACTATTCAGGGGGAGCATGCTTATAATATTCCATTGCCTAATAATTTGAATTTATGCCTTCTGAATTTAACTGACGTATCTATTGGGTAATATGTTTTAGATAGGGGGAAATCCATCCCACGCTCATGCAGTGCGTAAATGACTCTGACACCACATTACATAGGTAAGAAGGTAAGGTTTGTCATAATAAAAAAGGGGGAGTATGTAATCACACATTGATATATTTTGATGAATGACAAACACTAACAAAAAGACAAGAGAATTTTTCTTATAGCATGCAGGTACCACGTGCACAAATTCAAATTATTATGGTGTACCAGAAAATCAAGTATCAAGACCTCAAGTAAGATTGAGTATATATATTAGGTCTTAGTTATCTTGTAAGGGTATGATGGCTAAAACTCACTTTGGCTCATTTAATCAATTTAACTAAAACACTATACTTTTGGATAAAAGGTTTTCAATTAAGCTTTTGATTAAAAAAGTTTTTTTTTTTCAAATTGATTTTAAATTAAAAAAATAAATAGAAATATGATTTAACAAAAAAAAAAATAGATTAAGTTTTTCAAAATATAAAATCAGTTTTCAATCCCATGCAATTATTAATTTTCAAGGTGTAATCAATTTATTCAATACGTTGCAGCATATCAAATAGTGCAATTTCAAAATGATGCAATTTCAATTGAAATGATCAATTTTTCACTTCCTCAAACCGCATGCAGAGTTTGGTCAACATAAACTACATGGCAAATGGAAAAATTTTGTCAATCTTAAAAAAACTAATTTGCACTAAAGCTTCAACCATTTGAGCCTTTGATTCAATTTAATTACGATTGAGATTTTATTTTCAATTGACTAAGCTTTTCTTCTCAATTGAAAAACGTGATTAATTGAGTTTGGAATGAAATAAATTGATTGACTAAATATTTCCAATTAATTGGCAACGGTAATTTGTCCAATAATGACCAAAATAATAGTACATTGTTCTTTACATATATATATGAAACTTGGGTGCAACGTAAAGCTTTCTTTTTGAAATTAAATGATATTGATCTTGAATAAAGAAAGCTTCAGTGTGTGAAATTTGAATTGGAATCTGTATGTATATCTCAAGGTATGGACCGATTTTAACATGTGAAAATTGTTTTTTTTAAACCACCCAATTGATTTTCAAATTAAATTTAATGGTGCAACGGCTAGCTTTCAATGACATAAGTCCTTTCCTTATTTGTGGTGCAACGATCATATTTTCAAAAAGGCTATAAAAGTGGTTTTTGTTGAAAATTCATTAGAGAAGAGAATACATAAAAAAATTACTCTTTTGATAAGACAATTCTTGTGAGCCAAATTGTGTTATTATCATCATACTCATAGTGCTTCAAGTTGTAATCATCTTCACTAGAAGAGTGTATCATATTGTTCTTCCTTTGCTGAAACTTTGTGTGAGGGTGTGGTATCCCTTTTTTGTTGTGATCGAGGATTTACACAAGGGTGGGGTATC
Organism: Sophora flavescens; assembly: GCA_030762895.1. Lineage (NCBI taxonomy): Eukaryota > Viridiplantae > Streptophyta > Magnoliopsida > Fabales > Fabaceae > Sophora > Sophora flavescens. The sequence continues at coordinate 123,086,211 of CM061063.1, read as the reverse complement.
CCTAGTGAGAAGGGCTTTGTTGTGTACAAAGGTTGCAAGCACCAGTTATAAGCTTGTTTGTTAGTGGAAGAAAATCCCACAGGTGGAGTGGGGACTGGACGCAGGTCACTGGTGGTTGGTGGCTGAACCAGGATAAAATCCTCACGCAAGTATTCTCTTTACCTCTCTTTTAATTTATTTCTTTTATATAATTGATTGCGTGATAAATTTTGTTAAAGAAATTTTGTTGAAAAATTAAAAAGAAATTTGTAGACTCAATTCACCTCTCCCTTCTTGAGTCGAAGCCACATATTCCAACATATTGCAGCTATGAACTTTGTCATGTTCAGATGTGGTTATAGCACACATGAGATAGTGCTTAACCTTCAAATTCAGCTAATGTTGGTTTTTCTGCTCTTGAGTCCATTGGGCTCTAGGAACAGCAGCTCCGGCTTCATCTCTTGGTTCAGTGTGGTCGGCTTCAATCAGCTCCCAAATATCTACATTATGTGCATCCAAGAAGGCCATCATTATCTTCTTCCATTAGTCATAATCTATTCCATCAAAGAGAGGAGGTCTTTTGATAGCTTGTCCTTCTGCATCCATGATTGTTGGATCGTACTCCCTCAGCACTTGTTAGATGCTCAACCCTTTTGAAGCTGAGCTCTGATACCAACTAAAGTTGACACAGGCAAACACAAGAAGGGGGGTTGAATTGTGTTTGTTAATAATTTTCGAAAACAATCTTTAAAACAATTTTTTGCACACAAGGAGATTGGAAACAGGAGCAAGCACAAAGAAAAAAAAAACCTTTTTTTTTTAAAAAATTTAACAAAAGCAATATCAAAACCCCTCAGGTAGTAAGAAACAAATAATGCTGTAAGAGTTAAGAGATAGAAGAATCACATAAGATGTTTTTATCTTGGTTCACTCTCTTCCAACCAAGAGCAACGTCCTGTCCCTTCTACTTGAAGGATTTTCTCCACTATTTCCCGAATAGATTACAACCAAGTATTCAACACCTCTATAGACTATAAGTATTTCTTTCTTACCAAGCCTCTTCAGGCTCTAACAAAGAGATTTAATGTTTGATCTTCTTAACTCACTATGTGTGAGGATATGACAGTTAAGATCAGATGAATATTTTCACAATATTCAGACTAAGAAATACTGACTCTTGCTCTCTAAAGAAATATGAGTATGAGTGATTGTAGTTTTACAAAAGTTGAGCTCGTAAGGTTGTGCAATCAAGAGTCATCTTCTTCAGTATCTCAGGTCTTCTATTTATAGCGACCTTCTTCTTCAATTGTATTTCTTCAACGATTACTTTGAATAATCCCGTTTAGTGATAGCATTTAATGCATAATATCCGTTGTGACTGATAGCTTGATTATGGCAATGCTGAACAATACTCTTGGTTATCGAGGTAGCATGAAATATGAGGCTTACTGCTCTGAGTATTGCAGCTTGAGAACTTGTTATTCCTCCTTTGTGAACAGTCCAACTTTTTCAGTCAAAAAGTTGTCATCGTACAGATCGTTTTGTAGAATCTTATTGTACGATTCTACTTTTTGCATTTCTTGATGGTACTATGTTTCTTTTACAACAAGGTAAGATATTAAAGCAGATAGGACAATAATGAAGAAAAAAATATTCTATTTAAATAAATATCAAAAATTTGAAATAAATTCAAGAGATTCGGATTTCATTGAATTCATTCTAAGATGGAGATCGTCTAAAAGACTCTGTCTACTTAATTATATGAGAGACTAAGTCTTTTCAACATTTTATTTTGCTCGTCTGATGGCGTGGCATATCCTCTTGTCTACAAAGTTTTTGGACTTGCTATTTCCCAAAGATCTCCTTCTGGTGACGTGGCAGTTCAGATCTCGTCTACTAGATTACTTTATTTTTCAGTTCATTTACTTCTGCTAATTACTTCAGTCTGCTTACGTGGCAAGATAGACGTGCTTATTATCAAGTCTTTGGACTTGCTGTATCTAACAAATTATTTTGGTATTCATCTAGAAAACACTTAGAGCCTCGCCTACTTAAGAAAACCAGTCTACTTAATTAAATAATTAAGTAACTTTACCAAAGTATTTGAACAGCCCGTCCACAAGGGTGGACGCATATTTTTCAATTAGAACTTATCCCATGTTTCTTTTACTTATATGTTAATATTCCTGCATAACTGAAAGCACATGTTAGATCTCAACTAACACTTTGCCAAGAAAATTTAATCCTTTTGTTAGCATCAAAACTTAGAGATTATTAAATCCAAAACCACTTTGGTTCCAACACCAAAAACCTGCGCGTCTACTAGCTATTAAAAGTGAACTCATCTAAAGCTTAAACATATTTATTTCAAATGATTGTTTATTTAATTCAAGAGAATGTTTGTCTCTTTACCTTGAGAATAGAAACATAGTACCATCGAGAACATAAACCTTTGTACACTGTCAACTATGTTGTTGTAAAGTATAAACCAAGTATAAAGAAGGAAAGTCAGAAAGCAACCTTTGTAACAACAGGGAAGTGACAACTCTATTTTGAGCATTCCTCTGATAAACAAAAACACTTCTCCATGAATCATATCATGTTATCAGTCTCAACGGATCCAAGCATTTAATGCTATCTCTAAACGGATATTTACTCAAGATCGTTGAAGAAAAGATGAAGATGTCTAAATATATATTAATTAGACAACTCCAAGAGAAGAAATAACTTAATGTTGTGAAAATTTCAAAGTTCCAAATCTCTGATAAAATTCCATTTGAGTATTTTCAGTTATATTCTTCCTGATCTTAAAACTTTCATATTCTCACATATAGTGAGTTCATAGATCATAATCTTAAATCTCTTTGTTAGAGTTGGAGCCTGAAGAGGCTTGGTATCGAAATAATACTTGTAGCCTGTGGTGAATACTTGTAATCTATTTGGTGAATAGTGGAGAAAACCTTCAGGTAGAAGGGGCTGGACGTAGCTCTTGGTTGGAAGAGAGTGAACCAGGATAAAACACTTGTGTGAATGTTCTAACCCTTATCTTTTACAGTTTTTGGTTATACTAACTGTGAGGTTTTGGATCTGAGTTTGATAACTCTTTAAAAAGGTTTTTCTGTTTGTGTGTTACTTTCAGTGTTTTGCTTGTAAAAGGTTTGAGAAAAGGCTTTTTCGAAAAACTGTTAAGAAACACAATTCAACCCCCCTTCTTGTGTTTGTGTCAACTTAGTTGGTATCAGAGCTCAGCCTCGAAAGGGTTGAGCATATAACAAGTGCTGAGGGGGTACGATCCACCAAGCATGGATACAGAAGGATAAGCAATCAACATACCTCCTTTCTTTGATGGTAGTGATTATGACTACTGAAAAAAGAGAATGATGGCTTTTCTTGATGCACAAAATGTGGACATATGGGAGCTGATTGAAACTGGCTAAACGGAGCCAAGAGGTGATGTTGGAGCTGCTATTCCTAGAGCTCAATGGACTCTAGAGCAAAAAACTCATCAATTCAATCTGGAAGCTAAGCACTACTTGATGTGTGCTATCACCAGATCTGAGCATGATAAAGTCCATAGCTGTAACACTGCTAAGGAAATATGTGATACTCTTGCCCTATCTCATGAAGGGTCATCCCAAGTCAAGGAGTCAAAGATAAGCATGCTGGTTCATCAGTATGAATTATTCAAAATGACTGAACATGAAACCATAGATCAAATGTTTGGAAGATTCCAAACTATCACCAACAGTCTTAGATCTCTTGGAAAGACCTATGAGAATAGAGATCGTGTCAGAAAATTTTTGAGGAGTTTGCATAAACAATGGAGACCTAAAGTCACTGCCATTCAGGAAGCAAAGAACCTCAATACTTTCACTTTGGAGGAACTTCTTGGATCTCTGAAAGTTCATGAGCTTGAGCTCAATGAAGAAGAAAGTTCCCGAAAAGGAAAGTCTGTTGTCCTAAAGGCAAAGAAGGCTAGCTCATCCAAAGTTCTTAAAGTTGAGGAATCCTCAGATGAAGCAGACCCTTCTGACAGTGATGAAGGATCTGATGACGATGAACTGTCTTTCATCTCCATAAAGTTTCAACATATGTGTAGAAATAAAGGTGGTTTCAGAAGGAAGCAGTTCAACAAAAAGTTCTTCAAGGAGAAATCCGAATCCAAAGAAAAAGGGCCACCTCTGTGCTTCGAATGCAAGAAGCCCGGTCACTTCAAAGCTGACTGTCCAGATCTGAAGTACAAAAAGAAGTTCTTCAAAAAGAAGAAGGTTTGATGGCTACTTGAGAGGATCTGGATCTGCCTTCATCCGGTGAAGAAGATGAAGCTGAGGAAGAGGCAAATATCTGTCTCATGGCTGACACATCATCAGAAAGTGAATACACTGATGCTGAGGTAATGAATTTTGACCCATCCATTCTTCAAGATGCATTTGATGAATTATTTCACAACTCATCAATTCTTTCTCATGAATATAGAAGTCTCAAAAAGAAATTTTCAAAACTATCTAAAGAATTTGATAGGGTTTGCATGGAGAAACCAAGTCTTGTAAATGAAAATGATAAACTAAAATCAGAGAATGTCAGTCTAATTGATAAACTCAAGTGTGAGCCAACTGTTTCTTGTGAAGTTACAAAACTGAAACAAGATGTGACATACCTGATAGACACTCAGTCTAAATTTGTAGGTGGCTCAGATAAACTAAGTTTACTTTTAAGGTACTCTAGGTCACCTCATGATAAGTCTGGCCTTGGTTATGACAAAGAGAAGCATGAAGCATCTCATAAAAAGTCAAAACCACATATGCATGATAGAGCTTCAAATGCTCAAACACAATATGTTACGACTAAACCAAGCCCGTGCAACACTTACTATAAAGTATGTGGAAAAGGTGGTCATATAACATCTAGATGCATACATCACAAGCATATCAAACATGCTCGTCCAGTAACTACTGACAAGAAATGACCTAAGTCAATCTGGGTACCTAAAGATAAGATTATACCTGTTGCAGACTTTCTTAACAACCGGAAAGAAAAACGCATCTTAGTACTTGGATAGTGATTGCTCACGTCACATGACGAGAGAAAGGTGTATGTTCCAAGACCTTAAACATAAGGATGGTGGCTGGGTTACCTTTGGAGGTAATCAGAAAGGAAAGATCTTTGGAATAGGTAAAATTGGTAAACATATTTTTCCCTCCATTGATAATGTGCTTTTAGTCAATGGTTTAAAACACAATTTGTTGAGCATAAGTCAATTATGTGATAGTGGGTTTGCTGTTTCTTTTGATAAGAACATGTGTAATGTCAAGAAGACCGATGGATCACTCTTATTCACTGCCAAGAGGCAAAAAAATCTGTATAAGATTGACTTGGAGGACCTCACAAATCAAAGTGTCTCATGTCCAGTGTCCATTGAAGATGAGCGATGGATTTGGCACAAAAGGCTAGGTCATGCAATCTTGAAATTAATTTCAAAGCTAAAAATCATAACCTCGTGAGAGGATTACCAAACCTAAAGTTCAAATCTGATGCTCTCTGTGATGCATGTCAAAAGGGAAAACAAGTCAAAGGTTCCTTTGAATCTAAAAATATTGTTAGTACCAATACACCACTAGAGCTGCTACACCTTGATCTATTTGGACCAACAAGGACTGCCTCTGTTAGTGGGAAGAAATAAGGTCTAGTCATAGTAGACGACTACACTAGATGGACATGGGTTATGTTCCTAGCTCACAAGCATGAGTCTTTCAGGGTCTTCTCTGTATTCTGCAAACTTGTACTGAATGAAAAAGGCATGTGTATCACTTCAATCAGAAGTGACCATGGAGGACAGTTTGAAAATGAGCTATTCCAAAAGTTTTGTAAAGAAAGTGGTATACTTCACAACTTGTCAATACCTAGAACACCACAGAAAAATTGTGTGGTAGAGAGAAAGAACAGATCTCTTCAAGAGATGGTTAGAACGATGCTCAATGATAACTCTGTCCCTAGACACTTATGGTTTGAAGCTGTTAATACTTCCTGCTACATTCAAAACATAATATACATAAGACCAATCTTGAATAAGACTCCTTATGAATTGTGGAAAGGTCGAAAACCCAACATATCTTACTTTTATCCTTTTGGTTGTAAATGCTATATATTAAATACTAAAGATCAACTTGGCAAGTCTGATGCTAAAGTAGATAATGGGAGGGTATTCTGAATCATCAAAAGGGTTTAGAGTTTACAATTCTAGAACCTTAGTGGTAGAAGAATGTATACATGTTAAATTTGATGATAAGCAGCCTGATAAAAAATTATCAAAGCTTGATGAAGCTATTGCAGATTTGAATCTTAAAGATTCTGAAAATCAAGCAAATGTCAAACCTAATGATGAAGTGGACAACCCTCAACAGCATGAGTAAGAAACTTCAACTTCTCAACAGGAAAATGTTCAGAGATCTTGGTACTTTAAGAATTACCATCCACCAGATCAAATCATTGGGAATCCTAATGATAGGCTAAGAACCATATCTACATTCAGAGAGCAAGATGATTCCGTATTAGCCTGAGTTAGAACCAGTGTTATTAAAATCGGACTAGTCATTGACTCGGTCAAGTCACTGGGTTAATGGGTTACTGGTCAAACTAGTGAGTCACTGGTTGAACCGAATGAACCGGTATATATTAAATTTATAATAAACAATGTATATATATATATATATATATATATATTATATTTGTGACAGTTAACAAACAACAAAGCTAGCCTAGTGGTTCTACATTCCCTCAATCGCTCGAGTGAGCCGAGCCAAACCGGCTTGATCGATGGTCGATGACGTCAGTGCCGGTTCGATGGCATATACGGTCCGATAAGCTGACCGGAACGGCCATGGGTTCGGTTTCCGGTCGAGCCGGTCGGACCGGTCCGGTTTTAATAACACTGGTTAGAACCAAAGACAGTAGACGAGGCTCTGCTGGACGAGGGCTGGATTCTAGCTATGTAGGAAGAACTATATCAGTTTGGAAGAAGTGAAGTGTGGATTCTTGTGGCTATGCCAAAAGATAAATCAGTTATTGGAACCAAATGGGTTTACAGAAACAAGCTTGATGAAAATGATAAGGTAATAAGAAATAAAGCTATACTTGTTGCATAAGGTTATTCACAGGAAAACGGTATAGACTATACTGAAACTTTTGCACCAGTTGCTAGACTAGAAGCTATTTGTATCTTATTATCATTTGCTGCACATCATAATATCATGCTATATCAAATGGATGTAAACAACGCTTTTCTAAATGGTGTTATTAGTAAGGAAGTGTATGTTATGCAACCTTCGGGTTTTTAAAATGAAACCCTACCTGAACATGTATATAAGCTAAAGAAAGCTTTATATGGCCTTAAATAAGCTCCTAGAGCTTGGTATGAAAGGTTAAGTTCATTCTTAATGGACAATGGATTCAGTAGAGGAAATGTTGATACAACCTTGTTTAGAAAATCCAATAAGTCCAGTTTTATTATTGTTCAAATATATGTTGATGACATAATCGTCTATGCTATCTATAATTATATTTGCATTAGTTTATGTCCAAGACATATTTAATTTAATTCTCTTGCTGAGTCAGTTATTTCCATCAATCCCATCAATAGCCTTTTTACAGTTTAAAAAACCCTGTGCCGCATCAACACTCATTACATGTCTATTCACACGTTTTATTTTTATTTTCTTTTTTAATTATTTTCTTTGTTAAAACTCTTCACATTCGAAACCTTTTTAAGTAATATCATTTCCCTTAGAAAAACCTTTCACAATATCTTCTCTTTGAACCTTCGAGCTCTCTGTTTTCGCTGTCTCCAAACCCTAACTCTCAATCTTCAACAATGGCTTTTTCTTCTATTGTGTCAACTTATGATGTCACTAAGCTGAACATTGGTATTGAATACCACTTTGAGTTCGGGATTCTGAAAGAGTATAATGTGGATGTAAGCAAATACATCAACGCTGCTGGTTGAAATGGTCTCTTTGTGGAGAAGAATTCTGTGTACCCTGACTTGATTAGGGCCTTCTGGAGAAACCCTCAAGTTACATATACTGAGGTGTATGCTGATGTTCTTGGTAGCAGAGTGGTGGTATATGAAAAACCATATCCGAAGCTATCAACTATGCTCAAGAGGGGATGGTCATTGCTGATACTTGGGAGCAAGACCTAGGTGGACCAGAGGTCATTGCTTCTCTTCTGATGATGTCTGACAAGGTTAGAACTCATCCATGGTAGGCCGTGGAGATGAAGGATGAGATTAGAATCCTTCATCAGATGTTGAACAAGATGGTTCTTCACAAAATTGGGTCAAAGGACAACATTTCTGCATTGCACAAGTTTTGTTTGTGCAATCTTGTAAAAGAAACCAAAATTAATCTTCCACATATTCTTTTTGGAGGATTCAAAGACTATATCTCTCACAAGGAGAAGGGAAATGCCATTCCCTTCTGTCACTTGTTATCCAAGGTTTTCAAGGCTCAACAAATCTATGCCTTCTTGAAGGCTAAGTCCCCTGAAGAGCAAGCTTTGATACTGAAGGAGAAGGGCATGTCTGCTTTGGTCTTTGGCAAAGTCAACCTCACAAATATGAAGCTGAGTACTGTTACTCAGGTGGAGTTTGTTAAAGAAGAAGAAAGGATGAAGATAAAAGAAGAACAGATAGAGCTCAGTAATGCTGAGACTCTAGGACTAAAAAAGAAAACAGTGGGAAGAAAGACCACTATGGGAAGGAAGCCTGCTGCCAAGAAACCTGCTGCTGGTATTGTAATCAGGGAGCAAGCTACTGAAGCACCTCAACCTGCCCCAACACAGAAAAGAACAAGAAAGATTGTTCTGTCTCATAATGAAGAGGATGATGATGATGACAATGTTCCTATTGGAACTGTGCTGAAGAAGCAGAAGTTGTTTGCTGCTACTGTCCCAACAAGGAGAAGACAACCTCAGAGGAAGGCCAAGTCTCTTGTGGCTACTGAGGTAAGCATCCATGCTAATGACCCTGTACAGTTAGCAGTTGATGCTCTAGTTCAAAGTTTTGATAATGTTGCTGCATCTACACCATCTGTACTTTCACCATCACTTCCATCACCTCACACTGATGTATACATACCAACACTGCCACCACAACTTGAGACTGAACCACAAATAACTTCACTATCCACTCACCTGTCCAAACCTCACCCACTAGACCATATTTCCAACCAATCATACTTGCAGATGATCCCTGGTTTAATCAACCGGATGATGGAGGGATCAACCCTGGTGCCCCCTTTCCTAAAATTCCCAAGGTTACCTTTCCCTACACAGGCCCTTCAATCCTGTATGATGGCAAAGCTGAGAGCTGGACCAAGGTCAAAATGGATTGGAGAATACTATATCACACTCAACAACTAGAACCAGAAACAACCAGACCATTCTACCATTTACCAGAATATGAATACGAACCAAAACCTACCTACACCCCATGGCATGCACCCATTCCTTATCAACATACTAACCCACTTCCATCTCTCTTGTACAATGAAATTGGACCTGCCCTCACACGCCTTCCACTACAGAAATTCCCACCTAGAAATATCTATCCAAACCTCATAAAATTCCCACCCTTCAGACCACACTGACGGTGTTGACAGGCATATCATTCCTGGCTGGTGGTCAAAATCACTCAAGGCTGCATCCAAGTACATTGAATGCAGAAGATCAAGGACTTATGGCAGGGAGAAGTTCATCATGGACAGAAATACTAAATGGAAGAATTTTGTGCATCCGAGGGAGTATGGTAGAGCTACTGATGTTGTGGATCACATCATGTATGCATACCTGAAGGCTGAGTTTGAACTGCCTAGGTATATCAAGGCTGCCAATTTTGTCCCGCCCACCTGGCTATTCCACTCCTCAAAGGTTACCAGGATTGGAGTGAGACCTCTTATGATCTGTCCAAGGCTCAACATGATTGATATGAATCCTGACAAGGATGCCATGTTTCCAAGAAAAGCAGAGAAGATGCCTGCTAATAGCTCTTGCTTGTTTGAAGCTAGTCCTGATCCTTCTATTGATGAAGAAATGATGAAGTATTTATTGAAATAAAATGAAGATGAAGATAAAAGGACCGATGTTGATGCAAGAGGCTTCTGGGCTTGTCATATTAAAGTCTGCAGTAGGCTAGCATCATCCTCTGGACTTAGTGAACAAGATAGAAGAAACAGTCCAACAGTCAGAGGAAAGTATGGTCTTTCTCATGTCAGATTTTCTATTCATGAAGATACTCTTTGAATTCCTTTGATCAGTCCTGTATATTAAGAGGACCCTGTTCACTAGGCTCCGGATTTGCCTACTCCGGTGCTTACCCTTGCACCATCTCTACAAGCTTTTGAAGCTTCTCATTCTTCTACTGAGCACATTGAGGAAGAGATAATTGTTGAAGGTCCTGATAAGAGTACAGAGGCTGTCCAGTATAAACCTTTGGGTGAAGAAGTTGCTGATTCTGCAACCAGACAAGACACTTCTGAAAAGCACTCTTCACAACCACTGGATCTGGCAGTTGTCCATCCACATGACCAGCCTCAACAATCTCAATCTCTAAGTACTCTGCAAGGTCAACATTATCTACATGATTCAGCTGAAAGCTCAAGACCTTCACCGCCATCAAATCTTGAAGAAATAATAGGCAAAATAGTAGAGGAGAAGGTGAAGGTAGAGGTCAAGGAGCTAGTAAAAGAACAGGTCGAAGAATCCTTGGCTCCAACAAATATTTTGATTAACCAAATTCTAAGCCTCCTCTCCAGTTTTCAACAAAGCCACAATCTTGTTGTTCAGCCTCCTCCACCTCCACCAACTCAAGACCCTCCTCAACCACCTCCACCCTCTTCTTAGTTTTTTTTTCTCTTTTTAACTGACAATGATGGTCCACTCATGTTTCCTTTTTGTCTGATGACAAAAAAGGGGGAGAAAGGATTTGAGAAATTAAATTTACAAATATATTTATACAAAAGTCAGTTCTTGGTCTAAAAGTATCTGTTTGCATATACATTTTCTTATATTGTCTTGTGTTGCATACCTCTGTTTAATTTGCTCTGATACTATGTTTGCTGGTTTTGATACATACCTATGCTTTTAATGTTCTTTTAGCTCTGATAATATGTGTTGCTCTACTAAGATATATATATGATATGTGCTACTGCTTATCTGTTTTATCCTTCTTTTAAGTCTGAATGCTTTGTCTTAGGGGGAGCTCTGTAGCTCTCTTAAACTTTGCTCACTGAAATTTAATTAGTTTTTATCATCATCAAAAAGGAGGAGATTGTTGGAACCAAAGTGGTTTTGGATGAAATAATTTCTTAAGTCTTGATGTTAACAAAAAAGTTAAATTTGTACGGCAAAGTATTGTCAAAGATCTAACTTGTTTGTTCTAGTTTGCAGGAATGTTTGAATGATACTAGACAGGGAAACTTAGAAAAGTTTCTTTGCTTTGTTATGGAATCATATCAGATTCTTTTATTGATCCTCTAGACGAGTCTTCAACCTTTGGTAAATTTTCTAAATATGTTAAGTTATTCACAAGACGAGTATCTAAGTCTAAGAAATTATAAGTAGACGAGCCTATAAAATAACCTTCAGAAAAACACCAAGTCCAAAGACTTAACAATAGACGAGTAGTCTCACTATATGCCACGTCAGTAGACAAGTTATTGAGTATAGCGAGTCCAAAGACTTGGAACTAGACAAGAGTCTTTAGACGCAATATCAGTAGATGAGCCCGTCTTAACTGATAAGTTAATTTTGCACGTCCAAAGACCTGCGCGTCTACTAACTATTAAAAGTGAACCCGTCTAAAGCTTAAACATATTTATTTCAAATGATTGTTTATTTAATTCAAGGGAATGTTTGTCTCTTTACCTTGAGAATAGAAACATAGTACCATCGAGAACATAAACTTTTGTACTTTGTCAACTTTGTTGCTGTAAAGTATAGACCAAGTACAAAGAAGGAAAGTCAGAAAGCAACCTTCGGTACAACAGGGAAGTGACAGCTCTACTTTGAGCATTCCTCTGATAAACAAGAGCACTTCTCCATGAAGCATATCAAGTTATCAGTCTCAATGGATCCAAGCATTTAATGCTATCTCTAAACGAATATTTACTCAAGACTGTTGAAGAAAAGATGAAGATGTCTATATATATATATATTAGACAACTCCAAGAGAAGAAACAACTTAATGCTGTGAAAATTTCAAAGTGCCAAATCTCTGATAAAATTCCATTTGAGTTTTTTCAGTTGTATTCTTCCTGATCTTAAAACATTCATATTCTCACACATAGTGAGTTCATAGATCATAATCTTAAATCTCTTTGTTAGAGTTAGATCTTGAAGAGGCTTGGTAGAGAAAGAATACTTGTAGCCTGAAGAGGTGGTGAATACTTTTAATCTATTTGGTGAATAGTGGAGAAAACCTTCAGGTAGAAGGGACTGAACTTAGCTCTTGGTTGGAAGAGAGTGAACCAGGATAAAACACTTGTGTGAATCTTATAACCCTTATCTTTTACAGTTTTCGGTTATACTAACTGTTGGGTTTTGGATCTGAGTTTGTTAACTCTTTAAAAAAGCTTTTCTGTTTGTGTGTTACTTTTAGTGTTTTTCTTGTAAAAGGTTTGAGAAAAGGCTTTTTCGAAAAACTGTTAAGAAACACAATTCAACCCCTTTCTTGTGTTTCCCTGTGTTAACATCATTCCTATGATGAAGAGGAGGGAATGTTTCCAAGCAGCAACCTTTGATCTAATTCTATTAGCTACTGGTTGTAAATAAAATGCTTTTGGTTTGCCTTTGAATATTGGAACTCCAAGATAAGTATAGGGAAGTTGGCCATTGGAGAACCCAAGGAATTTGCTAATGTTGTGGACCTTATTACTAGAAACTGATCCGGCATAGAAAGTGCATTTCTCAAGACTGAGTTTCTGACCAGAGATAGCACTATAGTCCTCAAAAGAGACATCAAGAATCTGAGATTCTTCAGAGTACCTCTGCAAAAAACCATAATGTCATCTGCATACATAACATGGGATGGAGTTTTTAAACCTTTTGGACTAGCCATGGGTTGCAGCTTACCTGAATTCACTAAGTAAGATATTCCCCTACTTAGAACATCTTTAGCTATGAATAATAAGAGAGGAGAGAAGGGATCCCCTTGTCTCACTCCTCTTTTGCAATTAAAGAACCCAACAGAGTGGCCATTTACAGATTAGAACAGTTTGGCAGAACTAAGAATGAGCCTTATCCAAAGATAGAAAGTAGAATTAAAACCAAAGGAACCTTAAGAAGGAAATTCTAGTCAATTGTGTTAAAAGCCTTCTTAATGTCAAATTTAATGCAAGATTACCTCCAAAAGACTTATGATCAAGCATATTTACAGCTTCTAATGTAGTGCATATACAATCAACAATTTGCCTCCCTTTTATAAAGCCTCTTTATTGTTCTGAGATTATTTTGGGAGCAATTGAGGCTAGTCTATCAACCAACACCTTAGCAATTGAGGCAAGAGAAATGGGCCTGAAATTCTCAATTCCGTCTACACCACTGAATTTTGGAATAAGCACAGCCAAATTAGAATTCAAGTTTGGCAAGAGCAAATTCTGTGAGAAGAACTACAAGACGAATCCGAACATATCTTCACCAACAATGGTTCAATATTTTTTTTTTATGAAAAAAGGCACCTGGACCCAGTGCACCAAATCCATTCATGGTAAAAACATCTGGTTTCACTTCATCAAGTGTGGGGATATTTATCAGTTCAGAGAAACTAAGTAATGAAGAAAGAGCATTGTGCTCAAAACTCTCATTGAATGAAGAATGAATACAAAATTGAATAACTTCATTGTGTGCATAACTATATATACTCAGTGTTGAACTACTAACTAATTGCAACTAACAAGTAACAGAAACTAACCACTTTCTAACTGTCTAACTGTTCAACTAACACTTGATACTCCCCCTCAAGTTGGGAGGTAAATGTCAAGGAGTCCCAACTTGCTGATCAGTGATTGAAACAGAACACGAGGTAGGGCCTTGGTGAGTGGGTCAGCTAACTGTTGATGAGAGGGTACATGAACAAGGTTGAGAAAACCAGTCCCAACATGCTCTCTAATGAAGTGGCAGTCTATATCAACATGTTTTGATCTTTCATGGCTTAGGGGATTGCTAGCCAACTGAATAGCGGACTTGCTATCACAAAAAGTCGTAACAGATGTAACAGGGACTCCAAAAATACGCAGCAATTGTTTAATCTATAGTAACTCAGAAGTGAGGGCTGCTAGTGCTCGGTACTCAGCTTCAGCAGTTGAGCGAGCCATAGTGGGTTGTTTCTTAGATTTCCAAGCAACAAGGGACTCTCCAAGGAAGATGCAAAAACCAGAAGTAGACTTTCTTGTGACTTGGCAGCTTCCCCAATCAGCATCAACATAGGCAAATAGCTTCAAAGATGAGCTAGCAGGGGAAAAAATGCCTTGTGCAGGGGTCCCCTTAATGTATTGCAGTAGATGATGCACTGCATTAAGATGAGGAGTTCGAGGGGCTACAAGGAATTGACTTAATCTATTTACTGCAAATGTGATGTCAGGTCGCGAGATAGTTAGATACATGAGTCACCCAATTAGCCTACGATACATAGATGCATCAGGTAAAAGGTCTCCATCTACATCATTTAGATGAATGTTTGGATCCATTGGTATTGGTAGTGGTTTTGCAGAAATGTAACCAGTGTCTTGGAGGAGCTGAACAACATACTTCCTTTGGCACAAATGAATACCTTTGGTTGATTTTGTAATCTCGAGACCCAGAAAATATTTTAGATCACCAATGATTTTCAACTTGAAGTTCTCTTCTAACCAAGCCTGAACCTTATGAATTAATGGCAAGTCAGGGCTTGAAAGGATTATGTCATCAACATAGACTAGAAGAATAACCAATTGAGGTCCTGACCCCATGGAGAACAATGAGTGATCAACAATGGATTACACAAAACCCAACTTTAAAACAGTGGAGCTGAATTTATGGAACCATTGCCTAGAGGCTTGGCGAAGACCATAGAGAGACTTATTTAACTTGCAGACCATGTTCTCCTCCTGAATAGGATAACCCTTAGGTAGTTGCATGTAAACTTCCTCACGTAATTCTTTATTAAGAAAAGCATTATTTATGTCTAACTGAAGAAAATTCCAATTCAATTGTGCAGCAATAGAGAGTAAAAGTCTTACCGTTGTGAGCTTTGCTACAGGGGAGAATGTGTCTTCAAAATCGATAATAGCTTGCTGAGTGAAGCCTTGACCTACCAATCGGGCTTTGTATCGATCCAAGGAGCCATTTGCCTTTAATTTTGCTTTATAGACCCACTTGCAACCTATAGTTCTCTTTCCTGGTGGTAAGGTCTGTACAGTCCATGTATTATTGGCTTCAAGAGCAGCCAATTCTTCAGCCATAGCTTGTCTCCATTCTGGAAAAGTGACTGCTTGGTGGAAGAATTGTGGTTCAAAAATGCTATTGACTTGCATCACATACTCTCTGTATGCAGGTGACAATTTTACATAAGAGAGATGTTCTTGGATAGGATATGTGACATGGCATTGGTAACTTTGGAGATAAGATGGAGGTCTGTGGGGTCGAGATGACCTTCTAACCTGGGGAGGGATAGGTATGTCAGGTGATCTTGGGTTTGCAATAGTCTGAGATTGAGGAGGTGAATCAGGTTGTTCAAGTGTAGGTGGAGGAACTTGGTAATCAGGGACATCGGGTATGTGTTTAGGCAGGACTGTATCAGCAAATAGATCAGGTGGTTGAGATGGATTTGGTAGGTGGTGGTAGGGAAATTTGTCCTCATGAAAGACAACATCTCTGGATATGAGGAACTTATTTCCCTGTGGATCAAACAATCTGTAACCTTTGAAACCTCCAGGGTAACCCATGAACACACAAGGAATGGCTCTGGGACTGAATTTATTTCTTTCTGGTGGTTGTGTTGCAGCAAACCATAAGCAACCAAATACCTTGAGCATGCTATAATCTGGTGGTTTCTGATGGAGCATTTCAAAAGGTGAACAATCAGCAAGTCCAACAGAGGGAATTCGATTAATAAGGAATGCAACAGTGCGCAAGCATTCTCCCCAAAAATGTAATGGAACTTTGGACTGGAAAAGTAAAGACCTAGCCACATTGAGCAAATGTTGATGCTTACGTTCTACCACTGAATTTTGTTGTGGTCTGTAGGGGCAATAAAATTGATGAGTTGCACCTACTTCTTGCAAGAAAGAGGTTAAATTCAGTTCCTTTGCATTATCAGTTCGTATACATTTTATAGAGGTTCCAAATTGAGTGAGCACATGTTTAAAGAAAAACTTAATCAATTGAGGTGCTTCTGATGTGTAACGTGTACAATCATCAACAATTGTGAGAAAATATTGTTTCTCATCATATGTATGCATGGCAAACGGTCCACACACATCACAGTTAACTAAATCAAAAGGGACTTGAGCATGGTTGTTGTGTGAGACAAAAGGTAATCTATGAAATTTTGACAAAGGACATACTTGACATGAATGAGAGTCAAAATTAGAAGGACAAGTAAAAGGTACTTTATTGCTTACAATTTTCAGAATTTTATCAGAAAGATGTCCTAGTCTAGAGTGCCACAAGCTGGCAGTGTTATTATTTACATTATTGCACAAATTTACAGTAACTGAAGCTAAAGAAGCTGTGCCATTACACAAATTTGTATGAGTTACAGGTTGAAAGACATATAGGCCATGAACAAGACTACCCTTGCCAATCACCTTCAGTTGATTCTTGTCCTGAATCAAGAATGCATCATTAGTAAAAGATAATGAATAAGAAGCATTTTGCATTAGGGAGCTAACAAAAATCAAGTTCACATGGAAATCAGGGATGTAAAGCACATTCCTAAGGACCAACTGAGGTGAAAGAACAACATTTCCAATTGCAGATACAGAAATTTTGCAATTATTTGGAAGTACAACATACTTGTTGGACAATGGTTTATAAGAATTGAACAAAGACAAAGAATGAGATATGTGGGAGGTTGCTCCCGAGTCTAAGATCCAATTACTGATATGATCAGCAGAATTATTATGGCAAGTGGAAAAAACCTTACCAATAGTTACAGGATCAAATTGAGTGGAGTCACTGTGAGATGTGCGAGCCATCTGAGTCTGAAGATAAGAGATCAATTGTTGATATTGTTGGTGAGTCATTGAGGGTTCTGAGCTGTCAGCAAGCTGATCTTGAACCTGATTGACTACCACACTTGTTGGCTTTCCTTTCTTGTAGCCGGGTGGATATCCATGGAGTTTGAAACATTTTTCCTTGACATGACCAAGCATACCACAATGTGCACAAAGAGGACGATCTTTCTTGGTGTTCTTTTGGTGAGAATTGTGAACTGCAAAGGCGAGTTGGGGGTCTGTTGAGATGTGTGCAGAGCCAACTTCCCTTTGTTGTTCTTCTTGAACAACCAAAGAAAAGACTTCATTGATGGAGGGTTTAGGGTTCATAACAAGAACTTGTCCCCTAATATGACTAAAAATATCATTAAGCCCCATAAGAAAGGAAATCACATACTCATGCTGCAAATGCTCAACAAGAGGCTGAAGGCCGCTACAATGGCAAGTGTGAACAGGCCTATGTTCACCAAGCTCTTCCCATATAGCCTTGAGCTTAGTAAAATACTGAGTAATTGTCAAAGAACCTTGAGTACAAAGCATTAAATATTTCTTTAACTGAAAGAAACGAGGTCCATTATGATGTTTGAACCGAACCTGTAAATCATGCCAAATTTATGCTGCTGTGGAGGAACAAAGAATACTAGCAGAGATGTCCTTTGCTACAGAGTTGAGGATCCATGAAGCAACCACACGCTCATTTCTTCTCCAAAGAGAATAGAGCGGATCAGCCACAGGAGGTGCAGGAATTGAGTGATCAACAAAACCAAGTTTATTCTTGGCAATTAGAGCCATAGTCATGGCATTATTCCATGAATTGTAGTTATCCCCTGTTAGCGCTTGAGTAACTAGAGCCAACCCAGGTTGATCAGAGGGATGGATGAAAAGAGGATTTTGGTGTTCATCCATGGCGAAATTGAACAAAAAATAAAGCAGAAATCAAGGGAAAGAGAAGAAGAATGGGAACAATTTTAGAGTGTGAGATGCGGAAGCAAGAAAGATTCTCTGATACCATATCAGATAAGAGAGATCAGAGAAACTGAGTAATGAAGAAAGAGCATTGTGCTCAAAATTCTCATTGAATGAAGAATGAATACAAAATTGAATAACTTCACTGTGTGCATAACTATATATACTCAGTGTTGAACTACTAACTAATTGCAACTAACAAGTAACAGAAACTAACTACTTTCTAACTATCTAACCACTTTCTAACTGTCTAACTGTTCAACTAACACGTGATAATATTTGTCAACATAGTATTATCTTCCTGAGAATCCAAAGAATAAATGACCTTATTAATCATATCATTGCTGCCACAGTTATTTTCAGAAGCATATAAGGAATGGAAGTATTGTAGCACATGAGACTTAATAACATTATTAGAATCCAGAATAGAGTCTCCTTGCTTAAGCATAGACATATGTTTAGTGGAGGTTCTGATTTTGGCTAGTTTGTGAAAGAATGATGTATTTCTATTACCTTTGCAAAACCAATTCACTTTTGGTTTCTCTTTCCGAAATTCCTCTTCGTTGGAGAGAGCTTGATGAAGTTCCAATTGAGCTTGGATCTCTGCCTCATGAAGACTACAAGAATAGTCAAGTTATGAGATTTGAGCTTGAGCCTTATCCACGTTAGCAATGGCTTTGTCAACATTTAACTGAACATTCCCAAAAATTCTTTGTTCCAAACCTTCAACTCTTTTTTAAAATTTTTCAACTTCTGAGACAAGATAGACATAGGGCAACCAAGAACATGTTTATTCCAACTCTCCTCAACCAGTCTTCTACAATTTGGGTGGTCAATCCACATCTTCATGAACTTAAAGGAAGAGGGTTTAGAAACAATACCTCACTACAGGTTCATGAGAAATAGAAAATGATATGAGCTACTTATGGTTAAAGTACAACAAGAACTAGTTGACCAAAATGAAAACCACTCCTTATTGCAAATCGATTTATCTAATCTCATTTTAGTATGAGATCTAGACATTCTCCCATTAGACCAAGTGAACTTAGAACCCCGGGTGAGCAGATGAGTCAGTTTTCAAGTGTGTCCCCATGATTGAAAGTCAGCACAGGAGCTTCTTAAAGGCAAACCACCACCCTTTTTTTTTCATAGGCTCCTAAAACTGCATTAAAATCCCCAATAAAAATCCAACGACCAGAGAAGTTACTTTGAAGAGTTGCTAACTCAGACCAGAGATTTCTTCTAATCAAGTATGAAGTTGATGCATAAACTGCTGAGAAGTAAACCTGTTGGTTATAAAGAAAAGGCACATTGGTGCTTGAGATTAAGTTGGGAGAAAGGGAATCAGCACAAAGACACCAAATATTTGGAAGATAAGGTTCCATATCATTAAAGCCAAAAACCTTCAATCCAATACTCCTCCGAAAAGAAGCTTTCACCTTATCAAAACTGATCCAAGGTTCAGAAATGAATAAGAAATCAGGTTTCTGCAAACTACATAGTTTCTTTAGGACTAGCCTAGTTTTTTCATTATCAAGGCCTCTAACATTCGAATAAAGCATCTTCATTAAGAAATTTTTTGGACCCTGCCCCATTATGGGCTTTATAATTACCTGTTCTTTGAGCAATCCTCTTCATTTTCCTTAGTTTCTTTTTCTGAGTCTTGGATAAAACCTCGGTGAAATTGTCATTTTTAAACAGAAGCATTGCCATGATTATCTACAGTAAAAGGACAAAAATTTCCAACAATTGGAGATAGAGAGTCTTCAGCATGCTCCTCAACATTATCAACCCAAAAGGGAGAAAGAATCCTCATATGATTTATGACAGTCTCAGGCATAGGGACAAAGGTTAATACCTCACCACTAATCGAATTGGAGGTTGCAGACTGAGAATATGGAAAAAACTCAATGCCTCTTAAGAGATCCGGCTTTTGCATTCTCCTTAGGAGATTCCAGGTGAAGAGATTCATCATACACATTGTGATGTGAAGCAACATCATTACCAGTATCAACATCACCATCAATAGTAGAAACATGATCAGAGTCATGAATTGCTTCATTCCCCAAATTTCTATCAGCTTATGAATTTGTCCTAATAGTTTCCTTACCATTCATGTTAGCATCCTGATCTATCTGCTCTGCCAGATTCTTTTCCAATACTAAGATGGAATTGGTATTACTACCATGATTCCTAATGAATGCATCCTTTTCTTGTAATGGGTTTAATACTGAAAAAACCAGAAAGAACAAAACACACAGCAACCAAGAAACTAAAACAGCAATGCCCTGATTCACAGAGGCTTAAGATAGAAAATAATAGAGATAGGGAAGGGAAAGAACACACCAAGATTAACGTGGTTCAGCCGATGGGGCCTACATCCACGGGGAGAGAACAAGGATACTTCTCTATGATTGAAAACAGATTACAAGATCAAGCTAGCTCAACAGAATACTACCCTTGGCCCTTTGTTAGCACCCTGTAAGAAAACACAAGAAAGATCCCCAAGCCTATCACTCTATTGCTCACCAAACTCTTGATCACACTCACACTTTCCACAAGTTCAGAGAATACAAAGCATCAAAACCATCTCTAATCTCATCTACATAGTCTATAGCCTATGCTTTATATAGAGATACAATCAGCTTCAAGATCTATTTGAGCTCCATCAGTTATGCTGCAGCAGGTTGGTTAAAACAGAAGTAACTAACTTCTAACCGATTCTTCTAACCGAAAGCCTTGATCTTCTAACTGATTTTTGAGAAACCAACTCACAATTCCCCACCTTGTCTCTAAATCCATTCAATCATAGTTCCATAGCTTTGCTCTCTCTCCAATCTTCATCTTCTAACTGAAAACCAATCAAGTCCAAGCTATGCTTGAAATTGGATAAAGGTAGGGACTTGATTAAGGCATCGGCTGGATTGTCCTCTGTTTAAACCTTCTCAATAAAGATTTCCTTTGCCTTAATTACATCCCTTATGAAATGAAGCTTAATATCAATATGTTTGGATTTTTCATGGTATACTTGAAGTTTATAGAGATGGATAGCACTTTGGCTATCACAAAAAATTGTGACACAGCTCTGTGGCACTCCAAGTTCACCAACGATTCCCTTTAGCCATATTTCTTCCTTCACCCCTTCTGTGAGTGCTATGAATTCTGCTTGTGTAGTTGATAAGGCCACCATTGATTACAGAACTGATGTCCAACTGATGGTAGTACCAAATACTGTGAAAACATACCCTGACAGAGATTTTTGAGTGTCAATGTTTCCAGCATAGTCTGAATCCACATAGCCTTTTATCACATCCTCAGTAAGAGTACTTCTTCTTCTGAACAAAAGTCCAGAGCTTAAGGTTCCATTTAAATACCTTAGTATCCACTTCATGGCTTTCCAATGGGTTAGTCCAGGGTCTTCCATGAACCTGCTTACCACATTTACAGCATAAGCCAAATCTGGCCTGCAACACACCATTCCATACATGATGCTGCCAACAACATTTGCATATGGAATTGATATCATCATTTGCCTTTCCTTTTCTATTTTAGGCCCTTGATGCACAGACAATTTATCAAGTTGTCCTAATGGTGTTCCAACTGATTTAGACTCATGCATTCTGTATCTTCTAATTACCCTTTGCATGTATCCTTGTCGAGGCAACAGTAGCTCTCCAGTCTTTCTGTTTCTGGTGATATCCATGCCAAGGATCCTCTTAGCCTCTCCAAGTTCTTTCATATCGAATTTAGTCTTCAGTTGATCCTTTATCCTTTTGATTTCTGACTTTTTAGAGCTTGCAAGAAGTATATCATCTACATAGAGAAGTAAGTAGATGATTACTTCTTTATTTTCTTTGAGAGTGTATACACAGTTGTCATAGCTACTTCTCTGGAAGTTCATCTTCATCATGAAGTCATCAAATCTCTTATTCCATTGCCTAGGACTTTGTTTTAGACCATATAGAGATTTCTTCAATAAGCACACCTTGTCTTTGCACTTGTCAAATCCCTCAGGTTGATGCATATATATTGTTTCCTCTAAATTTCCATGAAGGAATGCAGTTTTGACATCTAGCTGTTCTAGATCCAGATCAAATTGAGTAACCCAGGCAAGTAGGATCCTTATTGAGCAGTGTTTGACTACAGGAGAAAAGATATCATTATAGTCAATTCCCTCAATTTGAGAGAACCCTTTTGCCACAAGTCTTGCCTTGAATCTAGCCTTGTTTGTATCCTGAGTATCTTCCTTCATTTTGAAGATCCATTTGCAGCCTACTATCCTTTTGCCCTTTGGTGGATCAACTAGAGTCCAAGTCTTGTTTTGTTCAAGGGATTTCATCTCCTCTTCCATTGCCTTCCACCATTCTGCACTGTTTCTACTTGTTACAGCTTCTGTGAAGTTACTTGGTTCATTTGCTTGAGCTTCCTCTCCAATGCTTAGAGCATAGCATATAAGATCTTCTTGACCAAATCTCCTAGGGGGAACTATATTTCTTCTTGCTCTATCTCTGACCAAATTATAATCATTTGCCACTGGTTGAGTTTGTTGCTCCTCTGGTTCTGTTTCATCTTGAGCAGGTTGAGTCATGGCTCTGTTTGTGGATAACTCCACCCCCACTTGAGTATTATCTGATGCATCTTCAGGTGTAATTGGTGACTGATCCTTTGTTAGCATGGCCATCCTAGTCTCATCCAAGACTACATCTCTACTGATTATACACTTAGGTTCACCATGTTCTAATCTCGATAATTTGTATCCTTTTATGCTAGTAGGATAACCAATGAACACACACATAATTGCTCTTGCTCCAAGTTTATCCTGTTTAACATGAGCAAAGGCCAATGAACCAAATATTCTCAAGTTTGAGTAGTCTGCAGGTCTGCCTCTCCACATTTCTACAGGGGTTTTGAACCCTATTGCAGAAGATGGACTCTTATTGATGAGATATACTGCAGTTACAGCAGCATCACCACAAAAGCTCTTTGTAAGTCCGACACTTAATAGCATGCATCTCACTCTTTCCAGGATTGTTCTATTCATCCTCTCTGCCAAACCATTCTGTTGTGGAGTTCCTGCAACTGTCCTGTGCCTTTGGATACCTGCATTCCTGCAGAATTTATTAAATTGCTCTGAAAGGTATTCCAGGCCATTGTCAGTCCCCAAATATTTCAGTTTGGCACCTGTTTTAGTTTCTGTTTGAGTGTACCAGTCCTTGAATTTTTCAAACGTATCACTCTTGTTTTTAAGTATGTAGATCCAAACCCTTCTAGAGTAATCATCAATAATAGACAGAAAGTAGGAGCCTCCTCCATGAGTCATAGTTCTAGCAGGCCCCCATAAGTCTGAATGTGCATATTCAAAAATGGATTTTGTTGTATGCAGTCCAATGTTAAAACTGACTCTATGTGCCTTGCCTAGGATACAGTGATCACAGAAATCCAGTTTTCCTATTTCATCATTATCTAGGAGGTTTTGTTTGCTTAATTCTTTTAAGCCCTTTTCACTAATGTGGCCAAGCCTCATATGCCACAATTTAGTCTTATCATTAAGAGTATGACTAGCAACTGCAGCCTGAGCAATGTTAGTAGAGCCATCTAAAATGTATAAGCCATTTCTTTTAATACCTCTAACTATAACCTTGCTGTTTTTGAAAATTTTAAGCATGCCATGTTCAATATTGGTTATGAGACCTAGGCTATCAAACATACTAATTGAGAGTAGGTTTCTTTTAAGCTCTGGTACATACCTGACACCAGAGACCATTATCTCTTGTCCATTGAACATTTTCAGCCTGATTGAGCCTTGACCTTGAACTCTGCATGGTTTATTGTTTCCCAATAAGACCACGCCTTCATCTTGTAGGGTTAAGGACTCAAAATAGTCCTTTCTTGGACATAAATGGTAGGTGCATCCAGAGTCAAGCACCCAATCTTTTTCTGATTATGTATTTGCCAGCACCAAAGCTTCTGCTGACTCATATCCAGAAGATTCATAGCCTGATGACACAACGGCAGCATCACCTGATGGTTGAGATGTCTTTGTTCCTTTATTTTTCCTCTCAGGGCACTCTTTCTTGAAGTGACCCTTCTTGTGACAATGAAAGCACTTATACTTGGATTTGTCAAGATTCTTTGATTTTGATCTGTGCCTGCCTTGCTTTCCATTCCTTCTTTCATGTCTTCCTCTCACAATATTCAAACTTTCTGCATTTCCTTCTGCCTTGGAT
This sequence comes from Sophora flavescens, assembly GCA_030762895.1. Taxonomy (NCBI): domain Eukaryota; kingdom Viridiplantae; phylum Streptophyta; class Magnoliopsida; order Fabales; family Fabaceae; genus Sophora; species Sophora flavescens. The sequence goes on along the minus strand of CM061063.1, from coordinate 123,061,793 downwards.
TCTTGCTTCTTTTGAAATTCCTTTGTCCTTATGGACAATTGCACCTCATCAAGAGTAATTGTTTGATCTCTACCAAACAGAATTGCATCCTTGAAGTGTTCATAGGAGCTTGGTAAAGCACTCAGCAGAATTAGTGCTTTGTCTTCATCATCCATTGTTACCTCAAGATTCTCAAGATCGTCAAGAATCTTGTTATAGTCTACAATCTGCTCTGCTACAGGTCTGTCTTCACTCATCTTGAATAAGAAGAGTTGTTGCTTCAGGAACAATCGATTTGCCACAGACTTGGTCATGTAGAGAGACTCAAGTTTGAACCAAAGTGCGGCTGCAGTAGGCTCTCTTGCAACCTCTCCGAGGGGTTTGTCTCCAAGGCATAGGGTAATTATGCTCCTTGCCTTATCGATCAGCTCCTTCCTTTCTGCTGCAGTGAGGGTTATTGGAAGTGCAGCTTCTCCCTTTAGAGTATCTCCAAGACCTTGTTGCACAAGAACAACTTGCATCTTTATTCTCCATAGGCCAAAGTCATTTGATCCAGAGAATTTTTCTATATCAAACTTGGTTGATCCCATGCTGAAATCTTTCTTGCTTCACCTTGTTCCAATTCCCCACAGACGGCGCCACTTGTCGTGGCTTTAATACTGAAAAAACCAGAAAGAACAAAACACACAGCAACCAAGAAACTAAAACAGCAATGCCCTGATTCACAGAGGCTTAAGATCAAAAATAATAGAGATAGGGAAGGGAAACAACACACCAAGATTAACGTGGTTCAGCCGATGGGGCCTACATCCACGGGGAGAGAACAATGATACTTCACTATGATTGAAAACAGATTACAAGATCAAGCTTGCTCAACAAAATACTACCCCTGGCCCTTTGTTAGCACCCTGTAAGAAAACAGAACAAAGATCCCCAAGCCTATCACTCTATTGCTCACCAAACTCTTGATCTCACTCACACTTTCCACGAGTTCAGAGAATACAAAGCATCAGAACCATCTCTAATCTCATCTACATAGTCTATAGCCTATGCTTTATATAGAGATACAATCAGCTTCAAGATCTATTTGAGCTCCATCAGTTATGCTGCAGCAGGTTGGTTAAAACAGAAGTAACTAACTTCTAACCGATTCTTCTAACTGAAAGCCTTGATCTTCTAACTGATTTTTGAGACACCAACTCACATTTCTAGAAGCTCATTAAGAAATCCCAATATAGGATTAATCTCTCGAGACTGCACTCCAATGCGATTTGAGATTGGAATGTCTTGAATGTAAATAATTGTCTTGTCTCTAGCTGCCATGACATTCTCAACATCTTCTGCATTAATATTTTCAATCTATATAGAAGTTCCTTCAACTGCATCAACATGTATTCGAAGATCACTATTCACAGCATTACCTGTTTTCTGTTTAGGGACATAAAAACATTAATTCTTCGATTCCCTGAAACATATTTCTCTTTTCGATTTAAAATAGGACGACTATTTTGACCATTAACATTAGAATTTACAAATTTTACAAATTTACAAGCCTGAACCCTTGGATAAAAGCCTAAATGTAATTTACAAAATATCTCACCCTCTCTCTAATAGAAAAGTGCACGACGACTCACTACTAAATGGCCCACCCATCACTCATTGTTCACACTTTCACTATAAACACAAAAAGTCACCTACTTTTTGGTTTTCATAGATAAAAACTTGTTTTAAAGTTTTCTCTCCATTGTTCTTAAGCGTTCTTCATTTCTCCTTCCATTTTCCATCAACTAAGAGGTAAACTCTCTTGATTCTAGTTATTAAACTTGTTCCTTGCTTCATTGTCTTGATATCTATGTATTTTATTTCAAGTTTCTTTCCCCCCTAGATTCTTGGAAAAATCCCTAAAATTAGTATGAGTTTGGGTTTGAATTTTTTATCACATTTCCATCACAGAAATGTGTTTGTCTTCATGTATGTTGTGACACCAACTACCCCGCATGTATTTATAAGAATAAAAGAGCATATAAAAGAAATTAAAAGAAATACAAGCATATCATTTATTATAAAATGAAAACCAATGGGTAGAAGATCCCACATTATAAACAAAACATCATAACGCGGGAATAGATATAAAACAAGTTTTAAAAATAAAAACATAACAAACGGAATGAACCCAACCTCGATGTCACATTACAAAGCTGGTACAAGCATAGTTGGAAATATTTCGGATAAACAACATAAACTAAAAAATCCTAGACTATGAGTAGCGGCTCCTCAGAGTCAATTCCTTATCAAGCTGCTCACCGTCCTCTGCATAACCAAAAAGATACATACAAAGCAAACAACAAAGACGGGGAGTAAGAAACATATATATGAACATATCGGCAAGGAAGCAGTTAGCAAGATGAGCATACATCATTCAAACATAACATGTTATCACAAATCATCATGCATAACACATATACATCATCCATAACAGTTCAATCAATGTATGCTATATGGTGCAACTCTACTCCATTACTCCATCATGTACTTCGATCCAATCTACCTCAGAATGTCAACTTCGGAGGTATATATCCACATTGGCCATTAAACACCAACGTCGGCAATCCACCAAACCATGTGTAAACCCTTTGAATAGCTGACGCACCGTACTCTAGGATGCGCCAACGCGGGGAGCCAGATTCAACTAACTCTCGGATGAATCACCATGGATGGCCAAATCACCTTACTATCGAACGACCTCCCTTATGTTGAACATCTCCCACTAACATTTCCGATATACGAATGCATGAGCAACACAGCACACAATCAAACAATCCCCAACTTCGCTTGGGTCACTAGGCTACCCAAGTTTTATCACCATTAACACCTCGACCACTTGGCATCGAGGCCCCTTTGGCCACTAAGGTACCAAGGTTCAACATTATCTTTTAATCATTAAGTTTTTAATTAACACTCTAGCCAAAAAGCACCAGAGCTCAACTCCTCGACCACTTAGCATCGAGGCCCCCTCGGGCCACTCAGCTACCAAGGTACAACATCATTTAACATTCTGGCCAATGAGCACCAGAGCTCAACACCTTGACCAATAAGCATCAAGGCCCCCTTGGCCACTTAGCTACCAAGGTACAACATCTTATTGCTTGTTATTTATTTATCTTCATTGAGTCTTCATTGAGTTATCTAGCTTGCCTTTACTTCGTTTGGTGTCTTATTACATCATGAGGACATTTTGGGTGAAACACCCATGTTTAATGTTCCCGTGTTCCGTTCTGTTTAGGGAAGCACGGTCGTGCTTCCCCCAGCACGGGCGTGCTGAGTTTTAAGTCAAGCACGACCGTGCTGACTGTTGCGCACGACCGTGCTTACTAGAGTGTGGCCGTACTGTTTCTGGGAAGAAGGGTTGAAGAACCCTTTCTAAGTTCCCTAGGATATTCGAAGATCAATCCTATTGGCTCTTACTAACCATCCATGTCAGTTTCAATACTCATAATTAATATCTATGTCTTGTACTTATTGGGGAATTAATCTTTTAATTCCAGCTTCATTATTAATGTCCCTAAACACTCAAGATTCAATCCTAGGGTCTTAACTAAGCCTTTGAGCAATAATCTCATTTCTCTTTACTATGGTTCATGTCTTACGAAAATTGGTAAAACATCACTAACTTTCATTCATCATTGTTAACATCTTTTAATGTCTTAACATCATTAATAAGCTCTATTATTTAATTAGAGTCTTATTAACATCAGCGTTAGCATAATAGCCTTAACAACAAATACTCAATGACAACATAACAACATCATCATTCATTTATGTCAATAACATCATTATAACAGTTTGTAATTAAAGCCTGCCAACAAGTAGAGAACATTGATAATAGTCATATAACAAACTAATATCATTTAAGAAAATAGCAAACAGATAGGGTCATGGGTTAACCATTCATCTTGCGCTACCCCCAATGCCTACATGTTTATACTATCCCTTCTCCACATACCTGGTATTATGATCCCCTTAACACCGACACACGAAGCTACTTTGGTTCCCCCGAGCGGCTTGATTAGTTCCCCAAGCCTCGGTCAAACAAGAAGAGGACAACCAACCAGTCTCTAGATCCAACAATAGAAAAGGAGACTAAGAGAGGGATGACAGCATTACCTTAAATGACATTAGCGAATGACTTCTCTCCCAAACGGAATTAAGAACACCAAGAACTTCAAAGGATTCAAGGGAAGGGAAAGGGAAGAGGTTTCTCACACACTAGGATTTCCCAAAGTGCCAAAAGTGAGGGTTAACTCGTAACCCTCATTGATTGCTCTATTTATAAGCATTCTGACCCGAGCACGGTCGTGCTCCCACTAAGCACGGTCATGCTTAACTTGAGCACGAGGTTGTGCTCACTAAAGCACTGGCAAACAACTTTAGCGTCAACGAACGCGTTTTCCCCTTGAGCATGGTCGTGTTCTCCTTGAGCACGACTGTGCTTGTAACTTAGACAGCCACAAGGCACTCTCCTTAAGCACGGACATGTTGATACATTAGCACGGCCGTGCTCATGCATCAGGATGGGATTTCTCACTTGAAAAGTCCCACTTAGCCCCTTACAACACTCCTAAGTTCAATTTAACATATAAAGCACACACATAAGCACTTAAAGGCTTAACACGAAAAACGGGGAGTTAAAATTCCACCCCTCTTATAAAAATTATATCCTCGAACATAACGAACCTAACCCCGATGTCACATTACAGAGATGGTATAATCATACACCGAAACATTTGGGATAAATAAAATAAACTGAGAAATCCTAGACAACGTGTAGCGGCTCTTTAGAGTCACTCCTCAGCAAGCTGCTCACCGTAACCAAAAAGATACATGCAAAGTAAACAACAAAGACTGGGAGTAAGAAACTTATATATGAACATAACGGCAAGGAAGTTGTTCGTAAGATGAACATACATCATACAAAAATAACATGTTATCACAAATCATCATGCATAACACATATACATCATCCATAACAGTTCAATAAATGTATACTATACGGTAAAACTCTACTCCATTACTACATCATGTACTTGGATCCAATCTATCTCAGAATGTCAATTTCGGAGTTACATATCCACATTGACCATTAAGAACCAACGTCGGCAGTCCACCAAATCATGGGTGAACCCCTTGGATAGCCGACGCACCGTACACTCGGATGTGCCACCACGGGGGGCCAGATTCACCTAACTCCCCGATGCATCACCGTGGACGGCCAAATCGTCTTACTCTCGAACGACCTCCCCTATGTTGAACATCTCCCACTAACATCTCCGATACGCGAATGCATGAGCAACACAGCACACAATCAAACAATCACCAACTCCGCTTGGGCCACCAGGCTACCCGAGTTTTTTCACCATTAACACCTCGACCCCTTGGCATCGAGGCCCCTTTGGCCACTACGCTACCAAGGTTCAACATTATCTTTTAATCATTAATTTTTTAATTAACACTCTGGCCATTAAGCACCAGAGCTCAACACCTCGACTACTTGGCATCGAGGCCCCCTTGGGCCACTCGGCTACCAAGGTACAACATCATTTAACACTCTGGCCAATGAGCACCAGAGCTCAACACCTTGACCAATAAGCATCAAGGACCCCTTGGCCACTCGGCTACCAAGGTAAAACATCTTATCGCTTGTTATTTATTTATCTTCATTGAGTCTTCATTGAGTTGTCTAGATTGCCTTTACTTCATTTGGTGTCTTATTACATCATTGAGGACATTTTGGGTGAAACACCCCTGTTTCATGTTCCCGTGCTCCGTTCTGTCTAGGGAACCCCGGTCGTGCTTCCCCCAGCGCAAGCGTGCTGACTTTTAAGTCAAGCACGATCGTGCTGACTGTTGCACACGTCTGTGCTCACTGGAGCATGGCTGTATTGTTTCTGGACAGAAGGGTTGAAGAACCCTTGCTAAGTTCCTTAGGGTATTCGAAGATCAATCCTATTGTCTCTTACTGACCATCAATGTTAGTTTCATTACTTATAATTAATCTCCATGTCTTGTACTTATTGGAGAATCAATCCTTTAATTCCAGCTTCATTATTAATGTCCCTAAACATTGGTAAAACCAAGGTTTTCAAAACCGGACCGGACCAGCCGGTCCGACCGGGTTAACCGGGAACCATGACCTTGGTAGGTCCGGTTTACAGGGAAAACCATCCCTGTAATGAACCGGTGGAAAAACCGGAGAACCGGTTCAAAACCGGTGAAACCGGCCAAAACCGGTTGGGTAGCGGTCTGGTCCGGTTCGCTTCAACTGCAAAATTTTCAACAAAAAAAACCCGATTTAGCCAAAACGACGTCGTTTGCATCAAGGGTTTCCCTTTTTTATGTTTCCCTCATCTCTTCTTCGTTCCTAAATCAGCCTCTTCTTCCCTCAAAACCAAACAAAATCGGCCTCTGCTTCGGTGCTTCCCCTTCCCCTGTTTGTCATCTCCAGTTCGGTCTGCGACTCTGCGTTCACCGGTCGAGTTCTCCGATGCGAGGTTGCTGCGTTCTCCGGCACGAGGTTGCTGCTCGCCTGCTCCAATGTCGAACCAGGTATGTGAAGGCTGATCTTGTTCTTTGTCAATGTCTTATACTCTTCTTCTCCAAGTTTTCTTTTCTCCAAAAATAGTAATATTTATTCAATGATTTTGTTCAATGATCTTGTCCTTTGTCAATGTCTTATACTCTTGTTGCCTTGTTGGCTTGTTCTTGTTGCTGCAAAAAAAAATTTAATTTTTCGCTGAACATACATGTAGGAATTACCAAGTGGGAATGTTCCTCAAGAAAATAATCCTAATTTATTTTTCAATGTTATGAACTTATGTGATGTGATATTCTAAATTATTAGTCATATTTTTTTGTTTGATATTGTTTAATATATTATATTAAAAAATAAAATAATATTATTAATTATAACCCGTTCAACCACGGTTCAACCTCGGTTGGATCATTGAACCTTGAACAGCTGCCTTCACCGGTTCGATGGCCGGTCCAGTTTTGTAAACCTTGGGTAAAACATCCATTACTTTCATTCATCATTGTTAACATATTTTAATGTCTTAACATCATTAATAAGCTCTATTATTAAATTAGAGTTTTATTAACATCAGTGTTAGCATAATAGCAATAACATCATTATAACAGTTGTAATTAAAGCATGCCAACAATTAGAGAACATTGATAATAGTCATATAACAAACTAATATCTCTAAAATGTCTGATGTGCATTTCCCTAAATTTTGATGAGAACTAAACATTGGTTAATAATTTAATTAACCTTCATATTGGTTGCTAACTTGTCTATCTAGTGTGCAGATTAAAACTATAAGAATCATCCGTCCAACACTGAAGTAATAGAAGCGCACTTCCAACACTGAAGTAATAGAAGCGCACGTCCAACACTGAAGTAATAGAAGCACACGTCCAACACTAAAGTGACAGAAGCGCTCGTCTTCTAAAGTGATAGAAGCGCTTGTCTACTAAAGTGAAAGAAGCGCTCGTCTACTAAAGTGACAGAAGCGCTCGTCTACTAAAGTTACAGAGGCGCTCGTATACTAAAGTGACAGAGACGCTCGTCCACTAAAGTGGCATATGGAGCTCGTCTACTAGGTTACGTTCAACCAGTTAAAGGAGTATCCATCCGATGACGTAGCATATGGAGCTCGTCTACTAGGTTACGTTCAACCAGTTAAAGGAGTATCCGTCCAATGACATGGCATATGGAGCTCGTCTACTAGCTCGAATGTAAAATCTTAAATGGCTAGATGGACGCGGTTATTTTCAAGATGGACGCACTTATTTATGAACGCGAATTCTATAAGAATTATCAGAATCTTATTTCAAGAACCAGAATCAAGAAAAGTCAGAAGTTACTCTTTCAAGCAACCTCAGTTATCAGAATCAAAGACCAGTTAAAGAATACTTCCAACATGCTTTATTCCCTAGTACCTCTGGTCCTTACACGAAAAGGGAATTGTACTTAGCAAAGTACAAAAAGCTCTCTATACAACTCTGATATGGCTGTATCACGATGCATAAAGCCATGATCCTTCATGTTAGAGTACAACCAACATTCCTATTGCATTAATGGCTGTCTAGAATGACTCTATTGTATTTAATGAAGTTCTGCTTGAAGCCAACATCTGAGGGAATGTCTCTAACATATCCTAAATGCTTGAAGACTATAAATACAGACGTGATTGAAGATGAAGACATATAGAATACATAGAGAATACACATAGCATTAAAGAGCTATTACTCTGCATTAATATCTTCATTCTTTCATTCTGTATTCTTCAATCATTTGAAGTTATTACGCAGACTTTCCTAAGCTTTACATTTAAACCACTCTGAGTGTTAGCAAAAGATCTGTCTGTCTGAAGTTGTATTTATTACAAAACAAATATCTCAAACAAACCTGAGTGAGCCTGAAGAGGCTAAGTGTGCAAAGAATACTTGTCTTGAGCCTGATGAGGCTAGGTGTGCAAAGAATACTTGTCTTGGAGCCTGAAGAGGCTAGGTGGGCAAACAATACTTAGAGTCTGTAACCTGATCAGTTATAGTGGATAAATCTTGGTGCTGTCAAGGACTGGACGTAGCTCTTTGCTTTGAAGAACGAACCAAGATAAATAACTGTGCCAATCTCTCTTTCCTTATAACCTCTTTAGTTTTTTTATACGTTTATCAAGTGGTGTGTTTGCCAAAGTCACTGTTAAAATTTCATTAGAAAGGTCACCCGTCTGTCCTGTATCTTTCACTCGTCTGAACCTAGCTTAAGTATGCGAAAAGATTTCAACTTTGCTTAAATTCTGATAAACACAATTCAACCCCCCTTCTCGTGGTTATAGTTGTCTATTTCAATTGGTATCAGAGCTCAGCCTATGGGTTGAGCATCTAAAAATGTAGAGGTAAAAGGTCCCGAAGAATAGACATGACTGCCGGAGCTAGTTCAAGTGGAAGTCACCAGACTGAAGGAGCTTCCCTAACCAGACCTCCTTACTTCAATGGAGAAAACTACAACTATTGGATAAATATATTTCAATGGTTCATTCTATCTACAAACTCTGATCCTTGGGATGTCATTACAGATGGTTCATTCATTCCCAAGAATGATGATAACACTGACAAACCAAAAGCTCAGTGGACTACTGCAAAAAAGACAAAATGGGAGCTGAACCACAAAGCTAGATATATCATCATCTGTTCTCTCGGTCCTAAGGAGTTTGAGAAGGTATGTGCTTGTGAATCTGCCAAAGAAATATGGGACACTTTAGCTGTCACACATGAAGGAACAACCAAAGTCAAATAGTCAAAGATTGCCATACTTGTCAGAAAGTATGAACTGTTTGTCATGGAGGAAGGAGAATCTGTTGCTCAAATGATAAGAAGATTTCAAACTATAGTCAACAGTTTAAAATCTCTTGGCAAAGTCTATACCAATGCTGAGAAGGTTGGAAAGATTCTGAGAAGTCTACCTAAACAGTGGAGATCGTCAAAACAAATCATACTGATTATTATAAAAAAGATTTGAATTATTTTAAAGACCCAACATGCATTTTTTTGCATTGGACTTTTTTCATTAACTGATGCAAATATCAGTTAGTCTACCATCTTTTTTCTTCACAGAAAGAGTAAGGAGAGGACTCCCTGTGATCTGATTTTTTATTTGGATTATAATCTGAGAACACTACCAAAGTGTTTCAAAGAAGGGTTATCATCCTGACGTAGGTCTGCTTCTGGCTTAGATCAACTTAAGTTAAATGGATTCTCTCTCGACTTTGGTCACTGCTATCTCTCAAGCCAAGGATCTCACTACCTTGACTATGGATGAACTTCTTGGAACACTCAGTGTTCATGAGCAAGAACTTGGAGATGAAGTTGCGCCAAAGAAAGGGAAGTCAATTGCTCTGAAAGCTGACCAAAATTCAGAAAAAGTTTCCAAGGCTCTAAAGACAGACGAGTCATCCAGTGATGCTGACCTGTCTGAACACGAGGATTCTGAGTGATGAAGAATTGTCTCTCCTGACGAGGAAGATAAAGCTTCTCCTACAGAAAAAGAAGTTCAAGAGGGATAAGCCATTCAGAAGGTTCAACAAGGACAAGAACTTCAAAGAATCCACCTCAACAGACAAAAGTCCAATTGTTTGCTATGAGTGCAAGAAGCCTGGTCACATCAAGGATGAATGTCCTCAACTCAAGAAGGACCCTTTTAAGAAATTCTTCAAGAAGAAGAAGAAAGGAATGATGGCTACTTGGGAGGATCTGGAGTCTACGTCTTCTGATGTTGAAACAGAGGAAGAAACCAATCTCTGTTTGATGGCCAACACCGACTCAGACTCAGTTGATGAGGTACATCCTGACTATGATGAATTACTTGATGCCTATGGGGAGTTGCTGGAGGAATCCAACTGCTAATCTAAGGCCTTCAAATCCCTCAAGAGAGTGTATGTAAAGCTCAACAGTGAGCATAAATAGAAATCTTATGTCTATGTGTATCCATAAAGAGAGAAGGAAATCTTCATAGACTCCTAGAACTAACAGAAATTGACCCAGAAAAATATGGGTACCTATAGATCAAATAATTTTTGTTGCAAATGTCCTCAACAGGACAAAGAAAACACCATTGCTGGTACCTGGACAGTGGCTGCTCGCGTCATATGACAGGAGAACGGTCTATGTTCCTAGACCTCCAACTTAAGAAAGGAGGACACATTGCCTTCAGAGGGAATCAGAAAGGGAAAGTTATAAGAATTGGTACTATTGGTGGAAAACCCCCTCTTCCTTCTATATCTAATGTTCTTATGGTTAAACGATTAAGATGCAATTTGCTTAGCATAATTTGATTATGTGATAGTGGTTTTGATGTTTCCTTTACCAAGGATGTATGCATAATTAAAGACTATTGTGGCAAAACCCTCTTTTCAGCAAAAAGGCAACAAAATCTTTATAAGATTGAACTGTCTGATCTCTCATATCAAAGTGTAACCTGTCTGATGTCTAAAGAGGATGTGAAATGGTTATGGCATAAGAAACTAGGACATGCTAGTATGAAACTAATTACTGAATTGAAAAGGAATAATCTTGTGAGAGGATTGCCTGATATTAGTTTTAAGAAAGATATCTTGTGTGATGCATGTCAGAGAGGTAAACAGATAAATCAAGTCTCAAATCTAAAAACCAAGTATCAACCTCTAGACCTCTTCAGTTGTTACACATGGATATGTTTGGACCAGTTAGTGTTGCCAACCTGGCTGGAAGAAAATATGGATTTGTCATAGTTGATGACTATTCTAGATACACATGGGTACTCTTCCTAACACACAAGGATGAGTCTTTTAAGGCTTTCTCAGTATTCTGCAAAAGAGTACAAAATGAGCAGGTTTTCTGTATTTCTACCCTTAGATCCAGAAGAGTACCCAGAAGATGATTTTGCAGGTCTTGATATAAACAAGCCAGAAAGTCAACAACCCGATCTAACCAAAACAGAACCTGTGCCTGAGGCTGACAGACAAGTGGAACGAGCGAGTCAGCAGACAAGTCAAGATCTTCATGATGATCTCAAAAGGGATTGGAAGTTCAACACTCATCACCCTAAGGATCTTATTATTGGAAATCTTTCTGAAGGAGTAAGAACCAGATCCACATTTAGAGAATCAAGCAATGTGGCCTTTATTTCAGATCTGGAGCCTAAACGCATTGAAAAAGCTCTTGAGGATGAGAACTGGATTCTTGCTATGCAAGAAGTACTTAACCAGTTCACCAGAAATGATGTCTGGACTCTTGTCTCTAAGCCTAAAAACAAGTCAGTTATTGGAACAAGATGGTTCTTCAGAAACAAATTGGATGAAGATGGTAAAGTTGTTAGAAATAAGGCAAGGTTAGTAGCTCAAGGTTATAACCAATAAGAAGGTATTGATTATGCTGAAACCGTTGCACCTGTAGCTAGAATAGAAGCCATACGCATTTTAATGTCATATGCTGCACAACACCAAATTACCCTGTTTCAAATGGATGTAAAATGTGTTTTCTAAATGGTATAATTGAAGAAGAAGTGTATATTAAACAACCCCCTGGTTTTGAGGATACTGATAAACCAGATCGTGTTTTCAAACTTAAAAAGGCATTATATGGTTTGAAACAAGCACCTAGAGCATGGTATGATAGACTCAGTTCTTTTCTCATGCATAATGGTTTTACTAGAGGACAAGGAGACACTACTGTGTTCAAGAAATGCTCTAAAAATGACTTTATTATAGTTCAAATATATGTTGATGATATTATTTTTTGAGCAACTAATGAAAAGCTGTGCAAGGAATTATCAAATCAAATGCAAGCTGAATTTGAGATGAGCATGATGAGAGAATTGAAGTTCTTCCTTGGATTAAAAATCAAGCAGACAAGTGATGGAATTTACATTCATCAACAAAAATAAACCAAGGAGATACTCAAGAATACATAGAGACATATATAATACATAGAGAATACATACAGAAGTCATTGAAGATGAAGACATATAGAATACATAGAGAATACACATAGCATTAAAGATTCATTACTCTGCATTAATAGCTTCATTCTTTCATGCTATATTCTTCAATCATTTGAAGTTATTACGCAGACTTTCCTAAGCTTTACATTTAAACCACTCTCTGAGTATTAGTGAAAGATCCGTCTGTCTGAAGTTGTATTTATTATAAACCAAATCTCTCAAACAAACCTGAGTGAGCCTGAAGAGGCTAAGTGTGCAAAGAATACTTGTCTTGAGCCTGAAGAGGCTAGGTGTGCAAAGAATACTTGTCTTGGAGCCTGAAGAGGCTAGGTGTGCAAACAATACTTTAGAGTCTGTAACCTGATCAGTTATAGTGGATAAATCATGGTGCTTCCAAGTACTGGACGTAGCTCTTTGCTTTGAAGAGTGAACCAGGATAAATAACTATGTCAATATCTCTTTCCTTATAACCTCTTTAATTGCTTTAGTTTTATTATACGTTTATCAAGTGGTGTATTTGCCAAAGTCACTGTTAAAATTTCATCAGAAAGGTCACCCGTCTGTCCTGTATCTTTCCATTTGTCTGAACCCAGCTTCTGTATGCAAAAATATTTCAACTTTGCTTAAATTCTGATAAATACAATTCAACCCCCCATTCTCGTGTTTATAGTTGTCTATTTCAGTTTATACTATCCCTTCTCCATATACCTGGTATAATGACCCCCTTAACACTGACACACGAAGCTACTTTGGTTCCCTCGAGCGGCTCGATTAGTTCCCCAAGCCTTTGTCAAACAAGAAGAGGACAACCAATTAGTATGTAGATCCAAGAATATAAAAGGAGACCAATAGAGGGATGACAACGTTACCTTAAACGACACTAGCGCATGACTTCTCTCACAAACGGACTTACGAACACCAAGAACTTGCAAGGGTTAAAGGGAAGGGAAAGTGTAGAGGTTTCTCACACACTAGGATTGCCCAAAGTGAGGGTTAACTCGTAACCCTCGTTGACTGCTCTATTTATAAGCATTCTGACCCGAGCACGGCCGTGCTCCCCCTAAGCACGGTCATGTTTAACATGAGCACGGGGTCGCGCTCACTTAAGCACCGGCAGACAACTTTAGCGTCAACGAACGTGTTTTCCCCTTGAGCACGGTTATGCTCCCCTTGAGCACGACCGTGATTGTAACTTAGACAGCCACAAGGCACGCGCCTTGAGCACGAGCGTGTTGGTACATGAGCACGGCCGTGCTCATGCATCAGGAAGGGATTTCTCACTTGAAAAGTCCCACTTAGCTCCTTAAAACACTCCTAAGGTTAAATTTAACATATAAAGCACACACATAAGCACTTAAAGGCTTAACACGAAAAAGGGGAGTTACAATTCCACCCCTCTTATAAAAATTATGTCCTCGAAATTTCTATCACCTTGATTCAAAAGGTGCAGGTATGCTTTTACCAATTAGAAAAATACCTTGGGTCAAGTCCTTGGACTCGGAGGCTCCAGCTCCACTAAGAGTAAAGACTCTCCAGTGGTCTTTAGTCGATTGACTTGGAGTTTCTTATTCTTGCTAGCACTCTGTGGTTCTGACTTTGCTCCTCCACACTTTCGACTGATGTGGCCCGAGTTGCCACACTTGAAGCAGATGACATCTGTCTCCTTGCACTGTCTGGTATAGTGATCTTATCCACACCTGTCACACCTGATAGACCTAGGAACAGAAAAATCCCAGTCTCTGGGCTTACCTGCAGAAAATTGTGGCTCCCTGCCACTCTACTTGATGTCCCAATCAACTGTAGCTAGATGTTGCTTTCCCTCGTCCTTCTGGTCATTCTTCCTACTGCCTTGTGAGTGTGAAATCTTGCGGCTTGCCACTCTGGACATGTAGGCATCCTCGAAGATCTTGAACTTGTTCACCAGGACGGCAAACACTCAGATTTCCTGATAACTGATGGCATGCTTGATCTCTTGACACAGAGCATCCTCGAACTTCACTCACTTGGAGTGATCAACGTTCACATACTGGTAGAGCATGTAGTAGCGAACAAGCTCCTCCAACTTTGCGACGTACACTCCCACGGACATACTCCCTTGCTTCAGAGCCAAGAACTTCATCTCCTTCTTGTCGTGGATGTCAGCTGGAAAGTACTTCTCCAGGAATCTGTCCTTGAAGACATTCCAAGTAACTATTGTACCTGCATCTTCCATACGTTGGCGACAATTCTCCCACCTATACTCAGCTTCCTCTGTCAGCATAAAAGTTCCAAAGATAACCTTCTCAATGTCGTTGCATCCCATAGCCCAGAAGATCTTCTCAATATCCCGCATCCACAAAAGAGCACCTTCAGGGTCATAAGCTCCCTTGAACGAGGGCGGGTTGTTCCAGTGGAACTTATCCAGACCGTGAAACTCAGCTGGTCCTTCATTGTTGTTGTTCTGGTTCTGCCCTATAGCATTGGGAAGCAGTGCCAATGCATCGACGATGGTCTGTTTGTTCCTACCTTTTCCTGCCATTGGTTCATGCACTTGCCCAAAACAACTATTAAGTACAGAGAACAAAGCAGGAAGAAGTAAAGGTTCCTAACATTAAGCATCATTATCTATAATAAATATAGATAATCCAAACAAGATAACGCAGAAGACTCTTAACAGACTCATACCACGACCTGATAGGACAAACCTGCTCTGATACCATTAAATGTGACACCCTCTACCCACATGTATTTATAAGCATAAAAGAGCATATAAAAGAAATTTAAAGAAATACATACATATCATTTATTATAAAATGAAAACCAATGAGTAGAAGATACCACATTGCAAACAAAACGTCATAAAGTGGAAATAGATATAAAACAAGTTTTAAAAGGAAAAACATAGCAAACATAACGAACCCAACCCCGATGTCACATTACAAAGATGGTATAATCATAGACCGAAACATTTGGGATAAACAACATAAACTAAGAAATCCTAGACTACGAGTAGCGGCTCCTTAGAGTCACCCCTCAGCAAGCTGCTCACCGTCCTCTGCATAACCAAAAAGATACATGCAAAAGCAAACAACAAAGACTAGGAGTAAGAAACATATATATGAACATAACGGCAAGGAAGCTATTCGCAAGATGAGCATACATCATACAAACATAACATGTTATCACAAATCATCATGCATAACACATATACATAATCCATAACAGTTCAATCAATGTATGCTATACGGTGCAACTCTACTCCATTACTACATCATGTACTTGGATCCAATCTATCTCAGAATGTCAACTTCGGAGTTACATATCCACATTGGCCATTAAGCACCAATGTCGGTAGTCCACCAAACCATGGGTGAACCCTTTGGATAGCTGACGCACCGTACTCTAGGATGCGCTAACGCGGGGGGCCAGATTCAACTAACTCTCGGATGAATCACCATGGACGACCAAATCATCTTACTCTCGAACGACCTCCCCTATGTTGAACATCTCCCACTAACATCTCCGATACGCGAATGCATGAGCAACACAACACACACATAATTACTTAAAGGCTTAACCTGAAAAATGGGGTGTTACATTTGCCAAAGCTGAAAGTGAGCAAAATTTTCTTCCCCATGAACCTAGCCTTGGCCGTGACCTATGTGTCATGTTTCCCTTGGAATTTTTTCTTGCCTTGACTTGGATAAATACTTGTCTTGATTTGGATATATGCTTGTTGGTGAAGGTTGTTAGTCGGTGTTCAGTTTTGAGAAGTTTCAATAAGCAGGGAGCTAACTGCTTAGACTTGAAGAAAGTGTCTTTATATTGTCTGCAAGAGGTAAGTGTCTACCTCCAATGAGTTTGATAGCTTCATGAGTTTTGTTTGTTTGTATGATGGTGGTTGTCCTTGATTGAAATGATGTTATGATTGTTAGTATGATTGTAACTTGTATTTGGTAACTGTCTGATTTATTTGATAAATGAGTTTTGAAAGGACAAGCATAAATTTTGGTGTTTCTTGCCTTGGGTTGAATTTATCTATGATTGATTTAAGATTGGATGCCTATATATATGTAATTGTGATCATGTTTGAGTTGATTGGTTGAAAGCATATATAACATCGACTATTGCTTGATAACGAAGATTAAGCCGCTTAAAAGCATTAAACAAAGAATTTAAGATGTTTAATTTTTTTCTTTTAAGGGGAAGACTTTTAAGTTAAATGGTATAAGGAGCACTTTTACTAAAAATCACAAAGTTAAGAATTTAAAGAGGATTTTTGAATAAGACATAAGAAGTTGAGTGTTAGTGGGGAAAATAGTGATAAGGTTTTTTATCATTATTTTTCTAAACAAGTTTTGAAAAGAGAAGAGTCTTGAAAATATTTTAGTTTTGTCAAGGAAAGAACCTTCTCAAAGTATTTATTCTTCCAAAAAGAAAAAGCCTCTTTTATGAAAGTTTTGATCAAAGGAAAAATCTTTTTAAAATGTTTCAATGATGAAAACTTTAGAAAATGATTTCTCTTTTGAAGTCAAAATCCTTTTAGAATAGATTTTTGAGTTTAGCTTTCTGAAATGAATTTACGAGGAAAAGATTTCTTGGAAATCATTTTAAAGTCAAAAATACTTTTTGGGTAATGTCAAGAGATTTTTGGAGTTTTATTTTCATGTTTTATTCAACGAAAACGAATTGTGTTGAAACTGGTGATTACCCTTCACTTTGTGAATTACGTGAACCTAGTGACCGAGATGTCGGGCTAGAGTTCTTCTAGTTGAACACCTGGACTAGCGTCTCGTGTTATGTATGGACGGACTTAGTGTCCCATATCTTCGAACCTTGTGACCGGTGCATCGACCTGTTGTTTTCATTGTCACGCACTACAAAAAAACAACTGTTTAGCGACCGACATATTCGGTCGCTAAACTTTCTAATTCGGTCTCTATTTAATGTAGCGACCGAATTAGCGACCGATTAATGGTGGTAGCTGATAACCTGGTCGCTAAGCTTTTAAAGACCGAAATAATAATTCGGTCGCTAAATGGCGACCGTAATTTCGGTCGCTAAACAATAAAAAACGGTCGCTACACGGTTGGTCGCATTGTTTGGGTAACCAATTTTAGCGACCAATAATCGGTTGCTAGTTCGGTCGCCAATGTTGGTTACTGTTAACCTATATTAGCGACGGATTTTCGATTGCTAGACCACAATCTGTTAATGATCCATTAATTTTAATTAAAGTTTAGCGACCAAATTATTGGTTTCTAATTTTGTAGCTAAACTGGTTTTTATTTTTATTTTTAAATTTAATTTTTATCATAATAAATTTTTTTGTTTTTCTTTAAAGTTTAGCAAAATTACTAATAAAACACACCAAATTACTAATGAAATATACAATCATAAGAAATAATGAATATATCTAAAAAATAATAATCTAAAGTGTCGTACAAGAATCGTTTAAAGTCAAAAATATGAAGAAAAAAATTAGTCATGATGAGGGGGAGATGGAGGAATCCAATCATCCTCAGTGTCTGGCCCTGCTCGATTCTCGCCTGTATCAGCTGCTGGTGTGCCTGATTCAACTGTGCGATCTGGTTTGCCATCTGCTGCTCTCTCTCGCTCTTCTCCCGAAGCTCCGTGTTCGGCTGCATGATGGTGTCCTGCATTTGGTTGAACTGCTCCTGAGGGACGGTATCGGCATAGAAAGGAGCAGACGTGCCGGATGATGAAGTGATAAAATCACCTCCCATGTGTCTGAGGTCATACACGTGCCCCTTCTTGTTCCTGCCCTCGACGACCTCCAAATAAATGGCATTATCGTCGACGGAGATAGGAGAGCTGGGCCCATCACCAGTCAAGACCTCATCTTGTGACTGTGAGGCACGTGATATGGCATCGTCCTTCTTCTCGTTGAAGCCCACCTACAAAGTATAGTTGAAGAGATTTTGTTAAAATTATAATCAATATTAACAAATCATTTATAATAAATTACAAGTAAACACTAAAATTTTTTTTTGCTTACAACATAGTTACGGGCCTTGTCGTTGACCCATGTCCCCAACTTCAACTTCTTCGTCCTCTCCATCAACTCCATAGCAGTGGGGCCCCACTGTTTCTGTGTTTTCTGTACAGAAAAATATAATCTTAAATTCATAAGAATAATTAAAAATTAAAACTCATTAAATAGTATAATAAGTCAAAAGGTTTAATGTATTACCAGCTCGTCGTAGTGGGCGGAGACTGATTTAGACCCGCCGGTCCAAGCACATGCGCCACCATCAGAAGCTTGATTATGCCGAACTGTGGCCTGGATCTCCTGGAACTTCTCAGTAGCCCAGTACTGGTCCAGCTGCCTCCTGATCTCAGGATCCACCCACTTCCCCTTATTCTTACCCTTCCTCAGCTTGTTCGTCAGATTCTTCATGACCACTGAGCATTTATGCTCAAATATGTCCCTGACGAGACCCTCTAAAGCTACGTCCCATCTATACTCTTTCTGCAACTTACAGTCGTTAGGAAATTCGTGTGTGTGTGTGTGTGTGTGTGTGTATATAATGTAAATTTAATTTAAATAAATTAATAAATTGTTACCTTAAACTCTTGAAACAACTGATCCCTATGGCCCCCTGGGATGGCCTTCCCTGTAGGCCAGAGACGATCAAACTTGCGTCACAGGATCTTCGATATCGAATCAGAAGGGCCCTTCGCGGGCAGAAAGCTGCAGCAAAATTAGAGCATTAATAAATGTTATAAATAAATTTAAAAAACAAGTAAATAGAAATTAACGATACTTTATATATATTAAAAAATTAAATTAGCTTACTCGTTACCCCCTGGGGATAAGAAGAATCCTCCTGTCGGATGGACAACGACTCTCCTGTCCCGATGATGATGATGGTCCTGTCATAGGTGTGGATGATGAGGGTGCAACCTGTGTCTCGACCACATGAGGCTGGGTAGGGGGTGCAACTCCATCACCCTGAGGTGTCCCATCCACAGAGGTGATGGTAGGGTGGTCTCGATCTGAAGGCTGTGGGTCGACCGGCGAAGGGACTCTCGCGGCACAACCTTTGCCACGACCTCCACGACGACCCCTACCTCTAGAGGAATCTGCCATATGTGTAAAAAATGAAAAGATGATTACACAACAGTGTAAATAATACAAAAATAAATTACCTAAGTAGAATGACATTTACACAATGAATTATGACATAAATAAATTACCTAAGTAGAATCTCCCTAACACCCCCCCACTCTCCTGATCGAATTGCCTTGCTAGATGCATCCAAATCGGATAGATCCATTAAATCTCTTTCAATTTCTTCCCCATTTCCGGAAATATCCGCCAAAGAATTAACAATAGTGTCCGGCGTAATTTGCAACGGTACAACACCAACCGATGGTCCAGCATGATCCATTATCATCTGCTTGTATGGATTCAATTCTTCCCTCTAGTCACCACTTCCATAGTACGAACCTTCAAACACAATCGGGTTTAAATCAGGTAACGTCTCACCATGGTTACTCCACCAATAGTAATCAGGCATGAAGCCCTTCTCATAAAGATCGGCTACAACTCCATCCACGCTTTTGAAAGATTGACACTTGCATATTTTGCAAGGACACCTCAAATGATCACTACCCAGCCGTATAAATCTCTCCTGGCTAACAACAAACTCTATAAACTCACCCACTCCAACTCTATACTATTACCTAAGACATTTATTCCGATCCAACCTACGATACATCCATTTCTGATTCTCCAGAATATCCATTGCTGGCAATTAAATAGCCTGACCAACCCTACAATAACATATATATATTACGGTGCATTCCAATAACTCCATCAATCTCGTTCTTATGACAAGGTATGAACCTATCCCATTCGATAAAAAACCTTTACCACACTTAGCTAATAATAGTTATTCCCTTATTCAAATACCTTATACTTAACAAAATTTCGGCAGCATTTCCCATCGGTCTCCAAGTACACGACTCGAGCACGGTGAGAATCACCGCGATCAAGTATGCACCAGGAGAACAAAAGGAAATGCATCAAACTGAGATTTCAACAAGTATATAAGGCATTTAAACATTGAAATGACTATTGTACGAGTGTGAAAAAGGTTTTTTCCCAAACTGTCCCATTTGGACAATTCAAGATTCAATACAATGAGCATGCGTACCCTGAGAAGGTACGCATGCTCATTAATATTGAATCTCAAATAGGAAATTAAGGCTTTCGTAACTTAATAATTAACTCTAGCAGAAAATAAAACCATTGACTTATAAGGATTGAAGCATACTTCAACAAATATATATTGAAGCATAATTCAATACAATCTTAGATAAAATATAGTAGCAAACATCCTATTGAGCTCTGCTCTCCACTAACAAGTAACACATAATTGTCAAACTCATGCATAACTTCTAAATTAGCAACACACAACAAGCATCCCGCCTTTTTGACAGAATCACATCCTATTGAGTTCTGCTCTTCACTAACAAACAACACATAATTGCAAATACATGCATAAATATTAAATTATCAGCATGCAATCAGTATCTTGCCTTTCAGGCAGGATACATCCTATTGAGCTCCGCTCTCCACTAACAAGTAACACATAATTGTCAAACACATGCATAACTTCTAAATTAGTAACACACAACAAGTATCTCGCCTTTTTGACAGGATCACATCCTATTGAGCTCTGCTCTCCACTAACAAACAACACATAATTGCAAATACATGCATAAATATTAAACTATCAGCACGCAATCAGCATCTTGCCTTTCAGGCAGGATACCTTCCTATTGAGCTCAGCTCTCCACTAACAAACAACAAGATGTATAATTCACATAACACATTACAAGCACCACACAATCAGAACCTTTTAGATAAAGCAGAACCTTAAAAGAGAGTGTTGAGAGAACTTACCTATGCGACAAAATGCAAAAACAAGTTAGGATAAGGGGAGGAGCCGCAGATAAGAAGATCAGGAACTGATAAACATAATAAGACAATATGAAAGTAAATCAATATCCTTAGATCCAACTTAATTGTATTCAAGTTAGAAATATAAAAGTTCAACAAATTGCCATTACGACCAATTGATTACCTGTGGAGATGGAGAGGGGACGAAGGGACTCGGTTTCAACTCACGAGAAATAGAGCAATGACCTATAATGCATAAATAAAATTAATCCTGTCAAATACTAACATTTAAGAAACTAACATTTAAGAGTTTGTTGAAAGCCATTAGGCCTTTTACTTTTGTCCTCTCTTTGTGTTTTTTAAATCATTGCTATACTGGGTCTTGAACTCTTTGAATTTCTTAAGGATATACATATGAATAACATATTTGAACAGAGAGAGAGTTGTACAGAAAACAACGCAAAATAGTTGATTAAATGAACCTTTAGAAAACTTCATGCAAATGAATCTATTTCTGTATTCATGATATGAATAGAACAGAAATGAATTAGATAACCATGTATAAAATAATCTATCATCAATGACTTAATGCACCGCTTATAATATTTAAGTCGTGAAGTATATACCACTTGGGTGTGGAGCATAAGGCTTGGTGAAACAGCCGTACTTCCTAGCAAGTTGGTTTGTTTATACAATACAATATATCAAACAAGTTCAATGTAGAGTTTATCATTCAAGTCCAGACCGTTTGATAATCATGCTTCAGATTATAACTATTTAATACAAAAAATAGTGACTTGATAACCTACCAACAACTAACATGTCAAATACTAACATTTCAACAAACTGACAAATATTTGGTCGTTGGTGGGTGTCTGCTTGTTCCTTGAATGCTTGTCATTGTAGTTATAGCTCACAAGCATCTAAGTCAATACTTATATTTATAATAATCTATTCTGATATCTAATTTCTTATCAATTTGTCATTGGCTTAGTCTTCAAACACGTATTAAAATAGTCTTCCTTATGTCTAATACAATGTGCCTGTAATTTACTAATTACATTCTTGGCTTCATATTTGCTTATTTTATGCAGGGATGGCCATGAAACTTATAGTAGTCCTACTTCCGAGCATTACAGTCAAAGAGATAGTGAATCAAGAGGAAGCTAACTTATATTATCTATCCAATATTAAGTTATTTAAATCAATATACCCCTACTGTCAAAATTTCTCTACTTTGGATTTCACTAGAACGACATCAATGATTAATTTGACAGCATAAATACCCATACTGACAGAACTTCCCTAAACCCTAACCTGAGACAGAAGAACTGATCAGAGGAGACTGTGGGGGTGGTGGTTGCGCAAACAGAACCCCTTGAGATGGTGATGGTGGCCGGAGGAGGAAGTGACAACACCTGAGAGAGACATTGAGAGAAACTGAGATAAAGAGAACCGAGCAAGAGAGAGAGAGAGATACACAGAGAGAGAGAAGAGGAGACCTTACCAAAGAATGAGGTCGCGGTGCTACAGTGGTGGTCGTGGTGGCGATGGTGGCACGGTGCTACTGGGAGGAGGAAGAGAGAGTGAGAGAAAGAGAAGGAGAAACACAAAATGAGAAGGATAAGGGGAGAACCTTACCAAGTGGTGGCCGGAGGAGGACGAGACACTGAGAGGTGGCAATGCGTGGTCGGAACAGGGAAGGGGCGGAGCTGCACGTGAGAGAGAAGAGAAGAAAAGAGAGAAATGGGGGAAGAGAGGAAGGAAATCGCGATTTAGGGATTTTATTTTTAGCGGCTGAATTATACAATCGCAAAATCGGTCGCTAACTAGGTTAACACGCTCTATTTTAATTTTTTTACGCGCCGTTTAGCGACCGAATTAATATCGGTCGCAAATATAAATAAAATTTAACCGTTGCATTTAACTCAGTCGCCAGTTCGGTTGCTAAAAAGTCAGCAGGTTTTGACTTTTACTATCCTTTATTTAACGACCGAAATAGCGACCGATAACTCAGCTACGTTCTATTTCGGTCGCAGTATCAACTATAACCAGTGTTTCATGTAGATCCTACAATCGGTCGCCATTTCGGTTGCAAACAACAACTAAAAAATTCTGTCACTATTTTCGATCGCTAAATAACCTTCTTTTTTTTTTGTAGTGGCGTGTTCAGATGCTACCCAAGGGTCCTTTAGATAATTAAGGAAACATTGTGGATATATGCCTTGACAGGTAGTTTTGTTTTGATGATGAGCAAAAAAGGAATTTCAAGTTCAAGGACCAACACGCAAAATCCAAAGCTATAAGGATCAAATTGCAAAAAGCGTGGAAAGGACCAAACAAACAAATACGGGGGTTAAAAGGGAAATTTCCTATTTGTATTGTTTGTTTTAGAGAAAGTGTAAATGGGTGTGTGTCTCTCAAAGGTAAAAATAAATCTCACACACACACAAAAATCTATTTTTTGGAAAAAGGTCTTTGAAATTAATTTCACCATATCTTTTTCAGACCTTTAAAGATTAAAAATCAGTTTTAGAAAAAGGTCTTTGAAATTAATTTTACCATATCTTTTTCAGACCTTAAAGATTTTCAAAAAATCAATTTACACGGAGAATAATCGATTATAATAATCGATTATGCAGTTCGAAATTATGCTTAAATGGGTCTTAAATAACAGAGTTGTTAGATTTTCGAAATTCGAAATTCAAAGTGAAATAATCAATTATGGTAATCGATTATGACTATTTTTTAACACATGTTAAACTCAGTTTTTAAAGGCTTAATTGTGCTTTAATGGAGATTTGATCCTGTCTTAGCCATTGAGTTTGAAATTCAAATTATAATCAATTATGGCTTTAAAGAAATCGATTATGATTCGAGAAAAATGAGTTTTCAAGAGTTTTTTACCTAACTTTCAAAGATATATATTGGTCATTTTCTGAGAAAGTAAGCAACGAACTAAGATATCAGTTTCTGACTTTCTCTTCTCTTGAACTATTTCCTATCACTCTCACACTCTTACACTTGCATAACAAATACTTGAGAAAGACATACACACCATATAGGTGTTTTCTTGTATTAGGCTTCAATTTGTTTATAAGCACTATTAAGAGTGCATACTGTTGGTGAGAGTCAGATTGACTCAAACCTCCTTTTGGTTACCATTATTGCAAGAGAGGGTATATCTCTTGTAAGGGATTAGTGAGTGTGATCTCATTGTTTTAGGTTCTAGTTGTGCCTGTGTAAAAGCTTGGGATTTGAGACTCTGTCACCGGGGGACAGTACGTCCCTGGTCTGTGAGGAGTTCTCGTTTGTTGTAAAGGTTCTAGCTGCTCCTGTTTAAAAGTTAGGGATTGATTGAAATCTCTTGGCCGTATTGCCTTGGGGACTGGACGTAGGTCATGTGGGTAGTCTGTGGCTGACCAGGATATATCATGCTGTGTCAATCTTCTTCCCTTATCTCTTTTACTTTTGTTTTGATTTTTGCAAAAACGATTTTGTCACCAGGGGATAGTACGTCCCTGGTCTATGAGGAGTTCTCGTTTATTGTAAAGGTTCTAGCTGCTCCTGTTTAAAAGTCAGGGATTGATTGAAATCTCTTGCCCGTATTGCCTTGGGGACTGGACGTAAGCCATGTGGGTAGTCTGTGGCCGACCAGGATATATCACGCTGTGTCAATCTTCTTCCCTTATCTCTTTTACTTTTGTTTTGATTTTTGAAAAAACGATTTTATTTACACGTGACAACGCTCTATTTTGAAACGAATGATTTATCCGCTGCAAATTCCATTTAGATTTTAAAAGGGTTTTGATTTATCGAAAAAAGTTATCATTTTTATTTAAAACCCAATTCATCCACCCCCCCTTCTCTCCTCGTGATGCAGACGATGAAGGCGGGAGACCTTTTGTGAAGGCAGGAGACCTTTAGTTGGTGGTGTACCAAGTAGTGAGGAAAAGGAGGATCCCTATGAAGCCTCTAGTAGTGGGGATGACACTGGAGAGTTCTCCAACGGGCATCTCTAGGTCTGACCAGCTGTGGAGTCGTCTATTTTTGTAAGAGTTTTAGACTCCTTTTCTACGTTTTTTTTTTAAATTATGGTAAGTTATGGCTCCTTTGTTTCCTTTTGGATAACTGTAATTATGTTCATTTGAAAACTACTTGTCTTCGGCGGAAATCCTTTTTTTCATTGTATGGATGATTATGTTTTGATGTATGTAATGTAGTTTAAATGTGTTGCCTTTATGATTTTAAATGTTCGAGTTGTGAAGAAAAATTTTTAGAACTGCTTTTTGAACATAGTTATTTACTTAAAGCACTTTTTGAAAGTAACCAACATTTTTATTTATATTTCTGCGCCGTGTAGAGATGTAGTACCGAGGAAGTGTTATAACTATAAGTCACTCTCTAATTTCAATTTTGTTTTCAGTCGATTATACCGAGGTGGTCATTAAAAAAAAAATTTCTTTAATGCTCAGAAGGAACTTTTGAATAAAGTAGGATTTTGGCTAGCAAAATGGGGCGTGAGAGCATTCAGAAGTAGAGTAATTAATAAATGAACAAAATAAGAGTAATGTCGGTGAAATTGTTCCCTTTTATTGCCTGTCTGTTTCTTATTATTGCTTTCATTTGTGGTCTATTTACTTTCTTAAATTCCCGATCAACTCGGTAGCCTCGATAATTCCAATTTAGTCAAATTTTGGTACTTACTAATACTCAATCCTTGTGGGAGCAACACTCTACTCATCTTCTTGTTACTAGTTGTGGACTTGTATATGTAAAATCCGCAACCATAGAAAGGGCATGCATATCTATTGAAGAATCATACATAAAGGTCAATACAATTTTCACATAGATATGGTGGAAAAGTTAGGAGACAAGATGAGCTTTGGGGCAGTCATGTTAAATGTTTTCTCGATTTCTTCGAGCAGCTCAAATGGATTGTATGTGCATAGGGCATAACATTAACAATGACACCTTTTGACATAAAATCTTAGGGCATAACATTAACAATGACTCCTTTTGACATAAAATCTTATTGCAACAAAGGCCTTTTTTTTTACCAAAATTAATTTATTAACTATATTACAACAGATACTCTAAGCTATATACATAAGTCACACAAACCATAAACAAGCAAAATCAAGAAGAAAAACATCCAACAAGGTTATTACACCCATCTGCCATGCATCGAAAAACGAGAATCCTACTTTTGCTTTGAAAAAGGGAGCAGGGGGCCTTTATACAACATCTTCTTCGGTAACGTTGACATTTGCAAAGAAAGCCTATTGTTTTAACAAATGAAAGTGAAAAGCCTGTGGATGAAATTTTTGAATAAGAGATTTAAGTAATGATAAAAGTCTTGTTGCTTAGTGTCTCGTTGCATTATAGGAGCATATATTGGCACCATGACTCTTCGCGTTTCAGAGATAACCTTTGGTGAACGCACAAGAAGCCTTGCAACAACTGCAAAATTAAGTTCAAATCCTATATTTATAGGTTAGAAATGAATACGACTAACAGCCTCTTGTGTCTGAGAAAACTTTTCACCTCAATTCTGCATAAGGTGACTGAGTATATCTCCATAATGGACCCCTGTAATACCAAAAAAAATGAAAGAGTTTTGAGATCCAGATTGAGAGTGTGAGAGCGCAAATAATCATTCAATAATTAACAAATAATAATTGAATTAAGAACACAAATCTTAAACAATTGAAAATTATATCATTTTAAACAAACCATGTTCTATGTTATACCATAATAGTTTATGTTGGGTATGTGTTAGCAAGTAACATTTACCTATATGAATTTGGTGCTTCATTGATTTGATTAACACTCCATAATCTTCTTATATCATCATCATCACCATCTTCTTCATCTTTCTCATCAAACTTTGATGATTGTTCAACAGTTGAGTTTCTGCTCATGTTGTCTACACAGCTCATGATTTAATCTTAGGATTTTGATTACTTATATATAGAGAGCGATATCCCTATAGTTGGAGGGATAGGTTGGTTAATAATAATACGTTTGTATCTCTTTAATAATTAAAATCACATGTAAACATATTCACTGAAAATGACTCTTTTCTACAAATTATAAGATCTATATTAGTATAGAAAGTGATTTCCCACATTTGGTATCTAAATTATATTTTAGATTTTCATGAAATTATTTTCATTTTGTTACCAATGAAAATAGAAGAAAATCTCCACTTTAGTTTTTAAAAGTATTTTCACCTTTATTTAGTTTTGAATTTTAAATACATATCTAATTAATATAATATTTTCTCTTTTCATCGTTACTATATATATGTGCCTCTTTTATTTCTTATTGTGAATTTAAATTTGTTTCCTTCAAATGCAAACATGGGATACAATGATATAAATATAGGATCTTAATTAAACAATAATAGATAAATGTTAATCACAATAAATTGCAATTGTGATTTATGATAAAATTATAGTTCTAGTTTAGGAATAATTAATAATACAATAATATGATTTTATGATTCTTATTTATTTGAATTGTTCTATCCCTTCATATACAGGTTGAACCAAAAATAAGTACTAACAAACAAATATAATAGAGTTGAGCCCATTTGTGCCTTTTAAATCTTTATCTAGGAGCAAACATAATCACACATTGCTTTTATTTTGATTCACGTCACCTGGAATGATCGTTGCAGCAGAGTCGTTGAAACTATTACACTACAATTTAAAACATCACAGATACCTATTCTAGTTGCAATAACAAAGTTATACAATTTGCAATGCATGCAGAAGTTATATACTTGTTCTGCAATCAATTTTCTCGATTTAAGTCTCTTTTACTTCTCACTTTATAAGAGTAAAACACCTTTTGCTAGTTTTTTGTAATGCAACATGAATAGAAAAATAAAATATATCTCCGTTCAATATTGTTAATTGAAATTACCGTATTTATGTAATATACAACGATTTTTGAAAAAACAAAAAGTTGGAACATTTTACGCTGCTTCTGCAATTCAAGAGGCAACGAAGAATCAAAATGAACATGAAACTTTTGTTATAATATTGGAATTGTAACATTTCTATTACTTCTCATCATTCTTTCTCTAGCTTCAAACTATCTCCCTTCTCTCTACACACAGCCGCGTGCAATCATTAGAGGGGTGGTTTTGAGTCATTTTTTTGACTTGGAATCACCCCTTTTCTTCGTTTTTTTTTCCCATTTTATCTAAATAAGTGGTTTTTCCACATAGATCTGGTTTTTTTTTCTTCGTGTTTTTCATGTTTTTCGTCTTCTGTAGGCAGCAGTATTGTTGTTCATCGTCTTGGTGAGGCGTTGTTTGATTTCCCATCTTGGTGCGGTGTTTGTTTGATTTCCCGTCTTGGTGCGGTATTCGTTTGGTTCAGATTGACAGATTTGCTTCGATCCATCACAGATTTGATTAAGAATTGGGCGTCAATGTTACATATCCGGAGACATGGGTATTCCGGTGACTTTGATTTTCTCACTTTTGTAGGCATTTTGATTTTGTCGTGTTATGCTATTAACCTGGGTACTATGAGTTTGTTCGAAGATTCATCCTTTTCGATTTCTAGCGATGTTGGATTTGTGTTGTTCGATGTATTTTATCAATTTGAATGAATGAATATCTTTTTAGTAAAAAAAGAAGAAGAAGGAATTGTATGATTTCAAGGTGGTCTAATCAATGTCCTGCTTCATTATTTGCTTGAAATGTTACTACTCTTCATTAATTGCTTGTAAAGTGCATCAGCTTCGAGTAAAATTATATTCATACAATTAATTATTAGTAGGATGAAAAATAACTTTTCGATACGTACATAAATTCTTAGAACACGACTTAGGATCAAAGGATGCCCAAATGTGAGAAAACCCATCATCGTTCCAAACATAATCTTGTGTAAGCCATCCTCCATACTCGTAGTTCAACTATTATGCTTGAAATTCCAAGTAGTATCCAAATAGCCTCTTTGAAGATTTTGAAACTTAAAATCCGAAAGGAGGACTAAGGTGGACATATTTTATTCATACACATATGATTTCGTCAAATGGAGAAATAACTTGATCTTGAGTATGAAATTCCAAGAAATTTAAAAGTCAATTCGTGGTTGTCTTTTTATCGTTTTATGGAGCCCTTTGCTATCAGCATCTAAGAGGTATAATTTTATTTCTAAGCATGTAAAAAAAAAATTTGTTGCAACCTAAAATGTTTATATTTCAAGTACTTTTTTTTTTTTATCAAAATGGCATGCAGAGCATCACTGTAGTGGCAATCATCCCAATTAGGTTGGCACCAAAACCACTACCAATCATCTGCAGCACACCAAAATATTATTAAAAGAAAGGAAAAGAAAGAGGAGTACAAGAGCATGGGGGGACCAAACCAAAACCCATGCCAGGAAACAAAAGAATTATTTGAACCTATAGTTAGGCATACCCCACCTATTACAGAAGAAGTCATACCTAATAAAGTTAGGTATCAAGTTCCACCAGGTAAAACATTTAGAAGACACACCAAAGTTAGCCAGCTTGTCAGCACAATGGTTAGCTTCTCTAAAAACATGAGTAATTCTAAAATTGAAATTAGAAGTCAAGACCAAGCAATTTTTCCATAGAACCCTGAGCTTCCAAGGAACTGCCTCAGGGTTGGAGAAAGCATGAACCACCATTACAGAGTCGCAATCCAACCAGAGGTTTGTCCAACCCTTAGACTGAGCTGTTTGAATAGCAGTCATAGCAGCATGCAGTTCTGTAGAGAAAGAGTTAGTGATACCATAATACTTAGTAAAGCAACCTAAGACAGCACCACTTCTGTCCCTAAAAATCGCTCCTCCACCAGCATGACCAGGGAACCCTTTAGCTGTCCCATCAGTATTGACCTTGATCCAGCCACAGCAAGGGGGAATCCAGTCCACCTTTGTTATGACAGGAGCCCTTTTCGGGTGAATGGAGATGCCAAGCTTCATGAGAATTCTTGCTTCCTCAGCAACATAATGCATAGAATGCTTTGTTAAATTACCTGAGAGGGCTATGGAAGCCTTAACCATGCAAATAGCAGCTCGGACTGAAACTATCCTGTCATCAAATTTCAACTTGTTTCTAGCAAACCAGATGAACCAGATGATGTTGGTTATGGCAGCCAACAACACATCTTTGAGCTGAAGCCCCCAGGGCCTATTGCAGATGGAAAGAGCAGACTGGATAGAGGAAAAATCGAGCTGCACTCCAACAATGTTGATGAACCATTCCCAAAGCTGTTTTGCATAAGAGCATTGGAAGAACAGATGGTCTTGAGATTCTGCATCTGCATAACACAGACTGCATATTGAAACAATAGTGCACCCTCTCATTCGAAGGTGATCATCCGTGGGCAGCTTGTTGTTCAGTAGTCTCCACACAACAAAGGACTTAGAGGGTGGAACAGCATTGCACCAAATCATCCTGGACGAAGGACAAGGAGCTTGCACAGCTTGGATGAAGGACAAGGCATCCTTAAGATACAGCTCACCAGAGGAAGAATACTGCCAAATAAGGTGGTCCGATGCAGGGAACCTGGGGATAGGTAGCTGAGATAGCTCTAGACCTAGAGCAGGCAGCTTCTCAAGCAGAGCAGAAGGGATTAGCCATCAATTACCAAGAATGAAATCAGCCACTGTAGCTCTAAGGTACTTATGCAGGGAGGTGGGCAGTTGCATTAAGTCTACTAGGGGCCGAGATAGCCATCTATCTGTCCAGAAGTTAGTTGCTCTACCATCTCCAATTTGCCAAAGGGAATTAGAGTAAACAGGTTGCAGATTGAACCTTATGCCTGGCCAGATTGAGGATTTTATATAAGATCAAGTTTGTTTGCGATGGAGAAATCTGTTTCTCGGGAAGCTTGCCCAATCCTTGTCTGATGCTAGCAAATCAAAAGTAAGCTTGAGGAGTGCAGCATGATTGAAAGCCTTGAGGGACTTGATGCCAAGGCCACCTTCCATAAAGGGCTGGCAGACTTTATGCCAAGCCACAGTGCAGATTTTCTTGACATTCTGGTCACCCGACCAGATGAAGTTTCTGATCTTCCTTTCCAAAGCATTAAGAAGGCTAACAGGCCACAAGTAGATATGGAAACTGTAGAGGAGCATGCTCTGAATGACAGATTTCACCAGCTCAACCCTACCCATTAGAGACAGCAGGTTGCCCTTCCAGCAAGCCAGCTTAGACAGGATCTTGTATGCTATAGGCTGCAAATGGGATCTTTTTGGCCTCCCCTTGAAAATTGGGACTCCCAAGTATTCAAAAGGGAAGGAGCCTGCTGAGAAACCAAGGATGTTAGCAATCCTAGCTGACTTAGATGGAGAGATTCAGCCTGAGTAAAACTTGCTCTTATCCGGACTTAGATGCTGACCAGAAGCAAGGCCATATTCAACCAATAAATTCCTTAAAGCTTCAAGCCCCCTCTTGTTCCCATTACAGAAAACAAACACATCATCTGCATACAACACATGGCTGGGAGACTTCAGATTTTTTGGCCCTGAGATAGTGTGCAGCAAACCAGATTCCACAAGGAAAGATAATCCTCTACTAAGAACATCCTCAGCTAGACAAAATAGCAGGGGGGATAGAGGATCACCCTGCCTAACTCCCCTCTTGCAAGCAAAATAGCCTTCAGATTTGCCATTGACCAGGAAGGAGAGCCTGGCAAAATGGAGGATAGTGTTGATCCAGCTACAGAAGGTATTATTGAAACCAAAGGCCTCCAACATAGAGATGAGGAAGCTCCAATCTAGAGTGTCAAATGCCTTTTTAATGTCCAGTTTGAGTGCCAAATTGCCACCAAAAGCCTTGTGATCCAGGAGGTTCACATTTTCAGAGGCAATGCATATGCATTCTTTTATGTTCCTGCCCTTAATGAAGCCCCTTTGCTGAGGGGAGACAATTTTCGGAGTCAAAATAGAGAGTCTCTCAGCTAACACCTTGGTAATAATCTTGAACTGAAAGTTTGCTAGAGCAATAGGTCTATAGTCTTCTATTTTGTCAGCATGCTGGACTTTAGGAATAAGCACAACAATGTTAGAATTCAAGTTTGGAAGCAACCAATTCTGAACAAAGAATTGAGTAACCGATTGATACACATCTTTGCCAATGATGTCCCAGAAAGCATGATAGAAGCAGCCACCAAAACCATCAGCTCCAGGAGCACCATCACTATTCATGCCAAATAGAGCTTGCCTAACTTCATCCTCAGATGGAATCCTTGTCATAAAACAGTTATCCTCCTCAGAAACTAAGACAGGCACCACTTTTCTGTTAAGGTCAGAGGGTTGACAATCATTAGGAGCTGCATACAGCTCTGAGAAATAGGATAGGACATGCTGTGCAATGGTCTCATGAGTGTTGAGGACCTCAGTGCCTTTTTTGAGCAAGGTCATGGACTTGGCAGCATGTCTTATCTTAGTGATCCTGTGGAAAAAAGCAGTGTTTCTATCCCCCTGGCAATGCCACTTGACTCAGGATTTTTCTCTCCAGAATTCCTCCTCAAGGTGCAGTGAGTCCTGCAACTCAGGTTGTGCCAGGACATCCTGCTCCATCAGACCTTCAGTAGCTCCATGAAGGTTGATTTGATGCTGGATATTCTCAACAGCTTCCAGAGCTTGTTTTACCCTGACATTGATGTTCCCAAAAACTGTCTTGTTCCTGCTTTTCAACTCCAACTTCAGAGCTTTCAATTTGCTGGAAAGCACTTGCATCGGACAACCAGAAGCAGGCCTATTCCACACTTCTTCTACAAGCCTTAGGCAGTCTGGGTGCTCAATCCACATTTTGTGGAACTTAAAGGAAGAGGGGTAAGTTTCCACTGATTTTGAGCAGCTAAGCAGAAGGGGGAAGTGATCAGATTGACTTCTAACCAATGTGCAGCAAGAGGAAGTGTGCCAGGAATCTAGCCAGGCTTCATTACAGATGCTCCTGTCCAGCTTCTTTTCAGTAAGGGAGGAACCCCTTCTACCATTGCTCCATGTGAAACAAGCCCCTCTGGTGGGCAGATGGATTAGATTCCCAATGTTTGTGAAGTTCTTAAAGTCCTCACAGGAAACTCTCAAAGGCAAGGAGGAGCTTCTGACTTCATGAGACCCCAAAACTAAGTTGAAATCACCAATCATACACCAGGGGCCAGGGGAGGTTAGTTGGAGATTAATCAAATCATTCCAGAGGGACCTTCTTGAGATGTAAGAAGTGCTTGCATAAACTGCAGACATGAAAAAAGGACTGCCCTCCACAGTAGCCGAAAAGGTGCGATGCTGACTAGAGACTGATATAATAGTAGGGTTCCATTGGCTATTGCACAAACCCCAGAGGTTGGGAAGGAGAGGCCATCTATCATTAAGAAAGAAAACTTTGAGACCAAGCTGCCTCCAGAATGTAGTAGGGACATCAGATATATTAATCCATGGCTCAGACAGGAAAACAAAATCTGGTTTATTAGACACACACATATTCTTGAGCACCAACCTAGTTTTGGTGTTTCCAAACCCTCTACAATTCCAATAGAGTGCTTTCATTAGGCAAATTGGTGTGGACCACCCCTCTTAAGGGCATTAACTCTGTCTAGATGAGCAGCCTTGGCAACTTTCTGTCGAAGATTTTTCTTTTTTGACTTGGACATTACTGGAGTAAAGTCAGTCTTAGGGACTTCAGAGGGATTGACCAAGTATTTACTTGGGTCAGCAGCAATTGAGGAAGGAGAATGGTTGTCCTCATCCACAGATTCAATATCTTCTTCCTGACTCCAAAAGGAGCCAATGATTTGCAGATCATTGACCACAGTCTGGTTTATCATAGCATTAGTGGAAACTACATTGGCAGCTGCAGGCAAAGTAGTAATGTCAGTAACAGCAGGACCATTTCGAACCAAAGAAGGGTTACCAGAGGGAGTAGAGGGTAATTGAGGAGGGTCAGCCACAGCTCAGGCAATCTGAACCGGGGACAACCCCACCAAGTTTCTATGCATAACCACACCCTGGGCAGGTGAACTAGGCACCACCAACTGCATATCAGCATCTGCATTTCCAAGATCATTGGCAAATCCTAAGAGAGGGCCAACAGAATTAAGGGTTGCTGGATCATTTGCAGGAACATTATTAATTCCCATGAAATCCCTAGGATTATAAACTGTTTCAACAGAGATCAGGGTGGAAGGGCACGCTGCATTGAGAAAATTCTCTTTTACCCCTTGTGGAGGTGAATCATCAACAATTATTGCTTTGCCTTTATCCAGTCTACACTGCTCCAATAGGGAGTGATTCTCAACCACATTGTTGACAGGCAAATCAGGCGGCTGCTTTGAAGCTAAAGCCTGCTCACTGCCGATGAAACCAACAGAAGCCATGATCTCACCATCATCAGCATTGTTAGGAGGGTCTTGGGCAGTGACAGGCACCTTTTGAGCCAACTCAACAGGAGTTTTGTGCTTTGGATCATAGTGTAAAGTCCTCCTCCTGGTAGCTAGCCTTAGGAACCTCCCCCCCGGCAATGCTGTTATCTACCACTGGCTGGCTCCTTCTACAGTTGGATTTGGAGTGGCCAATAATTTTACAACTAGAGCAGAAGTCGGGCAGCTTTTCATATTCTAAAACCACAAAAAAGGCAAAGTCTTCTCTCTCGACTAGGATCTTATCACGCAGATCAGTAGTTAGATCAATCTCTATGAGAATTCTAGCAAAATGACCAAATGATCTCTTCATTGTTGCTTCATCAAGAGCAATTGGTACACCTATTCCACTTCCAATCTCAAACAATATTTTTGGTCTCCAGTACTCCCTAGAAAGGCCATGAATGCGAACCCAGCATTGTGCATGGGTTTGGCGAATTCTGTTAGGGTTGAAGTCTGGTGTCCATGAGGAGATGCGAAGGATGCCAGGACTGATATTCCAGAAACCAGGAGAACGGATTCTGCTAAGGTCATCCAATGAGGAAAAGTTAAACTCATAAAAACCTTTCCCTAAGGAAACCATAGACCAAGGACCATTAGGGTTCCAAATCTTAACTAACTTGGACCGCAAGTCACCCAGTTTCAGGGGTGTCACCGTTGGAGAGGATGAGTTTACCATGAAGGGTGCGTTGGCAATCCAGAACCCCAGCCTGGTACTCGGCTTCAGTGATCTTGATCGTAAGTTCATTGCCCTTGAAGATCGGCTTAGGTTTAGGGGCATGGATCAAAGGAATATCAAAAGAGTTAGTAACCGCTTGTGCAAAGGACTTCTTGAGGGGAGGCTGCGCAGGCGAATGAGAGGAGGAAGGAACATCAAGAAAACTCCACGGCACAATTGGATCAGAAGCCATGGAGAAGCATGCAAACTTCAGAACGGAAACCCTAGCAGAGCATCAATTCCATTTCTTCTCCCAAACCTTTGGGTCTCAAAGGGTTTTCTCAAGTACTTGATGAATATACTCAATTTCAAAATTTTCCAAATAGTGTAAAATTAATTTTGTCTAAATTTCTTAAAAGTAGCAGTCAGTTGGAAATTAAATACCGAAGTGAACAATGATTTTAAAAATTCAAAGGCATCACAACAGAGGAGTCAACCCCAACTAGTTAGCACCACAACGTCTACCCATCATTTACAGCACACCAAGAACCTAATAATGCAGTTTATATACCACAACCTTAAACCTAATAAAAATCAATTTTTGTCACAGTATACCATAATGTATTATATACAAAAACTATAGTTTGTATGTAACTCTATTTTGCAAAAACAATGATTTTGAAAATTCAAAGGCATCACAACATAGGAGGCAATCCCAACTTGTTAGCATAACAACCCCTGACCATCATTTGCATCACACAAAGAACCTTATAATGCAGTTTACACACCACAACCTAAAACCAATAATCGATTTCTTTGAAGAGTTCATCCCAAGGAAGGTACCGAAGGTACCCCATGGTTTGAGAACTTGCATGGTTTCCCAAAAGTATGGGTATCTTAACACAAGATTTGATAACATGCTTGGTAAATTGTGTGGGTCTAGTTATTCTCCTACATTTGATAGGATTGAAAACTTGCTTGATGAATTGCATGATTCTTGCCATCTTCCTAAGATTGATTTGAGAATTATGAACCAAGACTTGAACAAATTCCTTGATAAATGTGTTGTGTTTTCTAATGTTCATTTGGTTCATAACAACAATTTTGAGGAATGTGTTGGATTTCTTAGAGAAAGATTGTTTGCTAACTTGCACACATACTCTTTTGTTTGCTAATTGAGTGAAATACACATTGTGTGCACTTGGTGAGTGGGTTGGTTCTTACATATATTTTGTTATTTTCTAACTTGTTTTCTTTGCAATGTTACGATTTGAAAATTTGGACTATGTACAAGAACATAAGAATCAGGTTGAAGAGTGGATTCGGAAAATGCATGAGAAACATGATAGAGAGGATAGAATTGAAGGGGTCAAGATCAAAGTTCCTACCTTTCATGGGAAGAATGATCCCGAAGTCTACCTGGAATGGGAGATGAAGATGGAGCAAGTCTTTGATTGCAACCATTACAATGAAATAAAGAATGTGAGGGTAGCAATTCTTCAATTTAAGGACTATGCACTAGTTTTGTGGGATCAATTACAAAAGGATAGAAGAAGATATGAGGAGGAGCCTATTGAGACTTGGGCCG
Source organism: Sophora flavescens (assembly GCA_030762895.1). NCBI lineage: Eukaryota > Viridiplantae > Streptophyta > Magnoliopsida > Fabales > Fabaceae > Sophora > Sophora flavescens. The sequence goes on along the minus strand of CM061063.1, from coordinate 123,024,705 downwards.
AAATGAGAAAAATCATGAGGAGAATATTTGTTCCATACCATTACCATAGAGTTCTTCACAACAAATCAAAGAAGGAGGGTAGCACTTCAACCTCTAAGGAGGTCGTGACTAGTTCTCATGGAAAGAAACCTATGGAAGCCTATTGTAATTTGAGAGAAAGAAAAATGCAAGAGGAAAAAGAAAAAAAAAAGAGTGAAAAGAAGAGTGAAAAGAATGAGGCAAAAGATGAGAGTATGGAAAAGAATGAGAGAAAAGAAAAAAGATGAGAGAAAAAAAGAAAGTGAGGGGGAAAAAGTAAATGCTTGTTTTGATGCTTTTCCTAACTCTTTGCCTAGCTGTGTTGATTCTCTTTTGAAGGAATTCGAAGATGTTCCTCAAATGGAATCTTGCAAGTCAACTGATGTAATTGAAGAGTTCATCCCAAGGGAGGTACTCCATGGTTTGGGAACTTGCATGGTTTCCCAAAAGTATGGATATCTTAACATAAGATTTGATAACATGCTTGGTAAATTGCATGGGTCTAGTTATTCTTCTAAATTTGATAGGATTGAAAACTTGCTTGATGAATTGCACGATTCTTGCCATCTTCCTAAGATTTATTTGAGAATTATGAACCAAGACTTGAACGGATTCCTTGATAAATGTGTTGTGTTTTATAATGTTCATTTGGTTCATAACAACAATTTTGATGAATGTATTGGATTTCTTAGAGACAGTTTGTTTCCTAACTTGCACACATACTCTTTTGTTCAAAATAAAGTTAGCATTTTGATGTTTGTTATGAGCTCTAAAGGTTTGCATGTGACAATAATTAATGGGTTAACTACTATTCCCCTTCTTACTCTACCCATTCTTGAAAATTCTTTTAAGCTTTCATATGATGATCCTATTGTGTTTGACAGGATTGTCTTGTTTCAAAAAGAACCATCCCCTGTTTGTGATAAGGAGAATATCCATAAGGCTCAACTTTCTTGGGAGCCTTTAGAAAGATAAAGTACCTTTTATTTTATGACCATGTTCAAGCCAAGAAAGGTAAACTTGAAGGTAGATTTTCACAAGAAGTATAACTTTATGCTTACTCTTATAATTCATTACCTTGGCTATGAATGTATTGGGATGTTGATTGTACAAGATGGAAATATGTTACACCTACTTGCTACATTTGATGGTTTCTATCAATTTCCATTTGATCCCGAAGGTTGGGTGTGTGTACATAAAAAGAATAAAAGGTTTCCCAATAAAAGGAAATCAAATGTCCACCCTAGAAGAGATGTGATATTACAAGTTGTATGGAAAATAAATAAAACTATCTATGATATTGACTTACCTTCAATGTGGCATCTATTTCTTTCATTTGATGTAGGGATGGAAGTGACAAATTCGAGGACGAATTTTCTTAAAGAAGAAGGGTATGATAGAGGTCAAGGGGGGCCAAGTCAACTTTTCAATAACAATGATATGAGCAAAATAAAGACCATGGATCAAGAAGTCATTCAAGGACTTGGTGGGCCCATGACAAGAGCTAGAACCAAGAAGGTCCAACAAGCTCTAATTCAAATGGTGGCTCTTATAATGGAAGTAAGCCCAAGTGCAAGTCATGAAGACATGGAGCCCAAGTTGGTGACATGCATCATTCAACTAGAAGACCCATTAACATGCTAAGTGGGGCGTGCACTAGTTCTACATGGATTTTAGTTGTTTTATTTTATTTTGTTTTAATAAGTGTAAGGGTTATGTGAGTGGATCCAAATTACTAAGTGTTGTTTTTGGGTCAAGCCCACTTCCTTCCTAATAGTACACGAGTTTCTTAGGATTAGTTGGAGGAATCTTTTTGGTTTGCATGCCAAAAGTAACTCCTTTAAGTTATTAGTCTTTTATTTTTTATTTTTAATTATAGGGTTACACTTTTAATGTGAGAAGTAAGTGTAGCAACCACATAATGGTAGAGAGAGAATAATAATTCATCATTTAGTGGCTGAGTTAAAGTGTGAGTTAAGTGAGTCATTTAGTGGTTGAGTTAATTGAGTTATTAGTGGGGGGTTATGGTATCTTGGGAAACAATGTGTAAGCCAAAAGTTGGCAGCCACCTTTCCTATATGTATCACGCCCATATCATGAATAACATAACTTGGATGTTGAAATTTGGATTGAAATCCATTTGTGAGAGAATTTTCTCTTGGGTTCTTAGTTGAGTCAACTTGTTCTTATCAAGAATCCAAGATTCTTTTGGCGAACTTCATTTGGCTTATCAAACTCATGTTTATGGCGCCATCCATCCCTCATCCTCAACCATTTTCTTTCTTTCTTTCTTCTTAATTGAAACTCAAAACTGTTTGCGTAATATATTTGGTAAAAATTCAACCTAAGATCATCAACAAGGCAACCTATCCATTAGATTGTCATCAGGGTGTCACATTTTCTTCTTTTAAAGGGAAGACTCTAAAGTTAAATGGTATAAGGACATATTGTAACACCCCGATTTTCACTGTTTCAAAATAATCGAAATGCGGACGATTATTTGTATATATTTATATGAGTATTAGAAAATTATTTTAAATAAACGGAGTTCATCACTCAATACTACTTGAATGTAGGAAGTTGCGATTAAAATTTAGGTTGAAACGACGGGCGAATCCCGGCCCGCTATTTTCACTGACAGTATATTTATACTGCTCAAAAGACCTAATTTTAATTCGTGAACGAAAGACTTAAGATTTTTATTTTATCTCCTACAATTGTGTATTTTTAGAATTATTTCATAAAAAAATGGAATAATATACGTTTTACGGGCGGAATACGTAATCGGGTGAACGACAGAGTGGATTTTGGAGTTTCCAAGAGCAGATAAAGAGGTTATCTTAGAATTTTGAGATGATTCATGGAGATGAATCACACTTTTGAGTCTAGAGGATTCTACAAGGTTAAAGTGGCAATTTATGGATTTTGCACTTTAGTCCTTTAACTTTCTATTAATTACACTTTGGTCCCTAAGTTAGTTTCTATGATTTTCCAAGTGAATTGGGCTAGAATCCTTGCTCCAAATCCATTAGAGGACCATGGCCTTGAGGCCCAAATTCCTTGTCCATAAATTTAATTTCATGAAGCCCATTAGAAATCATGTAAGTTTCCTATGTCATGTTTAAGCTTTAAGCCTTTTGGTGGGCCCCACAAAAATAAATCCAAGCCCAAATTTATTAGGCCCATGAGGGAGTAGGGGCTGCCCTCATCTTGGATGAGCCAAGATTATTCTAGAATTTTCTACCATGTTCTCACATATTCTACAAGGTTCCACACCATTCCACTATGTTCTCCATCCTTCTAGGTTTTTCCAAAAAGTCTCAAGGAAAATTCAACCAAGATGAGGACACATTTAATGTGGCACATGGTCACCATTTCAAACTATTGACAATTTGCAAAATAGTCCTTATACTTTTGGAATCATTGCAAAATGCTCCCTAGGAATTAATTGCACTTAAGTCCTTAAAAAAATCACCTCCTTTCTACTTGGTCCTCCAAAGTGGCGCAGCCACCCTTCTATAAATACCCTCCCTCACATTTCATTCTCTTCCTATTGCCTTTTGTTTCAAAAACTCAAAAGTTCTAAGTTCATAAGCCTTTTAGCATCACTTTGTGAAGCAAGTTCTTGGATCTTCACTTGTTTTTGATCTTCAAGAGATGAATTCTATTCTCCTTCTCTAATCATGTCTATGTTCTTCAATAAGTTTCATGATTCAAAGTCTATTTCATCTATGTTCATCACTTTTAAGTTTCTAGATCTAGAACTTTTAAAATTCATAACTAATTCTAGAAAAATCCTTTTGACATGAAACCAATTGCTATGATCTTATAATCATCTCTATTTTCATCATCTAGAAGCATATGATCATGAGAAATTTCTTTCCTAAATTTCTGGACTGGGCCGAATCTATGACAAAATGATGTTCATGGGTTTGTTTCATTTTCATGTCTTGATTCATGATTCAATCTTCTAGTATCTTGATAGTTCTTGTATTTAAGTATATATAAGATCAAAAATCAAACTTTAACCTATTGGTTTCATTAAGGCCGAAACCCTAGCTATGAACACTTGATGGTTTAGTGATTCAAAAGTTGTTTTGTAACACTTGAATCCAACTCTAAGTCTTGAATATTGATTAAATCCAAGAGTTGAAGAAATTTTTAAAAAAAAACTTCTAGCCTATGATCTTGAGAAAACAGAATCCTAGTTCTTGGAACTAGATGAGTTTTAGTTCATGTTCTTGGTTCATATTCTTGGTTTAAGTGCTTGATCATGTTTAAGTTACTTATGGATCATAAATCCCTAAGTTAACAAAATTTTAATTTTCTTAACCTAGAAAAGTTGTTGAGACCGGACCATAACCTCCATTGTAACACCCCCCTTGGGCATTACTTTTTAAACACGCGGAAATAAAACTAAAAGATAATTTGCTGGTGCTTTCGGAAAACAATTTATATAAGTACATAAGTGTCTGAAATTGGGTATAAAAATTTTGTCACGATTCCACACCTCAAGCCCTGATCGGCACACAGACTGACTATCATAGCCCGGCAAGCCTATTTCATTTAAAGAATATACTTGAATAAAAGCTAATATTTTGATGGAAATTTCGACAGAGTCTTCTCTGTAATTCGAACATCCCAGGGTAAAAGAACACCTGCTAAAATAATTACATTTTCATTTCCAGAATTTCAGTTACACCAAATATATCCAGACAGTAGTATGTTATATATATATATATATATATATATATATATATATATATATATATATATATATATATATATATATATATATATGATATCCATAAGTTGTACAAGACCAAAAGGAACAGCTTAGATTTTCATTCAAAAGATATGCTCTCCGAGCCATAAACATTCCATTTTAAAATAAAGGCTCTCTGAGCCATACTCATACATACTTATCAAAAATAATCTAAATCTCAAACCCTAAGCTGGTCGTTCTAAAAGTTATTCCTGAGAAAACTCACGTGATCATTCCACAATCAAGTACCTCATCAAGCAACTAGATCTAAGTCTCTGAGTGACTTAGGGAGACTCCTCTGCACCATCGGTACTAAAGTACCCAAGGTACAATAGCGAACCAGAAGAAACCTGAAATATCTGTAAGGGTGAGACGCCAATATATGGATTTAACACAATAACTAAATGCACGACACCACATAACACATATACATTTATCACACAAACATTTATAAGCTAATAATTTATCAATGGGTTCCACACCCCAAACATCAACGTTGGAAAACTATGCATGAACACTTCAAAACATCATCTAAACATTCATACCTAATCTCCGGAGACCCCCAACATCATTTAAAATGAGCTGATCAAGCTCGATTGCCAAGAGAGGCACATCAATTTTTGCCAACAGCGGCACATCGATTTTACCATAGCCCACTATCCGGAACAGTGAAAACGTCGATTTATGGATTTTTCCATTGCACGTCGATTCCCCAAGGCGTAATGAATTTCATTATACGTCGATTGCCTAAAGGCGCAATGAATACGTCGATTACATGAATATCATAAAATACCCTGATTTCATTGTACGTCGATTGCCTTAGGCACAATGAATTTCATTGTACGTCGATTGCCCAAAGGCACAATGAACACGTCGATTTCAGGAACATCATAAAGATATCATGATTAACAAATACATCGAGACATGAATATCACCAAGATATCATGATTAACCTCGTAGGCACGTCTGCCGAATATGCATGCAAAACATTTTATTCTCGTCATTTTTCTTTGTGTTCTATCTTTCCTTTGCCGAAGCTCAAAATGGCTTACGACTCACATAGTTTTAAAACACCTTTAAAACTTTTATCATAACACAGGACCTCACTGTCCGAGTGCTCAATCACGACACCTCTCGACCGGTGCACCAATCTTAGGTTCGTGGCACTAGAAAACATCTTCAATGTTTCAACACGGTATACCTCACGTATACGGTACAGGCCCTCAAAGTCCAAATGACTGAGTCCATCACAACACAGAACCTTAGTACACTGACGTCTCGGTTACTAAGTTCCACACCACTTTTAACACTGTTGAATTACTTTTGCTTTTCAGAAATTCTTTTCCAAACTGGAAATTCATTAATAAAATCCTTAAATAATAAAACTTAGTTTTCACAAAGGTGAGTCACTTGAGGTTTTAACTTTCTTAAAATATGTACTGCCGTTTCAAAACACTTGCCATCAATTATCACTTTTAAAGCTTTTTAAGCCAAAACTTAGCTTTTACCACTTAAACAATTTTCTAAAATCATCATTAACTTCTTTTCAACAATTAATTTCATAAAATAACTTTGTATAATATTGCAAACTTTCTTACATAAAAATTAGCAGTATAGAAACATTTTCCACAATGTCGCTCTCATTGTGAGTTGATGAGTGTGATTTCACATCATCTTTGTCTATCATTTTGCATGCATTTTCATGTAGTTTAGGCATATTTTTATTAGATTTTAGGTTAATTTTCCTTTGGAACGGGTAAGGCGGTTTTCGTGGTGTTGTTTTGCAGATATCAAGGGTAAAATGACCATGATGGAGTTTGGATGAAGATAGGGCTTTAAAAGTGAAGAAAATGAGCCAAACAGAGCCCATCACGGCCTAGCCGTGATGCCCATCACGGCCATGATCGAGCAAAGCTGAAAAAGAAGAAAGGCTGAAGTCAGAGTCTATCACGGCCTAGCCGTGATGCACATCACGGCCGTGACCCAAAACCACCACAAGTCAGAATCCATCACGGCTTGGTCGTGATGGAGATCACGGCCACAAAAGGAAGGCTCGCGTCGCGAGCATGCTTTCGCGTCGCGAGAGCCTGGAATTTCACAAAACTGCCAGAAACAGAATCCGTCACGGCCTGGCCGTGATGGCCATCACGGCCATGACGCGCATTACTTGGATCAGAAGCAACCGAAATAGATCAGATTTTGAGTTGGATTGGGACTCTAACTTCCCAATTTCTATAAATATGGACCAGGCAGATGCAAAGGGAAGGGATCATCATCTTAGACTTGTACACACATAGAAGGACTCTAGGCATAGATCTCTCTTCTCCTCCTCTCTTCTCTTTTCTGATTTTTCATGATGTTGTCAACCCAGCTTGTCATCTCCATGGCAAGACTGGAGTAGTAGCATAGTTTCTAGGGATTGGGGCTCTGCCCAAGTTTTGTTTACGATGTTGAATTTGATGTAATATCTTTGTAATTACGATTTTGCTTTAGATCTGATTTCTAGTGTGTTAATCACTCGTAAATTCGGCAACCGCTTATTTGCGTGACGTAGACGTTCTAAGGAGGAACCTAGCGGTGAACATAGGATTTCTAGGGTGTTTCACTCGTAAAGCCCGGCGGCCGCTTGTTTGCGAGGTGTGGATATTCTAAGGAGGAACCTAGCGGTGAAATTAGGGTTATTTGCATGGCTTAGACATTATAAGGAGGAACCAAGCGGTGAACTTAGGTGTCGGATCTATAGAAGTCATACTTAGGACTGAAATCACGAGAGTTAGAAGCCGTCCCTCGAGAAGCAACGAGTTGTCACGGAACGCAAAGGGTCCAATCTGGGATCGACTACCACGAGAGTAGGGGTCGGGTCAATTGGGCACAGCTTTTGTAACCCGAGAGGGAGCTTAAGCTATTAGAGGATAAACTCACCTTCAAGGCAATTTCGCTAATCATCAAGGGTAATCGACTTAACGACGTAAACGATCTTATTGGTAACCCAAATCCCTAGGAATCCATTTAGATCAAAACCCCAAAAAGATTCGTTTTCTGTTTTAATTGTTTTCTGCTCATCTATCTTTTAATTTCAAATTCAAAACCCTTTTCACTCAAAACATAAAAATCCTTTTTACAAAGTCCAGATTCACTCAATTCGAAATTAATTGCGATACGGGAACACAGTCTCTGTGGGATCGATATCTTTTATTACTTGGCGACAGTCCGGTACACTTTCCGGAATCGCAGAGCGCACGCTCGTCGCAGCTCACATCATGAGTCAAGTTACTTTTACACTAATAAATCATCAAAAATAATAATATTTATCAAAACTCCTTATTTTTCCAAAATAATATTTTCCACCACTATTATATTTCAACGTTTCCCATAAAACATTGAATATAATTTACACATCTTATTAAAGCTTTTATCTGATTAATCGGTTGTGCACTGAGCACAGTCAGGCTTCTCAAACAACACTCACAAGCAACATTCAACAACAATTATTAGAATTATACCACCAAACAGATCATGCATCATAGCAATATCATATACAAATAATCAAATAATTTAAAGCAGGTCAGACACTAATACTCAGATACACAACACAACATAAACCACATAAACAGATAACCACAACCACATAAATTATACACACTACACAACAAGCAAATGGTTATTGAGAAAAATCCATCAGGCAAGCTCCCCTTACCTTTGAAGACAAGTAAAGGATCCTCGTCCTAATGCTCACGTTAACTCATATCTACTCCATCAAGCAAGCATAGCCGTGTCAAACGTCTCAGAGAGGAAATCCAACAACGCGCACAACCAGAAATCAAGAAATCAATTACACATGATCAAACACACATTCTAACTTTATCTAAACACTTAATCTAATTACCAAATAAGGTTATTTTCAAAGAAAATCATGTTTGAAGCTCACGCTTCCCAATACCCTTTAAGGAAACTTTGTTTTGATTAAAAGATCATGAAAAAGAACTTGGAAATCATCCATTAAGAGTCCTAATTACACTAAATCATAATTAATTTCACAAAAACATACCCAAATTCAAATAAAATCAAATTGGGGGTTTAGGGCTCCTTATTACAATTTAGGGAAAACTCATTTTAATTAAAGAATAATGAAATTGGTTTAGGGAAACACAAATTCACAGTCCCGATTTCATAAAACAACCTTAAATTTCAAGATTAAAATCTGAAATCAAAGGGTTAGGGTTAGGGTTTCAAAATCAGATTTGGGGTTTCGAATCTGAAACACAAGAAAGGGTTTTGACTCACCCAAGCTTGAAGGCAGAGGACACAATGACAACCATGGGTACGGCGGCGGCGGCGCACAACTCCGGCGAAGTGGCAGTGGTGGTGGAACACTCCCCTACAACAACCATGACCCATAAAGTGTAGCTAAGCTTCATAGAAAGGAAGAAGAAAGCTTAAAACAACTCACATAGTGAAAACCACCATGGAGGCGGCGGCGCGCGGTGCTTACCGCGGTGGCTAGCGCGACGTGAACAGGAGGGACGAGACGGAGCAGAACGTGCGTCTTCTCCGCTACCAGGCGCAACCAGACAGTGACCTCCCCGGCGGCGCACGGCTGGACGGCGACGGGCGGCTCCTAGGGCGGCGCGACTGGTTGGTTGAGAAGGAGGAGGAAGAAGAAGATGGAGTTAGGAGGAAGAAGAGAAAAAGAAAGAAGAAAAGAGAAAGAAGCAGATAAAGAAAAGAGAAAATGAGAGAGGCGTCGAGAAAGAGAGAGAGAAAAAGTTGAGAAAGTGAAGTTTTAAACCAATTCTTTAGTAATAGGTACAAAATGAGTGATAAATATTAGGCCTAAAATAAACATGTTTTTACTTTTTGGAATCTAAAAATAAATATTGATAAAGCTATGATTTAAAAATTCAAATTAGAGTAAAGATTAATAGTTGAACTGATCAACTAAGAAAATACTCAGTCCAAAATTTAATCTCCGATTGATGTCAAACCAGTTTATTTTCAACTCTAAAATTAAATAGAATAAATATATTAAAATGCTTTTCTCTTAATCATATTATTTAAAATATTTTTCAGTACTGGTATAATAGTGACAATAACATAAATTATTGTCTAGTAAGCGTGCATTCACTGAAATAAGTCAGTGCTAACACACCCAATAAAATAATTTGAAGAGAGTAATTTAATTACTCAAACTAAACCACATAACAAAATAAACATAAACATCCAAATAAAATAATTAATCATATGTGTAAAAACTAGGGTGTTACATCCATGAGTCAAGTATGTTTTTGTTTGATTTGATTTATTTTGGTTGCAATTCGTTTGAAGGAAACAACTGAGTTAACTGATTTAAGCCGACGGAGGAAACCGGATCAAATCGGGAGATTGTTTGAAAACGTTAGTTTGAGTCTTCAAGAGGTAAGGGGAGCTTACCTGAGGGATTTTCTCAATAACTATTTGCTTTTAGTGTGGCTTATGTGATTTATATGTGGTTTGTGATTAATTGTTTATATTGTTTATGATGTGTTGTTTATCTGTGTATCGGTGATTGATCTGCTTTTAATTATCTGCAGTAGTATATTATGTTGCTATGATGCATGATCTGCCTGGGGATATAATTGTTTATGTTGTTGCATGTTTGTGTGTTTTTATGTGAAAAACTGATCAGACAGGTCACATGTCTGTGCTCTGTGAAAACACTTGTTTAAACCTAGCTTCTGTGTGCGAAAATTTTTAAACTTTGTTTTAAAGTCTGATAAACACAATTCAAACCCCTTCTCGTGTTTATAGTTGTCTATTTCAGGATTAAGCATGTTTGAGAGCTTAATCATGTTCCTTAGGTGTTAATGAGCTTGTGTTTCAAATTTGAGATGAATAGGATTTGAAACGCGTTCAAAACACACAAAAATGTGTGAGAATTAGATATCAGCAGCAGGCTCCACGCTTGAGCGTGGTGAACCCCAATGTTTGAGTGTGCCAACGCTTCAGTGTGGGTAGTTGGACACCAAAACGTGAAGTGGTCCTGGACACGTGTGGGACACGTGACATCGTGGAACTGACATTTGGAAGAGACATGGCGATGAAGGGGAGATGCTCTAGTGTGGAGGAACCCCACTCTAAAGCATGCAAGTCTAGCACGCTAGAGCGTGCACAGCAGAGAATTTTTTTCCTCCTTTCATTTTGGCTCATTTCTTGTACCTGCGACCAAAGAGGAACTTAGAGAGAAAATAGAGAGTTTAAAGAGAGAAGGTGAAGTTTGAGGGCAAATCGATCATCCGTTTGTGATTCTGACTACATCATCGCGACCGAGAAAATGAGTACTTCACATATATGTGCTCGATTCATCGATTAGATGAGGTAATACCTGAATTCCTAACATACGGCATGTCGACATCATCGATAATAGAGTTCTTAGTCATTTCCCCTAATTCTTCTATCATTTGTTGCTTCAATTACGCTTTTCGAGCAAGATTAGGGTTTATGACTATGTCTGTGATGAATGTGTTGTATATGTTAGTTTGGAAGTGTAAATGGGAATAAATTGTAAATAATATTAGGAATTGTGAGTGAAAGTGAATAGAAAATGTGCACATTCAATTGATTAGAGTTTTGATCCTTTTACATGAAAATATAATCAAAAACAAGTTGAAAACGTGTAGGAATAAAGACCCAGCGCTCAGCTCAGGAAACGGGCGGTCTGCCTCGGAAGAAAACAGAATACGGAAGCTGCAGCAAGGCTGGCCATCAGTGTGGATCGAAAGCAGAGCAGCCACTGCTCGGCGCTACTGCTTGGGCGCTCAGCGCAGACAGAGAGCAGCCAGGCTAGCGCTCAGTCCCGGAAAGCTGCCGCTCAGCGCCAGGTTCTGACAGCAAATGCCATTTCGCGCAGCAGAGGGGCGCCCAGTGCTAGCCAGGGGCGCTCAGCGCTTGGCGATGCACCGAAACTCTATAAAAAGCACATTTGAACAGATGGGGAGGGATCTTTGGCTCATTTTCACATTTTCTCACTTTGGTTCATCACTTTCTCTCCACTTCCTTGAGGATTCAATCTTGGCAACAAGAGTTGAAGCTTTTATGGATTCTTCCACACTATCCTACTCAAGTTCTTCCATCTTTACTCTCTCTATTATGAGTTTCTAGATCAATTAGGTTAGGTTAGGATGATTTCAATTTAGAATTTGATGTAATTGACTTTGATTTCTGATTTCAACTTTATTTCATTCAAATTGAGTAACTGCTTCTATGCTTAATGCTTCTATTGGATTGATCAACTTTGGATTGATGTTAGATTCAATTTTACAATTGGAAAATTTGTTATTGGATTGGAATTGAAGTAGATTACCATTGGAATGTGGATTCTAGGAATAGAACTCTATTGCAATGCATTCTTATGAATCTCATGCTTAATGTTTGTGCTAATTATTGAATCACCTAAGGAATTAGGGATAAATCTAGGTTAGTGATTTGAATGTCAATTGAACGGAATGAATTGTAATTTGGATTGAATAAGGTTACGTCAATTGAAGAATTGGAGGATTCTGATGCCTAACCGCTTTTACCTACATTGAATTCATTTGTCACTTGTATTACATTCATTCATTCTTGTGACAATTTGTAATAAAAATTCATAAACATTGTTGGAACTATGAAATTCATTCGTTCAAATAGCTATTGCTTAAGCTACATTGTTACTTGAAACACAACCCTCGTTGGGGACGATACTCTACTCTCACTTTATTACTTGTACGATTTGGTACACTTGCCAATCGATCAACAAGTTTTTGGCGCCGTTTGTAACACCCCGATTTTTCACTGCTTTCTAATATCGGAAATTTATATAAATACGTTTATAGTTTTATCCGAGACTTAGAAATTGTTTTTAAATAAACCGAAGCCTTATTCATACTTTACTTGATTGTAGAAAGCTACAATTAAAATTTAGGTTGAAAAGTCAGGCGAAACCCGACCTGCGAATTTCATTGACTGTATATTTATACTAATCAAAAACCTAATTTTAACTCGTGAACGAAAAACTTAAGGTTTTTATTTTATTTCCTATGATTGTGTATTTTTAGAATTATTTCACAAAAAGTGAAATAATATATTATAATCGGGCGTTATATTCAATCGGGCGAACGACGGAGCTGATTACGGGAGTTTTGGGACTCGATAAGTGAATAAACCCTATATTCTCTTAGGAATAAGTCATCCATGTGAGAGGTTTAATGTGGCTTAAGGTTATGTTATCAATTTTGGATAATTGCATTTTGACCCCTAAACTTTCTAGTAATTGTATTTTGGTCCCTAAACTAGTTCCCATGATACACTAAGTGAAGTGGATCAATTTTGGCTCTTCCAAACCAAGTTTGGGCTGCGGTTTTTGAGCCCAATATCATGGCCAAGAATTCATTTTCCATGAATCAATTTCCTACTCTAAACTTTCCTATGTATTGATTAAAGTCTTAAACTTTTTGATGTTGGAAAATTAGTATTGGGCTTGGATTTGTCCTAAGCCCAATTTCGCATGGCCCAAGGCCCATGGATGCTTGGCTTCATCTATTCTCATGAGTCACCAAGCTTCTCCATTCTTCTCATTTCTTCTCCACTCTTCCACATTACTCCAAAGCTTACTATCATCTTCTTCATTTCTCTTTTTTCTCTTAAGCTTCCATAGCTTGGTTTGTGAAGCAACTTGGTGATTCCTTGTCATTATTCAAATTCTAAGATGTGATTCATGATTCTTATCATCATTTAACTATAGTCTCTGCAATTCATTTCATGATTTATAGCCTTGTTTATGATTTTCAATTTCTAGATCTAGAAAGTTTGAAATTATCTAGAAAATCATAGAAAAATCCTAAAAATGTGAAATCAATTTCTATGTTCCTATTATCATTCCTATATTCATAATCCAAGAGATTGATGCAAACTAAAATTTCCTCCCCGTTTAACTTGTTTTGGCTGAACCTATACATGAGGTTGGAGGAAATGTTTTTGTTCATATTCTTTATAAATGATCCTGTTTCTTATCTTTCTAGTATATATCCATGTGGAATCCATGCCTGTGTATCAAATAAAAATCCCTAGCTTCATGTTTTCATTAAGGCCGAATCTTGGTTTTTAGAAGTTTAGAAGTTTTTGATTCAAACTTTGTTGATTTATCACTAATCCATTGTCTTAAGTAATTAGGATCATTAATCCAATGACTTAAGCAATTTTAGAAATTTTAGCCACAAAATCTTGTTGAGGCCATGACCTATCATTAGGGAATAAGTGATTTTATTTGCTTGTTTGTAATTGGTTGACTGTGGTTGTTGAAGGTTAAGTGTATCGATTATACGTGAGTCGTGAAACCGGAGTTTGGCGTACGTTCGAGGAAGGAGATCAGAAGATAAATTCTACGAGAGGTAAGAGGGGATTGCCTGAGGGATTTTTCCGATGGCTACATGCTATCTGTGTTGGTCTGTATGATTTATCTGTGGTTGTGGTGTTTTGTTTGTGGTTGTGGTGTTTGATTAAAGTGTGTTATTTATCTGTGTTTGTTTATTTGCATTTAATTATTTATTTATAGTTATATATTGTGATGTTGTGATGCATGATCTGCCTGGGAATATTGTTATGATGTTGTTGTTGATTGTTGTTTGAGAAGCCTGACAGTGGTCAGTGCCCAATCAATTAATCAGATAAAAGATTTAAGAAGATTGTACGAGAAATATTCAATAGTCCATTGAGAAATATTGGAAGATATTATGATTTAAAATAATTATTTGAGAAAATAAGGATTATTTGAAAATATTATTATTTTAATGATTTATTAGAGTAAAAGCAATTTATGAGTCACAGTGAGGACGTAACAGTGAAATTTTTTTACTGCTAATTTTTACGTAAGAAATTCTTTAATATTATAAAAAGTTATTTTATTAAATTAATCTTCGAAAATAACATAATTATGATTTTATAAAATTATTTGAGTGGAAAAAGCTAAGATTTGGCTTAAATGACTTTAAAAAAGTTTAATGACGACAATTTGGAAAAGTATCGACGGCAAGTGTTTCTAAAATGGCAGTACGTGTTTTAAACTAAGTTTAAGCCTCAAGTGACTCTCTTTTTGAAACATGAAGTTTTCAGAAAAGTTTTTAGTAACTGATGATTTTATAAAAGAATTTTCCATTTGAGATGATTTTCCGAAATCGAGTTTTTCGTAAACGGTGTCAACGGTGATATTTCGCAAACGGTGTAAACTATGTGCAAACGGTGTAGACGGTGATATTGAACTTAGTAACCGAGACGTCAGGGTACTAGTGTTCGTACGATGTTTTGGACTGCGTGTCTTATGGACTTTGTGTCCTAATTACGGTGTTTTGGACTACGTGTCTGATGGACATTGTGTCCTAATTTTGGTGTAAATAACGTTATTCAAAGTGAATATTGTTTTCTATTACCACGAACCTAAGCCTGATGCATCGGTCTAGGGTTTCGTGATTGAGCACTCGAACTTTGAGTCCTGTGTTAATAATGAAAATCTTAAGGTATTGAAAACGGTGAATGGTCGAAATCTTTTGAGCTTCGGCAAGGAAAGATTGAACACGAAGAAAAATGACTAGAACAAAATGTTTTACATGCATGTTAGGTAGACGTGCCTGTTTGTTAATCATAATATCATGGTGATATTCATGAATCGACGTATCATTGTGCCCCGGTTGGACAATGAAAAACCATATTCGGTGATCAATGTTCCTTAAATTGGACAGTGTGCTATGGCAACCATATTCGGTGATCACTGTGCCTTGTGTTGGACAGTGTGCTATAGTATTTAACGAGTGCCTTATTGGCCATCGAGCTTGATCAACTCATCACGACGTTGGGATATCTCATGAGATTAAGCATGAATTTTAGACGATGTATATGAAGTGTTCTTGCATAGTTTTCAAATGATGATGTTTGGGGGTGTGAAACCCATTGATAAACTATTGCTTTATTATGAATGCTTATGTTGTTATAAACATGTATATGTGTATATGTTTTCTTTTATGTCGCGCATGTAGTTATCGTGTTAAATCCATATATTGGTTTCTCACTCTTGCAAGTTTTATTGCTGGTTTTTCTGCTTGTGCATATATTTATATCCGAGTCCAGATGAACCACTCAAGGGAATTGACGACTACAGGAAGAAGTTTCCTTAGTTCGGAGCAGGCTGATGTTTGTTTCTACTGTGATAGCTACTATTAGTTGCACCAGCTTAGGTTTTGAATTATATTATGTTTTGGAAGAACCTATACTTAGTAAGGTCTTGTTGTGTAAACAATTATGATGCCGTATAGTTCATGAGGTTATATATATATATATATATATATATATATATATATATATATATATATATATATATATATATATATATATATATATATATACATATCCATGTACGGTCATGTTTATGTTGTTGTTGTGACTGTCGAAATAAAAAGAAAAAGAAAAAGGAAAAATTTTATCACCGTTTTGAGGAATGTTAATAACTTAAGAATATATTATTTTTCGAAAGCAACCAGCGAAATAAAGTTTTATTTTTCGCAACGAGTTAACCTTGTAATGACCCTAGGGGGGTGTTACACCGTTGCCGGGGATTGTTGATTTTAATATCAGCGAAGCAAAGGCATTGCTAATTTGGACATTATTTTTTGTTTTGTTTTGATTCTCATTTTAAAAGTTGGTTTTCATTGTTATAATTCTTTACTTTGGATTCTTGTGTTGTGAGGAAAGTATCCACTACAGATCATGGACATATTTGAAGCTACTCTTCTTGCTCAAAGAAAACTTATTGCACAACAGTTTGAGTTGATGTCTAAACAACTTCAAGTCATGCAAGTGAAGGCAATGAAACCATTGCAACCTACATGTGATTTTTGTGGTGAACACCATAAACCTGAAAATTGTGAGGTTAAATTTAATGCACAAGAAGATGTTTATTACATGGAGAATCTCATGAGGGAACAAGATGTACAACCTTACCATCAAACCAATAAGTCACTAGATAGAGTGTCCTACCTTGAAAAGGTTTTAACTCAATTTATTGGAGCTACTCAAACGAAATTCAAGGACATACAAGCTTCAATCAAGAATCTTGAGATTCAAGTTGGGATGTTATCTGAGAAATTGGTTGGATTTGTTCAGAAAAAGATAGAGTTAGTAAGAGAGCAAGAGTCACATGTTTGTGAAATGGTTGAGCAAGAAGAAGAAGTGCTTGTAGAAATGGAAAGTGAGCATGACTCAATAGAAGTGGTGGAATAAAAACAAAAAGAAAGTGTAGTTGTAGTATTATATGAAAAACAGGAAAAAAATTAGTGACATGTAAGAGAAACCAAGGGTGAGGCATGAAGAGATTCATATGACCGAGACTCAACCTTTGGTGATTAAAGAGAAGAGTCCCATGCGAGATGAGTTTTATATACTTCAAGAAAGGGGAAACACATATTCCAAATGCCCGGTTGTTGGGGCATGGGAACATTTTCTTCCTTATATTAAATACATGGGACGACTTGTGAAGAAAAGAAAGCGGAAGAAGGATATATTCTTCTTGTCATATAAACCGCCCTAAGAAAAGAGCTCAAATGTCAAGCTAGTGACTTTAAAGAAGCGCTACTTGGGAGGTAACCCAAGCATTTTCTTCTTGCATTTTTTTCTTTTTTTCGTTATCATGAAAAAAATAAGTAGTTCATTGAGTTGTTGAGTAGTTCCTTTGGTGTGTGAGCCATGTATTGTGGTATAATGGATTTGAATTGTTGTGTAGGCACATCTAAGGAAAGTGGAGCAAAGGAAGTGGAGAAATGACACAAGAACGGGGTGAAAATGGCTTGCTGCAGGTGTCGGCCGCTACTGTGCGTGCTGGGCGTCCACAGAGAACATAAACAGCATAATTCGCAGACCTGCAGGCGCTGGACACCCACATGGAGCATTGAGCGTTGGGATGCAAAAAAATAAAATTTGTACGTGCTCGTCCAATGTGCAAAAGAAAGGGGGTGCTCTAAACTCTTTACTTTTTAATCCTCCTTAATTGATAGTTAGATTTAGTTGAATAAATTACCCAAACTTGCATATTTTGCACAAACTTGTGTTTTGAGTAGATTTTTGTGTAGATTCTCTAGTAAGCATAATAGAACTTTTGCTTGACTGAAATGTCTAACATGATGCATTTTGTACTTGCTGAGCATATGATTTCATTGAAACCATTGATCCCTGTGGATTGTTGTGACAATCTTTCATGCTATGATTGAGTCAATGTTGGATGCATGGATTTTCTCTTGTACATAATCCTAAACTGTTAGCTTTTGAGCCCAAACGCTCTTGCACATAATTCATGTGACTTGATTTCTTTCATGTGTGCTTATCCATCACTTGCATGTTCTCACTTTTTCTTGCCTTGATGCTTGTCACTATTGCATTGCTCTTGCATATACATATATGATTGAGGCACCATTTCTTTGCTTAATCTCAGGGCCATAATTGTCATCCAAACATTTACCATTGTTGAGCCCAATTGAGCCTTGGCCTATTTGTCTTGTTATGCTAGATCATCATAAGCCTAAATCGAAAAAACAATTTTGTCCCTCTATTTTGGCTTAGAAGAATGTTTGGACTTAAGTTTGGGGTTGTTCTCTTGCTTAGAGACAAGCAAGCAAATTAAGTTTGTGGTGTGAGTAGGCCACTAAAGATGCCTACCATGAAATTTTTTGGAAAAACAAATTTTGAAATAAAGAAAAAGAAAAAAAAGAAAAAAACAAAATGCCAAAAAGAAACAAAAAAAAGGGGAAAAGAGAAAGTATACAAAAGCAAAGGAAAAAGACAAAATAGAAAGATGAAAAAAAAACAAAAAAAAAAAACAAAAAAGAAAGAAAGAAAGTTGTACATAAATAAAAGGGGAAATAGCACAAATTATGTGCTTGTGTGCTTAGAAGTGCTTGTGAACTAGCTAAGCAAGGGAAGTCCCAGGAGTCCACATTCCTTGAAGCCAAAGTAGTTTAGCTTATATCCTTGATTTTATCCACCCTCACCTTAGCCCCATTACATCCAAATAAAATACCTCATGATATGTGTTGAATTAACATGTGTGATATGTGTTCTTAGCATCTTGTCAAGATTAGGATTTGGGGGGCCATTGTGATTGGAATTGAGAGTAAATCACACCCAAGTGAGGATGAGTGAAACACTTGATAGAGAGGTTACAAGAGAATATTTTGTGCATTCAATGGAGCTAATTTTGTAGTATGTTTGATTCTTTTATAGCATGAAGCATGTCATCAATTGGAATTGATGCAATGATTGTGTGATGCTTGTGCATTTTGCAAAAGTGTTAAGGAATTGAAGTCTTGCATGAGTAATGTGTTTCACAAGGGAATTGAACATGAAAACCATCTCATTCGCCCCTGTTGATTAGTTTGGAAGTGTAAATAGGAATAAATTGTAAATAATATTAGGAATTGTGAATGAAAGTGAATAGAAAATGTACACATTCAATTGATTAGAGTTTTGATCCTTTTACCTGAAAATATAATCAGAAACATGTTGAAAATGTGTAGGAATAAAGACCTAGTGATCAGCTCAGGAAACGGGGGCTCAGCCTCGGAAGAAAACAAAAAACGGAAGCTGCAGCAAGGCTGGCGCTCACTGTGGACAGAAAGCAGTGCAGCCAGCGCTTAGCACTGCTGCTTGGGCGCTCAACGCAGACAGAGAGCAGCCAGGCTAGAGCTCAGCACTGGAAAGCTGGCGCCCAGTGCTAGGTTCTGACACCAAATGCCATTTCGTGCAGCAGAGGGGCGCCCATCACTGGCCAGGGGCACTCAGCGTTGGGCAACGCACAAAAACTCTATAAAAAGCGCATTTGAACAAAAGGGGAGGGATCTTTGGCTCATTTTCACATTTTCTCACTTTGGTTCATCACTTTCTCTCCACTTCCTTGAGGATTCAAGCTTGGGAACAAGAGTTGAAGCTTCTATGGATTCTTCTATTGCAATGCATTCTTATGAATCTCATGATTAATGTTTGTGTTAATTCTTGAATCACCTAACGAATTAGGGTTCTTTATTGGTACAAAAGGATTATCACCTAAGGAATTATGGATAAATCTTGGTTAGTGATTTGAATGTCAATTGAATGGAATTAATTGGAATTTGGATTGAATACGGTTACGTCAAGTGAATAATTGGAGGATTCCGATGCCTAACCGCTTTTACCTACATTGAATTCATTTTTTACTTGTATTACATTCATTCATTCTTGTGAAAATTTGTAATAAAAATTCATAAACATTCTTGGAACTATGAAATTCATTCGTTCAAATAGCTATTGCTTAAGCTATGTTATTACTTGAAACACAACCCTCATTGGGAACGATACTCTACTCTCACTTTATTACTTGTACGATTTGGTACACTTGCCAAACCACCAACAGTCTGCATGTTGTCTCTTTGTTAGGCCGAATTTCGGAGCATCAAGGAGCTCTCAAAAAGATGTGGCAGCGGCTATGCTATTGAGAAGGGCATGATTTTCTAAGCTACAAGCCAGTGTACACGAGTACCCAAGGTGGGGATAGAGTAACCAACCTCGTCGGGGAGGCAAGCATAATATTGTGTGTTTTCTGTATGTGTAGGGTGCCCTAGCCCTACTAGTAGTCAAGTAATCGACAATGTATAAACCCTCTTGAAAATGATTTTATAGTACTGGTTAGGGTTTCGTTGTTTTAGATTTATTGGCATTAGGGCAAAACCCTAGGTTAGACGAGTAATGATTGAGGATGCTATGTTAAATGCAATATGATGCTGTGATTGCTTTCCTGGTTGATATGATGACACTTGACATGCTAAGCTTTATATATATATATATATATATATATATATATATATATATATATATATATATATATATACATAAATAATATGTGTTGTTGCTGAAGTTGGTTGAGTTGATGTGTTAGAAACCCTAGTTGACACCCTAAGGGTACAATTTTTGTGAAGGTGATGAGAATGAGGTTCCTATACACGAGTTGTTCTTGTGTATGCTTGAGTAACGAGATGTTTTTAGTTTAAGTGATGGTACCAGTGTCAACTTAGGTTATTTGTGCATTGCATACTGCGAAAGTAACGAGTAGTGTGACTGGGAGTCATGCGAGGGTTGTGTACCTGGGTGCGGTTCAGAACTACTATAGTGATAGTAATTTGCACCTAGTATGTCGTGATCTCCGTGGGAACTTGGATATCCCAACGTTTGACCATGAGTAGTCCAGTTGCAGGGGGGCCCTTCCAATTCGACCAAGATACCCCTATTGTAGTTGAGCTCATAGGGGGATGCACCCTTATTGGTCACCGCGAGCGGAACAATTAACTGGACAAACCAACTTACATTCTCTGAGTAAAGGAAGACTCAATAAAGAGAATGTCTAGGAATCAAAATTCCGGTGAGATAGATCGCCCAACAAGCATAGGAGTGGTGACTTCTTAGAGGAATGATCCGAGATATGATAATTGAGGATGTGTGTAACTGGATGACTCGAGAGATGTTTATTTTTGTATATATGTGTTGTGTGTTAACATGTTGTATTGTGTTCTCCATCCCCTTTTTATGATGATGTTTGTTTACTTATCTCTATGCGTCTTTCACTCTCTATATGTATGTGTATACGATAGATGAACAACTCTTGCCAGACGGGGACTACAGCGTGGCAGGATTACTGGTCTTCGCATTACCTACAGAGGATCTCGCTCAGGACTCCGGTCTTGGGTGACCTAGAGTTGGTTTATCAGGACCTTGAGGGATGGCAGGCCAACCACTCTTAGCTATTCATTGTATCGGTTAGCCCAGTGAGCATCTATATGCAATATGGTGGAGGTCCGTACTTTTCTATTGTTAGTCCATTTCATATCGCTCAGAGGTTACCATTTACGGAGATGTGGTATCCACCTTGTCAGCGTGAGTTCCCAGATGATATATGGAACAATAAGGATAACTCTCATGCTCGTAGCAGGCTTGGGATGGTAGACAAAGGCAGACAGAGGAGGAGCACACAGTTCATGGCAGAGAGCAGACGTCACTGGATTGTCGTCAGTAGTAACAAGTAGGTTTGGGAGCTGCGGGTGCGAGTTTACAGACGTCGCTATGGCGAGGGCAAGGGTAGCTCCAAACGCCCATACCATTGAGGGTATGGATTTATCGGAAGCATCTGTAGGATTGTGAGCCTCTGTGAGCATGTCCTGTATTTTATTTTATTTTGGGAGGCGGGCTGGGTATTTCTAGGACCTTTTATGTATCTTTTCAGTGACCAGTTTATGTATATCAGTTTATGTTTATGTTTCATTTAATTTGAGTCTGTATAGATGTATTTAGGTTTGTGGTCCCTATGACGGGACTTTGTATACTTTGATAGAAGGTTGTAAATAGTATGTATATATCTGTGTGTTCATGTTTGCACATGTTCAACTATTTTATGTTTTCATTTTTTAAATATTCTATTATTTTCGACTGTAATAAAGCGTGATAACGATAATAGCGGATTAAGGCTTAGTTAATTAGATTCTTCTTTAATGGGACATCGGGTGTCTCATTTGGTGGTATCAGAGCAGTTCGATTCTAATCGAACTTTGAGGTTAGGATGTGTACTAACATTGTTAGTTGGATCCTCATCGGATACCGACTATGCTTAGAAATGGGTAGAATGTCCGAGACACGATTTATTCTAACTATATGAGAATGATTGTTTAAGCAATTTTAAGACATATAGTGGAAATATTAGTTTATGTATTGATTATATGTCTAATGAATGAGAGCTAATGATTTATTTTACAGGAAAGTAAATGGCTCATGGTAACAGAAGGTGGGGAATAGGTGGTAGGAACGAAGGAGTCAGAGACAATGGCTCAACCGGAACCTTTCCTGGAACCAGAAATAGCAGGGATACCAATGACTCCACGATATTCATGCAAGACTTGGCCAATGCAATGCTACCACAAACCCAACAAAACTCTCAGTTCATGCAGTGCCAAGAAGAAAGGGAAGAAAGGCAGTCACAACTGAACACTGTTAGAGAAGAGGAAAATATAGAGAATGGTTTGAATGCCTTCATGAAAGGCAATCCATCACCTTTATGGCGAATATGATTTTGAAGCAGCAGATAAATGGTTACAAGAGTTTGAGAAAGTGTTTGTAGCAATGCATTGTAGAGAAGATAGGGAAGTTACCTATGTTTCTTTCATGTTGGTCAGATCAGTAGAAGCTTGGTGGTGGAATAAGTCAAGGTTACTAGAGACAGAAGGACAAGAAATAACATGGGAACTGTTCTGAAAGTGCTTCCTAGAGAAGTACTTCCCAAAGAGTATCAGGTAAGAGAAGGAGAGGGAATTCATGAGCTTGCAACATGGAAACATGTCATTGGGGGAATATGCCATCAGAATCGAGGCATTGTTGAAGTTCTCCCAGTTCTACCAAGTCCACCCTGACGAAGAGTGGGTCTGTAGAAGATTTGAATATGGACTGAGTGGTCGCGCTGTCGCGCACGCGCCAAAAAGCGAGTGGTTTGTAAAAATGTAGTTTAGGAAGCGACAACTCGGATATCGTCTCACAAGGACTCTTGGGTTGTTGTTAACAGAAAAGTCAGAATTGGGGGGTTTGGGTTTGAAATAAAATAAAGAAACAAAACAGAAAACAATGCAAAAACAGAACAATAAAAACAAAGCAGTTGAAAGGATTATCAAATAAACTAAGGACGATTAACCTACTGTTCTCGATTTCCCAACTATCATCAGTTCATGTAAATTCCAAGCCTTAAGCAGATTCTAATCCCCTTTCGGTTGTAGCAACAATTAACAAACTAAATCACTACTACAAAAATATGTTCCTATTCCCGAATTAAACAAACGGGGTTAAGCCCTCATGAACTAAACGAACATGAACGAACACACGCGAATTAAACAAACGCGATTCAATATAGGAACATAACATCACCTAAATAAATCAACACAATACTATACACTCCTGAATTAAACAAACAGAAATATATAGCATAGTATTGAAAAGAGAAAAACAAATAAAACAGGAATTACATAACCTCAAGTGCGGTGGAAATCGATTACAGTAGATTAATCAAGGAGACTAGCTCTCCATTACAGAAATAAACCCTAAATTCGCAGCTGTCTAACAAAAAAAAGAAAAATAAAAATTGACTAACTCTTCCAATCTGCCATAGAACAGCAATTTATATCTGTGAGTTATGCGCGAGCTCGCGAGGCGAACACTGTCTCACGACGCGAATATTGTGAAGAATCTGCAACGTTTTGTATTCTCGGGAGGCGAAGTATGGCTCGCGTGGCGAGGAATGGAAAAGTCATGGCTTCTGGTCTTCAGTCTCGCGAGGCGAGTCATGTATTCGCGGGGCGACACAGAAAGGTTTGCAATTTCTGGAACAGTCAGCATTCTGGTTCGCGAGGCGAGTACACTCTCGCGGCGCGAGAAACTCCAGAACTGCTCCTTTTTATTACCTGAAAACAAAGATTAACAGTAAGTACTTTATTCGACTCTAAATCAACTAAATTAACCTAAAAATACTTAAACGACTCAGAATGATGCTTAAAGACAATCAAGTCTAATTTGGGCGAAAATGAGATATAATTAGCACAAAAGCACGGTCATACTAGCCATAAAACTAGATGAGCCAGCGGCTGATCAAAATACCCCAAACTTAAACTTTGCTTGTACCCAAGCAAACTAAAACTCAAAAACTCAAAAAGACTCAAGACATGGCAAAAGACATGGCAAGCTTAAAAGATTCAATCAACTTTGCATAAATTTCAAGCAATAACATCAAAACAGTTTTTCTTCAATGTTCCCCCCTTTCAAACAAAGCAATCCCCATAATCATTTACTCTAAACAATTGAGAATTTCATCATTCAAGCAATCATTAATCTAAGCAAGGGATCCAAGTTACACACAAGAGGGAGATCACCAAATTCAAACAACTGCCTTCCTCACAAGGGAATTTAGGGTTTCACTCAATCGCTCAGTTTTTGTCAGGCTAACAACATTTCACTCAATTTCACTTTTAAGAGCACTTCCCATAAATTTGTTTTTCATCTCAAAATGGTTCCCACAGAAAACATGCATGCAACATCAAAAGGTCTTTTAAAGGTTGTAATGGGGCCTAGTTAAGGGTAGGATATACAAAGGTACTGGCTTAAGCCCCTAGGAACTAAGAGAGCATGAACATTTGATACACTTTGAATTTCCACTCAAGTTCCTTTTTCATTTTTCTTTATGCCTTGTGACTACAGCCTTAGCCTTTTTTTTACACTTTTTATTTTATTTTTTTTATTTTATTTTTTATTTTTGGCCTTTGGCTCCAACCTTTTTATTATATTTTTTTTTCTCAATCCCAACAGTACATCCTTATAGCCACCCCAAACTTAGTTTCTTGCAACCCTTCTCTTGCTAAGGATCCATGCTGTCCTAATCCTAAGATTGGGTTAACATGGTTTTTCAGATTTTAGGCTCATAACATAGGGTTATCAAGAATTAACAGGCTAATTAGGCTCAAAGGAGCTAACTAGGGAACATGCATTAGGAATTGGTTCTTTTTAGGCCAAGTAGTTATTTACAAAGAAAATGCCTAAATCATTTGATGCAAACACATAAACATGCAAACCAAGAAGAGATTCAAGCAAATTCGGGAAAGTGCAACTTAAAAGTGATTCTCACAGTTAAAAAACATGTTGGAGGCTCAAATCCTCACCTGGACACTTTTTTGCAAATTGTTTGACAGAGATTCTATCCCTAGTGTGTGCTTCCCTTCACCCCAAACTTATCATAAATCATGCCATTACAACAAAAAATCTCAAAGTTCAGTTTTCAATCTTTCAAATGGGGATCACTTTTCAAAAAATTTCAAGACTTAGGGGGAAAACAGTCAACACATAACATGCAATCATCTATGCAAATTCAATCAAATTCCAATCAAGCTTGCCGACACAAGACTCAACAAACAAATACTCCTGATCTTCTCAAATTATTCAGGAGCTAAAAGAAAACAAAACAAAAATAAAGCAAGGCAGAAACTAACAAGAAAATGAAAATAAACTAAGGAGAAAGGGTTAAGAAAACTCATTGGGGTGGGCGGTTCCACCAGGATCCCACTGTCTGTGATACAGCGGCCAAGGAATGCCCAAATTGCAGTATAATCCTCCCGGATCCCATGGCATGAAGCATAATGCCCACGTGATAGACAAGGGACGGAAGCTTATTCCATGCTTCCCTAACTTGCAACCATGATATAGAGGTGAGTGCTTGACAATTATGGTGACCTCGCCAAGTGCGGCGGACTTCTCACTCCCTCTCGGGTCAAGGTTGACCTCTTTCTCAATAAAATCCTCCCAATCAAATCGGAGTTCAACCTCTTGGACTGGCCACAGTGTCTTCATATCCAACGGTGCCAAATCCAGAGGATTGAACTCCATCACCGGTTGTTCCACAGGGGGAGGTAGCAAATAGGTAGCTGGGGTCTCCGGTGCTGCTTCAACTTCTGCACGATCTTCATTCACTGCATTATCAAATTCATCACCTGTTAAACCTGCAGAATTCTCAGTACACACCACAGAAAGGTTAGTGTTAGTACAGTTAGTAAATATAGTACAAGAAATTGAATCAGTAAAGGTCTGAATGTCTGGAAATTCAGCACACAATTCATCCACCCCATTACTTTCAACACATGCATATGAATTAATTGAATCATCTACTTCCAAAGGTTCTTCATCATCCTCAAGCATGGTGAAGCAGATGTCCTCCTGATCCTCATTTTCTATGTTTCCTGGCCGAACAGGGCCCTCAACCTCATATGTCTCCTGTTCCATATGGATGTTTTGCTCTTCATACATTTCAAAACATGCTATACACAAAGCAGTGTTGGTATAATCAGCACATGAATTATAATAGATAGAATCAGGGGAGGTATGAATATCTGGAGATTCAACACACAGTTCATCAACAAAAGTGTTCTTGACATCATTATTAAAATTATCCTCAGAAGTATCGTCAGGAATAACTACTTGTGAATCTGTATGTTCTTCAAGGGAATGTGGAGTTTGCAGTGTAGTCCCGCTGACTTGCTTCCATCCTCTGTTGAAATTCGAGAATGTTTCTTCCATTTGTGCAGTTATCTGTGTAGTCATTTGCTTGAACAGGTCCTCTATTGAAGGTCCGGAAGGTGCAGAGGTGGTCACTTGGCTGGGGTGGTACTCATCAGTGGAAGGGTCAGGAATGTTGTACCGGTTCTGATTATTGCCTTGATTGTAAGGATGGACTGCATAAGCTTGAGGCAAATCAGTAACTGACCCTTCTTTCAGAATGGGGCATGCATCAAACAGGTGCTCAGGAGAGCCGCACATGCCACACAACCTTGCCGACTGAACCTTATCCATTGCCAATTGCTTCACCAAAGAAGTGAGCTCATCCATTCTATTCTCAAGGGCCTGGATGGAAGAAGAGCTATGGACCTCATTCACACCAATCATGTCAAAACCACTGCTAAACTCATAACTTCCAGCAAGATTAGGATAATTTATGCATGGTGGTGGTTTACTAAGATCAGGATAATACATGCATGGTGGTGGCTTATAATCAACATTAGGCATATCACCAAACAGGAAATTATCCATAGCAGTACTAAGATTCATAACCAGACAAATTCAGCAAAATGTTTTTTTTTAAATTTAATTTCTGTTAATAACAACAAGAGTCCCCGGCAACGGCGCCAATTTTTGGTCGCGTTGTCGCGCACGCGCCAAAAAGCGAGCGGTTTGTAAAAATGTAGTTTAGGAAGCGACAACTCGGATATCGTCTCACAAGGACTCTTGGGTTGTTGTTAACATAAAAGTCAGAATTGGGGGGTTTGGGTTTGAAATAAAATAAAGAAACAAAACAGAAAACAATGCAAAAACAGAACAATAAAAACAAAGCAGTTGAAAGGATTATCAAATAAACTAAGGACGATTAACCTACTGTTCTCGATTTCCCAACTATCATCGGTTCATGTAAATTCCAAGCCCTAAGCAGATTCTAATCCCCTTTCGGTTGTAGCAACAATTAACAAACGAAATCACTACTACAGATATATGTTCCTATTCCCGAATTAAACAAACGGGGTTAAGCCCTCATGAACTAAACGAACATGAACAAACACATGCAAATTAAACAAACACGATTCAATATAGGAACATAACATCACCGAAATAAATCAACACAACACTATACACTCCTGAATTAAACAAACAAAAATATATAGCATAGTATTGAAAAGAGAAAAGCAAATAAAACAGGAATTACAGAACCTCAAGTGCGGTGGAAATCGATTACAGTAGATTAATCAAGGAGACTAGCTCTCCATTATAGAAATAAACCCTAAATTTGCAGCTGTCTAACTAAAGAAAAGAAAAATAAAAACTGACTAACTCTTCCAATCTGCCATAGAACAGCAACTTATATCTGTGAGTTCTGCGCGAGCTCGCGAGGCGAACACTGTCTCGCGACGCGAATATTATGAAGAATCTGCAACGTTTTGAATTCTCGCGAGGCGAAGTATGGCTCACGTGGCGAGGAATGGAAAAGTCATGGATTCTGGTCTTCAGTCTCGCGAGGTGAGTCATGTATTCGCGGGGCGACACAGAAAGGTTTGCAATTTCTGGAACAGTCAGCCTTCAGGTTCGCGAGGCGAGTGCACTCTCGCGGGGCGAGAAACTCCAGAACTGCTCCTTTTTATTACATGAAAACAAAGATTAACAGTAATTACTTTATTCGACTCTAAATCAACTAAATTAACCTAAAAATACTTAAATGACTCAGAATGATGCTTAAAGACAATCAAGTCTAATTTGGGCGAAAATGAGATATAATTAGCACAAAAGCACGGTCATACTAGCCATAAAACTAGATGAGCCAGCGGCTGATCACTGAGGTTTGAACTTAAGATGCTGCCATTAGCGCTGAATCGATTTCTGGTTCTAGTGAAGATGTTAGAAGGCCTCGATTGTACAAGAATGGTTCCTAACAACAAAGGAGTGGCGGTCCAGTCAGAGGAGGAAACCAGAGAGGCCTCGGAGGAAAGTTCCTGCAACGGGTGAAGCCTTAGAGTTGCCCTGACCCAAAATCAGCAAGTGCTAGTGTCGAGAAATGTAGCCAAGCATAGTCATGGATGCTAACTTGTTACAAGTGTGGAGGGCCATACATATTCAGAAACTGCCCTCAATTACAAAATGTTGTCTTTTATCAGTGTGGACAGACATAACATATGGCGAGGGTCATGTCCCCAGAATAATATGGTCAGAAATCTGGTGCAGCAACAAGGCAGAGGAGCTCAGGGAGTTCGACCAAGAGCTCCGGCAGGGATTCAACAAGGAGGCATACTTGGGGCCAGTGGAAGAGTGATTGTCTTTAGAGGATCTAAATCTTCTCGAGAGCCTGATTTAATACATGGTAAGTGCCTAATTTTCGGAAAGCACTATAGGAATAATTAATAATACAATAATATAATTTTATGATTATTCTTCATTTAAATTATTCTATCCCTTCCTATATAGAGTTGAGCCCATTTACGTCTTTTACATCTTTATTTAGGAGTCATAATAACGACACATTGCTTTTATTTTGATTCATGTAAGCTAGATTTATCCTTGCAGCAAACTCATTGAAACTATTATACCTGATTTTAAAACATCACAAGTACCTATTCTAGCCAAAGTAATAAAATCATACAATTTGTAATGCATGCAAAAGTTTGAAATGGCACAAAACAACACTAGAAGGGGGGGAGTTGAGTAGTGTTTTCGAAAATCAGTTTAATATGCACAAAACAAAATTAGTGAATGAAGGTGGCTCTCAGGACAGATGCTAACACACTGATTATAAACTATATAACACACCCGAGTTAGTTACTTAAAACAGTTAAACAGACTGAATAATAAGGTAAAAGATAAGGAGATAGTATACTCAGAGTTTGATCCTGGTTTACCCATAAACTTGGGCTACATCCAGTCCTTGGCTTAACCAAGTTTAATACTATAACTGATCAAGGTTACAGATGAGTATTATTTGCACACTTAGCCTCTCCAAGCTTAACCACAAGTATTGTTTGCACACCTAGCCTCTTCAGGCTCAACAAGTATTCTTGAAACAAGCCTCTTCAGTCTCAGAAGGTTTGAGATTTGAAGTACAACTTCAAGGTTTACAAAGAAATTCAACCAATCTTTAAACAATGCAGAGGGTGGATATGAACTTGGAACTTGGTGAGTTGCAGATGAGTTCTTCTTCGAATGATATTTAGAGTTAGAAGAAGATATGTGATTAATGAGAGCTTTCAGCTATCGATATAAGATGAGTTCTTCTTTGAGTATTATAGCTTTTCAGTTGATGAGAGATTTTCTCTGGTCTTTCTTTTATCACTGTATCACATCACTTGGTCTTCATCTTGTTCTTGCTCTTCAGCTTTGTTCTTTGAGAGATAGTCGTTCTGACTTGATAATAAATGTTTTGAAGAATGTTGGAGATTCCTTGCTGTAACTGAGTATATCAGATATGCTTTACTGTAGCTTTGGGCAGTGTTCTTTCCTTATTTGTGTAACACATAGAAAAGCTCAGATAAAATAGTTTTTCTTTTACTATCATTAGGAATGCTTTTCTGTCTTTGCCCTTTTGTCTTTTCTCTTTTTTCTGATTTCGATTGAAGATAAGAAATATATTAATAAACTTCTTTCAAGTTTAATTAACTATATTACAAATCACTCTTAATCTTGAATCAGAGATTAAGTAAATCCTTCATAGAAAGTTTTTCTTCATGGCGCGTTCTTCAATATCACAAAAGTGACTTTTGCATTTCATATCTTCTAAGTTTGTGGATGTTTGAATATTTCTTGAATCAAACATGTTAATCTGACAGAATAGTGATGTTGACTTTGTCAGTAACTTAGACGCATTCGGAGAGAAAGAGAGATAAATACTCTTTCCTTGGAGTGCTTTCCAGATTGGTTTGAAGATATCACATAATCTTGATCTTGATTATTTCTTTTTCTAAGGTTGAGATCATGGTTGTTAGGTGAGTCTTGGTAGATTGATCTGACAAAATGAAGATTCTGTTCTTGTCAGGGACTCAGACGCATATTTGATTTCTTTTTGATCGGATTTTGGTCTATAAACTTTATCCAAATCTTATTTCAACTTTCCTTTAGAAGATAGTGTTTGTATTCCTTGAATATTTTGATCATTACTCTGACTGATGACTTCATGCTTCTTTGGTCTGCAGCATAGTCAGTCAAGTAAGAATAAAAGGTCTTCCATAAGAGTATTGCTTGATACATTCTACTCTTTTGTTTACTCATGATTGAGTAAGTCTTTTTCCTTTAGCTTTCAGTGAAGATGACAATCATTGATTGCTTTGCTTTGATACTACTTCAATATCTCTTTGATATTGCTTCATCTTCAGAGAATGATGAGACTGAGAGTCACTGGCTTCAGTCAGTCAGACTTCAGACGCATTGTACTTCAAACACTTGTATGCAACCATAATCTTTTGTTGACTTGTCCAGCTATGATAGAAGGCTTTGGCTACACAACTGAATTAGATGATTAGCAATGTTCATATGATTCAATGTAAAATTAATTACTTAATGTTTAAGTTCATCAAAATACACAAGGGCCACAGAAGTGTGAGTCAGACGCATGACGAGTCAGACGCATTATGACTTAACAGTCTCCCCCTTTTGATGATGACAAACATTTCCTAAGATTTTATATTGAACAAGCAAACATAAGAAACAAATAAGGAATTATAAAAACAATTTGTTTCCAAGAAAGTTTAGAGACTCCCCCAAAACTTATGCTATATTTAAAAACAGTGAAGAGCATTATTCTAACTCATTATTCTTTTTGCTTTAAATTACTCAGCAATTTCATGTTATTTTACCTAGCTCTCTTATGTTATTTCTCCCCCTTTTGTCATTATAAAAAAAAAGGTAAGTACTTTGGTACTTTTGGGGAGACATTTAGCCAGAAAACATACAAGTAAAAATTGATAAATAACAAGCAATCACTCATAGATAAGCATCGAAAAGATAGACAAAAGTGAGTCCAACAGTAGGCTCAGTTAAACTTTGTCCAAAACATAAACAAATATCATCATATTAAAAACAGATGAGTCCTCAAGGATGGCTCAAAAACATAGATAGAACATAAATTCATAAAAGAGATCAGGTAAAAAGATCATCATTGAAAGACAAATTAGTTCATATTTTCAAGCAGTTTCTGTAAGAGAGTTACTGCTTGCTTCATCTCTTGACGAATTCCTCGCAGTTTATCTCTTGCTAAGGGTCACTGACCACTACAAGATTATGTTCATCTCTTAGTTCGTGCTGATTTCCTTGCTGTTACGGAACTATTTCTGGTAGTTGCATTGGTTCTTCTTGAATAAGGACATCTTCAACCATTTCCTTATCAGAAAGCATTGCCCCATGGTAGTTATCATACCATGGCAGAAGTTTGATACATGCAGGAGGTTGAGCTTCATTCTCAGACACATTTCCGGAAAGAGATACCAGGCTTGTTTCAGTCACTTCAGCGGTTATAGTTTCTTCAACTACATTCTCTTCAGAAGATGCATTCAACACATTGCTCGATTCTTCTTCAAATAGATTAATCACAATTGAAGTTGTTCTAGAGAAGTTGATCAGAGGTGGAACAGACACAGATACATAGTCTTCATCATCAATATCAGATAAGCTTGGTTCAGACAGGATAACTAAACTTGAAACAGGGTTTTCAGAGAGAATTGAGATAGAATTTCTTAACACATGAAAAGTGTTAGAAATGGAACAAAAGAAATAATGCAAAAATTTCAAACACAGAAATTGATTCAGATTAGGGAGGTTTTCAGAAACTGATTCTTCAAACACAGGGGTTCTGCACCATAGACTTAATCTATTAATCAAGGAGTGAGTCACTATTGTATAAAACAAACTTTATGTTGATCTCTGAACATGGAGAGATTCTTTTTCATCCTCATAGATTATGGAAACTACTAGCCAGTTGATCAAAAATCAAGGAGTGAGTCACTATTGTATAAAACAAACTTTATGTTGATCTCTGAACATGGAGAGATTCTTTTTCATCCTCATAGATTATGGAAACTACTAGCCAGTTGATCAAAAATCTTGGTCCAGCACAGCACAGAAAAAATGTATTTTGACAGAGATAGATATTGGGTTCATGAACAATCAGAAAAAGATAACTTTTGTACCAAGGATACAGAGGCAGGGGTTTTGGGGGTCCGACATACCTAAAGTGTTGCAAAGTAACAAAGCCAATCTTTCCATTCAGAGTTGGAGTCTTCCACTTCTGATATTCGGTCAGCCCTGATCCAGATAACTTTGCATCCGATTGACCCTTTTCGTCTTCAACATACACAGCCACATCCCTTGGAGTGCAAATCCATTTATCATTCTTTCTCTTTAGATCCTTTCTCCGAGTTTCATCCAGAACAAATCTTGGAATTGGGACATGAGTGTCGTTTGCAATGAACTTCCTTGCTTTAACAGGTTTCTTCAAAGCTTCAAGAGCTTGTAGGGCTTCTAAGTCATTTTCAGATAATTCACCAATAGTTTTCATTGGTTTTGGTGAAGTATCTCGAGATGGTTTGCATCTCATGCACCAGTCATTCCTGTACATTTCCCAGTTTTTTTCAAACTCAAACAGTCTTCTTTTTCTTTCTTCCTCGGATTCTTCAACCAATCCTTGTTCCAATTCTTCTTGTTGTACTTCTTATTGTTCTTCTTGATTTTCTTCTTGCTCCTGCTTAGACATTCTTGTTTCCTCATTCCTAGGTTCACAAATCCTTATTCCTTTATTCAATCTTCCTTCCTCCTTTCCAATATTTCCCCCTTTCCTTTTTCCTAGACAACCTTTCCTTTTTAAAACAAACACACACACCAGTAACTAGTTCAGATACAACTTTAGTTACTGATGATTTTACAGACTTTGGTTTCTTCACTTTTCTTTCTTTATTTCTTTTGTCCACTACAGATACTTCTTTCCTTTTTCTTTTCAAAACAGAACTTAATGGTTTATCATCATCTGAGTCATCAGAGACTCTTTCAGGGGTTATTTCCTCAACAGGGTTTCTGGCAGTAAAAAAATCATTTCCAAATTAATTTTTTATTTCCAGATCTATAAGGGTTTTCACTGAAATAACATGTATCTGATTCCAAACTTCAGAAGTTAAAACAGTTCCCTTATTTCTTAACAGTCTTGTCAAAAGCATGGCATAGGGATAGCATGTCTTGTTTCCACTAACTACTCTGAGCATGTGATTGAAAATAAGATCATTTGTATCAACTTTTATAAAATTTAGAAGTCGAAATAAAGCATATTTGGCAGTCTTAGACACTATTCAGAGAGCCTTTCCTAGGGGTTACACACCAAGTCAAAATGACATTAAAAAGCCTAGCCTTTGGAAGGAGATAGCGAACAAACTTACTTTCAATGAGCTTGTCTCCAAACAAGGTGAGATAACCTCTTCCTTGTTCTCAAAATTTTCCCAATCATCAGACATTCCAGTTCCTTCCTGAGCACAACTAGTTGCTCGAACGATGTCACGAATGTCAAACCAATGCCTTACTGCATTCACGTTTCCTGCTATACTAAACAGTTGAGCATGCCTTGATGAGACAGAGTTCTTCCAAAACTCTTTAACGATGTTTGGGTAGATATTTTCTATGATCATGAATACGACACCCCTTCTAGGTCATCACATAATTACCCAAAATGGGAAAATTAAATTATTAATTGTTGGTTACTTTCGGAAAATATATTTTAAAGTAAATGTCTCTTTACGAAAATAGTGCTGAATTTTTTTTTTTTAACATATAACCATCGTAAACATAAACAAACATATATGTATATCTTTATATATGCATCACCTTTTAATACACCCTACCTATAATAGGAGATAACAAAAGAGCCCTCATAAGTATAGGCTATTCTCCATCAAACTAAGTAAAGAAAAGAAAGACATATACATATAAGCAACGAGTAGTTCTGAACCATACCAAAAACTCATGGCTCTCGGTAGCCAGATCAAAACTGACAAGACTCGCTACCCCAGAACTACACCTATAGCTGGTCAAGCTAATGAAAACCATTGGGGAGATCATGATGATCAACCCCACCTACAACAGATGCATCTAATGAAGATGCCTCCGCTCCCGCTACGTCGTCGGAAGAATCCTCATCATCAACAGCAGGAGGGTGAAACTCAAGATCGTCCTCAACATATTCCTCGGGATCCTCCTCAACCTCATATAACTCCACCTCAACAGGAGGTTCTTCAGGTCCTACTCCCTGCCGGTCTTTGATGTTCTACTTTAACCTTTTGACAAGTTAAACATGCAGCTACAAACTCCATTACATCTTTTTTCATGCCATGCCACCAATACAATTTCTTTAACTCCTGATACATCTTAGTAGCTCCGGGATGCAAACTTAACTTACTCGTATGAGCTTCTTCAAGAATTAACTTTCTCAGCTCAACATCATTCGGTATGCAAATTATTTCACCAAACCTTAATATTCCATCATTTCCTTCTTTAAATTCCGACACAGCTCCCTGTCGCACTAATTCTCTTTCTCCTTGTAGGTACTGATCACTTTCTTGTTTTTCTTTAATTTGCTCCATCAGTCCATTTGAAACAGTAATCATACCTAAACACAATTTTCCTGGAAATGTCTTAATCGTCAATCGCATATCTCAGAATTGTTCCAATAACTATTGCTCTTTAACCATCATTACCGATATGTGCATTGATTTCCTACTCAAATCATCTGCTACTACGTTTGCTTTTCTAGGGTGATACTGTAATTGGAAATCGTAATCCTTTAGAAGTGCCAACCAGCACCTCTGCCTCATGTTAAGTTCCTTTTGATCAAACAGGTATTTCAAACTTTTATGGTCACTGAAAACATTAAAAGTTACTCCATACAAATAATGTCTCCATATTTTTAAAGCGAATACCACCGCTGCTAGCTCCAAGTCATGTGTAGGATAATTCCTTTCATGAATTTTCAACTGTCTTGAAGCATAAGCCACGACTTTTCGGTCTTGCATCAATACACATCCCAACCCTTGATGTGAAGCATCACAATAAACCTCAAAAGGTTCATGATGATAAGGTAGGATCAATACAGGTGACGTAGTCAACCTTCGTTTTAACTCTTGGAAACTTTCTTCACATGCATCCGTCCATACAAACGCTTGATCCTTTCGAGTTAATTGGGTAAGGGGTCCTACTATTTTAGAAAATCCGCAATGAATCTTCTATAGTATCCCGCTAAACCCACAAAACTACGAATCTCGGTCACCGTCTTAGGCCTTTCCCATTGTAAAACAGTCTCAACTTTCAACGGATCAACGGCAATTCCTTCACTTGAGATTATGTGTCCTAAAAATTGAACTTGGTCTAACAAAAATTCACACTTTTCAGGTTTCGCGTAAAACTGTTTCTCCTTTAAAATTTGGAGAACCACACTGAGATGTTCAGCGTGTTTTTCTTTACTGGGAGAATAGATTAGAATATCGTCTATGAAAACAACGACAAACTGATCTAAGTAAGGACGAAAAATCCTATTCATGTAATCCATGAATATTGCTGGAGCATTCGTAACTCCGAACGGCATCACAAGGTACTCGTAATGTCCGTAACGTGTTCTAAACGCTGTTTTAAAAACATCCTCCGCCTTCACGCGAATCTGATGATAGCCCGAACGTAAATCTATCTTTGAGAAAACGGCTGCTCCACGTAACTGATCCATTAAGTCATCTATCCTTGGAAGTGGATACTTATTCTTAATCGTCACTTTATTCAACTGACGAAAATCTACGCATAACCGAGAAGTTCCATCTTTCTTTTTCACTAATAAAACTGGAGCTCCCCAAGGCGATACACTAGGTCTAATGTATTCTTTCCGCATCAATTCCACTAGTTGTCCTTTTAATTCCTCAAGTTCTGATGGCGACATTCGATATGGTGCTATGGATATTGGTCCAGTTCCTGGAACCAGATCAATCGCGAACTCAATCTCCCGAACAGGTGGTAATCCAGGTACATCTTCAGGAAAAACTTCCAGAAACTCATTGACAACGGGTATACACTGCAAGTCTAACTCACTCTTAACGTCTAAGGAAAATAATATCATGTATCCTTGTGCTCCCTCTTTTAAAGAAGCATTTACTTGATTAGCAGTTAAAAATCGAGAAATCTCATCCGTAGGAAAAACTAGAGTTTTACGAGCACAGTCAATCAAGATATGGTTAGAAGACAACCAATCCATGCCTAAAATTACATCTAACTGTATTAAAGGCAAGCAGATCAGGTTAACAAGAAAATGTTTATCCTGAATAATAATAGGACAATTCAAGCAAACAGAAGTGACTAAAACTGGCTTAGCAGTAGGATTTGAAACAATAAGATCACACAACAAGGAAGAAACAAGCAATTTTAGCAGTTTCACACAACCCATCGAGATAAAAGAATGTGTTGCACCTGAATCAAAATGTACAGTTAAAAGATTACCGTTTATGTCGCACTTACCCTGTATGAGATCGTCAGAGTTTGAAGCCTCAGTTCCACTCATCGTATAAACTCTCCCTTTGGCTGTCGGTTTATTTGCTCTGGCGTGATTGACAGTCGATTCACGCTTTGGTACTTTGCAGTCCTTCGCCATGTGTCCCAGTTGATTACAATTATAACATCTTACTCCCCTAGTAGGGCAAGTATCTAGCAAGTGTCTCCTGTCTCCACAATTAAAGCATCTCTTAATCTGACCTTGATTCTGATTCCTTTGGCCTCCATTCCCTGATGCAGCAAAATTCGAACGGTATTGTTGTCGATTCTGATTATTTCCCTGTGGACGGAAATAAGGTTTCCTCTGATTCTGTTTTCCTTTCCAGTTCTGATTCTGGTTCTTGAAATGAGAGGGTCCACCAACACTCCCTCTATTATCCTTTCCTTTCCTCATTTGCTCGATCTTACGACTCATTTCCACTAGAGCTTGGAAATTACGAAGTTGCAGAGGTAAAACAGACTCCTTAATCTCAAATCGCAGTCCTGGTTCAAATCTTTCACACTTCCAGATTTCATTCGGTTGAGCTTGAAAGAAACAGAAGTATTTGGCAAGCGATTCAAACTTCGCCGCATACTCCCCTACAGATAACTATCTCTGTTGTAGCCCCAGAAATTGTTGTTCTTTATCGATCCTTATGCTCTCCGGAAAATATTTTTCCATGAATGCAGTTCAAAAAACATTCCAAGTAATGTCTTGATGATCAGCCTCCAACAGTAGCCTAACACCTTTCCACCAATACTCCGCATCTCCTACCAGTAGGAAAGCAGCATAAGTAACCCTAACTTCTGCCGGCGTGACCACCAACTCGAAGATTTTCTCCAGCTCCTGGTTCCACAAATCAGCCTTCTCATGATCCGCATCCAGACCAAACTGTGAAGGATTTTGACTTCGAAACGCAATCAAAGCCTTGCCTTCCGCAGCTTGCAGATTCTGAGCATTCATAGCTGCAGTTTGATTTGCAGTCGCCGCTGCCACATTTTCCATTGCTTGAGCCACATAATCCACTCCTACATACTCCTCATTCAGGTTACCACGACCGCTAGCACGACCACCTCTACGGCCTCTTCCACGACCGTGTCCACGTCCACGTCCACGTCCAGCTTCTGGTTCAACCACTAGTTCCATAACTGACCTACAAATCACAATCAGTTAAACCAAAACCAGAAACTGAAACGCAAACTTACTCGTTACCATACATTACTTCTAATAAGTAATTAAAACAAGTCTAAGTCAGAGATCACACAACATATACATAACAGACCTATTTCCCAAAATTCCCGAAAGACTCGACCAGCTCTGATACCACAAATGCGACACCCCTTCTAGGTCATCACATAATTACCCAAAAGCGGAAAATTAAATTATTAATTGCTGGTTACTTTCGGAAAATATATTTTAAAGTAAATGTCTCTTTATGAAAATAGTGTTGATTTTTTTTTTTAACATATAACCATCGTAAACATAAACAAACATATACGTATATCTTTATATATGCATCACCTTTTAATACACCCTACCTATAATAGGAGATAACAAAAGAGCCCTCATAAGTATAGGCTATTCTCCATCAAACTAAGTAAAGAAAAGAAAGACATATACATATAAGCAACGAGTAGTTCTGAACCATACCAAAAACTCATGGCTCTCAGAGCGGATCAAAACCGACAAGACTCGCTACCCCCGTAACTACACCTATAGCTGGTCAAGCTAATGAAAACCATTGGGGAGATCATGATGATCAACCCCACCTACAACAGATGCATCTAATGAAGATGCCTCCGCTCCCGCTACGTCGTCGGAAGAATCCTCATCATCAACAGCAGGAGGGTGAAACTCAAGATCGTCCTCAACATATTCCTCGGGATCCTCCTCAACCTCATATAACTCCACCTCAACAGGAGGTTCTTCAGGTCCTACTCCTCGCCGGTCTTTGATGTTCTACTTTAACCTTTTGACAAGTTAAACACGCAGCTACAAACTCCATTACATCTTTTTTTCATGCCATGCCACCAATACAATTTCTTTAAATCCTGATACATCTTAGTAGCTCCGGGATGCAAACTTAACTTACTCCTATGAGCTTCTTCAAGAATTAACTTTCTCAGCTCAACATCATTCGGTATGCAAATTATTTCACCAAACCTTAATATTCCATCATTTCCTTCTTTAAATTCCGACACAGCTCCCTGTCGCACTAATTCTCTTTCTCCTTGTAGGTACTGATCACTTTCTTGTTTTTCTTTAATTTGCTCCATCAGTCCATTTGAAACAGTAATCATACCTAAACACAATTTTCCTGGAAATGTCTTAATCGTCAATCGCATATCTCAGAATTGTTCCAATAACTATTGCTCTTTAACCATCATTACCGATATGTGCATTGATTTCCTACTCAAATCATCTGCTACTACGTTTGCTTTTCTAGGGTGATACTGTAATTGGAAATCGTAATCCTTTAGAAGTGCCAACCAGCACCTCTGCCTCATGTTAAGTTCCTTTTGATCAAACAGGTATTTCAAACTTTTATGGTCACTGAAAACATTAAAAGTTACTCCATACAAATAATGTCTCC
Organism: Sophora flavescens; assembly: GCA_030762895.1. Lineage (NCBI taxonomy): Eukaryota > Viridiplantae > Streptophyta > Magnoliopsida > Fabales > Fabaceae > Sophora > Sophora flavescens. The sequence goes on along the minus strand of CM061063.1, from coordinate 122,984,667 downwards.
ATATTTTTAAAGCGAATACCACTGCTGCTAGCTCCAAGTCATGTGTAGGATAATTCCTTTCATGAATTTTCAACTGTCTTGAAGCATAAGCCACGACTTTTCGGTCTTGCATCAATACACATCCCAACCCTTGATGTGAAGCATCACAATAAACCTCAAAAGGTTCATGAGGATCAGGTAGTATCAATACCTAGGTGAAGTAGTCAACCTTCGTTTTAACTCTTGGAAACTTTCTTCACATGCATCCGTCCATACAAACGCTTGATCCTTTCGAGTTAATTGGGTAAGGGGTCCTACTATTTTAGAAAATCCCTCAATGAATCTTCTATAGTATCCCGCTAAACCCACAAAACTACGAATCTCGGTCACCGTCTTAGGCCTTTCCCATTGTAAAACAGTCTCAACTTTCAACGGATCAACGGCAATTCCTTCACTTGAGATTATGTGTCCTAAAAATTGAACTTGGTCTAACAAAAATTCACACTTTTCAGGTTTCGCGTAAAACTGTTTCTCCTTTAAAATTTGGAGAACCACACTGAGATGTTCAGCGTGTTTTTCTTTACTGGGAGAATAGATTAGAATATCGTCTATGAAAACAACGACAAACTGATCTAAGTAAGGACGAAAAATCCTATTCATGTAATCCATGAATATTGCTGGAGCATTCGTAACTCCGAACGGCATCACAAGGTACTCGTAATGTCCGTAACGTGTTCTAAACGCTGTTTTAAAAACATCCTCCGCCTTCACGCGAATCTGATGATAGCCCGAACGTAAATCTATCTTTGAGAAAACGGCTGCTCCACGTAACTGATCCATTAAGTCATCTATCCTTGGAAGTGGATACTTATTCTTAATCGTCACTTTATTCAACTGACGAAAATCTACGCATAACCGAGAAGTTCCATCTTTCTTTTTCACTAATAAAACTGGAGCTCCCCAAGGCGATACACTAGGTCTAATGTATTCTTTCCGCATCAATTCCACTAGTTGTCCTTTTAATTCCTCAAGTTCTGATGGCGACATTCGATATGGTGCTATGGATATTGGTCCAGTTCCTGGAACCAGATCAATCGCGAACTCAATCTCCCGAACAGGTGGTAATCCAGGTACATCTTCAGGAAAAACTTCCAGAAACTCATTGACAACGGGTATACACTGCAAGTCTAACTCACTCTTAACGTCTAAGGAAAATAATATCATGTATCCTTGTGCTCCCTCTTTTAAAGAAGCATTTACTTGATTAGCAGTTAAAAATCGAGAAATCTCATCCGTAGGAAAAACTAGAGTTTTACGAGCACAGTCAATCAAGATATGGTTAGAAGACAACCAATCCATGCCTAAAATTACATCTAACTGTATTAAAGGCAAGCAGATCAGGTTAACAAGAAAATGTTTATCCTGAATAATAATAGGACAATTCAAGCAAACAGAAGTGACTAAAACTGGCTTAGCAGTAGGATTTGAAACAATAAGATCACACAACAAGGAAGAAACAAGCAATTTTAGCAGTTTCACACAACCCATCGAGATAAAAGAATGTGTTGCACCTGAATCAAAATGTACAGTTAAAAGATTACCGTTTATGTCGCACTTACCCCTGTATGAGATCGTCGAGTTTGAAGCCTCGGTTCCACTCATCGTATAAACTCTCCCTTTGGTCGCTTGTCGGTTTATTTGCTCGGCGTGATTGACGATCGATTCACGCTTTGGTACTTTGCAGTCCTTCGCCATGTGTCCCAGTTGATTACAATTATAACATCTTACTCCCCTAGTAGGGCAAGTATCTAGCAAGTGTCTCCTGTCTCCACAATTAAAGCATCTCTTAATCTGACCTTGATTCTGATTCCTTTGGCCTCCATTCCCTGATGCAGCAAAATTCGAACGGTATTGTTGTCGATTCCGATTATTTCCCCGTGGACGGAAATAAGGTTTCCTCTGATTCTGTTTTCCTTTCCAGTTCTGATTCTGGTTCTTGAAATGAGAGGGTCCACCAACACTCCCTCTATTATCCTTTCCTTTCCTCATTTGCTCGATCTTACGACTCATTTCCACTAGAGCTTGGAAATTACGAAGTTGCAGAGGTAAAACAGACTCCTTAATCTCAAATCGCAGTCCTGGTTCAAATCTTTCACACTTCCAGATTTCATTCGGTTGAGCTTGAAAGAAACAGAAGTATTTGGCAAGCGATTCAAACTTCGCCGCATACTCCCCTACAGAGATAACTATCTCTCGTTGTAGCCCGTAAATTGTTGTTCTTTATCGATCCTTATGCTCTCCGGAAAATATTTTTCCATGAATGCAGTTCAAAAAACATTCCAAGTAATGTCTTGATGATCAGCCTCCAACAGTAGCCTAACACCTTTCCACCAATACTCCGCATCTCCTACCAGTAGGAAAGCAGCATAAGTAACCCTAACCTGCCTGGCGCGTGACCACCAACTCGAAGATTTTCTCCAGCTCCTGGTTCCACAAATCAGCCTTCTCATGATCCGCATCCAGACCAAACTGTGAAGGATTTTGACTTCGAAACGCAATCAAAGCCTTGCCTTCCGCAGCTTGCAGATTCTGAGCATTCATAGCTGCAGTTTGATTTGCAGTCGCCGCTGCCACATTTTCCATTGCTTGAGCCACATAATCCACTCCTACATACTCCTCATTCAGGTTACCACGACCGCTAGCACGACCACCTCTACGGCCTCTTCCACGACCATGTCCACGTCCACGTCCACGTCCAGCTTCTGGTTCAACCACTAGTTCCATAACTGACCTACAAATCACAATCAGTTAAACCAAAACCAGAAACTGAAACGCAAACTTACTCGTTACCATACATTACTTCTAATAAGTAATTAAAACAAGTCTAAGTCAGAGATCACACAACATATACATAACAGACCTATTTCCCAAAATTCTCGAAAGACTCGACCAGCTCTGATACCACAAATGCGACACCCCTTCTAGGTCATCACATAATTACCCAAAAGCGGAAAATTAAATTATTAATTGCTGGTTACTTTCGGAAAATATATTTTAAAGTAAATGTCTCTTTATGAAAATAGTGTTGATTTTTTTTTTTAACATATAACCATCGTAAACATAAACAAACATATACGTATATCTTTATATATGCATCACCTTTTAATACACCCTACCTATAATAGGATATAACAAAAGAGCCCTCATAAGTATAGGCTATTCTCCATCAAACTAAGTAAAGAAAAGAAAGACATATACATATAAGCAACGAGTAGTTCAGAACCATACCAAAAACTCATGGCTCTCAGTAGCCAGATCAAAACTGACAAGACTCGCTACCCCAGAACTACACCTATAGCTGGTCAAGCTAATGAAAACCATTGGGGAGATCATGATGATCAACCCCACCTACAACAGATGCATCTAATGAAGATGCCTCCGCTCCCGCTACGTCGTCGGAAGAATCCTCATCATCAACAGCAGGAGGGTGAAACTCAAGATCGTCCTCAACATATTCCTCGGGATCCTCCTCAACCTCATATAACTCCACCTCAACAGGAGGTTCTTCAGGTCCTACTCCCTGCCGGTCTTTGATGTTCTACTTTAACCTTTTGACAAGTTAAACACGCAGCTACAAACTCCATTACATCTTTTTTCATGCCATGCCACCAATACAATTTCTTTAAATCCTGATACATCTTAGTAGCTCCGGGATGCAAACTTAACTTACTCGTATGAGCTTCTTCAAGAATTAACTTTCTCAGCTCAACATCATTCGGTATGCAAATTATTTCACCAAACCTTAATATTCCATCATTTCCTTCTTTAAATTCCGACACAGCTCCCTGTCGCACTAATTCTCTTTCTCCTTGTAGGTACTGATCACTTTCTTGTTTTTCTTTAATTTGCTCCATCAGTCCATTTGAAACAGTAATCATACCTAAACACAATTTTCCTGGAAATGTCTTAATCGTCAATCGCATATCTCAGAATTGTTCCAATAACTATTGCTCTTTAACCATCATTACCGATATGTGCATTGATTTCCTACTCAAATCATCTGCTACTACGTTTGCTTTTCTAGGGTGATACTGTAATTGGAAATCGTAATCCTTTAGAAGTGCCAACCAGCACCTCTGCCTCATGTTAAGTTCCTTTTGATCAAACAGGTATTTCAAACTTTTATGGTCACTGAAAACATTAAAAGTTACTCCATACAAATAATGTCTCCATATTTTTAAAGCGAATACCACTGCTGCTAGCTCCAAGTCATGTGTAGGATAATTCCTTTCATGAATTTTCAACTGTCTTGAAGCATAAGCCACGACTTTTCGGTCTTGCATCAATACACATCCCAACCCTTGATGTGAAGCATCACAATAAACCTCAAAAGGTTCATGAGGATCAGGTAGTATCAATACCGGTGAAGTAGTCAACCTTCGTTTTAACTCTTGGAAACTTTCTTCACATGCATCCGTCCATACAAACGCTTGATCCTTTCGAGTTAATTGGGTAAGGGGTCCTACTATTTTAGAAAATCCCTCAATGAATCTTCTATAGTATCCCGCTAAACCCACAAAACTACGAATCTCGGTCACCGTCTTAGGCCTTTCCCATTGTAAAACAGTCTCAACTTTCAACGGATCAACGGCAATTCCTTCACTTGAGATTATGTGTCCTAAAAATTGAACTTGGTCTAACAAAAATTCACACTTTTCAGGTTTCGCGTAAAACTGTTTCTCCTTTAAAATTTGGAGAACCACACTGAGATGTTCAGCGTGTTTTTCTTTACTGGGAGAATAGATTAGAATATCGTCTATGAAAACAACGACAAACTGATCTAAGTAAGGACGAAAAATCCTATTCATGTAATCCATGAATATTGCTGGAGCATTCAGTAACTCGAACGGCATCACAAGGTACTCGTAATGTCCGTAACGTGTTCTAAACGCTGTTTTAAAAACATCCTCCGCCTTCACGCGAATCTGATGATAGCCCGAACGTAAATCTATCTTTGAGAAAACGGCTGCTCCACGTAACTGATCCATTAAGTCATCTATCATTGGAAGTGGATACTTATTCTTAATCGTCACTTTATTCAACTGACGAAAATCTACGCATAACCGAGAAGTTCCATCTTTCTTTTTCACTAATAAAACTGGAGCTCCCCAAGGCGATACACTAGGTCTAATGTATTCTTTCCGCATCAATTCCACTAGTTGTCCTTTTAATTCCTCAAGTTCTGATGGCGACATTCGATATGGTGCTATGGATATTGGTCCAGTTCCTGGAACCAGATCAATCGCGAACTCAATCTCCCGAACAGGTGGTAATCCAGGTACATCTTCAGGAAAAACTTCCAGAAACTCATTGACAACGGGTATACACTGCAAGTCTAACTCACTCTTAACGTCTAAGGAAAATAATATCATGTATCCTTGTGCTCCCTCTTTTAAAGAAGCATTTACTTGATTAGCAGTTAAAAATCGAGAAATCTCATCCGTAGGAAAAACTAGAGTTTTTACGAGCACAGTCAATCAAGATATGGTTAGAAGACAACCAATCCATGCCTAAAATTACATCTAATCGTATTAAAGGCAAGCGGATCATGTTAACAAGAAAATGTTTATCCTGAATAATAATAGGACAATTCAAGCAAACAGAAGTGACTAAAACTGGCTTAGCAGTAGGATTTGAAACAATAAGATCACACAACAAGGAAGAAACAAGCAATTTTAGCAGTTTCACACAACCCATCGAGATAAAAGAATGTGTTGCACCTGAATCAAAATGTACAGTTAAAAGATTACCGTTTATGTCGCACTTACCCCTGTATGAGATCGTCGAGTTTGAAGCCTCGGTTCCACTCATCGTATAAACTCTCCCTTTGGCTGTCGGTTTATTTGCTCTGGCGTGATTGACAGTCGATTCACGCTTTGGTACTTTGCAGTCCTTCGCCATGTGTCCCAGTTGATTACAATTATAACATCTTACTCCCCTAGTAGGGCAAGTATCTAGCAAGTGTCTCCTGTCTCCACAATTAAAGCATCTCTTAATCTGACCTTGATTCTGATTCCTTTGGCCTCCATTCCCTGATGCAGCAAAATTCGAACGGTATTGTTGTCGATTCTGATTATTTCCCGTGGACGGAAATAAGGTTTCCTCCGATTCTGTTTTCCTTTCGATTCTGATTCGGTTCTTGAAATGAGAGGGTCCACCAACACTCCCTCTATTATCCTTTCCTTTCCTCATTTGCTCGATCTTACGACTCATTTCCACTAGAGCTTGGAAATTACGAAGTTGCAGAGGTAAAAACAGACTCCATAATCTCAAATCGCAGTCCTGGTTCAAATCTTTCACACTTCCAGATTTCATTCGGTTGAGCTTGAAAGAAACAGAAGTATTTGGCAAGCGATTCAAACTTCGCCGCATACTCCCCTACAGATAACTATCTCTGTTGTAGCCCCAGAAATTGTTGTTCTTTATCGATCCTTATGCTCTCCGGAAAATATTTTTCCATGAATGCAGTTCAAAAAACATTCCAAGTAATGTCTTGATGATCAGCCTCCAACAGTAGCCTAACACCTTTCCACCAATACTCCGCATCTCCTACCAGTAGGAAAGCAGCATAAGTAACCCTAACTTCTGCCGGCGTGACCACCAACTCGAAGATTTTCTCCAGCTCCTGGTTCCACAAATCAGCCTTCTCATGATCCGCATCCAGACCAAACTGTGAAGGATTTTGACTTCGAAACGCAATCAAAGCCTTGCCTTCCGCAGCTTGCAGATTCTGAGCATTCATAGCTGCAGTTTGATTTGCAGTCGCCGCTGCCACATTTTCCATTGCTTGAGCCACATAATCCACTCCTACATACTCCTCATTCAGGTTACCACGACCGCTAGCACGACCACCTCTACGGCCTCTTCCACGACCGTGTCCACGTCCACGTCCACGTCCGCTCCCGGTTCAACCACTAGTTCCATAATCGACCTACAAATCACAATCGGTTAAACCAAAACCGAAATCAAACGCAAACTTACTCGTTACCATACATTACTTCTAATAAGTAATTAAAACAAGTCTAAGTCAGAGATCACACAACATATACATAACAGACCTATTTCCCAAAATTCTCGAAAGACTCGACCGAGCTCTGATACCACAAATGCGACACCCCTTCTAGGTCATCACATAATTACCCAAAAGCGGAAAATTAAATTATTAATTGCTGGTTACTTTCGGAAAATATATTTTAAAGTAAATGTCTCTTTATGAAAATAGTGTTGATTTTTTTTTTTAACATATAACCATCGTAAACATAAACAAACATATACGTATATCTTTATATATGCATCACCTTTTAATACACCCTACCTATAATAGGATATAACAAAAGAGCCCTCATAAGTATAGGCTATTCTCCATCAAACTAAGTAAAGAAAAGAAAGACATATACATATAAGCAACGAGTAGTTCAGAACCATACCAAAAACTCATGGCTCTCGGTAGCCAGATCAAAACTGACAAGACTCGCTACCCCAGAACTACACCTATAGCTGGTCAAGCTAATGAAAACCATTGGGGAGATCATGATGATCAACCCCACCTACAACAGATGCATCTAATGAAGATGCCTCCGCTCCCGCTACGTCGTCGGAAGAATCCTCATCATCAACAGCAGGAGGGTGAAACTCAAGATCGTCCTCAACATATTCCTCGGGATCCTCCTCAACCTCATATAACTCCACCTCAACAGGAGGTTCTTCAGGTCCTACTCCCTGCCGGTCTTTGATGTTCTACTTTAACCTTTTGACAAGTTAAACACGCAGCTACAAACTCCATTACATCTTTTTTCATGCCATGCCACCAATACAATTTCTTTAAATCCTGATACATCTTAGTAGCTCCGGGATGCAAACTTAACTTACTCGTATGAGCTTCTTCAAGAATTAACTTTCTCAGCTCAACATCATTCGGTATGCAAATTATTTCACCAAACCTTAATATTCCATCATTTCCTTCTTTAAATTCCGACACAGCTCCCTGTCGCACTAATTCTCTTTCTCCTTGTAGGTACTGATCACTTTCTTGTTTTTCTTTAATTTGCTCCATCAGTCCATTTGAAACAGTAATCATACCTAAACACAATTTTCCTGGAAATGTCTTAATCGTCAATCGCATATCTCAGAATTGTTCCAATAACTATTGCTCTTTAACCATCATTACCGATATGTGCATTGATTTCCTACTCAAATCATCTGCTACTACGTTTGCTTTTCTAGGGTGATACTGTAATTGGAAATCGTAATCCTTTAGAAGTGCCAACCAGCACCTCTGCCTCATGTTAAGTTCCTTTTGATCAAACAGGTATTTCAAACTTTTATGGTCACTGAAAACATTAAAAGTTACTCCATACAAATAATGTCTCCATATTTTTAAAGCGAATACCACTGCTGCTAGCTCCAAGTCATGTGTAGGATAATTCCTTTCATGAATTTTCAACTGTCTTGAAGCATAAGCCACGACTTTTCGGTCTTGCATCAATACACATCCCAACCCTTGATGTGAAGCATCACAATAAACCTCAAAAGGTTCATGAGGATCAGGTAGTATCAATACCGGTGAAGTAGTCAACCTTCGTTTTAACTCTTGGAAACTTTCTTCACATGCATCCGTCCATACAAACGCTTGATCCTTTCGAGTTAATTGGGTAAGGGGTCCTACTATTTTAGAAAATCCCTCAATGAATCTTCTATAGTATCCCGCTAAACCCACAAAACTACGAATCTCGGTCACCGTCTTAGGCCTTTCCCATTGTAAAACAGTCTCAACTTTCAACGGATCAACGGCAATTCCTTCACTTGAGATTATGTGTCCTAAAAATTGAACTTGGTCTAACAAAAATTCACACTTTTCAGGTTTCGCGTAAAACTGTTTCTCCTTTAAAATTTGGAGAACCACCTTTGAGATGTTCAGCGTGTTTTTCTTTACTGGGAGAATAGATTAGAATATCGTCTATGAAAACAACGACAAACTGATCTAAGTAAGGACGAAAAATCCTATTCATGTAATCCATGAATATTGCTGGAGCATTCGTAACTCCGAACGGCATCACAAGGTACTCGTAATGTCCGTAACGTGTTCTAAACGCTGTTTTAAAAACATCCTCCGCCTTCACGCGAATCTGATGATAGCCCGAACGTAAATCTATCTTTGAGAAAACGGCTGCTCCACGTAACTGATCCATTAAGTCATCTATCATTGGAAGTGGATACTTATTCTTAATCGTCACTTTATTCAATCGGCGAAAATCTACGCATAACCGAGAAGTTCCATCTTTCTTTTTCACTAATAAAACTGGAGCTCCCCAAGGCGATACACTAGGTCTAATGTATTCTTTCCGCATCAATTCCACTAGTTGTCCTTTTAATTCCTCAAGTTCGATGGCGACATTCGATATGGTGCTATGGATATTGGTCCAGTTCCTGGAACCGGATCAATCGCGAACTCAATCTCCCGAACAGGTGGTAATCCAGGTACATCTTCGGAAAAACTTCCGAAACTCATTGACAACGGGTATACACCGCAAGTCTAACTCACTCTTAACGTCTAAGGAAAATAATATCATGTATCCTTGTGCTCCCTCTTTTAAAGAAGCATTTACTTGATTAGCGAGTTAAAAATCGGAAATCTCATCCGTAGGAAAAACTAGAGTTTTACGAGCACAGTCAATCAAGATATGGTTAGAAGACAACCAATCCATGCCTAAAATTACATCTAACTGTATTAAAGGCAAGCAGATCAGGTTAACAAGAAAATGTTTATCCTGAATAATAATAGGACAATTCAAGCAAACAGAAGTGACTAAAACTGGCTTAGCAGTAGGATTTGAAACAATAAGATCACACAACAAGGAAGAAACAAGCAATTTTAGCAGTTTCACACAACCCATCGAGATAAAAGAATGTGTTGCACCTGAATCAAAATGTACAGTTAAAAGATTACCGTTTATGTCGCACTTACCCTGTATGAGATCGTCAGAGTTTGAAGCCTCAGTTCCACTCATCGTATAAACTCTCCCTTTGGCTGTCGGTTTATTTGCTCTGGCGTGATTGACAGTCGATTCACGCTTTGGTACTTTGCAGTCCTTCGCCATGTGTCCCAGTTGATTACAATTATAACATCTTACTCCCCTAGTAGGGCAAGTATCTAGCAAGTGTCTCCTGTCTCCACAATTAAAGCATCTCTTAATCTGACCTTGATTCTGATTCCTTTGGCCTCCATTCCCTGATGCAGCAAAATTCGAACGGTATTGTTGTCGATTCTGATTATTTCCCTGTGGACGGAAATAAGGTTTCCTCTGATTCTGTTTTCCTTTCCAGTTCTGATTCTGGTTCTTGAAATGAGAGGGTCCACCAACACTCCCTCTATTATCCTTTCCTTTCCTCATTTGCTCGATCTTACGACTCATTTCCACTAGAGCTTGGAAATTACGAAGTTGCAGAGGTAAAACAGACTCCTTAATCTCAAATCGCAGTCCTGGTTCAAATCTTTCACACTTCCAGATTTCATTCGGTTGAGCTTGAAAGAAACAGAAGTATTTGGCAAGCGATTCAAACTTCGCCGCATACTCCCCTACAGATAACTATCTCTGTTGTAGCCCCAGAAATTGTTGTTCTTTATCGATCCTTATGCTCTCCGGAAAATATTTTTCCATGAATGCAGTTCAAAAAACATTCCAAGTAATGTCTTGATGATCAGCCTCCAACAGTAGCCTAACACCTTTCCACCAATACTCCGCATCTCCTACCAGTAGGAAAGCAGCATAAGTAACCCTAACCTGCCGGCGTGACCACCAACTCGAAGATTTTCTCCAGCTCCTGGTTCCACAAATCAGCCTTCTCATGATCCGCATCCAGACCAAACTGTGAAGGATTTTGACTTCGAAACACAATCAAAGCCTTGCCTTCCGCAGCTTGCAGATTCTGAGCATTCATAGCTGCAGTTTGATTTGCAGTCGCCGCTGCCACATTTTCCATTGCTTGAGCCACATAATCCACTCCTACATACTCCTCATTCAGGTTACCACGACCGCTAGCACGACCACCTCTACGGCCTCTTCCACGACCGTGTCCACGTCCACGTCCACGTCCAGCTTCTGGTTCAACCACTAGTTCCATAACTGACCTACAAATCACAATCAGTTAAACCAAAACCAGAAACTGAAACGCAAACTTACTCGTTACCATACATTACTTCTAATAAGTAATTAAAACAAGTCTAAGTCAGAGATCACACAACATATACATAACAGACCTATTTCCCAAAATTCCCGAAAGACTCGACCAGCTCTGATACCACAAATGCGACACCCCTTCTAGGTCATCACATAATTACCCAAAAGCGGAAAATTAAATTATTAATTGCTGGTTACTTTCGGAAAATATATTTTAAAGTAAATGTCTCTTTATGAAAATAGTGTTGATTTTTTTTTTTAACATATAACCATCGTAAACATAAACAAACATATACGTATATCTTTATATATGCATCACCTTTTAATACACCCTACCTATAATAGGAGATAACAAAAGAGCCCTCATAAGTATAGGCTATTCTCCATCAAACTAAGTAAAGAAAAGAAAGACATATACATATAAGCAACGAGTAGTTCGAGAACCATACCAAAAACTCATGGCTCTCGGTGAGCGGATCAAAATCGACAAGACTCGCTACCCCGGAACTACACCTATAGCTGGTCAAGCTAATGAAAACCATTGGGGAGATCATGATGATCAACCCCACCTACAACAGATGCATCTAATGAAGATGCCTCCGCTCCCGCTACGTCGTCGGAAGAATCCTCATCATCAACAGCAGGAGGGTGAAACTCAAGATCGTCCTCAACATATTCCTCGGGATCCTCCTCAACCTCATATAACTCCACCTCAACAGGAGGTTCTTCAGGTCCTACTCCCTGCCCGGTCTTTGATGTTCTACTTTAACCTTTTGACAAGTTAAACACGCAGCTACAAACTCCATTACATCTTTTTTCATGCCATGCCACCAATACAATTTCTTTAAATCCTGATACATCTTAGTAGCTCCGGGATGCAAACTTAACTTACTCCTATGAGCTTCTTCAAGAATTAACTTTATCAGCTCAACATCATTCGGTATGCAAATTATTTCACCAAACCTTAATATTCCATCATTTCCTTCTTTAAATTCCGACACGGCTCCCTGTCGCACTAATTCTCTTTCTCCTTGTAGGTATCGATCACTTTCTTGTTTTTCTTTAATTTGCTCCATCAGTCCATTTGAAACAGTAATCATACCTAAACACAATTTTCCTGGAAATGTCTTAATCGTCAATCGCATATCTCAGAATTGTTCCAATAACTATTGCTCTTTAACCATCATTACCGATATGTGCATTGATTTCCTACTCAAATCATCTGCTACTACGTTTGCTTTTCTAGGGTGATCTTGTAATTGGAAATCGTAATCCTTTAGAAGTGCCAACCAGCACCTCTGCCTCATGTTAAGTTCCTTTTGATCAAACAGGTATTTCAAACTTTTATGGTCACTGAAAACATTAAAAGTTACTCCATACAAATAATGTCTCCATATTTTTAAAGCGAATACCACCGGCTTGCTAGCTCCAAGTCATGTGTAGGATAATTCCTTTCATGAATTTTCAACTGTCTTGAAGCATAAGCCACGACTTTTCGGTCTTGCATCAATACACATCCCAACCCTTGATGTGAAGCATCACAATAAACCTCAAAAGGTTCATGAGGATCAGGTAGTATCAATACTAGGTGAAGTAGTCAACCTTCGTTTTAACTCTTGGAAACTTTCTTCACATGCATCCGTCCATACAAACGCTTGATCCTTTCGAGTTAATTGGGTAAGGGGTCCTACTATTTTAGAAAATCCCTCAATGAATCTTCTATAGTATCCCGCTAAACCCACAAAACTACGAATCTCGGTCACCGTCTTAGGCCTTTCCCATTGTAAAACAGTCTCAACTTTCAACGGATCAACGGCAATTCCTTCACTTGAGATTATGTGTCCTAAAAATTGAACTTGGTCTAACAAAAATTCACACTTTTCAGGTTTCGCGTAAAACTGTTTCTCCTTTAAAATTTGGAGAACCACACTGAGATGTTCAGCGTGTTTTTCTTTACTGGGAGAATAGATTAGAATATCGTCTATGAAAACAACGACAAACTGATCTAAGTAAGGACGAAAAATCCTATTCATGTAATCCATGAATATTGCTGGAGCATTCGTAACTCCGAACGGCATCACAAGGTACTCGTAATGTCCGTAACGTGTTCTAAACGCTGTTTTAAAAACATCCTCCGCCTTCACGCGAATCTGATGATAGCCCGAACGTAAATCTATCTTTGAGAAAACGGCTGCTCCACGTAACTGATCCATTAAGTCATCTATCCTTGGAAGTGGATACTTATTCTTAATCGTCACTTTATTCAACTGACGAAAATCTACGCATAACCGAGAAGTTCCATCTTTCTTTTTCACTAATAAAACTGGAGCTCCCCAAGGCGATACACTAGGTCTAATGTATTCTTTCCGCATCAATTCCACTAGTTGTCCTTTTAATTCCTCAAGTTCTGATGGCGACATTCGATATGGTGCTATGGATATTGGTCCAGTTCCTGGAACCAGATCAATCGCGAACTCAATCTCCCGAACAGGTGGTAATCCAGGTACATCTTCAGGAAAAACTTCCAGAAACTCATTGACAACGGGTATACACTGCAAGTCTAACTCACTCTTAACGTCTAAGGAAAATAATATCATGTATCCTTGTGCTCCCTCTTTTAAAGAAGCATTTACTTGATTAGCAGTTAAAAATCGAGAAATCTCATCCGTAGGAAAAACTAGAGTTTTACGAGCACAGTCAATCAAGATATGGTTAGAAGACAACCAATCCATGCCTAAAATTACATCTAACTGTATTAAAGGCAAGCAGATCAGGTTAACAAGAAAATGTTTATCCTGAATAATAATAGGACAATTCAAGCAAACAGAAGTGACTAAAACTGGCTTAGCAGTAGGATTTGAAACAATAAGATCACACAACAAGGAAGAAACAAGCAATTTTAGCAGTTTCACACAACCCATCGAGATAAAAGAATGTGTTGCACCTGAATCAAAATGTACAGTTAAAAGATTACCGTTTATGTCGCACTTACCCTGTATGAGATCGTCAGAGTTTGAAGCCTCAGTTCCACTCATCGTATAAACTCTCCCTTTGGCTGTCGGTTTATTTGCTCTGGCGTGATTGATGATCGATTCACGCTTTGGTACTTTGCAGTCCTTCGCCATGTGTCCCAGTTGATTACAATTATAACATCTTACTCCCCTAGTAGGGCAAGTATCTAGCAAGTGTCTCCTGTCTCCACAATTAAAGCATCTCTTAATCTGACCTTGATTCTGATTCCTTTGGCCTCCATTCCCTGATGCAGCAAAATTCGAACGGTATTGTTGTCGATTCTGATTATTTCCCTGTGGACGGAAATAAGGTTTCCTCTGATTCTGTTTTCCTTTCCAGTTCTGATTCTGGTTCTTGAAATGAGAGGGTCCACCAACACTCCCTCTATTATCCTTTCCTTTCCTCATTTGCTCGATCTTACGACTCATTTCCACTAGAGCTTGGAAATTACGAAGTTGCAGAGGTAAAACAGACTCCTTAATCTCAAATCGCAGTCCTGGTTCAAATCTTTCACACTTCCAGATTTCATTCGGTTGAGCTTGAAAGAAACAGAAGTATTTGGCAAGCGATTCAAACTTCGCCGCATACTCCCCTACAGATAACTATCTCTGTTGTAGCCCCAGAAATTGTTGTTCTTTATCGATCCTTATGCTCTCCGGAAAATATTTTTCCATGAATGCAGTTCAAAAAACATTCCAAGTAATGTCTTGATGATCAGCCTCCAACAGTAGCCTAACACCTTTCCACCAATACTCCGCATCTCCTACCAGTAGGAAAGCAGCATAAGTAACCCTAACTTCTGCCGGCGTGACCACCAACTCGAAGATTTTCTCCAGCTCCTGGTTCCACAAATCAGCCTTCTCATGATCCGCATCCAGACCAAACTGTGAAGGATTTTGACTTCGAAACGCAATCAAAGCCTTGCCTTCCGCAGCTTGCAGATTCTGAGCATTCATAGCTGCAGTTTGATTTGCAGTCGCCGCTGCCACATTTTCCATTGCTTGAGCCACATAATCCACTCCTACATACTCCTCATTCAGGTTACCACGACCGCTAGCACGACCACCTCTACGGCCTCTTCCACGACCGTGTCCACGTCCACGTCCACGTCCAGCTTCTGGTTCAACCACTAGTTCCATAACTGACCTACAAATCACAATCAGTTAAACCAAAACCAGAAACTGAAACGCAAACTTACTCGTTACCATACATTACTTCTAATAAGTAATTAAAACAAGTCTAAGTCAGAGATCACACAACATATACATAACAGACCTATTTCCCAAAATTCCCGAAAGACTCGACCAGCTCTGATACCACAAATGCGACACCCCTTCTAGGTCATCACATAATTACCCAAAAGCGGAAAATTAAATTATTAATTGCTGGTTACTTTCGGAAAATATATTTTAAAGTAAATGTCTCTTTATGAAAATAGTGTTGATTTTTTTTTTTAACATATAACCATCGTAAACATAAACAAACATATACGTATATCTTTATATATGCATCACCTTTTAATACACCCTACCTATAATAGGAGATAACAAAAGAGCCCTCATAAGTATAGGCTATTCTCCATCAAACTAAGTAAAGAAAAGAAAGACATATACATATAAGCAACGAGTATTTCAGAACCATACCAAAAACTCATGGCTCTCAGTAGCCAGATCAAAACTGACAAGACTCGCTACCCCAGAACTACACCTATAGCTGGTCAAGCTAATGAAAACCATTGGGGAGATCATGATGATCAACCCCACCTACAACAGATGCATCTAATGAAGATGCCTCCGCTCCCGCTACGTCGTCGGAAGAATCCTCATCATCAACAGCAGGAGGGTGAAACTCAAGATCGTCCTCAACATATTCCTCGGGATCCTCCTCAACCTCATATAACTCCACCTCAACAGGAGGTTCTTCAGGTCCTACTCCCTGCCGGTCTTTGATGTTCTACTTTAACCTTTTGACAAGTTAAACACGCAGCTACAAACTCCATTACATCTTTTTTCATGCCATGCCACCAATACAATTTCTTTAAATCCTGATACATCTTAGTAGCTCCGGGATGCAAACTTAACTTACTCCTATGAGCTTCTTCAAGAATTAACTTTATCAGCTCAACATCATTCGGTATGCAAATTATTTCACCAAACCTTAATATTCCATCATTTCCTTCTTTAAATTCCGACACAGCTCCCTGTCGCACTAATTCTCTTTCTCCTTGTAGGTACTGATCACTTTCTTGTTTTTCTTTAATTTGCTCCATCAGTCCATTTGAAACAGTAATCATACCTAAACACAATTTTCCTGGAAATGTCTTAATCGTCAATCGCATATCTCAGAATTGTTCCAATAACTATTGCTCTTTAACCATCATTACCGATATGTGCATTGATTTCCTACTCAAATCATCTGCTACTACGTTTGCTTTTCTAGGGTGATACTGTAATTGGAAATCGTAATCCTTTAGAAGTGCCAACCAGCACCTCTGCCTCATGTTAAGTTCCTTTTGATCAAACAGGTATTTCAAACTTTTATGGTCACTGAAAACATTAAAAGTTACTCCATACAAATAATGTCTCCATATTTTTAAAGCGAATACCACTCTTTGCTAGCTCCAAGTCATGTGTAGGATAATTCCTTTCATGAATTTTCAACTGTCTTGAAGCATAAGCCACGACTTTTCGGTCTTGCATCAATACACATCCCAACCCTTGATGTGAAGCATCACAATAAACCTCAAAAGGTTCATGAGGATCAGGTAGTATCAATACCGGTGAAGTAGTCAACCTTCGTTTTAACTCTTGGAAACTTTCTTCACATGCATCCGTCCATACAAACGCTTGATCCTTTCGAGTTAATTGGGTAAGGGGTCCTACTATTTTAGAAAATCCCTCAATGAATCTTCTATAGTATCCCGCTAAACCCACAAAACTACGAATCTCGGTCATCGTCTTAGGCCTTTCCCATTGTAAAACAGTCTCAACTTTCAACGGATCAACGGCAATTCCTTCACTTGAGATTATGTGTCCTAAAAATTGAACTTGGTCTAACAAAAATTCACACTTTTCAGGTTTCGCGTAAAACTGTTTCTCCTTTAAAATTTGGAGAACCACACTGAGATGTTCAGCGTGTTTTTCTTTACTGGGAGAATAGATTAGAATATCGTCTATGAAAACAACGACAAACTGATCTAAGTAAGGACGAAAAATCCTATTCATGTAATCCATGAATATTGCTGGAGCATTCGTAACTCCGAACGGCATCACAAGGTACTCGTAATGTCCGTAACGTGTTCTAAACGCTGTTTTAAAAACATCCTCCGCCTTCACGCGAATCTGATGATAGCCCGAACGTAAATCTATCTTTGAGAAAACGGCTGCTCCACGTAACTGATCCATTAAGTCATCTATCCTTGGAAGTGGATACTTATTCTTAATCGTCACTTTATTCAATCGATCGAAAATCTACGCATAACCGAGAAGTTCCATCTTTCTTTTTCACTAATAAAACTGGAGCTCCCCAAGGCGATACACTAGGTCTAATGTATTCTTTCCGCATCAATTCCACTAGTTGTCCTTTTAATTCCTCAAGTTCTGATGGCGACATTCGATATGGTGCTATGGATATTGGTCCAGTTCCTGGAACCAGATCAATCGCGAACTCAATCTCCCGAACAGGTGGTAATCCAGGTACATCTTCAGGAAAAACTTCCAGAAACTCATTGACAACGGGTATACACTCGCAAGTCTAACTCACTCTTAACGTCTAAGGAAAATAATATCATGTATCCTTGTGCTCCCTCTTTTAAAGAAGCATTTACTTGATTAGCAGTTAAAAATCGAGAAATCTCATCCGTAGGAAAAACTAGAGTTTTACGAGCACAGTCAATCAAGATATGGTTAGAAGACAACCAATCCATGCCTAAAATTACATCTAAGCGTATTAAAGGCAAGAGCGGATCAGGTTAACAAGAAAATGTTTATCCTGAATAATAATAGGACAATTCAAGCAAAAGCAGTGACTAAAAATGGCTTAGCAAAGAGGATTTGAAACAATAAGATCACACAACAAGGAAGAAACAAGCAATTTTAGCAGTTTCACACAACCCATCGAGATAAAAGAATGTGTTGCACCTGAATCAAAATGTACAGTTAAAAGATTACCGTTTATGTCGCACTTACCCTGTATGAGATCGTCAGAGTTTGAAGCCTCAGTTCCACTCATCGTATAAACTCTCCCTTTGGTCTGCTTCGGTTTATTTGCTCTGGCGTGATTGACAGTCGATTCACGCTTTGGTACTTTGCAGTCCTTCGCCATGTGTCCCAGTTGATTACAATTATAACATCTTACTCCCCTAGTAGGGCAAGTATCTAGCAAGTGTCTCCTGTCTCCACAATTAAAGCATCTCTTAATCTGACCTTGATTCTGATTCCTTTGGCCTCCATTCCCTGATGCAGCAAAATTCGAACGGTATTGTTGTCGATTCTGATTATTTCCCTGTGGACGGAAATAAGGTTTCCTCTGATTCTGTTTTCCTTTCCAGTTCTGATTCTGGTTCTTGAAATGAGAGGGTCCACCAACACTCCCTCTATTATCCTTTCCTTTCCTCATTTGCTCGATCTTACGACTCATTTCCACTAGAGCTTGGAAATTACGAAGTTGCAGAGGTAAAACAGACTCCTTAATCTCAAATCGCAGTCTTGGTTCAAATCTTTCACACTTCCAGATTTCATTCGGTTGAGCTTGAAAGAAACATAAGTATTTGGCAAGCGATTCAAACTTCGCCGCATACTCCCCTACAGATAACTATCTCTGTTGTAGCCCCAGAAATTGTTGTTCTTTATCGATCCTTATGCTCTCCGGAAAATATTTTTCCATGAATGCAGTTCAAAAAACATTCCAAGTAATGTCTTGATGATCAGCCTCCAACAAGTAGCCTAACACCTTTCCACCAATACTCCGCATCTCCTACCCAGAGGGAAGCGCAAGATAAGTAACCCTAACCTGCCGGCGTGACCACCAACTCGAAGATTTTCTCCAGCTCCTGGTTCCACAAATCAGCCTTCTCATGATCCGCATCCAGACCAAACTGTGAAGGATTTTGACTTCGAAACGCAATCAAAGCCTTGCCTTCCGCAGCTTGCAGATTCTGAGCATTCATAGCTGCAGTTTGATTTGCAGTCGCCGCTGCCACATTTTCCATTGCTTGAGCCGCATAATCCACTCCTTCATACTCCTCATTCAGGTTACCACGACCGCTAGCACGACCACCTCTACGGCCTCTTCCACGACCGTGTCCACGTCCACGTCCACGTCCAGCTTCTGGTTCAACCACTAGTTCCATAACTGACCTACAAATCACAATCAGTTAAACCAAAACCAGAAACTGAAACGCAAACTTACTCGTTACCACACATTACTTCTAATAAGTAATTAAAACAAGTCTAAGTCAGAGATCACACAACATATACATAACAGACCTATTTCCCAACATTCCCGAAAGACTCGACCAGCTCTGATACCACAAATGCGACACCCCTTCTAGGTCATCACATAATTACCCAAAAGCGGAAAATTAAATTATTAATTGCTGGTTACTTTCGGAAAATATATTTTAAAGTAAATGTCTCTTTACGAAAATAGTGTTGATTTTTTTTTTTAACATATAACCATCGTAAACATAAACAAACATATACGTATATCTTTATATATGCATCACCTTTTAATACACCCTACCTATAATAGGATATAACAAAAGAGCCCTCATAAGTATAGGCTATTCTCCATCAAACTAAGTAAAGAAAAGAAAGACATATACATATAAGCAACGAGTAGTTCAGAACCATACCAAAAACTCATGGCTCTCAGTAGCCAGATCAAAACTGACAAGACTCGCTACCCCAGAACTACACCTATAGCTGGTCAAGCTAATGAAAACCATTGGGGAGATCATGATGATCAACCCCACCTACAACAGATGCATCTGATGAAGATGCCTCCGCTCCTGCTACGTCGTCGGAAGAATCCTCATCATCAACAGCAGGAGGGTGAAACTCAAGATCGTCCTCAACATATTCCTCGGGATCCTCCTCAACCTCATCTAACTTCACCTCAACAGGAGGTTCTTCAGGTCCTACTATCTGAAGAGGATTTGGATGAGGTGGCGGATCCATTAACCCGTGCTCATCCAAATACTGTAGGTATAGCCATTCTGGAGGTAGAGATACCTCGACAGTCTCTACGACATGTATCCATTGCTGCGGTCCTTCTTCTACCGTGCCGATGACTTCTATGCTGGGGCCATGATAGGTGGCGCTGAGTGCCCCAGGGTTAATCTCCCAGGCACCACCATACTGCGCTCGATCAAAAATGATCGATCGGGCCCTCGAATGTACCAGCGGTATATCCGGTTCCATCTGAACATGTAAGAGTGAGAAACCAATATATGGATTTTTCTCAACAACTACAGACTAGCCACCACATAAACACATACGCATTTACCAAACACAAACATTCATAAACAAATAGAATATCAATGGGTTTAACACCCCAAACATCATCATTTGAAATATTATGCATGAACACTTCATATTCATCATCTAATTTCGTCCTAATCTCATGAGATATCCCAACACATGGTGAGTTGATCAAGCTCCATTGCCACACAGGCACACTGGCACACAGCCACACAAGCACACGGCCTAAACCCATCCACAGGCACACAGCCAAAACACATTGCACATTGTCCACACCCAAGGCACCAGTGATAGCAACTAAGATAGGGTCTCAATGTCCTAGGCACAATGAGAAAACATAGTATAAAATACCTGACGCCGCAGGTAAATGATACATAGAACCGCAGGCACGTCTGCCAAATGCATGCAAAACACTTTTGCTCATAACTCTTTTCTTTGTGTTCAATCTTTCTTTGCCGAAGCTCAAAATGGCTTACGACTCACATAGTTTTAACACCTTTAAAACTTTCATTACAACACCGGACCTCACAGTCCGAGTGCTCAATCACGACACCTCTCGACCGATGCACCAGTCATAGGTTCGTGGTAATAGAAAACATCTTAAATGTTTCAATACGGTATACACCACGTATACAGTATAGGACCTCAAAGTCCAAAGGACCCCAAGTCCATAACAACAAAGAACCTTAGTACCCCGACGTCTCGGTTACTAAGTTCAACAGCACTTTCAACATGGTTGAATTAATTTTTCTTTTCAGAAAATCCTTTAAAATTGGAAATTCATCAATAAAATCTTTAAATAATAAAGCTTAGTTTTTCACAAAAATGAGTCACTTGAGGTTTTAACTTCCTCAAAATATGCACTGCCATTTTACAATACTTGCCGTCTACACTTTTCCAAATTTGCCGTCAAATATTATTTTTAAAGCTTTTTAAGCCAAAATTTAGCTTTTTCCACTTAAACAATTTTCTAAAATCATAATTAACTTATTTTCACCAATTAATTTCATAAAATAATATTTTATAATATTCCGGAATTTCTTACGTAAAAATTTGCGGTGCAAAAATATTTTTACGGTTTCGCTCTCATTGTGACTCATAATTCACGCTTACAGAAATAAATTATTAAAATAATAATATTTTCCAAAATTCCTTATTTTTCCCAAATAAAAATTTCCATTAATATTATATACCAATATTTTACCATTAAAACATTGAGTATAATTTGCGAAGCTTCTTAAAGCTTTTATCCAATTAATTTAATTGGGCATTGACCACTGTCAGGCTTCTCAAACATCAACCAACAATAATATCACAGAGATATTCCCAGGCAGATCATGCATCACAGTAGCATAATATAATTTCAGATAAACAATTAAACGCAATTAAAACCACACAGATACAAATGCCATAACTTAAACAACTTAAATAAATACTAACAGACAAATAATTACAAACAAACACATGATAGCATATAGCCATCGAATATATCCCTCGGGTATTCCCCCCTTACCTTTCGAAGACTTTCTTGTAAATTACTGAATTTCTTCGGAAGTCCGGATATCGCGTATACGTCGCACTCACTCAACTTTCAACCATTACAATCAAATAATTACAAATCAAGAAACTAAAACATTCTAAACCCTACTACATGGTCACGGCTTCAAGGGATTTGAGTGACTAAAATTCCTAATCATGGTTAAATCATGGATTAATGGTCCTAAATCAACCAAGATCATGGATTTGTGACTAAACAACTAAATTTGAAACTCAAAACTTCCTAACTCTCATATACCAAGATTCAGTCTTAACATGTTCATGGGGCTAGGGTTTTTAGTTTGATAAGCCAACTTGGATTTATTAAGCATACATACTAATAGCTTGATTATTAAGATCATTTATGAAAACTTTGAACAAAACTTATCAAATCTCATCCACCTAGGGTTCGGCCAACATGGAGATTTTGAGTAAGGATTTTCATTTTAATAAACTAACATGGATTATAGTGTGTAGACATACATGTCATATGGAATACATGATCATACATGACAACACATGAACAAAATCCTACCAAACCTATTCTAATAGATTCGGCCAAAGCTAGTTTATTAGGAAGGAAATTTTTGATTACATCATGCTCTTGGATTTAAATAATATGCATGATATCAAGAATATAGAAAGTGGTTTCATCATCATGAGATTTTTCTAGAATTTATTATGGATTTTCAAAGTTCTAGGCTTAGAAACTTAAAAGTGATGAACAAATATGAAATAAACTTTGAATCAAGAAATTTATTGAAGAACATAGACATGATTAAGGAAGAATAATAGGATTCACCTCTTGAAGATCAAAGACAAGTGAAATCCAAGAACTTGATTCACAAAGTGATGCTAAAAGGCTTATGAACTTAAGAGTTTTTGAAACAAAAGGCAATAGGAAGAAAATGAAATGTGAGGGAGGGTATTTATAGAAGTGTGGCTGCGCCACTTTTGAAGGATTTAGGAGAAAGGATGTGGCTTTTCAAAGGATTAAAGTGCAAATAATTCCTAGGGACCATTTTGCAAAGATTCCAAAAGTATAAGGACTATTTTGCAAATTGCCAATAGTTTGAAATGATGACCATGTGTCACATTAAATGTGTTCTCATCTTGACTCATCTTTGTTGAATTTTCTTGAGACTTTTTGGGAAGAACCTAGAATGTTGGAGAACACTTGAGAACATAGTAGCGGTGTGGAATTTCGGAGAAAAATGGAGAACTTTGTAGAAAATTCTAAAATAAAACTTGGCTCATCCAATATGATGGCAGCCCCTACTCCTCCTTGGTCTTGCGCATGGGCCTAATAAATTTGGGCTTGGATTTAATTATTTTGGGCCCACCAAAATGCTTAAGGCTTAACATGACATAGGAAACTTATATGATTTAAAATGGGCTTTATGAAATTTAATTCATGGGTAAGGAATTTGGGCTTCATGGCCACGGTCCACTAATGGATTTGGAACAAGAATCCTAGCCCAATTCACTTAGAAAACATTAGGGACCCAAGTGTAATTAATAGAAAGTTCAGGGACTTAAGCGTAAAATTCATAAATTGTCACTTTAACCTTGTAGAACCTTATAGACTTAAAAGTATGATTCATACCCATGAATCATCTCAAAATCCTAAGATAAACTCTTTATCTGCTCTTGGAAACTCCGAAATCCATTCTGTCGTTCACCCGATTACGCATTTCGCCCGTAAAACGTAAATTATTTTTTTTTATTTTTTATAAATAATTCTAAAATTACAGAATTGTAGGAAATAAAATAAAAACCTTAATTCTTTTGTTCACGAATTAAAATTAGGTCTTTTGAGCAGTATAATTATACTGTCAATGGAATTCGCGGGCCGGGTTTCGCCTGACTTTCCAACCTAAATTTTAATCGTAGCTTCCTACACTCAAGTAGAATTGAGTGGTAAACTCCGTTTATTTAAAATAATTTTCTAAAACTCTAATAAACTTATAAACATATTTATATGTATTACTGTTATTTAAAACAGTGAAATACAGAGTGTTACAATGAAGAAGTTCATCCAGCCCGCTAACTCTAGTTATGGTAAAACGTCTAAGCCATCCGCTTTGATTTCTTCAAACTCGACAACGTGTTCAATGAGCATCCTTTTGGCTTCTGTTTCTTCTATATTAGGGAAGATGGAGAGGTTTGTTGATCTTACTGAAGCCATTGTGGTAGAAGGTAGAAGGTGAAGAGAGATTAGGGTAGAGGAAGAGTGAAAGGTTGAAACTTTTGAGAGAGGGAGAGAGAGGAGATGAGTTTGAAGGTGAACGGTTTTGTGTGAGTGGTGAGGAGGTTTATGAAAAGAACTTTGCATTTATTGCGCTGATGTACGAAGAGAGAAACTAGCCGGAGGGAATGAAACGTTTTCTCGTTAACTTCCCACTTAAGTGTTGAATCTAACATAGTGTACGGAATGAAATGCCATCTAAGTGTTGAATCTAACATAGCGTACGGAATGAAATGCCATCTATTTATGTGTACTAAGATAAAGTTTCCTATAAAAAGCGATGTCTTAACTCATACATTTTTTTAGCAATTTTATATACACATTCTCGTTGCAAGCATTCAGAGGAAACTATACTTAATTATTTACAAAATAAGTTGTTTACATAAATGCCAAGATAGACTGTTTACAAAAAAAAATACAAAACTACTAAAATTTACTGGCCCACTCCTTACTTTTGTTCCATCAAATTTATTACATACCCCTACCACTTTTTCCTGATTTCATTATACATGGACTCTGAGTAAGAAGCACACTTGAACTCAGGGAAGTACTGCTAAATAAAACATTGGAATAAAATGAATTGAGAATTGAACTACATTTTTTAAAATATCATTTTGGTCACTTAACTTATTTTTTAGATTCAGTTTGGTCCCTTAACTTTTAAAAGTTTCAATTTGGTCCCTTAATTTGTCTCTATTGACCAAAGTTAGTCATTTCCATCAATGAGTCAGTAACGGTGTTAACTTTTTTAGGACCATTTTGAAACTCGTTAACAATTTAAAGGGACAGTTTGAATCTCGTTAACAATTTAAAGGATCAATTTGAAAAATGTTAACAATTTAAAGGACCAATTTGAAACTCATCTAAAACATAAGGGACCAAATTGAAACTCATTTAACACTGTTGGTGACTTTATTGACGAAGAGGACTAACTTGGGTCAACAAAGACAAATTAAGGGACCAAATTGAACCTTTCAAAATTTAAGGGACCAAACTGAATCTAAAAAATAAGTTAAGGGACCAAAATGGTATTTTAGACAACTACATTTGAATGGTCAAATTTAAGAACTTTGTATTGTAAATCTAAAGTAACTACTTAGATAAATGACATACCACCGTAGGGATACTAGTTTGGTTGTGTAGAATGATCTCCTTCATGAACCTCATGACGTAGTAGCCACATTCTATATTGCCTGGTTGGCGGGGGAACAGTAAAACCAAAAGCATAAAGTTAAATTAATGTATTTTTTTCCTAAACTATTGGATGAAGGTAGACTAAATACCTTTATATCTTGTGCCATTTGATGGAAGCAGCATTACATTTGTTCGTTCTACTACGGCTTGAGCGGTACAACAAAATACCACTAACAAAATCAAATGAACTTCATAAGACAAAATATTTTGAAATTTGAATCATGACAGACATATTAATACTGAAAATAAATACATATCCTTACTCATCAATTTTTTTTTCTCAGCAACAGGTGATTATCCAGTTCATCACTGGACGTCGGATCCAGATCATAAAAACTCTCGTGATAGACATTGAGGATGACCAACACCCAATGTCCACTGAAGAAAATATTGGGTTAGCAAATCCTACGCAACATTTCATAGAACTCATTATCATAAATTAAGTTTACAAATAGTGACTCACCCAACGTTGACATGTGCCATAAGCAGCATATCTTGCTTATGATTTCGCCCGAGAACTGCAGATATATATTATGATCCGGCCTTAACATTGCACCCTCTCATAGTATGTATGCTATATGGTTCCAAGAACGAGAATCTCGCCTTAAAAGTTGCGTCCATCACTTCGTACCACAAGTAACTTAAATGAAAAAAATGCAAATGTGGATTACCAAAAACTTTAATGTTTAAATAAAAAGAATAAATTGCCACTTATAGGGGTTTGAAGATATATACCTGATATATGTTAATAGGACTGGCACCTCTAGATCATTGTTGTTGACAACATCCTCGGTATGATCCCCAATAAGGAAACTTGCACTATCCTTGATTGAGAATACTGGATATTCAAAAGGAAAATCCAAAATAATATCGCTCGAGCCAGTCTTCTCCACGAGTGCCTTAAGAGCGTCACCATGTGGGAGTTCGGCATGATGAATACTTCTTGCACCATCTAAAGTGGGAGATGGTTGACCCCTCTTCCCCAGGGACACAACTGATAGCTTTATGTTCCCTGATTTTTTGGTTTGAATGCCCCCTTTGGGTTTTGCAGTTTGATGAACCTTTCGCGGTTCAGTGAAATAGTTAGAGATCAACTAATGAAATAAATATGCAGTACATCATGAAGATGAATCATTTGTGTTGACATACCAAGGCAATGCGTACTTGAATGAGGTGTGCTGGCCATGCCACGACAGTACCTATTACATCACCTACTTCCATCGTGTCATTGTCATGAATAGGTATCGGTAATGGTGCATCCCCCTCCGGTGCAACCTCAATCGTAATACTAACATGGTTGGTGGGAGCAGTCTGTTATGTATTGTTTGACCAAGCTCATTGTGCAGTTTTCCCTCACCAACCACGCGACGAGTAAGGGTTACCAAATAAAGTTCATATTCAGAGATGCCTATTATTCTCCTCAACCTCTCACCACACTACTCCCTATCATCCGTTTGCAACCTTCGGTCAGACACAGGATGCAGTGAAGCAGGACAACAACCTCTTCTTCTTTTTTCTTTTTTTTTTCTCACGGAAACTAAGTTTCTATGTGTTAAAAAGTTTTAACACATATGAAAACTACAGTTTTTGTGTGTGTTAAAAAAATTTAACACACGGAAACTAAGTTTTCGTAAATTTAACATACACGGAAACTTAGTTTCCGTGAGACGCACACCAATCCTTGAGACCCAATGGTCGTTAAACTATTTTACCTTCTTCTTACTATAGACCCTCACCAATCGTTTGAGAAAGCTTCATCTCCACTTTACTCGGTATTAAGGTTATCAAAAATAAGTTCTTTATCTCCCAAAACTACCTTTGATATATTAATATTTTGACTCCATGTTTCCCTGTTAATTTCTACTTATTCTTTGCTACCTATAGAAGCCTATTGGTTTTAAGGGTGTTTAATTTCTACCTTTGATATATTTGTTGTTATAGAGGGTACAATCAGATTTCCCAATACTCCATTCACATCGGTTGATCTTATGAGAGAAAACAAGATCAATATGGTTGATCTTATCGGCTGACCTCTGTGCTTTGACGCGCCACCACCACAGCCCACGCTTCGACGTGCCACCACCCAGCTAGCGGTATTGAGCAGAATGTTGAAAAAGAACTGATGAAGATGAAGGTCCTTAAGAAAAAAAACTGAACTGTCGAAGAGAAATAGAGTTCAGTTGATGAAAATAAAGGTCCTTAAGATGAATGCAGCGACGGTAGGAGTCCCCGACTGTCGTGAATCCATACCTAAAGGGGAGGTGGGGGGAATGAGGGTGGGGAGTGAGAAGAAAGTATGGAAGAGATGAGATGGGGGTTAGGGTTATTTAAGGAAAATCAAAATAAAAATTAACAGAGGGAGGTGGGGGATGAAATTGGGTAGGTAAGAAAATCAAAAGCCAAAAACAGAACAAAGGGACAAGGGATCGCCTTGCCTGACACCCCACCTAATGTATGTGAAGGCCCAAAGACAACTCCAAACAGACAAAGTGTGGGGCTTTCTAGGTGATGCCTAAAACTATTAAAATTATTTAAATCTTTGTTGCAATTCTTCTCAACCATGAGCACCTCTCTAGGTGTGGCCTAAAGCAAGGACTTTGGTGGCTTCACACTACAAAAAAAAACCTATTTAGCGACCGAATATTTCGGTCGCTAAACTTGATAATTCGGTTGCTATACTGTATAGCGACCGAATTAAGGGGGTAGCAGAAACCCTGGTCGCTAAATGTTTAGCGACCGAACTTATATTTCGGTCGCAAGTCTGCGACCGATATTTTGGTCGCAAAATTATATATTTCGGTCGCCGTATAGTTGGTCGCATGCCCAGCTCGCCTAATTTGGTGACCGATATTCGGTCGCTATTTCGGTCGCAAATTTTGATTTTCTTTTTTTTTTCTTAATTTTCCTGTAACTTAATCCTGCCGACCAAATATTGTTTTTCAACTATTACCCCATTGATTTTTAATTTCTGATATAAACAAAATACACCAATAATTTTTTTAAATAAATAGAAAACGTAAATATGATGTACTAACGATCCAAAACACCACAGTCAATATGATCAAGAAAACATATACATTAATTAACGCAAGTTTAATAATGGTTTATAAAAAAAAGTTTAATAAATAATAATTAACGATCAAAACATAAAAATACACCACAGTCAATAAGTACTAATCAAAATATCAAAACTCATCAATCTTCCAAAGGGATGAACATGTAGAAGCGAGAACCCCCAAGGTACTTAAACTTTGTCAATGCACCAGTGGACAACAAATACAACTCCCTGATACCATTTGTATCTGTTGCAAAATATGGGCGATCCTCGTGGATTACTATATTCCCATTGAACAGATTTCCGCTTTTGTCTTCAATAGTCACAACACGCGGTATTTGTTGTCCCCAACGACGGTAGAATGATCGCGGGATTGAAATCAAATCCTACAAATACACAAGAACAATTTAGTAAATGATTAGTTTATGCCTTAACCATCATTACGTGAATCCGATCGTTATTCTTAAGTTGATGAGATACTGTACCTGGTCTATATGGATGGTTGTCTCAAAACATTTAGTCGGATCCATTTTCTGATAAAACGATAACGAAAACAAGTCATATGTCTAAACTTCATTCCAATGCTTACAATGTAAATATATACAAATATGATTCCATAATCATTTCCAAACAAGTTATCAATAAATACATATCAAATTATTCTAATTACATTGATTCATTGTTATTGAAAGATTTTTATTTTAAAGAGAATAAACTATTCTTCATAGCAATCCAAATGTATGAACATGCTCAGATATAAGTACTAGCCTTAGATAAGTAGAATTACCAAATGAATCCGATTCAAAATGAGTGAAAAGCTCTCTTGGAATTACAGGCTACAATAATGTTTTTAGATCATTTCATACTCCAACAAAGAATATTTTTTTGTTTACAAAGAAGTGAACAAGAACTTGAAATCCCTAAAACCCACTTTTGAAATTTTTGAAACAGATTTAGACAAGAACCAACAAATTCATGGATTCCAAACGAATAAAAATACAATACAATCAAAATGCATACACGTACAATACAATATGAAATTATTCACAGCAAGTAAACAGCTGCATCACAGAGGCTATAGATCATACTATTGTGAGATATTCCCTGAGGCAATATAACAGAACAATGAACAGCCTTCAAAGACATAAATTCAGCCAAGATATGGAAAGATAAACAGACCAGAAATTACAAGTTCCATATTTAATAGAAAACACATCATTAACACAGGGACAATCTTGTTACTGGACATGTTAAACTAGAATGGTCTTCAAACAACTGCCTCAGTATTGGTCATTTGTATGAACTATAGCCATGAACTATCCATGTTTGAAATTATAGACACCTAGCACAAAACAAATTGAAAATCCATAGCAAACATCCTCACTAACCAATTTAGATGCATTTCACAAAGCAGAACTGAATCTAAATCAAAGACTAAGATGCTGAAATGGAAGGTAATTTCACAGCTAATTCAACAAGAAGCAAACCAGAAGGGTTCTCAGATTAAATTTTCCCGTTAAATTGGTACGTCAATAATCAACAAAAAACCAAAACCTGTTTATGTTTCGCAGTCTCACAGCAAAGCAATGGCATTCCCGTGGCTCAAGTAAACATCAATTCTAATCTCACAGTCTTGACTTTTGATATTTCAATGCATTCAAAAAAAAGTTACAAAAACAGATTTCTCATGCTTTCTCAATGAGAGCTTCCTAATCCTAATAGGAGTGATTAAATAATGACACATGAAAACAAATGATCATCACAACTCACAACTCACATGAAATACACAAGTAGCTCTTCTCAGTAATAAGCAATAAAGCAAGCAATGAAATACATACAATCCACAAAATTTTTGAAATGAAACAATGAAGCAAAATAAAAAATGATACATAGAGAGTCCATGGTTACCTCAAGGCAGAGCAGGGAATGCACAAAATAAGGAGAGAAGAGGGTAGGAGGAGCTCTGCGCGTGGTGACCGGAGGGCTGCGTGTTGGTAGCCGGAGTATTGGTCGAAGAACTGAAACGGAGGGGGGGGATTAAAAACAGAGCAGGAAGAGGGGAAAGGAAGAGAGGAGAGGAAGAGGGAAGAGATGGAAGAAGAGGAGGAGGAGGACGGAGGCTTACCGGAGATGGCGGTGGTGGCGGTGCGCACTGCGGTGGTGGCGGTGCGCACTGCACGGTGGTGGCGACGGTGACTGGCGGCCTGACAACGCGAGGGAGAGAAAAGGGGTGAGGGTGGAAGAGATGGCAGAAATGAGGAATAAGGGAAAGATTTCACGATTTTAGGGATTTATAATTTGGCGACCGAAATAATCGGTCGCTACATCGGTCGCCAATCATTTAAATAAAAAATGGTCGCTAAATTCGGTCGCGGGATGAGTTAATTTGAAATTTGAATTCATAAATTTAGCGACGGAGTTTTAAATCGGTCGCTAACACGCGCGGTTTTAATTTTTTTACGCGCCGTTTAGCGACCGAATTAATATCGGTGGCAAATGTAAATAAAATTTAACCGTTGCATTTAATTCGGTCGCTATTTCGGTCGCTAAGAATACATAAAATTTATGACTTTTAACCGTTGCATTTAATTCGGTCGCTATTTCGGTCGCTAAGAAGACATAAAATTTCTGACTTTTAAGTTCCTTTATTTAGCGATGGAAATAGCGACCGATAACCCTGCTACGCTCTATTTCGGTCGCTATTTCGGTCGCAGTATTATCTCTAATCAGTCTTTCATGTAGATCCTACAATCGGTCGCCATTTCGGTCGCAAAAAGCAACCGAAAAATTCGGTCACTATTTTCGGTCGCTAAACAACCTTTTTTTTGTAGTGTCACCCGTAGGGCATCCCTGACTAAGAATGAAAGCTTGGCTGATTTTAGAATGGTGATGATCGAGCTACATAATTTTTTTGCGATTCCATTGCTTTTCAAAGGAATTGGCATTGCATCTCGCTTGAATCGGATTCTAAGCTAGTGATTCAAGCTTTTTCAAATGATGACATTGGTCCTTGGAGCTTGAAGACTAGATGGCAGAATTGTAGGCTTTCATGTAGTAAAATGAAGTTTATTTCCTCTCATGTATTTCGAGAGGGGGATTGTAACATCCCGATTTTTCGGCTTTATAATATCGGTAATAATTATATAAATGATTATATTCTTATCCGAGATTTAAAAAATGACTTTCGATAAACTAAGGTCATTTTCCTGTCATACTTATTTTTATAAGGTTAGGGGGAAGTTTTGGGATGAAAATTCAGACGAAAACCGGTGTGCGTTTTTACTGACAGTAAGTTTTTACTGATCATAAACCCTAATTTCAACTCGGGAATGAAACCATTGGGTTTTATATTTTGCCCCGGACGATTTTCCACATTCCGAAAAAAATCGTTAGGAATGAAATACTATTATTTTATTCAGACGTAATCGTTAAGAAAACACGTAAAACCTAAGTCGGAGGATAAGTCGGGTAAACGACGGAGTCGGTTATGGAGCTGAGATATTATAAGAGGTTGATGTAGCATAGAGGACAAGGAGTCCGACCTCAAATTTTATTGATCGGGATTTTTCAAGTGAAATGACCAAAATACCCCGACGTTTAACCTAACAAACGTCGAGTTAAATTTTAACCATGGTTAAGGAACCAAGGTTAGTACTTGTGGTCTAAAATCAGCCACACCTCCCATGAATTCTTGATCACGTGATTTTAACCATAGTTAGAAAAGTAACCCTAGTTAAGTTAAGTATTAACTATAGTTATCATGATATTAATTAAATAATCCCAAAACCCAGTAATTCAATTCCTAAAAACCAAACAAAGCCTAAGATATACCCTATTTATACCCCTTGAAACTGCAGCAGTCCCTTCCCCATTTTTCTTCTCTTCATCTTCTTCATTTTCTTCCTACTTGTACTTTGCTTCAAAAACTCATAAGAACACCATTCCCCACCGAAAGGAAGACCCTCTTCCTTGCTGAAACTCGTAAAACTTTCTACATGAAAGTTGTTCCTATTTATCACTTCTTTCCAACGAGCTAAAGATCGTCAAAACCGGATAAGTATAATGGAAGATATGCCCATATTACCAAAACTGCCCAAAATTCTCAGCATCACACGAGAACAGTGGAAAGAAGGCCCTTTTTACCCCTGTTCCAATATGAATCAAATAAAACCTTAAACATAAAAGTTGTTCCTCTCCTTCGTATATTTCAAACAAGCCAAAGTTTGTAATTTTTGGATGAGCAAATCGTGAGGTACACTCACAAAACCACCACATCCTCAAAGCTATCTCAAAAGCTTTCATTTTGAACCAAGCTTGTATTGATCATTTTATTCATTTCTTCAATCTTCAAGAGGTAAAACCTCATCACCTTACTTATATAAGCCTTCATCTTCATTTATTTTACAAGTTTATGCCATGATCATCATTTTCAATTCCTAGATCTAGAATCTTGTAAAATCTCTAGGAAATTGTAGAAAAATCCTATGATCATGAAACCAATTTATATGATCTTTTAATCATGCCTATATTGTATAGGTAGAAGCATGAGATCAAACAAAATTTCCTTCCTATTATTCCAAGCTTGGCCGAACCTATGTATAATAGGAGGAAGAATGTTTTGTTTCAATTTCTATCATTTAACACTTGATCTAGTCTATTCAATAATTCTACTTGCAAGATCAAAAAACATGAAATCAAAATCAATCCCTAGCTATTTTCTTTCAAAGAGGTCGAAACCTAACTCATGTGATTTAAATGGATTTTCTTCAAGTTCTTGACTTATGATCATTGATTATGTCTTCCTAGTACTTCAGGATCATTGATCCAAGAGTATGTGAAATTTTGACATCTCTAGCCTGATTAACCTATGTTGGCCGAACCCAAGTATATAGGTTAGAGGAGATTTTATTTCATTGTTTAACTTGTTGTGTTGTGATTTACTGTGAAGGATAATTGTTGTGGATTGTACTAAGTTGTGAGGTGGAATCGAAAACGAATCGGAAGGAAAACTTCGAGAGGAAAAATGTAACTTCAAGAGGTAAGGGGAGCTTACCTGAGGGATTTTTCCTGATAACTATATGTGTGGTTTAGTGTATGACTTGGATTATTTGATTGAGGGTTGTTTATCTACGGTAATTATTTATTTGCAGTTATGTATTACAATGTTTTGATGCATGATCTACCTGGGTTAATTGTTATAATATTGTTGATGAATTGATGATGTTGTTTGGGGATTGAAAAATCTGACAGTGGTCAGTGCTTAGTTGGTAATGAGGTTTAAAGTGTTAAAAAGTTTTTACGGGATACTGAGTTTTAATTGATGAGAAATAGTAATATAATATTACTTAGGTTTTTGGTTGGTTGAAAATGAGAAAAAGTTTAAAATATCATTATTTTAATGATTTATTGGTGTAAGAGGAAACTATGAGTTGTAGTGAGGACGTAACTGTGAAATTATTTTTCTAATGCTAATTTTTGGGTGGATAAATCCTATATATTATAAAAAGTTATTTTATGAAATTAATCATCGGAAATAACTTAATTATGATTTTAGAAAATTATTTAAGTGGAAAAGATCAAGTTTTGACTTAAAACGTTTTTAAAATGCTAAAACGACGGTTAATTCCGAAAATATTTACGGAATGCATTCTTAAAAACAGCAGTAATCATTCACACATGGATTTAGTTTACAGATCATTTATTTTAAGAACTAGAGTTTCTCGGAGAATGATTTTCAGAAGAAAGAAAATGAGTTTCTTAGTCATTTGATAAATGAATTTATAGTAGAAATGATTTTATGAAGATGGGACGTTGCTTCGGGTAAAAGAGTTTCCAAAAGAAAATGAATTTCAATATGGTTTGACGTTTTATAAACAAGTTACAACATAAAGGGTTTTTGTAAACGTGTTTTACTTCACGGTTTATTTGTTAGTCATGATATCTTAACGATATTCATGTTATAATTGATTTGTTAGTCATGATATCCTGATCATATTCATGTTTCAGTGTATGTGTTAATTATGGTATCTTTAGGTCATTCAGGCCTCGATGTATTTGTTAGTCATGATATCTTGAGGATATTCATGTTATAGTGTATTTAGTAGTCATGGTATTATGGTGATATTCATGTTTAGTTGACCATTGTGCCTTAATGGTCAATGTACCATTAAAGAGTTGACCATTGTGCCTTAATGATCAATGTGCCATTTTGAGTTGAACATTGTGCCTTAATGGACGATGTGCCATTTGATTTGTTGACCATCATGCCGGGATGTTTGGGTGATGTGCCATTTGTTTTGTTGACCATTGTGCCGGGAGTTCGGATAATCTGTCATTATGTTGTTGACCATTGTACCAAGAGTTTGGACAATGTGTCATTCAAGAGTCTGATCAGCTTATTTATTTGGTGAGTGAATCTCTAGTAGATTAGGTATAAAGATTAGATGATAATCTGTGAAATGTCATTAATATTTTGTGAATGATAATGATTGTTCCAAAGGTGGAACCCCATTGGGAAATTACTTGTGATTTTTGAGAAGTTTATGTTGTTATGACTATATATGTCTAGATGTTGTTTTGTGTGTCACGCATGTAGTTATCGTGCTTATATCCATATATTGGTGTCTCACCCTTACAATATATCAGGTTTTACTCATTATTGCCGTTGTACCTTGGTACTGGCAGTACATGGTGCGGAGGAAGTCTTAACTTCAATCGGGGATACTAATCTTGGTCCTTGAAAAGCGGTCAGTAATAGTGGTGAAAACTAAAGAGTTCTTCCATTTGGTGTTTTGTAAAGTGACCA
This sequence comes from Sophora flavescens, assembly GCA_030762895.1. Classification (NCBI taxonomy): domain Eukaryota; kingdom Viridiplantae; phylum Streptophyta; class Magnoliopsida; order Fabales; family Fabaceae; genus Sophora; species Sophora flavescens. The sequence goes on along the minus strand of CM061063.1, from coordinate 122,949,119 downwards.
GCTTAGGAGTCTTGGTTGGGTTGTATATTTAAAAAGGTAGTTAAATGTGGTGTTGTAAGTTAATTTTTGGTATAATTTTCTCTTTTTGAAAATATGGAAGCTTTTTGATAAAACAGTGTATGTCGTGGCAACCTTGTTATGAATGTGTTGTGATATTCAATATGATCTCACTGCTTTAATGTATGTACCATGTTTCCAGAGTTTTCCGCAGCAGAAAATTTTTACTCCCGAGTTTTCTAACCTAAAGTAAATTAATTTTTTAAAAGCAAATAGCAAATAACTTTTTAATTTATTTCTGCACGTGTTATGAAGTAATGCCCAAGAGGGGTATTACAGGAATTCTTGTGCTGATGGCCTTGCTAGTTATGGCCTTACTCATATTAGTTTTATTTGATGGGATTTCGTTCCTACTTTAATTTATTTTAGATAACTTTAATAGAAATAGGTTTTTCTTTCCTAGTTATTGGTTTTGTTAATGGGCTTGGTTCATATCGACCCATAGCTTGTATTTTAACACTTTTTTCTCTTTTTTTAATAAATTTCAGGATACTCTTTTTCTTTAATGATGGTTTTATCCTTAAGGAGTGTTTTCTATCATAAGGTTTTAATGAGGCCTTGTTTTGCTTAAAAAAAATCTCTATATCTATACGTACCACTTAGCATTTTATAATTCAAGCATAAAGCATAAAAACATCAATTAAACGAAAAAAAGGTTCCCAAAACTTTCTGCCCCACGCTTGTAAAAATTATCTATTCATCGTTAAAAAGCCCATTATACATGCATCGCATCTTCAAATGATCGATATTCTTATTTGAAGGGGAACTTATTTTATTATACTTCTAACCATCAAAACATTTCGTACTTTGTTTATATATTGTCACACGAACGATTATAGCCTGTTTGATTTAAAAAAAATTGGATGCAAACGCTAAGGCCATGTTTAAGAGTTTTGAAGGGGTGTGGAATGTAGTGGTTAGTAATTGAGTGATTTTGGATGTAATGGAATGGAGTGGTAGAAGCAAACCATTCTGTTGAGGGTTTGGGTGAGATTGAGTGATTTAAGTTATTATTCCAAATCATCTCACCCCATTACTTAATAAACTCTTAAACAATGGGGTAATGTCTTTTAACCACTCTACTATATTACATATCGTCACACCTCATCCTCCCGAACATAGCCTAAAATTGGGTGCCGAATGCACTTTTTTGCGATTCTTCAAACGCTCATTAATGTTGGTCTGCGTTCAAAATGATTTGAAACAAATAGAGGCTTGATAGTTTTGTTTTTTGATATATATATATTAGATTTACTAAATCTCTTTAGAAGTCGTTGATTCTGCCAAAATAACATGTAGGGTTGGCATGTAGATCGTGTATTTCATGCAGAGATAGGCAGAACAACCCTACGTGCTAAAAGTGAATTTAACTTAACGGGGCGACAAAACCTTCCTTTAGGAAAAAGGGTTTGTGTTGTTAAAAACAGATTCCTCGTGTAGAGGCACACGTTTATTATATTTTAGTTAAATCATTCTGTTCTTACTTTTGATAGAGAATCAACAATAAAATTTTGTGTTTACCTTGCAAGAACTAGTAACTAACAGCTGATAACAGTTAAAAGGTGAAGAAGAAATGGAGGGAGGCCCTATTTACAAAAAGCAATCAGAATTAGATGCGCCATTTCCCCGATTTAATAATGTTATGCGTTATCTTTTGAAACTAAAGTTAAGCTTTATTGATCACGATAAGCATCATGATGGATGTTAATATTTTCACCTTAGGTGAAATTCTTTTAGGATAAAGTTTCTTTGGAGTGAAAAAAACTATAAAATGAGAAAGTAAGTAGGTATCTTTGTTAGTTAAAGTACACTCAGATTTCAACTCACTTTAATTAATCAAAAATGGATATATCATTACTTTCTTGCTTTCTGTTGTCGCTCACTTTAGAAGAGTTTAATACATTATATTAATAAAGCGAAAGACTAATAGGTTTTAGATATTTTATAAGCCTCTCTTTTCACCATTCCTTGACATAAGATGGCATTAATATCTAAATTCTTCAATTCTTGGTGTTTTGGCACATCAAGAAGGGAGAAGGAAAAGAGGAGAAAAAGGGAGTTTCTCTCGCTTGGTTGACAAAGGAAAATGGAATGAACGAAAAAACATTTTGCGGCCCCACGTCAAAAAGATAATCCACCTAAACTGGGAAGAGAAGTTGAGGGAGAGGAGAGAAAATTAATGGTGAAAAAAGCGTCGACAAGTCTAACTTTATTACATCATATTTTTATGTAGGGGTATTTGAACATTTTTTCGTATATAAATATGTATTTTGCTTTCCTCTAACTTTCTACACAATCAAACATAAGGAGAGAAAAATTTTAGTTTCCTTTACTTTCATTTTCTCTTTTACCAAACAAGTCTATTCTTTTTCTATCATTCACTTTCTTTTCTTTCATTTTCTTTCCTAAACAAAACAAAGTATAAGTGTTTCGGTATGAACTTGTCTCTAACGTGATCACACACATATAGGGGCGACTCAAGTGAGAGAAACGTGTTATTGTGACAGTGAAACGAACAAATCTGAGACATTAAACAATACATAGATGATAAGGATTAAAAGTTAGTTGATGGTCATATGGTCACTTAAATTAAAAAGTCACATGACTTTATGTTCTAATTATGATCATTTATGTGTGATCCAAATATTCAGATTTACTCCTCTTAACTCTGATAATAACACACTCCTTTCACCTAAATTGCCACATATATATATATATATATATATATATATATATATATAATTTAATTAAAATACATTATTAATAAAAGAATTATATTTATATCTAATTATATAGTTTAGGGTTATTTCCAAAGTCAGGGTAACTTTAGGCAAAATTAGGAGAGAGAGTATTAAGAAAAATGGAAGGAAAAGATGAGAAAGATAATAAGAAAAGTACATGACTTTGAAAAACCAAAGTTGGAGAATCCATTTTGAAGATGTGATCGAGAATGAAATCAAGCTATATACATAGTGTTAGACATTTTTTTATAATAAAATAATTCAAAGAAGCAGCAAGTGACAGGTCCACTACTTTAGCCATGCTTCAAAATATATAAATATATATGACAATTATGATTTTAATCAATAAAGTTTTTTCTCTAGCATAACATCGTGAAGGATTCTAAAGCATTGTAACCAAGGATCAATTCGCTTATTAGTAAAATTTCAATATTATTTAATGAGTGTTTACTTTTAAAACATGACAGCTAGTTAGGTAGAGAATGGAACTTATGCTAAATAATTCAGCGACCGTAAAATATTAAAGAGTTTAACCTTATTTTACAATCGGTGTAAAATATTTTTATATATATGTTCAATAATATATTGATAAATAAGAATTATTAATATTTTTTTCTCTTAATTATTAAAATAAAAATACACATATCAAAATATTAATGTATATTAATATAAAATTTTTTACAATAAAAATATATACTATTTTAATCCAATGTTAACATATATTTTTTTACTTCAAAGTATATTGTTATTTATACATACATGTGCATATATCATTTCATATTTATATAATTTTATTATATTATTATAATTATTAAATATTTATTTTTAATACTTCTCTCCCTTAAAATAAATGTGATGTGATGGTTACCATTCTGACATGCACTAATTAAATAATTTTCAAAACATGGTATACAAAGTGGATTTCAAAAAATTAATTAAGTGCCTCAAAAGAACAAAAGGCACAGGCTTTATCCTCTTTGTCGAGATCGTAAAGATTAAGAATCATAATCTTATTATCGATTATGTCCATGAACGTAAAGCAAGGAACGGACAAATATTGTTTCACGCTATATTAAGTAAAAATAATAAGCGCATACTATTGATTAATTAACTGAACAGAGCGAGGGGACCAGCCTGTTCTAGTTCTTGTCTATTCTATTTCTATGTTGATGCTTACGTATCCTACTTCAACGTGTCTTCTTTAATTTTCCACTTGCCATTGTATAATCCAACGCTGAAAGGTGAGGGCTCTTTCTAATGACTCGCTGTAAAGTGATTTTGACTTAATAAAGCTTTTGCATTCTTGTTAGTGCTTTGCCATAGGTTCAATTGGAATGCACTTCGATAGTTAATTCAGTCTTGGGTCATTAATTTATTATTATTTTTTAAAACCAAAAATATGTCCAACGTCGTATAAGTAGTCATTTATTTATTGTTTTTTTCTCTTTTGTTATGTATTTCATCATTCTCAAGATACTCATAAATTCTATGATGTATATACAAGAAGTTTAAATTATGTATTTAAATATCTTTACTCTTAAAAAAAAAAATCAAAGAAAGAGAGTTAAGCGAGTGTCCGTACATCAGTTAAAATTGAAATTTTGCCGCTCCAAAAACTATATGTCTATCTTAGAATTTATGTTTATCGGGGTAGAGTGTAAGGCTAACAAGACCATTGCTTAGGCCCCACTTTATTTATATATATAACAATTGGTTTGATAAGTGGTTGAGTAACATGACCTAATTCTCCGAATGTATGTATTAATGAGATCAAAAATCAATCATAGGTAATGCAAATCCATAACATTAGTTATAATTCAAAGGCTTTGCCTTCATGCCTTTATTATTCTTCCGTGTACATTGCCATAGTGTCATTTGGAGGTAATATGCATAATTAACAACTAGGAAATGACAATGCAATGATGCAAAATGATAAAATAGTTGTTGGAGGTAATTAGTTAAGATTTAATTACTTTTTTTGTCCAAAATTTAACTGTTATTTTACTATGTTTGTGTGCGTGTGTGTCTATATATATATATATATATATACATACATATATATATATATATATATAAATAGTAATATTTTTATTCCAAATTTTTTGAACTCATCAAACTGGGTTCCTTTTAGAAACTATTTATCAGTTTAGATATCTGGTGAATGGGTTTTTTTGAGAAATAAATTTTTTTGGTTAAGTATGTGTAAATATCCGTGAATCGGGTACAAATATCCTGGTGAATTCAGTTCATTATCCGGTGAATTTTTTTGAGAAATAATTTTTTTGGTTAAGTATGTGCAAATATCCTGGTGAATTTAGTTCATTATCCGGTGAATAGGTTTTTTTGAGAAATAAATTTTTTGGTTAAGTATGTGCAAATATATGGTGAATCATGTACAAATATCCGGTGAATTGATTCTTCATTATCCGGTGAATGGGTTTTTTTAGAAATAAAATTTTTATTTTTTTAAAAAGTCAAAAATTTAAAAAAAAAAAAAAAAGTGCTGCTAAGTGAGCGCTACAAGGTGTGCTATCATGAGAAAGGTATGTAGAGAGGCGCCACTGCAGTTGGCGCCTCCTTTGATTTTTTTTGTATAAAAGTGTAGGTGCCATCTGCCAGTGGCGCCTTTGACCCGTCATACCGAAAAATAATAAAATATTCAAAACGACCCCCATTGTTAAATAGTTTCAGAATAACCCTAAACTGGTAAATAGTTTCTAAAAGGAAAACATTTTGGTCAAAAACCCTCAAAAATGATGTCCAACGTCGGATAAGTAGTTACTTATTTATTGTTTTCTTCTTTTTCATTATGTATTTTATCATTGTCAAGATACTCATAAACTCTACGATGTTTATACAAGAAGTTCAAATTGTGTGTTTAAATATCTTTACTCTTAAAAAAAAATCAGAGACAGAGAGTTAAGCGAGTGTACGTCCATCAGTTAACATTGAAATTTTGCCACTCCCAAAGCTATATGTCTATCTTAGAATTTATGTTTAAAAGGGTAGAGTGTAAGGCTAATAAGGCCATTGCATAGGCCCCACTTTTATATATATATATATATATATATATATATATATATATATATATATATATATATATATATATATATATATAACAATTGGTTTGGTAAGTGGTTGAGTAACATGACCTAATTCCACAAATGTATGTATTAATGAGATCAAAAATCAATCATAGGTAGTACAAATTCATAACATTAGTTTACAATTCAAAGGCTTTGCCTTCATGCCTTTATTATTATTCCGTGTACATTGCCATAGTGTCATTTGAGGTAATATGCATAATTAACAATTGGGAAATGAGAATACAATGATGCAAAATGATAAAATAGTTGTTGGAGGTAATTAGTTAAGATTTAATTACTTTTTTTTGTCCAAAATTTAACTGTTATTTTACTCTGTGTGTGTGTGTGTCTATATATATACACACACACACACACACACACACACACATATATATATATATAATAAAATAGTAATTTTTTTATTCCAAATTTTTTGAACTCTCTCATTTTTTTCTCCTCATTTTTATATTTTATTGAGAGTGAAATGTTAAAATTTCTTGATTATGAAATTTTGATAAATGATTTTACAACTCAAAAAACTAGAAAATTAATATGAAAATTGATCATATATATGATATTAAGTCAATATCAATGGGGGGTCCTTTTAGACACGTGACATATTTTATTTTTTTTCACTACGACGGATCAAAGACGACAGTCAAACTGGCGCCTACCACTTTTTTTATAAAAAAAAACAAAACCTGCCCTACAGTGCCACGTGACGCATCAGGAGGGAGGCGCCACTGTGGATGACACCGCAGCCCCCCCCCCCCCCCCACTCACACACACACACACCACACAAAACAAAGACACCCCCCCCCCCCCTCAGTTCCTCCTCTATAAATAGGCATAAGTAAGAAATTTTGTTTACTACTTGTGATATTATTTGTTACTTGTTATTAGGGTTTTTTTTTATTGCCTCTTGTTGTTTTAAATAGATAATTTATAATTAATTTCATCGTTACTCCCTATACTTATAGTATAATTTTTTTTTGTAACGGTGTTCCTTTAAAATTGCTGGTGACTTTATTTTAATTCTTATAAGGTAAATTTGTTTTTTACTAATGTAATAATTGATTACCAATTTATTGGTGTAAATTGTTATTGCTATTATTATTTTTTATGTCTCCTGTGATATTATTTGCTACTCGTTATTACGGGATTTTTTTTTATTGCCTCTTGTTGTTTTAAATAGATACTTTATCATTGATGTCATCGTTACTCCCTATACTTACAGTATAATTTTTTTTGTAAAGGTGTTCCTTTAAAATTGTTGGTGACTTTATTTTAATTCTTATAAGGTAAAAATTTTTTACTATTGTAATAATTGATTACCAATTTATTGGTGTAAATTGTTATTGCTATTATTATTTTTTATGCCTCTTGCGATATTATTTCCTACTCGTTATTACGGGATTTTTTTATTGCCTCTTGTAATATTATTTGCTACTTTCTTCAATTATTAAGTTTATTTTTTTATTATAATATAACAGTGTTATTACTTTTATTAGTATCGGTATTTATTATTAGTAATTGGTAATTAATTTTATTTTGTAATATTATTATTAATAGTGATATTATTTTGTTATATTAATGTTATTTTTAAGTTTACATATTTAATATTAAATATGATGTTAATATTATTAATATCATTATTTGTATTTGTTGTTGTGTATTTTAAATATTGTTATTATTAGAAATTGTAAATTTATGGGTTATTTTTATATATTTGATATTATTGTAGGGCAGACGTCATGAGCCAAGTTGCAGTATTTGTATACTCGAACCGGAGAGTCTTCGATGGACCAGAAGGAATTACATTTGAAGGGGACTAAGAAATTGTGGAAATAAAACATTGCATCCGGTACGAGCGTTTGAGGGCAAAGATTCACTCAAAGTTGAGGCTGCAACCAAATCAATCAGTTTCAAATTTTGTGACAAGATATATGATATGTGGCAACCCAGCGAAATATATTCTTGTTGAAATTGCTGATGATCGAGATGTGGAGTGCATGCTGAATGGTTTAATCCAAAATCCCTGGATGTCGACACTTGAGTTGTACATTGATGTTAATGTTGCAGGCACTTCCACATTAATTCCCTGTGCCGTCATTGGGTAGTAATTTCAAGCAATAAATGTGCTAGGTAAACCTTGGGTCAAATGTAGATGACGAAGATGGAGATCGGCAAGCGAGATGGAGGATGAGTCGGATGAAGATGATATACCAACATCATGTTCATCGGACACCGAGGAGGAGGTTGAACAAGGTTCCATCATAGTTTTGTCCGTATTGGTGTCACCTGGAATTGTTGCAGCTCCGGTTTCATCGATGGCTCCTAGTGGTTTTTTCCGCATCAAGCTGGTTGGTTTCCTCCAACAATTAATAATTTTATGCTGACATCATTATTATTAATTTTTATTTGTATAAATATGATTATTTTTACTCTAATTGGCAAGTTATTCATTATTACTCACTTATAGGTCAATCACATGGTGCATTTTTCAACTCATCCCCCCCATTATAATTATATAAACCGGGACCATCCCGATCGGAGATAGAATTTGAAGGCGAGATGTTCCGGGATCTTGGAAAGTGGGTCTGGAATTGTATGTTGTCTTGAGATTTGATACTTAATAGGTGGTTCATATGGCTGTTAAACATTATTCCATGAATGTTCATCTGGATTTCAACGTTGTTGAATCTAAATCAACCAAGTATTATGTCCAGTGCTCAAATCATTTGACAGGATGCCCATGGAGGCCGAGGCTATCTTCTCAAAAAGTCACTAAAGTGGGAGGTTACAAAGTGGGGTTGTCAACATAATTGTCCGAATCGGATGTTGTCGCAAGACCACACAAAGCTGGATTCTAACTTCAGTATGCTCGTGCATACTAGGCACGATGATCGCTAGTATGATAATTGTTTTTATTGTTAATTCCAAGTGTAATCTAACTTTATATTTAAATTGACTTCCTAGGTATGGTCCGAGAAGTCACTCACCGGTGACTATCACTTTGATATGCGAAAGAATTCTAAGTACTTACGGTACAAGATATCTTACGTAAAAAGCATGGAAAGCCAAACAAAAGGCCATAGTGAATGTATTTGGAGATTGGGATGAATCATATGCCATGCTACCTAGATGGTTACAACATATGCAGTTGTTTACACCATATTCATTTTACAAGATCGAGACCAACCTATATGTGTTGGGTAACCGTGTGAACAACCAATATCGCACGTTTCATCGTGGTTTTCCCGGACGTTTAGACAATGTTGTGATGCATTTAATCACCGCAAAACCTATAATACAGAGTTGATGGCACATTTCGTATGGTAAGTATCATGGCACACTGCTGATTGCCACATCACAGATGGAAACTACATTTCTGCCGCTTGCTTTTGCCTGTTATGGAAGGAGAAACTTTAGATGCGTGGTCTTGGTTTTAGGGATTGATCCGGAACATGTTACCAATAAGACCAGGTATATGTCCGATCTCCGATCGGCACCAAAGCATTAAATCGATCGCTTGAATCCTCACCTAGGTTGGCACCTCCAAATGCTTATCATGTATACTCGTATTCGACATATTACCAAAGAATTTCAACCAGAGATTCAAGAATAAAAAGTTGAAGGAGGAACCGATGACTATAGGTATGTCTTTTTCAAACTACATAATTTTTGTATTTATGTTTTCTTTAATAATATGGTGACCTAAATAAGTTAACGTTTTTGTATAGGGTACACCGCATGCAAGATAAACTTCGATCGAAGCTTGAGAAATTCCGTGAAACCAGTCCTGAAATACAAAGGTGGATTGATGGCATTAGGAAGGAGAAATGGTCACTGGCTTATGATGATGGTGGTCGTCGATTTGGACACATGACAACCAATTTTCTGAATGCGTGAATAAAATTTTAAAGGGTGCTAGGAATCTGCCAATCACCGCTTTGGTTAAGTGTTCATATGGTAGGATCATCGAGTATTTTGTTCAGCGGGGTGTGGAAGCAAGAGGCAACCTTAGTTCTGGTCACCGATATTCTGACAAGGCAATGAAGAAGCTCTTGAAACATCAAGAAGATGCTTCTATGCATCAGGTCCGCCGATATGACACCCAGAATCTACGATTCGAGGTCGAAGAGGCTTTCAATCCGGTCACCCAGAGAAGGGGTCGCTGTTGGAGGGTTAACTTACAAACTAAATATTGTTGGTGTGGAAAATTTCAAGCATATCATTTGCCATGTTCACATGTCATTGCTGCTTGTGCGGCCATGATGCTCGACCATGATCAGTATGTCAACGATGTTTACAAATGGCACAATATCCTTAATGTTTACGCTGCCCAGTGGTTTCCAATCGGAAATGAGGAAGAAAAACCCGAGATACAACAGCCTTGGACCTTAGTTCCGGATGTGTCGATGCTACACCCGAAAGGGAGACCCAAGTCAACCTGCATTCGTAATGAGATGGACTGGGTAGAGTCACAACCGACTCAACGATGTGGATTGTGTAGGTCTCAGGGTCATAACCGGGGCCACTTCCCTCAACGAGCTGGAGGATCAGGAAGTGGAGGAGTTGGTATGGAATAAATTATTTAGATTACACCCTATTATGTATGATTTCCAATGCTTTGTTTTGCCATAGTCAAATGTTACGGCATATAATTAGTATGTTTTGTTATAATAATAAATGTCTATAATTTCAAGACGAAACAAAAACATAACGAAACAAAATATCAAGTTACTCCACTAATTACAAAATTTGCATAAATGTATGTTAGGTACAAAATATCAATTAGATAATATTCTACATAATTACAATGCAACTGTAAGGTGACTACTTAGTGTGATCACCATCATGCTGAAAGGGAGACAAGATGCACTGTCGTTGTTTACCCGAACCTCACGACGTGGATTTCTTCTGACATTGGGCTTAACTTGAATTGGCTTTGCACTTGCTGAGCTAGAGTCTAAAACTGCGGAGAAGTCGGCGTTCAAGTCAATACCCATACCAACGTATCCAGGATAGTATATTGGGGTGTTTTGTATTTGCTCAATCATGGGATTGGGTGCTCCTGGTGTGTTAGCAGTTGGGTGATATGCGGGTGGTGTGAAGAAAAAATTGGATGAATTTGGATGCATAGGGGAATGAGTATGCATGGACGATGAGGAATGGGCAGGCATGGACGATGGTCCTACCCTGTCAATATGAAAATACGCTTGAGCTTCGGTCCTCGTGGAAAAGTCATGACCCTGGATGGGCGCATAATAATATCCTTCTCCACGCCCCAGATAGGCGGTGTGTAGAAATTATGTTGTTCCGTATGTTGTCTTCTCCTACCAAGAGACTCGACCCTCCACTATTGCCGCCGGCACGCGTGCGAAACGGAGGAACCGACTTGTGTGGAGAGGTACAGTGAGACAATAGGTATAATGATGCTATCCGCCTCGTCCGATTCTCGCCATAATAGCCGAAAGCTCTTGATTAAGTTCACCAAATGTGAATTCTGGTTGACCCCGGAGTACTTAGGTAGTACAATCGCTCCATCCCATCACCTACAAACAAGGTTAATAACTATTAACAATAATTTATCAAAATATAATTCAACCAAAAAAAAAATATGTTGGGAAACCAAAACGTTACCGAATATCCTGAGTGCACCTTCCCTGCCAACCCATCGTCGTGTCCTACGCAAGTACCACCGCATATACTCTGGTTGCTTATTTAGGAGACCAATATGTGGTTGATTATGAAAAATCACCTTCATGTGTCTATAATTCCAAAAACTAATGTCATTATCCAACATGAGTGGTCAATTCTCAGATTGTTTACCCCTAAGTGACAGATCATGGCGATTTTCTGGTTGGGAAGGTTCATTGGGTATATGTTACTGCAGGTCGAATTGACGCATCACACGATCTGGTTGAACCCACTCGACAATGTTGAAGCATATCAAAGGAAGAACAACCCTCCATAAGTACATGGCTTCTAGACAGACCATGGGTAGTGTTGGCATCATCATGTCGTCGTAGGGACACCAGATTATCTACCAACATGGAACAAATTAATGCAATTACATTCATAAGATAGAAACAACATAAATAGTACAAAACATTCACAAAACATTCCTAATTTTTATTTAAATTGAAAATTTATACTTACATCGCGATGCTTCATTTTGTCAAATCGATCATGATAATACGTCAGGTGATGCATCTTCCTGTTATAAGTAACCCCTGAGCGCCACCTATCATTGTTTTAAAAAAGGATTATCAGATCAAGTATAAGCTACAAACAATGAGGGTATTACGAATTTTACATGCTACTGACCGTGTACCGTATGGTGTACCAAAATCTCGTTGGTCAATCACGACTGCGAAGCAATGGAAGGCATCCTTTCCCATGCCCATATTTGAACCAACGGCATGAACCCGCAAATCTCCTTCATTTCATAATTCGTAGACTTGCACAACTCTCGATACAAGTAACCCAATACAGCCGAACCCCAGCTATACTGGCCTGTTACTTCAAAATTCTCCAATAGTGGAAGATATCTCGGTGATACAGGTGAACCTAGGAGGATCCGGGAGCAATAGGTTTCCTATCAACCTGAGTATATATGCTCGTGTATATACAACCCTCCACTATTGATTATCCTCCCATTGAGAGAAGTGCCCAAAATGATCTTCCAGCCACTTTAACTTTATTCTTGATCCTTTCATGTCAGAATCGCTAGAAACTCTGCCTAGCATTTCACCGACATATTGCTTCCAATGTATATGAGTTGCACCAATAACAATGGGACCGTTAATGTGTAGTCCACGAGACTAGCAACATCCTCGCAGTGTGATGGTGCATTCTCCCCACGGTATGTGAAAGGTATGTGTCTCGGGTCTCCATCGCTCAACAAGTGCAGTAATCAAATTATAATCAAGCCGGGTTATATTTACTAGGGCTACCCCCAAGAAACCGGCTATTTGAAGATTAGCTTTGACAGACTCTAGGAGATCCATAACAGCAGGATTAAATGTCAGTCCACGTCGAGCTCTAAGAACTCGATCAGGTGATCCATTCCGTACATGCTGGGAAACATGATTTTCTTGCAGGTTCAATAGTGAATCATCCACCAGGTCGGGGTTTACCAATCGTGCCCCTGATTGTGAGCTAGATGATGTCATATCTATCACCTGACATTAAAAAAATGTTACAATTATATAGATTATATAATAAAATCTATTGAGTTGTATAATTAAGGAAAATTATAGTATCAATTTAGCCCCAATAAATACTGACATTGATGATAAATTTAATTAAAGTATCTATTTAAAACAACAAGAAGCAATAAAAAAACCCCGTAAAAACGAGTAGCAAATAATATCAAAGGAGGCATAAGAAAAATAATAGCAATAACAATTTACACCAATAAATATTCATCAATTATTACAGTAGTAAAAAATATTTACTTTATAAGAATTAAAATAAAGTCACCAAAGAATTTTAAAGGAACACCGCTTACAAAAAAATTATACTATAAGTATAGGAGTAACGATGACATTAATGATAAAGTATCTATTTAAAACAACAAGAGGCAATAAAAAATCCCGTAATAACGAGTAGCAAATAATATCACATGAGGCATAAAAAAAAAGCAATAACAATTTACACCAATAAATTGGTAATCAATTATTACAGAATAATAAAAAAAATTACCTTATAAGAATTAAAATAAAGTCACCAAGCAATTTTAAAGGAACACCTCTAAAAAAATTATACTATAAGTATAGGGAGTAACAATGACATTAATGATAAAGTATCTATTTAAAACAACAAGAGGCAATAAAAAAAATCTCGTAATAACGAGTAGCAAATAATATCACAAGAGGCATAAAAAAATAGCAATAACAATATACACCAATAAATTGGTAATCAATTATTACAGTAGTAAAAAAAATTTACCTTATAAGAATTAAAATAAAGTCACCAGCAATTTTAAATGAACACCGATACAAAAAAAAAGTATACTATAAGTATAGGTAGTAACGATAACATTAATGATAAAGTATCTATTTAAAACAACAAGAGGCAATAAAAAAATTCCGTAATAACGATTAGCAAATAATATCACCGGAGGCAAAAAAAATAATAGCATTAACAATTTACACCAATAAATTGGTAATCAATTATTACAGTAGTAAAAAAAATTTACCTTATAAGAATTAAAATAAAGTCACCAGCAATTTTAAAGGAACACCGCTACAAAAAAAATTTATACTATAAGAATAGGGAGTAACGATGACATTAATGATAAAGTATCTATTTAAAACAACAAGAGGCAATAAAAAAAATCCCGTAATAACGAGTAGCAAATAATATCACAGGAGGCATAAAAAAAATTAATAGCAAATAATATCACATTAATTGATGATTCTTTCTTGTTTTTTAACTTGGCCTTCATTTTTTTTCCTATCAGACACACATTCTTCCTCTCATCTCTCTCCTTCTTCGTCTCGTCTCTCTCAAAACCCCATTCCTTTCTTTCCACCTTGCTGAACCGCACCACCGCCATCCCTGTTTCGTCCACCTCCGTTCCAGTCACTTCCACCGCGTCCTCTGCCGCGCGAGACTCATCAGATCCGGCCATCCTCGCACAGTTTGGACCCGCCGTAGACCAGTCGCGCACCACCGAACGTTTCCGCCATCTCCGGTGTTCATACGCTTTACAGTTATCATTCAAAACTATCTACAAATCATCATCACTGTCACGGAGGACGGGAAGAGGTATAATCCAGAGTTTCTTCTTTCTCTATGATACCCCCTTTTTCTTCTCTCTCTTTCTCTTGTGTGTGCTTCGTCTGGGGGCTGATGCATATCAATTGGTGACTGAATAGTTGATGCTGCTTGCATCTTTGGGTGAAGCATTTGCATTGAATCACTATAGACTGTAGTTATTTGCAAACGTCTTTTGTTGCTCTTGATGGGCATTGTTAGTGACAATACATCAGTTACATGAATGTATACGCTTTACAGGTTTAGTAGAAAAAGAAGACAACCACTCTTCTCTTTTTTTTTTATTTGTTAATTGCTTTAATTTTTTTTTTTATTTTTTTTTTATTTTTTTCAAAATAAAAAAAAAGTTATTTCTTTAATAAGAACTTAAAAATTTGAACAAATGCCTAAACTCCCTTTTTACGGTTTTAAAATAAAAACATCTTTTTAAACAAAATCAAATAAAATAAGTATTTGTATTCATTTATTTAAATAAAAACAAATATTTTGAAAATAATAAGAAATAAAAAAAAACATTTTCATAAAAATTTAAAAACAAATGAAATATCTTCTACAAGAACTACGTGGCTTTGAGTTTCCCATCGAAGCAGGGAATACGTAGCAGCGGGATCAACCATCTCGTCAAGCTAAAATTATTTTTTCCATTATTTTTGTGTTCCTTTTAATTTATTTAATGTGGATAATTAATTAATAATTTTTTTTATTTTTTTGAGTTGCTCTATGACAAGTGTCATGCTCAATCCCCTAACTTTGAGATTGTCCTATGGACTTATGTGTCATGATCAATCCCGTTTAGGATTTATCATTAATATTTATTTTTGTGTTTTTTTTAATTTATTTAATGTGGATAATTAATTAATAATTTATTTAATGTTTTTTTTTGGATTGCTCTATGACAAGTGTCATGCTCAATCCCCTAGTTTTGAGGTGGCCCTATGGACTTATGTGCGATGTTTAACCTCATTTAGGATTTATCAATAATATATTTTTAAAATTTTTAAAAAAAATGCAAAAAAAAAACAATAAAGAAACATAAAAATAAAAAATATTAATAAATAATTAAATTCTTCCTTGTAATTATTTTTGGGGTAAAATAAATAATTTAAAAGTTATTAATTTTGCACAATTAATTCAAGGTACCAATCGTATAATGGCCGTTGTAGGGTGCTTAATACCTTCCCTACTCGTAATCGACTCCCGAACTCAACTTGGTTCCAAAGACTATTTTTGAAGGTTTTCCAATTTTTCCTAAATTAAATCAAATTGGTGGCGACTCTACTTTTCCTTAAAATGTCTTTTTATCTTCGTCCTCGTCGTAATTTTCGGTTTGCGTAGGGATGGCGACTCCATCGGGACATTTTGGAGAGTCAAGCCTAAGTAATGAGTTGTGCATTTTAGTATTTATTGTTAACCCCTTTTTATTGTTTTCTTTTATTTTTTGTATATATTTGATTCCTTTTTGCTTTAATAATTATTTTTTACATTAGGATAGAAGACCATGGTATTTTTATTTTGTTTGATTGTCGAAAGCAGTGTTCAAGTAGTTTTGTATTAGGATTGTACAGGTTTGTATGCCTCCAAAGACACACAACACCGACACTCATTTTCACACACTTTCAGCTCTATACCCGAGCTTGTGGGACCTTAAGGATTAGGTGGTGACTCAGCATTGTCATTGAAGGCCTAGTGCCTCTCTGATATTTGTTGACTTGCCACTCGGATTGTTACTAGTGTCATGGACTAGTCATCCTGGAGGGTTTATCCCTACTTGTGATTAGGTTCATAAACTAGGTCCTTGACAAGGGCAATCTGGGGACCTTGACCTTTAGAAGTCTAGACACATCCTAAAGTTTATACTCCTAAATTGACTTAGTGGCCACTCGACCTAGAAGTTGCCATCATAGGTACCCTTGATTAGGCCCTACCTCTTAAGACACTTGGAGGCGTACCATATCTCCCTTGTGTTTTTCTATCCATTTACCTATTTATTTATTTTTTTACTTCATTTCCCTTTGTGTTTTAACAAACGGATAATAAATAAATAAAATACATGTTTTATATATATATATATATATATATATATTGTTTTAATTTTTTTTTATAATATATATATATATGTATATTTAGGTGATTATCTTTTGTGGAGGAAAGACATTATCTGCGTAGCAAGGAACGGAAATGTCTAACTCTAGCAATGCAATTGGCCTGAAGAAGAATATTAGAATTGACGTGAAAATCAATGATGTGAAGACTTTAATGGAAATCAGTCGCTTGATGCCAAAAGAAGTATGTTCGGAGTTTGCAAGCAAGTATGGGAAGATTTTGGACTTGTTACACATACATGTAGATGCTTTGGGCTTGAGTGCTTTGGCCCAATATTAGAACCCAAATTTGAGGTGTTTCGAGTTGCCAAATTTGGATACGACACCAACTATAGAAGAATATGCATACATGCTACGGATGCCTCTTCCAAGGGAGTTTCGTGTTTATTTCTATTATGGCTAGCATGTTAGTGATGGGAAGATTGCAGAGTTGTTTGGAATTCTACCGGCCATCAGACAAAATGGAAAAAGGAGCTGTCAGAGGTCTGAGGCGAAGATTCCTTGAAGTTTATCTCCAGGAACTAGCACGACAAAATAATTGGGTTATCTTCAAGCGGGTGTTAGCTTTAACCATTTATGGGTTGGTGCTTTTCCCCTTTATACCAGACATTGTGGATTACGCAGCCTTGGATGTCTACTACAAGGTCGAAGAATATACTGTGAACCCTGTTCCCGCAATTTTGGTAGAAACTTTCCTATCATTGCAAGTTTGCCATGAAAATCAACAAGGCAAATTACGATGGTGTGCACAAATGTTGTATGTTTGGATCATGACTCACATGTATGCTCGAAAATATGTTAGTGGGATTGATGACCCTTTGAGGAGATTCCATCACATTCCGATAAAGCCTCACAAACCCAATGAATGGAGACAAGAATTTGATGAGGTTGATTCGAAAGCTTTTTGCTGGATGTGCCTTGGTATAAAGGAAATACAGTCATCTTCAGTTGTGGGGATTTCTCGAATATTCCTTTGAAGGGACCAAGGGGTTGCGTGTCATATTCTCCGGCACTTGTGATTCGACAATTGAAATGGACTCAACAGGAACCATTGGAAGAAGTGTTATGTGGAATTTCGTTCTTATATCAAGAATGCGAGGTTGTCAAGAATACAACAATAGCTGTTAGATCCGCCTAGAGCAACATCAGGGTACTAGGATCAAATGAGTTGGGGAGACAAATTATTTATCGTACTAAAAACTACGAGTCATGGAGGAAAGCAAGGAAAGACAACCTTGTTATTTCGAAACCAATCCCGCATGAAGATGAAAATCCGCAAATGGAAGCAGAAATGTTAAAGAAGATCGAGATTATGATGGCCCAGATGGGAGTGCTAGAGGAAAAGAATGAAACAGATCAAATCACCATCGTCACGCTCCAACACCAAATCCAGAAGTTAAACATGAGGATATAACATTTGAAAGATGAATGTGACGATGCATATGAAGCCGCGGCACCAGCAAAGAGAGCAAGGAAGGGGAATATGAAAGAGTCAGAAGTTCGAGGATTACTAGCAAGGATAGAAGATCAAAAAAGGGCGTTGGCACAAATCTTCAAAGAAAAAGAAGACTTGGGGGAAAAAATCGAAGTGCACGTTCAGACAATCCGGATGTTGGAGGAAAGCATAGGATCTCTACAAGAAGCCTTAACTCATGATGAGCGCTACTCTGATGAAGGTTGGAATGCAGCTGCAACTACACGCGAATCATTGAAAAAATCACAAGAGAAAGAGCAACAGTTATGGATGAGGGTCCGGATGTTCGAAAGGGAGAAAAAACAGTATGAGGATGAGATCAGACAACAGGAACAATGGCTAGAGAACTGGAAATCCGTGGTAAAAGATTTGAAGGCTGACAGAGATGCTTGGAGAAAAAGATATGAACACCTCTCAGGAAGTTTGTAATACCATACCTATCAATTTGTGGGTCACCTCGAGGAAGCATTAGTCCAAACTTGCATGAATGGCGGATCTACAATACCTCTAAAAATAGCTCTCTTCATGAAGTATTGTAGGGGTCTTGCTAGCGGATTCAAAAGGAAGACTTTAAAACTTTTGATGTAATTCATTAGATGGGAGACATTGTATTTTCTCTTCAAAGAAATAAAAGCCATTTTTAGGGTTACATCCATCAATGAATTCTGCTCTATCTTATGATGTGTTACAAGTAGGCCTGTATGATTGTATTGCTAGTGAATGATGTTATCTATTGAGGGACACATTTTCCCATGGATTTATCATCAACCACGCATTAACCTAAGGGGGATGTGCCCCTAGAGTTATGTGTCGGGATGAAGTTGCTTGCTACAAAAATGGTCTTTCCTTTGCAAAAGAAAGAATTCATGGTCCTTTCGAAGCATACTTTTATCTTTCTTAATAATAAATAATAATGACAAGAAAAATTGTATATATATATATATATATATATATATATATATATATATATTAAAAAAAGGGTTACTGATTAGAATAATTGATGATTTTTCGGAGAAGAGCCAAAAACACAAATTTGAGGGTTCGAGAATCATTGCGCGACCTAAGAAAGACAACACCAATCAAACCCGAGTTTACAACACAAGATCCCGGACCAGGATGGCTGCCAACAATCCCGAGATAGGAAGGAGCTTGAGTTTAGAAGTAGACGAAGTGAGGAGAAGGGTGACTGAAATCTCTGAAACTCAAGCAAGGTTGGAGGCTATACTACAGGATATGAGGGAATCTCTTAGCAGGCTTAGTGCAAATAGAAGTGGAAACGAAGATGACCCACATGTGAGCGTACAGTCGGCCCTCTCCATGTTAACGATGCCAATGTTTTCAAACATAAATCGTAGCTTTACTCAGGGAATGTCGGGTTACACAGAACCCATAGTAATCCCCATCGGGGAAGGATATCGCCCCATCGAGAATGTGTATCATGAGGCTGCTGGCTATACATGGGAAAAACCCCATGCATTCATTCCTGAACAATCAAGAGGAGTCCAGTTTGGACCCGATAAGATGAAGGAAGAGTGGATGGAGAAGGTATAAGAACAAATAAAAGAGATCAAGGGCTCAAATACTTATGGCCTTCTCAAGATTGAAGAACTTTGTCCTGCCACAAATGTTGTGATTCCTAAGGATTTCAAAATTCCTGATTTTTCCAAATATAACGGAAGTGGGAACCCATGATTCCATTTGATTAGCTATGCCACCAAAATGGCCATCTGGTCTAAGGATGACAAGTTCCTCATTGGCTTTTTCCATGAAAGTTTGACCGGAATCACACTAGAGTGGTACCTTCAGTTAGACCATTCTAAGATCTCTCGGTGGACAGAATTAGCCGATTTGTTCATGGATCAATACAAATTCAATTTGGACATAGCTCTGACCCGTGAACAGTTGACTACAATGCAGAAGAAGAGTGATGAATCCTTCAAACAAGTATGCACAAAGGTGGAGGAGTTTGGTCTGCTCGGAGTTCGATCGTTGATGTTGTCTGAAATGTGCTCATACTTTTTAGGAACCCTGGGATCCCCCTTTATCGGAGCAATGGCAGGAGTAGCTTATAGGGATTTCTCTGACTGGATTGCTGCATGGGAAAGAATTGAAATCCTAGCCAGAGATGGGAAATTGCCAACTGACATGGAAGGCAGTGCATCCAAGAAGGGGTTCCACCCAAGAAGAAGGAAGCGAAGCAAATTATGTGCAACACCAAGCAAAACTTTGGACCTCGACATGTCCCTTCCTACCCAAGGTACCAAGCACCATATCAGACCCAAACACCATTTTACCCACCTCAGCGGGCCCGCCAACCATCACCCAGACACAAAACCAAATAAATAACAGCCCTACCCCTCAACAATACAACCCCACTCGTGCAACATATACTCATTAACCACCTGCACCTCAACAAAAACAACCAATCTACCCTCGACCTCGCTCAAATTTTCCAAATCGGGGATGTTCCTAATATCAAAATCTGCCTCCTTTCCCAATTTGTCTATCTCCAATGCGATTTGTTCAAACAATTATTTGATCGTCACCTAATCAATGGAAACCCTGTACGGCCTATGGAACCACCTTTCCCTACTTGGTACAATCCAAACTTGACTTGCAAGTATCACATGGGTGCCTGGGGCATTCCATTGAAGAATGTGAGGCCTTCAAGACTGATAAGAAAATAGATTGCTTGTGGAAGATTGGGTTTTGAAGAAGATTCTGGGCCTAGCATTGTTAATAATCCAATCCCAAACCATAATGCAGGAAATAGTGTGAATAACTTGGAAGTGGAAGGACCTCAAGTTAAGAAGGTTTTGGAATTGCGAATCCCGATGCAAGAAGTATTTGCAGGGCTCAAGAAAGCAGGATATGATATTGTTGCACCGGTGAAGCTGATTGAGGAAAAAGAGAATTATGATGGTGATTTAAGTTGTGATTATCATCATGGGCAGGTAGGGCATGATATCGAAACTTGTTGTGACTTTAAGGTCCGAGTCCAAGGATTACTTACCTTGGGGTAATCCAAAAGCGAGGCGAATGCATCAAGAAGTTAGTGTGGTTGAAAAAGCTGTGCTCGGATACCACACTGTGAATGATGCGTAGGCACCAGAAAAAAAGTGAGTGTAAAGGTGACAAAGCCAACTCCTTTTGCTTATAATGATACACACGCTGTACCCTGGAATTATGAACAGAAAGTTGAGCTAGTAGGAAGGGCAGGAGAAACTTCGAAGGCCCAGGTTACTAATGTTGTGAGAATTGGAGGCATCACAAAGAGTGGGCGATACTATGATCCGGTAGAAGAAGAAGCAAGGACGAATACCAAAGATGAAGGAAAAGAGAAGGAAGAAGAAGAAGAAGAGTTTCTGAAGATCATGAAGCAAAGTGAATACGATGTGATGGAGCAGTTGAAGAAAACAACGGCAAGAATATCCCTTTTGTCGCTTGTCCTCACATCAGAGATGCATCGTAAGGCATTATTGAAGGTGTTGAATGAAGCTTATGTTAATCGCGACGTCACGCCAGAGAATGTAGTAAACATGGTGGATCCGGTGAGGCAGATCAACATGATCAATTTCTCGGAAGATGAGGTGTTTTTGAAGTTTAGAGGTAGTCCTAAGGCACTCCACATTACCCTAAGGTGCAAATGATTTGTGATTGCGAAGGTGCTTATAGATGGTGGCTCAGCATTGAATGTGATTCCGTTGTCCACTCTAGAGCAGCTAAGGTTTGACGGATTTGACACCCCAAGAGATGATTGTGCAAGCCTTTGATGGGACAGCAAGAGGGATCTTAGGGAAATAACTCGCCTCGAAGTAGGGCCTAGTTGTTTTCGTGTTCTATTTCAAGTCATGGAGATCCAGCCAGATTATACAATGCTCCTAGGAAGGCCTTGGATTCATGAAGCTGGTGTTGTTCCATCAACGTTGCATAAGTGTCTGAAATATATTCAGGATGGGGCTGTAATTACCATCCGCGGTGAAGAGGAAATCATGCTTTCAAAGCCTGTCTCGGTACCATACGTAGAAAGTACAAAGCAAGTCGAGGATGATTCTTTACGTAGTTTTGAAATCCTGAAGCCAGAGAGCAAGAAGGGGGAGTTGCCAATACAAAATGTGAATGAAGTGGCAGTCCGTATAATGGAAAGGAATGGGTATCAGAAAGGAAGAGGCCTAGGGGAAAGCCTCCAAGGGATCCCTCAACCGATTACAGCAGTTACAAGAGATGGAAGACATGGACTAGGATACAATCCTTCTCTAGCAGAAAATATGAAGTACCTGACTCTCAGAGGCAACAAAGAAGAAAGAAAGGAATTTAATTATATCCCCCACTTGACAGATACTTTCTCAGCATCAACTGAAGTGATCTCTCCAAAAAGGTTGACTTCCCCTCATTTCACTATCAGTGCACTTGAAGAGGAGCAAGCAAGAAACCCTGTTATTTATCTCTCTGCAGACAATGAGGTCCTTGGTAATTGGCAGTCTGAACCATTTGTTGATGCTATTTTAATGAAGTAATTACCTTTTTGTATCTCGTATAAACTGATGTTTACTTTAGTTGAGAAATGAATAAAATGAGTTAGTATGATTTTTCAGCATTTTTCTTGGTGTCTTCTTTTCTCTACCCTTTTTATCTTACATCAATTGCGTTTCATGTCTTGAATAATATCCTTGCCTATGTTTCTCTTGTTTCAAACATCTTCTTTCAGGAACCTCACCACCGTCGAAGGTTTGTCTCACAAAAGGAACCTTGAAACCCCATTTACTGATTCCTTAGCTGCTTGTTGTGAAGACGATTCTGGTATTAGTGAGGAAGAAGAAGCCATTGAGGAATTTACAAAGTCGATAGAGCGCTCAGAAAATTGGTTCACTTCAAATGATGAAGTTATAGAAGTGATTAATATGGGGACCGAGGAAGACAATAAGGAGTTGAAAATAGTAGATAATCCAGAACGTGCATAAATGGTCGTGCTATTTAAGGAGTACCTTGATGTGTTTGCATGGTCCTACAAAGATATGCCAGGATTGGATCCAGAGATAGCATCACATAAAATCCCATTGTACCCAGATACGGTGGTGAAGAAACAAAGGTTGAGGAGGATGCATCCAGATATGTCACTAAAGATCAAAGAAGAGGTAACTAAACAGTTAGAAGCCGGGTTTGTGGAAGTGTCGAGACACCCGAGTGGGTTGCTAATGTCGTACCAGTACCAAAGAAGGATGGAAAAGTAAGAATGTGTGTGGATTACGGAGATCCGAACAAAGCAATTCGAAGGATGACTTCCCATTGCCTCATATTGATGTCCTCGTAGACGGCCTGACCAAGGAACCACATATTCTCTTTCATGGATGGGTATTCGGGATACAATCAGATTCTCATGGACGTCGATGACAAAGAGAAGACGACTTTCATCACCCCTTGGGGAACTTTTTGTTACAGAGTAATGCCTTTTGGGCTGAAGAATGCCGGAGCTACCTACCAGCGTGCTATGGTAGCATTGTTCCATGATATGATGCACAAGGAAATAGAGGTATACGCGGATGACATAGTGGCTAAATCTAAGGAGGGGGAAAGTCATGTAGCAGTTTTGCATAAGTTATTTGAGAGATTAAGGAAGTACAATCTGAGACTCAATCCCACAAAATATGTGTTTGGAGCCTCAACTGGGAAATTGTTGGGTTTTGTGGTCAACAGGGAAGGAATACAAGTGCAGCCCGAAAAGGCAAAGGCGATCAGGGACATGCCAACTCCCAAGAATGAACGAGAAGTAAGGGGGGTTTTAGGGAGATTAAATTACATTGCCCGATTCATTGCTAACTTGACAAGCACGTGTGAGCCTATTTTTAAGCTATTAAAGAAGAATAATCCGGGGAGATGGAATGACGAATGTCAGGAAGCCTTTGATAAAATAAAGGCATACCTATTAAACCCACCAGTGTTGGTGCCGCCCACTCAAGGTCGTCCTTTGATACTTTATCTCACGATCCTCCCAACCTCAATGGGGGCAATGTTGGGGCAACATGACGAGTCTGGCAAGAGAGAACATGCAATTTATTATCTGAGCAAGAAGTTTAATGACTGCGAAGCTCGATACATGGCAATTGAAAAGACTTGTTGTGCATTGGTATGGACCTCCAAGAGACTCAGGCAATACATGTTATACTACACCACTTGGTTAATCTCTCGAATGGACCCTTTGAAGTACATCTTTGAAAGTCCTCACATATCATTGAGGGTCTCAAAGTGGCAAATGAAATTATCAGAATTCGATATTAAGTATATGACCCGGAAATCCATTAAGGGAAGTGCAATTGCTGATCACTTAGCTGAAAACCCTCTTGAGGGAGGACAACCAATTATATCCGAGTTCCCTGATGGAGAGATACTGTCATTAGAAGAAGGTGGAATAGAGGAAGATGATATGTGGAAGATGTATTTTGATGGAGCAGTTAATATGCATGGAAGCGGCATAGGAGTGGTGGTTGTTTCTCCGGAGGGCAAGTAATACCCAGTGGCTGTTAAGCTCGAATTTGAATGCACCAACAATATTACTGAATATGAAGCATGTGCAAGTGGATTACAAGCAGTAATTGATCTTGGAATAAAACAGCTAAAGGTCTTTGGAGATGCAGCCTTAATCATTTATCAAGTCAACGGCGAATGACAAACTAAAGATCCCAAGCTTATCCCGTATCAGAAATACTTGACTCAGTTAGTTGCGAAATTTGATGAGATTACTTTCTCGCACTTGACTCGAGACAAGAATCAATTTGTGAATGCTTTGGCCACATTAGCCGCTATGACCAAGCTGGGTCTCCATACCACCGTCCAGCCTATTCGAGTGAAGGTACAAGATGAGCCAGCATACTGTTCACATGTGGAAGAAGAGCTCGATGGTAATCCTTGGTATCACGACATCAAGCAATATATGAAGAATAGAACATATCCAGCTGGAGCAAATGAAGTGAATAAGAGGACGATTCGTAGATTATCAATGTCCTTTTACTTAGATGGCGAAATTCTATATAAGAGGAACTATGATGGGGTCATCATAAGATGTGTTGATGCTCGTGAAGCTCGGACTATCATGACAGAAGTTCACGAAGGGATATGTGGAACACATGCCAATGGTCACATGATGGCACGCAAGATCCTACGAAATGGTCACTATTGGCTGACAATGGAAGCTGATTGTCTGGAGTATGTCCGAAAATGCTGTAAATGCCAAATATATGCAGATCAGATCAAAGCTCCACCATTCCAACTACACAATCTGGTGTCTCCATGGCCATTTTCTATGTGAGGAATAGACGTCATTGGACCAATCAATCCCAAGGCTTCAAACGGACATAGCTTCATCCTGGTTGCAATAGATTACTTCACTAAGTGGGTAGAAGCATCATCATATGCCAATATAACTCAAAAGGTGTTTACCAAGTTCCTAAAAAGAGATATTATTTGTCGCTATGGAATACCAGAAAGAATCATTACAGATAATGCTGCCAATCTTAATGGGGCGGATGTAAAGAAGTTATTAGAGACTTTTAAAATCAAGCACCATAATTCCACCCCATATAGACCTCAGATGAACGGGGCGGTAGAAGCGGTCAACAAGAATGTCACGATAATTGTTGCTAAAATGGTCGTAAATTATAAGGATTGGCATGAAGTGTTGCCATACTCTTTGCACGCGTATCGTACCAATATACGATCAAGTACTGGGGCCACGCCTTTCTCATTGGTGTATGGAATGGAAGTTGTTTCTCCTATAGAAGTTGAAATCCCTTCATTAAGAGTGCTAATGGAAGCTGACTTGGAAGAATCAGAATGGGTGAAAGCTCGATATGATCAGTTAAACATGATTGAGGAAAAAAGACTGATGGCCCTTGGTCATGGAAAACTATATCAGAGAAGAATGGCTAAAGCCTTTAATAAGAAAGTCCGTCATAGAGAGTTTCAAACAGGTGATTTGGTGTTAAAGAAAGTACTTCCCAACCAAGAAGATGCCCAAGGAAAATGGGCACCCAATTATGAAGGGCCATATATAGTAAAGCAGGCATACTCAGGCGGAGCCTTGGTCCTAACAGATGAAAACGAACGAGAGCTACCGAGACCTGTAAACTCTAATGCCGTGAAAAAGTTCTATGCCTGATAAAAAAGAAAAAAAAAGAAAGGGAGAGCCCGTTAGGTTGAAAACCCGCAAAGGCGACCTAAGCAAAAGTTAGGGCATAAATAAAATAAAATAAAAGAAGTCCGTTAGGTCAAAAACCCGCGAGGGCGACCTAAGCAAAAGTTAGGGCATTAAAAAAGAGAGAGAGAGAGAGAGAAGTTCGTTAGGTTGAAAACCCGAAAGGGCGACCTAAGCAAAAATTAGGACAAAGAATCTGAATCTTAGTCTGAAAACCCGCAAGGGCAGTTTAAGAGATATCTTAATGTTCACCACACTAGGGCAATTTTTCTCATGACTTGCTACAATGGGGCAATTTTGTTTGTGGATGGCTATAATGGGGCAAAGAAAATAATTGAAATTTTAATGAAAGGATGTATGTGGAAGCGAGAGACCAGGGATCTGCGACGTCAAAGCGATTATTGGGAATCAGTTAAGAGGATCAAGGAACCAATACTGGGGCAAATTTTTATGCGGTTTTCTTTCGTTCCGTTATCCCTTTTCATACAATTCCCATACACCCCTTTGTATTTCCCCTCTTTCTTTCCAATTTCTTTGTGTGCAATGTAAATTCTCATATTAAGACAAGGATTTTATTCATCCATTTTTCCCTATTGTGCTTAAATCATGCTTACGCATTGAAATCATGTCTCAATTTAAGTAAATTTAAGTTTAATAGTATGATTGGATAATTCTAATGGTTACTTCAATGAATGGTTTGAACCAAAGAAATCCCAGCATTTCAAAGTCAATAAGGGAGATAACGGTGCACAATGGGGAGAAAAGAAAAGCAATAATAAAAGTCTCCACGAGTCCTAGTCTTGAAGGAAATAATCGCTCTACGTGTCTTCACCGCTTTGAAAAAAAGCCCCTCTAATCGAAAGACCCTGACTCAGAGTTGTTGATAAACAAGGGTTTGATTGGTCGAAGTCTTTTAATGGAGCGTGTGGTTCAGTTGAAATTGAGACAAAGGTAAAGAAAGTTTTTTTTTTAAGAGAAAGAAAATTACCATCATTTTATTTCTGGGATTCGAGGCCCACTGCAAATTTATTTTTCGAGCTCTGAGGCTCACTGCAAATTTATTTTTGGGATCTGAGGCCCGCTGCAAATTTATTTTCAAGCTCTGAGGCTCACTACTAATTTTATATTTGGGATCTGAGGCCCACTGCAATTTATTTTTTGAGCTCTGAGGCTCACTGTAAATTTAATTTTGGGATCTGAGGCCCACTGCATTTTATTTTTCGAGCTCTGAGGCTCACTACTAATTTTATATTTGGGATCTGAGGCCCACTGCAATTTATTTTTCGAGCTCTGAGGTTCACTGCAAATTTATTTTTGGGATCCGAGGCCCACTGTATTTTATTTTTCAAGCTCTGAGGCTCACTACTAATTTTATATTTGGGATCTGAGGCCCACTGCAATTTATTTTTCGAGTTCTGAGGCTCACTGCGAATTTATTTTTGGGATATGTGGCCCGCTGCAAATTTATTTTTCGAGCTCTGATGCTCACTACTAATTTTATATTTGGGATCTGAGGCCCACTGCAATTTATTTTTCGAGCTCTGGGGCTCACTGCAAATTTATTTTTGGGATTTGAGGCTCACTGCAAATTTATTTTTGGGATCTGAGGCCCGCTGTAAATTTATTTTTCGAGCTCTGAGGCTCACTACTAATTTTATATTTAGGATATGAGGCCCGCTGCAATTTATTTTCTGAGCTCTGAGGCTCACTGCTAATTTTATACTTGGGATTTGAGGCCCACTGTCATTTTTATTTTCCAAGCTCTAAAGCTTAATTTTCTCTAGGCTGTTTCCCATCCCGGCTAAAATGTGAGTTCATTTTCTTTACTAGTTCCTTACTACTACCACATTAAAAATCGTTCTTTCTTCATGTATTCTAGTAATGAACAAGTAAAGAGGGGCAACTATGAACGCCCCATTTTGACCGGGTCTCTTAGTCTTCACTAAAAAAAATTCAAAAAATAATAATAAAATAAAAATTTGAAAAGATAATAAAAATAATAAAAATATTTCTAATTGGGTCAGGTTAGTTAAGCCCATTTCATCCTCCTCCAACAAACCCTAACAACCACTTTATTTTGAATTTGAATTTAATTTTGTAGATGAGGATCGGTAGATTTTGATTCTATTTCAAATCAGAGATAGAAATCTTAATCTTGGCATATTTTTAGGATCAGGATCAGATAGTAATCTTAATCTTGGAGGAATTTTAGAATCAAGAATCGGAGGAATGAGTATTATAAAATCACAACAGAGGAACATCAGAGGGGGATTTTTTTGGGTTCCTTTCTTCCTGTTTACAAAATCACGTCCTTCCCCATTTTTTTGATGATTCTTTCTTGTTTTTTAACTTGGCCTTCATTTTTTTTCCTATCAGACACACATTCTTCCTCTCATCTCTCTCCTTCTTCCTCTCGTCTCTCTCAAAACTCCATTCCTTTCTTTCCACCTTGCTGAACCGCACCACCGCCATCCCTGTTTCGTCCACCTCCGTTCCAGCCACTTCCACCGCGTCCTCTGCCGCACGAGACTCGTCAGATCCAGCCATCCTCGCACAGTTCGGACCCGCCGTAGACCAGTCGCGCACCATCGAGCGTTTCCGCCATCTCCGGTGTTCATACGCTTTACAGTTATCATTCAAAACTATCTACAAATCATCATCACTGTCACGGAGGACGGGAAGAGGTATAATCCAGATTTTCTTCTTTCTCTATGATACCCCCTTTTTCTTCTCTCTCTTTCTCTTGATTGTGCTTCGTCTGGGGGCTGATGCATATCAATTGGTGACTGAATAGTTGATGCTGCTTGCATCTTTGAGTGAAGCATTTGCATTGAATCACTGCAGATTGTAGTTATTTGCAAGCGTCTTTTGTTGCTCTTGATGGGCATTGTTAGTGACAATACATTAGTTACCTGAATGTATACGCTTTACAGGTTTAGTAGAAAAAGAAGACGACCACTCTTCTCATTTTTTTTTATTTGTTAATTGCTTTATTTATTTATTTATTTATTTATTTATTTTTATTTTTTTCAAAATAAAAAAATAAAAAGTTATTTCTTTAATAAGAACTTAAAAATTTGAATAAATGCCTAAAATCCCTTTTTACGGTTTTAAAATAAAAACATCCTTTTAAAAAAAATCAAATAAAATAAGTATTTGTATTCATTTATTTAAATGAAAACAAATCTTTTGAAAATAATAAGAAATAAAAAAAACATTTTCATAAAAATTTAAAAACAAATGAAATATCTTCTACAAGAACTACATGACTTTGAGTTTCCCATCGAAGCAGGGAATACGTAGGAGCGGGATCAATCATCTCGTCAAGCCAAAATTAATTTTTCCATTATTTTTGTGTTCCTTTTAATTTATTTAATGTGGATAATTAATTAATAATTTTTTTTATTTTTTTGGGTTGCTCTATGACAAGTGTCATGCTCAATCCCCTAACTTTGAGGTTGCCCTATAGACTTATGTGCCATGATCAATCCCGTTTAGGATTTATCAATAATATTTATTTTTGTGTTCTTTTTAATTTATTTAATGTGGATAATTAATTAATAATGTGTTTAATGTTTTTTTTGGATTACTCTATGACAAGTGTCATGCTCAATCACCTAGTTTTGAGGTGACCCTATGGACTTATGTGCTATGTTCAACCTCATTTAGGATTTATCAATAATATTTTTTTAAAATTTTTAAAAAAATGCAAAAAAAAAACAATAAAGAAACATAAAAATAAAAAATATTAATAAATAATTAAATTCTTCCTTGTAATTATTTTTTGGGTAAAATAAATAATTTAAAAGTTATTAATTTTGCACAATTAATTCAAGGTACCATTCGTATAATGGGCGTTGTAGGGTGCTTAATACCTTCCATACTCGTAATCGACTCCCGAACTCAACTTGGTTCCAAAGACTATTTTTTAAGGTTTTCCAATTTTTCCTAAATTAAATAAAATTGGTGGCGACTCTACTTTTCCTTAAAATGTCTTTTTATCTTCGTCCTCGTCGTAATTTTCGGTTGCGACAGACGGAATGCCACATCATCGTTGTCATGTGTACCAAAAAATTAATATTTAATTCCACATTTTTTTTTGTCCTTGTAGATTATCAATTTTTATTTTTATTTTATTTTTTTTGATCTTAAAGTCATTTTCGGTTGATGAACATCATGGTTGTGCTCCAAATATTAAACAAGTCATTTGGTATCCCCCTGTTTGCACTTGGATTAAATACAACACTCGTGTGTTTCAAGGGTTGTCTTAGGATCAGCTGCTCGTGGTGGTATTTTTAAAGATTATAGTGCAGTTACTCTTGGTTATTTTGCAGCCAATCTTGCATCACTCATGCTTTTCATAATGAGTTATTAGACGTTGTGTTTGCAATTGAGTTAGCCTTTAAGAAGGGGTGGCATTCCCTATGGCTGGAGTTCTCATCTAGTTATATCATCATTTCACTCTTTAAATATGGTTCCATGGAAGCTTATGACTAGGTGGAGGAATTGTTTAGCTCTTACTAAATATTTTAATTTATGTAATTTTAATAAATAGATTAATAATTACATAAAATAAACTGAAATAATTTATTTTATTTGTTTTAAAAAATACAAATATTAATAATGTACAAGAAATAAATAAAAAAATGTGGAAATAAATAATAATTTTTGGATACACATGACATTGATGGTGCAATATTTCGTCTGTCACATCATCAATTGACATATGCTTTTAATGTCAGGGACAAAATAAAAAGAAATTAAATATTAGAGGACCAGAATCGAACAATTTTTTTTAAAATACAAGCTTTTAATTTCCAAATGCATTGATAGTGCATGTCATTCCCTGTAGAATAAGCATAAACATGATAATAAATTCTCACTAGTCACTAATTAGACTTAGAGCAATACTAGAAAACATTTAATGAGGCTAGGATATTATAAAAGGTCATTATAAAATTCAGCCTAAAAATAGCACAAAAATTAAAAATAAAATGGCAAAAATTGGACTTAGTTATTACTTAATCAATCTAATAATGATACTCCCTCCAGTCCAATATATAAGCAAAAAAGTCTCAAAGTTTTTGGTCCAATATATAAGCAAATTTTGTTTTCCAATGACTCATTTAATGACATTATTCCCAAAATATCCTTCATTTAATACAAATTCCAATGACTCATTCAAAGAAGATTGAAGTTTTAGATGAAGGGTAATTTAGGTAACAAACCTGATATTTTACAAGATTCAATGAGATTAATTAACCACCTTAATATGTGTGTTCCATTAATTTTTCTTATGATATGGATAGGGGGAGTAGTTTCTTTGGATTGAACAACTATAGTCCATGAATGCTTCTTGTCATGGGAATTGGGCTTTCCAAAGTGTTGTCTTCAAGTTGGACACAAGGCATCTTCATCAATTTGTAGAAGTGTGACCCAATTTGGTGCAACCTCTAATTCATGTTGGTCTTCTTTTTCTCTGATCTTTATGATTTTTTTTTTGACGATCTCTGATCTTTTTTATTAGACCTTGCAAAGCTCGCCTTTATCCTCTTTGTCTTGCTCTAATCATAGGACCTCCAATTCCATATAAAGGATCTTTGGATGGGCTGGTTGCATCTCTATCATTCCCTCACTCTTCAAAAGGGTTTGTCCTCAAATTAGATCCATTACATCAAACAAAGATAGATCAACCACATTAAAGGTAACATTAAAGCTCTCCTTTATCCTCTTTGTCTTGCTCTAATCATAGGACCTCCAATTCCATATAAAGGATCTTTGGATGGGCTGGTTGCATCTCTATCATTCCCTCACTCTTCATGTTACACAATCAAAGATCTGATATGATTGTAATTACTGTCAAATATTATAATTAGCTTAATTGAGGCTATGTATTAATGTAGGAAATATACTTGCCTAATTTCTAGAGATTTAGCTTGATCTTCTCCTAGTATCACGTGTAACAGTTATGTATCACTTGTATATATCCCTCTAACATTCAATGAAATATCACAATCAGAGAATTACTTTCATGGTATCAGTAGCACCTCTCAAAATCACTCTCTGACTTTTTTTTTTCCCGCTGCATCATGACCAATGACCAAGACACATCTTCCATCACCAAAACAAACAATTCCAAATCCTCTACCTCCAGTAACCTTAATCTGGAGAGTCCTTATTATCTTCATTCTTCTGACAATGTTACACAATCAAATGATGCTGCAAAGGATCCTTTATCAACAGAATCCATTCAGCAACTTCTTCGCCTATTAAGGGAGGTAAATCAGCCTAAAGCCAATCTCACAGGTGAGTCTCTAGCTCTTTATTACGCCTACATATGCCAAATGAATGGGTAATTGATACTGGTGCAACAGATCATGTTTCTTTCACCCCTTTCTCCTTTCATCAGCCACCCATCCCTTCTTCTCTTCACACATCTATTTGTGTTCCTGATAGCAATTCAGTTCCTATCAATGCCATTGGTAATGTACAGATTACATCACATATTATATTGGTGATGTCTTATTTGTACCCTCATTTAAATTCAATCTTTTATCGTGCCCAAGCTCACCCGGACTTCTAATTGTGATGTCTTTTTTATTCCGATCATTGTGTATTTTAGGACCATTTGATGAAGAAGGAGATTGGTCGGGGGCCATAAAAGGGTGGACTCTACTTCCTCGATGCCTCTACCTCTGTTGCTGCCCTTCTCACCACATCCTCTACCACATGGCATGCTCGGTTTGGCCATCCATCATCAAGTGCCCTCAAGTGTTTAGCTCCTGTTCTTGGTTTCAATAAAGACTCTTGTGACCATTGTGAAATCTGTCATTTGTCCAAACAAACAAGACTCCCTTTTCCCTTACATACACCGACTAGCATTAATTTTTTTGACTTAATTCATGTTGATGTTTGGGGTAAATATGCTACACCTACAAGAAATGGTCATCAATATTTTTTAACTCTTGTTGACGATTTTTCTCATGTCACATGGACTTATCTCATGAAATACAAATCCGATGCTTATTCCTTGCTAGTCCATTTCTTAGCCTATGTTCGTAATCATTTTCAAACATGTGTAAAAACAGTTCGCTCTGATAATGGCACTGAATTTACCAATCATTCTTATCAGAAAATTCTGCATGATTCTGGAATTGTACAACAATTCACTTGTCCAGGTACTCCCCAACAAAATGGTGTCATCGAACGTCAGCACCGCCATCTTCTTAATGTTGCACGGGCTCTACGTTTCCAAGCTGGTCTTCCAATTTATTTTTGGGGTGATTGCATTCTCACTGCTACTCATTTAATAAATAGGACACCAACCAAAATTGTAGGTGGTAAAACTCCTTATGAAAAACTCTATGGACAACCACCTAATTTCACTCATTTACGTACATTTGGTTGTTTGTGTTATGCATCCACTTCCTATGATCATCCAAATAAATTTGAACCTAGAGCTAGACGTTGCATCTTTATTGGGTACCCCACTGGTCAAAAAGCTTATCGACTATATGACCTTGATGACCATAAATTTCTAGTTAGTCGAGATGTCATCTTTCATGAAAAAATATTCCCATTCAAGAATGATAAGGCTTTGCATGATTTCCACATAGGCCGAACCCCTGTGCCACTACCCATCAGTGATCAAAAGCCCACAAATTCACCACACCTAACTAGCAACCCTCCTACATCCCCTCATACTACAGACCTTACCCACCCTTCCACCTCAGCCCTCGACCACATGTCCTATGCTTATGAACCCACACATGCTCCTGAAACCCCTACGATGACCAACCCCCAACCTAGACGCTCTCAACGTGCCACACGTCCTCCAACTCACCTTCTTTGATTACTCATGCAATATGGCCTCCGCTCAATCTTCTTCATCGTCATCAGGTATGAAATATCCCATCTCAAACTATCTTTGCTCAAATACATACTCACATAATCATCTCCACTTCATTAATTCTATCATCAAACATACTGAACCCACTTCATATTCTGTTGCCCGCAAAGACCCACATTGGAAGCAGGCCATGGATGACGAAATAAAGGCCTTAAAGGCTAACCATACTTGGACTTTAGAGATTTTGCCTCCTGGAAAAACAGCCATAGGCTGTAAATGGGTGTATCGTATAAAATATAATTCAGATGGTTCCATTGAACGGTACAAAGCACGTTTGGTAGCTAAAGGTTACTCACAGCTAGAAGGATTTGATTTTACTGATGTTTTTGCTCCTGTAACCAAATTAACTACTGTGAAAACTGCTCTTAGTATTGCAGCAAAGAAAAATTGGTCAACTCGTCAAATGGATGTCTCCAATGCCATTTTACATGGCAATTTACAGGAAGAGGTTTATATGCAGCTTCCTCTCGGGTTTCTCAAACAGGGGGAGACTCGAGTATGTCGGCTCAACAAGTCACTTTATGGATTGAAACAAGCACCTCACACTTGGTTTACTACTTTTGCGAATGCCTTGCTTGATGCTGGGTTTACACAGTCAAAAGCTGATTACTCAATGTTCACATTTACTCGTAAATCACATAAAACAATTTTACTTGTTTATGTTGATGATATTGTAATTACAGACGATGATGATTTGGTTATTACACTCCTCAAGAAATATCTTTGCCACCGATTCAACATCAAAGATTTGGGCCCATTGAATTATTTTTTGGGCATTGAAGTGGCACGATCCAAGACTGGAATTTTTCTTAATCAACGTAAATATGTATTAGAAATTCTGCAGGACACTAGTCTTCTTGCTAGTAAGCCAGTAACGACTTTGGCTGCTGATCTTGGTGAGGCTCTTTCTGACCCTGCTCCATATAGACGATTGATTGGTAGACTGTTATATCTTACAATCACCCGATCGGATCTCACTTATACAGTGAACTTGTTGTCTCAGTTTATGTCTTCTCCACGAGACACACATTGGCATGCAGCACTTAGAGTGGTCAGATACATCAAATCTGCCCCAGACCATGGCATCCTACTCTCATCTAAATCTTCTCTACGCTTGCATGCTTATTGTGATGCGGATTGGGCTTCTTGTCCCATATCCCGAAGATCAACTACCAGTTATTGTATTTTTTTGGGTCCAAGTCTCCTCTCTTGGCGAACCAAGAAGCAACCAACAATTTCTCGCTCCTCTGCCGAAGCCGAGTATCGAGCCATGGCCAATGCTGTTAGTGAACTTGCATGGCTACATAGTCTTCTCCATGAATTAGGCATTCCATCACATCCTGCAACTTTATCTTGTGATAATCAAGCAGCCCTCCATATAGCAAACAATCCAGTTTTTCATGAAAGAACAAAACATGTTGAGATTAATTGTCATTTTGTTCGGGATAAAATTCAAGAAGGCAAACTTCGAACCACATTTGTCCCCTCTAATCAACAACTGGCGGATGTCTTCACAAAGGCTCTTCTTCCATCTTCACATGCTCAGCTAGTTTCCAAGCTCATGTACCTTCCCGGTTCTTGAGCTTGAAAGGGAGTGTTACACGATCAAAGATCTGATATGATTGTAATTACTGTCAAATATTATAATTAGCTTAATTGAGGCTATGTATTAATGTAGGAAATATACTTGTCTAATTTCTAGAGATTTAGCTTGATCTTCTCCTAGTATCACATGTAACAGTTATGTATCACTTGTATATATCCCTCTAACATTCAATGAAATATCACAATCAGAGAATTACTTTCACTTCAAAAAGGTTTGTCCTCAAATTAGATCCATTACATCAAACAAAGATAGATCAACCACAGAGAGATTTCTCATGCAACTCCGTAATATTTACCTTTTTCTTACCATCCAAATTAGCACAATAATTAGTAAGCAAAGGTAAGATGTCCAAAGGAATCATAGGATTAAAGCCACATACATATGGCAAGCATTTCTCCCAAATTTTCAAATTCTTAGGATTGATAGCATGCAACCACTACGGTAAAATCAACTTTTAGCGACAATTATTAAGGCCTTTAGCAACAATATTAATGACCACTAAAACTTTTACCAACTAATTATCAATTAACCGGCGTATCCAATGTCGCTAAAAGCTTTCCCGACAATTGTAAAAAGTGTTGGTAAAGACCCAATTAATTGCCACTAAAAGTCGAAAGTTATAGCGACATTTATTACCGACAATTTTAGTTGCCATTAAATATGATTTTTTAATTGTCTTCTAAGCTCATTCCTAGTTTTTTTTATTGTCGTTAAAAGTTTTAGTTGACTTTTTCAAGCAATTACTATTGTCAGGAAAGGTTTATTTGTCAATTAAATTACACATGACTCGATCAACAAAAGTTTTAGCATGAATAATATTTGCTCTTGAAAAACTTGAATAGTAATATATTTCATTAAATCCATGACACAAAATAAGAACCATCAAGAATTAATTAGCTTCAGAAGTATCATCAACAAAAGATAAATAGTCCACCATTCGAATCTATTAACTACTGTACTCTTAATCATGATGAAATCTTTCGCAATCAAATTTTTGGAAACCACAATAGTATGTGACCTGAAATGATAAAATAAGAAAAAATATAGAGATGGATTATACTCACTTTCTCACGTAAATAAAAGAAAAATATAAAAAAATAGGAGTGTGATTAGGATAATTGCTAAGATGGAGTGTACTAACAGAACAAATAGTGAGCCAAGAAAGAGTAGTACACGATTAGAAGCCCTGTCAAGACAAAGAAAAACAATGATGAACTAGTACCATACCCACATAAATATTTAAGAAGCAATATTAGAGATTTATCATTCAGTCATTGTCACAAGGAAATGAAACAAATAACCCAAAATAAGGTAATTGCACCCATTAATAAACTAATTGGAATTGGGATAAAAACAAGCCCACAGAGTTCCTGCCTGACTAACAGCTAATATTTAATGCCAATTATAAGACCTTACAAAAAAAAAAATCTCTGCTAGGATAACCAAAAGTGAGAGCAAGAACTAGAACACACCTTCTAGATTGCTGAGCCGAGAATATAACTCATTTGAGTCGTGGTGCAAGTAAACATGCCACGGGACCCACTTCAATACAATCAGAATAAGCATATTTAACATGTTCCTATGCTCAGTTACAAGTTTAAATTTGTTGTTTTTATGCAGCAACCATCTGTCAAGTTAATTAGAAGTTCATCTAGTGTATAGTAGGTCTTCCATGATACAAAATCAAACGCATTACAACAACAACGAAGCCTTATCCCATTAGGTGGGATCGGTTATATGGATCATACGACGCCATAATGTTCTATCATGAATCATGTTAATAATTAAATCATTGGCCTCTAAATCTTTCTTAATGGTTTCTCCTATAGTTTTTATTGGCCTACCTCTGCCTCTAGCGATTGGATTGCCCTCCACCTGGTCCATTCTCCTTACTACAGAATCTAAAGGTCTCATCCATACATGCCCAAACCACCTAAGTCGAGATTCAACCATCTTTTCTACAATAGGTGCTACCCCAACTCTCTAACGGTATCATTCCAAATCCTATCTCGTCTAGTTTTTCCACCCATCTAACGCAACATTCTTATCTCTGCTACATTGATTTTACTCTTGTGTTGATTTTTTACCGCCCAACACTCCGTCCCATACAACATCGCTGGTCTAATAACTGTACGGTAAAATTTTCCCTTTACCTTAAGAGGTACCTTTTTATCACACAAAACACCTGAAGCTTTCCTCCATTTCAACCACCCTGATTGAATCTGATGGTTTACATCTTCCTCAATTTCTCCGTCATTTTGTATAATAGACCCAAGATATTTAAACCGTGTGACTTGTGGTGTGTTGTGGTCTCCAACTTTCACCTCTAAGCTAGAGGTGTTTCGCCTTTTGCTAAACTTACATTCCATATACTTCGTCTTGCTTTTACTCAAACGAAAGCCATGTGCTTCTAAAGCTTGTCTCCAAGTCTCCAACCTTCCATTTATATCCTCTCTCGACTCTCCAACTAGGACTATATCATCTGCGAAAAGCACGCATCGCGGTGCTGCCTCTTGAATGTGCTCGGTAAGTACATCCAGGACCAAGGTAAAAAGATAGGGGCTTAAAGCTGACCCTTGGTGCAGACCTATAGTAATTGGGAAATCTTCTGTGGCTCCACCCTACGTTCTCACACTAGTCATGGCCCCCTCGTACATATCCTTGATAGCTCGAATTTAGGCAATCTGAACACCTTTCTTTTCTAGGGCTTTCCACAAAACCTCTCTTGGCACCCTATCATACGCTTTCTCCAAATCAATGAAGGCCATGTATAAATCTTTTTGATCCCTTCGATATTGTTCCATTACTCGTCGTAGCAAGTAAATTGCTTCCATGGTCGACCTCTCGGACATAAAACCAAATTGGTTGTCGGTGATTTTTTTTTTTTTTCTTAGTCTCCGTTCAAGCACCCTTTCCCATAGCTTCATAGTATGACTCATAAGCTTAATTCCCCTATAATTTGCGCAATTTTGTATATCTCCCTTGTTCTTGTAAATCGGAACTAAAGTGTTTCTCCTCCATTCGTTCGGCATTTTTTTTGACCTCATAATCTCGTTAAAAAACTTCGTGAGCCAACTAATGCCTCTATTTCCTAGACTCTTTCATACCTCCACAGGTATATTGTCTGGTCCAACTGCCTTGCCATTATCCATCCTTCTCAAAGCTTCTTTTACCTCATGCTCTTGGATTCTACGATAAAAAGTGTAATTTTGGTCCTCCTCTCTGATGTCAAGCACCCGTGAGCACGATAAAACTTCAAATCCTTCATTAAATAACTTGTAGAAATAATTCTTCCATCTATCTTTAATATCTTGTTCCTTAACCAAAACTCTACCTTCTTCATCCTTAATACACTTCACTTGGTCCAAGTCTCTTGTCTTTCTTTCCCTATTTTTAGCAAGCCTATAAATAGTTTTCTCTCCATCTTTGGTGCCTAAGAATTGGTATAACCCATCAAAAGCTTTAGTTCTCGCTTCGCTCACTTTCTTCTTGGTCTCTTTTTGGCCACCTTATAATTTTCCCAATTTTCAGCATTTTTACAAAAAGACCAAGCTTTAAAACATTCCCTTTTAACCCTAACCTTAGCTTGCATACTTTCATCCCACCACCAGGATTCTTTACCCTTAGGTCTGAATCCTCTTGATTCGCCAAACGTCTCTATAGCTACCTTCCTGATCCCCTTGGCCATCTTATCCCACATATCATTTGCACTTTCGTTTGCCTCCCAAAACCCTCCCTCCAAAACCTTGTGTTGGAAGATCCTTTGTTTTTTCACCCTTCAGTTGCCACCACTTGATCCTTGAAACCTTTTCATGGCCCCTTCTCTTCACACTCCTCTTAACTCTTACATCCATAACTAAGACTCTATGTTGGGTAGTCAAGCTCTCTCCAAGTATGACTTTACAGTCCAAGCAAATCTTTCTATCTGATCTCCTAATAAGAAAGTAATCTATTTGAGAGCTAGTCACCCCATTTTTGTACGTGATAAGATGCTCCTCACGTTTCCTAAAACACGTATTGGCTATAGTAAGATCGAAGCAGGTGAAAAGTCCAGGATAGAATTACCCTCATCATTTACCTCCCCTAGGCCATATCCTCATGCAAACCCTCGTAACATCTAGTTGCCCTCCCTACATGCCCATTTAGATCCCCTCCTAAGAAAATCTTTTCACCTAGCGGTATTTCCTGAATTAGGCCTTCTAAATCCTCCCAAAATTTTACCTTGAAGTGTTCTTCTAACCCCCCTGAGGGCCTAAGCACTAATCACATTAAAGGTGTCTTGTCCCACTACAAATTTTAGGGCAATGATCCTATCTCCAACCCTTTTTACATCCACAATATCATTCTTCCAATATTTATCCACAATTATGCGCATCCCATTTCTCGATTTTACTTTGCCAGTGTACCAAAGCTTAAAACCCAAAGAGTCTAATTCCTTTGTCTTTTCTCCCACCCACTTTGTTTCTTGTAGGCACATGAAATTGATCCTCCCTCCTAGCCATAGTGTCAACTATTTCCATTGATTTACCTGTAAGTGTGCCTATGTTCCAAGTTCCAAAGTGAATCCTACTCTCATGAACTAACTCCTTTACCCACACTCGTTCACAAAAATGTGGGAACCCTT
The DNA here is from genome assembly GCA_030762895.1 of Sophora flavescens. Classification (NCBI taxonomy): domain Eukaryota; kingdom Viridiplantae; phylum Streptophyta; class Magnoliopsida; order Fabales; family Fabaceae; genus Sophora; species Sophora flavescens. The sequence goes on along the minus strand of CM061063.1, from coordinate 122,908,542 downwards.
GCTTATTTTTCACTACATCCAGGCGGGATGCAGCGGCCCTTGCTCATTTGACACTGTACTCGGGCTATACAGCGTGTTGCTTCTGGGCAACAACCTAGCATTAACATTATTGCGTCGTTGATCCATGTCATAGAGATTCGACTAAATTTTACGTTAGTTGTCGATAGCCTAACACAACCCTCTCCTTTTATCCGGGCTTGGGACCGGCTTAAAAAAAATGGGCTAATAAATACTCATTCAGGGTGGATCCAATTTGTAATATTAATTTATAATAGTAACATGTTAAAGGCAAATAAGTAGAGCCATTGTTTCCAAGTGGACAAGGATTGAATGGGCTTCATGTTGATAAGTGTCAAGACTCTGGTCAAATATACCTTTCAAGAGAAAGGTAATACATCAAAAGAACAATATGCTGTTTCCAGACCCAGACGCAGTGGGATAAATTATAAAGTGAAATTTGTTTTTTTTTTAAAACCAACCAAGAATAATTTCTTTAGATGAATCAACTGGTATGTTCCAGTAGCCCCTTGCAAATATATCTACTTCAATAAATATTAGTTGAACACATTGAAATCAGCTGCATTTTACACAATTTTGTCTTTTGAACAACTAATTTCAAAATTTCATCATAAACAAATAAAGTTCATGTCAATACAACAAATTGTGCTGTATAATCACAACTATCCATATTGTTTTCCTAGGGGGTGGTTGCCTCATTCTAAGGTCAGGACATTCGACAAAGCCCAAGTGAAAGCTTAAAGTGGTACTTATTATAGGTGACCAACTAATGAATCACCCCTGTAGGAATCAACCAACCATGTATTTATTTAAACTAATAGTGATTATCTATGTTACATACCACAGTTATGGCATTTGTATTATGCAACAGAATGTATGATGTCCAAGCCATGTCCTCCTTCAGACCATCCATCAAGCCATTTGACATGACAGATATTTGCTCTATACCATGGTAAGGTATCACAATAGAGAAGGTAGCCAAAGACATACCCAAAACCTCTACGCTCTACAATATACAACAAAGAAAAACATAACAAATGAAGGGTGCAACAAATTCACTGTACTTTTTTGTTAAATTAGGATGAATGCACAATCAGCCACAAACATTGTGCATCAAACAATATTACTCGGCAATTTTTCAAAATTAAAAGCCTTCTCCTTTTCTGATGAGTGAATGAAGATATCAATTATCAAAGGAAGGAAAATATGACAATGAAACTTCCCTCGATGGTTTCTTTTGAACTAAAAGCCATCACAGGTGCGTATAATTTGGCATCTCACAAACGTCAAATAGCAAGCACACAAATGCCATAGAACATCAAATACTTGAACAGTGATGGTTTTCTCACCTGAAATCGTGGTAACACTTTACCGCTCCTGTGATGTGGTAACCGCCATCAACGTTAACACTTTATCGTTCCTGAAAGGTTGAATCTGTGAATCGTGTGATATGAGAAATGAAAAGAAAAAGGAAGAAAATGAACCTTCAACGTTGAACGATCCTTCAAAGTCCTTGCAGCTCTGCAAAGAAATCACAAAGAAAGAAAGAGAGAGTTGAGAAATGAAGGAACTAGAGAGAGGGGAAATGAGCGACATGAGCAATTAGGTTCGGTGATCAAGTTGAAGAACGATGCCAAGAACAGAGACTCGAGAGTAGGACTTTCGGAAATTGGGGAAATAGAGAAAAAATAATGGAGGGAAATAAATCAACCAAGACTTTTGAATCTTGACGGGTGGTTAATTTTCTACTGATAAATGGCAAGCATAAAATGACTATTTAGTGCTCGTTTGTTGGTGAAGATAAGAGAGATAATAGGATAAGTTATCTTATCCTGTTAGAAATTATTGTTTGGTGAGTCAATAAGATATGATAAATCAATTATGTCACCTATCATATCTTGTCCATCTAGTTAATATTCTATCATGAGGGGAGCTGGATTAGAACTCAACAAGATAGGATAAGGTGATTTAAAGTATAATAAATTATAAAAATATTATATATATAAAATAATTAAAGTATAATAAAATAATATTTTAAAATATAATAAAATATAACATGCTTAAAAAAAGTATAGTAAAATATAAAATATTTAAAATAATAAAAATATTCATAGTTATTTTTAATTTTTAATTTTATTTTATCACAAGGATAATTTTGTTATTTTATATTATTTTATAAAACTGAAAAATATAAAAAATTATTCTAATAATTTAATCATATGTAAAGTAAAAACTTAAAATGAATATTTAAAATTATAAAAAAATAATTGAAGTTAGGCAATATTTTAAAATTATATATAATTTTATCACAAGGATAATTATATTTTTTTTATATAATTTTAAAAAATAAAAATTATAAAAAAATAAAATATAATAAAATATGAAAACATTTAGAATAAAAATAAAAAAAAATAAAATTCATACTAAAATTATAATACTATCCGGTTGGTTATCTGGTGGACACCAAACGTCGGATATGATAACAGTTTATCATGCTTATAGCCTATCATACTCCTATCATGTTCTCTTACCCTATCCGATCATATCTTATTATATCCTGACCACCAAACGAGCCCTTAGCATCTCATGTCAATTAATCATAAAAGCTTTAATTTATTGAATGATTTAATGACAACTCTTTATGGCCACTAAATAATTGCCACTAAATCTACATTTTACTGTAATTTACCAATTCGGTTGGTCCATATGTTTCACGCACATATAATATAGCCTTTTTTTTTTGTTGCTAGAATTTAGCCTTTAAAACCAAGCAATGGACGCATATATATTTAGCCTTTATGTTCTTATTATTCTCATTTCTCAATAATATAGTCTTTATGAGCTGCACATGAATAAGATCGTATTCAAGAATTTTTTATTTTTTTTAAGCAAAGAATGAAAGAATGGTGTGTGAAAGCATTACTACAGAGTAGGATATTTCAATTAGGTTGACACCTCAAGCCCTAACATTCACTTGCAGCACACCAAAATTTATTGATAAAAAGAGAAAAGAATACAAAAAGATATGGAGGGATATGAACCTTACTCATGGGAAAATAATCTAAATCAAGAGAATCTATAAATTGGTAAACCCCACCTTTTGCGGAAAAAATCAGTTCTAATGATATGATATGTCTAATTTTGAAAAAAGTAACTAACTTGATCGAGATGCATTCTTTTTTTTTTTTTTCCAGATAAATAGTCATTTTATTAAGAATAGACCTAAACTTTAGCATCATAGTATAAGCTCTCCCGACCTTCTAGGAAGGGTCGAAAAGCAAAACACACAATCATGTACTCCAAGTTAGATAAAAGGAAGTAGGACAATACACCAGTATATCACAGTTATTTACACCATTTCTTGTATTAATCTCTGATACCCCCTTCTGGCTCCACAAAAGTTTACCAGCCCACATACACCCTTTACCAAGCATAAGCAAAAGGGGCCTTATTAGAACCTTTTGATGCAAAACCCTACCGAGGGATAAAATCATCGAGAAGGAAAAAGAGTACCCCTAGTACAAATACCCACATACACTTTAACAAAAAATCCAGCAGCGCCTTACATAAAAGACCTGCCATTGACACCAAAGAAGAGAGCCTCAACTCCCTATCGTTGTTGGCCTATGGTCACTTACAGAATACAAACCAAAAATCCAAATAGTTGCAAAGACAAAAAAAAAGAGTAAACTTAATGAAAATCAAGATGCGCTATCTCAACAACCAATATTCTCCATCCTCCCTTCTCGTGCAGTAAGTATAGCTCTTCACCTTATCATCCTTTCATGTGCTTGCTAAGTCCATTGCATCAAAGTGCCCTCCATTTCCAACCTTGTTTTTGCGAGCTCATCTGCAAAATGGTTAGCTTCTCTATTTTTATGAATAAAAGTAACATTTTTCAGCACCAACAATAAATTATGTAATTCGTTGCAATAGAACCTCAACCCCCAAGGACATTCTTCCCTTTTATTAATCCAAGCCGAGGCATTTTGGAATCGGATTCTACAATTATATATATGTCTTTTAACCAATCCTTTTGAGTGGACATCTCAAGGGCAAACAAAATAGCCATATATTCCGTCTCATTTGAGTCCCTTATTCCTATTGATGCATCAAAATAACCTTTCACCACCCCTTTGTCATTTATGAGAACACCCCCAATACTTGTTGGACCCGGTTTTCCTCTAGAGGATCCACCCACATTCCATTTGATCCTATTAAGAGGCGGGGGACACCATTCTACGGCTACCTGCTGCTTTTTCTCCATTTCCCATGTTTTGACACCTTCCAATCTAAACACAAATTCTTCTGGATTATATGGGCAACGGATTCCAACCTTTTGTCCAGAATCCCAATCTTAGTTTTATGAGAAAGAAGAAATAGTTCCAATCAGGTTGTGTGTTCTAAAAAATAATGCTATTTCTTTGACTCCACAATGACCAAAATACCACATACAATAAAGAGATCCACAACTTCTTTTGGAACCCTCCCTTTTTAATTCCAGAAAGCCAGCACTCAAACCATTGAGATGGCGTTTGAGTAAATCGGATTTGGACTCCCCACCACAGCTCCATCACACTTATCCATGTTTTCCAAGAAAAGGTGCAATGCAGAAACAATTGTCTCACCGTTTCTTCTTCCTTATTATAGAATGGGCAACAGTCCTTTGCTTCACTTACCAGATTCAACTTCCTCAGCCTATTTCTGGTGTTTACTTTCTCTTGCAGCATAAACCACACCAATAATTCCACCCTTGGTGGGGCTACTCCCATCCACACTCCCATCACATTATTTATCACTTGACTTTGTTTCCAAATTTCTCTTGTCAAGGAATTCACTGTAAAGCATCCCCCAAAGTTATGTTTCCACCATATTCTGTCTTGTATATTGTTGGACAATTTTGTAGCCTGTAAAATTGCCAAAAGTTCATCTAATTATTTTAATTCCCATTGGAATAAGTTTCTCCTCCATGAGAGGTTCCAATGCAAGTTCATACCATCCCAAACTCCCATATTTGCCACTACCTCATCTTTTTGTAAGGAAACAAGGAAAAGCCTTGGGAATTTTTCTTTTAAAGATGAGTCTCTTATCCATTTATCGCACCAAAAACTAGTGTTGCTCCCATCCCCCACCCTCGTTTCATCACCCTTCTAAGATTCTCTCCCCTCCTATCAATCCTCAAAATTTTACCCCAAACACCACCCTGCACTCTATTTCTTTGTTGTTGTAATAGTGGTACATCTGGCTCTAATCCGTGGATAGAGCATACAACCTTCTTCCATAAGGGGTCTCCTTCAACTGAAAATCTCCACCACCACTTAAAAAGTAATGCAGCATTTTTAATGGTAATATCGTCCACTCCAAGGCCCCCCAAATTTTTTGGTCTCTTTATAACCTCCCATTTCACTAATGGAAGACCTCTCATATTCCCTGCCCTTTTCCAGAAAATTTCCCTCTAGATCTTAATTACCTGTTTTACTACGCATTTGGGGACTTGGAAAATACTCATAAAATACAGAGGCATACTATTAAGTACAAATTTAATCAGTACAAGCCTCCCTACCCTAGACAACAGTTTAATTTTCAACATTGCAAGCCTTTTTTGTATTCGCTTTAGAACAGGGTTCAAAGTCTCACTTTTACTGGCATTGGCTCCAAGGGGTATTCCTAGGTACTTAATGGGCAAGTCAATTAATTGACAACCCAATTTTTCTTCCATATGCTCCCCCTATGACCTCTTTCTACCCATCACAATTAACCCAGATTTGGAGAAGTTGATTCTCAATCCAGATAACAATTGGTAGCAATCTAAGATTCTTCTCAGGTTTATTAGGTTCCTCTTCTTGGTTGGGCAAAAGATCAATATATCATCCGCGAATTGTAGATGTGACACGTTGATTTCTTGGGATCCTACCTTTAGACCCTGAAAAAACCCCTTTTCTATTACTTTCTTCATTATCTGATTAAAAGCCTCCGTGGCCAAAATGAATATGAAGGGGGATAGAGGGTCCCCTTGCCTAAGTCCCCTTTCCATCTTGAAAGGTGTAGTAGGGCATCCATTCACCACAATTGAAATTGAGTTTGTGGGCATGCATTTCATGATCCATCCTCTCCATCTAACCCCAAAGTCCATTACATCCAGTAGATGGTACATGAAGCTCCAACTAACAATATCATATGCTTTTTGGAAGTCTAGTTTCAACAAGGCTACCTCCCTTTTAGATTTCTTAGCCCACTGCAAAACCTCATTAGCTATCATCGCTCTGTCTAGGATTTGCCTTTGCATAACAAAAGCTGACTGGGTTTCCCCGATCAATTGAGGCATAACCTTCCTTATTCTTTGAGCCATGATTTTAAAAATTACCTTGTAGATACATCCCACCATGCTAATTGGCCTAAAGTCTTTTAGGTCAATAGCTCCCTCATCTTAGGTATCAAGGCTACCCATGTGGTGTTTACATCTCTAGGAAGCTCACCATTTTCAAAGAAATCAACAATCATTTTAATAAAGTCTTCTCCAATTGCCACCCACATATTTTTCATAAATCCCAAGTTGTAGCCATCATATCCTGGTACCTTTGTAGATTCACAAGCCCACACTGCTTTCTTTATCTCTTCCTCCAAGGGAATAGTTTCCAGGCTTTGTGCTTATTCCTGTGTCAACTTCGGGAAGCCTTCTCCACTCAGTTTGAAACAGACAGGCCCATCATTAGTGTACAGGGTCTTAAAGAATCTAACAACCTCTTTTTTATACGTCTTGGATTTCTTACTAGGCTCCCCTCAACCCTTAAGGCTCTTATAGTTTTCTTACTCTTTCTAATGGAGGCAATTAGGTGAAAGTATTTTGTATTTCTATCCTTTTTGGTTAGGGCCTTGGTTATCGATAGCTGTAACCAGTAACTCTCTTTTCTTTTAAGCCAATGCCAAAGTTGGGCGTTTAAGGCATTCTTCCTAGCTACTTCCACCTCACTCAAGGCTTGATTGTCACTTATCGAGTCTAGGACTTTAATCTCCCTCTCCAACTCTTCAACTTTCTGATCCAAGATCCCAAAGACTTCCTTATTCCATTTTTCAATAGAGTCTTTCAATTTTTTGAGTTTTTTTCTATAAAGGCTGATTTCCCAGCAAGCTTCATTCCTTTTCCACCAATTTCACAAAACTCGGGTTAGAGAACATATCTAGGTTCCTAAAGGGTTTAGGGCCCTAATTATTATTTTCACAACTCACCATAAGGGGACAATGATCTGAAATAGATCTTTAAAGTCCCCACAACTTCATATCACTAAAGAAACCCAACCAACCTGTGTCAATGAAGGCCCTATCAATTCTGCTTGCAGAATTATTCCTGTACCAGGTGAATTTCCTCCCATGCAAGGGGAGCTCAGTCATTTCCATGGCAGAGTGCCAATTCTGGAAATCCCTCATACTGGCCAAGATAGATGAGTTCCCTTTCCTCTCCTATGGTTGCAGAATTTCATTAAAATCCCCCATCACTAACATAGGTTCACTCACACTCTGCTTTGCTTTAAGTCTAGTAATTCATTCCACACTATATTTCTCCCTTCTCTATCATTTGGTCCATAAACTATTACAAAAGTCACTTCCAAATTTAAATCTAGCAATTTTCCTTGAATGGATATCCATCTTCCCCTTTCTACAATATGTTCTAAGAAAAACCCCATGATCCCATACAAGAATTAAACCACCACTTCTATCAAGATGCATTCTTGGACTTGAATTAAAGAAAAGTTGGAGGTGTATTTTTTCTTTTATATGTAAGAGTTAGCGTATCTCTTGTACTTGCTTTAATAAATTTTTCCCCATGTTGTTGATTAAAAAACATCATTGAAAAAATTATCTTGCAACGCAGTTGCTTTATTTGGAAAATTAATGGGCTAACTTGGCTTCAATCTTATAAGTTATCAAGAACCCCCTACTTTGGAATGCTGATGATGCGGTGTTACATCTAATATGAAAGGCTCATTTATATCATCTCTGAAATGAAAGCTACTGTAGATCTTTTTAAAACTTTTACAGCTCAATGATGATATTTTATCCGGGAGTTAAAGTGATGTAAAGTTTAATCTTTAATAACCTTCATGAGCTTTAATAATAATGGCACTAATAGTTGTGCCTAGGAGTTTTTTTTGACTAATATGTATTCTAGGAGGTCGATCTCTCGATAATATGTATTCTAGTTTAATTTTTTTAATAGAACAACAAAAAGTTAAGACTTAAGACAGTCATGTAGACATGCACCTATATCATGGGCGAGTGAAATTCTATCGAGAATCTATATTCTCTTTGAAAAATGTTAACAAGTGTTCTTAAAATATTTTTTAAATAATCAAGAAAAAAAAGTTTTTATGATAAATTGATATATTTAATATTTAAAAAAATAAAATAAATTTTCAACAATTTTTTTATATTAATTCTTTAAAGAATGTACCAAAGGGAACTCGTCAGTATCAGTCATTCTCTTCAGAGGTCCCTTCTCTTTATATCGGGAATGAAAGGGCATTCCCCTCCGCTCATAGTGTTTTCTCAACAGATACATTGTACACACATTTTCTCTTTGTGAGATGCATTCACTCATTCACCTTTACTGCACTACCTTATGTCCTTATGGATAAAGATACTGCACTACCTTTATTGTAATATTCATGGGTAGAAACCTTAAAACATCAACATAAAAGAATGGAGGGAGTAGTTTATTATTATGTTAGTAGGGAGTCAGATTTAAACCCAGCACTTTATAACTTCAAAAACCTTTGTTTTACACCCAAACAATCTTAACCATCCTATGATTCCCAATTTTAGTTTTAGTCTATGTCTCGAGTAAGATTTGAGATACATACATCAAAATTTAATGATTATGTTAGCTCCTTTTATTTATTTATTTTGGTGAAATATGTAAGCTCCTTTTACTTCTTTCTGTTTTGAATATTTCCACGAAGCTCATTATTAACCATGTGAATTGGATAAATTAATCAAACTACTGATAATTCATTGAAGAGTCTCTATGTTTGGTAAAATTAGTCCAATAAGTTATCTTATATCTTATTTTATTAACTTATATTTTTGTTTGATCAAAATAGAAGTGTTTGATAAACAAATTTATCTCATTAACTAATAATTTTTTTCATAAGCTATTTATTTTATTTAGCTTATTGCTTATACTTATAGTTTATTAATTTTTCACTCAATTATTCTTACTTTACCTAACCCCTATCTCATAAAATAAAATTTATATAAAAAATCATATAAACATGTCATTTTAAATATAAAACTAAAATTAAAAAATAATCTTCTTATTATAAAGCTTTAATTAGAATTTTAAAAAAAGTTACATAAAAATCCTATAAACACGTACTTCTATGTCATTTTAATTATATTTATAAACTAATTCAATAGCTAATTTTGTTAAATATTTCAAATTCAATCAGTTTCATTTTTCCAGTATATCTAGAAACTAGAAAAACAACCCAAAGTGGCTCCTTTATAGTCTCTAAAAATACCACCACTAGCAGCATGACCTAGGACCCTCTAGCCGAACCATCTGTATTACATTTAAACCAATAACAAAGAGGGGTAATCCAATCAACCTACTTAATAGATGGAGCTTTATTCAAATGAGCATCTACACGAAAAGCCTTTAAAATCATAAAATCCTCCATGGAAGAAGACATGAATCCTTTAGAATGCATACCCGATTGTCTCACTGAACTGGATATGAGACTTATAACTCTAGCAAATGGGATCCTGGAATTACTGAACCTAATCTGATTTATGCAATACCAGATGAAGTACACCACATAAACAATTGTTGCTCTAATGACATCTTTCACTTGGCATTATTGAACCTATATCTCATAGCAACTCCAATAGGAATTGCTTAACTAGTTCTTAAAAACAAGAAATGGTTATTGTTGAGTTGCACCATTAGAGTAAGATCAAGTAACCTCCACATGTAAGGATATTTGCTTAATACAAGCAATTGGTTCATATGTAAGAATCAAATAAAAAATCATAGAAAAGATAGAGAAATAAATATAAATAAAGATGCAAGATAACTTGTGAGACTCATTTGTTGAACATTAGAGTTTAACGTTGAAGTGAAAAGTTGCTTAAAGTATTATAAAGTAAAAAGTGGTGAGTTCGCATGGTGGAGCCCATAAAAAAAGAATGAGATACACCATTAAATCATTAATGAAGAAGCTCTTTGCCAAGGAAGAAAAAGGGGAATAAAAAACTGTTCCTGAGGTAAGTTTGGTATTCTCGCCTTTCGACTAGGGGTGTTCATCGGATTGAATTAACCTAATAAATCTGATAAATAAATCAAGTTAATTAAATTGGTTCAGTTTGGTTTGATTAATCGGTTTATTTTAGTTCAAACTCTAACCAAACCAATTATAATCTATTCGATTCTCAGAATTGTCTTTTTTTAAACCTGAATCAACATAATCACCTGATCAACTATTTTTTCAGCTTTTAAATTTTAAATTTTTTTTATACTTAAAACTCTCTTCCAATTTTGCATTTTCTTTTTGAAATTTATTTTGACCTTCTTATAATTGTGTTTAGTGTTATCAAATACATTTTATTATGTTTACTATCCAACTTCATATTTTAGATAAAGAGATTTAAGTACGTAAAGTTATAACTATAAAATAAGATAAATATTAATTAAAAGTGATATAGACGTTTGAAATTATTTTAGTTATCGTGTAAGGTCATTCAAGAATGAGGAACCTTTTTTTACCTTATAGTAATATTAAATTCAAAATTTACATAAAAGAAGATAACACGAGGATAAAAATTGGAAAATGTACCATAATTTTTTTGGTATTAACTAAAAAAGTTTTTAACATTCGAACCAAATCAAATTAAATCAATTACAAAATTATCGGTTCGAATTTTATTTTATCCAAAACCCAAACCAAATAAACCCGTGAACACTCTTATTTTTAAAATAAACTTTTTAACTCTTCAATTTTTCATTCTTATTTTTTAGAATGTTTTATTCTCTTGTTTATTTAAGTGAACTTATGTTATAATAAAAAAGTAAAAACAAAACTGTCATATACATATAATTTTTTTACTGAAGCTATTTTGTCAAAAAATTAAACAAAATTAAGAGTAATGTTATTTATACAACTAGATTTTGAATATTGAGATGACAACTGTGATATCTGATTAATACAATTCAAATATATGGTTAATTACGTTCAGTAATTGGTTCAAGAATTGTGACACCATATTACATCCATTAACCATCAATTGAACGTGATTAATCACATATTTAAATTACATTAATCAGATATCACAATTGTATCCTAGGTGTCAAAATCCAGTTGTATAAATAACACCAATGTAAAATTAAATACGTGATGAATGAGAGGAATCAATTACCGGACATCGGATTCAATTCTAGAACTTGTTAGTTTTCATTGAACTGAAAAATAGAAAGTTATCACCATTGAAGATAAATAAAAATAGATATTTGACCAAACCCAGTGCAAAGTCTGGGTAAGTAATTACTAATTAGTACCCAAATTCAGCTATGAAAACAGTAACAAAAATCTGAAACGATGATAGACACTAGGGGCAGCCGACCACAGTTATACCCAAATAGTAACATCCGTAATTAAGTGTTAGATGTGCTCAGCAGACCAAAAACAGTTCATGATAGGACTGACAGCAGATTTTATGACCACCACAGAAGCTAAGCCTCCATAACTTTATGGTCACCTGTTCTAGGCACCCCTTTAGAGTTGCACGTGTGCAGCGTGGTATTGATTCATAGGGTGTTAACGGATGGGTTTGAATCAATTTTAAGACAAAACATTATTTGATCTAAAAATTAAAATAACATGTACTTTTGTTGGTTTTGGATTTTATATAATATCAAATAATTAAGATAATTCAATCTATATATTTGTTGATATATTCATGTAATAATATTTTATAAAATATGTATAAAATAAAATATATCATCTAGTTTCAAAAAGCCTTTTATTTATGTTTGGAATATTAAAAATAATAAAAAATTACGACAAATCAAACTAATAAGTATTATTAAGAAAAAACCAATAAATAAAAAAATGAATATTTAAAATTAGAATAAACATGTATTAAATTTTATGTGTGTGTGTGTGGGCGTGGGGGGTGGGGGGGTTTAGTTTGGGTTGGTTCCATTTTATAAAAGAGTTCCAAAATCTGATATGATCTTATCAATTTTCACAAAACAAGATTCAGAAAAATCTAATAAACATCAATTTTGTTCAGTTTTCGATTTTTTTAAATTAGTTTTCGATTTTCTTTTGAATCGATTTTTGATTAATTATTTTGGATCGATTTGAATGTAAACATCATGATATTAAATATGAATAGGTTTTTCTTTTCTTGTGCCTCACCACAAAGATCACGATCATAGAAATTTCCATATTATAGTTCCTCCTGTTAAGTTTTGGATTAAGATTGTATGAATTGTCGGTGTAACACATTTTATATTGATATTTATTAATATTTTGATATATATGTCATTATTTTAATGGCTATGAAAGAAAATAATCATAATATTGATTTGTTACTATAAAATCAGTGTATAATCCTTAGGATTGGTACATAAAAATTAATCTCATAAGTTTTATCATTTTATATTTTTTTATAAGTAAAAAGATATTATTAAAGTTTTTATCATTTTATATAACTGAGTTAACCTCCTTAATCAGGTTATTCTTGAGGATACTTGAAATCCTCCTTTGAATTGACGTCTCATTCCCAAGCCTTTAATCCATGTTCTAGGATTTTCTTTCCTTCAGTGGACAAGGCTAGGTATTCAGAAGAAGGGGATGGAGATCCTCTCCAGTTATTGGACCTCTCCAGTAGGAGAGAGAAAGAGACATAAATAAAATAATATTATTTTATAAATAATATTATTTTATTGTTATGTCTCTTTCTCTCTCCTACTGGAGAGGTCCAGTAACTGGAGAGGAGTTGCATCCTTCAGAAAGGTTCAGAAGTGTTTCCCTAACTGCTTGTGAATGAAAGTTTTCCGGATTAGCTTTGTTAATATAGTTAGGGATGGCGACGGGTAGGGTTTGTATATGGTATTATAATATCCATTTTCATGCCCATGTTTCGAAAAAATATCCGTATTCGGATCCAGATCTACGTGGGTAACAATTTTAGTATCCATATCCGTATCTTCTGGATACCTAAGTACCCACACTCTCATCCATTACTCGTACTTTAACTAAGAAAAAAATAATAATATAAAGAACATTATAACTCAATTAAAAAAACCATCCAAAGATCTTTTAAATCTACTCATCAAACATTACAAATTAAAATATTAAACTAAATAGGAAAACATCTAAAACGAGTAAATATCATGATAAACATCTAAAACAATAAATTTATAAACTTGGAAGTCCGAAAAAGGAAATATACTAACGAGCCATATAAGGTTTACAACTTTTATATATGTATGTATGTATGTATGTGCGTGCTTAGGTATAAGACGGGTGGGTATTAGAGTATCCGCACTCATACTAACTCTTATTTATGGATAATTATCCGTATCCGAATCTATATTCATAAAACGGGTATTTATTATATCCATTATGGATATTTTTTTATGGATACCCATTGGATATGATCGGAATTGTCATCCGAAAATGTAACCAATGTTGCACTTTACCTCTTAATTTTTTTTCCTGTCTTTCCACTTTAGTTCTTGTAAACTCAAAAGTAGCCCGTTTGGACTTGTTAATCATTGTACAAAGTCCAAAATAGGTCTTGGGCTTCCACATTGTGAAGGCCTAGTTTACTAGCAAGCTTGCTGCAAAAGATTTGGTGTATTTTTTGAGAAAAGAAGCAAAAGTAATGGTCCACCCCACTGTTTAGTCTTTTCACAAGATGCCTTATTAGTTATTATATTATTATTATATTAAACATTCCACCTTGTTTCGCAACAGTAATTAAATGATCCTCTGCAATTGGATTCTTCTCCTCTACAACACTCCACGCCAATCTGTTGCGGGCCTTCAACCACCATAGTGCCACCATGAACCGCCCTCCTCCACAGCTCCCACAACGTCGTAACTGCGACCTGCACCATAATCTCTATTTACAGACTCGTCTCTCATACTCTCACGTCTCAATTATGCCTTTTGCTTCCTGTCTTCTTTCCTCATTGACATAGTATTGATGTGCCTCTACAACCTCTTTTGTTTTTTCTTCTTCTTATTATTATTATTTAGCTTACTTGTTTTTTAGGTTTAGGCCTCATGGGCTTTGGGTCAGGGAGTGTAAAAATGGATTTGAAAAAAACAAATGTACAAATAACAAAGGTGCTGATACCTACACCCCCACATGATTCACCCACCCCACACATCTTTTAAATTTTTTTAATTACCAAAATACCCTTAAGTTAAAAAAAAACCTATCTACTCCACTCCTTGTCTCTCTCATCTCCCTCCACCCCCTTCTCTATCATCTCAACTCAAGACGTGTGAACCTCCTTTTGCTCTGTCGTGCGTGACTGGTTCTGTCTTTCGCTTTCTTTCTACTTCTTCTTTTTTCTCCTTTTTTTTGCATCTTCTGGCATTTGATTGCCGGATTATATTTTTTTAAGTTTTTGTGTTTTCGGCAATTAGTTGTTGGAATACCGGAAATACTAAAACTTGAGAAAAAAATATAATCCAACAATTAGTTGTCGAATACTAAGTGTTGCATATCCCGGTAAATAGTTGCCGCTGGCAAAAATCCTTGAAAGATGATGTTTCGACATTTAATTGTTGGTAGGTAAAACAACTTATAGGGGCAAAATTGTCATTTCACACTCGAAAATTAAAAATGTAGGATTGGATGGAGCATGTGTGGGGGTATAAGTAGCAACACCCAAATAACAAATGCTTTGGGTTGTGTTTAAAATATATAAAAAAATTCTGAAAATTTGACATACACATTACACCATTTTAATAAGAGTTGTTAAGTTTTCTGTAAGAGTAAGGTTTGTTTACAAAGATAAAAATAAAAAATAATAAAAATAAAGAATAATATGATAGTTTATATTGAAAAATAAATAGTTTAAACTTTTAGTTTTGATTCAAACGTTAATGACTTCAAGTCTTTCAAAGAATAAAGAATGACACTTTAATTGAAGGTACATTTTTTTATTTTATATATTTTATTATTACTTTGTATTAATATGTGACTTTGAAACTTCTATAAAAATAAAATATGATTCT
This sequence comes from Sophora flavescens, assembly GCA_030762895.1. Lineage (NCBI taxonomy): Eukaryota > Viridiplantae > Streptophyta > Magnoliopsida > Fabales > Fabaceae > Sophora > Sophora flavescens. Next base: position 122,893,267 of record CM061063.1, on the reverse strand, counting down.
TATGAATTTTAATGATATTATTTTTATTTTAGCTAGTAGCTCATGGCTCTCCCAAAAATAATAGTGAAGATCCGCCACTGAGCCTAAGGCTTTCAAATGTTTTGAATAAGCTGAAATGTTCACTCAAGATAGCAAATAGGGGTGGCCACAAGTTGACTGGGTCGGGTTTGGGGGAACTTGAACCTAAACCAATCAAAGTTGACCGAGTTTGATTGGGTAGGTGTCTTGGGAAAATATCGTGTAACCAAAACCAATCCAACCCGAGTACTTTCATGTCTAGTCGGATCATTGTTTTTCTTATTTGAATAATAAAAAACAAAAAATCAAAAAGAAAAGGAGTGTGGAGAATAAAAACGCTTACTTGTTCATTCTCAAGCCTTTCTCCTTCCCAATCATTTTATCTCTCTTTTTCTCTGTTTTCATTCTCTCATGTTCTTGTGAAAGCAAAGAAGCTTCCTCTCATCTATCTTCCCTAAGGGTAGCTATGGAGGTCCTATTAATTGATTTCTGGGCCTCGCTGTTTTCTGAGGTTCTTTTTCACTACCCCCTCTCTATCTCTCTCTCTCCTCATATTTGTTGAAATAAAAGGGCACTTTCAAGAGGGGGTGAATTGAAGTTTTGCACAATTCTTTGAAAAACATGGTTTCTTAAAAAAAATGTTCAAGAAAAAATATTTTCAAAGCAAAGAAAGAGAGTAGAAGAATAGAACAATTATGAACAAATAACATTCATTCAAAACTAGCAACACATTCCATCATAATTTGCAACATACAAGAAAGAACAATAATTTGCAAGAATTAAAAGAAAGGGAAGAATAAGATCACACACTCAAATTTTATATTGGTTCAATCACAACCTTAGTGATCTACATCCAGTCCCCAAGCAAGCTTGAGTGTTTTCACTATTTTGAAAACTTTTCTTTACAAGATTATAAAATAAACATAAAAATGATACTTGTGACACCCTTAACCCGGGCATCCAATTAATTACTTTATTAAGCAGAAAATAAAACGTTTAATAGATTATCAATTACTTTCGGAAATACATATTTGTGAAATTAACTTCATCCTTAGTCATTATAAGAATTTCTCCTTCATGCATCAAATAACATAAATAAATAAAACGTAGTTGAGTCAAAGATACAAAACACCTTATATATTAGACATAAGGCCTTCTTGGAGACAGGCCACTTGACAGAACTTACACGAGTGAAAAGTAGGTTTGTACAGTGAGAGAGAGTTAAAGGTTGAACATACACTAACACAGTCAAACTGATTTAACGAGTTCTAAGTCAAAAGAAACTACAGTTTTCACACTACAACATTTTTTAGTTTAGGCAACAACAAAAAACCGTTCCCAGAAGTATGAAAACCGTTGCCTAAACTTTAGGCAACGGTTTGGCAATGGTTAAAAAAATGTTCTCTAGGTGGTCGTTGCCTATTCCCTTAGGCAACGGTTTTTCTCTTTAGGCCACGGTATATCAATAACCGTTGCCTAAATTAGGGGAATAGGCCACGGTTTTTAAACCCGTCCAATGGCAACGGTTTTCGTTCATATTATTTAGGTAACGGTTTCTTAATTGTTGCTAGATGTTTCAGCCACGGTTATTTAAATGTTGGCAAATAGAATAAGGAACATTTATTTAACTATTGGTAGATGGTATAGGCAACAATTTCGTAACTGTTGCTAGACGTTTTAATATAGACAACACTTATTTTACTGTTGGTAAATAATATAGAAATCGATTAACTCAACTTTAGGGGACATTTTTGTAACTATTATAAAATAAATCGACAACGATGTTAGCTTTTATTATATTGCGAGGAAAGTCTTTTATATGTTTATACATAACTAAATATATATTTTAACCTTTCAATTACAACACCTAAAAACATACGTCACATGTAATTCTGCAACAAGATATCAACTATTTTTTATTCTTTCAACTCCCAAGCACAGAAAAACATACTCGTCACATGTAATTCTGCAACAAGATATCACAGATTCAATAATACACCAAAGCCAAAGACAGCCAGGACACTGTAGAGCATACTCCTAGTTGCACAACAAACAGAGTCTTCAAATGACACTCTTAGACTATGAGAGCCATCACAAACAGAGCAACCACCCATCTGAACTAATACCACTTAAAAAAGCTAACATAATAGTTTTCTTCTAAAATCCAAAAGAAAAAAGAAAAACATCCATAAAGATTGTATGCTTCAATGTATGTTAATATCATCATTCGTCTTCTATGTCTTGATATTGTTCTTCCTCACCAAGAAAATCTTCCTGCATATATGACAAAAGATATATAAGTTAGAAGCTGAGTTATATAGTTCAATTAGATTATGAAATGAGGAGAAAATGGAATCATGCTACTATACTTTATATAACATGAGCCTTTATAAGCTACCTAGTCTCTTCGCTCCCTAATGATACCAAGAAAACAAGTCTCAAGCATTATTGCCAAGTAATGAACCAATAATATAATAGGTCATTTCCCACCATTTTATATCAAGTATCAAAAGCATGACAAGCAACATTTTTTTTATGTGTGCTAAACTGTATTTATATTTGAGTACAAGGGGTACCTGAACCCGTATATAATAAAAGAGAACACTAAGGTAAAATTTCAACCAAGAGTAACAATTTACAAGTAGGTTGAAATTCTCACTTGTGATCCAACAAAAACACATCCCCATGGACATAGTACAGACCAACAGGACCCAACAGATCTAATGACCATACAAGGCCAAAACCAAAACCAAAAACCAAACTCAAGTGTAAAAGCTAGCTGAATATTCAAAGGCCCACCATATATATTTAAGAATTTTTTGAAAAGACCAAAGCTCACCAAAATTACACAACACCACATTACCGACTTGAAGAACCATGGAACGAAAAAACAAGAAACAAAAGCTACCCATATAAGGTACAAACTAATATCAGTAGAAGCATAAACCATGTAAAGCCTTCAAACTAGAAAAAATCATGAAGGTAGAGGAATGAGGGATGCCAAGGAAACAATTTATATACAATGAAAAGGATTTTCAATTTTTCTAAGTGAACTGCATTATTGAAATTATGCATCTTAAGGATATTTTAAATGCTAATTCATGTAGAATCCAAACTAAAACATAAAGAAGCAATCCAATCCTCCATCACCAGAATTCATATTATGTTACAAATTGCACAACTTTTGAGCACAATAATAGTCAAAAGCTATTATTAATGACTTGAAACCTATTTAACTAGTAGCTACAACTAATAACTTGTTTATAGTAGTATCCATTGCTTCCTCAACTTGGAACAAATAATATTATTAGCGGACAAATTAAATACACAAATAAAGTTTTGATAAATATTGTTATACCTGTTCGTTATTTGGAACATGAGTTGATGTAGAAGAATGTGATGCTGCATTGTTTTCGTTGCCTAAAGCATTTGCCATCATATCATCCAAATCCTTTTCATCCAAATTTGGCTTGTTTTACTTCAATAAACTTCTTACAAGTGCTTCCAATCCATCAACCTTCTTAAACATCTTATTCATCTCATGCGAATGTTGTTTCTTAATCGCAGCAATTTCTTCATTTCTTTTTAACATAGATGGTGTGACGGTTCTTTCAAAGCAACGCACTTTCCCCGACTTTTCTTTGCCAAAGAGTGATCGAAAAGTTTGTCCAACAGATTCAGTTGAGTTTTGAATTGAATCTTTAAGCGTAGTCTAATAAAAGAACATTAATGTTAAGGATAAAATCAAGACTTTAAATACACTTGATGGATAACACTAGACTTACAATAACAACTTGCGTTTCTGGATTTACTTCCTTTCCATTTCGGCTTTGGCGAGTCTCGACGAACATTTCAGCTTGAAGGACATCCCCTCCCTTCTTGTTTGCACGCTACATCAATTAGTTGAGCAATAGGGAACACATATTGATTAGAAGATTTATTTGTTTTAGATATGGAAAATAACACACACATACACACTTATAAATTCACTAACAATCGAGCACGAATTCTAGCAAAATTCTTTGGCCCCATCCGGTGAATATATTTCTGCTTAGCTCTATTTGCAGCATTTTTTTTTTGCTAATTTTCTGCATTATAGAGGAACAAATGAAAGTGAGAAAATAAAATAATTTAAAATTAAAAAGTGTATAATTATCTTACTTGGATAGTATCGTGGTTCCAATAAGCCATCAATTGTCTAAAATGGGCTTCAGATATGGTCTCTGGACGATGTTTTAACCTTTCCCTCAAATTAGAGTATTTCAAAAAATGCTTCTTCTTGATAGAGTTCTTGTAGCATCTCCAAGCATCATTTATGCGAGAAAATACCGCTTTCCTTCCTTTATTGGGAACAAGGTATTTATCCTACAAAAAAGAAAGAAACAAAAGAATATCATTGACATCAACTTAATTATTAAATATTAAAGTATTCAATGAAATCCAATGAAATATGAAAAATGCCTTCCCCATACATTAACATATTCCCACATGCGATCCTTGTAATCAACATGAACAGCTTTAAAGTTTGTGTAAATCAAGGGACAAAAGTCTGAATTCCTTGCTATAGTGCCCAAGAAATAACTTAAGTCAGAAACTATTTTGTCAGTGGGCCCAATTGGCTCTCCATAATCATCTAAGATAATTTCTTGACGATCTTGCGTAGGTCTTGCATGAATGCTCAAGCATTGTGTCGGTCCTCGCGTTCGTTTATTAGACGCCCCTATATTGACATAGAAGTTATGCAACAGAAGATAAAATACAAAAGATGGCATACATATATAAGGTGTAGAACAAATTATAACTAACCAATTCCATATAACTAAACAAATATGGCATACATACATTCCTTACCATTTATTTCACCACCTTCCTCTTGGAGTGCATATTCTTCTTGTTCGATGTCATTTTGTTCTTCATCTTCACTCTCATTTCCTAACTCTTCTTGCTCACTGACCTCTCCATTTTCTTCAAGAAACTCATCAATTAACAATGGTGGGCAAATTGGGATTCTTTTTGTCTTCTTCATAGGGCTTTGCTGCATTGCCATTGATTCATCATCTTGAGTCATTGCCTTTTTCACAGCTTGCCTCTTTAAACCTTGCTTTTGGCTAGATCCTTTGATTTCAGCCATGGATGCTTTCATAGGTAACTTCTTTTGGCTTGCACTCACAGATTGGCTCTTCGGATCTTGATTTTGATTAGATCCTTTTCTCCGTGTCATGGTTGACAACTTCTTTGGAACATTATTTTGTCTAGATCCTTCAAGTTGAGTGATTACTGGTTCCATTGGCAACTTCTTTTGATTTGTACCAACAGATTGATTCTTTGGATCTTGACTTTGACTAAATCCTTTACTTTGAGTCATTATTCCTTCCATTGGCAACTTCTTTGGAACATTATTTTGTCTAGATCCTTTAGGTTGAGTGATAGCTGGTTCCATTGGCAACTTCTTTTGACTTGTACTCACAGATTGGCTCTTTGGATCTTTATTTTGACTAGATCCTTTGCTTTGTGTCAGGATTGCTTCCATTGGCAACTTTGTTGGATCATGATTTTGTCTAGATCCTTTAGGTTGAGTAATGGCTGGCTCCACTAGCAACTTGTTTTGACTTGTACTCACAAATTGACTCCTAAACATAGGCTTGTGTATGGATCCTTGAACTTTCATCCTAGTTGCATTAGTACTTTCAGCATTGCGAACCAGCTTCTCACGCTTGATTTTAAACCTCTTAAGCAATTCAGTGCTTGATCTTACATTTTCCTGGATATCGAAAGTAACACTTTCACCCTTGTCTTGCTTTAAGCTTGCTTCGCTCATTTTCTAACAAGAAAAACATAATACAAATTTAGGAAATGCAACATATAATTAGTAGATAACAGTGAATTTTATAACATATATATATATATGTGCATAAATAATGAGATGGCCAACCTGATACAAGAAATGGTTACAGCCAAGTGTTGGACAACATACAAATTTTATAGTTTCAGACTGGTGGCCATGACACTAAATAATAATAATTAGATCAACAAAGAGCTATAATTTAATGGTCTCTTGAAGATTTTATACAAAAGATTACTTTTATGATATGGCGATATTATAACCTCATAAAAGGTATACTAATGTGGGGTAAAATTCAAGTATTGTAGACATAACTTAATAATAAAATCACAAAATTATAATAAACATAAATAGCAACTTGGTCCATTAAGGCTTTAGTATATAACAAAGGAACACGTAGAAAATAGAGTGCGGCTCAAAATAGCATTGCATAATCTATAAGGTAGCAAGGACATGAGTAAACAAAAACTTTAAATATCAATAAACAATGTCAGCTATCAAGATTGAAGGGCATGAAATAAGAATGGTATGTAATGGTCCACAAAATCCGATTTTATGTGATTGGAACTTTGAAGACAAATGAGTGATGTAAAATGAAATTTACCGTTCCTTCCTCTCCTGAAGGCTCTTCATTTGCTCCTTGTAAGAGTCACTTCTTTTGAGGGATATGCTTGTGGGTTATTTAATTTTATAACATAAATAATGACCATTGTTTCCTCGAAAAAGTTCTAGTAGCAATTCAAACTTAAAACATTTCTAAAGGATTAAAAAACAATGACCTAGGATCCAAAAAATTTATTAAAAGTAAACCATAAAATAAGCTAAATCTGGAGAAGAGATTATGGAAGCAAAATGAATTCTTGAGATGGGGTAACAAATGCTGGTCCCCTATCAGGAAGATTATTATTTGATAATTTTGGTAACTTAGAGATTTATATCCAGGAAAGCTACAGATCCAATGGTTACATTTTAGGCATAACATGTCAAATAAGATGGTGTGTAGGGCATGTAGGTGCACGGCTTCACTGAAATGTCTGTCTCACTAGAACAATTATCTGTAAAACTATCCATCACATTTTTTGACTTACTATTCTTTATATCTGATATAATATGTAGTAAGAGATGGAAATCTAGCAGTGGCACATGATGTGGGCCAAATCCATAATAGGAAGGAACAAAAATAAATATTAAAAAAGAAAAAAGTTTAAGATGTACAACAGGAGTGGGAAATAGATCTGAAAAAATATCTGGTGAAATGAGCCCATTCAGACCAATGAATCATAAGCATGTATTGTTGAAAACATTACTGGAAACCAATTAAATGTGAATTATCCTGACCATTTAATCTCCATTAACTTCTCTATATCTTATTTCCTTTAATAATTCCAGTAATTTTTTTTTTGCCATTCCAGAGTGGAAAGGAAAATCAGTTAGCCATAATGCTGTTATCAGAATTTGTACAATTAGCACTCAAGAAATAGAATCCAGTTATACCAATAAGTAGCCCTGTAAAAACAACTTGAAGCTTCCTAGATTATAGGTTTGTAGTGAGGCTTCTGTAGATGGTTCTTTTGAGGGATATGCTTGTGGGTTATTTAATTTTATAACATAAATAATGACCATTGTTTCCTCGAAAAAGTGCTAGTAGCAATTCAAACTTAAAACATTTCTAAAGGATCCAAAAACAATGACCTAGGATCCAAAAAATTTATTAAAAGTAAACCATAAAATAAGCTAAATCTGGAGAAGAGATTATGGAAGCAAAATGAATTCTTGACATTGTCAAAACTTATATGCATTAGTCCATGAAGTCCAACAAAGTGTCATCAAAATCAGAATCCTCTTCATGTTCTGTTGCATGCATAACATGGGAAGGCTTCTCGGTGATGGTTGCAGGTATATCTTCCCTAATCAAATTGAGTTCACCATCATTATTTGGTGCATTTAAATTTCTTCTATCATCATATGGTTCACTCCAAAAAGATTCTTGAGCATCTAAATCTGATTGGTCACCCATGTTAAATAAATCTCTTGGAACTGTCTTTATAACATAATGCCTATTTGCTTCAAAAGGATCATTGACATAAAAACATTGGTGAACTTGCCTAGCTAGTACAAAAGGATCATCTTGGTAACATTTTTTGTTGAAGTGTACACAAGTAAGTCCATATTTGTCTTCTTCAACCTCAAACCAATCACACTTAAACAACACAAATTTGAAGTGACCATAATAGTCTAACTCAATTATATCGTTAATTGCTCCAAAATAAGTAATAGGTTTTGTTTGCAAAACTTGGAGTTAATGAAACCAAAGTCACACCAGAATTTTGGGTTTTACGTCTTGCGTCTCGTTTCTTAGTGTGGAATCTATATCCATTAATGAGGTATCCTGAAAACCTCTTTGCAACAGTATTTGGTCCTCTAGAGAATTGTTTAAGTCGAATTGATATATCATCTTTCATGGCACGATCCTTAAACCATTCACCAAAATCTTGACTACGAGCTTTTGCTTTGGTCCACTTTCCTCCTTTAGTGTGATCATTAACAGTGTCTTCATGCTCTCTACAATGACAACAATGTTATTTATTAGATTACTCTAAAATATATTTTATAGACGTGTAGTCGGATGATGAGCTATTATGATACCTGATGTATATTTGAACTTCATCGCAATTGAACAAGAGGTATCGATGGGCTTGGCCTTTTGATTTAAAATCTAGAGAAAATGGTTTACCATTTTTCTTTCCCCCTAAAGGAAGACCAATACTTGAAAAGTAATCAGCTGAATCTAACTCAAACGAATCGTTATGATCATAGTTTCGACTCCTTCTATTTAGCATTGTCTCTACACTTTTATGCAAATATCTTGAGCAAAAAGTTAAAGCTTCTTGACCAAATACCCTCAAAGCAATAGAACCTTCAGGATGACTTCATTACGAACATAAGTCTTAAGTTTACATAAATGTCTTTCTGGGGGATACATCCATCTGAATTGAACTGGACCACCTAACCTGACCTCATTTGGTAGATGAATAGGTAAATGAACCATTATGTCAAAAAAGGCAGGGGGAAAAATCATCTCCATTTGACAAAGTATTTCCGCAATCTCTGTTTCTAAGTAATCCAAATCTTGCACTTGGATAGCTTTCTGGCATAGAGAGCGAAAAAAAGAACCAAGACGAATGAGAGGGTGAGCCACTACATTGGGCATTGTGCTTCTTATTGCTATTTGTAACAAGTAATGTAACATAAAATGTGCATCATGACTCTTATAACCAGATATTTTCTTTTCAGCAACCTGGACACATCTTGATATATTTGATGCACTACCATCTGGTGATTTGGCATCTTTCAAAACACTGCAAAAATTACCCTTCTCTTCCGGAGTCATTGAGAAACATGCTTTTGCAAACTCTGCACGACCTCCACCAATCTCCCTTGGATGAAGTTTCTTTCTGATTCCCATTTCTTGCAAATCATAACGAGCATTGACATGATCTTTTGTTTTCCCTGAGATATCCAAAAGAGTCCCAATAATATTATCACATATGTTTTTTTCTATGTGCATCACATCAAGATTATGACGTAATGTATTATGTGCCCAATATGGCAACTCAAAAAAAATTGACCGCTTTTTCCACGGACCATCAATTTTCTGTTTTTTCTTCTTCCCAAATACATTGTTGAAAGATTTTAAATTTTCTAAGATCTCTGACCCTTCTAACAAAGGCGGTGCAAACCTAAGTTCTGTTCTTCCATTAAAAGACTTTCTATTAGCTCTCCAAGAATGGCCTATTGGCAAAAAAACACGATGATCCATATAACACATCTTATGACTATGTTTCAAGTAGATTGAAGAAGTGTTATAATTACAAGATGCACATGCTAACTTTCCTTTAGTGCTCCAACCAGACAACATAGCATACCCAGGGTAGTCACTAATAGTCCATAAAAGAGCTGCACGCATTGAAAATGTTTGATTTCTTGAGGCATCATATGTCTCCACTCCTAATTCCCACAAATCCTTCAACTCCTCAATCAATGGTTGAAGGTACACATCGATATTATTTCCGGGTGATTGTGGTCCAGGAATTAGTAATGACAATATAGTATATTCAGACTTCATGCAAAACCATGGTGGATAATTGTATACCATCATCATGACAGGCCATGTACTGTGAGATATACTCATAGTCCTAAATGGATTGAATCCATCACTAGTCAAGCCAAGTCTTACATTACGAGGATCAAATGCAAAATCAGGATGAAGCCTATCAAAGTCTTTCCATGCTTGGCCATCAGCGGGATTCCTCAATTTCCCATCCTTTGAGCGCTCTTCTTCATGCCACCTCATTGACTCGGCTGTCTTTGAACACATAAATAGCCTTTGAAGTCTAGGAATCAAGGGAAAGTGTCTCAAAATCTTTGCAGGGACTTTATGCTCATTTTTTGGTTGCTCAAACTCACAATTTACTTTAGGGAATTCCTTCCATCGTGAAACTTTACAAAACCTGCAGGAATCGTCATTCTCATGCTCTCTCCAATATAACATGCAATCATTCGGACATGCATGAATCTTTTTATAATCAAGACCTAAGTCCTTAATCATGGCCTTTGTTTTGTTGAAAGATTCAGGAATGTTTAGATGAGGCATCGCTTCTTTCAATAGTTCTAAAAGCGCGGTGAATGATGCATTGCTCCATCCATGAAGACACTTCAATAAGTACATTCGAATTATGAATGATAAAGTAGAGAAATTTTTGCATCCCGGATACAATTCTTGTTTTACCTCATTAACCAAATTGTAGAATTTTCTTGCACCCTCATTAGGACCTTCATTAACTCCCTCTACTTCTGCCACATCTCTGAATGTGTCATACAATAAGCCATCAATGTCATCATGTGAGTCCTCTTGATCTTCCATGTTATTGTCGATTTCCATTGGCAGCATTCGCTCCCCATGGTTTACCCAAACATCATAGCCTTTTAAAAATCCTGTGCCTATTAAATGATCATAAACCACATTTCTTTTTTCCCAACAACGATTTCTACATTTGGCACAAGGACACAAAATCTCATCTCCTTGAGGTCTTCCTATAGTGTAGGCAAAATCTAAGAATGACTCAACACCATTGAAATACTCTTCACTAAACCTTGGCAATTTAGTCCACTCTTTGTCCATGACTTTTAATCTAATACAAAATAAAATGATGCACTATGTCATTATAAGTTTTATTTAATGCGTTAAGTTATTCAAAACTTTATATTCTATAACAAACAACATATCCTTATAATCAGCATATTAGGAAAAATTGTGATAATAAAAGGAACAAAGTATAGGTTGTCAACAATATTAAAATAGAAAATAAAAAAAGGTTGAAGGTTAAATTTCACATTTCACAAAAGACATTTTACATTCAAAATATAAGGTTTTCATGTTCAAGATAAAGTAAGTGGCAACTTACTTCCAGAAGCAAGTAATGGCCCAATCTTCTTGTAAGAGAGAGCTGTCACACCATAACCGCTAGCTACCTGCAACCAATAATTGTGGCTTTGTTATGCAATCAAATGCTTTTACTCAATTCTATATATGTTCCCTAAACTGGTAGAACTTTTGTTTTTGGAAAGCCAAATGAAATTTATTAGAAATAACTGACTAGCAGCACAAGATGTGCCATAGCCAGAAAAGCAATACAATCAAGAAAAACAGATTATTTCAAAAACATAGGCCTGATGTGTATCTAATATCTATATCCTATATAGAATGGCAGCAAAAATAACCCAGGCTAACTAAAGCAACTAGAATCAACAAGCAAATCATGTTAAACAATTAAAACACTTCAATGACACCCAAGATGGAAGAAAAAAACTGTCTAAACATGAATATATGTATGCTGTCCAGACATTGAAACACAAATAAACAGGCCTTGCATTTTGTAAAAAAAAAAACACTGAAAGTGATACAGAAGGAGTTTTGGCCTGAAATTAATAATGTAAACAATGGTGGCTGATTGGTTTCCTCTATCTCATTGCACATAAACCTGAAGTATGCTAATCAATTTGCCAAGCATTCCTATCAAGACTCTCAAATGACTTACCCAATCCAATTCAGTCATTCTCAAGTAGCTTATGATTGTGGCTTGAGCAGACAAATATTTATTTTACTAAGAAGTGATGACAATTATTGGATCAGTTTTTCCCTGAAAGTAGATAAAAACAATATCTTTGCTGTCTTCAGCCCATACAAACCACATAATGAAGCTGCTACATTGGAAGCAAATCCCAAGCTCACAAGAAAGCACCTGAACAAACTAGCTACAATGTTTTCCAAGCAAACCATCTTTAACAGCTAGTGCTAAGTTTCAAAAGCTGTAGGATTAAGAAAATATTGTTAATTTAATCCTATCCAGTCAGATCGGGTGATGGATTTAGAGGCATCTCTACCATAACAACTTTCAGTTTCATATAGCTCAAATGTTCCATTATGTGACTACTAACATGTTTCTGCATTATTCTTAATTCCCATTTTATTTCTTAATATTTTGACACTGGATAGCTCCAGACAATGCTAATCATTTAGAGATAATTTAAAGTATTGACCAGGTTATGATGCTTTCTTTTCCATCCATGGATTTGTTAGTAGAACATATACATATCAAGGATTTAGGAACTTAATGCAGACACCAGGAAGTTAGAGCAGCAGCAAATGTCATCCAAAATTAGAAACTTCAAACATTTTTACAGAATGATGAAGCCATTGCAATATTCCATGTCACTATAGTTAAAAGATGCATAGAGATGGATGTAAGGAATGGGGTGAGAGAAATAGATATAAGGGGTCACAACAACTAAAATGAGATTTCTAAGTCATCTTCTTAGAAAGCATAAGATTGGAAAAGATAAAAGTAAATTCAGTTCTTAACATCCACAGACCAACCAAAGAATAAAACTAAGCTTCCACAGCCATGATATAAAAGTTCAATTCACACATTCCATCAAACAGTTAGTACTCCATCAAAATAAACATATTAAAATATTATTAGACAACATTATAGCCATTCAAATATATGAATATATTCAGGTAAAACATAATGAAGGCTGTGATTTTACATTTCATTTCATATTTCTCAGTACAAAACATAATCAAATTTAGACTTTTAGTTTTTGTATGTTTGTTATGTATTGCTTTATATTCTCATAGGGCTATGTATGATGTTGGTTGACTTGTTTACTATATATTTTGCCTAGTATCATTTTAGTCCATGCCAATAAAAACACAACAACAACAAAAGCCTTTTCCACTAGATGGGATCAACTACATTAATCAAAAGACACTATTGTGTTCGATCGAAACCAAGTCTTCATAAAAGCCATTTAGATCTAAGTTCTTTTTAATGGCTTCAACTAAGAGTTTTTCTTCGTTTCCCTTTATCTCTAACTATTGGACTATCCTCTATCCGATTCACTCTTCTTACTTGGGCTTCGTTGGTCTTTGTGTCCCTGTGCCAATAAAAATTAATATTAAAATTGGCTTTAGTTAGCGATGTCAAATACCCGTCGGTCTTATCATCGTTAGAACCGAGAAGGTTAAATGTGTCAAGTATAGTTGTATGATATTTCTGTCTTTCTTATTTTGACATTTTTTTAAGTAGGGGTTGAGGGTGAGGGATGGCAAAAATTAAGCGAGGGTAAGGGGTAAATGGCCCAGCCAGTGTTGATGTTGTTTTTTGATGATGTAACAAGCTCTCAGAAGTTCCTTTATGCAATACAGCAATAGAGAGAGAGCTAAATAGCATCTAACTTGGGCCAGTTTTGTCTTCCATTAAAGTACCCTTTAATAATTTCCTTCAATTGTAATTTCTAATTGAATTTTGCACAACATCCATTCTTTTTTAAATCATATCCACACCAAGCTTAGTGGAAAACATCTAGAACCTTCAACTTTACTTTTGCCAAAACAAGTAAAATAGTTTGGAAGCAAAATCCTACATTTGGATTCAAGATAAATGTGAATTTCAGTTACTTCATAAAACAACATCTCCAACTACCATCTAATGGGTTTCTTGATTGAATATTCATGAAAATTTTAATTTCACTGACTTCTAGTATGGATTGGAATTGTGTCCTATGTTTTGGTTCTTCCTGAATTTTGTGAATGTTAAGGTCATCAATGCGGGTTATGTCTTGTATTCCAAGAACTGGACTGTCTTGTTATTTTTGATTGGAAAACCGGTGAACTGGCTTTGTGTGTGGGTGGAGGGTCAGTTCAGTGTTTAAGATATTCTGGTTATTTTCAAGTATCTTAATACATCAGAAGTGTCTGATCGATTAAACATATTATTTACGACTGAAAATGGGAGAATACACTTTAGGAGTTGTTACTGCCCTCTTGTTTGTAGGTGTCAGAGAAGCTCCCAATGTCCTATGTGTTGGCAACCTATTAGACTGAAGGAAGCTACCAGGTTGGTTATGATTTTACTTTTTGAGATCTACTTTATCAACCTTTTCTTGATTATGTTATTAAACTTTTAAATTTTTAAGCATTAATCATTATATGGCAGTCAAGAATTGTTTGAAGCAGTAGAGCAGGAAAGGAGCTTGAGGGCTACCCCATCAAGAAATGCTGCTATTTTTCATCACCTTGCCCTTGGCGACTTTGAATTGCAGCATGTCAGTTACCTATCAGTCTTTGCGTGTTGATTTGGTTGTCTTATATCTTAATCACATCATACTTCTATCATTTGTTTATGCTGGTAAATTTTCACATTCTGCAGTTGCACATGGGTGAAACCGATTTTGAAGAGCGAATAATTCAACATTTAGCTGCAGCTGCAGCAATGGTATCTAATATCTATATCCTATATAGAATGGCAGCAAAAGTAACCCAGGCTAACTAAAGCAACTAGAATCAACAAGCAAATCATGTTAAACAATTAAAACACTTCAATGACACCCAAGATGGAAGAAAAAAACTGTCTAAACATGAATATATGTATGCTGTCCAGACATTGAAACACAAATAAACAGGCCTTGCATTTTGTAAAAAAAAAAACATTGAAAGTGATACAGAAGGAGTTTTGGCCTGAAATTAATAATGTAAACAATGGTGGCTGATTGGTTTCCTCTATCTCATTGCACATAAACCTGAAGTATGCTAATCAATTTGCCAAGCATTCCTATCAAGACTCTCCGACAGCTTACCCAATCCAATTCAATCATTCTCAAGTAGCTTATGATTGTGGCTTGAGCAGACAAATATTTATTTTACTAAGAAATGATGACAATTATTGGATCAGTTTTTCCATGAAAGTAGATAAAAACAATATCTTTGCTGTCTTCAGCCCATACAAACCACATAATGAAGCTGCTACATTGGAAGCAAATCCCAAGCTCACAAGAAAGCACCTGAACAAACTAGCTACAATGTTTTCCAAACAAACCATCTTTAACTGCTAGTGCTAAGTTTCAAAAGCTATAGGATTAAGAAAATATTGTTAATTTAATCCTATCCAGTCAGATCGGGTGATGGATTTAGAGACATCTCTACCATAACAACTTTCAGTTTCATATAGCTCAAATGTTCCATTATGTGACTACTAGCATGTTTCTGCATTATTCTTAATTCCCATTTTATTTCTTAAAATTTTGACACTGAATAGCTCCAGACAATGCTAATCATTTAGAGATAATTTAAAGTATTGACCAGGGTATGATGCTTTCTTTTCCATCCATGGATTTGTTAGTATAACATATACACATCAAGGATTTAGGAACTTAATGCAGACACCAGGAAGTTAGAGCAGCAGCAAATGTCATCCAAAATTAGAAACTTCGAACATTTTTACAGAATGATGAAGCCATTGCAATATTCCATGTCACTATAGTTAAAAGATGCATAGAGATGGATGTAAGGAATGGGGTGAGAGAAATAGATATAAGGGGTCACAACAACTAAAATGAGATTTCTAAGTCATCTTCTTAGAAAGCATAAGATTGGAAAAGATAAAAGTAAATTCAGTTCTTAACATCCACAGACCAACCAAAGAATAAAACTAAGCTTCCACAGCCATGATATAAAAGTTCAATTCACACATTTCATCAAACAGTTAGTACTCCATCAAAATAAACATATTAAAATATTATTAGACAACATTATAGCCATTCAAATATATGAATATATTCAGGTAAAACATAATGAAGGCTGTGATTTTACATTTCATTTCATATTTCTCAGTACAAAACATAATCAAATAGAATTACCAAAAAGAGACTCCAATGGATTGAGGATGATTTCCAATCTCTAATTGATATTACAATTTGAGAGAGAAATTCAGATCACTCCCCCTTTCTCCTTTGTTTCTTAAACTAGAGGAGAAAGAGGCATACCCCTACCCAGAGTTTTTAGGACCTCGAGCAGAACACTCCCAAACTAGAATTTTTCGGACTCAACAGAGTACCCAAAAACCAGAATTTCAGACCTTCCTCTTGTTGGCTTGGTCAATCAGTAGATAGATGACAAAGGAACGAAAATCAAAAACTGATCAACGAAGAAAAACTAGAGCCAAACGCTCAAGCTCATACCCGTGAGTTACGAGAGAGTGCGAGAGAGCATGAAACGAAACAGGGAATGGGAAGAACCTTCTTACGGGGCACTCTGAACCTTCTCTTCCAATCTCTCTTTCAACGCTGTGGAATGTTGCAGAAAACAAAAATCTCCAAAAGAAGAAGAATGGAGAGTCAGTATGAGAAGCAAATCAAGCGAGAAAGAGAATGAAAGAGAAAACATAGATAGAATTGCAAGAGAAGGGTGGTTACCTTGGTCAATCAAATCAAAACCCTAGCTCTCTGATTCAATTTGAGGGGTTTTCGTTTGAGGGCAGAGGTTGAGTTGGTCTCTGCCTCTTACGAAAAAGAACGAGGGAATTGCTGCGCGCGAGAAATATATATTTGGCGTCATTTTAAGTTTAATTTTAATTTTAATTTTAATTTTAATTATTAGAAAAACAGTTGTTAATAGTGTCCACAGTGTAAAACCATTGTCTCTGATCCATCCACGTTTTTAAAATCGTTGCCTAACATAGATAAGCTACAGTTTTGTAATGTTCTTTTAAAAAATATACAAAATATATAAATTATTGAGTACAACAACAAAACTGTTGCTCATTCTATGTTTTAGGAACAGTTTTTCAAGCGTTGGTAAGAATAGTGTTGCCTAAAGTACAAAATGCTGTAGTGTCAGAGGAAAGAAACGACTATCCTAACAACATTACCCCAAAAGACAAAATGAATCCTACAGCTGGTCAGACAGACTACCGGTACCCATTAGGGAGACCGTGATGATCATCCCCATCCTCTAGAGGCATGTCTGGTGAAGACACAACTCCTCCAACTCCCGTATCAGGAGAATCATCATCCACTACAAAAAAAAGGTCATTTAGCGACCAAAAATAGTGACCGAATTTTTTGGTTACTTTTTGCGACCGAAATAGCGGCCGATTGTAGGATCTACATGAAGCACTGGTGAGAGTTGATTCTGCGACCGAAATAGCGACCGAAATAGAGCGTAGCAGAGATATCGGTCGCTATATCGACCGCTAAACAAAGGATAGTAAAAGCCAGAAATTTATGAATTTTTAGCGACCGAAATGGCGACCGATTTAAATGCAACGGTCAAACTTTATTTATATTAGCGACCGATTTAAAAATCCGTCGCTAAATTTATGAAATCATACTTCAAACTTTATTTATATTTGCGACCGATATTAAGTCGGTCGCTAAACGGCGCGTAAAAAAATTTAAACAGCGCGTGTTAGCGACCGAAATTTAAATCGGTCGCTAAAATTATAAATTCAAATTCAAACTAACCGTATTAGCGACCAATTTAGCGACCGAATTAATTCGATCACTAAAACTGAAATCCCTAAATCACGAAATCTTCCATTTCCTTCCTCACTTCTTCATTTTTCCTCTCTCAGCTCTGCTCCCTACCTCCACCACCGTGCCAGTCCGTCCGTCTCCACATCCCTCTGGCCACCACCGCACCAGTACGGCCACCACCGTATCACAGTACGTAAGTCTTCTTAGCTCTCATCTCTTCCTTTCTTCTCTTCCTTTTCCTCCCTCTCATATTTGGTCTTTCCCTCCGCAGAAACAGTGCCACCACCGTAGAGCTCCGGCCACCACAGGGACAACCGCAAGGACCACTGCAAAGGTATCCCCTCCTTCCTTCTATGTATCCCCTGCGCCCTTCATTTTGTTGAGGCTTGTTGAGTTTTGCTAGGCTTGGTCATTGTATTCTGTTAGTTGGTTAAATCTGTTAGTTAGTTGTTTTTCTGTTTTTCTATTTTTTGTTAGTCTAGCATCTCTTAGTTGGTTGTGTTAGTTTCCTTTTATTTTGTACTTTCTATATAAAGATCTTTGGTCTCTCAATTCAATAACAAGAAAGTTCACTCATTCCATTAAAGAAGTTGATCCAAGCTTAACACATTCTCCATTTTATTGTTATTTCACAGTCTCTGAAATTCTTTTTGCGACAATGATGGTTACTGTTTTGGTTGCTTTGTGAGTGTGTCCAAAAATTCTGGTTTGGTGGTATGTCTAAGAGGGTCCAAAAATTTTCTGAGGGTTCATTTTTTTCTCTCTGAATTTCAGAAGCAAGAGAGGAAGGAACTTTGAAATTTTCCTTTTTTTTGTGTTGCTGTTGGTGGTCATTATATTCAAAGGAGGGAGTACTCTAAATTTGGCATGTAGTATCAACATAAAGTGGAAATTGTTGTCACTCTTTTTGTGTTGCTGTTGGTGGTCATTATTTTCATGTTTGTGTTTGCAGAAATCATAAAGGAAATGAATCAACAATATGAGAACATAAATTTTCTTCTCTTCCTTTATAAGTATTGTGTGAGTTTGAGAGTTAAAAGTGAGAGAGAACAATTATCCTGGGTGAGTTTTATGTGTTTGTATAAACACCAGAGTAGAGTCTAGGTCTGGATGATTTCATGAATCATGACACTTGCTTTGCCCATCCAAAAAGCATTTGAAACATTCTTTTTTTTTAGTTTAGTTTATTATAATTACGTTTTTGTCACTGATTAAAGCTTAAATTTTGTGTTTTGCATTTTGTTTTGAGTTCTCAGACATGCAAATATGACAAACCACAAACAAATGGAATTTGTAATTTAAGATTTAAACCTTTACCTCATCTTCCAAGAGTTAGGTTTTGGGAGAGAAAAGGTTCCTTAGTACTTTTGTTTCCTCTTCTTCTGAAATAAAGGAGATGGGGAGGAGAGTATAAGGAAGAAGGGAAGTTGCAAGTTGTTCTAAATTTGTAACCGTATATTGTTGATTCTATTTTATATTAATTTATGTGTTTCTAGTCTTATAAATAGTTGTACTGGATTCTGTATATATAGAATAGTGATTTGATTTGAAATGACTAATTTTATTTATGCAGGATAGGTCCTTGTTGTCATATTCTTCTACTCTCTGTTGGATCCGGCTCCTCCCCTTATCCTTGCTCGGTTGTGTTTTCTCTCTCAGGTAAGTTCTCTGAACACTCAGTGTAATGTATTGTGTGAATTATCGTGTTGTTTGGTAGTGGAGAGCTGAGCAATAGGATGTGATCTTGTCTGATTGTATGCTGATAATTTAATGTTTATGCATGTGTTTGTCAATATGTGTTGTTTGTTAGTGGAGAGCGGAGCTCAATAGGATGTGATCTTGTCTGATTGTATGCTGATAATTTAATGTTTATGCATGTGTTTGTCAATATGTGTTGTTTGTTAGTGGAGAGCGGAGCTCAATAGGATGTGATCTTGTCTGATTGTATGTTGATAATTTAATGTTTATGCATGTGTTTGTCAATATATGTTGTTTGTTAGTGGAGAGCGGAGCTCAATAGGATGTTTGCTACAATATTTAATCTAAGTTTGTATTGATTTACGCTGCAATTTATATAAGCTCAACAATGTTGCAATATTTATAGGTTAATGGTTTTATTTTCTGTTAGAGTTAATAATTAATTTACGAAAGCCTTAGTTTCCTATTTGAGATTCAATATTAATGAGCATGCGTAACTTATCAAGGTATGCATGCTCATTGTATTGAATCTTGAATTGTCCAAGTGGGACAGTTTGGGAAAAAACCTTTTTCACACTCGTACAATAGTCATTTCAATGTTCAAATGCCTTATATACTTGTTGAAATCTCGGTCTGATGCATTTCCTTTTGTTCTCCTGGTGCATACTTGATCGCGGTGATTCTGACCGTGCTCGAGTCGTGTAACTTGGAGACCGATGGGAAATGCTGCCAAAATTTTGTCAAGTATAAGGTATTTGAATATGGGAATAACTATTAGTAGCCGAGTGTGGCAAAGGTTTCTTCTTGAATGGGATAGGTTCATACCTTGTCATAAGAACGAGATTGATGGAGTTATTGGAATGCACCGTAATATATAAGTGTTATTGTAGGGTTGGTTCCGGCTATTTAATTGCCAGCAATGGATATTCCGGAGAATCGGAAATGGATGTATCGTAGGTTGGATCGGAATAAACGTCTTAGGGAAGAGTATAGAGTTGGAGTGGGTGAGTTTATAGAGTTTGTTGTTAGCCATGAGAGATTTATACGACTGGGCGGTGATCAATTGAGGCGTCCTTGCAAAAGATGCAAGTGTCAATCTTTCAAAAGCGTGGATGGAGTTGTAGCCGATCTTTATGATAAGGGCTTCATGCTTGATTACTATTGGTGGAGTAACCACGGTGAGACGTTGCCTGACTTAAACCCGATTGTGGTTGAAGGTTTGTACTATGGAAGTGGTGACCGGAGGGAAGAATTGAATCCATACGAGCAGATGATAATGGATCATGCTGGACCATCGGTTGGTGTTGTACTAGAAGAAGATGGGGGAGAAGATGGTGGAATGGGTTCCCAATACATAGAGGAGAATCCAAATCCCGAAGCTCAAAGATTCTATGATATGATGAGTGCTGCACGATCTCCATTGTGGGAAGGATGTCGGGAGTACACGGAGTTGTCGATGTGCATGGAATGGTTGAGTATCAAATCTGACTACAATATGCAAGAAGGCTGTTTTAATCGCCTCACCAGGTCAGTGTCCAAGGCATTGCCAGAAGACAATCGGATGCCTACTAGTTTTTATCATGCTAATAAGTCTGTGGAAAATTTGGGTCTGGGGTGTTTGAAAATTGATTGTTGCCCGAATGGATGTATGTTGTACTATAAGGATGATTCAGCGGAAAGCATAACATGTTGTCGATTTTGTGGTGCGGATCGGTATAAGACAACCACTAGGATGGGCATTGAGAAGAAGAGGTCGCTAAAAAAGATGTGGTACTTTCCGCTCGTGCCAAGACTTACAAGATTGTACTCTTCGATGGCCACTGCAGCTCACATAAGGTGGCATAGTGAGCATGAGAGGGAGCAAGATATCTTGTGTCATCCATCTGATGGAGAAGCTTGGAAGCATTTTGATAGGGTTCATATGGCATTTTCGCAGGACCCTCACAATGTCCGATTGGGGTTATCTACTGATGGATTTAATCCTTTTGGGCAGTCTGGAAAAGCATACTCTTGTTGACCGGTTATCCTGACTCCGTACAATCTTCCCCCAGGGATGTGCATGAAGCGGGAGTTTATGTTCCTAACAGTCATAATTCCAGGTCCGTCTAATCCAAAAGGTAAGATTGATGTGTACTTGCAGCCGCTGATAGATGAGTTGACAATGCTGTGGAATGATGGTGTGTTGACATATGACGTATCTTTGAGGCAGAACTTCATCATGAAAGCAGCTTTAATGTGGACGATCAACAACTTTCCTGCTTATGGGATGATGTCGGGTTGGATGACCGCGGGGAAGCTTGGATGCCCAATATGTATGGAGCGATCGAAGGCATTCACGCTTAAAAACAGTCGAAAGATCTCATATTTTGATTGTCATCATCAATTCCTTCCAGAAGATCATCCTTATAGGCGGAACAAGAATGCATTCAAGAAGCGTTGTGCGGAGACAACACCACCTCCACCACGTTTGACTGGTCCTAATGTATGGCGCAGAGTACAATACTTACCGCTCGTCCATGAAACCCAAGGAGAACATATTCCTGATTATGGCGTCAACCATAATTGGACAAAACAAAGTATATTTTGGAGGTTGCCGTATTGGAGGACGCAGCTACTCCGTCACAACATTGATGTCATGCATACTGAGAGGAATGTGTTTTTGAATGTGTTTGACTCTGTGATGGACATCAAGGGGAGGACAAAGGATACAAATAAAGCCCGATTGGACCTGGCTGTAATCGGAAGGAGCTTGAGTTGCAGGACGGTGGTCGTGGCAGACTTATCAAACCGAAGGCAAGTTATACACTAAGCAAAGCACAGAAAGTGGCCGTCTGTAAGTGGGTTAAAGAACTAAAGTTACCAGATGGGTATGCTTCCAATCTGGGTAGATGTGTTGACATTAAGGAAGCAAAGTTACATGGAATGAAGAGTCATGATTGCCACGTGTTCATGCAACGGTTGCTTCCAATTGCGTTCGACGCATTACCGAAGCAAATTTGGAACCCACTTGTTGAGCTTAGCCACTTTTTCAGGGAGCTTACATCGACAACACTAAATGTGAATCAATTAAAGGATATGGAAGTCAAGATACCCGTTTTGTTATGTAAGCTGGAGCAAATCTTCCCGCCGAGTTTCTTTGATTCCATGGAATACCTGTCAGTTCATCTACTTTACGAAGCAAGAGTTGGTGGCCCAGTCCAATACCGTTGGATGTATCCATTTGAGAGGTAAACAACATCAACTATTTTACTTAATACATATGAAATTCACGAACACGAGAGCGTAGTTTAGCTTTCCCTAAAACTAGTAATTATTTGTATGTATCCCTTTGTAATAGGTTCCTGCACTCCCTTAAACACAAAGTCAAGAACAAGGCACGAGTGGAGGGTTCCATTTGTGAAGCATACTTAGTAGAGGAGACTTCCACTTTTGCCTCTTATTTCTATCCGGACGAAGTTAACACAAGAAGGACAAGGATGCCTAGAAACGTTGATTCAGGCGAAGGAAGTTCAACTAGTCCTCCTATATCAATATTCAACTATCCGGGCATATTTAGTGGCAAATCAAAAGGATATTACTTGGAGCAGCGTGACATTAATGCTGCTCATCTGTATATCCTTCAAAATTGTGAAGAGGTCGCGCCATATTTAGAGTAAGTTTCTACAATATCTTTTATAAGTTCAATTGACATTTATGATTATTAATCGTCCTGCTGTTAATCTCCCATATGTAGGATGTACGACAATTTTCTAAGGGATCTCCAACCTGACATTTCAAACGATCAGGTTGATCGAGAAATTACTTCTCACTTTGCTACGTGGTTCAGTAAATATGTAGGTTAAGCATCTTCATTTGTTGAAATACATTTTATCTCCTTAAATATATAGCATGTATAAGAATAATATAACATTTGATTTTTTAGGTACTAGATCCAGAAAATAATGTTCAAAATCCATTGTTGACAAATTTGGCATGGGGGCCTAACAGATGGGTTACATCATGGAATACTTATATTGTAAATGGATATAAATTTAACACAAAAACATGGAATGAAGGAATGAAGACGTGTAACTATGGTGTTTGTGTGCGAGCCACTGATGGCAATGTAGAGGATGATTTCTATGGGGTTCTAACTGACATCCTTGAACTCGATTATACCGGTTTCCCCGTGATGAAGTTAGTTATCTTCAAGTGTGATTGGTTTGATCCTACTCTTGTCGTAGGGACAAAAATAGATAAAAATTATGGTATTGTTCAAGTTAGGCTGTCTCGAAGGTATAATAAGGCGTACGACCCATTCATTTTTTCACAACAGGCAGAGCAGGTTTATTACTCGCCATATCCCGAAGGACATCATGGCTGGTTGGGTGTTATTAAGATAAAGGCTCGCATTATAATTACTGATAATGTAATCAACCAGCCTGAAAAAGATGCTCCGTACCAAGATGATGAGTTTTCAAGACCCCACGTACCGTTGCAAATTACGCCGGACATTATTGTTAATTCTCTGGCGGGCATTTCCAGAAATGGGGAAGAAGTTGAAAGAGAGTTAATGGATCAATCCGAGTTAGACGCATCTAGCAAAGGTACATTCCGATCAAGTGATACTGATGAGAGTGAGGGTGAATTTAGTGACGGAGATTCTACTTAGGTAATTTATTTATGTCATAATTCATTGTGTAAATGTCATTCTACTTATTAGGTAATTTATTTTGTTATTATTTACACTGTTGTGTAATCATCTTTTCATTTTTTTCACAGATGGCAGATTCCTCTAGAGGTAGGGGTCGCCGTGGAGGTCGTGCTACAAGAGTCCCTTCCCCGGCCGACCCACAGCCTTTTGATCGAGACCACCCTACCAGCACCTCTGTGGACGGGACACCTCAGGGTGATGGAGTTGCACCCCCCACCCAGCCTCATGTGGTCGGGACACAGGCTGCACCCTCATCATCCACACCTACGACGACAGGACCATCATCATCATCGGGACAGGAGAGTCGTGGTCCATCCGACAGGAGGATTCTTCTTATCCCTAGGGGGATAACGAGTATGCTAATTTAATTTTTTAATATATATAAAGTATCGTTAATTTCTATTTACTTGTTTTTTTAAATTTATTTAGAACATTTATTAATGCTCTAATTTTGCTGCAGCTTTCTACCCGCGAAATGCACTTCTGATTCGATATCGAAGATCCTGCGACGCAAGTTTGATGGTCCATGGCCTACATGGAAGGCCATCCCACTGGGCCATAGGGATCAGTTGTTTCTAGAGTTTAAGGTAACAATTTATTAAGTTATTTAAATTAAATTTACATTATATATATGTACACACGAATTTCCTAACAACTGTAAGTTGCAGAAAGAGTATAGGTGGGACTTAGCTTTAGAGGCTCTCGTCAGGGACATATTTGAGCATAAAGGCTCACTGGTCATGAAGAATCTGACGAACAAGCTGAGGAAGGGTCAGAATAAGGGGAGGTGGGTGGATCCTGAGATCAGGAGGCAGCTGGACCAGTACTGGGCTACTGAGAAGTTCCAGGAGATCCAGGCCACAGCTCGGCGTAATCGAGCTTCTGATGGTGGCGCATGTGCTTGGACCGGTGGGTCTAAATCGCCGCCCACTACGACGAGCTGGTAATACATTAAACTTTTGACTTAATATACTATTTAATTAATTAGTTTTCATTTTTAATTATTCTTTTGAATTTAATATTATATTTTTCTGTGCAGAAAGCACAGAAACAGTGGGCCCCGACTGCTATGGAGTTGGTGGAGAGGACGAAGAAGTTGATGTCGGGGACTTGGGTCAACGACAAGGCCCGTAACTATGCTGTAAGCAAAAAAATAATTTAGTGTTTACTTGTAATTTATTATAAATGATTTGTTAATATTAGATATAATTTTAACTAAATCTCTTCAACTATACTTTGTAGGTGGGCTTCAACGAGAAGAACGACGATGCCATATCACGTGCCTCACAGTCACAAGATGAGGCTTTGACTGGTGATGGACCCTACTCTCCTGTCTCCGTCGACGATAATGCCATTTATTTGGAGGTCGTTGGGGGTAGGAACAAGAAGGGGCACGTGTATGGCCTCGGACACCTGGGAGGCGAGTTTATCGCTTCATCGTCTGGCACGCCTTCTCCTTCCTGCGCCGATACCGTCCCTCAGGAGCAGTTCCACCAAATGCAGGACACCATCACACAGCTGAACGCGGAGCTTCGGGAGAAGAGCGAGAGAGAGCAGCAGATGGCGAACCAGATTGCACAGTTGACTCAGGCACACCAGCAGCTGATGCAGGCGAGCATCTAGTAGGGCCAAACACTGCGGCTGGTGTTGGAGCAGATGAGGATCCAGACTCCAGTTGCTCAGGATGATGCTCTGACGGTTGTGCCGCCTGCTGCCGCTCCTCCAGTTCCGCCGCCAGCGACTGATGCTGCTACTCCAGAGGACGATCAGCTAGCAGACGTCGGTGGTACGGACGCTGAGGATGATTGGATTCCTCCATCTCCCCCTCACCATGACTGATTTTTTTTCCATATTTTTGACTTTCAACGATTCTTGTACGACATTTTGGATTATTCTTTTTATATATATATATATATATTATTTTTTATGATTGTATATTTCATAAGTAATTTGGTGTGTTTTATTAGTAATTTTGCTAACGTTTAAAGAAAATCAGAAAAAAAAAATTTATTTTAAAAATTAAAATTATTATTATTTTAATAATAACCAGTTTAACGATCGAATTAGAAACCAATAATTCGGTCGCTAAACTTTATTTAACAATTACATATGAGGTATAGCGACCGAAAATCCGTTGCTAATATAGGTTAACAGTAACCACAATTAGCGACCAAACTAGCAACCGATTATCGGTCGCTAGAAATGGTTACCCAAAAAACGCGACCAACCTAATAGCGACCGTTTACTATTATTTAGCGACTGAAAATTCGGTCGCTAATTAGCAACCGAAATATTAATTCGGTCGCTAAAACCTTAGCAACCAGGTATTCAGCCACCACCATTAATCGGTCACTAATTCGGTCGCTAAATTAAATAGCGACCGATTTACGCTGTTTAGCGACCAAATATTACGGTTGCTAAACAGTTGTTTTTTTGTAGTGATCATCATCACTGAGCGGGTAGTATTGTGGGTCCTCCTATATAACCTCAGTAGGGTCCTCCTCAACCATCTCCTGAGGATCCTCCTCTACAGGCAGAGCTGGTGCTACATCTGGTTGATGAACGTCCGGGAGATAATTTAGCACCAAAAGTCCCTGAGCGACCATATGCTGCAAATAGGATTCCATCAGTGGTAACGAAGTCTGAATAGTCTCAAAGGTATGCACTCTCCTCTCGGGTCCACCTACCTCAGTGCCATCAACCGTGCAGACAGGGCTAGTATACTCAGCCGTCTGGGCCCTTGATGAAAGACCTATGCATCCGGATCGTGCACATTATCAAAGATAATGGCCCGCACCCTCGAGTGCGCTAGGGGCATGTTCAGATCCATCTATATTCAAGAAGATATAGGTACCAGATAGAGAAAAGAAAATGCAAGGGTGAGATACCAATATATGGATGATTTATGACAACTACATGTACTACACACAAAACAACATGTACAAATAAACATTTACATACATCATAAGATTTTCAACATAATACAGTAACATCTACAATCATTGTTATTTTGGAAAATCCATGACATTTCTATAATTCACAATCTATCCTAAATCTCCGGAGGTCCCAACTTCATTTTAAAAAAACAGTGAGCTGATCAGGCTCAAATAGCCAACACATGGCACAACTTCATTCCCATAACACTGTCCAACTCAAGGCACAGTGATCAACATCTGTGGGTTCCAGAGCACACTGTCCTACACAAGGCACAGCGAAAAAGTCCCTTGGAAATCATGGTCCATCAAGGCACCATGGATACAACGTCGCATGAGATACCTTCCCCTTAAAGGTATTCACACAAAACAACTTGGGCACGTCTGCCAAATGCATGTAAAAACATTTTTGTTTTCGTTGTTTTTCTTTGTGTTTCATTCTTTATTTCGTCGAGGCTTAAGGCTCACGACCACCCAAAATCTTTCAACGTTTTAAACTTTTATTATCAACACTGGACATGAAAGTCCGAGTGTCTAATCACAACCGTCCTAAACTGATGCACCAGTTTTGGATGTTGTGGTCATAGAAAACAACTTTCACCTTTTTACCACATTCACCACGTTTTAATATAACGTGTTTAGGACACACAGTCCACAACAACGTATATAGGACACACAGACCACAACAACGTGACACGGATCATAGATCAACGTGTTTAAAAACTCTAATATCCCGACGTCTCGGTTACTAGGTTCTCTTTTCAACGTTATTTTCCGTTCAGTGAAATCTAAATACAAAACAAAATATTTTTCCGTAACTTATCCAAGTTATCGGATATTTTCATTTAAATAAAGCCTTAAAGGAAAACTCATTGTCTAAAATTCATTTTGAAAAGAAAACTCTAAGTTATAGAAAATTCATTCTTTTAAAAAAAAAATCTATTTTTGTTTTTGAAAATTTTATTTTTCTGAAAACACTTGAAGTTTTCAAATAAAATCTTTTTGGAACTAAGAAATCAATTTGTTTTCTCTTCACGTTTTCTCTTCATAAAATATTTTCAAAAATTGTTTATTCTAGCATAAAATCATTTAAATTCTTATTCAAATAAAATTTTCTTTTTCCAAAATATTTCTTCAAATGAGACGTTTATTATTAATATTCTTCATATAGTTTTATTAATGCTTTTATCTTGAGAATTTTTAATTGAGCACTAACACTAGTTTGGCTTTCCATGCAACAACCAAAGCATCATTATAATACACATAACAAGTAATCAACTCATTTAAATCTAACAATTCCAAAGACAGATTCATGAATATTCATCAAATCATTCAAAAATAAACATACCAAAACTTCAGTTAAACATAACAAATCATAAAATCTCAAACAAAACACATACAAACACATACAAATACATACAATTATCATAATTAAATATCCCTCAGGCTGTCTCCCCTTACCTCAAAACTAGTAGTAAAGAGACCGTAGTCCTTTCGTGTTCACGGAAAACGAACTTGATTTCGAAGTCACGAGCTCAGATCTAAGCAAGATTAAGTTTATAATACAAGTTAAAATTTGATAAAAATTATTTCAAAACTCTTATGCATGTTTCGGTTGTAACATGCTAACAAATGTAAAAAATCTAGATTTTCTCAAGCTTTTTGGATTTAAAATCCTTAAACATCATAGAGATAAAATAAAGGTTTAAAACTTAGAAACAATTTAATTTTAATCTCCTAACTTCATTTAAAAGTGATTTTCGGCCTACACATAAAAGTGTGTAAAAATTTTGATTTCTAATTTTCTAACTACATGCATGTAAATAAAATGATGTTTTAAGCAAACATCCTCCTAAAAAAAATTTGAACAAGGCCTCCTTAACTCTTCCAATAGAGTTTCGGCCTCCATAAAAATAGAAGGCTAGGAACTTGATTTTCCAACTTTTTACTTGCATGCATGTCACCAAAATGATAGTTCTTAACACATGAATTTTCTAAAATTTTTAAAACAACACTTTCTTAACCTCAAAAACTTTACATTCGGCCTACTCAAAATCCTAGGCTAGAATTCAAAATTTTCAACTTTTATCAACACATGTATGCATCAAAATAAAGCTAATAGTAAGTATTTTTACTAAAACCACTATGACTCAAAATTTCTCCAAATTTTCATCAACATGCAAGGAATCAATAAAATGTTTGAAATACTTTTTCATTCTCAAAAACTTAAGAACAACTACTTTCACATTTAGCATTACATGCATGTTGGAAACATAAGGACCAAAGCAACATAGTTTCATGAAAATCAAAGTTGAGTCTTTTTAATCCAAACAATTAGGGTTTCGGCCCTAATCAACTCAAAAAGGAGAAAAACTTAATTTGTATAAAACTCAAAAACTCACATGCAATTTGGCTTTAAGGACATGCAAGTTGAAAATACAATAAAAACTCCAATTTTTCTCCTTATAGGGTTTCAGCCATACCCTTAAAATTGGCTTTGAAGAATGTTGTAGTTACATGTAAGTTTAGAAATTGAGAGTAAGGATGATAATGAGTTGAAATAAATTGGTTTAATGAACATGCATTGATAGAAAATTAATTTGCAATAGAAATCACTAAGATGCATGTTGATAACACTAGGCTTAAAAGATTTTCTTCATCACATGCAATCCATAAAGATGAAAGTAAAGATGATGATGAGAAAAAAATTCATCTCTTGTTAAAAAAAAAGAATTTTCTTTAAGTTAAGAACATGAACATAAGTTAAAGAAAAATCATGCATGTATGAATTTCTATGTTCTTAAGAAAGAAAATAGTAAGAGTAGAGAGTTTATACCCTTTAGATGATGATGAAGATGAGATAGCTCCTTGGTCTTCAAGTTTTAAAAGAAAATCTAGAGGTTGAAGATGACGAATAGTAACTTAGAATTTTTGAGAGAATTTAGAGAAAATGGAAAAAGTGAATGAAAGTGGTGATGAGGGGTATTTATAGAAAAGGGAGGGGGGGGGGCGCTACTGGTGCACTTAGTGGGAGGAGATAATTTTCAATTTTTTTCTTTATTTAACTTAAAAAAAACAATAATAATTAAATAAGGTTTTTCTTCGAAAAATGGAGAAAATGATGATGGATTTAATGGCAAGAACTATTCATTTCAATCCATCAAAGTCACTATTCACATCAAATCTGAAAAATCTGCATCAATTTTGTTTGATAAAAATCCTTCGTTAGAGCAAAATTGTACATTTGGAGAAAATGACGCATTTATTGTAAAAATAGATGAAATCATTATATGAAAAATAGTGATGGTGTGATTTGAAGTCTACACTATTCAAGATCACATCCAACTGCACAAAATTTATTTTCGATAAATTTTGCTCGTGTCGGTTCCATATATCTCTTAACCGTAAAAACCGATCGTATTTTACTTTGTAAATTTTCCCATGAAAATTTTTATATTAAAAGAAATAAATTCAAAAATCATGAAATTAATTAAAATTGGGTTATAGAAATTAAAATTTTATTTTGCATAAATAAAATTATTTTTCGGGTCGGTAGAGTCTTACTGATAGTGAAAAACTCTGACTAGAAATGTATGAAATTTTTCTACCGGAAAATTCAACTGCACAATAAATTATAAGAATGAAATTTGGTCTATAAAATAATTCTTCATTATTTATAATAATTAAACACTTAATTATTCACATAATCACATATTAACAGACAAACAGAAAAATCGGGGCGTTACAATACCCTACCTTTACCTTGATTAATTTGAGATACCTCACTCAAAGTAATCGTTACCTCTAAAGGATGTCTCACCTTAGCTTGATTTGGATGCCCCACCAAACCATACAGAAACTACACTATTGCTTACAATAAAATGACTCTAAAGAATGTAGCACTATTGTTTAGTGCATTTTGAATTACAAAGAAAAACTAGAATTGCCTTAAGAAAAACGATAACATAAAAGCTCTAGTGTGTTTTGGAAGTATTTCGAAAGAGTTCTGTTAGCATAAAACATGTTGATTTTTGTGCCTAAATGATCCCTATTTATAGATAAAAAGTTTTAAAGAAGTTCAAAATTTGAAAAAAATTTCTATTTTTTTCCTGAAGTAGTCGACTACTTTTTTAGAGTAGTCGACAACTGTGTTCAAGATCAGTAATAGAATGCTACCAAGAACAGAGTAGTCGAGTACTTATCCAAGTAGTCGATTACTTTAGCCAAATAGAAACCAAGATCGATGTTATTAAAACCGACCGGTCATCGACTAGGTCGAGGCACTGGGTCAATGGGTCATTGGTCGAACCAGTGAGTCACTGGTTGAACCAGATGAATCGGTATATATTATTAAATTTGTAAATTTATAATAGAGGTATGTAATATATAGTATATTTATCAGAGTTAGACCAAAGAAAAGCTTTGGTGGAACGACAATGAGACTTTGATCTAGGCACTAGGACTTGGGTTCAAGTCTCACCCAAGTCACTTTTGCATTTTCAGCTAAATAAAACGTGCACCAGAAAGACCTGGGAGAGTGGAAAATGAGTGTGAGCATTTGGGACGGCCTTGGAGAACCACTCAGTTCAATCGAGTCACCGGTTCAACACCAGTTTGAATGGCAACCCGATCTAGTTACCTGTGTGACACCCTCTACGCCGCATGTATTTATAAAGAAATAACATAGAAGAAAATATTTAATTTTAAAAATAAGATAAACACATGTGATAACCTTTAGAAATGAAGGTTATCTAGCCTATGTTGAGTCCTAAGTATGGTAAATAAAGGTAATTTAGGATGAATTTTATGGTGAGTACATGATAACATGAGTTTGAGCTAAGTAACAAGAAAGAGCTCTTTAAATTGAAACTTTAATGGTGTTTTGAGCTTCTGTTTCAGTTACAAGAACTTGACTTCAAAGAAAGAAGAAATCTGGTGGTGATGCTTTGGAATGCTGCAGCTTGAGTTGAAGACCAAAAGTCAACCAAGAAGAGGACAAGAGGAATTTAGTTGACCCTTGAGGAGTGGGACCCAAGACTTTCTTACAGAAGCGTGTGACTGTATTAGGACAATTTAATTGCCCAGTTGTACCTTTAGAATTAGGTCAGGGCATTTATTAATGTGAATATTCCTTATTATGCCCAAGGGGATAAGTTTTGTCTTTTTCTTAATTACTTTTTGGTCCCTTAGGCATAGACAGCACACGAGGAGGGTTTCTTACCCTAGTAGGTCATAATATAAGGGTGTTTTTCACGCAACCAGAGGACACACCAAATATTGGACTCTTGAGCTTTGGAATTAAATGCAAGCCTTTTTTGAGCTAAGCTAGCCTATGTTGAGTCCTATGTATGGTAAATAAAGGTAATTTAGGATGAATTTTATGGTGAGTACATGATAACATGAGTTTGAGCTAAGTAACAAGAAAGATCTATTTAAATTGAAACTTTAATGGTGTTTTGAGCTTTTGTTTCAGTTACAGGAACTTGACTTCAAAGAAAGAAGAAATCTGGTGGTGATGCTTTGGAATGCTGCAGCTTGAGCTGAAGACCAAAAGTCAACCAAAAAGAGGACAAGAGGAATTAAGATGACCCTTGAGGAGTGGGACCCAAGACTTTTTTTATAGAAGCGTGTGACTGTATTAGGACAATTTAATTGCCCAGTTGTACCTTTAGAATTGGGCCAGGACATTTATTAATGTGAATATTCTTTATTAGGCCCAAGGGGACACGTTTTGTCTTTTTATTACTTTTTGGTCCCCTGGGCATAGACAGCACATGAGGAGGGTTTCTTACCCTAGTAGGTCATAATATAAGGGTGTTTTTCATGCAACCAGAGGAGACACCAAATATTGGACTCTTGAGCTTTGGAATTATGTGCAAACCATTTTTGAGCTAAGCTAGGAAAGGAAGGGCCTGTTGGAATTAGAAGCCAAGCTTGGAAGAGTGTGGCTACCTAAAACCTTGATCTCTTTGACTCTTTTCTCTTAGTTGATACTTCAAGCTTATAATGGATTCCTCATTTATTTTTATTTATAATATGTCTTTGTTTATTTTATATCTTAATATGAGCTAATTTCCAAGAGCTAGGAATGTGATAAACTTATGACAAATGTGATGGAATGATATGTGATGATTGTTTACAGTAATTTAGCCAAGTGTCTTTATTGTTAAACGCTAGAAAATAAGAGTGATCAACTTGTTTAAAAGCCAAAGTTCATTAATGTTGGAAAACGTTAGTGAATGGAACACTTGAGCTAATATGTGTTGAGTTATAATAATTGGAAAATTAATTAACCTTGAATATGATAGGAATATTCATTCAAGTTCATAGGCTAACTGAGACATATTAAATGAAGATAAGCGTAATTAATTTGAGCTTAGGAATAAGGAGCATTTAAAGAAACTTGTCTTAAACGTGTTGGAAAACACATCAACTTTTCTTCTCTGTAGTCATTGCTGTATCATTCAGTAGCATATCTGACATCATAAAAGTTATAAGGAATTCTCTTCCTAGCTATTTTTCATTATTACAACTCACTGTTCCAGTTTAAGTTTTCAGTTATTTTCATCAATTCAAAATAGTTAACAAAAACAAAAATATTGGATTTTTTTTATAGATTTGATACTTGGGAATTTAAATTCAAATTTCCCCTAACTTGATTAAAAACTTGTAAAACTTTAGAAATTACCCTTACAATCCTCGTGGGAACGATCTTTAATCACTTTATTACTTGTTACGATTGTGTATACTTGCACATTGCACAATTTTAGCAACAACATGCATATTATACAAGATTATAAAAACCAAGTAAAATGTACCACATTTTCCAAGAGATTCTCAATGCGGAAAATAAGATAAACGAGGTTTTAAAAGGAAACATAATAATAAGATAAACCCAACCCTGATGTCACAATACAGAGTATGTATAACCAAAATCTGATAAAACAACTCGGATAAACAAGCTAAAACTGAAACAAATCCTAAACTAAGAGTAGTGGCTCCTTAGAGTCACTCCTCAACTGGCTGCTTGTAACACCCCCTTGGGCATTACATCCTAATCACTTGTGGGAATAAATTAAAAGGAAGTTTACTGGTTGCTTTCGGAAAACTTCTATTATTTTCATCAGTCTGAAAATATGGGGTAAAATTTTTCTTTTCGGTGGAGTATTAAAAATAGAATAGAATGCACAACACAATAGTACGAATTATATTATATTTACCAAAATATAATATAATTCGTACCAATAAATGGATGAATATACTATTAGAATGATTTTATTCAAAAACAACTCTTCTATAATGTATAGATTTCTCTTAAAAATACTTCATTATTCACAACAGAATTCAAAAAGGTTTTCAGACCACATAAACCGACTTCCTCAAAACATATAACCCAACAAAAATTCGTAAGCTGGTCATTCTAAAAGACATCAACTGGAAAGAACATCGTAGTTCTCACCATTTTAACCTTCACCAACCTCTTCAAGGATGTGGATTAAAGTCCCCATGCGAGGTTAGAACATCTCGACACCACTCGCCCTTGTGTACTAAAGTACATTAGCTAAGAACCAGGAGAACCTGATATATTGTAAGGGTGAGATACCAATAAATGGATGAATTATGACAACTACAAGCCCAATACACAGAAACAACAATTACATATAATTAATCATATTCAACATATAATTTCCAGTAAAAGCATAATATCACAGAATTCACCGTCATTTTTGAAAAACATATGGTACTTCTGTATTTCAACGTTCTATTCTAATATCTGGAGATCCCAACTTCTTTGAAAGATGAGCTGATCAGGCTCGATTGCCAACAAGGCACAACATGTTTTTCCAAAGCACTGCCCAAAACTCCTGGCACAGTGATCAATGTGTGTGGATGTCCATAGCATACTGTCCATTACAAGGCACAACAACCCCATTATATGGACTCATTGTCCATCAAGGCACAATGAAACAACGTAGCATGAAGTACTTGACCCTTCAAGGTATTCATACAAAAACAACGTGGGCACGTCTGCCAAAATGCATGAGAAAATCATTTTAATTTCACAACTTTTCTTTGTGTTTCCTTTTTCCCTTTGTCGGAGCCCAAGGCTCACGACCTTCCTTAAATTTTCAATGTATTAAAACTCTTATTAACAACACAAGACTTTTAGTCCGAGTGTCTAATCATAACAGTCCTGGACCGATGCACCATTCTTGGACTTTGTGGTCGTAGAAAACAACTTTCACTTTTTACTACGTTCACCATGTTCATCACGATGTAAATGGGACACACAGTCCACAACAAAGTATATAGGACACACAGTCCACAACAACGTATATAGGATACACAGTCCACAATAACTTACATAGGACACCCAGTCCACAACATCGTGACATGGATCATAGATCCATGTGCTGTCAAAACACTAGCATCCCGACGTCTCAGTTACTAGGTTCACCTTTCAATGTTCTTTTTCGTTCAGTGAAAATAAAAAACAAAACTTCCGTAACTTATCCAAGTTATCATATAATTTTAATTCGGATAAAATCCTTTGAAAAACTACTTTTGAAATCTAAAAAAAAAAATATTAAGTTATAGAAAATCTTTTTCTTTTCTAAAAATCCATTTCATTTTAGAAGGACCACCTTTTTCTAAAACTCTTAAAAAAACCTTTTGAGGAGAACTGCTCTAAAGGTGTTGGAAATGAAAATTTCCTTTTAAAAGACTTGAAAATGAGCTTACTTTTCATTGTGGTCCTTTTCCATGAGTTATCCTCAAAAAATCATATTTTTCTTAAAATAAAATCCCTTAAGTTCCCAAAATAATTTCTTTTCATCTCCATAAAAATTTATTTTAAAATTCTTAAATCTTCACCAAACGTTAAAAGAATATTTTTCCTTCTCCTTTATCAAGATGTTACTACAAAATTAAAAATATTTATTGTGTGGATTTCCTCATAAGTTTTCTTAAAACTTTTATCTTACATTAACAATTGAGCTCTAACCAAAGGTTTGGCTTCCATGCAACAACCAAACAACTTACAACAATTAGGATAAAGCCAACAAAATACGCGCAACAACCAAACAGCTTACGACAATTATAACATGGTACCCAATTCACATATAAAGACATTGCAGTTAGTCTCATGTCAAAATTCGAAGGCATTAATTTATTAAAAATCACACACCGCCTCTGATTGTACAGGATTTTCTAGAAATCTGAGTTCACCAACATGAAAATTTATGAAGAAATCTCAAATATGTAAAAATCTCAACTATTCAACCAAACTTTAGTTATACTTTAGTATTAACCCATAAAACTTTATAACAGTTTTTAACTTTCAAAATCATATTTAAAATCACCATGCAACCAGCTATGTACATATTTTCGCAGACATAATTTGGTTCTACTTTAACAGGTGTTTTGACCTAGTAAATCTTATCCAAATACTTAAATAATATATATCAAATTAAAGCCCCAGAAGTCTTCTTTCCAAATATATATTTAGTTTTCAGAAACACGTCTTGTATAAAAAGTTACGAGCTTACGAATAAATGTATATCATGCTATCAGAATTACATTTTACCCATGTTTATCCATACCAAGTCATTTTCTTCACTCTAGCATCATCCTCAAGCCATAAAACCAACATGCAAGGGTCCTAAACCGTCAAAAACATACATGCAAACATATATCAACCAAAAATAGTAACTATTATTATCAAATAATGGTTCAAACAAAGAGTCGTGAGAGGATCTTTAAGTCAAGTATGTGAGAATTTAACAAAAACATCTACTTTGCTCCACATAGGGTTTTTGGCCATTTGAAAATTCT
The DNA here is from genome assembly GCA_030762895.1 of Sophora flavescens. Taxonomy (NCBI): domain Eukaryota; kingdom Viridiplantae; phylum Streptophyta; class Magnoliopsida; order Fabales; family Fabaceae; genus Sophora; species Sophora flavescens. The sequence goes on along the minus strand of CM061063.1, from coordinate 122,856,372 downwards.
TTTGTGACATGCAAGTGCTTAAAGTGATAGTAGAGATGAGTATAAGTGTATGAAAATTAATTCCATGCTCAAAAGACTTTCCTAAAGATTTTTCTTAATTTTTTTTAGTTAAAACTATAAACATGAAAAATAAGAAAAGTGGCATGCATGTTGATGAAAAAGAGATTTCCGAGGAAATAAAGAGCAAGAGATGAAATTTATACCCTTAGATGATGAAGAATGAAGAGAAATGATCCACAAGAATCTTAAAAAAAAGTTGACAGCTTTGAGGATGTAGTGGTATTTTGAGTGTATCTCACGATCTACTCATCCAAAAATTATAAACTTGGGTTTTTTGGAAAGGTAAGAAATAGAGACAAAACTTGGTTGTTGAAGGTTTTACTTGATTCGGAACATAACAGGGGCGAAAAGGGCCTTCTTTCTGCTGTTCATGGGTGATGCTGAGGATTTTGAACTGTTTCTATGTTCTGGTCATATCTCCTAGTATACTTATCCGTTTTTGATGATCTTTAGCTCGTTTGAAAGAGGAGAGTAAGAGGAAAAAATTTCATGCAGAAAGTTTTTTGAGTTTCAGAACATAAGAGGGTCAAACTTGTGGTATGTGTTCGGTGAGCAAATGAGTGTGTGATCGAGTGATTTGGAGAGGAAATGGAGAAAGTGATGAAAGGAGAATAAAAGAGGTATTTATAGAGAAATGAGGGGAGGGGGGGGGTACTACTCGGGCAAGAAGGAAGAGTGGGATTTTAAAATTTTTTCATTCAATTTAAAATTAAATGAAGCCAAATTTTTAAATAGAAAAAAATGGCTTTCTTGCAAAGTGTAAAAAAAAATGATGAGTGACCATAAATAAAAACACTATGCACATGAATATCAAGTCTATTCTTCACACCATGAAACTCTCTTTATTTTTAAATATTTTATGGGTTTCTTGTAAATTGAATGTAATAATTTGATGTAAGGTTATGATGGCGTGATTTGAATGCAACACTATTCAAAATCACATCAAAACTATTTAAAACTGTACCAAAAATAATTTTTTTTTATAAATGTTGCTCATCTCGGTTCCATTAATTTCTTAATCATAAAAACCGATCGTATTTTACCTCATTAATTTTCCTCCTGAAAATTTCATATCGAAAGAAATAATTTCTAAAATCATGGAATTAGTTAAAATTGAGTTATAAAAATTAAAATGTTATTTTACGTAAAGAAAAATGTTTTTCAGGTCAGTAGAGTTTTACTAACAGTGAAAAACTTGGACTAGAAACGTCTGAAATTTTCTACCGAAAATTTAACCGCACTTCACTAAAATAAAATAGCTCATGAGAATGAAATTTGATTTATTAAAATAATTCTTCATTGATTATAATAATAAACACTCCGTTATCCACATAATCACAGATTATATCAAAGCAGAAAAAATCGGGGTGTTACACTGCTCACTGTCCTCTGCATAAAAGATACCTGCCAATAAATAAACATAAGAATGAGGAGTAAGAACAATATAGGCATCCTCAAAGATCCTACACTTGTTGACTAGGACGGAAAAGACTCAGGTCTCCTGATAGCAGATGGCTTGGTTGATCTCAAGACGCAGACCATCCTCGAACTTCACACACTTGGAGTGATCATCGTTCACGTACTGGTAGACCGTGTAGTAGTGAGCAAGTTCCTCAAACTTTGTGGCATACTCCCCAACAGACATACTTCCCTGCTACAGGGCCAAGAACTCCATCTCTTTCTTGTCACGGATGTCATATGGAAAGTACTTCTCCAATAATATACTTTTGAAGGCATCCTAAGTAACCACTGTTCCTTCAGCTTCCATGCGCTGGCGGTAAATTCTCCCACAAGTGTTCAGCTTCCTCAGCTAGCATAAAGGTTCCCCTAACTTGATTAACAACTTATAAAACTTTAGAAATTACCCTTACAATCCTCGTGGGAACGATCTTTTATCACTTTATTACTTGTTACGATTGTGTATACTTGCACATTGTATATTTTTAGCAACAAATTTTTGGCGCCGTTAACGGGGATTGAATGGTGCTAAGTTTTATAAATTTTTAAGCTAGTTAATCTAGTTAGTTGCATTTTTAATTTTCTTGGTTGTACTATTGCCCAGCATTAGGTACTTGCTACTGTATGCGTAGAAAAGGTGCTCCAGAATTTCTGCTTGACCTTGAAATAGAGAAAACAACTAGAAGGCTAAGGTAACAAACCAAGGGAAGTCGTGTTCGTGAGCAACAACCTGAATTAGGCTTCATGGCTGCTATTTTCTTAGAAGATGAAGGGCAACCTAGTATGATTGATATGCCAAATGACAAAGAAAGGTTCATTAGGGACTATGTTGTGTTTGATCCTCAAACCATGAACATTGGGATAGTGATTCCAGAAATCACCACTCAACAATTTGAATTTAAGCCAATGATGTTTCAAATACCATGTCTGCTTAGCTTGCTGCCATTACTAATATGTTGAAGAATTTAACTGTTGCTAACACAAGTAAGGAACCTATCATGGCTCAACCTGTTAATGTTCAAGTGAATTGTGTCCTGTGTTTTCTGTGGAGGGGGCCATCTGTTTGAAGTGTGTCCTAACAATCCAGTGTCAGTGAATTATGTGGGGAACAACAATAGAGGGAGCAATACTTTTTCAAACACATACAATCCTGGATGGAAGCAACATCCTAACTTCAGTTACAATAATTACAGCAACACTTTGAATCTTCCAACTGGATATACTCCTCAGCAGTACCAACAACAACAAACAAATAATCAGCAACAGACTCAAGTTCCTCTAAAGGAATTTTCTCTTGAAGCTATCTTGAAGGCCTTTATGACTGAAACTAAGGCCCAAATTCAGAATCAAAGAGTTGCTGTGAGAAATTTGGAGATTCAGGTAGGCCAGTTAGCTACTGCATTAAACAACAGGCCTGCTGGTAATTACCCGCAGCTACAGAGACCCCATCTTCTTCAAATGACAAGGGCAATGAGCATTGTAAGGTGATAAGCCCGAGAAGTGGGAAAGAGTTACCGGGTTCTGATCAGAAAAATGACAAAGCTGAAGCCACTCCTAAGCAGAATATTGTATCTAAACCTGACAAAGAACCATCAAAATCAGTTGAGGAGGATACTAAAGAACAGACATAGATTCAAACTGAGCAAGTCACACCTAAGCTGGTTCAAGATAGGCCACCACCACCCTTTTCGTTCAGATTGAAGAAGGCAAACCAGGACAAGCAGTTTGGGGAATTCCTGGAAATACAGAAACAACTGCATATTAATGTTCCCTTGGTTGAAGCCCTGCAGCAAATGCCTAACTATGCAAAGTTTATGAAATATGTATTGTCAAAGAGGAAGAGGTTAGGTTAATTTGAGAAAGTAGCTATGACAAAAGAATGTAGCCTCATGTTGCAAAACAAGGTACCACAAAAACTGAAAGACCCTGGCAGTTTCACTATCCCATGTTCCATTGGAGATTCGTACAAAGGGAAAGCTCTTTGTGATCTTGGAGCTAGCATCAATCTAATGCCTAAATCTATCTTCAAGAAGCTTGGAATAGGTGAGGCAAGGCCAACCACTGTCACATTGCAGCTAGCTAACAGGTCTATAGCTTATCCAGAAGGAAAAATAGATGTGCTCATAAAGGTTGACAAATTTGTGTTTCCTGTAGATTTCATAATTTAAACTTTGAAGCTGACAAAGAGGTTCCTATTATTCTTGGGAGACCCTTTTTGGCAACAGGAAGAACTCTAATTGATGCGCAAAAAGGAGAATTAACTATGAGGGTCAATGATCAAGTGGTAAAGTTTAATGTACTAAATGCCTTGAAATATCCTAAAGAAATTATAGATGAGTGCTCCCTGGTGCAACACTTGGATTTTCTAGTGCAAAAATAGTTGATGAAAGATCATGACCAGTTGGCTACTGACATACTATGCTTTCTGATGAAGCAGAGAATTCTGTAGAATCTGCTGAATAGAGCATTCAACAGAAATTCATTCCCAGTTGGTACATAAAGTATGAATCTCTAGGTGTACAACCTACTGAAGTTAAAGAAAATACTCCATCAGTTGAAAAGCCTCCCAGTCTTGAGTTGAAGCAGTTACCACTTCACCTCAAATTTGTTTTTCTAGCTGAAAGTAATTTACTATCAGTGATCATTTCTGCTAGTTTAACTTCAGCTCAAGAGGAAAGTCTCATTGACACTCTCAAGAAGCATACAAAGGCCATTAGGTGGCAAATGTCATGTATTAAAGGTATCATCCCAACACTGTGCATGCATAAAATCTCTTGGAGGAAGGTGCCATAAACATCATTGAAATCCAGAGAAGGCTGAATCCTATTATGAAGGAAGTGGTGAAAAAGGAAATTATCAAATGGCTAGATGCAGGCATTATCTATCCTATTTCAGAAAGTGTGTGGGTAAGTCCCATTCAATGTGTGCCTACGAAAGGAGGAGTCACTTTGGTTACAAATGAGAAGAATGAAATCATCCCTACAAGGACATTTATAGGATGGAGGATTTGCATGGATTACAGGAAGCTGAACAAAGCCACTAGAAAGGATCACTTTCTAATCCCTTTAATAGACCAAATGCTTGACAAATTACCAGGAAAGGAATTCTATTGCTTCTTGGATGGATACTAAGGCTATAATCAAATAGCCATAGCTCCTGAGGATCAACAGAAAACCACATTCACATGCCCCTATGGTACCTTTGCCTTCATAAGAATACCATTTGGACAATGTAATGCTCCTGCTACCTTCCAAAGGTGTATGATGGCCATATTCTCAGATCTAATTGAAAAGTCTATGGAGGTTTCCATGGATGACTTCTCAGTGTTTGGAGAGTCATTCCAGGACTTCCTGAACAATTTGGAACAGATCCTAGATATGGCACCCTCTACCCGGCACATGTATTTAAAGCGATAGCATAGAAGGAAATAATTTAGTTTTTCAAAATAATCTAAACACATGCTTATTTTTTATAAAAGGAAACTAACCGGTAAAGGATACCACATTGTAACAAGGTCTCAATACAGAAAATAAATCATGTTTAAAAAGAAAGACATAACATAAACGTAAACATAAACGAAAGATGTAACCGAACCCAACCCCGATGTCACATTTCACAGCTGGTATAACCAATCCGATAAACAACTTGAATAAACAACTAAACTAAACATAAACTAAACTACGAGTAGCGGCATCTCAGAGTCACTCCTCAGCAAGCTGCTCACCGTCCTCTGCATAACCAAGAGATACATGCAAAGCAAACAACGAAAGACAGGGAGTAAGAACCATATACATAAACATAACGGCAACAAGATAGTTGGCAAGATGAACATACATCACATAGCAATCATAAGTAACACCCCGATTTTTATGTTCTTCAATAATAGTAAATATATATGTTTATATTATTTAATTTGGATTGATTAATTATCTGAATTATATTAATTTATTTTTTTCGTGGTTTAGTTTGAGTAATTTTAATTACTCATTTAAAATCATTTTATTAAGTAGGCCAGCACTGCCTTATTCCAGTATAAGTACTTTTACTAGACAATAATGTTATGTTATTGTCACTATTAGTATTTGTTTAGAGAAATATTTTAAATGATATGACTGAAAGAAAAGTTATTTTCATATTTTACTCTATTTAATTTTAGATTTGAAAATAAATTGGTTTGACATTAATCGGAGATTAAATGTTGGACCGTGGATTTTCTTAGTTGATCAATTCAACTATCAATCTCTACTTTATTTCAAATTTTGAAAGTATATATTTGTCACCCTTTATTTAAAAAACTAAAAATGTGTTTATTTTTAGGCTTAATATCTATCACTCATATTGTACCCATTAATACAAAAAAAATCATATTTTCTCTCTTCTCCCTCTCTCACACGCTCGACGCCCCCTCACTCTCTTTTTCTTCTTATCCTTTTCTCCTTTCTTCTTCTTCATCAGAACTTCTTCCTCCTCACTTCATCTTATTCCTTCTTCTCTCCACAACCCAGCCACCGTCCAGCCACGTGGAGCGCCACCGCTCGCCTTCGGATCGCGTCGCGTCTTCGTCGCGGAGCTCCACCGCAGTTCGACGTCGTTCCCAGCCGCGAAACCGCCACCAAACACCGTCCTCTGTTGCGTTTGAATCGCAGCCATCGCATCGGACCACCTCTAACCATCGTCTTCTTCTTCTTGCTCATGGTGTCTGCATGAAAACCCATGGTTCCAGCCACCTTTCAAGGTTCGTCGCGCTGCCGCCGTCCTCCGCCGCCTGTCGCTGTGCCGGTTGGCCTTCCAGGCACCATGTTCTTTCCTCTTCACCTTGGGTAAGAGTTTTACTCCTAATCTCTTCTATATTAAAAATCCAGAAATTGATTTTGAAAAACCTAACCCTAGCTCTTTGATTTCATACTGAAATTTGAAATTAAAACTTGTTTTTATGCAATTGGGACTGTGAATTAGTGTTTCCCTAAACCAATTTCATTATTCTTTAGTTAAAATGAGTTTTCCCCAAATTGATTTATGAACCCTAAAGTCCCAATCTGATCTTATTTGAAATTGGTTGTGTTTTTGTGAAATTAAATGTTTAAATCAACTTAGGGTAAGTGTTTGATGATGAGTAGTTGATTATGTGTTTTGTTTGGTTGTGAAAATGCTTTGACTCCCTCTCTAGGATGTTGCCGTGGTTGTGTTTGCTTGGGGGAAACAGATTTTATATCGTTCAGGAGTTGACAGGAGCTGTTTAATGGAAACAGGTACGTCGAGTTGGGGTTTAATCTTGAGTAGCTTCGTGGTGAGGGAATCTAATTGTTGAATGCATCAAGGAGAGGATCTTTAATGGTCTTCAAAGGTAAAGGGAGTTTGCCTGAGGAGTTCCTAGTAGTCGTATACTTAGTTATATTATTTGTTTGTATTGATTTAAAGTATATTATATTCCCACTAGTCGACTGTTGAAAATATATTATATGTTGCATTGTTTGACTGTGATTGTCTGAGGCATGACACTGGTCATTACTTGTTAATAAAGATTAAGACATTAAAATACTTTAACTCGGGAGATCGAAAAAATGGTGTTTTGTTTTCTTTGGAAGTGAGAAGAAAATTCTAATGATGGAAGCGTGAAGATAGAATAAAGTTTAGGAAAAGAAATGAAAATGGAAAACATAAAAAATTATGAAAATGTTTTAAAAGAATTTTGAAAATAAAAGTCCTTTGAAAACAAGGGTTTTCTTTTTGGTTTTACAAAAAGTTGTTCAAAAATGGAAAGGTTTAGAGAAAATGTAATCTGTGATAAATTCAATTGCAAGGGTTTTATATTTGGTTTAAAGTTGAGAAAATATTTCAGTGGTTTTCTAAGTTTTCAGAAAATGGATTTTAGAGGACAAAATTTTCTATGAAAGTGTATTTACAAGAACGAAAAGTATTTATGTCACAAAGTTGAGAAACTTTTGAACTTTTTTTTTTGATTAAGTTTTCACTGAACGAAAAACCAAGTGGAAAAGAGAAAAGTGGAAAGGACCTAGATTACCGAAATGACGGGCTAGAGTTCTTGTTTTGAGTTTTGAGGAAAAGAAAGGACCTAGATCACCGAGCTATAAACCCGGGCTAGATTTGGATTACCGAGATAACGGGATGTATTCTGAGTGCCGGTAAAGCCGGACTAGTGTTCCTATTGAGAAGAACCTAGATCACCGAGACGTCGGGCTAGTGTTTGAATTGAGGAAGAGATTTTAAGATCATTGCTTTTGGTCTAAAATCTTGAGTTGGTATAAAAATGTGTTTAATACCTGAATAAAAGTAATCGGGAGCTTCCAGCCTCGATGAAGAAAGAATGATGTGAAAAAGAAAATAAAACAAAAATCCTTGTTTTAAATGCATAGTCTGGCTAATGCTGTTGTCGCAGACGTGCCATTGTGTATTGAGCTACAATTTAACAAAGGGTGAACTGACAAACTGAATAGTTATGGACCAGAGACATACTCCTTAATTTTTGGGTCTTTGGGGACATTCGGGTTCGAAATCCACGAAATGCTCAGGGCTGCAATCTTGGGTCGTGGAACTCGGTTACCCTGCTTGAAATGTACTCAATCAGGACCTATTCTGTATTATTTAGGTGAGATGCGATACCCTAGAACAATTGGGGATCAGACCTAAATTGAGAGACTGACCCAACACGAAACAATTGTGTTATAGGCATTATCGCGATCCTATCACGCTCGACGAAGGGAAGTTAGGATCTCCGGAGATTGTAGAATAGATAGTGAATATTGAAGTGACATGAAATGTTTTACAAAATGCATTTGGTTGTCGGGAATGAATCCCTGTGCTATAATTATGATGTTATATTATGTATTGTGGTCATATGTTGTTGTCTTGTGAGTCGTGTATGTGACTGCTATGATAAAACTCATATATTGGTATCTCACCTTTGCATTATTTTCTGTTTGGTTTTCTATTTTTGTGGTATACTGTTTTCGTGAATAGATGAAGCAGAGAAGTTCCCAACTTCACTCAGGGATATTAGTCCAAATCCTTGAAGATGTCTGATGTCAGTTATAATGGTGAGAACCATGGGGGTCTTCCCCATGAATGTCTTTTAGAACGACCAGTTTAGGTTTTTGAGATGTTATTGATTAATGATAGTATGTATGTTTATGGCTCGGAGAGCCTTAATTTTGAATGGAATGTTTATGGCTTGGAGAGCTTTTCTTTTGGATGGAAATCTAAGATTTTCCTTTTGGTCATGTAGAGTTTGTCGATGTAAATATTTTGAGAATAACACCATCTTGATGTATTTTGGTATGACTGAAACTACCGGGGTGAAAATATAAATATTTAAGCAGGTGTTTTTATTTTGAGATGTTGGAATTACAGAGGAGACTCTATCGAAATTTTTGTAAAAATTCTAATTTTTTATTCAAGTACATTTCTATAAGAAATAGGCTTGCTAGGCTAGGATTGTAAGCCTGTGCGCCCGTCACGGCTTAGGTTTTGAGTCGTGACAAATTTTATACACATGACCAGAATTTATATAATGATAGATGGAAATATTGTGTTATTATTTTTAAAAAGTTTAAGTTTTATCGCAACCACAGGAAACAAATTATACCTGTTTTCTGACGCTTATGTACTTATATAAATTATTTTCCGAAAGCAACCAGCACTTTGTTTGAGTTTTATTTTCCGCAGAACGAGTTAAGAGTTAACCATGTGGCACCCAATGGGGGTGTTACATTAGTGGTATCAGAGCTGGTCGAGTCTTTCTGGAACCTTGGGAAATAGGTCTGTTATATTTTTGGTTGTGTGATCTCTGGTTGGTCACTGTTCGAATTGTTTCCTTGTTGAAACAATGTCTGTCGACACACAAGTATGTGTGTTTTAATGGGTTCTAATTGAATTGAGATCTTGTAAGAACTCAGGATTAGTAAATGGTAATTGTGTTTTGGTCCATGTGTGATACATTCAGTTATCCTTTTTGGATTGTGTCAGACATTTGAATAATGTGCCAGTTGTAAAGTTTTTTCCGGGAATGTTCCCTGGAAATGTTCTAGGTTTGCTGCTAGAGAAGGATATTGACTTTCTATCAATCTAGTTTCTAGATTCGGTCTGATTCTCTATCGCTTCGTGTAGAATGTCGCGTACAAAGTTAATCGAGTTAGATGACTCGATTCAACTGAAAGATCTGTGGTCTAAGCAGTTTGTTGGATTGAGTGTTTTCCGTAGGAAGCACCAATGATGTGTGATCGTTCGAGACATCGCGTAGATTTCTAACAACTCAACAAAAGTGACGATTATGAACAAATATTCTCTAAAGTGTGTAGTAGATTTGATAGACCACTCGCGAGGAGTTGTTGTCTACTCAAAGATGGACTTGAGAACAAGTTATCACCAGATTGGAGTGATGACCTATCTAAGCTTTTGCGCCGTCAACTCAGATTATGAGGAAAGATCAATTCTTTGTATGTCTGATAGATTGACTGAGTTGTCTGTAATCGTGCTCGATTCATGGTGATCATACTAAGTGTGTTTGGAAAGACCTGTATGTTGGTTTCAACCTTAGGTGAGTGTCTCTCGATTAAGAAACTCTTCATTGTACTATTCGTTTCTTATGAATTTGTAAATTGATAATTTGTCTCATAAGTTCCTAGGGTTGTATTAGACAATCACATCGGTGAAGTTTGTACGTGTTAGACAGATTTTTCTGACTTTGATTTGAAATCTGTCAGGACTCATAAATTGGTTATGCTAGTCCATTTATTTCAATTTATTCTAATTGATTTCCTTGACTGTGAGAAGTTGTACTCACACTTCTAAATAACCCTCAATGTATTAGACATTTGAGTGGATTGATTTGACAATATCCATTGGTCTGGATAATTTCATAATTCGTTGAAATAATTTGTTATGACTATTTCTTAAGTTGTAACACCGATAACTTCGTGATAACAGAAGTTTCTTGATGGAACTTATTCTAATCACTTCTACTTTTGGTAGAGGTGACCCTGTCAGATTTTTGGCCAGACTGATTTCTTTTTAAAATCGTTGTTTTGTAAATTCTTTGTACTAAGAATGAATCCTCTTGGGATTAGAAACTATTCATCCTTTGATTTCCTAAATCCATTGGAAGTTCTAGTGGAAGAATTAGCTTTATTAGATTCATGTTTGTAAATATGTATTGGCCATACATTTTTACTCCCACGAACCTATTGAAGAATTTTTTTTTCCATACTGGATGTTCCTGTATCTTTCAAATTGATGAAATTCTTCTCTATGCTTTGTGAAAGTGAAATCAAGAAAATTCCTTTCTTGAGAATTTCTTTATGTAATCTTTAAGATCATGTTGTGGTTCTAAAGGACTTGTCATCCTTGATCAACTTTACCCTACGTATTTTTCCAAATATAATTGACATGTGACCTATATCATGAGTCATGAGGATGGGTATCTGGTCCATATCAAGATATCGGAGTTAGTCGAGTACAGTGAAAAAGAGGTAATTTGACAATTGAGACCTCCCTTGTTAAGATGTTAGTGTCGCCATGAAATTTTGTTATGAGTTACTGAAGATCTATGCGAGTCTTGTTTGAGTTCGAGTGATCATGGACCGACTGATGAAGTCGACGCCCTTCTTACAGGTTAAGATCCACTATGCAGTGGAGAAGTAAACCAAAAAATGTATCAGAGGAATGTTCAAGCTTCATGGAGTATCTTCAAGTATTGTTTCAAATGAAGACCCGAAGTTTACCAACGTTTGTCGGTAAAGTCCGCTCTAAGTGTTGAGGACCAAGTTGAGGCTAAGCTCAACGGATCATTCTTGACTCGAGTGGGTGAGCGAAAAAAAATATATGATCTTTAGGAAGTTGGTTTGGGAGTAAATGTAGTATTTAACTACAATCATCCCTTTAGCCGGATGGACAAGAAGTGATGAAAGTTTTGTTGAGGTATAGTTGTGACTAGTAAGATGTGAATCCTTAAGATCAATAACAGTAAGTGAGGTAATTATTATAAATCAAATGTTGATCGAGGCAGAATACCATTAAAGGAATGTAGGTTAATGATCAATATCTATGATTAAGATTGATTTTATGAGTTTGGAGATTTACAGGAAAGTGTCTATAGTAGTTTTTCCTAAGCTGAACAGGAGTAGTAAAGAGGAGTTCTTGTGTAAAAACAAGTTGTTAGAAAAGTTAAATATTTATGATTTTGGATAATTCAAATCGAGGTGATTCCTTTTTGGTTGTAGTTGCATGAAGGAGTGCAATCATGTTCTTTAAGATTGAAATGTATGATTGTGATATGATTTGGAGTGGTGGAGTATGTTCAAAGGAAACTAAGACTATGATGGGATATCTTGAATAGGAACTGATGTGTGTGTTGTGAATGAAATGTGAATAGTAATTTCACTTAAGTGGATTCGAATGAGAGGGATTAGCTCTTGTGAAAATTAAGTTTCAGAAGAAGTTCAAAGTTGATAAGTTAGATAATCCTACCCAATGAGGTTCCTTTTTTATTTCAGTTTAACTTAGGAAATATTACGATGATTTGATTGGAAACTTATAATATGTTTTTGATATAATCTAGAAGAGTAGACTACGCCCAAATGGACTGAGACTACGATTGAATACCTTGAGTATGAAGTTGATGCATGTTGTAGTAAAGTAAGTTTTTATCTTGGTAATGACTATGAGAGTTATATGTGTGGAAAGCAGTTTTCTAGTGGACCAGTAATTGAGAATAGAAGTGATTAAGTTTGATTTTGCTCTTCATGTTAGAGGAATGTATATCTTAGTTAAATCTTGGTGTTAAAAGTGAGAGTTAAGGATGTAGAGGAAAATTTTTCTAACGGATTAGTTTTCACTGAACGAAAAATCAAGTAGAAAAGAGAAAAGTGGAAAGGACCTAGATTACCGAAATGACGGGCTAGAGTTCTTGTTTTGAGTTTTTAGGAAAAGAAAGGACCTAGATCACCGAGTTATAAACCTGGGCTGGATTTGGATTGCCGAGATAACAGGCTGAATTCGAAGATCCAGTAAAGCCAGACTAGTGTTCCTGCTGAGAAGAACCTAGATCACCGAGAGGTCGGGCTAGTGTTCGAATTGAGGAAGAGATTTTAAGATCATTGCTTTTGGTCTAAAATCTTGAGTTGGTATTAAAAATGTGTTTAATACCTGAATAAAAGTAGTCGGGAGCTTCCAGTCTCGATGAAGAAAGAATGATACGAAAAAGAAAATAAAATGAAAATCCTTGTGTTACATGCATAGTCTGGCTAATATGCCGTTGTGGCAGACATGCCATTGTGTATCGAGCTACATTTTGAAAAAAGGTGAACTGACAAACTGAATAGTTACGGACCAGAGATCTATTCCTTAGTTTTTGGGTCTTCAGGGACATTCGGGTTCAAAATCCACGAAATGCTCGGGGCTGTAATCTCGGGTCCTGGAACTCGGTTACCCTCCTCGAAATGTACTCAATCAGGAACTATTCTGTATCATTTAGGTGAGATGAGATACCCTAGAACAATTGGGGATCAGACCTAAATTGAGAGGCTAGACCAACGTTAAACAATTGTGTTATAGGCATTATCGCGATCCTATCATGCAAAACAAAGGGAAGTTTGTATCTCCGGAGATTGTGAAATAGATAGTGAATATTGAAGTGACATGAAATGTTTTACAAAATGCATTTGGTTGTCGGCAATGAATCCCTGTGTTATAATTATGATGTTATATTATGTATTTGTCATATGTTGTTGTGTTATGAGTCATGTATGTGTCTACTATGATAAAACTCATATATTGGTATCTCACATTTGCATTATTTTCTGTTTGGTTTTCTATTTTTGTGGTATACTGTTTTCGTGAACAGATGAGGCAGAGAAGTTCTCAACTTCACTCAGGGATATTAGTCCAAATCCTTGAAGATGTCTGATGTTAGTTATAATGGTGAGAACCATGGGGGTCTTCCCCAGGAATGTCTTTTAGAACGATCGGCTTAGGTGTTTTAGACGTTATTGATTATTGATAGTATGTATGTTTATGGCTCGAAGAGCCTTTATTTTGAAAGGAATGTTTATGGCTTGGAGAGCTTTTCTTTTGGATGGAAATCTAAGATTTTCCTTTTGGTCATGTATAGTTTGTCGATGTAAATATTTTCAGAATAACACCATCTTGATGTATTTTGGTATGACTGAAACTTCTGGGATGAAAATATAAATATTTCAGCAGGTGTTTTTATTTTGGGATGTTGGAATTACAGAGGAGACTCTGTCCATTTTTTTGTAAAAATTCTAGTTTTTTATTCAAGTACATTTCTAAAATAAATTGGCTTGCCAGGCTAGGATCGTAAGCCTGTGCACCGGTCATGGCTTAGGTTTTGAGTCGTGACAAATTTTATACACATGACCAGAATTTATATAATGATAGATGAAAATATTGTGCTATTATTTTTAAAAAGTTTAAGTTTTATCGCAACCGCAAGAAACAAATTATACCTGTTTTCTGACGCTTATGTACTTATATAAATTATTTTCCGAAAGCAACCAACTACTTTGTTTGAGTTTTATTTTCCGCAGAACGAGTTAAGAGTTAACCATGTGGAACCCGGGGGGGGGGGGGGGGGGGGGGTTGCACATAACATAGTCATCATACCAACACAACAAGCATATCATAATATAACATCAATCATACAATGCAATGCAAAACACTACTCCGAATGCATGTGGATCCATCTACACCAGGCATACGACTCTAGAGTTACATCTCCACATTGGCGATAGATGCGCCACCACAGGTGTACATGATCCCCTCAGTCTCGGATGAATCATCGTGGATGGACAGATTGTCTTACACGCGGATAACCTCCCCTTAACTATTATACCTCCCCCTAAAACTCCATGCACGATGCATGCACACAACAAACAACCGTTATCCACCACCTCCATCAACACCATTTATTATGGCTTAACCTCTTTGGCCAACAAGCACCAAAGGTAACATAATCTTTAATATTTTAACTTTAAACGTTAAACAACACTCTGGCCAAAAAGCACTAGATCTCAACACCTTGACCATTAAGCATCAAGGGCCCATTGACCACCTGGCTACCAAGGTACACCATCAATAACACCTTGACCATTAAGCATCAACGCTCAACATCATCTTTTCACTTGTCTTTGGTCTTCACGTTACGTTGGTATCTTATTAAGTCTTTTAAGTGTTTGGGGTGAAAACCTCTATTTCAGCATTTCTGGCTCTGTTCTGTCCAGGTGAGGACGAGCATGCTCACCCTCAGCACGGGCGTGGTGGACCCGCAGGCAAGCACGGTCGTGCTGCTTGTTAAGCATCAAACTGGAGCATGGGCGTGCTCCCTATTAAGCACGGTCGTGCTCAATGGAGCGTGGCCATACTGATAAGGGCAGAAAGGGTCAAAAAACCTTTCCCAAATCCTTGGGATAGTTCACACATAAACTTCATTAATCTTAAATTTTCTTCATTAATATTCATGTCTTATCATCACGGGGAATTAATCATTTAATCATAGATTCATTATTAATGTTACTAGAACACTCACTAACCAATCCTAGGGTCTTTAACTAAGCCCTATGAACATAATCTTCCCTCTCACACTGTATTCATGTCTTATGAACAACTGGGAAAAACATCCCTTAATTCTCATTATTATCATTAATGTATTTTAACATCTTAACATCATTGTTGGCACTAACATCCTCATCAATCAACACTCAATAAGAGCACATCATCAAACAACAACTAATAACATCATAACTCATCATAAACATGGCATCATAACATCATCATATTCATAACAGGCAACAATCATTAACAAGAACATTCATACCAATATAAATCAATTAATAACAGTCATGCCAATATCATAATCACAATAATTAACATCATATAACAAATATACATAGAGGCATAAAAACATGTTATCATACAAACAGTCATATAGGCATTTAATCAAACACCAGGGTCATGGGTTAACCATTCATCTTACGCTACCCCATAGCCTACATGTTCATATTAGCCCTTTTTCCCTTACCCGGTATGAACATTCCCAAAATGATAACGTTGGCAAACTAGACATGTTCCCTCGAGCGGCTCAACATGTTCCTCAAGCCTTGGTTAAACAACAAGGGAAGATAATAACCAATTAATCCCCAATTCAAAAGACAGGGAAAAGGAGATTAAGGAGGGATAACTACGTTACCTTAAACTATGCTAACACGCATAACTTCTCTCCCAAACGGACTCACAAACTCCAAGAACTTCAAGGGGTTCAATGGAAAACTAAGAAAGTTAAAGAGAGGCCAGATATTATGAGGTTAACAATGTGAGAAATAGGGTTTAGGTCGAGTCTTATGGTATAAATACAAGTTAGGGCATAATTGACTCCTATTTCAGCCCAAACTGTATACAGATCAGTATTTTAACCATAACTTGAGCTAAAAGTTTCCAATTGAGGTGTTGTTGGTGTCGTCAAAAAGCTCAGAGAAATATATAACAATTAATTTCTAACGATCGAATCCTAAATCAGACTCTAAGATGGTCAAAAGTTCGATGGAAGTTTAGCGACATATTTGGTAGTTATTTCTAGATAGGATCCTTAGGAGATTATGATAAGATCTTAAGAGATTATCCAAAAGAGGATTATCCTATATTAATAAGGACTCAAATATAATTAATTGAGGGACTAAAACCTAGGAGATACACTATCTCGATTTAAATACTAAATCACACGATATCTCATAATATCTTTTTTAACTTATTATTAATAAAAACACATATTATATATTAACATATAAAATCACATACAAAATCATATATCCATATAAGATCACGACACTAATAACAATTACATTACCAATTATATAAATAACAATACTAACTTCATTAATAATAATAATAATAATAATAACAACAACAACAACAACAACAACAACAACAACAACAACAACAACAACAACAACAACAACTAGGCATCCAAACTAACATATACCCTTATGCAAAAATTAGGGTGTTACACTAGACAAATGTGAAGAAACTAATCTGGTTCTAAATTGGGAAAAGTGCCATTTTATAACGAAGGAGGGTATTGTCTTGGTACACAAAGTATCAAAAAGAGGAATGGAGGTTGACAAAGCCAAAGTGGAAGTCATAGAAAAACTACCACCTCCCACAAATGTTAAGGGAGTGAGAAATTTCTAAGGTCACGCAGGATTCTACAGAAGATTTATCAAATATTTCTCAAAAATCTCCAAACCTCTGTGCCAATTGCTGTAGCATGATACAACATTTGAATTCGATGAGATCTGTCTGAAGGCATTTTAATCTCTAAAGAGGGCTTTGATTACTGCACCAGTAATTGTAGCACCTGATTGGGAAAGACCATTTGAGTTGATGTGTGATACAAGTGACTATGCAATAGGAGTTGTATTTAGGCTGAGACAGGGTATGTTGTTTCATTCCATCTATTATGCAAGTAGAATCTTGATTGATGCTCAACTGAATTTCACAACAATAGAGAAGGAGTTATTGGTAGTGGTCTTTGATTTTGAGAAATTTAGGGCAAACTTGGTGGGTATAAAGGTCATAGTCTATACGGATCATTCAACCATCAAATACTTGATTGCCAAGAAAGATGCAAAGCCTAGGCTAATAAGGTGGGTGTTGTTGCTGGAAGAATTTGACTTGGAAATCAGGGATAAAAAGGGAGTGGAAAATCAAGTGGCTGATCACTTATCTAGATTGCAACTGGAGGATGAATTAGGACAGGATATCTTGTTGCAAGATGCCTTCCCTGTTGAAAAGTTGTTATTTATAGAAGAAGCTGCCACTCCTTGGTATACTGACATAGCAAACTTATTGGCAAGCAAAATTATCCCCCCTGATTTGAGCTATCAGCAAAGGAAGAAATTCATCCACACAGAAAGGCAATATTTTTGGGATGATCCCATTTTGTACAAGATATGTCCAGACCAAATCTTAAGGAAATGTGCACCAGAGGAAGAAATCAAGGGTATCCTCCATCACTGTCATACCTCACCATGTGGGGGACATTATGGAGGCATGAGGACAACTGCTTAGGCCCTCCAAACAGGTTATTTCTGGCCTTCTCTATTCAAAGATGCACACACTTAGTGCATGTTTGGTTCAGTGGTTTTCTCCCCCAAAAGTGCTTCTGCTATGGTCAAACCACCGTTGACCGAAAAAATTTGATGTTTGGCTTTCAAGTCCGAAAATTGCTTTTGGTCCCAAACTCACGTCCATACAGAAGCTGGATTTTGTAGCTTCTACGGTAAACTTGAATCACGTCCATGGTTTTAGTGCACTGTTTTTGAATGATTGCACACTTAGAAGCAATTTTGATCTAAACTATCCAAACAATATGAATTGATAAGAATCACTTTTTCATGAAGGCATCCAAACACAAATCACTTCACTATCAACTCACTTTTAACCACAATCAATTCTACAAAATCAATTCTTTTTGAAATCACGTTTGTCAAAAGCTAATCCAAACACACACTTATTTACTTAGTTGTGACAGATGCCAAAGAGTAGGGAACTTGTCTAATAAAAATGAAATGCCCTTAACCAACATTTTGGAAGTGCAATTATTTGATGTGTGGGGAATAGATTTTATGGGACCTTTTCCCCCCTTTTTTGGTAATCATTATGTGTTAGTAGCTGTTGATTATGTATCCAAATGGGTAGAGGTAGTGACTACCTCCACTAATGACTCTAAGGTGGTAACCAAGTTCCTACACAAATATATTTTCACAAGATTTGGTACACCTAGAGCTCTTATTAGTGATGAGGGCATTTACTTCTGCAATAAACTTATGACAAACTTACTTGCTAAGTATGGAATTAAGCACAAAATAGCCACTGCCTATCTAATGGCCAAGCTGAAGTTTCTAATAGGGAAATTAAGATGATACTCGAAAAAGTAGTGAATCCATCAAGAAAGGATTGGTCTATGTAGGGATGGCAGTGGGTAGGGTTTGGGTAGGGTACTATAGTACCCGTCCCCATACCCGCATTTAAAAAAATTACCCATACCCGGACCCGTACCCTCATGGGTAGTAACCTCAGTACCCTTACCCGTACCCTTTGGGTACCTAAATACCCACACCCGCACCCATTACCCGCACTTTAACAAAGAAAAAAAAAAACAAAATGATCATAACTTAATTTAAAAATCATCCAACAATGTTTCGAATGTATTCATCAAACATTACAAACCAACGTATTATACCAAATAAAAAGATGTAAAATATCCAAAACAAGTAAATAACAACAAGCCTCCAAAACAATAAATTTATCAAGTTGTAATTCCTGAGCCATGTTGCCGATGTTCTCCAAAACCTGTTAAATAAAAAACATACATTATATTAGTTATTAGTTATAGTTATACATTATAAACTTGTAAAGCGATAATTACTAACAAATTGTTAGATTATCTTACCTCATCTTCTGAATCAGAGTCTTGAAAAGACTGCAAACGTTTGTCTTTCATGTGTAAATATTGCTTTGGACCAGTTATACCAATAGAAACTAGAACAAAAAACAAAATTAATGGTTAGACTAAACACAAATTTCATTAAACAAATATATTAATGCAACATTTATTACCTTCCTTGTCATGCTTTATCCAGCTTTGTGCACACATAAGCGCCTCCAAAGTATTCTCATGAAGCCTAGAACAATGAGGAGTCAACAATCTACCTCATGTGCTAAAAGCAGATTCAGAAGCAACAGAAGAAATTGGGATGGCCAAAATATCCTTAGCAATCTTTTGCAATGTTGGAAAATTGATCCCATTTGTTTTCCACCATCCAAGTATATCAAATGTAGCACTCCTAGGCAATACCTTCCCTTCCAAGTATTGATCCAACTCAGACTTTGATTGTATGTCAAAGGTTTCATTGACAAAGGAGTCATAACCACTAAGAAAATTGTTACAAGCAAGATTATCCAAATTTGAATCCTTGTCATTTAACTTTTCAGTTGAACTTTCAACCATCCCATTAGGCTTAGCTTGATAATCTTCAAACAACCAGTAGCATAATTTCTTGATTTTGTTAATTTCAATTGAAGATGCATTTCCATAAAGCAATGGAAAGAAGAACTCCAACAACTTCAATTTATATCTTGGATCCAAAACAATGGCAATTCCCATAATTCCATGAATAACAGACCAATATTTCTCAAACTTGGCATTCATTTTTGAAGCCATATTTCTAATAGCCTCAATTGAGCAAGTCTCCCATTGCTTCAAAGAGAGCTTTATTTCACAAACCAAAGGGAAGAATATGTTTGTTGTGGGATATTGTGTACCTGAAAACATCTCAGTTACACGATTAAAGACTTCCAACCTACAACAAATTTCTTTTGCAATTTCCCACTCACTTGCTGTAGGCAAACATGTATACAAATGCTCTCTTGTTTTTAGACGAGTAAAAACATCTTTATAAGACAATGCAACAACAAGCATTTGGTAAGTAGAATTCCATCTAGTTTTGCAATCAAGAATGAGTTTCTTTGTGATTGAAACTTTCATTTGACGTGCTGCTTCCCTAAAACTTTGTTCTCTCTTAGGTGTGGCTGTCCAAAAGGCAACACTATTCCTAACCTTCTCTATGCCATCTCCAAGGACACTCAACCCATCTTGAGCAATTAAATTCAGAATATGTGCATAACATCTCATGTGAAATAATTGGCCATCAAGCATAAGAGTAGAACAATCAAGTTCGTTTAACAACATACCAACAAGAGAGTCATTTGTGCTACAGTTATCCAAAGTGATGGTTGACAACTTTCTATCAATATTCCAATCCATCATGCATTCGACCAACACCTTTGAAAGAGCTTCAGCTGTATGTGGACACTCTACATACACAAACCTAGTATTCAAAATAATTTATTACATATTAATACAATGCAAAGTACTATATGTATATGATAAAGTTAACAAATATCATACCTTAATATGCGACTTTGCATATCCCAATCATCATTAATGTAGTGAGATGTAATGGCCATATACCCTTTATTTTGGTTACTAGCTGTCCACATGTCTGTTGTTAGAGCAATCTTACTCCCGATCTTGTCCAAGAGTCCCATAGTCTTCACCTTTTCATTTTCATAGATTTTGATAATATCATTTTTTATTGTGTTTCGACTAGGAACCTTGAACAAAGGTTGAAGACCTTCATAATATGCTCTGAACCCCAGATTGTCCACCATTGAAAGTGGATACTCGTGAACTATTATCATACAAGCAAGGTCTCTTCTTGATTTCTCTGGATCAAAGTAATAGTTACTCAAATAAGTAGATGACCCATCTACCTTCTTCTGTTCTCTCAACAAGATCGATTGTCTTATATCCCTATATGGCCTTCTTTTACAAGTCTCATAATGTTTATGCAAATGATGTGTTCCATCAGATCTTCTACCACACATATGCTTGTTGCAATAATTGCATATAGCTTTTTCTTCACCATTAACTATTTTTTTCGTGAAGTGGTTCCAAACAACAGATATCTTTCTTTTTTTGCCATCATCAGTCAACTCAATAGCATTAGTATCATTAACAGAAATAGGAATATGATCTGTTGGAGTTTGGGATTGGTATTTTTCAGAACTTCCCACATTACCACTGGGAACACTCTGAGGTGGTGCGGGAGATGAGCTACTCTCAGATTCCTTTGATTGAATCAATCCAACTGCATTTTCCATCTAATAAAAAGGCAAGCAGAACCAATTAAAACTCATATAACAGCAAAAATAAACAAAACAAAAAATGCAGTGACACAGAGCAAAACAATATGAACACAGAGCAAAACAATATGCCAGAGGAAGACTGGTTCTGCTTAATGCCTGGGACACAGCAATATGAACACAGAGCAAAACAAAGCGAAAAAGGCTTAAAGCCTGGGACAACACAGCCGAATATCATGATAATTTTAAAGACTGGTTCATATCAACAGAGTAAATCACGCCAACTCAGAGATAATAAAGGAAGAAAGAAAAAACAACTGCAATGGAAAGGTGTATGAAACTCAATCAAAATGCTCAGAGTATCAGGATAAAAAGGATAAAGAAGATGGATAGTGTACCAATTTGCAGAAACCTTGCAATGATATGCAGTAGGCAGAATCCCTTGTTTGGAATACCCAACAGATTGGAGAGTGCGAGTTGCAGGCCGCGTCTTGTAGGGTTGCGCGAAAACGGGACTTGAACGTCGTGACGAGGAGGGTGGCCTGATTTCAGAGAGGTGGGAAAATAGGATTTAGGGTTTTGGAGGCGGAATGAAGGAGGAAGGGGCCAAACAGAGGAAGATGACGGCGGGAGGAATCGAGGAAGGGACGGTGGTTGGAGATGAAGGAAGGGACGGTGGTTGGAGATGGAGGAGATGAATAAAAAGATCCAGAACTGGAAGATGAAGGAAGGGACGGTGCTGACTGCTGAGAGTGAGTTGAGAAGAATGGAAGTAGGGTGAAGTAGAGTTTCACATTTCAGATCAGTTTATATATATATATATATATATATATATATATATATATATATATATATATATATATATATGCGGGTTTGGGGCGGGGTGGGTACCAAGGTCCCCGTACCCGCCCCCATACCCTCTCAGATTTGCGGGTAATTACCCGTGCCCGTGCCCGTACCCATAAAACGGGTTTTTACCCTACCCATGGCGGGTATTTTTTGCGGGTACCCGGCGGGTCGGGTCCGGATTGCCATCCCTAGGTCTATGCACTTGGATGATGCTTTGTGGACCTACATAATAGATTTTAAAACCCCCTTGGGAATGTTTCTCTACAGATTAGTGTTTGGGAAGGCTTGTCATCTCCCCATTGAGCTTCAACATAAAGCTCATTGGGCTCTTAAAAAACTGAACATGGACTTGTCCAAAGCTGCCAAAGCAAGATTTGTACAGCTAAATGAGTTGGATGAGCTAAAATGGTTCTCATATGAGAATGCAGAAACATACAAAGCCAAGACAAAAGTTTGGCATGACAAGGGGATTAAAAAGAGAGAACTTAAAGTGCAGGAGAAAGTCTTGTTGTTTAATTCTAGACTCAAGCTATTTCCAGGGAAGCTAAAATCAAGATGGTCGGGCCCATTTACCATTGTCCAAGTGTATGACAATGAAGTCGTGGACCTTAAGGATGAATCAAGTGGTAGGACTTTTAAAGTCAATGGTCAAAGAGTAAAACAATACCTACGGGAAACAGTGGCTAGGATGAAAGCCACTATCACCCTAAGTGATATGTAGAATTTGGCTATAAAGTAAGGCTGAGGACTCTTAAACCAAGGGCTACTGGGAGGCAACCCAGCCTTTTTAGTTAGCCTATTTTATGCTCAATTTTACTTTCTTTATTTAATTATGGTAATTTGTTAGTTCTAAGTGTGCAGTTTTACAGGGAATGATTAAGTTCAATTCAGGAAAATGGGCAGGTATGTAAAGGGGACCAAGCTTGAGATTTCTAGTTTGGGTCAAAAGTCAAGATGTATGAAACCCAATTTTGCCAAGGCTATAAAAACAGAACCAAACAGCTAACTAAAGTAAAATTGAAATCTGGCCTAGACATCATTAAGGAAAAGATTACCTCATTAAAGGGAATTCAATTTTTTCCCTTCTTTCTCACGTAACCCCCACTTACCACCCTCACCTTACCTTCTCTCCCACCCTCTGCCATTTCCCCACTAACCACCCCCCACTACCCAATCACTTCTTTCACATTACTCTATATAACCGTACCACCATACCCTTAACTCTTCACATTCACTTGCTTTTATGAACTTAAACCAACCTACACACATCAACCACCTCTCTCTCTTTTCCACCCATGACCTTTCTTTTTCTTAGAAAACACCACGGTGAGACAAAAGACAATGAGAGCAAAGGGTAAGAACCTTGTGGTCAGGTCTGACTCTGACTGTGACTATGAATCTGACTCACACCACACCTTCACGGATTATGAAGCAAAAGTGAGATATGAAGCTGAAATCAAAGAGCGACCATTTCAGTTGGAGTTAGGGTTTGCTATCAGGAAGGAACCCAACTATGGTCTTATCCCTAAAGTGGCTCAGATCATCACTCTTCACAACTGGAAGAAGTTTGCGGCTCACACTCGCAACCCTATTATCCCTCTGGTTAGGGAATTTTATGCAAACATCACTTCCACTGAGCTGAGGCATTCTATGGTGGGGGGAACAAAGGTGAGCTTCTTAGCATAATCCACCAACATGCGGTGTGGTTGGGAAAAAGATGAAGATGAATACCAAGACCTGTTGAGGAACATTTCTGAGGTTGTGCTTGACACCATGATGAAGGAACTGTCTGTCGAAGGAACTACCTAGCTCAATGAAGCATAGGACAACACTTGGAAGATTTCAAGGCCAGATCTAAAACCCTTAGCCAAGGTATGGTACCACTTTCTACGCTATAGACTCCTATCCATTACTCATTTGGAAACTGTGGACAAGGATGTGCTAGTGATATTGAGTTGCACCTTAAGTGGTAAAAAGGTAAACATGGGGCTGATTATAGAGAAACAAATTTATGAGTGTGCGTTCAAGGCAAGCAACAGGTTGTTCTTTTCATCCCTAATCACAGAGCTTTGAATCAGAAATAGGGTGGAAATCCATGAAGGGGAGGAGGAGATCATTGTCAACATGGGCATTTTAAATGCCAATGCAATCAAACGATTTGTAGCCTCCAAAATCCCACAACAACAAGCTGAGCCTTCCAGAACCAATGATGAGTTAGAGAAAAAGATTCAGCATCTGACTAAGATGGTGCAAAACCAACCCTCTTCCCAGGACATATTAACCTCACCTGTCTCCCAAGAAGATTACCAAGATTGACCAAATGAAGAAGATCCCATGTATTGTGTCTAGCCCCTCACCCCCTTCCCTCCCCACCTCTACCTCCACCTTCCCATGTGCCTAATATTGCTATATCCAAGAAGGGAAATGAACCTCAGCATCCCAAGGCTTCCACAAAGAAACAGAAAGCTGCTGCTGGAGGTAGTAGATAGGCTCCCTCTGAATCAGAGGCCCCAACTGAGTCCATTCAATCTTATCAGCCTGTAAAGAAGTCCAAAGCAACCGCGGCTAAGGCTGTGACTCAAAGCCCCATGACTAAAGAAGAACAAGCTACCCCCAATCCTGAAGATGAAGAGGAAGAAGTGGCCATCACCAAATAAGTCAAAGGCACTGGAAAAAGAAGTCTGCAGTAGATGGTTAATTTTGAAAAGAGGAGGCTCAGCTCTCGTTTGAACAAGAACTGACACAACAGCTATGCTTCTTCATGCTTCAGCATCATAACCCTGATAATTATGAACCCTATCCTTTAGTTTAGTTGTTTATTTCTGTTTGGTAGTAGTGTCTGACTGTTTTGTTAGTTGTCCTCTGTGTTGGTTAAGTTTAATTTTAGTTTTATCTTGTTTTGTCCAACCAGCCTTTTTTGCAACCAATTCCCTAACTCAAACTTTTAGATTGTCCACTTGATCAATCTAAAGTTTAGGGGAGGGATTGGGAATTGCTGTGATGTGCTCTTATGATTAAAATGAATTAAAAATAGTGTCAGCATTTTGTCTTATGACTTTAGTGCTGTTGTTGAGAACTCTTTTCTTCAAGGAAGATATATATATATATATATATATATATATATATATATATATATATATATATATATATATATATATAAGAAACAAATAAAATGAATGTGAAAATTAAAAGCTTCTCTGAGGAGGGGTGTGAAATTTAGCTCTGTGTGCACAATATTCTATAGTGTGTTGGAGGGATGAGTAACCTTGGAGGGAAACGAGGCCAAAATCTTTGAACATCAAACTAGCTATAATTCAGAGAACAAATGGGTGAGAGTGCTAGCCATATTAAGGACAAGGGTTGGAAGGGAAGAAGTTGATAACTTTGATAAAACCTGTGAGATCTTGAGCCCCAACAGTTTGGTATATTTAAGAATTACATTCATGTGCTTTCTCTATAAGGTTTGACTTGTTTCTGACTTGTTTTAACATATCACTACTGTACACAATATTGCTTGAGCCTTTTCATCTGTTACAAAGCCACATTACAAGCCCTATGACTTAAAAACAACAACTATCCTATCTAGGTGGAGTAGGGGCTGTTTTTCTTAAACACATGTTTTCAACATAAGTTTGGGGGTGCCATACATTAAAGTGATATAATATGCAAAGAGTAAGCTTTGCTGAATTTTGTAAGCTAAAAAAAAAGAAGTGAAAAAGAGAAGGAATGAAGTGATAAGGAAACAAGAAAGAAAGAGGCACCCCCTCCTTGGCACTCAACTTAGCTACAATGGTGTGTGGAAGGAATGTGATGTGAAACACATAGAAAGGAAGGCATCCCTAAACTCCACCTAGTTGTAGCTACCTCCCAAAAATATCTACTACCCTTACCTTAGCCTCATTACAATCAAATAAAAGTCCTCTAGCAGTGTGAATCTTTGATCATGTCTTAATGAGTTCAGAAGCTTATCAAGTTTATAATAGACTAGCATGTGAATGATGATTGAGTGAACCCAAATAATTTTGTGAGTGAAGAACGATAAACTGTTCTGAGTGTATTGGAGATGCAGTGTGATTTGGAATACCTCACAACCCCCCCACTCAGTTAGACTTGACTCCATTTGGCATTCATAAGAAACTCTTAAGAGGGAGAAAGAAGAAAGTGAAAGAAACGACACTCATTATAAAGGAGTTAGAGAACAAAATATCTTGACTTAAGAACGTGAGTGAGTTAGAGAACAAAATATCTTGACTTAAGAACTGAAGTTATGACAAATTACTGGCATTCTCTGTTTGTTTTTGTGCTGGGTTGGCAGCTTGTTTACTATGTTTTCATTTACATTACTTGGGGACAAGTAACAGTTCAAGTTTGGGGGTGTGATAACCTTTATAAATGAAGGTTATCTAACCTATGTTGAGTACTAAGTATGGTAAATAAAGGTAATTTAGGATGAATTTTATGGTGAATACATGATAACATGAGTTTGAGCTAAGTAACAAGAAAGAGCTCTTTAAATTGAAACCTTAATGGTGTTTTCAGCTTCTGTTTCAGTTACAGGAACTTGACTAAAAATAAAGAAGCAACCTAGTGGTGGTGCTTTGGAATGCTGCAGCTTGAGCTGAAGACTAGAAGTTAACCAGGAAGAGGACAAGAGGAATTCAACTGACCCTTGAGGAGTGGGACCCAAGACTTTCTTGCAGAAGAGTGTGACTGTATTAGGACAATTTAATTGATTAGTTGTACCTTTAGAATTGGGCCAGGGCATTTATTAATGTGAATATTCCTTATTAGGTCCAAGGGGACAAGTTTTGTCTTTTTCTTACTTTTTGGTCCCCTGGGCATAGACAGCACACGAGGAGGGTTTGTTACCCTAGTAGGTCATAATATAAGGGTATTTTTCACGCGGCCAGAGGACACACCAAATATTGGACTCTTGAGCTTTGGAATTAAGTGCAAGCCATTTTTGAGCTAAGCTAGGAAAAAAAGGGGCTGCTGGAATTAGAAGCCAAGCTTAGAAGAGTGTGGCTACCTAAAACCTTGAGCTCTTTGACTATACACCTCTTAGTTGATACTTCAAGCTTGTAATGGATTCCTTATTTACTTTTATTTATAATATGTCTTTGTTTATTTTATATCTTAATATGAGCTAATATCCAAGAGCTAGGAATGTGATGAAATTATAACAAAGTGATTTATAATATGTCTTTGTTTATTTTATATCTTTGTTTATTTGATATGTGATGATTGTTTACAGTAATTTAGTCAAGTGTCTTTATTGTTAAACGATGGGAAATAAGAGCGATCAACTTGTTTAGAAGACAAATTTCATTAATGTTGGAAAACATTAGTGAATGGAACCCTTGAGCTAATACGAGTTGAGTTAATAATTGGAAAATTAATTAACCTTGAATATGATAGGAATATTCATTCAAGCTCATAGGCTAACTGAGACATATTAAATGAAGATAAGCGTAATTAATTTGAGTTTAGGAATAAGGAACATTTAATGAAACTTGTCTAAAACGAGTTGGAAAACACATAAGCTTTTCTTCTATGTAGTCATTACTGTAGCATTCAGTAGCATATCTGACATTACAAAAGTTATAAGGGATTCTATTTCCAGCTGTTTTTCATTATTACATCTCACTGCTCCAGTTTAAGTTTTCAGTTATTTTCATTAGTTCAAATTAGTTAACAAAAACAAAAATATTGGATTTATTTATTTTTATAGACTTGATACTTGAGAATTTAAATTCAAATTTCCCCTAACTTGATTAACAATTTGTAAAACTTTAGAAATTACCCTTACAATCCTCGTGGGAACGATCTTTTATCACTTTATTATTTGTTACGATTGTGTATACTTGCACATTACACATTTTTAGCAACAACATGCATATTATTCAATATTAGAAAAACCAAGTAAAAGGTACCACATTATCCAAGAGGTTCTCAATGCGGAAAATAACATAAACGATGTTTTAAAAGGAAACATAACAATAAGACAAACCCAACCCTGATCTCACAATCCAGAGCTGGTATAACCAAAATCCGATAAAACAACTTTGATAAACAAACTAAAACTGAAACAAATCCTAAACTAAGAGTAGTGGCTCCTCAAAGTCGCTCCTCAACTGGCTGCTCATCGTCCTCTGCATAAAGGATACATGCCAACAAAGAAACCAAAGAACGTAGAGTAAGAACAATATAGGCATCCTCAAAGATCCTACACTTGTTGACTAGGACGGAAAAGACTCAGATCTCCTAATAGCTGATGGTTTGCTTGATCTTTGGATGGAGACCATCCACGAACTTCACACACTTGGAGCGATCATCGTTCACGTATTGGTAGAGCGTGTAGTAGCGAGCAAGTTCCTCAAACTTTACGGCATACTCCATAACAGACATACTTCCCCGCTTTAGGGCCAAGAACTCCATCTCTTTCTTGTTGCGGATGTTGTGAAACCCGGGGCTGACAAGGGCGGGGAGTGGTCGTCGGTGCAAGAAGACACGAACAAGGAGCGGCTCCTGGCAGGCTTCTAGGTGGAGGGACATATGAATGAACCGATTACACACCCGAATGAGAGGGATCCTGAGACTGTGTAGGTTTGGGACTATACAGTAGAGGATGGTTTATATGAATTGATTGGTACTACCTATACTAACAAGATACATCTTCTTTTCGGGAGCCTATCACTTAAGAACTCCACAGTTAAGTGTGCTTGACTTGGAGCAATTCTGGGATGGGTGACCTCTTGAGAAGTTTTCCCAGGAAGAGTGTGAGTGAGGGCAAAGCACACTGAAAAAACCTGTGTTAGTTTATGGGGACAGTCGTCAATCCATAAAGCAACTTGGGATGTAACAAATGGTATAAGAGCGACACCTCTCCCAGTATGGTGTGGTTCGGAGACGAACCAAGCGGAAGCTGGTGGGCATGTGACACCAGGGGCTGACAAGGGCAGGGAGTGGTCAACGGTGCAAGAAGGCACAGACAAGGAGTGGCTCCCGGCAGGCTTCTAGGCGGAGGGACACATGAATGAACCGATTACACACCCGAATGAGAGGGATCCTGAGACTGTGTAGGTATGGGACTATTCAGTAGAGGATGGTTTATATGAATTGATTGGTACTACCTATACCAACGATATGCATCTTCTTTTCGGTAGCCCATCACTTAAGAACTCCATAGTTAAGCGTGCTTGACTTGGAGCGATTCTGGGATGGGTGACCTCCTAGGATGTTTTCCCAGGAAGCGTGTGAGTGAGGACAAAGCATGCTCAAAAGACCTGTGTTGGTTTGTGGCGACAGTCGTTAATCCAGAAAGCAGCCTGGGATGTTACAGATATCAGCTGGAAAGTACTTCCCCAATAATCTGCATTTGAAAGCATCCCAAGTAACCAATGTTCCTTCAGCTTCCATGCACTGGCGGCAATTCTCCCACCACTGTTCAGCTTCTTCTGCTAGCATAAATGTTCCAAAGGTGACCTTATGAGCATCGTTGCATGCCATAGCCCGAAAGATCTTCTCGATCTCATGGATCCACAAGAGAGCATTTTCAGGGTCATAAGTTCCCTTGAAAGACAGAGGATTGTTCCACTGGAACTTGTCCAAACCCTGAAATTCAGCTGGTCCATCATTGTTGTTGTTCTGGGCCTGGTCAATCGCGGTGGTAAGCATTGCCAAAGCATTAGCTATAGCCTAGTCTTTCCTACCTCTTCCTGCCATAGGTTCCTATAGGGTCCAAGACAACTTTTAAATACAGAGAACTTAAAGCATGAAAAGCTTTCAACTCCCAACACTAAGCATCATTCCTTATAATAAACATAGACAATTCAAACAAGAGCACACAGAAGACTCATAACAGACTCACACCACGACCTGATAGGACAGAGCTGGTATAATAAAAATTCGATAAAAAAACTCGGTTAAACAAATCAAAACTAAAACAAATCCTAAACTAAGAGTAGCGGCTCCCCAGAGTCACTCCACAACTGGCTGCTCACCGTCCTCTGCATAAACGATACATGCCAATAAAGAAACAGAAGAACGAAGAGTAAGAACCATATATATAAACATAATGGCAACATGATAGTTGGTAAGATGATCATACAACAAATAGAAATCATAACATGGCACATCATACAAAATATCACAAAAATATCACAT
This sequence comes from Sophora flavescens, assembly GCA_030762895.1. Taxonomy (NCBI): domain Eukaryota; kingdom Viridiplantae; phylum Streptophyta; class Magnoliopsida; order Fabales; family Fabaceae; genus Sophora; species Sophora flavescens. The sequence goes on along the minus strand of CM061063.1, from coordinate 122,826,102 downwards.
ATACCAATTATATAATGCAATGTGACTTACTACTCCAAATGCATGTGGATCCATCTATACCGGGAATACAACTTTGGAGCTACATATCCACATTGACCATTAAGCACCAACGCCGACAGTCCACCAAACTGTGGGTGAACCTCTAGGATAACCGATACACCTTACTCTCGAATGCACCCCTGCGGGTGTACACGATTCCCTAACTCTAGGACAAATCACCGGGGACGGCCAGATCGCCTTACTCTCGGATGACCTCCCTAGTTATCGTATCTCCCCTAACAACTTCGTGAGTGAATGGATGCATACAAACAAATAATCAACCATTTGATCACCACCTCCTTCAACACCATTTATTATGGTTTAACGTCCTTGCCCAAAGGTCACCAAGGTTTAACATCATCTTTAATCTTTAATCATTAGTCTTTAATTAAATCTCTGGTCAACAATCCTCAGAGTTCAACACCTTGACAATTAAGCATCAAGTCTACCTTGGCCAATAAGCACCAAGGTACGACATCATTTAACACTCTGGCCAATAAGCACCAGAGCTCAACACCTAGACCAATAAGCATCAAGGTCCCCTTGGCCATTAAGCACAAAGGTATAACAATATGCGGTAAACATCATCACCGACTTAACTCTCTTTACGTTTGTGCTTAATTACACTTATTAAGTCTTCATTAAATTGTCTAATTTGCCTTTACTTCGTTTAATGACTTATTTTATCATTAGGAATATTTGAGGTGAAACACCCCTGTTCTGTCTTCCACGTTCTATTTTGGGTAGGGGAGCACGGTCGTGCTTCCCCTAGAACAAACGTGTTGAATTTTAAGTCAAGCACGGTCGTGCTGACTATTGAGCACGACCGTGCTCGCTGAAGCATGATTGTGCTGTTTCTGGGCAGAAGGGTTGAAGAACCCTTGCTAGGCTCTCTAGGGCACTCGAAGATCAATCCTATTGGTTTTCACTAACCATCAACATCAATTTCATTACTATTAATTAATCTCCATGTCCTGTACTTATTAAGGAATTAAACCTTACTGGTGGGAGAATTGCCGCCAGCGGATGGAAGCTGAAGGAGCAGTGGTTACTTGGGATGCCTTCAAAGTCAGATTATTGGAGAAGTACTTTCCAGCTGATATTCGCCTTGCCTCTCCTTACTATGATTCGAGTCTTATGATCACTGGGGAATTTATCCCTTAATTCTTATAACATCATTATCAACATTCTTTAATATTTTATTAACATTGGTATTAACTACAACAACAACCAAGCATGATCATCATCAACCAAAACATGGAATTCTCAAACTCAAATCACAATAGGCATGCTAACATAAATTGAACACACATTATCATGAACAAGAAAACAACATACATTAACAATTAGGCAACATTCATCAAACAAGCATATAGCATACAACACGGTCATGGGTTAACCTCCATCTTACGCTACCTCGGAGCCTACATGTTCACACTAGCCCTTCTCCTTATACCTGATATGAAGATTCCCAACAACGACGATGCAAGCAAACTAAACGCGTTCCCTCGAGCGGCTCGACGAGTTTCCCAAGCCTTGGTCAATCATGAAAATATTAGCTAATTAATCCCAAATCCAAGGAAACAAGGAAAAGAGATTAATAGAGGGATAATCCGTTACCTATAAATGGCACTAGCGCGTGACTTTTCTCCCAAACGGACTCAAGAACACTATGAATTCCAAAGGGTTCAAAGGAAGGGAAAAGGGAGAGGTTTCTGTCACACTAGGATTGCCCAAAGTGCCAATTTGAGGGTTAACACCCGTAACCCTCGCTGACTGATCTATTTATATAGCTTCAGGCCCAAGCATGATCGTGCTTAACTTGAACACGAGTCGTGCTCCTTTAAGCACGGTCGTGGCAAAAACACCATTACACGAGCACGTTTTCGACACAGCCGTACTCCCTTTAAGCACCGCAATGCTCGTGGCTCCAGCAACCACTGAACACACCTAACAAGTATGAGCGTGCTGGACATGAGCATGGTCGTGCTCATGTACCAGAATGGGATTGTAAGCCTCAAAATCCCACTTAACCACTCTTCAACGTTTTCTAGGCAACTAACCAACAAACAAACATACATACAAGTCATATAGAAGCGTTTTAAAGACTTGTACGAAAAACGAGGTATTACAATTCCACCCCCTTATGAAAATTTCGTCCTCGAAATTTCTACTCACCTCCATTGAAAAGGTATGGGTACGCTTCCATCATCTTGCTCTCTAGCTCCAATGTAGCATATTCCTCAGTAGCCCCGCTCCAAACAACTTTGACCAAATGAATCTCCTTCCCTCTCAGCTGCTTCACCCTCCGATCGTTAACTCGAATGGGTAGTACCTCAAAAGTCAAGTTCTCTTTTTAACTAAATTGTATCGGGTACTATCACATGGTTGTGATCATGAATATACTTGCGAAGTTGATTTTGAGACCTCATAAGTCTGAGACACATTCCATGTGTAGATTCTCTAAGTTTTGATGATTCCAAATAGATTAAGTATGACAATATTGAACCATATGAAACTATTGACATGTTTGATAAGTGTGCAGGAAAATAGACTTAAGGTCACTCGTCTATTTTATGACCCGTCTACTTTTTGGTAGAGCGCATTTTTTAGACTCGTCTAAAAACCACTTGTCTAATTAGTCAGTCAACACAGTCAAAGACCAAGTCAACGTTCAGTCAAGATTCTGATATTGTTGATGACGTGGCAAGAAGCATCTATCTAAAGAAGACTCAGTGGATCACTCATCTAGAAAATGACTTCCTCACTCGTCTGAGTTTTGGGCTCATTTTCACCCATCTAGTTTTGGACTACTTTACACCTGTCTAAATTTCCAATGTTGCTACATTTGATAAATTTTCAGAATGTTAGAAATTAAGTCCAAGTCAACCTTATTCAATTTAGATGCATTCTTTAAGGATCTCGAAGACCTCTGGACAATATCACCAATGATAAAGAATAAAGAAAGTTTGTTTCAAGGATTTAAGTAATAAACACGCAATCTCTGTACCACAGCAGTGACTTTTTAGCTGTTTTAGTACAAAGTAAAAGTGCTTTCAGAAATTGAACTGAGTGTTGCACTGAAAGTGGAAAGCTCTCTGCTACATGTACAAGAAGCCTGCTGCTGCAAACTCTGAAACAACAAATGCTCAGAACAAAGTGTACTCTTGGACAACCTTACCAAAGCTCAACGTTCCTAAGCATTTAATGTTTACACAGAACGACTCTTTGGCATTAATGGTGTTCCAGAAACTCAAATCAAAAGAACACACTTTCTGAAGCTGTGCCTAATGGATTACATTAATTGAAGTCTTTATATAGACCAAACCATGAAGATGAAGATAAGAAGTTGAATATCATTAAGAAAATTGCGCAAGAAGCATTTACTCACTTCATTTACTTCTTCATTCCTTCATTGAATACTTCTTAAATCATTTGTTACTATTTCGCAGTCTTTCATACTTCATATTTATTTCACTCACTGAGTGTGATCTGAAAGATTTGCAAGTTGTATTAATTATACAAAACCTTTATCCCTTATTGAGTTGAGCCTGAAGAGGCTAGGTGAGAAAAGAATACTTGTTTAAGCGTGAGCCTGGAGAAGCTAGTTGTGAAAATAATTCTTGTACTGTAATCTGATCAGTTATAGTGGAAACTTGGTGCTGCCAAGAAGCTGAACGTAGCCCTGTGGATTTTGGGGTGAACCAGTATAAATATCTTGAGTGATATTCCTCTTCCCTTATCTCTTTAATTTGCTTAAGTATTATTTGTTAAAGCTTTTAACTTAGGGAGTTCTTATTGTGCATATCAAACTCTTTTTTACCCTTCTTTGTATGCTTGTATGTTCTGTCTCAAATTTAGATGTGCCACTCGTCTAAATTTATGTTGTCTTAACTTTGCTTATTGTGCCTACAAAAATAATTTTCAAAGTTTCCTAAAAAGTTGGTAAACACAATTCAACCCTCCTTCTTTTATTAACTTTGGTTATTTCAGTTCGTATCAAAGCTCAACCTCTAGGTTGAGCACTTAACAGTGTAGAGGAAAAGATCTTGGAAATGACAGGAGAAGGCAGTACAAGCAAGAACCATGGTGGAGAAGGATCCTCAATGTCGAGACCTCCATACATCAATGGAGAGGACTACATCTATTGGAAAGAAAAGATGAAGTGGTTTTTACAATCCAATAACTCTGATCTCTGGGGTATCATTGAAGAAGGTCCCTTTGTTCCTGTAGATGACAAAGGAGATGAAGTTCCTAAAGCAAACGTGACCACTGATCAAAGAACAAAACGACAGTTAAATGCCAAAGCTAGATATGCAACCATGTGTGCTTTAAGCAGAGAAGAATTTGAAAAAGTCTGTGCATGTGAATCTACAAAAGAAATATGGGATTAACTAGCTGTTGCTCATGAAGGAACCAACAAGGTCAAAGAGACCAAAGTCAGCATGTTATTCAGAAAGTATGAGTTGTTCAAAATGGAAGAAGGAGAAACTATTGGTCAAATGTATGGAAGATTTCAAACTATAACCAATTGATTGAAATCTCTGGGAAAAATTTACAAGACTGAGGAACACATTCAAAAGATTCGCAGAAGTCTTCCAAAACAATGGAGACCTCTTGTAACTGCTATGTCCCAGGCCAAGGATCTAAAACAATGGAGCTAGATGAGCTTCTTGGTACTCTTCAGATCCATGAACAAGAGCTAATTGAAGAAAACAATGGAAAGAAAAGAAATCCATTGCCCTCAAGGCTGACAAGAAGTCATCTAAAGGAGCGGTCTCAAAAGCTATCAAAGTGGATGAATCTTCAGAAGAATCTGAGGAATCAAATGAGGATGACTCTGATGATGAACTTTCTCTTTTCACCAGAAAAATGAAAAAGCTCTGGAAGAAAAGAAACTTCAGAAAAGACAAACCTTTTAGGCGCTTCAACAAAGAAAAACACAAGAAAGATGGTGGATCTAATGACAGAAATGTCATTGTGTGCTATGAATGCAAGAAGCCTGGTCACATAAAGGCAGAATGCCCTCAACTCAAGAAGCAACCTCCCAAGAAATTCTTCAACAAAAAGAAGAAGGGAATGATGGCCCCTTGGAAAGATCTTGATGAAAGCTCTGATGAAAGTGAAGGAGAGGAGCTTGAAGCAAATCTCTGTCTCATGGCAGATATTGATTCTAAGTTAGAAACTGAGGTACATTCTGAACTTGAGAAATTGAATGATGCCTATGATGAACTGTTGGAAGAATCCAACTATATATCTAAAGCTTTCAAATCCCTCAAGAGACAGTATATTAAACTCTCAAATGAGTATACACAGAAATATCAAGAGTGTGTGAATTTAGTTGAAGAGAATAGTAGGCTTAAGACTGAGAAGTCTAAAGCTGAGATCTCGGTTGAAACTCTACCGTCTGAAGAAGTGACTAAACTTCAACAAAAAGTAGAAGAGCTCACCTTAGATCTTGCCAAGTTTGTTAATGGTAGAGATAATCTAACTAAACTTTTGGGAAATCAGAGGCACTCTCTTAACAAAGAAGGTATAGGTCATTCCAGTCAAGAACATCATAAAGTATCAACAAAGTTCTAAAAAATAACTGTCAAATCTGTGTCAGTTAGTTTAAATAAATCTATATGTACCTACTGTGGAAAAGCTGTACATATCACGTCTAAGTATATCCATAAAAAGAGAAGGAAGTCTTCATAAACTCCTTATACTAACAGAAAATGACCCAAGAAAATATGGGTACCTAAGTCCATGATCATTCCCGTTGCAGACATGCTTAACAGGACAACGCAAACACCTATCATGGTACCTGGACAGTGGATGCTCGCGACATATTGTAACACCCCGGTTTTTACTGTTTTCAATATCAGTAAAACATATATGTTTATTTTATATTTATTGGAATGATAATTATTTGGAAACTTATTTTTGTTTATTTATGACACCTAATCTTGAGTAATTTTGTTTACTCTTTTAAAAAAATTATTTATCAGGTGCGTTAACACTGCGTTACTGCAGTGTATACACATTTGCAGGGCAATAATATTACGCTATTGTCATTACAATTATTTGTTTAGGAAAATATTTTTAATAATATGATTGAAAGAAACTTATTTTCATATTTTAATCTATTTAATATTAGATTTGAAAATATGTTGATTTAAAATTAATCGGAGATTAATTTTGGATCATTGATTTTCTTGGTTGATGAAATCAACCATCAATCTCTATCCTATTTCAAAATTTGAATGTATATATTTGTCAAACATTGTTTGTAGATCTAAGGGTTAATATTAATTCTTTTTTTTCTAAAATCAATTTCAACCACAAATCAAAAGCAATCTTCTGCATAGTGCTGGGTTCGTATCTTCGGCCTGCCTCAAGAATACTGGCGACCAAAGATAATTTTTGCCATTGCTGGTGGTTTGGGAATTCTGATCAGTCTTGATGAAGCCACTAGCAAGAAGACATTCGGCCACTTTGCGAGGGTTCTCGTTGATATTGATCTAAAGGCTAAACTGCACAGCCAAATTATCGTGGAGAGGGAAGAAAACGATTTTGTTGTCAAAATAGAGTACGAAAGGCTTCCTGCTTTCTGCACTTACTGCTAAAAAATTGGGCATTCTCTTGCCAACTGCAAAAGAATGAATGGCAGTAATGCAGGGATGAATTCTAATCGCCCAGCAGTGAGGAATTCACGCAAGACTTATGTGCCCAAACAGAAGGAACATAACACTGCTGTTAATGATTCTCAGAATCAGCCCCATGGAAATAATGGTGTGTCTACTCCATTGGATCCAGAAGGTGATCCCAATCCGGTTCTTAGAGTTGAGTCTGCTCTGGCTAATAACGCTGAGTCCGCATCTGCAGAATTTCTGGCTCCCCAACCAGCAGTTCCTGGGGTTGATAAGGAGGTGGTTCCTCTCTTCGGTTCTGTTGTGAACCCTCTCGTTGGATTTGTTTCACCACCTGATCCCAATCTGGTCCAGCATCCTGATGCCTCTGTGGAATTCATCTCAGACCAGCAACTACAAATGATTCAGCAAGGCAACTTTGATTCTCCAAATGGTGCAGTAAATTATGTTTCAGTCTCTGGTGTTGGTACTATGGTAGAAGACTCTCTCCAATCTTCGGATACCAGAAACAATTCTGTGGTTAGAAATTCTGCTCATGCTATGTTACAGGTTAACAACTTGTAGACCCCTATTGTAACTGTTAACCCGATCTCAAATCCTAATATGGTTAAAGACATAAGGATTGTTGGCAGATTATGGAGTGATCAAATGGAGGGTGAGGAACTAGAGGATAACCCTCTAAACTCAGTGCCGGTTCATGATGATACTCGTGCGGTTAAATATCTGGCAGATAATCAGCATTCCACTCCAGGTTTCACAGTGGTCCTGATTAAATCTCAAAAGAAGAAACTCAAGAAGAAGGCTAACCAGACTCTGAAGCAGGAGAATCTCAAAGCCCGAAATAGGGCTGGTCCCCAAAACTTTGCTTAATGAAGGTACTCTATTGGAACGATAGAGGCGTTGCCAACCTAGACACCATGTTAGTTCTCAAAAGGTTGCTTCTTGTGCATAAACCGGAATTACTTTTTCTTGCTGAACCGTGGATCAAGATTGATCATTTTCCTAGGAGATTTTTCAGTAGCTTGCATCTTAAAGTTTTCTCTGTAAATGATATAGGTACTTTGGCACCAAATCTCTGGTGCATTTGCCAGGAAAACATTTTTCCGAATGTTATTAGTAGCTCTACTCAACATGTCTCTTTTTCAATCAATTGGGAGAATCGTCTGCTATATTGTTCTTCTATTATGTTGCCACTAACTATCTCTCTCGTAGAAATTTGTGGAAGGAGCTAAATCTGATGCAGGACAATTACCCAGGCCCTTGGTGCTTCATTGGTGACTTCAATGCCACTTTAGGGAATCATGAGCATAGAGGCAGATGCCCGTCTCCTCAACTCTCATGCAATGACTTCAAAGCTTGGTCTGATGCTCATAATCTTGCTCATCTGCCAACAAGAGGCTCCTTATACACCTGGTCCAATGGTAGAAGGGGAAACAACCTCACAAAAAACGGTTGGATATAGTGGTTTGCAATGATCATTGGTTGGACTCTTGTTCCAGTGTGTCTTGCTGCACTTTAACTAGAAGAAAATCTGATCATTTTCCTATCCTTTTATCTCTGGAAATAGCACCCAGCTCGCTCCTCTTTCAAATTCCTCAGAATGTGGTCTCAGCATCAGGACTGTCGTGGTATTGTGGCGGACGCTTGGAAGTTGCAAGTGGCTGGCTGTCCAATGTACGCCCTTTCTGAAAAACTAAAGCACCTGAAACATAAGTTGAAGGCTTGGAACAGAGATAAGTTTGGCAATGTTCATGACAGGGTTAGTAAGGCTCAACAAGCAGTGGACATAATTCAAGAGCAAATTTCTGTCCTTGGCTATTCGGATGACAGATCTGAGCAGGAAAAAGCTTCCCAATTGGAATTAAGCCTTTCTCTTTCACTCCAGGAGGATTTTTGGAGAGAAAAGTCCATAATAGATTGGCACTCCAATGGTGACAGAAACACGACCTTCTTCCATAAGGTAACTAAAATCAGAAATGCGACCAAGAGAATGTCCTTGTTGAAAAAGGATGGTTTGATTCTTGATAGAAAATCTGATATAGAATCTCACGTATGCGAGTATTACACTTCTCTGTTTGCCTCTGAGAACAACTACTGTAACACCCTACTTTTTATTTTCCGATTTTTATTTTTTTCAGTAAAAATATTTTCGCTGTATTAAACGGTATAAATGTGTTTATTTATATCTTTATCCGAGTTCATGGAGATTGATTTTTATGAAATAAAAATCATATTCATACTCTATCTTTGGGTAGAAGCTTAGGATAAAATTTTGGGTTGAAAATTCAGACGGAAATCGGTCTGCGTTTTCACTGACAGTATAATTTTACTGAGCAGAAAACCTAATTTGGACTCGTGAACGAAATGGTTTATATTTAAATCATATTTCCAACGAGTTTGGTTAGTTTGAAAATTTTCAGTCGAAAACAAAATATTACGCTTTTACGCAGGCGTAGAACCCTGATCAGGAAACCGACGAAGTCGAAAACGGAACTATAGAGACCCGTCAAGAGATCTGGATAACGAGTCATACATTATGATTCATGGGGATAGGTCACACTTTTGAGTCTAGAAGATTCTACAAGTCAAAGTGGCAATTTATGGATTTTGCACTTAAGTCCTTAAACTTTCTCTTAATTGCACTTTGGTCCCTAAGTTAGTTTCTATGTTTTTCCAAGTGAATTGGGCTAGAATCCTTGTTCCAAAACCCTTAGTGGACCGTGGCCATGAAGCCCAAATTCCTTGTCCAGGGATTAAAATTCATAAAGCCCATTAGAAATCATATAGGTTTCCTATGTCATGTTTAAACATTAAGCCTTTTGGTGGGCCCCACAAAAATAAATCCAAGCCCAAAATTTTAAGGCCCATGCGCAAGCCCAATATGGAGTAGGGGCTGCCCTCATCTTGGATGAGCCAAGATTATTCTAGAACTTTCCACATTGGTCTACATTTTTCTCCAAGATTCTACACCATTCTACAATCTTCTCAAATGTTCTCCAACATTCTAGGTTCTTCTCAAAATATCTCATGAAAAATCAGCCAAGATAAGTCAAGATGAGACCACATTTAATGTGGCACACGCTCATCATTTAAATTTATTGGCAATTTGCAAAATAGTCCTTATACTTTTGGAATCTTTGCAAAATGGTCCCTAGGAATTATTTGCACTTTAATCCTTTGAACAAGCCAACTCATTCCTACTAGATCCTTCTAAAGTGGCACAACCAACCCATATAAATACCCTCCAAACCGTGGCCTCCCTCACCATTCCACTCATCTTCTTCATTCTCTTCATCTTCCTCACCAACTAAGTTACAAAACCATAAGAACACCGAATCCCCACCAAACATATGACCCTCTTCCTTTCTGAAACTCGAAAAACTCTCAACATAAAAGTTGTTCCTAGTTCTCTCTTATTTCCAACAAGCTAAATATAACCAAAAACTGATAAGTGAATTGGGATATAGGATCAAAATACCGAAACTGCCCAGAATTCTCAGCAACCCACGAAACAGCAGAAAGAAGTCCCTTTTCACCCCTGTTATGATCCGAACCAAATGAAACCTTCAACACCAAAGTTTTTCCTTTTCTTCTTATATTTCTATCAAGCCAAATTTCTTAATTATTGGATGAGTATATTGTGAGATACACTCATAATACCATCACACCCTCAAGCTGTCCAGTTTTCAACTTAGTGAAGGTTGATCATTTTCTTCATTTCTTCAATCTTCAAGAGGTAAAACCTCTCCTCATTAATCATCTAAGTCTTCTCCTTCATTTATTTTGTAAGATCAAGCCATGATCATCAAGTTTTCATAAATTTCCATTCCTAGATCTAGAACTTCAAATAATTCTAGAAAATTGAAGAAAAATCCTTTTAATGTGAAACCAATTTCTATGATCTTGTGATGTCTTCCACTTTCGTTATCCAAGAGCATGTAATCAAAAACATTTTTCCTTCCCTATTTTCTTTAAGCCGCAGAATCTCACTCAAAGGAGGGTTTGATGATTTTGTTTCCATTTTTGAAATCTAATGCTTGATTTGAGCTCTCTAGTACTTATATGATCTAAATCCAAGAGCTTGAATCCAACTAAATTTCCTAGTCTATTTTTTTATAATATATACCGAAACCCTAACCTTAAAGGTTAGAGGATTTTGTTTCAAATTTTAGTCTTGTAATAAGTAATCTATGCTAGTTAAGACTCTAGTAATTAGGATCCAAAAGATGGCATTAAGAAGATAATCCTAAACCTATTTTCTAAGTCTTGACCGAACCTAGCCCTAAAGTGTCATATATGGTTGTTATTTGATTAATTATAGTTATGTTGTTTGGTTCAAGGTGAAACTATTAAGCTGTGGTGTGATAGCGAGGAACGTCGAGTTCAAGATTTCGGTGCTAGCTCAGGTGGGGGAAAGAATCAACCTATCGTCGGAATCGATAAGTAGTAGATTATATGATAATTGTGTAGGACGACCTAAACCCTACTAGTAGTCGAGTAATCAACAAGACCAAAATCCCATTGGAAACCTTTTCTGTAAAACCAATGGTGATTCGGGGATTGTAGGTTTATCGACATTGAGTTGATTTTAAGTATTTTAGGATGTTTGATTTTATGTTATCAAATTTACTGTGATACGCTGGTTGAGGTATTCCATCTGCATGTGACGTATTATTGCGGTGTTTGAATATTTATGATATTGAGGATGTTTAGTGTCTGTCACGGTCGTGATGGCTATCACGGCCAGGCCGTGACAGAATCTGACTTGCCTTTGTTGTCTGTCACGGCGGTGATGGCTATCACGGCCAGGCCGTGACAGAGTCTGACTTTGTTATTTATTTGGTTGGACCATTATGAGTTGGTTGTGATAAATTGCCTTATATGATGTTGAGATATTTGAATATTCTGTTGATTAATGTGTTATGCATGATCTGCCTGGGTTTAATATTGTGCTTAGCTGATTTTTTAGTAAGGATATGTGTTGTTCGGGAGATAATTGTTTGGGTGAGAGAATAAAGGTGATTTGGAGGTGCCTAGCCTAATTAAGTGGTTTTATCTATGAGGAAAAAGGTGTTGAGACTTTGATGGAAGGTTGAGGCACTAGTTTGTTATTGATATAAGTTAGGGAGATTCATTTATAGATGTATTGTTATTCACAGCCGTGTGACTGGAACACACGAGGTTAGGATATCCTATTTTGGGATATCGAATATTGCGGGTGAGTTCCCTATGGATGTGGATGCCGAGGTAGACTACCGTAATATTTTTTTAGTTCTTGACACGTTCGCATATTCTTGGCACTGGACCATTCTGGATTGATACTCCTTGACGCGTTCGCATATTCTTGGTACTGGACCGTTTTAGACTAACACTCGCTTAGTCATTGACGCGTTCGAAAGTTATTGGCATTGGACTGTTTCGGACTACTGACTAATGTGACAGAAGTAAAGATGGCCACATCAGTATAAAGTTTTAGTTGCATGAGCTGAGGGTAGAGGATGATATAGTGAATTGAGGATGATTTTTGATTTTGAGTGATGCGTGTCTGTGACAATTACTGTATAATTTACTATTACTCTTTTCTGCTTTTTGATGATAGAACTGTTTCTTATTCCCTATATCTTTCTATGTGTTGTATTTTATTTCTGATGTGATCGTACAAGAAGACCCGATGGAGGAACCAATTGCTGAGGAGTTAGATGGAACTCCTTACGAACTAGATGCTGGAGGTCGAGCTGTGATTCATGGCGATTAGAGTGTAGACATTATGGCCAGTCTGTCTAAGGAGTATTTATATTTCCGCTAAGTATGTCTGTAGTGAAGTTTATGCCTGTGAGGGATTTTACTAAGAGGGTACCCTTAATAGTGCTTTGGTATTGTCATAAATAAACAGGTGTGTTTTTATATATATTAAGCTTGGTGTGTTTAATTTGCAGAAGTTATATGATAATTAAATAAGTTTTAATTTTTACGTATTTTCAACGATAAGCGCACGATTTAGTAAATAAATAATAAGGTTCTAATTTAATAATACAATGGGGCACAACGGGGTGTCTCAACTACAGTGATAACGGATTGATTGAGCAAGTCATCTCTCTTGAAGTGAGCCTAGAGGACAACATTATGCTAACCAATCTGTCCTCTCTGGAGGAAGTCAAAAATGCAGTTTTGTCCATGAATGTTAATGGTGCCCCTGGTCCAGATGGATTTGGTGCCTTTTTCTATCAGAGATACTGGGACGTGGTTGGGAACGAGGTTTTTTGTGCAGTTCTTCAGTTCTTCCAGCAGGGTTGGATACTGCCTAACTTCAACTCTAATGTGGTGGTCCTAATTCCTAAGTCTCCGGAGGCTGTGTCAATTGATTAGTACAGACCCATATCCCTGGACAACTTTAAATTCAAAATATTTACAAAGGTCACGACTGACAGGTTAGCTTTGGTGGCTCCTAAGATTATCTCGGAGAACCAAAGCGGCTTCATCAAAGATAGACATATCCATGATTGCATTGGGGTTGCCTCCGAAGCTGTTAATCTTCTGCACAAACGCTCCTTTGGAGGTAACATTGCTCTTAAAATTGATATAAAAAAGGCCTTTGACTCTTTAGATTGGAATTTTCTGCTGAAGGTTCTTCATCAGTTTGGCTTTGCTCCTATCTTCTGTAATTGGGTGAAAGCTGTCTTGCTCTCTGCAAAGCTGTTAATTTCAGTTAATGGCAATTCAGTTGGATACTTCTCCTGTAAGAGGGGCGTTAGACAAGGGGATCCTTTGTCCCCCCTCCTTTTCTGTGTGGCCGAGGAAATGCTTAGCAGAGCTATCTCTCATCTTGTTCAACAAGGGGAGCTGCTGCCTATGGCGAGTCCAAGAGGTTACCAAGTTCCTTCTCATGTGCTGTATGCTGATGACATCCTCATCTTTTGAAGGGGAACTAAGAGAAACATGGAGAATTTAATGTCCTTGTTTACAAGATACGGTGAGGTCTCAGGTCAATCGATTAGCTTGGACATGTCTAGAGTCTATCCAGGGAACATTCCATCAAGAAGATTGGCTGAGATCATTAATGCCCTTGGTTTTAGACTGGGTCATCTCCCTTTTATTTATCTGGGTGTGCCTTTGTTCAGAGGCAAACCAAAGAAGGTTCATCTCCTGCATATTGCAAACAAGATCAAGTTGGCTAATTGGAAAGGTGCAATGCTATCTGTTATGGGAAGGGTTCAACTGGTCAAGTCTACAATTCAGGGTATGTTACTCTACTCCTTCCAGATCTATGCTTGGCATGCTTCCTTGTTAAAACTTCTAGACAACTGGATTAGAAACTTCATTTGGTCAGGTAACATCGACTCTCGGAAGATAGTCACGGTTGCCTGGAACACAGTGTGCGCTCCTTTTAATGAGGGAGACCTTGGTTTGAGATCTCTTAGCTCTATTAATAAAGCAGCCTTGCTAAAGAGAAGCTGGGAGCTAGTCTCTTCGGATAAGTGTTGAATCACCGGCAAGTGTACCGGGTCGTCGTAAGTAATAAACACGGTAAGTAATTACCGAGGTCGGACACAGGGATTGGGCTACCAATTCTACCAATTTGCAAGAAATTCGATATGTTTGACCAAGTAAACGCAAGTGGTCGAGAAGAGAGAGAAAATATGATAGCAATTTAAATCAACAAATCAATTAGAGATAAAGTAGGTAGCGATAAGATAAGATAAGAATTTAAATCTGGATTAAACATCTAAGGTCACAAATCCACCTACCCAATCATGCATAGTACCCAAGTGATGATGATCCCCTCCCTAAGTTCAATTGCAATGTCAACCAGGACCCCCAAATTCTCCTAATGACACTATCGTGCTCAATAGGACGTATTCAATGACTGAGTTAATTACTTGCTACGGTCTCATAACCCAATCATCAAACTCTACTAAATCTTGTTCCCTATAAGGTTGCATTGATCTCCTACTCACTCTCGTGCAATATTCAATCAGTGATCCCAATTCAAGTTCTAAACGTGAATTGCCTATCAAGCCTCATCACGTTAACTAGTCAATCATGCATGCTTATGATCAACGCAATAAATTCAGAATTGTAAAACATGAATTGAGGTAAAGGAGGGAAACATACATCACATTGAACGCTACACCGTCATGGGTGGTTTCATTGATCCCTTAGACAAGGGAATTAGTTCCTCATGCTTGTAACACCACACAAACAATTGGAGTTCATCATAATTGTCAAATAGGAAAAGAACATAGGGAGACGCAGATCCAGAGAATAAGGATTCGTCTCTCTAAAACGATCTAAAACAAGTGGTGAACAAAAAGGTTCCAATCTGACCTAAAACTTCCTATAAATAGAGGTTCTGGGTCTCGCCCCGTGAGGCGAAATTCCGTTTTGGCTCAATCTTGATTTGAATACTCGCGAAGTGAGATGGTATTCGCGAGGCGAGACAGAAAGGGTGACATCTCTGGAACAGTCAGGTCTTCAGGCTAGCGAGGCGAGATGGTGATTAGCGAGGAGAGACAAAAAGGGTGACTGTTACTGTTCAGGCTGGTCTTCAGGCTCGCGAGGTGAGATCCTGTTTCGCGAGGCAAAACTTCCAGAATTGCTTTTCCACTGTTTTCTTCATTTTCCTTGACTCTAAGAGCTTCACCTTTAACCTGAAACAATAAAAGGAAACAAAAAGTGTAATTCTACTCAAAATAAACTAAAAACTACTAAAAATGCATTAAACGAATCAAATTCTAACTTAGGAACAAAACAAGGCCAATTTGGGAGATTAGCGAGGTTGACTCGCCCAGCCCAATTAGGCACAAAATCTACCCCTTTTCTAGCTGGAAACTAGATGAGCCAGAGGCTTATCAAAACACCCCAAAGTTAAACCTTGCTTGTCCCCAAGCAAACTAAAACTCAAAAAGACTCAAAACTTGGCAAGCTTAAAGGATTCAATCAATTTTTGCACAAATTTCATGCAATTTAACACAACAATTTTTCTTTAATGTTTTCCCCCTTGCAACAATGTAATCCCCACATTCATTTACTTTAAACAATTGAGAATTCCATCATTCATGCAATTAGTAATATGAGTTGAGGATCCAAGTGATACACAAAAGGGATATCACCAATTTCAAACAATTGCCTTCCTCACAAGGGCATTTAATATTTCACTCATTCGCTCAATTTGTCTAAGCTAGCAACATTCACTCTATTTCACAATTCAAGAGCACTTTCCATGGATTTGATTTTCATCTAAACAAAGTTCCCACAAAAATATGTAGGCATCATCAAAAGGTCTTTCATAGGTTGTAATGAGGCCTGGCTCAAGGTAAGATATTCAAAGGATAGAGGCTTAGTCCCTAGGATCAATGAGAGCATGAAACTAGCATTGCGACAATTGAATTTACTCTCATATTATTATTCTATTCCTTGCATTGGGTGGCTACAAACCTCTTCCTTTTTATACTTTTTTCACTTTGCCCTTTTTGGCATATATTCAATATTTTTCATCACATTTTTTTTCAAGCCTTCGGCCTTTAATTTTGATTTTCTTTTTCTCAACTATGATTCATGAACTTTGTAGCCACCCCAAACTTAGTTCCACAACAACACTCACAAAGCTAAAATTCCATGCTCTCATAAATCCTAGGATAGGGGAAAATCATGGTTTTTCTGAGTTAATGGCTTGTAATGTAAGGTCATCAAGAAGAATAGACTTCAAGGCTCAATGTGGCTAACTAGGGATCATTCATCAAGGTTGGTTCAATTTATGGCCAAGTAGTTATTTCAAAGAAAAATTGCCTAGATCATTTGATGCAACATATAAATATGCAAACCATGCACATATTCAAGCAAATCCGAGAAGGTGCGACTTAAAAGTGATTCACACAATTAAAACAATGTTGGAGGCTCAAATTTCTCGCCTGGACATTTTTTCAAATTGTTTGACAGAGATACAATTCCTAGTGTGTGCACCCCTTCACCCCAAACTTGTCATAAATCAAGCAATCACAATAAAATTTTTCAAAGTTCAATTTTCAATTTTTCACATGGGGATCAAATTTTCGATTTTTGGAACCTAGGGGGAAATCATCAATGGTCAACATAATTCATGCAGTCAATCTATGGTAAATTTAATTAGAATCCACCAAGCTTGCCGACACAACACTCACACACATACTCTTGATCTTCTCAAATTATTCAAGAGAGAAATTCAAAAATAAATGGAAAAAGGGAAAGAAAACAAAAACAAAGCAATGCCATTGGTTCCCTCCCCCACACTTAAGGCATACATTGTCCTCAATGAAAGAACATAAATATAAGATAAGAGTGAGGGAAAGGAGAAGGTGCTCCCTAATCAAGTTGTAGTGTAGGTGGGCGCTTCTAAGGAAAGCTCTTCTACGGTTGCATCCTCAGGCACTGAGCTCTCATGGAATAGCTTCAAGCACTTCCCATGAACTTTCCAGAATCGCGAGGCGAGTAATAGCGCGCGAGGCAAATCTGGAATTCCAACAGCTGATGATGCCCAGATTCGCGAGGCGAAAGTGGCTCTCGCGACGCGAGACAGAAGCGTGAGAAAGCCTCTGAGATTCAGGGCTTCTGTCTCTCGAGGCCACTTTGGATTCGCTGGGCGAATCTGGTTTTTTTTTTCAGAAGAGAAAATGACAGAAACTTAAAAAATAAAAATAAAGGATATCTAGCTTGGGTTGCCTCCCAAGTAGCGCTTGTTTAACGTCCCGAGCCTAACTCAAGTCACCCCTAAGGTTTAGTCCAACCTTGCGGAACCACATTTGAAGATTTGAAGTTGGCCATGTCCGCGAACCAAGGAGAGAAATTTTCAATGAGTGCAAACAGTTTTTCATCAGGAAATTCTTCCTTGATGTCTAACAATTCCTCCTCGGTGTCGGGATTGACCAACCTAGATAAGTGGTCCGCCACACCATTATCGGATCCCTTCCTGTCCTTAACCTCTAGATCAAATTCCTGCAAAAGAAGAATCCACCGAATTAATCTAGGTTTGGCCTCTTGTTTTGTCAGCAAGTATGGCCGCATGATCGGTGAAAACAACAATCTTAGATCCCACAATATAGGATCTAAACTTGTCTAAAGCAAAAACCACAGCAAGTAGTTCCTTTTCAGTGGTGGAATAATTAGCTTGTGCCTCATTCAAAACTTTACTTGCGTAATAAATGACATGAGCTAACTTTTCCACCCTTTGTCCCAAAATAGCCCCCACCGCATAATCACTAGCATCACACATGATTTCAAATGGTAAATTCCAATTAGGTGCAGTGATTATGGGTGCGGTGACAAGCATATTTTTCAAAATAGTGAAAGCATTTAAACAAGAAGCATTGAACTCAAAGGATACATCCTTCGCAAGAAGGTCACAAAGCGGCTTTACGATTTTGGAGAAGTCCTTGATGAATCTCCGGTAGAACCCGGCATGACCCAAGAAACTCCTCACCCCCTTTACATTGGTTGGTGGGGGAAGCTTCTCAATCAACTCAATCTTGGCTTTATCAACCTCAATCCCCCTTTGGGAGTTTTTGTGCCCCAAGACTATACCTTCCTTGACCACGAAGTGGCATTTCTCCCAATTGAGCACATGGTTAGTCTCTTGGCACCTTTTAAGAACCAAAGTCAAGTTCTTCAAGTAATTGTCATATGAGGTCCCAAAGACCGAGAAGTCATCCATGAACACCTCTATGCATTTCTCAACCATGTCCGAGAAAATAGAAAGCATGCACCTTTGGAAAGTAGCAGGAGCGTTGCACAATCCAAAGGGCATCCTCCTATAGGCAAAGACTCCATAGGGACAAGTGAAGGCCGTATTCTCTTGGTCTTGAGGATCCACCACAATTTGATTATAGCCGGAGTAACCATCTAAGAAACAATAGTACTCATATCCGGCTAACCTTTCAAGCATTTGATCAATGAAAGGAAGAGGGAAGTGATCTTTCCTTGTTGCCTCATTTAGCCTTCTATAATCGATACATACTCTCCACCCCGTGATGGTCCTTGTTGGGATCAATTCATTGCTTTCATTGACCACCACGGTTGTGCCACCTTTATTTGGGACCACATGAATTGGACTAACCCAATTGCTATCCGAGATTGGATAGATGATTCCGGCATCTAAAAGTTTAATCACTTCCTTACGCACAGCTTCTTTCATGATGGGATTTAACCGTCTTTGTGGTTGAACCACCGGCTTATAATCATCCCCCATCAAAATCTTATGCATGCATAGGGAAGGGCTTATACCTTTTAGGTCCGAAATCTTCTACCCAATGGAGGATTTGTGTTCCCTAAGAACTCTCAATAGCTTTTCTTCTTCATCCTTTTTCAAGGCATTGCTAATGATTACCGGATGTTGTCCCTTCTCCCCCAAGAATGCATACCTTAAGTGGGTTGGGAGTTGCTTCAACTCTGGTGCTTTGTTATCTTCTTCCATTCCTTCGTTGTTAAGCTTTTCCTTTGCACATTCATCTTTTGGGAGACTCGATAAGGCTTCCATGTTTTTTAAGCACTCAAGATAGTCCTCATCCCCCAAAGGGTCTTCTTCCTCACTATCATCATCATGGGATTCTACCAACACTTGTGCAAGTGAAGAACCATGGGCTTCTCTAGTGGCCTTTGCCTTGACAATTGAGTCCACCATATCCACTCGATACACATCCGACCTCTCAGTGGGGTGCTTCATTGCTTCAAAGACATTGAAGACTACATTCTCATCTTGCACCCTTAGGGTGAGTTTCCCTTGTTGCACATCTATCAAAGCACGCCCAGTGGCCAAGAAGGGCCTACCCAATATGAGAGGGATCTCGGCGTCTTCATGCATATCAAGCACCACAAAATCCGTCGGAAATATGAACTTATCCACCTTCACTAACAAATCTTGGACCACCCTATAAGGATATTTTATAGAACGATCGGCTAGTTGGAGTGACATCCGTGTATCTTTGGCTTCTTTGATCCCCAAATTCTTCATCATAGAGAGGGGCATCAAGTTGATGCTTGCCCCTAGATCACACAATGCCTTTCCTAGAGTCATCTCCCCAATGGTGCATGGTATAGAAAAAGAACCGGGATCCTTCAACTTTGGAGGTAGTTTTCTTTGAAGAATGGCACTACACTCCTCGGTCAAAGCAACCGTTTCCTCATCTACTATTTTCCGCTTCTTGGAGAGAAGCTCCTTCATAAACCGGGCATAAGATGGCATTTGTTCCAAGGCTTCTGCAAATGGAATGTTAATTTGAAGTTTACGGAAGACATCAAGGAATTTATTGAACTGTTTATCTTGTAGAGGCTTCTTCAATCTTTCAGGATATGGTACCTTCATGAAGGGCGGGAGGTCTTTGGGTTCAACCCACTTCTTTTTTCGGAACTCTTCATCTACAAGTTTTAACCTTCCCCCTTGCTCCGGTGCCTTGTCACTTGCCAACTCCTCCTTCTTAGGTTGCTCTTCCTCAACATGTGGTTGTTCCGAGGCCTCAGCTTCCTGAGAACTAGTTGCACCCCTGTTAGATCCCAACACCCTACCGCTTCTAGTTTCTACGGCATTGCATTGGTTCTTAGGGTTGTTCTCGGTATCACCTGGGAAAGTGCCTGGGAGACGCTCATTTAGTTGCTTTGCGAGCTGAGCCATCTGCGTCTCTAGATTCTGAATTGCCGACCCTGTATGAGTTGCCAACTTGTCAATGGTTGTGCTTGTATTGATTGAAAACTTCTCAATTGCCGCATTCATCTTTTCTATAGCCAACTCCCAAGGTTGCCTTCCACTATCTGTTGTTTGCCATTGATTAGGCCCTGGAATAGCATGCTGAGTATTGCGTTGATGGATTCCATAGTTTGGCCTCTGATTCTGTTGAGGTTATTGTTACCCGGCTAGACCACCACTAGCATTACTCCAAGCGAAACCCGGATGGTCTCTCCTCGTATAACCCCTATTCTGATTCTAACTGTAATCATTCTGTCTGTTCCTCTGATAGTTGTTCTGGGGCACGCTGTCATAGAAATTGTGGCATGAGTCTACATGTTCTTGAGAGAAGTTGAACGGACAACTCTGAGTGTCATGATCTCCATTACAATTATCACAACCCAGAGGCATTCCTTCGTGTATCACATTAACCTTTTTGTTCCCAGACAATGCCGCATTTTGCATCTTCAACAGTTTATTTTGCTCTAGAATGGCTTCTATTGTTGCAGAACTGACTCCACTTGAGGTTTCCCTACCACGGTTGTAATCATTGTACGACATCTTCTCCAATAACGCCCATCCATCCTCAGCTGATAAATAGGAAAAAGAGCCGCCAGCTGCGGCATCACAATTCATCTGGTAGCGCCCCCTTAACCCGTTAAAGAAATGTTGAACCTTGGAGACCGGGTCAAAGAAAGCTGAAGGACATCTTCTCAAGAGCACATTATACCTCTCCCAAGCTTCATTATAAGATTCATCTTCTGTCTGCCTGAAAGATGTGACGGCTACTCTTGCTTGTGCCGCTTTCTGAGGAGGAAAATATTTAGTGAGGAACTTTTGGGCCATTTTCTCCCATGTTGTGATACTGTTGCAATCCAATCTGTCAAACCAATCGCGAGCGGTATCCCTAAGAGAGAGAGGGAATAGCCACAAGCGAAACTCATCTTGAGAAACTCCTCTTGTCTTCTGCATGTCACAAGCTTCAAGGAAGCGAGTGATGTGTCTATGAGGGTCTTGTTTGCCACTCCCATCAAATTGATTCTCATGGATTTGGGCCATGACACATCCTTCCACTCTGAAGGAATCTGTATTGAGGTTGCCCCTCACGATAGAAGAAGCACAATCCTCCAAATTGGGTAGATCGTACTCGAAGAGAGGCTTGTAACGAGGAGGTGGAGGAGGGTTTTCTTCAGCCATCCTCTCAGAATTAATTGCTTCAAGCCTCTTTCGTTCTCTGACTTCTTTCCTTAATCGCCTCTCGGTCCTGGTGATCTCCGAATCAAATAGCAAGTCCTCTTGTGAAAGGGTACCTCGCATACAAAACTAGGCAAGACCAAGTGAAATCAAAGAAGTAGAGAAAAATAATAGTAAATAAATAACATAAAATAAAAATAAAAACAGCTTAACCAAATAATCAAACTTCCCAAAAATTAGGAAAATTGGTCGTGCCAATCCCCGGCAACGGCACCAAAAATTTGTTGAATCACCGGCAAGTGTACTGGGTCGTCGTAAGTAATAAACACGGTAAGTAATTACCGAGGTCGGACACAGGGATTGGGCTACCAATTCTACCAATTTGCAAGAAATTCGATACATTTGACCAAGTAAACGCAAGTGGTCGAGAAGAGAGAGAAAATAGGATAACAATTTAAATCAACAAATCAATTAGAGATAAAGTAGGTAGCGATAAGATAAGATAAGAATTTAAATCTGGATTAAACATCTAAGGTCACAAATCCACCTACCCAATCATGCATAGTACCCAAGTGATGATGATCCCCTCCCTAAGTTCAATTGCAATGTCAACCAGGACCCCCAAATTCTCCTAATGACACTATCGTGCTCAATAGGACGTATTCAATGATTGAGTTAATTACTTGCTACGGTCTCATAACCCAATCATCAAACTCTACTAAATCTTGTTCCCTATAAGGTTGCACTGATCTCCTACTCATTCTCGTGCAATATTCAATCAGTGATCCCAATTCAAGTTCTAAACACGAATTGCCTATCAAGCCTCATCACGTTAACTAGTCAATCATGCATGCTTATGATGAACACAATAAATTCAGAATTGGAAAACATGAATTGAGGTAAAGGAGGGAAACATACATCACATTGAATGCTACACCATCATGGGTGGTTTCATTGATCCCTTAGACAAGGGAATTAGTTCCTCATTCTTGTAACAACGCACAAACAATTGGAGTTCATCATAATTGTCAAATAGGAAAAGAACATAGGGAGACGCAGCTCCAGAGAATAAGGATTCGTCTCTCAAAAATGATCTAAAACAAGTGGTGACCAAAAAGGTTCCAATTTGACCTAAAACTGCCTATAAATAGAGGTTCTGGGTCTCGCCCCGCGAGGCGAAATTCAGTTTTGGCTCAATCTTGATTTGAATACTCGCGAGGCGAGATGGTGATTCGCGAGGCGAGACAGAAAGGGTGACATCTCTGGCACAGTCAGGCCTTCAAGCTCGCGAGGCGAGATGGTGATTAGCGAGGCGAGACAGAAAGGGTGACTGTTGCTGTTCAGGATGGTCTTCAGGCTCGCAAGGCGAGATCCTGTTTCGCGAGGCGAAACTTCCAGAATTTCTTTTCCACTGTTTTCTTCATTTTCCTTGACTCTAAGAGCTTCACCTTTAACCTGAAACAATAAAAGGAAACGAAAACCGTAATTCTACTCAAAATAAACTAAAAACTACTAAAAATTCATTAAACGAATCAAATTCTAACTTAGGAACAAAACAAGGCCAATTTGGGAGATTAGCGAGGTTGACTCGCCCAATTAGGCACAAAATCTACCCCTTTTCTAGCTGGAAACTAGATGATCCAGAGGCTTATCAATAAGCAGTGGGCGAACTTCCTTCGTGCCAGGGTCTTTACGAATAAAACCCCTATTCAGCACCACATAAACTCTTCCATTTGGGCAGGGATGAAAAATCAGGTCTCTACTATCCTTGCTAACAGCAGATGGAATGTTGGAAATGGCTTTAGTATCAATTTATGGACTGATTGTTGGCTGTCTAAAGTCCCCCAAGCCATTTTGGAGCGCAATCAGATTCTGGCCTCTGAACTCAACCACATCAGCATCCCTATATTTCCTATGAAAGACTCGTTGTACTGGATTGCTTCTAATTCTGGTGAGCTATCCTCGAAAGATGCCTATAATTTTATGTTTCCTGCCAAGTCGGCTCTGTCCCGGTGTAAGTTATTTTGGTCCAAATCAATACCTCCGTCCAAATCCTTCCTCATCTGGCGCCTCTTTCATAAGAAGGTCCCAACTGAGGATAAGATCTGGTCTAGAGGTTGTCATGTGGTAGGTATCCATTTGTAGCTTGTGTGGTCAGGCTTATGAAACATCGGACCACCTTTTCTTTGTTTGCAGCTTTGCTCAACGGTTCTGGCGCTGGCTTAGTTCTGTTCTGAACATGGCAATTGATACCACCTCAATCCAATCAGTCCTTTCAATTTGCAACAGAAATTGGAGCTCTCAAGTAGGGACATCTTTGCCTCAGCCATCGCAAACGTTATTGGGGGTATTCGGTTCTGTAGAAACCAACTTAAATTTGAAGGGAAGGTTATTTCTTTCGAGGCCTCTCTGAATTTGATCCGGGCTAACGTAGCTTTGTCTGGAAATTCTTCTACCGGTTCCATGTCATCTGCCATTGAGGAATTCAATATCCTAAAGCACTTCTAGGTTATTGGAAACGCCAATTCGGCTCCTCTGGTTAAAGAGGTCTTTTGGTTTCCTCCTAAAACGGGTTGTTTTAAGGCTAATATTGACGGAGCAGCCAGAGATTCCCCAGGAAGAGCTGCTTGTGGTGGTCTTTTCAGGGACAACAGTTCAACTATTCTGGGATGTTTCTCCTATAATATTGGTATCTCTGATGCATTTTCTGCTGAAATCTTGGGCGCTATTCTCTCCATTGAGTTGGCTCATAAGAAGGATTGGCGCAAGCTTTGGCTGGAGTGTGACTCAAAGTTGGTTATTGAAGCTTTCTCCAACCCCAAGTTGGTCCCCTGGCAGCTTAGAAATAGATGGATGAATTGCTTAAGTTTAACTAAGGAAATGAACTTTGGTTGTTCCCACATTCTTAGAGAGGGCAATTCTTGCGCTGACAAATTAACCAACTTTGGTATTTTCTCCCAAGGGTTAGTTTGGTGGGATTTAGCTCCCGGTTTTATATTGCAAGATTTCTTCCATGATAGGAATGGTCTCCCTAGCTATAGGTTCAGATAACTACGTTTCTTTCATGGGTATTGGTCCAATCGCCCCATGCTTTGTATTGGTTTCTTCATCTTTTAATAAATTCATGGTGTGCTGCAAGTGATTGGTGGTTCTTGGGGTGCCAACCTAGTTGGGATGCCTTGCTTCCATAGTGATGCCGTTGCATACCATTTTGTTTAAAAAAAAAAAATTTCAACCACACAATTTACCTATTATTAACTAAAAGAAAAAGAAAATGAAAAATTTTCTCCTTATTTCCCCTATTTCACGCGTGACCAGCCCCTTCTTCTTTTATTTTTTTTCTCTTCCCTCTTCTTCTTCATCTGGACCACACCGTTCCTCCCTTCAACTCAAAGTTACTCCTCCCTCTTCTATGTTGTCCAGACCCGCGCACCCCAGCCCATCCTCCGCTTGCCGATCGTTGATGCAAGGGAGGCGACCACACCTCGGTTCCTGCATTCGTCTGCTGTCCGCCGAGAAAAATAATGAGGACGTAATTGTGAGAAATATTTCAGTTATGTTGACTTTTCAAAATAAATTCAAAAATAGGATGAAAAGTTATTACAAGAAATTCAAGTGTCAAGAATATTTTAACCTTTGTTGGTGAAGAACTTTTTGAAAAAAAAAAGAAAAAGAAAAAATCATTTGATTTATAAATGACTTTATTTCCAACAAAAAATACTTTAGAAAAGTATTTTACAACGAAAACTATGAGGACCAATTTTATTATTTCGGATATAAATGGGTTGGAAATGATTTTACGAAGATTTGACGTTGTTTCTGAATAAGGAGTTTCCAAAAAAAATGGATTTGAGAAAAATGGAATTCTCTATGATTTGACGGTTTTATAAATGAATTTCAAACATAAAGAATTTTATGTAAATTAGTTTTACACAACGGTGTTATTTCCGACAACTTGGATAAGTGGAGGAGATTTTGTTTTTGATTTGTGTTTCACAGAACGAAAATAATTTTAAAGTTGAAAAGCGAACCTAGTAACCGAGACGTCGGGATTCTAGTGTTCAATGGTGTGGACTATGTGTCCTAAAGATGAAATTATGGACTGTGTGTCCTAAAGACGAAATGATGGACTATGTCCTTAAGATGAAGCGTGGACTGTGTGTCCTATAAAAGTTATGTTGATTTTTATGCGTTAAAATCTACGAACCTAAGACTGGTGCATCGGTCTAGACCTTCGTGATTTGCACATTCGGACTTTATGTACTATTGTTGAAATTGAAAGACAAACTTAAATGTTTAAAAGTTGAGATGGTTGTGAGCCTTTGATGCTTCAACAAGGAATGAATGAACAAAAAGAAAAGTTACAAGAAACAAAATGTTTTACATGAGTTTTTTTGGCAGACGTGCCTATGAGTTTAGTCTGGATATATATCTTGATGGCAAGATATGCAAGGAGTTGTATCATTGTGCCTTGATAGACAATGAAACCATAGACATTAACCATTGTGGCTAGTTTTGGATAGTGCTATGTTTAAATCCAGTGTGCCTTATTTGGCAAAGAGAGCTTGATTAGCTCATTTATACGGTGTTGGGATCTCTGGAGATTAAGTACAAAAGTTTAGACGGTGAATATTGAAGTGTCATGAATTTTTAATGATGACGATTGACGGGTATGAAACCCATTGAGAAACTACTTGTTTATTTTTGAACATTTATGTTGTTATAACTATATATGTTATATATTTCTTTGTGTGTCGTGCATGTAGTTATCGTGTTAAAATCCATATATTGGTATCTCACCCTTGCATATATCTGTGTTTCTGGTTTTGTTGTTGTACCTTGGTACACGAGTACAGATGGTACAGAGGAGTTCCTTGCTTCACTTGAGGATATTACTTTTGATCCTTGTAGAAGTTAGTGATAATGGTGAGAATTATGGAGGTCTTTCTAGTAGATGTCTATTAGAGTGATCAGCTTAGGATTTTTCTTAGGGTGATGTGTTTATGAGAAAGTCAGTGTTTGTGATTGGAAAACCTTTATATGGTTTGAAATTATATTGTGAATAATGAAGAATTTTCTGGAGAAACCTGTACGTTGTAGAAGTTTTTGATTATGAATAAAATCTGTTTAGGTGTGTCGGGGAGTATAAGATAATTTTACTATTGTGATGTGCGCATCATTTTTCGAAATATACCGAAAGAAAAATTTTTATATCCAAGTTTTTATGACTTAAATAAAATACATTTTCGAAAGCAACCAACATTTTTTTTAAAATTTATTTCCACACATGTTTACAAAGTATTGCCGGGGGGGGGGGGGGGGGGGTTACACATATGACAGGAGAAATGTCTATGTTCCTAGACCTCCAACATAAGAAAGTTGGACATGTAACCTTTGGTGGCAACCAGAAAGGAAAAGTTGTTGGTGTATGTAAAATTGGTGGTAAACCACCTTTGCCTATTATCTGTGATGTTTTATATGTGAATGGGTTAAAACATAATCTGCTTAGCATAACTTAATTGTGTGATAGTGGATTCTCTGTATCTTTTTCTAAGGATTCATGCATAGTCAATGACAATAGCGGAAAAACCCCATTTTCTGCTAAAAGGAAAAACAATCTGTATAAGATTGACCTGTCTGAACTTTTAGATCAAAGTGTAACATGCTTTATGTCTAAAGATGATGAAAAATGGCTATGGCATTAGAAATTAGGACATGTTAGTATAAAACAAATTTCTTAATTGAAAAAGCATAACCTTGTTAGAGGATTGCCTGATATTTCCTTTAAGAAAGTTGTTTTGTGTGATGCATGTCAGAGAGGTAAACAGGTAAAATCAAGTTTCAAATCTAAGAAAGAAGTCACCTCCTCTAGACCTTTGCAACTGTTACACATGCATTTGTTTGGACTAGTCAGTGTAGCTAGCCTAGGTGGAAAGAAATATGGTTTTGTCGTAGTTGATGATTATTCTAGATTTACATGGGTACTCTTCTTAACCCACAAGGATGAGTCTTATAAGGTCTTTACAATATTCAGTTAAAGATTACAAAATGAGCAAGGTTTTTGTATCTCTGCTAACAAAAGTGACCATGGGGGAGAATTTGAAAATGAACAGTTCAAACTATTTTGTGAGGAAAATGGTATCTCTCACAATTTCTTTGCAGCTAGAGCTCCACAACAAAATGGAGTGGTTGAGAGAAAGAACAGATCTCTTCAAGAGATGGGTAGAACAATGCTTAATGGAAATAATCTTCCTTAGTACTTCTGGGCAGACGCCATTAACACTGCTTGTTATGTGCAAAACAGAATTCTGGTTAGACCTATCCTAAATAAGACTCCTTATGAATTGTGGAAACGTAGAAAACCCAACATATCATATTTTCATGCATTTGGATGTGAATGTTATATGCTTAACAAAAAAGATTATCTTCCTAAATTTGACTCTAAAGTAGATAAAGGCATATTCATTGGATATTCTGAAATGTCTAAAGCTTTTAAAATCTTTAATTCTAGAACTTTTGGTGTAGAAGAATCAATTCATGTAAAGTTTAATGATGGTTTGAAGACTGATATCGAACTATCAGGTCTAGAAGATGATATTGCAGGTATTGAATTTAATATTGCAGTGGAGAAATCTTCAGACAAGTCAAAAGTAGACGTATCTGAAAAATAGACAAGTGTTGATACGTCTGAAACTTAGAATTAGAAGAAAGATTAGAAATTCAAGACCTATCATCCAGAAGATCTTATCATTGGAAGTCCATCTCAATGAGTTAGAACTAGATCTACTTTCAATGAAAATAACATGGCAATCATATCAGATTTGGAACCCAAAAAGATTGAAGAAGCCTTACAAGATGAAAGCTGGATTCTAGCCTTGCAAGAAGAACTGAACCAACTCAAGAGAAATGATATTTGGACTTTAGTTTCTAAACCCAAAGATAAATCTATTATTGGAACCAGATGGGTGTTCAGAAACAAACTGGATGAAGATGAAATAGTAAGAAACAAAGCAGGACTAGTTGCTCGAGGATATAATCAACAGGAAGGTATTGATTTCACTGAAACCTTTGCACGTGTAGCTAGACTATAAGCAATTAGAATTCTCATGTCTTATGCTGCACAACATGATATAACTCTTTATCAAATGGATGTTAAAAGTTCATTTCTAAATGGAATAATTGAGGAGGAAGTTTATGTCAAGTAACCTCCTGGATTTGAGGATTCTGAAAATCCTCACCATGTCTTTAAGCTTAAGAAAGCTTTATATGGGCTTAAACAAGCTCCTAGAGCTTGGTATGATAGGTTAAGCACATATCTAATGGAAAATAATTTCATTAGAGGAAAAGTAGACACTACACTCTTTAAAAAATGCTCAAAGAAAGACTTCATAGTAGTACAGATTTATGTTGATGAGTTTTATTTGGTGCTACTAATGAAAAGCTCTGCAAAAAGTTCTGAGTTGATGCAGAATGAATTTGAGATGAGCATGTTGGGAGAATTGAAGTTCTTCCTTGGTCTTCAAATAAAATAGACGAGTGATAGAATCTATATCATTCAATAGAAGTACACCAAGGAGCTTCTGAAAAAGTATAAAATGGAAAATTCAAAGCCTATGAGTACTCCTATGCATCCATCAGTTATCCTAAACAAGGATGAGGAAGGTAAAAATGTAGATCAAACTGTCTACCGAGGTATGATTGAATCTCATCTATACTTAACTGCTAGCTGACCTGATATTCAATTCAGTGTTTGTGTAGCACCCCGTTTTCCGTATAAGTGATTTTATGTGTTCCTTGTTTGTTGGGATGGTTTAGAGTGGGCTAAGTGGGGGTTTTAAGTTAAAAAATCCCTTCTTGATTCATGAGCACGCCCGTGCTCATGTGTCAGCACGCCCATGCTTAAGGCTGCATGCGTCTCGTTGACGCTGATGTGAGCACGATCGTGCTCAATAAGGAGCACGACCGTGCTCAGAAGTCAGACGCGTCTCGTTGACACTAAGTTGAGCACGCCCTTGCTCAACAGTGAGCCCGACCATTCTCAAGTCACAGTGGCTATAAATAGGAATAGTGCGTGAGGGTTTTTGTGTGCAACCTTTATTTTGGTTTCTCTGCCTCCAAAACAGCAGAAACCTCTCTTCCTCTTTCTTTCCCTTGAATCCTTCTCAGTTCTAGGAATCCTTGTGGTGCTTGGGAGAGGAACGCACACGTTAGTGTCTTATAAGGTAATGGTCTTTCCCTCTTCTGTTTCCTTTTCAGTTTCATGAATTGGGAACTAACGGGTTAACCCTGTTTGTGTTGACCAAGGCTTGGGATCGTTCATCGAGTCGTTTGAGGGAACCGATTTAGGAGCATCATCAGTTTAACGAGAATTCTTCCTACCAGGTATGGGGAGAAGGAATAGTATGAGTATGTAGGCTTGGGGGTCGTGTAAGATGAAGGGTTCCCATAACCCTTTATGTGTTTGATAATATGTTGTATGCCTATATGCTTATTTGCTATTTGATGTTAAACTGTTGATAATGATGAATGTTGTCTATTATGAGTATGATGATAAATGAATGCCTTGAATGGATGAATAGCCATGTTTATGAGTTTGTGATATATTGGTTGTTGATTGTTGTTATGAATGCGATAAATCTGTTAATCAACGTTAAGGGAGGTTGTTCCTCTTTGTTCATAAGACTGAATATTATTAATGAGTTAGGATTGTGCCCACGTCTTAATCAAGAACCCTAGGGATTGATCTTGAGTGATTAGGGACAATTAATGAAATGAAACTAAATGACTAATTCCCCTTTAATGTGTATGACCTGAATATTCATGCAATATTAACGAAACTGATGAGTTATGGATTAGAAGAACCTTAGGATTGAATCTGAGAATGTCCCAAACAAATGGCAATAGGGTCTATGACCATTCTTCCCAGAACAACAGGGTGCGCATTCGAGCACGCCCGTGCTCAACAGGGAGCATGCCCGTGCTCCCGTTCAAACCTAGAACTGGGCGCGCTGCTTGAGCACACCCGTGCTCAACAGTCAGTACGATCGTGCTTGACTGTGAGCTCAGCACGACGATGCTGAAGGGTGAGTATGCCCGTGCTCACCTGTACAAAACAAAACCAGAATGGTGAAGAAGCAGGGGTTTCGCCCCAAATGTTGTAAAAGACTTAATAAAATACGAACGGAACATGAAGATCAAATACAAGTGATAAGATTGAGGTACCTTGGTGGCCTAGTGGCCAAGGGGGACCTTGATGCATGATGGTCAAGGTGGTAATCTCTAGTGCTTAATGGCTAGAGTGTTAATGACGATGTGGTAGCTTGGTAGCTAAGTGACCAAAGGGGCCTTGATACTTGATGGTCAAGGTGGTAATCTCTAGCACAGAACAACTAGAGTGTTTAATTAATGAATACGAAAGACAACGATGGATTGATGATGTTAAAACTTGGCCAGCCTATGGGCCCAAGCGGAGGTGGAGATTGTGCTTGTGTGTTGTGTTTAGCATCCATTCACGCATCGGAGATGTTAGTGGAGGCTGTTCAACATAGGGGAGGTTGTCCGTGAGTAAGACGATCTGGCCATCCGTGGGACCTGGTACCCCCGGCGGTGACATATCCGTGAGTAAGGTGCATCGACTAACCTAGGGGTCCACCCAAGATTTGGTAGATTGCCCCGTCATTGGTTCTTATTGGCCAATGTGGAAATGTAACTCCGAAGTTGACTTCCTGAGATAGAACGGATCCAATTGCATAATGGAGTAGTGGAGTAGAGTTGCATTGCATAGCTTACACATTTGTATGATGATATTGTTATATTATACTGTTTCTTGCTATAACATGATTGTTTGATGTATGCTCGTCTTGCTAACTGCTTCCTTGCCATTATATTCATATTCATGTTTCTTACTCCCCATCTCTATGTTTCTTGTTGTGGCATGTATCTTTTATACCGAGGACGGCGAGCAACCAGTTGAGGAGTGACTCCGAGGAGCCACGACTCTGTAGTTAGGATTTACAGTTTTTCACTAGTTAGTTAGTTTGTTTAGTTTGTATCCGAGGATTTTTTCCGGATTGGTTATACCAGCTCTGTATATGAAATCTTTATTCGTTGTTTAGTTTTAATAAATAATGCATGTTTTATTTTCTTAATTATGTTATCTTTTAATGCTTTATATGTATGCGGGGTAGAGGGTGTCACAGTTTGTCTATGTGATAGATTTCAATCAGATCCTAAAGAAACCCATCATAAGGTTGTTAAAAGAATTTTCAGATATTTACTTGGAACCACCAACCTTGGTTTATTATATAAGAAATCTGAAGATTTCAGGTTAGTTGGATTCTATAATGCTGATTTTGCTGGAGATAGACTTGATAGAAAAAGTACCAGTGGATGATGTCACTTCATTGGAGCAAATATGCTCTCCTGGTCAAGCAAAAGGCAATGCACCATTGCTTTATCAACTGCTGAAGCTAAGTAAATATCTGCAGCAAGTTGTTGTTCACAACTGCTTTGAGTAAAATATCAACTTGAGGATTGTTCAATGTTTGAACATAATATACCTATTTGGTGTGATAATACTAGTGCTATCAACTTGTCTAAGAACCCCATACAGCATTCTAGAGCAAATCATATAGAAACAAAGCATCATTTTATTAGAGATTATGTGCAAAAAGATGTTTTTGAAATTAACTTTGTGAACACTGAGTATCAGTGGGCGGACATCTTTACTAAACCTCTAAGTGAAGATAGTTTTATTTTTATAAGAAGGAATCTTAATATGCATAATGTGTCTGACTGAGTGTATGCTGATATGCTGAAAATTTACTTTTCTAAATTTTGTATACACTTGACTCTTCTATTTTCTTTATGCTTCACTCGTCTAATTTAGCCAAGCATCTGATGATGTGGCTAAAAGCACTCAGTGCTAACCCTGACTGAGACATGTGTACATTTCAAAAATACCCTCCTTTTTCTTAAAAAGTTTCATTTTTTTACAACTGTCTTTTCAAAAGTTATTGCTGATTATGGCAATGATCTCTCTCCTTGTTCCCAACGCAAAAAAGCACTCAAGTGTTTTAACAAAAACAACCTGTGTCGTTTTAAAACTACTCACTCAAAATCTCTTGCTCACAACTTCTCTCTGAACTCTCTTCGTCTTCAACCTCTCAAAACTCTTCTTCTCCAAAACCCTAAACTTCACTTCTTTGAATCAATGGCACCCAAGAGCCTTCTTGAAACTCTGGCTGAGAAGACCAAGCTATCAATCTCTGAACTGAAAAAGGTGCACCCTGGGAGGGTCCCTAATTTTGATGAACTCAGAACCAAGGGTTTGGACGTTCTTCCTGAGCTTTCCCATGCCGGTTGGTTACCTTTCTTTCATCTGCAAGAGCTTGGCTTCCCTGCTCTTGTTAAGGATTTCTAGATAACTGCAAAGATCACCAAGGACAACACAACCTCCATGATTTTAGGAGATGTGGGTGAGGACCACGTTTTCATCACTCATGAGTTACTCGCTGAAATGACAAAATGCCCAAGAGAAGGTGTTGGGTATTACAAAGAATGGCTGAAGGATCAAGATGAAGCAAATGTGAATCAAGTTCTATATGGAGTTCCAAGACCTGTAAATAAAGACTCCAAGTATCTGACAGCAAATGCAAGATTTCTTCATGTTCTTATCATAAACTGTGTTATGCCTAGGACTGGGTCTAGGAATCATGTCAGTAAAATAGAGAAGTTTGCTATCTTTCATCTAGTCCAGAAAATTAGGATAGATATTACTGACTTAATTTTCATACACATGGAGAAGGATGCCAAGGGAAAGGATAAGGAATATCCATATGGTATGATCATAACGAGGATTTTTAGGGCAAACAAGCTGGATTTGAGAAATGCTTGTTATGCTGATCTTTGCACTGAGATCACTACAAAGACTGTCTTTCATACCCACAACAAATTCCACTCCACAACCTTCATCACCAATACCTGCTCTGTCACCACAAAGAGCACTAACACCACCACTACAGAAAACACCATCTCCAGAACTACAACAGAAAACCCCTACTCCTCCACCTGCTTCACCAAAAATCCCAACTCCACCAAACATGTAACATCCTATCTTTCGTGAATAAAAATAAAATATCTTAATTAGATGGGAATGAGGTTAGATAAATCAAAATTATTTAAGAATCCGAACATATATGCAAGTTTAGAACAAAATTCAAGCAACTCAAAATTTTCAGTAGGCAGGCACCTCAAGCAAGAATATCAAAAACCCCTACCGGAAGCACCTCGATTTAAATCCTTAATTAAGGTGATTTATCATTACAAAAATTAAAAGATAATTAGACATTTATATAGATCTTAATCATAACTAGATAATTATAATCAATTTATTCATCATAAATTAATTAGCACTAGTCTTAATTAATTATACCCTAGTTACAACTTTTAACCTAATTAAATTAACTCAAATAATTTTTTTAGGCTTATGATTAGTGGTACACGGCAGTTTTATAAACTCATGACACCTCCACCTTCAATTTTTGCTGCATGCTAATGAGGAGACACCTTCTGCTTGCGCCTGTTGCAAAGTCACGCAAATTTTAAGCATTTTTATGATAACCAAAATGGCCACGTATCCTGCTGCCCTTCCTTTCATTAATTGACGCAAGTATTAGTCCATTTTATGGTCATTTAAGAACCATGCAGCTGCTTGACTTCCTTTCTTTAATTCACCACAAAGTTCTACATTTTATGATCATCCAATGACAACATAAGCAAGATGCTTGCTTCATGATCAACAATGCAATTCACGTTATGTCCCTTTTTCTGCCACATTAAAGTAACGCAGAGATAGGAAAAAATAATAAGATAATGGCATCAAAAAATAGAGAGAGATAAAAGGTCGTGAGAGAGAGAGAGAGTTGAGCTTCCAGAGCCGATTCCGGTCAATCCGTTCGTCCTATCGAGAAACCGATTATACCATTGTAATCCTCGCAACGTCTACTTCATTACCCTATCTTTCTTTTCTCATCTAGGCTAAGGTAAACATATGTCCGTTTTATGTCGAAATGCCGTTGGCGACGGTATTGAGGTTATCTTTCAATTCATTTATCGGTTTCCAATTCCGTATTCAGATTTGGATTACACGTAATGTCTGCCTCACAATGATGTGTTCAGGTGAATTTTTGGAGCCCCGGAGGGTGGTGAACCAAGTGTGGCAGATTTGATGAGTATAGGAGTGGGCTCGTTTTGTTGCGTTAAAGCTAGCCTACGACACCTCAGGTAGGAGAAAGAAGCCATATAACGTCGGAAATGGCTAAGTAGCATTTATTTCAATAATGGAGTAGGGCGACCTAAACCCTACTAGTGAGCGAGTAACGGACAATATCTATATCACATTGGAGACTACTTGGTGGTACCAATGATGATATAGGAATTGTAGGTTTATCGTCGTTAGGTTGAATTTATAATATTCGAGGTTGCATGATTTTATCTATTAAGCTGCTCATTGTGTGCTATTTGTTTTTATATGCTATGTTTGGGTTATTTGTGCTCACCTTATAATTTTATTGATATTTAATGTTATATAATTATACCTGATGTGATATATATTTATTTGGTATGCAAATGCTTATATTTTATGCTTTAAAGACATGTCTGCTGGGAGAGAGTAAATGAAGGGAAATTTATACATATGCCTAACCCAAATATGATTACATAATATTTATTTGATGAGTTGAGGTATATTATTAGGAGATAGCAGAAGGTTAAGGCATTAGGATTGGCTTGGTACGAAATGGTGAGATTGCATGTTCTTGATTATAGCCTTGTGAGTGGAAAACGCGAGGTCAGTGTATCTGACGATAGATATTGGAGCCACGTGCCAGTTTCTTTATACGGAGGATATAAGAGACTACCGTGACATATATCCATAGTCCTCGCGGGACAATCTCAACTTAGGTGTATATCGTGCAACTATAGTGTCATTGCTATGCATGAGCACCCATGACAGAGAGAGAGAGAGAGAGTTGGGTGTGCACC
This sequence comes from Sophora flavescens, assembly GCA_030762895.1. Taxonomy (NCBI): domain Eukaryota; kingdom Viridiplantae; phylum Streptophyta; class Magnoliopsida; order Fabales; family Fabaceae; genus Sophora; species Sophora flavescens. The sequence continues at coordinate 122,790,504 of CM061063.1, read as the reverse complement.
GGAGTGAGATGTGCCACTATAGTGTCATTGCTTTGCATGAGCACCCTCTAACATGGATGAGGATGTGCACCGACATTCTGGAGACGCGTCGCTTGGACTGCTGACTTGATATTCTGGGTGGCAGCCACATTAGCATATTTTGCATGAGTGCGAAGGGTAGAGGATTATAAAAGAACTTGAGGATGATTGTATATCTCTGTGTGATCTATGTGATTTTATTGATTTAATGCTATGTATCCATTTCCATGTTTTGATGCTAGATGGTTTCTCCTCTCCCTACTTCTTTTCTATGTATGTTTCTTTTATGTGATTGTTTTGAGAAGACCCTGTGGAGGAGCCAGCTACAGAGGAGCTAGATGGGACCCCTTATGAGCCAGATGCTGGCGGACGAGCAGTGGACCCTAGCAGTTGAGTTTAGAGTGTATGGCCAGTGCGTCTTATTGAGATGTTTTAGTTTCCGTTGCTTATATCAGTTTGCACCAGTATGTATATTATGGGACCCTACTGATAGGGTACCCTTTACAGTGTATCAGCACAGTATGTTTGTATTTATAAATAGACATGTATGGTGTGTTGTTTATATTCTATTATTTATACTTATAGTTTGTTTACTTAGGATTTTCTGCATATTGGTATAACGTTAATATCCCTATTAAATTGTAATTAATTTAGAGTTTCTTTAATGGGACATCGGGGTTTCTCAAAACACATCACCTATCCTACAAACTTCTGTTTCTGAACCTATCCATCACACTTCTGAACTTGACCTTACTACTTCAGAAGGTCAACTGTCTGAAACAGAACCTCATTTATCCAAGCCTTCCACACCACAAACATCTCACCATACTAACACTCTTCACACTGAGGATGTCAATGACTTTGTCTATTTTGACAAACCTACTCCTCCTCCACCCTCACCTAAAACACAAACCCCTGACCATATCAGAAACCTGGACCAAGTCCCTCTGAGGGTAGTCTTTCCAGACTTATTCTTTGAAACCAGACACAACCCTCACCCTTTAGCCAATTTATCTCCCTATCACCCCTCTTCCAGAACCACTCCATTTTCTATCACAGATAAATCATGCTCCAACTTCCTAAATGGCAAAGACTTCGATGTCATTGCCTCTCTTGAAGCTGAAAGGCAGCTTGTAAAGCTGGACAAAAAACATAGGCATGTAAGAAAATGGCTTTTCAATCCACATGTCTTCTTGAAGCCTTCAACAAAGATAAGGGTGATGCCTGACTCTATGGTTCTGCAAGGAAAACAGAAGGTGATCAACTTGTCACTGGATCAAAAATTCTCTCTCATCATGCTGGATGATCACAAATGCAAGTACAGAAAGAGGTTGTTCACTACTGAAACCCATCATGAGTTCTTAAATGTCAGAGATGTATACTGGAGAAGTGGTTCTAGTTCTGGTTTGAAAGAAGAAGAGAAGAAAAATATTCCTTCTTTCTTTCTGTAGTTGATTCTCCTCTTCATCATGAATTAATTCATGCTTTTCTAGAGGAATTCTATACCAATAATGATTTTGTAACCACACTCTCAACTTGTGTTTTTCTAGACCCTCAGCCTGAGGATCACATTCTTGTTGAATAGTTACCTCCTACTCCTCCTCCCAGTCCACCTCCTACATCAGCATCTGCAACTGTACTGGCTACAACAAATTCTACTGCTCCAGTAGTCGCTTATGATCCTGCTGCCCATCAGAGACTTGATGAAATGGCTTCAAGTCTACAAATTGTCATCCAAAGACAGGATGCTACCTTAGAACAACAAGTTGCTTTTCAAGCTCAGATGCTAGCTCAGCAAGCTGCTATGCAAAGAATGATGGAAGCTTTCTTCAAAAGTCAAGGGGGTTCTAGTTCTTAGGTCTTAGGACTTTGTATTTTTCCTTCTTTTTGAGTCATTCAATGTACAAGTCAGTGATGTTCATATCACATGTAATCTTTTTGACTCTTGAATGAAATGAGATGAAACCTTTTGATATTCCTTTTGGCTCTCTGCTATATATTTACTTTATTTTCTTTTTGATTGATGCCAAAAGAGGGAGGAAATATAAAAATAGAAATATGGAAATATAAAAATAGAAGCACAACAGATATGACTTTTTGTCAGCAAAATTTTGATTTCTGCTCTGATATAATCTATTTGAATCCAGTATTAGCTCTGATACCTCGTTTTTGCTCTGATACTTGTTTTTATCTGATGCATAAACTAAGGGGGAGCATAGTATACTTTGATTAATTATATTTGTTTGAAAATTTCTATTATTACCTTTGATGTTCAAAAAATCAGAAAAGTTATTTGTCATCATCAAAAAGGGGGAGAATGTTGAGACCTCATAAGTCTGAGACACATTCCATGTGTATATTCTCTAAGTTTTGATGATTCCAAATAGATTAAGTATGATAATATTTGTAACACCCTAACTTGGGCATTACATGGTTACCCGTTGCAGAAAATAAAAACGTATTTAAATCGTTGGTTACTTTTGGAAAATAATGATTTCTTATTAAATAAGAAAACTAAAAGTGGTGATAAACTATTTTTTTCCTCTTTCTCTTTCCTTAAGATAGATGCATCATAGGTACATAGGTACATGGTTACAAACTGAACATAGGGCCTTTATAAGAACAGGCCATTGACATAATTAGAAATGAGTAAATAAGAGAAATATAAGCATTATAACGCAAAAGGGGTCCGGAACCACATCACAAAATACCACGGTTTACAGAAACCAGGAATCAGCTGGACAAGGATAAATTATCCCACAAAAGAAAACCCAAAGCTGGTCCAACTAGAGATGGCCATTAGGAAGCCCAGAACGAACACCCCCACTCTCATAAGACGAATCAGGCATGACATCCAAAACCTCCCCTCCTTCGTCAGGAGAGTCATCATCATCGTCCTCATCAAGAACTATGAACTCTGGCTCGTCATCGAAGAACTCCTTCGGATCCTCCTCCAGGGGTGAGTCAGGTACAACTCCGGGAAGTGGTACTCCAAGAGGTGGATGCTCGTGCAACTGTCCTTGCTCAGCCAAAACATGAAGGTAATACCAGGGAGGTGGTAATGAAATCATCATCGACTGGACAGTCTGAATCCTCCGCTGTGGTCCGCCCTCAACAGCTTCCTCCAGTGAACTAACAGGCCCGGTATAGGTAGCAGAGTGGGATCCCGTGTGGATATCCCATGCTCCCGGATTATGAGCGCTGTCAAAAATCATTGTCATCGCACCCGATGGTGGTAGGGGGATGTTGGGATCCATCTAAACTCATACATATATAACAATTCCATATAGGAAAAGAAAACAACAAGAAAGTATGCAAGAGTGAGATACCAATATATGGATTAATCACTATAACAATATGCGCGACACAAAACGTCAGATAGCATGTAAAGTCATGTATCATAAAATTCTTGAAAATAAACAGTATTATATCAAGGGGTCTCATACCCGATCAATCATGGTTTTTATAAAAATGTGCATGACACTTCAATATTCAGGCTCTAACCTAATCTCATGAGATACCAACTTCGTTTTTCATTTAAGCTGATCAAGCTTTTTACATGGATCATTGTCAACAAAAAGAATCCAATGTCCAACACCTTTGTAACTCATTAGTAGATCACTTAGCAACCAATGGTTATTGCGCACAAGTTATGACATCTCAATTGTCATTACGATAAACGGGAAACTTATGCCCACGCATTGGCAGATCACTCAACAACCAATGGTTATCGTACTTCATGGGCGTATTTCCCCAAAATTCATTGGCCAACACATGACTCAATGATTTCTAACTTGGCAACATGGCACATCTGCGAAACAAATGCATGTAAAAATCATTTTATTCTCAAAGTTTATCTGTGTGTACATTATTTCCTTGTCGAAGCTCAAAGGCTAACGATTATTCATAAAATCTTTAACTTTAAGATTCTTCAACATCAACACGGGACACGAAGTCCGAGTGCTCAATCACAACGCCCTAAACTGATGCACCAGTCTTGGGTTTGTCGTCATAGAAAACAACTTTCACCTTTTTCAACATTTATCACAACGTGATTAAGACACACAGTCCACAACTACGTGGTTAGGACACACAGTCCACAACAACGTAATTAGGACACTCAGTCCACAACAACGTGACACGGATCAAAGACCTACGTGTAAATTACAGAACACTAGTATTTCGACGTCTCGCATACTAGATTCACTTTCCAACGTACTTATTCTTTTTCGTTCAGTGAAACACATACAAAATGAAACTTCAGCAACTTATCCAAGCTTGCCGGAATATTTTCAATAGTAAATTTTTCCAGAAATCCTTTTCATTGGAAATTCATTTGTAAAATGCTAAATTATAAAGAAATCCATTTTTTTTGAAATTCTTATTTTTCTTCCAAACCATCTTTAGAACGTTGTCAAATCCATTCAAATTCTTTTCTAAAATATTACCAGCCATTTCCAAAGGTTTTCCTTCATAAAACATAATTTAAAAATTATTTTCACTTATACTAAAATTATTATAAGAAAATGATTTTCCTCTAACTTTAAAATATTTCACACTTAGTTCTCAAAATATTTTCCATCTCATTCTTCGAAAATGATAACATACTAAAATATTCAGTTTACAATTCAATCTTTATATTCATTCTTTTATTAAGAAATCATCAAATAAATATTTTTGTTCCAAAATTCTCATAAGGATTTTTAAGACTTTTACCATCATAATTAATTGAGCACCGACGAGTGTCAGGCTTCTCAGACAATCAATCAATCAACAGTAATATTTCCATATCAATATCTTGACAGTTAATGCAGTTCATGCCATATAGTAAAGCTATAACACATCTTCAGATAACTCATCAAGCTCAGACATTTAAACAGACAGTTCAATCACCACAGATAATACAGATAAATCACAACAAGGCTTAAGACACATCACAAATCACACCTAATAGCATACGGCTACTGAAACATCCCTCAGGCAGTCTTCTCTTACCAATGGAGTTTTGATGTAGGAAGCTTGGCTATGTGAGTGTAAAGTGTGAATTAAAAAAAAATAAGAGTTTATATAGAGGGGGAGAGAGTGAGTCGTGGGGAGGGAGAGGAAGAAGAGCTTGGGGAGCAAGTTTGGATTTAAGGAGGTGTTTGGTTGGAAAAAGTGAGAAAAAATGGGGTTTTTGTTTATAATATGATATATTCAAAAAGCTGTCATAATGACTTTCCTTGATGTGACATAGTCCATCAAGTCACTTCACTCAAACAAGTCACCTCAGTCTTCTCAGCTCTCTATTTGCGAACTTAAATTTTCAAATATAACCAAGATCATTGGAAAAACGATAAAAACACTAACCGTTTCGTTCACGGGTCAAAATCAGGTTTTCTGCTCGGTAAACGTTTACTGTCAGTGAAAACACAAACCGGTTTTCGTCTGAATTTTCAACTGAAAATTTAACTGTGACTTTCTACGGTGAGGTAGAGAAAGACAATTAGTTTATCTAAAATCATTCTCTGGATTTTTAACAAAAACAAACACACATAAACATGTATTTAATGTTATAGAAAGACAGAGAAATCGGGGCGTCACATTACCACCCCACTAAAAAGAATTTCGTCCTCGAAATTACGCACCCGGAAATAGGTCAGGATATTGCAATTTCATCTTGTCCTCGACTTCCCATGTAGTTTCTCCGGTTGCATCATCCCAAATAACCTTAACTAAGGAAATTTGTTTACCTCGGAGCTGCTTCGTCATCTTATCCGCGATTCGTACAGGCGAAGTCTCAAAAGACAAGTTATCTTTTAATTGTACATTATCGGGTTTGATTACGTGAGATGGATCAGGAACTTATTTCCGCAGTTGCGAAACATGAAAAACATCATGAAGATTGGAAAGAAAAGGTGGCAAAGAAATTTTATAGGCTACTGGACCCACGCGACGAAGAATTTGGTAGGGTCCAATGAATTTAGGAGTGATATTTCTGGATTTAATTACCCTGCCAATCCCTGTCGTAGGCGTGACTCTCAAGAACACATGTTCACCTTCCTCGAACTCACGAGGTCATCGTCTCTTGTCAACATAACTTTTCTGTCGAGTCTGAGTTGTCCGTATTTTCTCCTGAATCATTTTCACCTGTTCTATTGTCTGTTGCACGATTTCTGGTCCTAATAACAAACTTTCTCCATCCTGGTACCAACATATATAGTGGTGTTCTACACCGTCGGACATCTAAAGCTTCATAGGGTGTCATTCCTGTGCTCGAGTGGAAACTGTTATTATAAGTGAACTCTATCAGCGGTAGGAATTCATCCCAATTCCCAGTGTTTTCCATCACACAAGCTCTCAATAAGTCCTCAAGTGATTGGATCGTCCTTTTTGATTGTCCATCTGTTTTTGGATGATAGGCAGAACTCAATCTGAGTTTCATTCCTAGTGACTCTTGCATACTTTGCCAAAACCTTGTCGTAAACCTCGGATCACGGTCTGAAATGATACTCGAAGGTACACCATGTAATCTGACAATTTCATTAACGTACAACTGAGTTAATCTTTCCATCGAATACTTCATATTGATAGGTAAAAATTGAGCTGACTTGGTCAGTCGATCCACTATTACCCATATAGCCACATGCCCTTTCCGAGTCCTTGGCAAACTTATCACAAAATACATTAAGATACCATCTCATTTCCATTCGGGAATGTCTAAAGATTGTAGCATCCCTGCTGGCCTCTGATGTTCAATCTTTGCCTTTTGACATACCAAACACGAAGTAACGTATTCCATTACGTCTATCTTCATTCCATACCACCAATACAATTTCTTGAGATCTTGATACATCTTCGTGGCTGCTGGGTGTAAACTTAATTTACTCTTGTAAGCCTCTTCCAGAATCAATGTTCTTAGCTTGGCATCATCTGACACATAAATTCTTTTAACGAATCTCAAGATTCCATCCGTTCCTTCTTTGAATTTTGACAGTGCTCCTTGATGCACTAATTCCCTTTCTCCTTGTAAGTATTGATCACCTTCTTGTTTCTCTCTTATCTGGTCCATCAATCCATTCGAAACAGTGATTATACCTAAACGAAGCTTTCCTGGTGACGTCTCCACGGTTAAACGCATATCTCAGAACTGTTCCAACAACTCTCGCTCTTTGACCATCATTACAGATGCATGTATTGACTTTCTACTCAAGGCATCTGCTACCACATTCGCTTTTCCAAGGTGGTACTGTAGTTGAAAATCATAATTCTTCAAGAATTCCAACCAACGTCTCAGCCTGTTTAGCTCCTTCTGATCGAACAGGTACTTCAAACTTTTGTGATCACTGAAAACATTGAATGTAGCTCCATACAGATAATGTCTCCAGACCTTCAAAGCAAAAACCACTGCTGCTAATTGCAAATCATGTGTAGGATAATTCCTCTCATGAATCTTTAATTGTCTCGAAGCATAAGCTACAACCTTCCGATTTTGTATCAGTACACAACCTAACCCCTGATGTGAAGCCTCACAATAAACCTCAAAAGGTTCCTTAGGATTAGGTAATACTAATACAGGTGAAGTTGTCAACCTTCTCTTTAACTCTTAAAAACTTTCTTCATATGCTTCAATCCATGTAAATGCTTGATCTTTCCGAGTCAATTGGGTAAGAGGTCCTACTATCTTGGAGAATACCTCAATGAATCTCCTATAGTATCCAGTCAAACCCACGAAACTACGGATCTCTGTTGTCGTCTTTGGCCTTTCCCTACTAAAAAGCTTCAACTTTTGACGGATCCACTGCGATTCCATCATGCAAAATGACATGACCTAAGAACTGAATTTGGTCTAACCAAAATTCACACTTTTCTGGCTTCGCGTAAAGTTGTTTCTCCCTTAATATTTGAAGAACTATACTGAGATGTTCAGCATGCTTTTCTTTTTTTGGAGAATAGATTAGAATGTCATCGATAAAGACAACGACAAACTGATCTAAGTAAGGACGAAAAATCCTATTCATGTAATCCATGAATATCGCAGGAGCATTCGTCACTCCGAACGGCATCACCAGATACTCATAATGGCCATAGCGATCCGAAACGCTGTCTTTGGGATATCCTCTGCCTTGACACGGATCTGATGGTAACCTGACCGTAGATCTATCTTTGAGAAAACAGCCACTCCACACAACTGGTCCATTAAATCATCTATCATTGGAAGCGGATACTTGTTCTTGATAGTCACGTTGTTCAACTGATGGAAATCCACACATAACCGAGAAGTTCCATCTTTATTCTTCACTAGCAAGACTGAAGCTCCCCAAGGTGATACACTCGGCCTAATAAACTCTTTCTTCATCAGTTCCGCCAGTTGTTCCTTCAAGTTCTCTAGCACAGATGGCGACATACGATATGGTACCATCGATATTGGTCCGGTGCCGAGTACCAGATCAATCGCAAACTCAATGTCTCGAACAGATGGCAGTCCAGGTACATCTTCAGGAAAAATGTCCGAAAACTCATTGACGACAGGTATGGAATCTAAGTCTAACTCATTCTTAACATCTAAGGAAAACAGTAACATGTATCCTTGAGCTCCCTCTTTCAAAGAAGCTCTTACTTGACTAGCAGATAAAAATCCTGAAATACCATCCTTAGGAAAAACTAAGGTTTTATGAGCTCAGTCTATCAAAATATGGTTGGAAGATAATCAATCCATGCCTAAAATTATATCCAACTAATTAAAGGCAAACAGATCAGATCTACAAGAAAATTTCTATCCTGAACAATGATAGGACAGTTCAAGCAAACAAAATTGACAATAACTGGCTTGACAGTTGGGGTTGAAACAATTAGATCATATGGTAATGAATAAATAGGAAATTTTATAAGTTTCATACAATCCATCGAAATGAAAGAATGCATCGCACCCGAATCAAAAAGTATCGTTAAAACATTACAAGCTATGTCGCACTTACCTTGTACGAGATCATCAGAGTTCAAAGCCTCAATTCCATTCATAGTATAAACCCTTCCTTTAGCAGACGGTTTGTTGGCTCTGGTGTTATTGACAACTGGTTCACGCTTTGGTGCTCTGCAGTCCTTTGCCATATGCTCAAAACGATCGTAGTTAAAACACTTCATTCCCCTCATCGGACAAGCGTCAGCCATGTGACTTGGATCACCAAACTTATAACATCTCCTCTCTTGACCTTGGCTTTGGTTTCTCTGGCCTCCAGTTCCAGTTCCAGAAGTACCAGGACGATATGGTTGCTGACTCTGGTTGTTGCTGGGTGGTCGAAAGTACGGTTTTCTCTGGTTATACTTCCCTCTTTGGTTCTGATTCTGAAATTGATTCTTAAATCGAGAGGGTCCTCCAACATTCCCTCTGTTGTCTCTTCCCTTCCGCATTTGCTCAATCTTCCTACACTTCTCCACTAAACCTTGAAAGTTTCTTGATTTCCAATGGCAGTAATGAATCCTTGATTTTGAAGTGCAGTCCTCCTTCAAACCTCTCGTACTTCCATTCTTCATCTGGGTTGTTCTGGAAAAAGCGGAAATACTTGGCAAGTGACTCAAATTTTGCCGCGTATTCCTCGACAGACATACCCTCTATTGTAGATGGAGAAATTCTTGCTCTTTTTCAGTTTAAGCACTCTGAGGAAAATACTTGTTCAGAAACCTATCGCGGAATACCGCCCAAGTAATCTCCTGTTGTTCAGCCTCCAGTAACAGCTTGGTACCTTTCCACCAATATTCAGCATCTCCTTCCAGCAGAAAAGTAGCATAAGATACCTTCACTCCCTCTGGTGTGTGGATCAGCTCAAATACTTTCTCTAATTCCTGAATCCATAGATCGACCTTCATCGGATCCACGTCTCCATCGAACTGTGATGGATTATGGCGCCTAAAAGCGGTCAGGTGCTTGCCTTCAGCTGCTTGTTCAGCCCTTATCTGCTCTTGTTGGTTCTGAGCAGCCATTGTTACAGTCTAAAAAGCAATTGCAGCAGCAACATCGGCCATTGCGTGTGGCGCAAACTCTATTCCACCATAGCCTCTTCCGTGAACATGTCCACGTGCACCTCCTAGTTCTATACTGACCTTCAGGACATAATCAGTAAAATGGTAACCATAAAATGATACGTAAAATCACTGATTATCACACATTACTTCTAAGAAGTAATTCAAACAAGCCTCAGTTAGAGAACACACAACATCAACACAACAAACCTAAACCCAAAGATTCCCAAAAGACTCGACCAGCTCTGATACCACTAATGTTACACCCTAACTTGGGCATTACATGGTTACCCATTGCGGAAAATAAAAACGTATTTAAATCGATGTTTACTTTCGAAAAATAATATTTTTTTATTAAATAAGTAAACTAAAAGTGGTGATAAACTTTCTTTTTCTTTTTCTTTCCTTAAGATAGATGAACATGCAGAACATGAACAGCAGAACCACACACACACACACACACACACACACACACACACACACACACATATATATAGATACATACATAGTTACAAACTGAACATAGGGCCTTTATAAGGACAGGCCATTGCCATCACAAAATACCATGGTTTACAGAAATCGGGAAATAGCAGGACAAGGATAAACTACCCCACAAAAGAAAACCCAAAGCTGGTCCAACTAGAGATGACCATTAGGAAGGACAGAACGAACACCCCCACTCTCAGAAGACGAATCAGGCATGACATCCAAAACCTCCCCTCCTTCGTCAGGAGAGTCATCATCATCGTCCTCGTCAAGAACTATGTACTCTGGCTCGTCATCGAAGTAATCCTTCAGATCCTTCTCCGGGGGTGAGTCAGGTACAACTCCAGGAAGTGGTACTCCAAGAGGTGGATGCTCGTGCAACTGTCCTCGCTCAGCCAAAACATAAAGGTAATACCAGGGAGGTGGTAGTGAAATCCTCACCGACTAGACAGTCTGAATCCTCGGCTGTGGTCCGCCCTCAATAGCTCCCTCCATTGAACTAACAGGCCCGGTATAGGTAGCAGAGTGGGATCCCGGGTGGATATCCCACACTCCTGGTACTAGGGGGATGTTGGGATCCATCTAAACTCAAACATATATAACAATTCCATATAGGAAAAGAAAACAACAAGAAAGTATGCAAGAGTGAGATACCAATGTATGGATTAATCACAATAACCATATGCACGACACAAAACATCAGACAGCATGCAAAGTCATGTATCATAAAATTCTTGAAAATAAATAGTATTATATCAAGGGGTCTCATACCCGATCAATCATGGTTTTTATAAAAATGTGCATGACACTTCAATATTCAGGCTCTAACCTAATATTATGAGATATCAACTTCGTTTTTCGTTTAAGATGATCAAGCTTTTTACATGGATCATTGTCAACGAAAATAATCCAATGTCCAACACCTTTGTAACTTATTGGTAGATCACTCAGCAAAAGTTATAACATCTCAATTGTCATTACGATAAACGAGAAACTTCTGTCCACGCATTGGTAGATCACTCAGCAACCAATGGTTATCGTAGTTCATGAGTGTATTTCCCCAAAATTCATTGGCCAACACATGACTCAATGATTTCTAACTTGGCAACGTGGCACGTCTGCCAAACAAATGCATGTAAAAATCATTTTATTCTCAAAGTTTATCTGTGTGTACATTATTTCCTTGACGAAGCTCAAAGGCTAATGACTATTCATAAAATCTTTAACTTTAAGATTCTTCAACATCAACACGGGACACGAAGTTCGAGTGCTCAATCACAACGCCCTAAACTGATGCACCAGTCTTGGGTTTGTGGTCATAGAAAACAACTCTCACCTTTTCAAACATTTATCACAACGTGATTAGGAAACACAGTCCACAACTACATGGTTAGGACACACAAACCAGAAAACGTGATTAAGACACACAGTCCACAACAACGTGACACGGATCAAAGATCTATGTGTAAATTACAGAACACTAGTATTCCGACGTCTCGCATACTAGATTCATTTTCCAACATATTAGTCTTTTTCGTTCAGTGAAACACAAATACAAAATGAAACTTCAGCAACTTATCCAAGCTTGCCGGAATATTTTCAAAAGGAAATTTTTCCAGAAATCATTTTCATTGGAAATTCATTTGTAAAATGCTAAATTATAAAGAAATCCATTTTCTTTTGAAATTCTTCTTTTTCTTCCAAACCATCTTTAGAACATTGTCAAATCCTTTCAAATTCTTTTTTAAAATATTGCCAGCCATTTCCAAAGGTTTCCTTCATATAACATACTTTTAAAATCATTTTCACTTATACTAAAATTATTGTAAGAAAATGATTTTCCTCTAACTTTAAAATATTTCACACTTAGTTCTCAAAATATTTCCCATCTCATTCTTCGAAAATGATAACATACTAAAATATTCCGTTTACAATTCCATCTTTAGATTCATTCTTTTATCAAGAAATCATCAAATAAATATTTTTGTCCAAAATTCTCATAAGGCATTTTAAGACTTTTACCATCATAATTAATTGAGCACCGGCGAGTGTCAGGCTTCTCAGACAATCAATCAATCAACAATATTATTTCCATATCAATATCTTGACAGTTAATACAGTTCATGCCATATAGTAAAGCTATAACACATCTTCAGATAAGTCATCAAGCTCAGGCATTTAAATAGACAGTTCAATCACCACAGATAATACCGTTAAATCATAACAAGGCTTAAGACACATCACAAATCACAACTGATAGCATACGACTACTGAAACATCCATCGGGCAGTCTCCTCATACCTGAGTTCAAAGTAGAGATGTTTCTTGTCCTTCGTCGGGTGCCACGATCTTCCTCGCTTTCTTCACAATGGAAGTCTAATGATTCCAACACATAATCACAAGTTAAAAACAACCAAAAACATCCTATCTACCTAAGGCATAGGTTCAGCCATAGCATAAAAATAGGTTTAGAGATTTCAAAATTTCTCAAACTCATGGATTAATGATCCTTAAGTATTAGAGATTCATAAACAATGATCATTTAACAAGGATTGAACAAAAACTCCTCTAAGCTACAAGCTCAGGGTTTCGGCCATGACCTCTAAAATAGGCTAGAAATTTTCAAACTTTTCAAGCTTTTGGATTTAACAACTAAAGGTACAAAAGAGTTCAAATCAATGATCTTTTAACAAGAGTCGAAACAAAACTTCCTTGTTCCACAACCACATAGGTTCGACCTTCTAAGGAAAATAGGGAAGGAAAAATTTTCTTGATCCATTCTCTTAGCTAAACAATATAGAGGTCATTGTGAGTCCATAGAAATTAGTTTCAAGTCAAATGGATTTTTCTACTAATTTCCAGAGATTTTAGAAGTTTTGGATCTAAGAGTGATAAATGGAAACATATGGCATAAACTCAACAAATATGAGAAGGAAAGAACTTAGACGAGTAAGAGTATAGAGTATTACCCTTGAAGCTTGAAAGAAAATGGATGAGGATGATGAGCTCTTGAAGAAAACCAATGGAGTTTTGATGTAGGAAGCTTGGTTATGTGAGTGTAAAGTGTGAATGAGAAAAAAATGAGAGTTTATATAGAGGGGGAGAGAGTGACCCATGGGGAGGGAGAGGAAGAAGAGCTTGGGGAGCAAGTTTGGAGTTAACGAGGTGTTTGGTTGGAAAAAGTGAGGAAAAAATGGGGTTTTTGTTTATAATATGATATATTCAAAAAGTTGTCATAATGACTTTCCTTGATGTGACATAGACTTTATTCCATCAAGTCACTTCACTCAAACAAGTCACCTCAGTCTTCTCAGATCTCTATTCTGCTTCATTGTTTACCCGATTAAAGTTTCCGATCGTAATTTTCGACGATTTCGTCCAAATAAAATATTTTATTTTATTTTCGAAAGTCAATTTTAGAAAATAACCAAGATCATTGGAAGCACGATAAAAACACTAATCGTTTCATTGATGGCTCAAAATCAGGTTTTCTGCTCAGTAAACTTTTACTATCAGTGAAAACACAGACCGATTTTCGTCTGAATTTTCAACCGAAAATTTAACTATGACTTTCTACGATGAGGTAGAGCAAGACAATGATTTTATTTTATCTAAAATCATTCTCTGGATTTTTAACAAAAATAAACACACATAAACATGTATTTACTGTTATAGAAAGACAGAAATCGGAGCGTTACAATATTTAACCATATGAAATTACTGACATGTCTGATAAGTGTGAAGGAAAATAGACTTAAAGTCACTCGTCTATTTTATGAGCCGTCTAGTTTTTGGTAAAGCGCAGTTTTTAGGCTCGTCTAAAAACCACTTGTCTAATTAGTCAGTCAACACGGTCAAAGACCAAGTCAACGTTCAGTTAAGATTCTGATATACTTAATGACATGGCAAGAAGCATCTGTCTAAAGAAGACTAAGTAGATCACTCGTCTAGAAAATGACTTCCTCACTTGTCTGAGTTTTGGGCTTATTTTCACCCGTCTAGTTTTGGACTCCTTTACACCCGTCTAAATTTCCAACGCTGCTACATTTGATAAACTGTCAAAATGTCAAAAATGAAGTCCAAGTCAACCTTATTCAATTTAGATGCCCTCTTTAAGGATCTCGAAGACCTCTGAACAATACTACCAAGGATAAAGAACAAAGAAAAATTGTTTCAAGGATATAAGGAATAAACACGCATTCTCTGTACCACAAAAGTAACTTTATAGCTGTTTTAGTACAAAGTAAAAGTACTTTCCAGAAAGTGAACTGAGTGTTGCACTGAAAGAGGAAAGCTCTATGTTGCAAGTACAAGAAGCCTACTGCTACGACCTCTGAAACAACAGCTGCTCAGAACAAAGTGTACTCTTGGACAACCTTATCAAAGCTCGACGTTCCTAAGCATTTAATGTTTACACAGAACGTCTCTTTGGCATTAATGGTGTTCCATAAGCTCAAATCAAAAGAACGCACTTTCTGAAGCAGTGCCTAACGGATTAAATTAATTGAAGTCTTTATATAGGCCAAACCTTGAAGAAGAAGATAAGAAGTTGACTATCATGAAGAACACTGCGCAAGAAGCATTTACTCACTTCATTTACTTCTTCATTCCTTCATTGAATACTTCTTCAATCATTTGATATTATTTCGCAGTCTTTCACACTTCATATTTATTTCACTCTCTGAGTGTGATCTGAAAGATTTACAAGTTGTATTAATTATACAAAACCTTTATCCTTTATTGAGTTGAGCCTGAAGAGGCTAGGTGAGCAAAGAATACTTGTTTAAGTGTGAGTCTGGAGAGACTAGGTGTGAAAAGAGTACTTGTTCTGTAATCTTATCAGTTACAGTGGAAACTTGGTGCTGCCTAGAAACTGGACGTAGCCCTGTGGATTTTGGGATGAACCAGTATAAATCTCTTGAGTTATATTCTTCTTCCCTTATCTCTTTAATTTTCTTAAGTATTATTTGCTTAAGCTTTTAACTTGGGGAGTTTTTACTGTGAATATCAAACTCTTTTTTATGTTTCTTTGTATGCTTGTATGTTCTGTCTCAAATTTAGACGTGTCACTCGTCTAAATTTCTTTTGTCTTATTTTTTCTTGTTGTGCCTGTGAAAATAATTATCAAAGTTTCCTAAAAAGTTGGTAAACATAATTCAACCCCCCCTTCTTGTGTTAACTTTGGCTATTTCAGTTGAGACACATGGAACATATTATGAACGTTGGACAGGAAAGGTGGTATGGCTATTTGGTAGGCGGCTAAGCCAACATTATAGAATTTGGTAAGGACCAATGAATTTGGGAGTAAGTTTCTTCGCTTTCATCACTCTATTAAACCCAGTTGTTGGAGTAACTCTCAAGAATACATGATCACCCTCCTGGAATTCAAGAGACTTCCTTCTCTTGTCATGGTAGCTCTTTTACCTACTCTATGCCACTTTCATCTTTTCCTGAATCATCCTTACTTTTTTGTAGTTTCTTTCACTATTTCTGTTCCTAGCACAACATTCTCACCCGGTTCATTCCAACACAAGGGTGTCCTACATCTCCTCCCAAAAATAGCTTCATAGGGTGCCATCCCAATACTGGAAAGGTGAACTCTATCTGGGGCAAAAACTTGTCCCAACTTCCTGACTGCTCTAGCACACAAGCTTTCAATGAGTCCTCTAAGGACTGGATGATTATCTCAGATTGACCATCGGTCTGTGGGTGGTAAGTTGAACTTGCCTAATATTTGTTCCTAAAGCCTCATGCAAACTATTTCCAAAACCTTGAGGTAAATCTAGGGTCTCTATCTGACAGTGTTAGACGGTACATCATGTAGCCTAACTATCTCTTTGATGTACAACCTGGTCAACTTCTCTAAAGAGTATTCCATATTCATAGGGATGAAATGGGCAGACTTAGTCAATCTATCCACAACAACCCATATAGAATCACAACCAGCTGGAGTCCTAGGGAGTCCGGACATAAAATCTATAGATATGCTATCCTATTTCTTCTATGGGATATTCAAAGGTTGCAACTTACCTGAAGGCTTTTGGTGTTCTATCTTAGTCTTTCGGCACACTGATAAGCCTCTGACTCATCTAGTTTCTAGCTAGAAAAGGGGTATATTTTGTGCCTAATTGGGCGAGTCACCCTCGCTAATCTCCCAAATTGGCCTTGTTTTGTTCCTAAGTTAGACTTTGACTCATTTTATGCATTTTTAGTAGTTTTTAGTTTATTTTGAGTAGAATTACGCTTTTCATTTTCTTTTATTGTTTCAGGTTAAAAGTGAAGCTCTTAGAGTCAAGGGAAATGAAGAAAACAGTGGAAAAACAATTCTGGAGGTTTCGCCTCGTGAAACAGGAGCTCGCCTCGCGAGCCTGAAGACCAGCCTGAACAGCAAATGTCACCCTCTCTGTCTCGCCCCGCGAATCACCATCTCGCCTCGCGAGTCTGAAGGTCTGACTGTGCCAGAAATGTCATCCTCTCTGTCTCGCCTCACGAAATACTACCTCACCTCGCGAGTATTCAAACTCAGGATGGATCCAAAACTGAAATTCACCTCGCGAGAGGCTACTCGCATCGCAAGCGGGCGCAGATTCTGAAATCTATAAATTGCTGTTTTAGGGCAGATTGAAGGACCTTTTGTCAACCACTTGTTTTTAGATCGTTTTTGAGATTCTCTGGAGCTGCGTCTCCCTATTTTCTTTTCTTATTGTACAATCATGATGAAATCCAAGTGTTTGTGTCTTGTTACAAGCATTATGAGTTAATCCCCTTGTCTAAGGGATCAATGAAACCACCCATGACGGTGTAGTTCAATGTGATGTATGTTTCTCTCCTTTATCTCAATTCATGTTTTCCAATTCTGAATTTATTGCGCTGATCATATGCATGCGTGATTGACTAGTTAATGTGATGATGCTTAGTAGGCAATTCGCGTTTAGAACTTGAATTGGGATCATTGATTGAATATTGCACGAGAGTGGGTAGGAGATCAGTGCAACCTTATAGGGAACAAGATTTAATAGAGTTTGATGATTGGGTTATGAGATCTAGTAAGTAATTAACTCAATTGTTGAATACGTCCTATTGAGCACGAGAGTGTCATTAGGAGAATTTGGGGGTCCTGGTTGACATTGTAATTGAACTTAGGGAGGGAATCATCATCACTTGGGTACTATGCATGATTGGGTAGGCGGATTTGTGACCTTAGATATTTAATTCCAGATTTTAATTCTTTATTCTCTAATTGTTTTGTCGATTTGAATTGCGATCCTATTTTCTCTCTCTCCTCAACCACTTGCTTTGCTTGGTCAAACGTATCGAACTCCTTGCAATTTGGTAGAATTGGTAGCCCAATCCCTGTGTCCGACCTCGGTAATTACATACCGTGTTTTATTACTTACGACGACCCGGTACAGTTGCCGGTGACTCAACACACACTAAGCACGCATACACAAACTTGGCCACATCATTTTTCATCCTAGGCCACCAAAACATACGCTTTAAGTCCTGATACATCTTAGTGGCACTTGGATACACACTCAGGTCACTCCGAGGTCATTCTTCAAGCTTAAGGATCAACTTCCTAAGCTCTTAGTGGGTGGGGGTGGGGGTAGGGGGGGGGGGGGGGGAGGCGCTACTACCTTTTGGGCCAAGGGAGGGAGTTTTTAAATTTTTAATTAATAGAAAAAGACTTAATTAAATAATTAAAATAATGTTTTATTATAAGAGTAAAAGAAATAATTACTTGTGTAAGAAATGATGTATAAATAGTGAATATAGTCACTATTCACCTCAATTAAGTCTCTTCAACATCTGCATAAAATCTGAGTTTGGTAAATTGGTTAGTTCTGGTTCCATTTGTTTCTCGTCAGTGAAAATCGATCGTATTTTCTTTCATAAGTTTTCCATCCGAAAAAATTTATATTGAAGGAAATTTTTTAAAATCATGGAAATGATTATAATTGGGTTAGTAGAAATTAAAAATTTTATTTTACTGATCGAAATTTATTTTCTGGGTCAATACAACTTAACTGACAGTGAAAACTTAGATCGAGATCGTCTGAAATTTCTACCGGAAATTTTATAGTATTTTTCTACCATAAAATACATTATGAAAATAATTTAGATTCATTAAAATAATTTACTCAAAAATGAGAATATTAATTATTCTCAAACATGCATAAGTACAGATTATAGAGTAACCGAAAAATCGAGGCGTTACATGTAACGCTCCAACTTGGGAGTCACATGGTTACCCGTTACGAAAAATAAAATTGATTAAAATGCTGGTTACTTTCCAAAAATAACATTCTCTTAATAATTAAATATTCTCAAAACGGTGATTATATGCACACACATATATATATATATATATATATATATAAATAGTAGATGAACACTCAGAACATGATACATGAACAACATAAATATCTAAGCAGTGGCAGTTGTAACTTGATATATATTACAAAAGGTCAGGGCCTTATAGTACCGGCCATTGATAATACTAAACATAAAAGGGAAAAGCTGTAATCAAGATAAAGCAAAATGGGGGAAAGGTCCGGAACCACATATCAAAAAACCGTGGCTCTATGAAGCCAAATACGTTCGGACCAGGATACACTATTCTCGAATAGGACACCCCTAAGCTGGTCTACAACTAATAACCGTGACAAGGGCCAGTCTGAACACTCCCGCTCCCTGAGGAGTTCCCTGGCGATGCATCCACCACTTTTCTGCCCTCATCAGGGGAGTTAGAATCATCAAAATCAGGACCGTCATCAAGCATATACTCCGGCACACCGTCAATGTCGTCGTCGTAATGGACGTCATCCTTCGGCTCGCCTTCAAGGTACTCCTCAGGATCTTCCTCCGGATCCTCTTCAATAGGTGAAGCTGGCTCAACTCCCGGAAGCGGCACTCCTAAGGGTGGGTGCTCGTGAAGTTGTCCCCTCTGCGCCAACACATGTAGATAGTACCAAGGGGGTGGTAGTGACACCCAGACCATTCCTACTGTCTGCACTCACTGCTATAGTCCCTCTTCCCCGTTTCCTTTCAGTTCACTAACCGACCCGCGATAGATGGCTGCATGGGATCCGAGGAGTATGTTCCACTCCCCCGGATCTCCCGCATTATCAAAAGTTAGTGTCCTCATTCCCGTCGGTGCCAGAGGCACGTCAGGATCCATCTAAACCCGAATATGTATATATACAACAATTCCATAGGGAGAAGGAACAACAAGAAAACATGCAAGAGTGAGATACCAATATATGGATTGGACACAATAACCATATTCATGATGCATACATCACCTAAGCATATATCAGATATTTCCAAATAATTTATCTGAATTAAACATGTATAATGTCAAAAGGTCTCATACACGCATGGTTAGTTTTGAAGAAAGTATGCATGACACTTCAATATTCAGGCTCTAAAGTTAATCTCATGAGATCCCTTCATCATTCTAAGAGTTGATCAAACTCAAATCGCCACCACTTTGGCATCACGTTAAGTGACTAAACATCCATTGCATACTGTCCCATCCCAGGATGCAGTATTCCATGCTCATGGATTTAATAACACACTGTCCCATCCCAGGATGCAGTGATACATCGTATTGTGAATACCTGATCATCAAGGCATCACTCCTATCAACATGAGGCACGTCTGCCTAAAATGCATGTAAAACAATTGTTCTCAACGTTTTCTTTGTGTTCATTATCTTTCGTTGTCGAAGCTCAAAAGCTAACAACTTTTCATAAATTTTAACATTTTGAAATTATCAACATCAACACGGGACACACAGTCCGAGTGCTCAATCACAACACCTTAGACCGATGCACCAGTCTTAGGCTTGTGGTCATAGAAAACAACGTTCACCTTTAACAACATTCATCACAACGTGATTAGGACACACGGTCCACAACTACGTGGTTAGGACACACAGTCCACAACAACGTGATTAGGACACACAGTCCACAACAACGTGACACAGATCAAAGATCAACGTGCATATTACAGAATACTAGAAGCAATGTCTCGCGAACTAGATTCAATTTCAACATATTCATACTTTTTGTTTAGTGAAATACTAATACAAAATGAAACCTCGGTGAATTGTCCAAGTTTGCCGGAATATTTTCAAAAGCTTTTACGAGAGAATCTTTTCATTATACAATCAATTAAGAGGACATTTATAGGAAATCCACTTACTTTTGTAATCCTTTCTTTTCCCAAAACAGCTTAAAAACTCAACAAATCTATTTCTAAAAATCATTTCCAGGTAGGATAAAGTTAAATATTTTCAAAGGTCGGTCGTTCATAAAATTCACGTTTCTCAATAGTTTTATTTTGCTCAAAATCCTTATTCATAAGAAGATAGCTTTCCTTTAACTTGAAAATATTTTAGTACATGATCTAAAGATCTCATCTTTTACAAATAAAAATGTTTCTTGAATACTTTCTTTCCAAATCATATTCTTTAATCAAGAAAACTCCCAACACAAAAATCTTTGTTTTCAAGGTTCTCTTTAAAGCTTATCAAGGCTTTTAATATCATAATTACTTGAGCACTGACGAATGTCAGGCTTCTCAGCCCTCAATCAAACATCACTATAATATCAGTCAGCAGTATAACAGTTAATAATAGATCATATCATCTATGATTCATAACACTTTAAACCAAGTAAATAATCAAGTAAGAAATCAACTTTCAAGCAGTTACCACAATGGTTAAAGTATACAAGTCATTCCAACATTGATTCCGAAATTATAACAAGAACCCAATAAATCAGACAATTCACATAAACACATGCACACAGTTATTGAGTATCCCTCGGGATGTCCCCTCTTACCTTTGATGAAGGTAAAAGTTCTTGATGTTTGAAATAACGAACCAAGAACGTCCTTGCTTGCTTCACGATGAAAGTCTAAGGATACCAACACAATACCACAAGTTAAAAATCAACCAAGAATACTAAACCATCTAGGTATAGGTTCGGCCTTTACAAAATAATAAGGTTGGAGGTTTCCAAAAATCATACCACTCATGGATTAATGATCCTTAAGTGTTATAAGTTCATAAACAAAAAAAAAAAAAAATCATTTTACAAAGATTGATCAAAATCCCTCTAAGTTAAACACTTAGGGTTTCGGCCTTCACTCCTAAAATAGGTTAGGAATTTTCAAACTTTTCAAGACTTTATATTTAACATCAAAAGGTATCAAGAAGCTTAAATACATGATTATCTTTCAAAAAGTTGAAACAAAACTTCCTACGCCACAAAAACATAGTTTCGACCATCATTGAAAAAATAGGCTAGGAACTTTAAAACTCTTCAAGCTCTTAGGTTTAGCATTAAAAGGTACTAATAAGCTCAAATCCATGATTATATTTGAAAAGTTGAAACAAAACATCCTAGGTCCAAAACCTACTAGGTTCGACCATCCTTGGATAAATAGGCTAGAAATTTTTTTGTTTGATGCAAGCTCTTAGATTATGAAAGTAGAGGTCATTAGGAGTTCATAGAAATTGGTTTAAACTCAAACGGATTTTATATAATTTTATAGAGATTTTAGAAGTTAAAAGAGCTTTAAGAACATTTTAAGAAAACATAGAGTAAACTCACAAAATAAGTATAAAATTAACTTGAAAGAGAAGAGTATGAGAGTGTTACCCTTGAAGCTAGGAAGAAAATGTATGAAAAACTTGAAGCTTGAAACTAAATAAAAATGGAAGCTTTGTGTAGGAACTTTAAAGTGAGAAAGTGAAGAAGTATGAAAGTGATGAAGGGCAAATGAAATAGGTATTTATAGGGGGAGGGGTGAGAGTGGCACATGAGAGAACCAAAAACTTGATACGATTTCGGCAAGTATACCTAGTCGCAAACAAGTAATACGGTGGAGAGACCAGATATCGTTCTCAGGGATCGCGGACAAGTACCACTTCGCAAATCGGACTACTATCTAGACGATCGTTTGGATGGAAGGGAGTTCTAACATGTAACAGAAACAAACAAGAATAAAATGTTTTTGGTCTTTTTATGAATTTTTGCAAACACTTAACAAGCGAAAATAGATGT
This sequence comes from Sophora flavescens, assembly GCA_030762895.1. NCBI lineage: Eukaryota > Viridiplantae > Streptophyta > Magnoliopsida > Fabales > Fabaceae > Sophora > Sophora flavescens. The sequence goes on along the minus strand of CM061063.1, from coordinate 122,767,924 downwards.
GGTTAACAAATGGATGAAATTGCTAGGGTTAGATTACACTAATCCTCCCTTGATTGCAATGAAATGGTTAATAACACAATCCCTAATTCATTTATGACAATCAAATCTTCTGAAATACTCAAACCCTAATGTCTTAGGTGGAATGAGCCTAAAACCCCAAATTAAACCCTAATGCCTTAGGTGGATTAACATGAGATTTTGCATGAAGAGTCAAGATTTATAAGATTGCAAGCACCCCAAGACCTATGTCTAGGTTCATGAACTACTTGGCATTTGATTCATGAGCATGCCTTAACATCTTAACATCAATCTTTCAATTACCTATCAAATCAACAAATCATTCCAAGGATGATCAAACCTAGGAAAGCATTAAGCATGGAATCAAATACTCATAAAGAAATAGGAATTTGTATTACAATCAAATCATGAGACAACCAAGTTCATAAAAGTCATCATCTAACCCCAACAAGAGGGGGTTTAGCTACACATATTCATAGAGACAAACAAAAGAAAAGAAATAGGAATAAAGGAAGGAAAGAACTCCATGGAAGGATCCACAGCAGCCACAGCAGCCAGAGAGTATGTTTTTAGGGTTCTGGCTCCTTTTCTGTTCTTCCCAAAGGCCTTTTTATAACTTAGGCGCGCGTCACGGCCGTGATGGCCATCACGGCCAGGCCGTGACGGGTTCTGCCTTGGGAGCGCTTTCAAAAACTTGTTTGTCTCGGCCGTGATACTCATCACGGCTAGGTCGTGATCGCTTCTGCCTTCACCAATTGGTCTGTCACGGTCGTGATGGACATCACGTCTAGGCCGTGACAGATTCTTCCTAGAAGGGGTCTGGCTCAATTAACAGGTCACGGTCGTGATGCTCATCACAGCTAGGCCGTGACCAATTCTGACTTTTGCCTTTAGCTCAGCTGGATCATGGCCGTGATGGTCATCACGGCCAGGCCGTGATGGGCTCTGCTTGGTTCATTATCTTCACATTTCAAGCTCTATCTCCATCCAAGCTCCATCAAGGCTAATTCTGAGCATTTAATCATTAATCCTGCAAAACAACACCACAAAACTGCCTTACCTGTTCCAAGATAAAAATTAACTAGAAATAAAAATAAATATGCCTAAACTATATGAAAATGAATTCAAAATGTACATGAAATATGATGTGAAATCACACTCATCATGGAGGGAGAAATCTTGATGGCCAAGTTTTGGCTTAGTCCATGTTTAGCTGGATAGGAGAGAAAAAAAAGGATTTTGGAATAAAATACAATATTTTTCAAAAAGGAGTAATCATGGCACTTTTGGATGGATGTGACCCAAGACTTCCATCAACATGTCAACTTTTCCAACATGTCACTTCAACTCTTTTGTGCTCCCTACTCTGCTCCATTATGTATCATGTTCAAGTTTCCGATCGTATTTCACCCGGAATAAATATTATATTTTAATTCCGAACTCACATTTTCGAAAATTTCTAATATTAAACAAAACACAACAAAAACACCAACCGTTTCATTCACGGGTCAAAATTAGGTTTTCTGCTCAGTAAACTTGTACTGGCAGTGAAAATGCAGACCGGCTTTCGTCTGAATTTTCAACAAAAAATTTAACAGTGACTTCCTACGGTAAGAGAACACAAGAAATGATTTTAGTTTATTTAAAATCACTCTCTGGATTTTATCCAAAATTAATACATATACACATGTATTTACTGCTACAGAAAGACACATAAATCGGGGCGTTACATTACAGCTGGCTAGTGAGCATCTTGGCCCGAAGCGAGTAGATGCAATATGGGTTGAGGATGGTGTAGTGTGGGTCTGGGAGGGTGTAGAATGGGTCAGGGAGGGTGGAGAATAACTCATATATGTGTTTTATGACCCTATAAAAATCACCACTACCTTCACCCTATAATACAACCCCGTTATTAATTGTCTTTTTGCCCACGTTCCATTCATCTGTGTGGAATTTGTACCCATTAATGAAGTCTGTATGCATCTAACACTGCTATAGGGCTTGTACGCTAATTCTCTCGAGTGTTTATTTGTCACACTTAATGGTTACTGATACACCTACGAATATGTAAGTCATATTAAATAATTACTTTTCAATTAGCAATTAAGCTTGATAATGTTTGCTAAGTTATATGACACTTGCTTGTTGCTTGAACCATTCAGGAAAATGGGCATGTGTACGAACAGAAGCATCTTGTTCACTTATTTGATTAAGTTGCAGTAACACACTAACAAATAAAATGTGTACGATGTGTTAACAGAGAAATTGATATAACATGTGATAGATTATTTCAAAAATAAGTCGTTGAAACTTACTCATGGTATGGTTTCACCTCGGTGCAATCTATCAAGACATGAACATGGGCCGATGCATACTCCTTATCACTTAACCAGTAAGTAAGCTCCTTGCCAGCATGACGATCGGGAAGGTTAAATACGGATAGCATTTAAGGAAACCTTGCATTATTAGCATCTACCTCATTCCTAATATTTCTTGGTGCCAACATGAAGTTGTTGAAACTACCTCGTTCCTAATATTTCTTGGTGCAAACATGAAGTTGTTGAAATAGTTGCTTCAACCCTAGCCTTGTTTTTAGCTGATCATTTAGAGTCGCCCATGAATCTAAGTAATAAAAAACATTAGTGACAAGACATTATTCAAGGGACGCTAAATATTTAAATGTGAAAATGTAATAAAATTACCTTTCAAAAGGATATATCCACCTATATTGAACTGGTCCACCAAGCCTCGCTTCATATTCAAGATGGACAAGGAGATGTTCCATTGAATCAAAAAAAAACTGGGGGAAATACCCTCTCCAATTTGCACATCATTATTGGAATGTTTTCTTCCATCTTCCTCGGACCATCCATTCTTAAAGTTGCAGAGCATAGATATTTGAAGAAATGACTGATTTCTGTAAGCGGGTTCGAAACATGCGGGGGCAACGAACTATAGCAATATGAAGCAAACACCCCATGAATACATGACAATCATGACTTTTCATCCCATGAAGCCTCCGCGTTCTTACATCAGCACATGGTTCCAAATTAGAGGAATAACCATCAGGCGTCCTAAGGTCTTTTAACCACCGACAAATTGACTTTGCTTCATCGACGGTTAGAGTGTAAAAAGATTTTGGTTTGACCATTTTTTCCATCTTTCTGCGACTTCAGCTCCAAATCCTTTCATCTACAGTACAGAGCTATGTCCATCCTTACCTTCTCATTTTCCTTCATCTTGCCAGCCACATTCATAACCGTGTTAAAAATATTGTCAAAGAAATTCTTCTCAATGTGCATCACATCAAGGTTATATCTTAACAAATTATCCTTCCAGTATGGTAGTTCCCAAAAAATACTTTGTTTTGTCCATATATGCCATTCTTCATACCCCGATAATTTTGACACACCGACTTTAGTGACTTTTGGAAGATCGCTAACCCAACCCCAAATTTGTTTAGGAGTCAACAAAGGCAGTGGACCTTCTTCTTCTGTCTGATTCTTTTTGAATGCTCGAATATTCCTTCGGAAGGGATGATCACGATCTAAGAACCGATGATGAGAATCAGACCAGGAACTTTTGCCACCATATCTTAGGGTAAAAGCCTTTCCATGTTCCATGCAATACGGGCACGCCAATTTACTGTGGGTCCCCCAACCAGAGAGCATGCCATATGCAGGAAAATCATTGATAGTCCACATCAGTGTCGCCCTCCTCATAAAGTTTCGCTTCTTTGAAACGTCACATGTCAACACACCAGTTCACAACTTCTTTTGATCATAAATCAAAGGATGCAAATATACATCTATCCCAGCCTTCGGATTAGATAGGTTCGATATGAGACAAGTCATAAACATATACGGTTTTGACATACACATCTCGGGAGGAAGATTTTACGGTGTAACAATTGCTGGCCAACATGAATATGGCGAGGCTGACGCCTGAATGTACAGGGTAAAACCATCTAAGCACAACCCAAGTCGTACATTGCGAGGATCTTATGTCAAATCAGGGTGTACTCGATCGAAGTGCCACTAGGCTTCACCATCAGAAGGGTGCCGTAAAACGCCCGTACTTCTTCTATTTTCATAATGCCAACTCATTTGTCCCGCATTTTGCGTTGATGCAAACAATCTCTGCAACCTTGGAACTATTGGCAGGTAGAACATTGCCTTCGCAGGAATTGGTTTGTTCTTGCTACGGTCACTATTTTGAACGTGGAACCTTGGTGTCAGACAAAAATTACATTCTTCCAGTACGATGTCATTTGTGCCCGAATCACTGTCATAATAAAGCATGCATCGGTTCTGACAACAATCAATCCTCTTAGCCCCCAGCCCTAGTTTCGACACCAACCGCTTCGCATCATACTAATTTTTGGGTAACAACTCTTTGAAGGGTGTCACATCTTGAAGCATTTTTTTAAAAAAACCTCCAAACACTGCTCGGGGACATTCCAATTGGACTTGCAAGCTAAAAGCCTAACACAAATTGATAATTTTGAATCTGACGCCCCTTCAAGCAATGACTTATTTGTCTCCAACAATAGGTTGCAGAATCTCTGCGCCTATTCATTTGGAGGCTCTTCCATGTCATTAGACGCATTTGCCTCAAAAGTCCCATGTTGCCCGAGACAATCATCCACCATCCACTGCATTGACTGGAGTTGTTTGACATAGTCGTTGTGTAATCCACTGCCTGATGCACCCATGTCAAGATCGTCACCACCGACTTCATTTAGATCAATATCCGGTAACTCCTCACCATGATCAGTCCATATCCAATAATTAGGCTTTAACCCACATCGGTATAGATGTACCTTCACGTCATCATCACTCAAAACCTTTGTACAATTGCACTTTATGCACGAACATCTAATCCCCCCTATGGCATAATCATAATTTTGCTTGGATTTTGATATAAACTCATCAACTCCATCTATAAATGGTTGTTTCAGGAACCGTCTTCCAGACTCATTCCTATCATACACCCAACTATGGTTTGAGGGGTAAAATTCCATCCTTCTGCATTTTCAGATAAGTTGACGTATTTTTAAACATGATTCTATGACCCTGAATTGCTTTCTTTAAAAGGTTTGGCCCTATCCCATTTGAGAAAAAACTTTTTCACCACTGTATTATACTAGTTACTCATGTGTTATAGCTGACGAAATTTTGGTAGCATTTCCCATCGGTCTCCAAGTACACGACTTGATCGCAGTAAGATACCACAATAAAGTATGGACCTAGAGAACAAAAGGAAATGTATCGAACTGAAATTTTATCAACTATTTAACATGAGAATCAATGAGTTATTAGTATATCAGTGGAGAAAAAGTTTTTTCCCAAACTGTCCCAATTGGACAATTCAAGATTCAATAAAATGAACGATACCATGACCACGAGTACACATGCTCAATAAGATTGAACCTTGAACCGGAAACTACGGTTTTTCTCAAGTACATATTAATTATACTCTAAAATAAAATAAAACTTTAAGTAACAGAGACATCTTATAAAGTTTGACATTGTTGGCAAACAATTAAAACACATAAGCAACTATCATACACAAAGTATTCGTCTAAAAAATAAATCTCATAATTATTCGTCTAAATTTATATTAAATCATTTAATTTTAAATTAATTTAATTATTAAATATTTATTTATTTATTTATTTCATTTTATATTAAATGTTATGCAAGTATTTTGTTATTTACATATATTTAATTTCATTATTAATTTTATTGTTAAATTTTAAATTTTTTTATAAAATTAATTTTATTTAGATATTAAAATATTTTGTTATTCACTTTTTTACGCACATTCGTTTTAATCACAGTCGATTCGTCAATGTTTCTTGATACGCGTCATTTTTTATAAATTATTATTATTTTTCTATAATTTCTTATTTATTTCTTTAATGTCATTTATTGAAATGTAATTATTTAATTATTCACAATTTTAATCTTAATTAATTTTAATTTTATTGTTATGCAAGTATGCAACTTTTTTTACATTATTTGTTTTAATCACGACCGCCATCTCGTCCACGCTCTCCAATGTGCCATGAGTACCTAATCGTCTCACCTTTTATTAACATTTATTTAATACATAATTTATATTATTTATCACAAAAATTAATTCAAATAATTATGTTTGATATTTCTTTAATGTAATTTATTGAAATGTAATTATTTAATTATTCACAATTTTAATCTTAATTAATTTTTATTTTATTGTTATGTAAGTATGCAACTTTTTTACACAATCTGTTTTAATCACGACCTCCACCTCGTCCACGCTCTCCAATGCGCCATGAGTACCTAATTATCTCACCTTTTACTAATATTTATTTAATACGTAATTTATATTAATTATCAGAAAAATTAATTCAAATAATTATGTTTGATAGTCTTCCGCTCACTAACACCTAGACATCGATTTCATTCGACACTGTAATACTTTGGATATTGGAAACCCTTCTTCGATCATTTAATTTATTGCTTCAAATCATTACTTAATTTGATGGATGCTTCATTATTTATAAGTTATTTAATTAGCTCATTATTTCAATTAATTAATTTTATTAATTGAAATTTAATTGTATCAATTTATATGATAGCTAAATATTAGCTACAATAAGAATTAAAATCCTACATATTAATTATAAATCAAAATCACAAAATCCTAAATTTCCAAATCAACAAAATATAATTGTACAATCCAAAAATAAACATAACAACTGTTTCATACGTTACACACTCGATAAAATAAACAATTTCAAATAAATTCAAAAAATAAATAAATTCAATAAAATAGACACCTGGCAATGCAGACAGTGGTGGCTCCTCTACAGTAGTGGTGATGATGGTATAATAGTAACTCTGTAACAAACAAATAACATCATGACTAATTAAACATTAAACACTTAATTAACAAATTAAACATTAAACATTTAATTAAATAAAATGAAAATTTAAAACTAAATACCTAGATAGGGTTGCTGCTGGCAGTGGGGGAGGAAGGTGGTGGTGGTGGTTGGTGGTTCTGGCAATGGGGTGGAACAACTGGTGGTGGTGGCTGGCGGTTTTGGCAGTGGGGGAGCAAATGGTGGGGGTGGTAGAACACGGTGGTGGTGGGACAATGTGGTGGCAGTGGTGGTGGTGCGTGGTGGCGGTGGGGCTCGTGAAGGAGAAGACAATGACCGAGGGTAGGGAGCCTCGCGTGCGGAGGAGAAGGAGAGAACATAGTAGGAGAGAAGAGAAGAAGAGATGTGGTGCAAGGTGGAGGCGGCGGTGCGAGGTGGCAGGGAGCGGTGGAGGTGGTGCGCGGTGGAGAAGATTGAGTAGAAGAGAAAGGAAGAGGGAGAGGAAAAGAGAGGAAGAAAGGGAAATGAGGGAGAAAGGTTTTCGGTTGCATTTAATGAACAATGTTCCGAAGGATACCGACGCCATAGTCCGTCGATAATGTAAAACATAGTTTCCAACGGACACAGCCGTCGGTAATTACCGATAGGTTATCCATCGGTACATTCACGCTCCAAATTTTCCACATTCGCGCCACCATTTCTGACGGAGTTACTGACAGAATATCGGTAAGTAAGGTTACCAATGGTCATTCCGTCGGTAATATATGTGGCTTTTCATATTCATGATTACCGACGACGTTTTCTGTCGAAAATTGCCACATTACCGACAGAGCTAACGTCCATCGACAATATTCCTTTGGTAATGGCCCCTTTTCTTGTATTGGTAGTTGATTTCTAATTAATAGAGGATGAGGGCATACAAATTTATATCTTTTGGAATAGTGAGGAATTCTACCAAAAACTTAATGTCTTTGGATTGATTCCTTAATCTATTGAATTTTTGTTATTGTTTGCAGCTTGTTCTTAATTGAATTGATAATCATAAACCCCCATTTTTCTAACATTCTTGATTGCCTAATAATTTCAAAGGTCCTTGTAAGACGACCAAGGTTGCACCACCGTACACTATAGTTTTTATATTATTTTAATCCATATACTGCCTTGGATCCATAGTGCATCTTGCGAGCAACCATATTTTATACTCCTACGTTTGACAGTCACAAGTTCCATGACGTTCAAGCATTGGAACTTTTAGAGCAATTTAAGGAACTAAAAGCCTAATTAATGTCACTTACGTTTTCTGAATCTAGATTCCTACTTTTGTAATGAGACTTTCCTTTAGTCACATGGAGGCTCACTAGTTTGACTAATAACGTTGGCCCAGTTGAATGGTAGTATCCTAAATATAGATATAAACAAATTAGCTTGAAATAAGGGAAATTAAAAATCTGAACTGGTAAACCATGAGATAGAGGGTGCATATAACACTTAGAGATAAAAAAAAGTTCACACGTTAGTTCAAAGGAGCGTTTTGTTTTGGTGGATGTGTCTTGTGCAAGTCCTTTAGACGGAGGTGGTGCTTTTATGTTGTGAAAACGAGAAGGTTCATTTTGCAAAGCTTTTGTTTGGATGCGTAGTATAATACACTTATTGGCATTTGGTTCAAGAAATATTTTATTAGCAGTAATGTTTCTTTTTCACCCTTAAATATGGAAAGAAAATTTTTTAAACTTCAATCAGAATTTATTCCTGGTCATATCATATGTGTCTGAGAATGCTCTTTTATCATTTTTATTCCAGTTTGGTGATGAAATTGAGCAACACCCAAGTCTATTTACATATATGCCTACTTTAGAAGAGTTTCTTCCTTTTACGGTATTTATGTTTTTTTCCCACAATAAAATACTGATTTTTAGGGTAGGGGCTCTAGTGTGACTTGTCAAGCATTTCATTGGTATTTTTAAAGATTTATCATGAAACAAACATTTAATTACTACTTGACAATTGACACTGAGTACCTTACCCATTAGGCCATCATGGTACTGCAGAAATCCCCTTTCTTCAAGAAGGAAATTGAGTCATTTTAAGCTTGGAGAGGAGCTGTTTCACAAGATGAGAAAATACCTTATGATGTAGGTTAAATTTACCCAAAAATAATAATAAATGATTTTGGCAACGAACATTTTAAAAATAAAATAACTAATAGATCTGGATTATAAGGGTCGATCGAGTCAACCGGCCGTCTAGGTTTATGTTACCACACTGATTCGATGACTTATATTGCTACATGGATTAGCCCTCGATCCAAGTCCAACTCGGGGCTGGTGGACCAACACTGCTCCAGGCTAGTCGAAAAAGTCAGAATATCAAGGTTGAGTATCTTGAAACATTAAAGAGACGACATCATACAAGCGAGCAAACGGTCATGGCCATTACTTTGACGATCCATAAATGACTTTGTAATTGCCCTTTCAATAATGCCCATAATCACTCGTAATAGTAAATAATCACCCTCCCTTTATATATAGGACAAAACTTAGGTTCAATTACTTGTGTACAATTTTTACTGTTCTCCAATCACAATTCAACACATGGGTTAACCAATCAATAAACAAAATGGGAACATTTTAAATTTCTATTTAAATAAAAAATTAAATCTATGTGACATGTTATAATTGGTGAACAGCACAGACAACACCTATTATACAGTATCTATGTTTTTTCCTTATATATACTAGGCATAGCCCTCAAGTATATGCATCTTCTCCATGTATTACTCATATACAATGAGTACCATGGACGGACCTACATACAAATGAGGTTGTGCAAGTATACACCCTGACTTTAATAAATTTATTAAAGTAAATATTTTTAGTGTTTAAATTTTTCCCCCACTATATATTTTTATATGTTTGAACCCACTTCCCTTTTTTCTTTATTTTTCCAACAACACAGTCACTCAACCCTCTCTTCTCTCTTAAACTCTCACCTTCACCCAGCCCTTTTTCTTTCTTTATATTCATATATATGATAATAAATAAGGTTAAATATGTTTTTTATCTCTATAAAATTGATAAAATTTGATTTTTTTTTTGTCATTATACAAATTGTATTCATTTTTAGTCTTGTATTTAATAAAAAATAGTGTGTTTTTTGTCCCTCAACATGGATTAAAAACACATAATTTTTGTATATTTTTATGGAGTAAAAATGAATAAAATATTTATAGGGAGTAAAATCAATTTTTACCAATTTTATAGGTATAAAAAATATATTTATCAAATAATATTATTAATGTTTTTTTAAAATAAATTTCCCTCACCGAGTCAAGATCTTAGATCCGCCACTGACGAGTACACCACTTGCATATCAAATAAATTTATAATTTTTTTCTCTTTCAAATAATTTTATTTTGATAAACAAAACCCTCTCACAAGAGCAAAATTTCCCCTTTCCTTATTGAAATAGAAACAAATCATATGTGAGGCAAATTTTACTCTCATATCACATTTGATATTGGATCACACTCATCTAAAGTGAGTAAAGTATAAAGTGAGAAAGTAAGGGTGTATTCACCCTTAATTAGTTAAAGTAGACAAATGATGATTAACTTGCATGGAAAAGATGAGAAATAAATAAAATATATTTTCAAGAAAAGATAAAAAAGTAATATGATAAATAACTATATTTTCTAAAAATGATTAACTTGCGCAGGCTGAAGAGGAGAAGTAATCAAATATATTTTTCAGGAGAGAAAAAATATGATAAATAAATATACTTTTAAAAATGGTTAACTAGCACCAAAAAAAGAAGAGAAATAAATCGAATACATTTTCAAAAGAGAATAAAAGAATAACATGGTAAATGAATATATTTTCTAAACATGTTTAACTTACATGGGGAAAAGACGAGAAATAAATTAAATAGATTTTCATGAGAGAATAAAAATAATAATATGATATATAATTATCTTTTTCTTAAATAATGACTAACTTGCACAAGGAAAAGATCAGAAATAGTTCAAATAGACTTTGAATCGAGATGAAAAAATATGATAAATAAATATATTTTTATTAAAATGGTTAACTTTCATGGGGAAATAGGAGAAATAAATCAAATAGAATTTCAAGAGAAAATAAAAAAAATACAACATATGAATAATCTTCTAAAAATGATTAACTTACTCGGGGAAAAGAGAAGAAACAAATCAAATAGATTTTCAAGAGAAAAAAAAATTAGATAACTATATTTTCTAAAAAAAAGTTAGCTTTCATGGGAAAATGGAAGAAATAAATCAAATATTTTTGGGAAAATATTTATCAATATGGAAGATAAATATATTTTCTTAAAACTGTTAACTTGATATAGGAGAAATTCCAAATATTATAAATAATATGATAGATAAATATATTTACACTTGAGAGTGATACCAATATTATAATATCAACAATAGTTATTAAGTTAATATCTTCTACAATTATTTTTTGAAAGAAATATCTTCTACACTTTGTGATCGACGGTTCATGAAAAACTATTCTTAACAATTTTTGGTATAAAATTCCCCACAAAAGAAATTAAACAAAAAAAATGTGTACTATTTTTTTTTTATGAAATCCTACAAAATTATCATATTTCCCGTGTATGACACGGGTCCACACACTAGTTTTACTACAAATCATTAAATCCCTTCAAACAGAAATTCAATGAAAAAAAAGCTATTCATGTTTCTAGAGGATGCTATTTAGTACAAATTGCTTTTTTACAGAGTTTTAGGATTTTTTTTATTACTTTATAATTACCAATAATTGACAGCGGAGGAAAGAAAAATTTGTATTGTAACTATCGCATGAATATCATTCATTTCATACTCCTCAACTTTTTCCATGTTTCTAAGAGTATCTTCAATACTCAATATATAAGTAACTCATTCTATTTCTTTAAGTGAGTTATCTCAATTTTAAGCTACTCAAACAATTTCCATTCTAATGAAAGTTTCTACAAACAAGTTGCTTAACTCAGCCTCTCTATTCAACATTTCACATTTTCTCTCCTATATTTACACATAAAAATTTTAAGCAGTCCATAAGGAATGATTGCTTATATAAGCATCTCTCTCTAATTTTAAACAACCCAAAATTATATGTGACACATCAAAATAATATTTTATTGTTAAGCACTCCGATTGAAGAAGCATATTGTTCTTGGGTTAACTAGCGAATTCACAACTACAACTGATTTATGATGGTGGGTCATTCTTTGCATTGATCCAGTCAAACTATTACATTGGTTTTGGATGTTGGCGTTGTCGTGAGCTGAGATCAGCTGATGGCTCCTTTGATGGAGAAATGACTGAGATTAAATAGATTTATTTTGAGGACACTAAATAATAATAATAATTAAAAAAAGAAACTAAAATAATCTTATTTAAAATTCACGAATGAAACATTTAAATTTAATTGACCTAATTACAAATATGATTAAATAATTAATGGTTGGCAAAAGAAATGGTCTCATAATTTAAGAAGGGTAAGACTGAACTCCAATTAAAGAAAAACTATACCGAGAATTCCCCATTTTCGTAATTCTCCTTTAATTCAAATCTCCATTCCAATTTATTTAAATTTAAATTTATAATTTTAATCATTTACTTAGAGGATAGGAAAGAATTATAAAACAGGATATCATAAGTTGATTATGTGACACCCTAACTCGGGTCATCACATGGCTACCTGTTTGCGGAAATAAAACTTAATTTGTTGGTTGCTTTCGGAAAATAATGTTTTCTCAACGTTCATCTTTTCAAAATATGGTGATAAATTTTTTTTTTTCCTTTTTACCTCATAACCACAACAACGTATTCAAATCACACTTAAACACATAATGTATATAAGTCCTCTAATTATACTGCCTCATATGTTTTCTCACCTAAATCATAATCGACTTTATTCTCAAAACATAATACATTATAAGAGTACCTAAGCTGGTCGTAACTAACAGACACTACAACCAATAGGATCAACACAACATGCCTCGAACTAGACAGCCTTCATCTTCTTGTAGATATCATACCCCTCGTACGATTCTGATATGTTTTTAAGGGTGAGACGCCAATATATGGATTTACCACAATAACTAAATGCGCAACACAAAAAAAAACACACATATATACATGTCTATAACAACGTACTCATTCATATTATATTACATCGTTTATCAATGGGTTTCACACCCCAAACATCAACGTTGGAAAACTATGCATGAACACTTCAATACATCATCTAAACATTCATACTTAATCTCATGAGATATCTCCAACCTCTTGATGAGTTGATCAGACTCGATTGCCACAGGCACACTGCCACAGGCACACATCCAAAACCCATCGTACACTGTCCAACATCATGGCACAGTGATAACAATCTGAGATGGGGCCTCATTGTCCAAACCCCGGGCACAACGAGAACATCTTTGTATGATCTAACCTGACACCGCAAGGTAATCCCTCTTCTGATCATGGCACGTCTGCCAAATGCATGCAAGAAAACATTTTGGTCTCAACACTTTTCTTTGTGCTATATCTTTATTTGTCAAAGCTCTCAAAACCTTTCAACTTATCATCGTTTTAAACATCGAATGCTCTCAAAAGCATCATCGTTTTAACATCTTTACAACTTTTATTAACAACACAGGACCTCAAAGTCCGAGTGCTCAATCACGAAGCCCCTAGACCATTGCAATCAGTCTTAGGTTCGTGGTAATAGAAAACATCTTAAAACGTTTTAACTTCTTTAAGTAGATATCCAGTCTATAACACAACGAACCTTAATACCCCGACATCTCGGTTATTAAGTTCCATATCATCGTTTTACATCGCTTTTGTCTGTGAAAAACAAATCCAAAACAAGACAACGTCTTAAGAACACTAGTACCCCGACATCTCGGTTACTAAGTTCTATATCATCATTTACGTCATTAAGTAAAACTCATTTACCGAAAATTCTTTCTACTTGAAATTCGTTTATAAAATGTAAAATCATAAAAAATCTACTTTTCTTTTGGAAACACATTTTTTTTTTCAAAATAACGTCAAATCATTAACAACTTCTTTTTACTGAAATTTCAACTCAAAAATTAAATCATTTCAGACTTCTTCTTAAATTAAGTACTGCTGTTTTTAAACTTTCCTCGTAAATAATTTCGAAACTTGCCGTCGTTTTATCATTTTCCAAGAAAATGTTTTTAAAGTCAAACTTTGACTCTCTTTTTTTCATTATTATATTATTTTTTAAAAGTATTTTCGAATATTAATTTCATAAAATAACTCTTTATAATATTTCGGAATTTCTTGCGTAAAAATTAGCAGTACTAAAAAATTCCACGGTTACGCTCTCACCATGACTCAAATTTCTTTTACACTAATAAATCCTTAAAATAATAATATTTCTCAAAAACTCATCATTTTTCAAAATAATATTTTCCACCACTATTATATTCCAACACTCCCCATAAAACGTTGAATTTAATTTTCACAGCTTATTAAATCTTTTATCTGATTAATCGGTTGTGCACTGACCACTGTCAGGGCTCTCAAACAACATTCAACATTCCACATTCAATAATATCATCATAATTCTATCACCAGGCAGATCATGCATCATAGCCACATAATATACTACTGCAGATAATTAAATAAATTAAAAGCAGATCAATCATCGATACACAGATAAACAAAACATCGTAAACAACATAAACAATTAATCACAAACCACATATAAATCATATAAGACACACTAAAAGCAAATAGTTATTGAGAAAATCCCTCAGGTAAGCTCCCCTTACCTCTTGAAGACTCAAACTAACGTTTTCAAACAACCTCCCGATTTACTTCGGTTTCCTCCGTCGGCTTTAAGTCAAAGCAACCCGATTGATTCCTTCAAACGAATTGCAACCAAAATAAATCAAATCAAACAACAACATACTTAGCTCATGAGGGTTAGGTTTCGGTCAAGGGCTGACTTTTAGGGTTCAAAATCCTTAAAATTGCTAATCATGATTAAGTCATAGATTAATGGTCCTTAATCCACCTAAATCATGGATTAGTGACTAAACAACTAAATTTCAAACTCAAAACTTCCTAACCCTCATATACCTAGATTCGGCCTTAACATGATCATAGGGCTAGGGTTTTTAATTTGATAAACCAACTTGGATTTATTAAGCATACATACTAATAGCTTGATTACCAAGGTTTTCGGCAAACTTTGAACATTAATGAAAACTTTGAACAAAACTCATCAAATCTCATCCACCTAGGGTTCGGCCAACATAGAGATTTTTTAGTAAAGATTTTCATTTTAATAATCTATCATGGATTAAAGTGTGTAGACATACATGCCATATAGAATACATGATCATACATGACAACACATGAACAAAACTCTACCAAACCTACTTTGATAGATTCGGCCAAGGCTAGGTTTTTAGGAAAGAAATTTTTGATTACATCATGCTCTTGGATTTAGATAATATGCATGATATCAAGAAGATAGAAAGTAGTTTCATCATGATAAATTTTTTTCTAGAATTTATTATGACTTTTCAAAGTTCAAGACTTAGAAACTTGAAAATGATGAACAACTATGAAACAAACTTTGAATCAAGAACTTGTTAAAGAACATAGGCATGATTAAGGAAGAAGATTAGGATTTACCTCTTTAAGATCAATGACAAAGGAAATCCAAGAAACTTGCTTCACAAATCTATCACTAAAAGACTTATAGCTTTAGGGTTTTTGAACAAATGACAATAGAAACTAAGTGAAAAGTGAGAGAAAGTATTTATAGAAATGGGTGGTGCCACTTTTAGATGGATCTAGTAGGATGAGTTGTCTTGCTAAAAGGATTGAAATGCAAATACTTCCTAGGGACCATTTTGCAAAGATTCCAAAAGTATAAGGACTATTTTGCAAATTGTCAATAAAGTGTAATGATGATTATTTGCCACATTTAATGTGAGCTTATCTTGACTATTTTGGGCTGATTTTTGTCATAGATATTTTAGGAAGAATCAAGAATGTTGAAGAAGATTTGAGAACATTAGAGAATGTTGTAGAATAAAGTGGAAGAATGTAGAACATTCTAGAAAATATTGGCTCATCCAAAAATTTATGAGGGCAGCCCCTTCTCCCTCATGGGACTTGCGCATGGGCCTACTCAGTTTGGTCTTGGATTCATTTTTTTTTGTGGGGCCCACTTAAAGATTTAAGCATTAAGCATAACATAGGAAACTTGTATAGTTTCAAATAGGCTTTATGGAATCAATCCATGAACTAGGAAATTTTGGGCTTCATGGCCACGTCCATTAAGAAATTGGGAACAAGAATTCTAGCCCAATTCACTTGAAAAAAACTTAGAAACTAACTTAGGGACAAAAGGGTAATTTAACAGAAAGTTCAGGGACTTAAGCGTAAAATTCCTAAATTTTCACTTTAACCTTGTAGAACCTTCTAGACTTAAAAGTATGATTCATCCCCATGAATCATATCAAAATCCTAAGATAAACTCTTCATATGCTCTTGGAAACTCGAAATCTACTCTGCCGCTCACCCGATTTCGTATTTCGTCCGAAAAACATAAATTATTTTATTTTTTTCTGAAATAATTCTAAAAATACACTCTTACAGGAAATAAAATAAAAATCTTAAGTCTTTCGTTCACGAATTAAAATTAGGTCTTTTGAGCAGTATAAATATACTGTCAGTGAAAATAGCGGGTCGGGATTCGCCCGTCGTTTCAAACCTAAATTTTAATCGTAACTTCCTACATTCAAGTAGGATTGAGTGATGAACTCCGTTTATTTAAAATAATTTTTCTAACACTCATATAAATATATACAAATAATCGTCCACATTTCGATTATTTTGAAACAGTGAAAATCGGGGTGTTATAGATTATGTATTGATTGTATGTTTGAGTTTGTATTCTAAGTAGTTCCAACAATTATAATGAATGCACTCTTATATGAAATTTGAATTCGAAATCGGAAGCATGATAGACTTTAAAAACAGGAAATCGAAAGCTGATTGATTATGCATTTATGATATTATGGTGAATTTTGAATTGTTGTTCACAATTGTAAAATGCACTATTGGAATTATAATCATTGCTTCGTTTACTTTTGAAATTTGAATTCTTTGATATATAATCAATTTTAATCAATGCACACTTATGTAATGATTGATTTTAGATTTTTTTTCAAGGAATCAATGCCGGACATATAAATAATCATAATGAATGCATTGTTTAGTTTTGAAATTTGAATTCATGGATGTATAATCAATTTTAACCAATACACAGTACTTATATAATGATTAATTTTTCGTTAATTTTTTCCAAGAATTATAATCAATATGACCCTTATATGAAATTTAAATTTCTCTTTATCTTCGATTTTTCTGTAATTGGAGGATATTTTTCAAAATAATTATTTTCATAGAATCAAAGATAATTAATTTGAAGTATATTTATCCAAACAGTTAATATATATAATATGGGAAAAATAGGCATTTTCGTCTCATACGTTTATTTAATTTTTCAAATCGGTCCTATACGGTTTTTTTTTCAAATCGGTCCCATGCGTTTTGAAACGTTTTCAAGTTGGTCATTTCCATTAAATTTGACATAATGCCGTCAGTTTTAAGGACACGTGTCAGCCTAGTGTGATAGCCACGTTAGCTAAAACTGACGGTGTTAGGTCAAATTTAACGAAAAGGACCAACTTGAAAATGTTTCAAAATGTATGGGACCGATTTGAAAAAAAAAACGTATAGGACCGATTTGAAAAATTAAATAAACCTATGGGACCAAAATACCTATTTTGCCTATAATATATAATATAATAGATTTGAATTTATTAATGCTTATTGTACTAATTAAAATATTCAAATTTTTATATAATATATATAATATATTAGATTATATTTGAATAAACAATATAGGTAGTTAATATTAGAATATTAGTTTTAGGGACATGTGTCAGCCTAGTGTGATAGCCATGTCAGCTAAAACTGAAGGTGTTAGGTCAAATTTAACGGAAAGGACCAACTTGAAAACGTTTCAAAACGTATGGGACCGATTTGAAAAAAAAACGTATAGGACCGATTTGAAAAATTAAATAAACGTATGGGACCAAAATCCCTATTTTGCCTATAATATATAATATAATATATTTGAATTTATTATACTTATTGTACAAATTGAAATATTCAAAATTTTATATAATATATATAATATATAATATATTATATATAATATATACTATAATATATAATATATTAGATTATATTTGAATAAAGAATATAGGTAATTAATATTAGAATATTAGAAATATTAGAAAATAATATATACATTATTATATATGATGAATCAAAAATTTTGAATTTTGAATAATAAATAAATTTAACTAATAGTAAAAAATTAATTTACATACATAAAGAGAACTAATTTGAATGATATTTCTCTAAACAATAAATTAGTGTAGCTAATGAATAGCTTGTAATGTCTTTTAATTGATCATCACTTTATCGTAGATATACATTTGATTTGTATCTTCGTTTGCTTGCCAAAATGGTGCGTGAGAATGAGCTTCAACATATTCACACTTGATATCAAAAGATATTATTTTGATAAGAGAAAGAATGATATACAATCTTCTTATTCTCCATATCCCTTATTCAAAAGAATAAAAGAGAATCTCCTACATAAAAAAGCTTTCATAAAAGACATTACCTTTGTATCTAAATATAAACAAACTCCAATATTGGTCCAAAAAAAACAGAGAGAAAGAGTCTCCTACATAAAAAAAGAAAAGCTTTCGTAAAGACATTACCTTTCCACCTAAATATAAATGAACTCCATATTGGTAAATGTAACACCCCGATTTTCATTGTTTTAAATAACAGAAATAAGTATGATTATGTTGATATATTTGTTAGAAAATTATTTTAAATAAACGGAGTTTATCACTCAATTCTACTTGAACGTAAAAAGCTACGATTAAAATTTAGGTTGGAAAGTCAGGCGAAACCCGGCCCACGAATTCCATTGACAGTATAATTATACTGCTCAAAAGACCTAATTTTAATTCGTGAACGAAAAACTCAAGATTTTTATTTTATTTCCTACGATTGTGTATTTTTAGAATTATTTCATAAAAGTGAAATAATATACGTTTTACGGACGTTATACTCAATCGGGCGAACGATGGAGCTAATTACGGGAGTTTCAGGACTCGATAAGGGAATAAACCCTATATTCTCTTAGGACTAAGTCATCCATGAGAGAGGTTTAATGTGGTATAAAGTTAGGCTAGCAATGTTGGGTAATTGCATTTTGACCCCTAAACTTTCTAGTAATTACATTTTGGTCCCTAAACTATTTTTCAAGATACACTAAGTGAAGTGGGCCAAATTCTTGGCATCCAAACCCATTGAGAGCTGCGGCCTTAGAGCCCAAATTCATGACCAAGAATGATTTTTCATGATGCCATTTTAATTACCCAAGTTGCCTTTGTAATGGTTTTTGTCTTAAGTTAATTTCATGTTGCAAAATCAATTTGGACTTGGGCTTTTCTTGGCCCAAAAGTGGTGTAAGGCCAATGCTTGCCATGGCTTGCTCATAAATTCATGATGCCACTAGATCCTTCCATAACTTTCTTGATCTTACTATCACTTTCTCTCATCTTCTCCAAAATTCTCTCTTGCTATTGTTTTATCTCACAACAAAGAAGCTTGGTTTGTGAGGGAACTTGAAGATTCCTTGCTCATCTTTCATTTCCAATAGGTGATTATTCATCCTCACCACCTTCTAAGTATTGTTTGTTCAAATCATTTCTTGTTTTGAAGCTTTCTTGATCATGTTCATCTTGGTGTTCTTAACTTTCTAAATTCATAACTAATCATAGAAAAATCCTATGATGTTGAAACCAATTCCTATGTTCTTGAAATCATGTATACTATTTAAAACCAAGAGCATGTTGCAATCAAAAATTTCCTTCCTAATTAACTAGCTATGGCAGAACCTAAGAAGATGAGTTTGGTAGGAGTTTTGTTCATGTGTTGTCATGTATGATCATGTATTTCAGGTGACATGTATGTCTACACACTCTAATCCATGTTAGTTTATCAAAATGAAAATTCTTACTCTATATCTCTATGATAGAAGAACCCTAAGTGGGTGAGATTTGATGAGTTTTGTTCAAGGTTTTCATCAATGAACTTGGTAATCATCCTATTAGTATGAATGTTTAATGTGTTAGACTCAATGACTTAGAGATTTTGATATATGACAAATACAACTTAATGTGTATGCAAGTGTTTTAGTGTCAACTTGAAAAGACATGTATCAAGCAGTAATCAACAAGTTCAATGAGCAAAGACAGGGAGAATATTCAAGGAAGAATTTGAAGGAATCAAAGAGCAAAGACATAGATCAAAGGATCATCCAGACAAGAGCTTAAAGGAGAAATTAGATTTAAGTCTTAGATGATTTGAAAGAGATGAAATATCTTATTCACAAATAAGCTCAATTAAAAAGATGCATGAAGAAAATAAATTTTCATAACCTGCATTAAAAGGAATAAAATTTCATTAATGAAAATGAATTTTGGAAATAAGAAGTGCTCGTCCAAAGAACTCGTCCAACACAAGTTGTAACACCCCGATTTTCGCTGCTTCGTAATATCGGTAATAAATATATAAATATATATTTTAATCCGAGACTTAGAAAATGATTTTGGATAAACCAAGGTCATTTCCTTGTTATACTTATTTTCATAAGGTTACGATGAAGTTTTTGGTTGAAAATTCTGACGGAACCCGGTCTGCGTTTTCATTGACAGTAAAAGTTTACTGCTCAGAAGACCTAATTTTGATTTGTGAACGAAATGAAAAATGTTTTTATCGTATTTACTACGATACTGGAAGTTTTGAAAATTTTGATAAAAAAATTTAAAATATTATATTTGTTGCGGGCGTATACGTCGAGATATCTCTAGGAAAAGCATGCGCCAGATGAATCGAGGAGTCGGCAACGTAGCAGAGATGATGGATTTGACCGACTTGACGAGCATTTATGATGAGTTTATCCGAGTCATAATGGCCATAATGGCGCATTTATGACAAAGTGAATTTTTGCTATGAAATGACCATTTTGCCCTTGTCTTTTTATGACAATTGCAAGCAAATGCCATTGGAAAAGTTGACCAAACCTTACCCAAATTACACGGCTCCAACTTGTCTTCATCATTTGGGCATTTTCTTCCATTGTCCATTTCTCCAAGTTATTAGTTTGCCTAAAGAACTTCAAGAACATTCAAAAGTGTTCATAATTCGTCAGATTTTGCCTAGCAATTCTGACCATTTTTTATTCTGAATATCGGAAAACTTTCAACATGAAAGTTGTTCATCTTTCTCTCTTCTTTCCAACGACATAAAGATCATCCAAAACGGACAAGTATGTTGAGAGATATACCGAAATTACTAAAACTGTTCTAAACCCTCATCATGTTCATCTTTCTCTTTAAGTTTCTCAAGAACACCATGAGAAATTTGTGAAGAACATCATCCAAATCTTTCTTTTCTTGGATCATCAAGAGGTAACAACCTCTTCTCTTGTCATTTAAATCATTTCTCTTCACAACTTTTGTAGATTCATGGCTTAGATCAATATGTTCTTCATTTTACCTAAAGTTCATGGAGCTAGATTCAAAAATTCATAACTAATTCTAGAAAAATCCTTTTGACATGAAACCAATTGCTATGATCTTACAATAATATCTATTTTCATAATCTAGAAGCATAAGATAATGATAAATTTCTTTCCTTGATTACTGGTCATGGCCGAACCTAGGTTAATGTTGTGTTCTTAGGTTTTGTTTCATTTTCATGTCTTGATTCATGATTCAATCCTTTTGTATCTTGATAGTTCTTGTATTCAAGTATGTAGAAGATCAAAAAAATCAAACTTTAACCTATTGATCTCATCAAAACCGAAACCCTAGGTATGAGCACTTGATGGTTTTATGATTCAAAAGTTGTTTGTAACACTTGAATCCAACTCTTGGTTTTGTATGTTGATTAAATCCAAGAGTTTAGAAATTTTAGAGATTTCTAACCCCAAACTCACCCCTTGGCCTAAACCCTAGTTCTTTGAACTAGATGAGTTTTAGTTCATGTTCTTGGTTCATAATCTTGGTTTAGGTGCTTAATCATGTTTAAGTTACTTATGGATCATAAATCCCTAAGTTAACAAAATTTTAACTTTCCTAACCTAGAAAAGTTGTTGAGGCCGAACCTTAACCTCCATGAGTCAAGTATGTTTTTGTTTGATTTGATTTATTTTGGTTTGAATTCGTTATGAAGGAATCGATCGGGTTGGTTTGACCTAAACCCGACGGAGGAAGCCGGATCAAATTGGGAGATTATTTGAAACCATTAGTTCAAGTCTCCAAGAGGTAAGGGGAGCTTATCTGAGGGATTTTCTCAATAACTATTTGCTTGTCGTGTGGATTATGTGATTTATATGTGGTTGTGGTTATTTGTTTGTGTTGCTTACGTTGTGTTGTTTATCTGTGTTTCGGTGATTGATTTGTTTTTAATTGATTTAATTATCTGCAGTAGTATATTATGTTGCTATGATGCATGATCTGCCTGGTGATATAATTATGATGATGTTGTTGAATGATGAATGTTGAATGTTGTTTGAGAAGCCTGACAGTGGTCAGTGCACAACCGATTAATCAGATAAAAAACTTTAATAAGCTGTGAAAATTATATTCAACGTTTTATGGGAAATGTTGGAATATAATAGTGGGGGAAAATATTATTTTGGAAAAATAATGAGTTTTGAGAAATATTATTATGTTAATGATTTATTAGTGCAAAAGTAATTTATGAGTCACGGTGAGAGCGTAACCGTGAAATTTTTTAGTACTGCTAATTCTTACGCAAGAAATTCTGAAATATTATAAAAAGTTATTTTGTGAAATTAATATTCAAAAATACTTTATAAAAATAAAAATAAAAATAATAATATAATAATATAAAATAAAAATTCAAAGTTTGACTTTAAAAATATTTTCTTGGAAAATGATAAACGACGGCAAGTTTCGAAATTATTTACGATGAAAGTTTAAAAACAACAGTACTTATTTTGAGAAGAGATTTAATCTGAAATGATTTAATTTTTTTAGAGCTGAAGTTTCAGTAAAAGAGTTTTGATGATTTGACGTTTTACAAACGAATTTCAAGTAGAAAGGATTTTCTGTAAATGAGTTTACTCAATGATGATATAGAACTTAGTAACCGAGATGTCGGGGTACTAGTGTTCTTAAGACGTTCTCTTATTTTGGATTTGTTTTTCACAGACAAAAACGATGTAAAACGATGATATGGAACTTAATAACCGAGACGTCGGGGTATTAAGGTTCGTTGTGTTGTAGACAAGGTATCTACTTAAAGAAGTTAAAACGTTTTGAGATGTTTTCTATTACCACGAACCTAAGACTGATTGCAACGGTCTAGGGGATTCGTGATTGAGCACTCGAACTTTGAGGTCCTGTGTTGTTAATAAAAGTTGTAAATATGTTTAAAACGATGATTCTTTTGAGAGCTTTGATGTTTAAAAATGATGATGGGTCGGGTCGAAAGCTTTTGAGAGCTTTGACAAATGAAGATATAACACAAAGAAAAATGTTGAGAACAAAGTGTTTTCTTGCATGCATTTGGCAGACGTGCCATGATCAAACGAGTGATTACCTTGCGGCATCAGGGTAGATCATACCAACGATGTTCTCATTGTGCCTGGAGTTGGACAATGAGGCCCCTCAACGTTGTTAGCACTCTGTGCCCCGATGTGGGACAGTGTGTGATGGGTTTTATACGAGTGATTACCTTGCGGCGTCATGGTAGATCATAAAGATGTTCTTATTGTGCCGGGTGGACAATGAGGCCCCACCAACGTAGTTAGCACTTGTGCCCCAATGTGGGACAGTGTGAGATGGGCTTTGGTCCCACCAACGTTGTTAGCCCTTGTGCTCGATGTGGGACAGTGTGAGATGGGTTTTGGCTGCGTGCCTGGTGTTCTGGCTGCGTGCCTGGGAGTCTGATCAACTCATTACTTGTTGGGATATCTCATGAGATTAGGTGTGAATGTTTAGACGATGTATTGAAGTGTACATGCATAGTTTTCCAAAGTTGATGTTTGGGGTGTGAACCCATTGATAAACGATGTGATATAATATGAATGAGTGGGTTGTTATAAATATGTATATGTGTATGTGCCTTCTTTTGTGTTGCGCATTTAGTTATGGTGATAAATCCATATATTGGTGTCTCACCCTTATAACACATATCAGAGACGTACAAGGGGTAGGATTTCTACAAGAAGGAGAAGGCTGTCTAGTTCAAGGCATGTTGTGCTGCTCTAGTTGGCGGTAGTGTCTGTTAGTTACGACCAGCTTAGGTCCTATTTTGATAAATTGTGTTTAGGAGAATAAAACTGATAATGATCTAGGTGTGAAGACATATGAGGCAGTATAGTTGTATGACTTATATACATTATGTATTTAAGTGTGATTTGATTGTGTTGTTGTGGTTGTGAGGTTAAAAGAAAGAAAGAAAAAATTTATCACCATATTTTGAAAAGATGAACGTTGAGAAAACATTATTTTCCGAAAGTAATCAGCAAATTAAGTTTTATTTCCGCAAACAGGTAATCATGTGATGACCCGAGTTTAGGGTGTCACATTAGTGGTATCAGAGCTAGTCGAGTCTTTCGAGAATGTTGGGAAATAGGTCTGTTAGGTTTTTGTTGTGTGATCTCTGGTCGAAACTTGTTTGAATTGTTTCTTGGTTGAAACAATGTGTGTTGACACACAAGTAAGTATGTTTTGGTGGGTTCTGATTGGGTTGAGACCTTGTGAGAACTCATGTTTAGTAAAGGGTACTCATGTTCATGTTGATACATTCGTTTATCCCTTAGGATAGTATCAGACATTTGAATGGTACCTGTTATTGAATGTTTTTGGGAAAATTTTCTGAGAATGTCCCAAGTTTGTACGGACAGACGGTTGTTGAGTTTCTGATTGATCTAGTTTCTAGATTTAGCCAGATCTCAACCGCTTTGTGTAGGATATTGCCAACGAAGTTAGTAGGGTTAGACTTCAAGAAATGGAATTTTCGTCCATTTCTCGATAAGTTAGTCATCATTTTCGTCGATGATGTTCTCGTTTACTCTAAGAGTCACAAGGAGCATGAGAGACCTCCGTGTCAAGTGTTACAGATCACTCGCAAGGAGTTGTTATATATTCAAGGATCGACTTGAGAACAAGTTACCACCAGATTGGAGTTAGGACTTATTAAAGATTTTGGACTGTAAACTCAGCTTATGAGGAAAGATCAATTGTTCGTGTGTCTGAGTGATTGACCAAGTTATCAGAAATCGTGCCGATTCAGGGTGACCATACTAAGTGCGTCATAAAAGACCATTGTGCTTGTGAGAAACCAAGGCGAATAGATTTAACTCTTCAACCTTAGGTGAGGGTCTCAGGATTCAGAAAAATTGTTCCTTATGGACAAATAGCTTTTCAAATTCCTATGGTTGTATTAGACAATCATAGCGGTATGTTTTGTACAGGCCAAATTCATTTTTCTGACCTTGATTTAAAATATATCCTGACTTTAGTTCTGACAGTCTGGATATTTTCATACTTCTTTGGGAATGTATTATGAGTATTTCTTGAGTTATGCGACATATGTGAATTCTTGATGATAGAAGTTTCTTGATGAGACTTAGTCGATTCACTTTTACTTTTGGTGGAAGTGATCCAGTCTAAATTTTGTCGGACTGATGTTCTTTTAAATCATTGTGTAGTAAAGTTCTTGTGAAGGAAGAAACTTTATTAGACTCATGTTTGTAAACTTGTATTAGCTATGCATTTTTACACTCACGAACCTATTGAAGAATCTTTTTACATATTGGACACTTGTATCTTTCAGATTGGTCAAATTATTCTTTGTGCTTTCTTGTGAAAGTGAAATCAAGAAATTTATTGTCTTGAAAATATCTTTTCAAATTATTGCGAGTAGATTGACGAAGTCGACATCTTTTTACTGCTTAGGTCCACGGTGAAATGGAAAAACTAACAGAGGTATGTATCAGAGGACTGATCCAATGTGATGAGGAATTGATCCTTAGAAGGTTAGTTGAGAGTAAGTGTAATATCTAAGCACGACAAGAGGTGAGTGGATTTTTATGGAGGTGTAGATGTGACTAGTAAGCTGAGAATTTCTAGAATTAACATAAGTAAATAAGATGATTTTGGCCGATTTTGTTATGATCAAGGTAAAGTTTGCTAAGGAACTCTAGGATAATGATAAAATGATCATCACTAAGATTTAATCGTATGATTGGAAGGATTTGCAGAAAGGTGTCTATGGTAGTTTTACCTAAGTTGAATGTGATCGGAAAAGAGAAGTTCTTGAGTAAAATTAGGTTGTTAGAAAAGTTCGAAAGTTAAGGATTAGATAATTCTATTCTATAATCCCTTTTGGTTTAATTGCATTAAGATATGCAATGAAGTTATTTTGAGGATGAGGTGATGTTAAATTGGAGTGGTGAATTATAATCAAGAGAAGCTAAGACTATGATTAAATATTTTGAGTAAGGAGTTGATGCGTGGTACTGTGAAGACAGTGTTAGTATTAATGATAATATTCAGAGTGAGATGATTAGAATAAGGTTTCTGGTGGAATCATGTAGATAAGAGAAGTAATTAAGTTTTGATTTTGGTTTTTCAAGTGTGGTAGACTCTGATGAAATTTTGAGGATAGTACGGATATGTAGAAATGACATAAGAATGAATTGTGTTGTGGAATATAGAATAAGAGGAATGAAGTGATGTGGAGGACAACGTAAAATCTTAAGGTTAAGATGAGATTATAAAATCCTGTTTAGTTTCGAGTGACGAAATTTCGAGGACGAAATTTTTTTAGTGGGGTAGTAATGTAACACCCCGATTTTCGCTGCTTCGTAATATCGATAATAAATATATAAATATATATTTTTATCCGAGACTTAGAAAATGATTTTGGATAAACCAAGGTCATTTCCTTGTTATACTTATTTTCATAAGGTTACGGGGAAGTTTTTGGTTGAAAATTCAGACGGAACCCGGTCCACGTTTTCACTGATAGTAAAAGTTTACTGCTCAGAAGACCTAATTTTGATTCGTGAACGAAATGAAAAATGTTTTTATCATATTTACTACGATACTGGAAGTTTTGAAAATTTTGATAAAAAAAATTAAAATATTATATTTGTTGCGGGCGTATACGTCGAGATATCTCTAGGAAAAGCATGCGCCAGATGAATCGAGGAGTTGGCAACGTAGCAGAGATGATGGATTTGACCGACTTGACGAGCATTTATGACGAGTTTATCCGAGTCATAATGGCCATAATGGCGCATTTATGACAAAGTGAATTTTTGCTATGAAATGACCATTTTGCCCTTGTCTTTTTATGACAATTGCAAGCAAATGCCATTGGAAAAGTTGACCGAACCTTACCCAAATTACACGGCTCCAACTTGTCTTCATCATTTGGGCATTTTCTTCCATTGTCCATTTCTCCAAGTTATTAGTTTGCCTAAAGAACTTCAAGAACATTCAAAAGTGTTCATAATTCGTCAGATTTTGCCTAGTAATTCTGACCATTTTTTATTCTGAATCTCGGAAAACTTTCAACATGACAGTTGTACATCTTTCTCTCTTCTTTCCAACGACATAAATATCATCCAAAACGAACAAGTATGTTGAGAGATATACCGAAATTACTAAAACTGTTCTAAACCCTCATCATGTTCATCTTTCTCTTTAAGTTTCTCAAGAACACCATGAGAAATTTGTGAAGAACATCATCCAAATCTTTCTTTTCTTGGATCATCAAGAGGTAACAACCTCTTCTCTTGTCATTTAAATCATTTCTCTTCACAACTTTTGTAGATTCATGGCTTAGATCAATATGTTCTTCATTTTACCTAAAGTTCATGGAGCTAGATTCAAAAATTCATAACTAATTCTAGAAAAATCCTTTTAACATGAAACCAATTGCTATGATCTTATAATAATATCTATTTTCATAATCTAGAAGCATAAGATAATGATAAATTTCTTTCCTTGATTACTGGTCATGGCCGAACCTAGGTCAATGTTGTGTTCTTAGGTTTTGTTTCATTTTCATGTCTTGAT
The DNA here is from genome assembly GCA_030762895.1 of Sophora flavescens. Lineage (NCBI taxonomy): Eukaryota > Viridiplantae > Streptophyta > Magnoliopsida > Fabales > Fabaceae > Sophora > Sophora flavescens. Next base: position 122,739,729 of record CM061063.1, on the reverse strand, counting down.
TCATGATTCAATCCTTTTGTATCTTGATAGTTCTTGTATTCAAGTATGTAGAAGATCAAAAAAAATCAAACTTTAACCTATTGATCTCATCAAAACCGAAACCCTAGGTATGAGCACTTGATGGTTTTATGATTCAAAAGTTGTTTGTAACACTTGAATCCAACTCTAGGTTTTGTATGTTGATTAAATCCAAGAGTTTAGAAATTTTAGAGATTTCTAACCCCAAACTCAGACCTTGGCCTAAACCCTAGTTCTTTGAACTAGATGAGTTTTAGTTCATGTTCTTGGCTCATAATCTTGGTTTAAGTGCTTAATCATGTTTAAGCTACTTATGGATCACAAATCCCTAAGTTAACAAAATTTTAACTTTCCTAACCTAGAAAAGTTGTGAGGCCAAACCTTAACCTCCATGAGTCAAGTATGTTTTTGTTTGATTTGATTTATTTTGGTTGCAATTTGTTATGAAGGAATCGATCGGGTTGGTTTGACCTAAAGCCGACGGAGGAAGCCGGATCAAATTGGGAGATTATTTGAAACCGTTAGTTCAAGTCTCCAAGAGGTAAGGGGAGCTTACCTGAGGGATTTTCTCAATAACTATTTGCTTGTCGTGTAGATTATGTGATTTATATGTGGTTGTGGTTATTTGTTTGTGTTGCTTACGTTGTGTTGTTTATCTGTGTTTCGGTGATTGATTTGTTTTTAATTGATTTAATTATCTGCAGTAGTATATTATGTTGCTATGATGCATGATCTGCCTGGTGATATAATTATGATGATGTTGTTGAATGATGAATGTTGAATGTTGTTTGAGAAGCCTGACAGTGGTCAGTGCACAACCGATTAATCAGATAAAAAACTTTAATAAGCTGTGAAAATTATATTCAACGTTTTATGGGAAATGTTGGAATATAATAGTGGGGGAAAATATTATTTTGGAAAAATAATGAGTTTTGAGAAATATTATTTTGTTAATGATTTATTAGTGCAAAAGTAATTTATGAGTCACGGTGAGAGCGTAACCGTGAAATTTTTTAGTACTGCTAATTTTTACGCAAGAAATTCCGAAATATTATAAAAAGTTATTTTGTGAAATTAATATTCAAAAATACTTTATAAAAATAAAAATAAAAATAATAAAATAATAATATAAAATAAAAATTCAAAGTTTGACTTTAAAAATATTTTCTTGGAAAATGATAAACGACGGCAAGTTTCGAAATTATTTACGATGAAAGTTTAAAAACAGCAGTACTTATTTTGAGAAGAGATTTAATCTGAAATGATTTAATTTTTTTAGAGCTGAAGTTTCAGTAAAAGAGTTTTGATGATTTGACGTTTTACAAACGAATTTCAAGTAGAAATGATTTTCTGTAAATGAGTTTACTCAATGATGATATAGAACTTAGTAACCGAGATGTCGGGGTACTAGTGTTCTTAAGACGTTCTCTTATTTTGGATTTGTTTTTCACAGACAAAAACGATGTAAAACGATGATATGGAACTTAATAACCGAGACGTCGGGGTATTAAGGTTCGTTGTGTTGTAGACTGGGTATCTACTTAAAGAAGTTAAAACGTTTTGAGATGTTTTCTATTACCACGAACCTAAGACTGATTGCAACGGTCTAGGGGCTTCGTGATTGAGCACTCGGACTTTGAGGTCCTGTGTTGTTAATAAAAGTTGTAAATATGTTTAAAACGATGATGCTTTTGAGAGCTTTGATGTTTAAAAATGATGATGGGTCGGGTCGAAAGCTTTTGAGAGCTTTGACAAATGAAGATATAACACAAAGAAAAATGTTGAGAACAAAGTGTTTTCTTATATGCATTTGGCAGACGTGCCATGATCAAACGAGTGATTACCTTGCGGCATCAGGGTAGATCATACCAACGATGTTCTCATTGTGCCTGGAGTTGGACAATGAGGCCCCTCAACGTTGTTAGCACTCTGTGCCCCGATGTGGGACAGTGTGTGATGGGTTTTATACGAGTGATTACCTTGCGGCGTCAAGGTAGATCATAAAGATGTTCTTATTGTGCCGGGTGGACAATGAGGCCCCACCAACGTAGTTAGCACTTGTGCCCCGATGTGGGACAGTGTGAGATGGGTTTTGGTCCCACCAACGTTGTTAGCACTTGTGCCCGATGTGGGACAGTGTGAGATGGGTTTTGGCTGCGTGCCTGGTGTTCTGGCTGCGTGCCTGGGAGTCTGATCAACTCATTACTTGTTGGGATATCTCATGAGATTAGGTGTGAATGTTTAGACGATGTATTGAAGTGTACATGCATAGTTTCCCAAAGTTGATGTTTGGGGTGTGAAACCCATTGATAAACGATGTGATATAATATGAATGAGTAGGTTGTTATAAATATGTATATGTGTATGTGCCTGCTTTTGTGTTGCGCATTTAGTTATGGTGATAAATCCATATATTGGTGTCTCACCCTTACAACACATATCAGAGACGTACAAGGGGTAGGATTTCTACAAGAAGGAGAAGGCTGTCTAGTTCAAGGCATGCTGTGCTGCTCCAGTTGGCGGTAGTGTCTGTTAGTTACGACCAGCTTAGGTCCTATTTTGATAAATTGTGTTTAGGAGAATAAAACTGATAATGATCTAGGTGTGAAGACATATGAGGCAGTATAGTTGTATGACTTATATACATTATGTATTTAAGTGTGATTTGATTGTGTTGTTGTGGTTGTGAGGTTAAAAGAAAGAAAGAAAAAATTTATCACCATATTTTGAAAAGGTGAACGTTGAGAAAACATTATTTTCCGAAGTAACCACCAAATTAAGTTTTATTTCCGCAAACGGGTAACCATGTGATGACCCGAGTTTAGGGTGTCACACAAGTGACAAAAGTGCTCTTCCAACACTGAAGTAATAGAAGCGCCGTCCAACACAAGTGACAGAACCGCTCGTCCACTGTAGTGATAGAAGTGCTCGTCCACTGAAGTGACAGAAGCGCTCGTCGACTGAAGTGATACAAGCGCTCGTTCACTGAAGTGACAGAAGTGCTCGTCCACTAAAGTGATGCAAGTGCTCGTCCACTAAAGTGACAGAAATGCTCGTCCACTAAAGTGACAGAAGCACTCGTCCACAAAAGTCTTTGGACCTGCTAAACCCTTAAATGAGAAGCTTCGTCCAATGACATGGCATATGGAGCTCGTCTACTAGTTGGAGCACGTCCAATTACTTTGTGGTTTAGTACTCCCGTCTGCTGACGTGGCATATGGAGCTCGTCTACTAGCCCATCCGAATGTTAAATCTTAATGGCTAGATGGACGCGGCTATTTTCAAGATGGACACGAATTCTATAAGAGCCGATGAAGAATCTTATTTCAAGAACCAGAATCAAGAAAACAGATTCTGTTAATCAGATCCAAATCTGTTTTGATTGATCCCAACAACTATAACTTATTTTCTATATAAAGAGGGAACAAAGGAACACTTTCATAAGAACGATATCATATCATAACATATTACATTTTTATGAAATCATTTTGAGAAATCAATTGTGGAAATCATTCATCTTCTTGCTTGAGCTTATTGTGAAAAGAGTGTTTCAATACTCATAAGTGCTTCAATTTGTTTATCTGACTATTGAGAGTTGGAAATCAACTTTTGTTTTACATTTCAATTGTAAAGAGAGAGGGAGTCCCTCTGAGTGATTAGGGTGAGGTATCCCTAAGGTTGAACATTGAGGCTCTTCACAAGAGTGTGGTATCTCGAGGTGAAGGAGTGCTCTGTGGTGTAAAGGTTTTTCAAGCTACCTGGTAAAGCTTGCATGCTAGTGCGTGAAATCCCACAGGTGGAGTGGGGACCGGATGTAGGTCACAGTGGAGGTGACTGAACCAGGATAAATCTGGTTGTGTGGTATCTCTAAACTCAAACTCCTTAATTTCTGTTTATGTTCAAGAACCTGCGACTTTGATGTTTAAAGTTCAATATAATTTTTTGTTCTTGATCTGTATAAACTGAATTGAAACCTGAGTCTGATTGTAATCAAGTCTGTGTTATCTGCGTTCAAAATTGAGTTGATCAAAACCATTCTTGATTACTAAAACTGAATTATTACTGAAACTGAAACCTGCAAGTTTGTTCTTGATTGGTAATGCTTGTATTCTGAATCAATCTTTCTTATCCTCATCACCTTCTATTCAAGATTTTATATAAACCCTTCATTGATTTTGTAAAAGATCCTGATGACATAAATCCGTAACTCTAATTTGAAAAGCTTTGTGAAAAAGATTTAAGAGGGAAAGATTTTTTTGAAAACTCAATTCACCCCCCCTCTTGAGTCATTGAAGCCAAAACAACAATTGGCATCAGAGCTAAACTCTTAAGTTTGGCTTAACAACTATAAGAGAATGACCTCCAATGACTGTTTGAATGAAGGGGCTTCCCTTGCATGCCCTCCTGCCTTCAATGGATTTGAGTATATCTATTGGAAGGAAAGAATGGTAATCTTTCTTGAGGCAGTAGGTGTTGACATATGGCATGCAATAGAAAATGAACCATGTGTCTCCTCTACTGTAGATGATAATGGTGCTCTAAGAAATAAGCCTAAAACTGAATGGAATGAGGATGATAAGAAAAGAGTTCAATATAATGCACGTGCTAAGAATATTATAACATCTACTTTAAGTCGTGATGAGTTTTTCAGGGTTTCAAATTGCAAATCAGCAAAGGAGATGTGGGATACATTGCAAGTAACACATGAAGGAACCTCAGATGTTAAAAGAGCGTGAATGAACACGCTCACACATGAGTATGAGTTATTTTGAATGAATCGAGGAGAACCTATGACTAAAATGCAAAATAGATTCACACACATCGTAAATCAATTGGCTGGTCTTAGAAAAGCTATATCCAATGAGGATCAAGTTAACAAAGTAATGAGATGCCTGAGCAGGGAATGGCAACCTAAAGTCACTGCAATATCAGATTCTAGAGACCTCTCATCAATGACCATTGCCACATTGTTTGAAAAATTGCAAGAACATGAATTGGAGTTGAACAGACTGAATGAAAGTGAAGAAACTGATAAAAGAAAGAAAGAATTGACTCTGAAATCAAAAGTCAAAGAAGTAGAAGACAGTGATGATGATGGGAATGCTAGGTAGAAATTTCAAGAAATTCCTAAAGAAGAAAGGCAACTTCAAAAGAAAGTCATCCACTTCTCAAAGGAGAAATTTTAGCAAAGGTGACAACTCTTCCAACAACATCACATGCTATGAATGCGGAAAGATTGGCCACATGAAGCTTGACCGTCCAAAGCTGTAAAAGAAGGACAAAACTGAAAAGTTTGACTCAAAGGACAAGAAGTGGAGAAAGCCAAGAAAGACCTACATTGCTTGGGATGATAATGATCTAGATTCCACTGAAGAATCTAAATCTGATGAGGCAAACTTGTGCTTGATGACCATCAATCATAGTGATTCAGAAAGTGAGGTAAATTATGATTCACAACCTACTTTTGATGAATTGCAAGATACATTTGATGAGTTACATGCTGAATATCTTAACATTGCTAAACAACTTGTCTCATCTAGAAAAATAATTTCTAAACAACGTGATGATTATGCATGCTTGAAAATGAAAGAAAGAGAACTAGAAGCTAGGAATAAGGTCTTGATTGAATCTAACTCTAATTGTTCTAAGTGTTGTACATTGACTAAAGAAGTTGAAAAACTGAAAAATGACTTAGACAAGTTCACAAATGGTAGAGATAACTTGAATGCTTTGTTAGGACAGCAAAAATGGGTTTATGATAAGGCTGGAATAGGCTATAAACCTAATATACATGAGAAATCTTTCACGAATTTTTTTGCTGCACCTAAGACATCAAACACACCTTTTGTTAAATGTAATTTTTGTGCTAGAAAAGGTCACAGAGCTTATACATGTCAATACAGAAAATCGGCATACAATAAGTCTAAGTATATATGGGTTCCTAAAGGAACTATTGCTGCAACTAACCATGAAGGACCCAAACAGATTTGGGTACCTAAAGTAAAAACATGATTATGTTTTGTAGGTGTGTTGGAAAGCCAAGAATGTGAAATGGTATCTTGACAGTGGTTGTTCCAAGCACATGACTGGAGACAAAAGCAAGTTCATTTCCTTTACCCTAAGTCGAGTGGTAGTGTTACCTTTGGAGACAATAATAAAGGGAGGATACTTGGCATTGGCAACATTGGAAGTGACTCAACAACAATCATTGAGGATGTACTATATGTTGAGGGACTGAAACACAACATATTAAGTATCAGTCAACTATGTGACGAAGGCTATAAGGTAAAATTCAATTCGAATAGTTGCTTAATAGAAAATCAGCATGATGAAAATTTGAAATTAATTGGACATAGGACAGATAACATCTATATGCTTGATTTAGATAATATCTCTTCAAATACTACATGCTGTCTTATTTCAAAAGAAGAAGAGAATTGGCTTTGGCATAGAAGAATTGCACACATTCACATGAACCACTTGAATAAACTGATTCGTAAAGATCTTGTAGTTGGCTTACCTAAACTGAAATTTGTGAAAGATGGACTATGTGATACATGTCAAAAAGGAAAGCAAATTAAGGTCTCTTTTAAACCAAAGAACATTGTTTCAACAACTAGACCCTTGCAACTTTTACACTTGGATTTATTTGGTCCATCTAGAACCAAAAGCTTTGGTGGTAACTCGTATGCATTGGTAATAGTAGATGATTACTCTAGATATACATGGACATATTTTCTATCTCATAAGAGTGATTCATTTGCTGTATTTAAGAAAATGGCAAAAATTGTGCAAAATGAAAAGGATGTAAAAATTGTTTCTATAAGAAGTGATCATGGGGAAGAATTTCAAAATGAAGTGTTTGAAAACTTTGTGATGAGCATGGCATTCAACATAAATTTTCTGCTCCTAGAACTCCACAACAAAATGGAATAGTGGAAAGAAAGAATAGATCATTAGAGGAGATAGCAAGAACTATGTTGAACGACTCTAGCTTGCCAAAACATTTTTGGGAAGATGCTGTCAATACAGCCTCTATGTGCTAAATAGAGTCTTGATAAGACCAATCTTAAAGAAAACCCCTTATGAGCTTTACAAAGGAAGAAACCCAAATATAGCACATTTACATGTTTTTGGTTGCAAATGCTTTGTTCTTAACAATGGAAAGAATAATCCTGGAAAATTTGATGCAAAGGCTGATGAAGGAATTTTCCTAGGTTACTCTCTATCTAGTAAAGCATTTAGAATATATAATAAGAGAACACAAACTATTGAGGAATATGTGCATGTGACATTTGATGAGTCTAACCCCAAAATGTTGGGAAAGGATTCTGTTATTGATGATCTTGCAGATTCAATTGAGAAAAAACTCCTAGAAGAGAAACAGGACAATGAAGAAGATGAAAGCTTAAAGAACGAATCGCTGCAGCAGGAGCAAACAGAACAACAGCCTGACCTACCAAAGGAATGGAGGACTGTCAGAAATCATCCAATTGATAACATCATTGGTGAAATTACAAAGGGGGTAACTACTAGACAATCTCTTAGAAATGTTTGTAATCATATGGCATTTGTGTCTCAAGTAGAACCTAAGAACATAGATGATGCTATAATTGATGAACATTGGATGATGGCTATGCAAGATGAGTTAAACCAGTTTGAAAGAAACCAAGTTTGGAAACTAGTGCCTAAACCCAAGAAATGTCAAGTAATAGGTACAAAATGGGTTTTTAGGAATAAACTAGATGAAAATGGTATAATTGTAAGAAACAAGGCTAGATTGGTAGCTAAAGGGTATAACCAAGAAGAAGGCATAGATTATGATGAAACATATGCACCAGTAGCAAGATTAGAAGCTTTAAGAATGCTACTTGCTTATGCCTACATGATGGGATTTAAATTGTATCAAATGGATGTTAAGAGTGCTTTCTTAAATGGATTTATACAAGAGGAAGTGTATGTTGGTCAACCACCTGGTTTTGAGAATAATGAATTGCCTAACCATGTTTATAAACTGTCTAAAGCACTATATGGCTTAAAGCAAGCTTCTAGAGCTTCGCATGAAAGGTTAAGTAATTTTCTCATTGAAAAAGGATTTAAAAGAGGTAAAGTTAACACAACTTTGTTCACTAAGAAAAATTCACACAACATTTTACTTGTACAAATATATGTGGATGATATAATTTTTGGTGCCACTAATGAGCATTTGTGTAATGAGTTTGCAAGTCTTATGCAGAGTGAGTTTGAAATGTCAATGATTGGTGAGCTGAATTTTTTCCTTGGACTGCAAATAAAGCAAACTGAAAATGGAATCTTTGTTAGCGAAACCAAGTACTACAATGAGTTGATCAAGAAGTTTGGCATGGAAAATACTAAGGAGATGGCTACTCCAATGAGTACCTCCTGTTATCTGGACAAGGATGAGCAAGGTAAACCTGTTGATGTTTCTAAATTCAGAGGTAGGATAGGCTCACTATTTTATCATACTGCTAGTAGGTCAGATATCATGTTTAGTGTATGCATATGTGCTAGATATCAAGCAAATCCAAAAGAATCACACTTAATAGCAGTTAAAAGGATAATCAAGTATCTGTTAGGAACAAAAGACATGGGATTATGGTATCCCAAAGGAGCTACATGTACTTTAATTAGCTATTCAGACTCTAATTTTGCTGGTTGTAAACTAGATAGAAAGAGTACTAGTGGAACTTGCCTTCCACTAGGAAACTCATTAGTATCATGGTTCAGTAAGAAACAATCTAGTGTGGCTTTATCCACTGCAGAGGCTGAATATGTAGCAACTGGTAGCTATTGTGCACAAGTTTTATGGATGAAACAACAATTAGTTGATTATGGTGTGCAACTAAACCAAGTTCCTATTAGATGTGACAATACAAGTGCAATTAACCTAACTAAGAATCCCATAATACACTCTAGAACTAAACACATAGAAATCAGACATCATTTCATTAGAGATCATATACAAAGTAGATAAATTGAGATTGAATATGTTGATACAAGTAAGCAACTTGCTGATATCTTTACCAAGAAAAAGTATGATATAGAGAAAAGGGATAATAACAAAATTGTACATGCATATGTTGAGGGGGAGCTAATAAGCTTACATGTTTAATAGGGAGTAAATCAAATTCTGCTATGTTAATATTTTTTTGCTTTGATATACTTCTGCTCTGACTGCTCTGATACCATGATATAAATCTGTCAAAAACATTTAGCGCCTGCTACACTTATACTCTGATCTTATAATTTGTTAAAATGTTTGTCATAATCAAAAAGGGGGAGATTGTTAGACTCAAAGACTTAGAGATTTTGATATATGACAAATACAACTTAATTTGTATGCAAGTGTTTTAGTGTCAAATTGCAAAGACAGATATCAAGCAGTAATCAACAAGTTCAGTGAGCAAAGACAAGGAGAATATTCAAGGAAGAACTTGAAGGAATCAAAGAGCAAAGACAGAGATCAAAGGATCATCGAGACAAGAGCTTAAAGGAGAAATTAGATTTAAGTCTTAGATGATTTGAAAGAGATGAAATCTCTTATTCACAAATAAGATCAATTAAAAAGATGCATGAAGAAAATCAATTTTCATAACCTGCATTAAAAGGAATAAGTTTTGGTTAAAGAAAATGATTTTTGGAAATAAGAAGTGCTCGTCCAAAGCGCTGGTCCAACACAAGTGACAAAAGCGCTCGTCCAACACTAAAGTAACAGAAGCGCCGGTCTAACACAAGTGACAGAAGCGTTGGTCCACTGTAGTGACAGAAGTGCTCGTCCACTGAAGTGACAAAAGCGCTCGTCCACTAAAGTGATACAAGCGCTCGTCCACTAAAGTGACAGAAGCGCTCATCCACTAAAGTGATACAAGCGCTCGTACAATAAAGTGACAGAAGCGCTCGTCCACTAAAGTGACAGAAGTGCTCGTCCACTAAAGTGACAGAAGCACTCGTTCACAAAAGTCTTTGGACCTTCTAAATCCTTAAATTAGAAGCTCCATCCAATGACATGGCATATGGATCTCGTCTACTGGTTGGAGCACGTCCAATTACTTTGTGTTTTAGTACTCCCGTCTGTTGATGTGGCATATAGAGCTCGTCTACTAGCCCGTCCGAATGTTAAATCTTAATGGCTAGATGGACGTGGTTATTTTCAAGATGGACGCGAATTCTAAAAGAGCCGATGAAGAATCTTATTTCAAGAACCAGAATCAAGAAAACAAATTATATTAATCAGATCCAAATCTGTTTTGATTGATCCCAACGACTATAACTTGTTTTCTATATAAAGAGGGATCAAAGGAACACTTTCATAAGAACGATATCATATCATAACAAATCACAGTTTTACGAAATCATTTTGAGAAATCAGTTGTGAAAATCATTCATCTTGTTGCTTGAGCTTATTGTGAAAAGAGTGTTTCAATACCCTTGTGAGGAAGGCAATTGTTTGAAATTGGTGATCTTCCTTTTGTGTGTGACTCTGATCCTCAACTTAGATTAATGATTGCATGAATGATGAAGTTCTCAACTGTTTAAAGTAAATGAATGTGGGGATTACATTGATGCAAGGGGAGAAATCATTGGAGAAAAACTGTTTTGATTGCATGAATTGTGCGAAATCGATTGAATCCCTTAAGCTTGCCAGGTCTTGAGTCCTTTTTGAGTTCTAGCTTGCTTGGGGACAAGCGAGGTTTAAGTTTGGGGTGTTTTGATAAGCCTCTGACTTATCTAGTTTTATAACTAGATGGACTGTGGTTTTTGTGCAAATTATTCGAGTTCAATCTCGTTTTCTCCCAAATTTACCTTGTTTTGTTCCTAAGTAGGATTTGACTCGTTCTAGGCAATTTTTAGTAGTTTTTAGTCTATTTTGAATAGAATTACGCTTTTTTTTTTCTTTTTATTGTTTCAGGTTAGAAGTGAAGCTCCGAGATTCAAGGAAAGTCAAGAAACAGTGGAAATTGTCATTCTGGAGACACTCGCCCCGCGATCCGGAAGACCAGCTGAAGCAGCAACAGTCATACATTCTGTCTCGCCTCGCGAGTCACCAGCTCGCCTCGCGAACCTGAAGGCCTGACTGTGCCAGAGAAGTCATCCTTTCTGTCTCGCCTCGCCAATCACAGTTCGCCTCGCGATCATTCAAACTCAGGATGGAGCCAAAACTGAAATTCGCCCCGCGAGAGGATGCTCGCCTCGCGAGAGTCCAAGTTGAATGCCCGCCAATTTTAATGTTCTCCTCGCGAGAGGCTGTTCGCCTCGCGAGCGAGCGCAGAATCAGAACTCTATATATTGTTGTTTCAGATCAGAAGAAGGGGGATCCGAATCGTAGTTTTAGCCACTGCTTTAGATCTGTTTTGTTACGAGTTCTTGTTACTCTGGAGCTGCGTCTCCCTTTTTATTTTCTTAGTTTACTATGGTGATTATGTCGGATTGTTTGTGTGTCATCACGGGCATGAGGAACTAATCCCCTCGTCTAGGGAATCAATGAAGCCACCCATGGCGGTATAGTGTTCATGTGATGTATGTTTTTCTCCCCTTTTCTCAATTGATGTTTTCCAATTCTGATTTGATTGCGTTAATCATATGCATGCGTGATTGACTCGTTAACGTTGATGAGGCTTAGTCGGTAATTCGCGTTTAGAACTTGAATTGGGATCACTAATTGAATATTGCACGAGAGTGAGTAGGAGATTAGTGCAACCTTATAGGGAACAAGAATTAATAGAGTTTGATGATTAGGATTATGAGACCTAGTAAGTAATTAATCCAATCATCGAATACGTCCTATTGAGCACGACAGTGGATATAGGAGAATTTGGGGGTCCCGGTTGACATTGTAATTGAACTTAGGGAGGAATTCATCATCACTTGGGTACTATGCATGATTGGGTAGGTGGATTTGAGACCCTAGATATTTTAAATTCAGATTTTAGTTAATTAGCTTTAATTGATTTGTTATTTGAATTGCGATCTTAATCTCTCTCTCTCAACCACTTTCCTTACTTGACCAACTTATCGGAAATATCGCGAATTAGTTAAATTGGTAGCCCAATCCTTGTGTTCGACCTCGGTAAATTCTTACCGTTTTTCTTTTATTACTTGCGACGACCCGGTACACTTGCCGGTGACTCATCAAGTTTTTGGCGCCGTTGCCGGGGATTGGCACAACCAATTTTCCTAATTTTTAGGGAATTTGATTAATTGGTTAAGTTGATTTTATTTTTATTTTTATTTTTATTTTTATTTTTATTTATTTATTATTTCTCTCTACTTCTTTGATTCCACTTGGTCTTGCCGTGTTTTTATATGTGAGGTACCCTTTCACAAGAGGACCTGCTATTTGATTCGGAGATCACCAAGACCGAGAAGCACTTAAGGAAGGAAGTCAGAGAAATAAAAAGGCTTGAAGCAAGTAATCTTGAGAGGATGGCCGAAGAAAATCCTCCTCCTCCTCCTCCTCGTTACAAGCCTCTCTTCGAGTACAGTCTACCCAACTTGGGTGATTGTGATTCTTCCATCGTGAGAGGCAACCTCAATACAGACTCCTTCAGAGTGGAAGGATGTGTCACAGCCTATATCCGTGAGAATCAGTTTGATGGGAGTGGCAGACAAGACCCTCACAGGCACATCACCCACTTCCTTGAAGCTTGTGACTTGCAGAGGACAAGAGGTGTTTCTCAGGATGAGTTTCGCTTACGGCTATTCCCTCTCTCTCTTAGGGATGTCGCTCGCGATTGGTTTGATAGCTTGGATAGGAACAGTATCAGAACTTAGGAGCAAATGGCACAAAAGTTCCTAACTAAGTATTTTCCTCCTCAGAAAGCGGTACAAGCAAGAGTAGCCGTTACATCTTTCAGACAGACAGAGGATGAAACTTTTAATGAATCTTGGGAGAGGTACAATGTGCTCTTGAGAAGATGTCCTTCGGCTTTCTTTGACCCGGTCTCCAAAGTTCAACATTTCTCTAACGGGTTAAGGGGACGCTACCATATGAATTGTGATGCCGCAGCTGGCGGTTCCTTTTCTTATTTATCAGCTAAGGATGGATGGGCATTATTGGAGAAGATGTCATATAATGATTACAACCGTGGAAGAGAAACCTCAAGTGGAATCAGTTCTGCGACAATGGAAGCCATTCTAGAGCAAAACAGACTGTTGAAGATGCAAGTTGCGGCTTTGTCAGAGAACAAGAAGGTTAATGTGATACACGAGGGAATGCCTCCGGGTTGTGAAAATTGTAATGGAGATCATGACACTCGGAGATGTCCGTCCAACTTCTCTCGAGAACATGTGGACTCATGCCACAATTTCTATGACAACATGCCCCAGAACAACTATAAGAGGAACAGTCAGAATCAGAATAGGGGCTATATGAGGAGAGACCATCCGGGTTTCGCTTGGAGTAATGCTAGTGGTGGTCTAGCCGGGCAACAACAGAATTGGCAACAACAACCTCAACAGGGTCTGAGGCCGAACATTGGAATTCAGCAGCACAATACTCAACAGGCTCTTCCGGGGCCGAATCAGTTGCAAATAACAGATGGTGGAAGGCAACCTTGGGAGTTGGGTTTTGAGAAGATGAATGCGGCAATGGAAAAGATGGAAATCAATACAAGCACAGCCATTGATAAGTTGGCAACTCACACGGGGTCAGCAATTCAGAATCTAGAGATGCAGATAGCTCAGCTCGCAAAGCAACTAAATGAGCGTCCCCCAGGCACTTTCCCAGGTGATACCGAGAACAACCCTAAGAACCATTGCAATGCCATAACAATTAGGAGCGGTAAGGTGTTGGGATCTAACAGGGGTGCAACTAGTTCTCAGGAAGACAAGGCCCCGGAACAACCACATGTTGAGGAAGAGCAACCTGAGAAAGAGGAGTTGGCAAGTGACAAGGCACCAGAGCAAGGGGGAAGGATGAAGCTTGTGGACGAAGAGTTCCGAAAGAAGAAGTGGGTTGAACCCCAAGACCTCCCGCCCTACATGAAGGTACCGTATCCTGAAAGATTGAAGAAGCCTCAACAGGATAAGCAGTTTAACAGATTCCTTGATGTCTTCCGCAAACTTCAAATTAACATTCCATTTGCGGAAGCCTTGGAACAAATGCCATCTTATGCCCGTTTTATGAAGGAGCTTCTCTCCAAGAAGCGGAGAATAGTGGATGAGGAAACGGTTGCTTTGACCGAGGAATGTAGTGTCATTCTTCAAAGAAAACTACCTCCAAAGTTGAAGGATCCCGATTCTTTTTCGATACCATGCACCATTGGGGGGATGACTCTAGGGAAGGCATTATGCGATCTAGGGGCAAGCATCAACTTGATGCCCCTCTCTATGATGAAGAGGTTGGGGATCAAAGAATTCAAGGATACACGGATGTCGCTCCAACTAGCCGGTCGTTCTATAAAATATCCTTATGGGGTGGTCGAAGACTTGTTAGTGAAGGTGGACAAGCTCATATTTCCGGTGGACTTTGTAGTGCTTGATATGGATGAAGATGCCGAAATCCCTCTCATATTGGGTAGGCCTTTCTTGGCCACTGGGGGTGCCTTGATAGATGTGCGACAAGGGAAACTCACTCTAAGGGTGCAAGATGATGAGGTAGTCTTCAATGTCTTTGAAGCAATGAAACACCCTGTTGAGAGGTCGGATGTGTATCGAGTGGATGTGGTGGAATCAACTGTAAAGGCAAAGTCAACTCGAGAAGCCCATGGTTCTTCACTTGCAAAAGTGTTGGTAAAATCCCATGATGATGATAGTGAGGAAAAAGATCCTTTGGGGGATGAGGTCTATCTTGAGTGGTTAAGAGACATGGAAGCCTTACCGAGTTCCCCAAGGGATGAATGTGCAAGGGAAGAGCGCAACAACAAGGGCATGGAAAAAGAGAATAAAGCACCGAAGTTGAAAAGAGGCACAACCGTGGTGGTCAATGAAAACAACCAGTTGATCCCAAAAGGGGCCATCACGGAGTGGAGAGTATGTGCCGATTATAGAGGGCTTTTGGATTTAAATGAGTTGTCTGGGATCCGCAAGCAAGCAAACCACAAAAAGCAGACTAAGGAAAGGCAGGACAAACACATCTTGCCTAGGGAGCTTGAGCCCGGGCAAGCGATACTTCTTGACAACTCAAGGTTGAAACTCTTTCCGGGAAAGCTAAGATCGAGGTGGTCGGGACCATTCAAGGTCCTCCAAGTTTGTCCTCACTAACAAAGAGAGTTAGAAGGGGCCTCTGGTAACTTCAAGGTGAATGGGCAAATGATAAGTCATTACCATGGGGAATCAGTCCCAATTTGCAAGCAGTTTCTTCCTCCGGATTAACCCTTAGGGGTGACTTGAGTCAGGCTCGGGACGTTAAACAAGCGCTACTTGGGAGGCAACCCAAGCTAGGTATCCTTTATTTTTAGTTTCTGTCATTTTCATTTATATGAAAAAAAAGCTTGATTCACCATGCGAATCCACAGTGGCCGCGCGAGACAGAAGCCCTGAATCTCAGAGGCTTGCTCACGCTTCTGTCTCACGTCGCGAGGTCTGCTTTCGCCTCGCGATTCTGGGCATCATCATCTGTTGGAATTCCAGATTCGCCTCACGAGATACTACTCGCCTCGCTATTCTGGAAAGTGTGAAAACAATTTTCCAGATTCGCCTCGCGAGTGATATATCGCCTCGCGAATCTGCAATTAAGGTTTTAATTTGCAGGAGTTCTTACAGGATGCTATGCAACAGAAGGGAGCCCGTGAAACCAATTGGATGAGGAGGCAACCATGGAAACTTGATCAGGGAGCACCCTCTCCTTTCCTCACTTTTGAATAATTTGAGAAGATCAAGAGTTTGTGTATGAATGTTGTGTCGGCAAGCTTGTTGGATTTTAATTCAATTGAGCATAGATTGATTGCATGAATTATTTTGACCATCGATGATTTCCCCCTAGGTTCTGAAATTAGAAAAGTTGATCCCCATGTGAAAAATTGAAAACTGAACTTTGAGGATTTTATTGTGATTACTTGATTTATGATAAGTTTGGGGTGAGGGGGTGCACACACTAGGAATTGTATCTCGGTCAAACAATTTGCAAAAATGTCCAGGTGAGGATTTGAGCCTCCAACTTTGTTTTTGATTGTGTGAATCACTGTTAAGTTGCACTTTCCCGGATTTGCTTGAATCTCTTCATGGTTTGCATGTTTATGTGTTGCATCAAATGATTTAGGCAATTTTCTTTGAATAACTACTTCGCCTAAAGAGAACCATCCCTAATGCATGTTCCCTAGTTAGCCCCGTTGAGCCTAATTAGCCTATTGTTTCTTGATGACCCTATATTATAAGCCAAAATCTGAAAAACCATGTTAACCCAATCTTAGGATTAGGAGAGCATGGAAGCGTAGCAAGAGAAGGGTTGTGAGGAACTAAGTTTGGGGTGGCTACAAGGTGGTGTGTCATATTGGGGTGAGAAAAAGAAAAATAAAGGTTGAAACCCAAGGCAAAAAAAAAAAAAAGAATATTGCCAAAAGAAAAGGGGCAAAGCAAAAAAAAATATAGAAAGGAAAAGGCTGTAGTCACCCGAGGCAAAAAGAAAAATGAAAAAGGAATTTGAGTGGAAGATGTGTCA
Organism: Sophora flavescens; assembly: GCA_030762895.1. NCBI lineage: Eukaryota > Viridiplantae > Streptophyta > Magnoliopsida > Fabales > Fabaceae > Sophora > Sophora flavescens. Next base: position 122,723,093 of record CM061063.1, on the reverse strand, counting down.
AATGCTCATGCTCTCTTAGTTCCTAGGGACTTAAGCCTAGTATCCTTGAATATCCTACCCTCAGCCAGGCCCCATTACAACCTTTATAAGACCTTCTGATGTTGCATGCATGTTTTCGTGGGAACCATTTTTGAGATGAAAATCAAATCCATGGGAAGTGCTCTTGATATGTGAAATTGAGTGAAAAGTTGATAGCCTAGACAAATTTGAGCGAATGAGTGAAATTTTACATACCCTTGTGAGGAAGGCAATTGTTTGAAATTGGTGATCTTCCTTTTGTGTGTGACTCTGATCCTCAACTTAGATTAATGATTGCATGAATGATGATGTTCTCAACTGTTTAAAGTAAATGAATATGGGGATTACATTGATGCAAGGGGAGAAATCATTGGAGAAAAATTGTTTTGATTGCATGAAATTTGTGCGAAATCGATTGAATCCCTTAAGCTTGCCAGGTCTTGAGTCCTTTTTGAGTTCTAGCTTGCTTGGGGACAAGCAAGGTTTAAGTTTGGGGTGTTTTGATAAGCCTCTGGCTTATCTAGTTTTATAACTAGATGGACTGTGGTTTTTGAGCAAATTATTCAAGTTCAATCTCGTTTTCTCCCAAATTTACCTTGTTTTGTTCCTAAGTAGGCTTTGACTCGTTCTAGGCAATTTTTAGTAGTTTTTAGTCTATTTTGAATAGAACTACGCTTTTTGTTTCTTTTTATTGTTTCAGGTTAGAAGTGAAGCTCCGAGAGTCAAGGAAAGTCAAGAAACAGTGGAAATTGTCATTCTGGAGACACTCGCCCCGCGAGTGGATTCTCGCCACGCGATCCGGAAGACCAGCTGAAGCAGCAACAGTCATACATTCTGTCTCGCCTCGCGAGTCACCAGCTCGCCTCGCGAACCTGAAGGCTTGAATGTGCCAGAGAAGTCATCCTTTCTGTCTCGCCTCGCCAATCACAGTTCGCCTCGCGATCATTCAAACTCAAGATGGAGCCAAAACTGAAATTCGCCCCGCGAGAGGATGCTCGCCTCGCGAGAGTCCAAGTTGAATGCACGCCAATTTTAATGTTCGCCTCGCGAGCGAGCGCAGAATCAAAACTCTATATATTGTTGTTTCAGATCAGAAGAAGGGGGATCCGAATCGTAGTTTTAGCCACTGCTTTAGATCTGTTTTGTTACGAGTTCTTGTTACTCTGGAGCTGCGTCTCCCTTTTTATTTTCTTAGTTTACTATGGTGATTATGTCGGATTGTTTGTGTGTCATCACGGGCATGAGGAACTAATCCCCTCGTCTAGGGAATCAATGAAGCCACCCATGGCGGTATAGTGTTCATGTGATGTATGTTTTTCTCCCCTTTTCTCAATTGATGTTTTCCAATTCTGATTTGATTGCGTTAATCATATGCATGCGTGATTGACTCGTTAACGTTGATAAGGCTTAGTCGGCAATTCGCGTTTAGAACTTGAATTGGGATCACTAATTGAATATTGCACGAGAGTGAGTAGGAGATTAGTGCAACCTTATAGGGAACAAGAATTAATAGAGTTTGATGATTAGGATTATGAGACCTAGTAAGTAATTAATCCAATCATCGAATACGTCCTATTGAGCACGACAGTGGATATAGGAGAATTTGGGGGTTCCGGTTGACATTGTAATTGAACTTAGGGAGGAATTCATCATCACTTGGGTACTATGCATGATTGGGTAGGTGGATTTGAGACCCTAGATATTTTAAATTCAGATTTTAGTTAATTAGCTTTAATTGATTTGTTATTTGAATTGTGATCTTAATCTCTCTCTTTCAACCACTTTCCTTACTTGACCAACTTATCGGAATTATCGCGAATTAGTTAAATTGGTAGCCCAATCCTTGTGTTCGACCTCGGTAAATTCTTACCGTGTTTCTTTTATTACTTGCGACGACCCGGTACACTTGCCGGTGACTCATCATATCTCTAAACTCAAACGCCTTAATTTCTATTTATGTTCAAGAACCTGCGACTTTGATGTTTAAAGTTCAATATAATTTATGTTCTTGATCTGTATAAACTGAATTGAAACCTGAGTATGATTGTAATCAAGTCTGTGTTATCTGCTTTCAAAGCTGAGTTGATCAAAACCATTCTTGATTACTAAAACTAAACTATTACTGAAATTAAAACATGCAAGTTTGTTCTTGATTGTTAATGCTTGTATCTGAAACTTGCATAACTTGTTCTTAATCTTTAAAGGTTTAATCAGTTTCTGTATTTTGTTATTACTGAGTTATTGAACCTGAATCTATTCTCTATTAATTCCGAATCAATCTTTCTTATCCTCATCACCTTCTATTCAAGATTTTATATAAACCCTTCATTGATTTTGTAAAAGATCCTGGTGCCACAAATTCGCAACTCTGATTTGAAAAGCTTTGTGAAAAAGTTTTAAGAGGGGAAGATTTTTTTGAAAACTCAATTCACCCCCCTCTTGAGTCGTTGAAGCCAAAACAACATAATGAATCCAAGTTGATTTATCAAACCAAAAACCCTAGCCCGATGAACATGTCAAGGCCGAATCTAGGTATATGAGAGTTAGAAAGTTTTGAGTTTAAAATTTAGTTGTTTAGCCACTAATCCATGATCTTGGTTAATTAAGGATCATTAAGCCATGACTTAATCGTGATTAGGAATTTTTAGTCACAAAAACCTCTTGAAGCCATGACCATGTAGAAGGGTTTTGGATGTTTTTAATTTCTTGATTAGTAATGGTTTGATCGTATTAGTGAGGTTGAATTTATTTCGTTGTGTATGTGAGAACCGGGCATTCGACGAAGCAATTTATTCCGCTGAGGATTCTTCGAGAGGTAAGAGGGGATTGCCTGAGGGATTTTTCCAATGGCTACATGCTATCTATGTTGGTCTGTATGATTTATCTGTGGTTGTGGTGTTTGGTTTGTGGTTGTGTTATTTATTTGTGTATTGTTATCTACATTTAATTATTTATTTGTAGTTAAATATTATGATATTGTGATGCATGATCTACCTGGGAAAATTGTTATGATGTTGTTGATTGTTGTTTGAGAAGCCTGACAGTGGTCAGTGCCCAATCAATTAACCAGATAAAAGCTTTAAGAAGCTTCATAAATTATATTCAATGTTTTAACGGTAAAATATTGGTATATAATATTAATGGAAATTTTTAATTGGTAAAAATAAGGAATTTTGGAAAATATCATTATTTTAATGATTTAATACTGTAAGAGTGAATTATGGGTCACCGTGAGAGCGAAACCGTGAAATTATTTTTGAACTGCTAATTTTTACCTAAGAAATTTCTTAATATTATAAAAAGTTATTTTATGATATTAATTGTTGAAAATAAGTTATTTATGATTTCAGAAAATTATTTAAGAGGAAAAAGCTAAGTTTTGGCTTAAAAGGCTTTAAAAATGATAATTGACGGCAAATTTGGAAAAGTGTCGACGGCAAATATTTTGAAACGGTGGTACGTATTTGAAGTAAGTTTAAAACCTCAAGTGACTCACCTTTGTGAAAACTAAGTTTTATTATTTAAAGATTTTATTGAAGAATTTCCCATTTGAAAAGATTTTTCAAAAGCAAAATTAATTCAACCGTGTTGAAAGTGGTGTTGAACTTAGTAACCGAGACGTCGGGGTACTAAGGTTATTTGTTGTTATGGACTTGGGGTCCTTTGGACTTTGAGGTCCTGTAGACTTGGTGTCTACTGTATACGTGGTGTATACTGTGTTTAAACATTTAAGATGTTTTCTATTACCACGAACCTAAGACTGATTGCAAGGTTTAGGGGTTTAGTGATTGAGCACTCGGATTTTGATGTCTTGTGTTATTAAAGAAAGTGTTTAAAGATGTGTAAAACTGTATTGGGTCGTAAGCTTTTGAGCATCGACAAGGAAAGATTAAACACAAAGAAAAGTGTCAAGAACAGAGTGTTTTTGCATGCATTTGGCAAACGTGCCCGTTATGTTCTGGCTGTGTGCCTATATTCTGGCCGCGTGCCTGGTGTCCTGGCTGTGTGCCTGTATTCTGGCTACGTGCCTATGTTATGGCTGTGTGCCTGGTGTTCTGGATGCGTGCCTGGAGCCTCATCAACTCGTCACTTGTTGGGATATCTCATGAGATTAAGTGTGAATGTTTAGATGGTGTATATGAAGTGTTCATGCATATTTTTCCAATGGATTGTATTACTTAAATGGTATATTACAATCATTATTGTCAATAATTTCATTGCAAATTATATCAATTATCAATAAATTGATCCTAATGCAAATCTGACCAAATTATGATCATTACTATAATTACTTCAAATCAACCACAACGCGACACATAAGAAAAAAATGGAGGGAATGCTTCTGGTGTTGCCACGTGCGATGCACTCGTGCGATGCACGGGTCATCCATAACATTATACTAGTATTTTTGCACTCGTGCGATGCACGGGTCATCCATTACTATTATTATTGATAGCATTGTTATCATTAATAACTTGGATTGTGCCTCTATATCTACCAAAATTTTTTACTTCCTTTATCCCAAATTAAGTCCACTATGTCAAACCTTTTCTTTACTTATTTCACACTTTGCCTTCAATATTTTCTTCCCACCCATAATGGTGGTACTCGTTGATCTTCAAGACTTTTTATTTATAGACAGAGGTGATTAGCAAAAACCTTGAAACAATCTTATCTATAATTTGAGTGTAAAAAATTGAATATTATTTTTATTTTAAGTGGGAAGAGAAAATTGGGTAATTAATTTTTAGTGGGAAGAAATATTAATATAGGAAGGTGAATCCAAACAATTAAGTATGAGAGAGAAATATGATTTTTTCAAATAATTCATAATTAATAAGCTTGATATAATTAATCAACATTGAGTTTATGATGGGTAATTAATGACTCTTATCCTATGCAATATTGCATAGGTTAGAAAAACCGATTTTAAATATGTATGATCCTGTTATTTAGCGTAAGTTATAATATCGGGTTGTTATGTTCAATTTAAGTATCTATTTATTTCTTCTTTTATTAATTTTTCGTTTTCCTTGGGTTTTATTTTCCAGAATTTTTTATTTTGTTTTCCGTAAGTTTTTATTAATATGATATAATGATTTTATTTTATATAAGAAAGTGACATGTGTTGTCCGTTTAGTCGCTCACAAAAAATCATGCTACAATTTAAATTTAAGAAAAGGCCCTAGTATGAATAACACAATAATTAAAATAATTAATTAAATAATTATTTTTTAAAGAAAATGTCAGATGTTGTCGGTGACAAGTGTTACCCGTTTATTCGTCCACGAAAAATCAAGTTACCATTTGTTTTAAACAAATTATCTAATATTTAACCAATTTATATTTAAATTGTTAAATTCATCAAACACGAAGGTGGAAATAAAAAAAGTGACAAAAAGAAGGCAATATAATAAATAATAATACAATAAGTAAAATAATAATCTAAATAATTTTTATTATAAAAACTTCAGAGGCCAAAAATCTAAGTGGGCACGACCCGTGACATTTGGCACCGACCTTTTCGTCCACAGTAAAAGAATGACACGGTTATAAATAAGAAAACGCTTATCAAGCTATCTTTTGTTTCAAACAAATTATCTAACATTTAACAATTTTATATTTAAATTGTTCAATTCATCAAACAAGAAGGTGAAAATAATAAAAAAAATCATATGTATTTAAAATTGTTAAAAAAAATATAAAAACGGATTGTTAAAATAAAAGTTTAACTAAAAGAAAATAAATATAAAAATATTTTGTTAAAAAATGGTTATATCAAGAAAAAATTTAAATAAAAAAAGAAAATAAATAAAAATAGAAAAATAAAGAAAAAATAAAAAAGAATCGGAAAAAAATTAAAAAAAAGTTGAAAAAAATAAACAAATAAAATAAATATGGAAAAAAAATATTTTATAAAAAAAATTAAATAAAAAAAATAAAAAAAATCGAAAACAAAATAAAAATAAGAGAACGGTCATCAAGCTACCATTTGTTTTAAATAAATTAGGTAATATTTAAAAAAATTCTATTTTCATTGTTAAATTTGTAACACCCTCCCTGTGTCATTACATGGTTAACTCGTTGCGGAAAATAAAACTTTAATTCGATGGTTGCTTTTGGAAAACTTATTTATTTTAAGCCAGAAAACTCGGGTGTAAAAATTTTCTTCTGCGGAAAACTCTGGAACACCAAGATACATACACTAAAACAATAAAATCATATTCTTAACGAGGTCACTACGGCATACAATTTTTCTCAAAAAGTTTCAATTTTTAAAAAGATAAAATTAAACCAAAGACTAATTACAACCACATAGTTACCGACCTTTTCAAACTTACAACCCAACCAAGACTCCTAAGCTGGTCATAACTAACAGACGCTACAACCGATAGAAGCAGCAACAACATGCCCCGAACTAGACAGCCTTCTTCTTCTTGTAGAGATCATACCCCTTGTGCGGCTCTGATATGTTTGTAAGGGTGAGATGCCAATATATGGATTTAACACAATAACTACATGCGAGACATAAAAGAAAACATACACATATACATTTTCATAAAAACATAAGCATTCATAATAAGACAAATAGTTTATCACTGGGTTTCATACCCCAAACATCATCATTTGAAAACTATGCATGAACACTTCATATTTGTAATCGAAATTCATACCTAATCTCATGAGATATCCCAACCTCGAGGTGAGTTGATCAAACTCAATAGCCACGCAGGCAAAAAGGCACGAAGCCAAAATCATAGCACACTATCCAACACAAGGCACAGTGATCACCGAATATGGTTACCATAGCACACTGTCCAATTTAAGGAGTAGTGATCACCGAATATGGATTTTCATTGTCCAACCAGGGCACAATGATACGTCGATTCATGAATATCGCCATGATATCATGATTAACAAACAGGCATGTCTGCCTAAAATGCATGTAAAACATTTTGTTCTTGACGCTTTTCTTTGTGTTCAATCTTTCCTTGCCAGAGCTTAAAAGCTTCCGACCAACCATAGTTTTAGACATCTTAACACTTTTATTAATAACACAAGACATCAAGTCCGAGTGCTCAATCACGAAACCCCTAGACCAATGCCTCAGGCTTAGGTTCGTGGTAATAGAAAATAGTATTCACTTTGAATAATATTATTTACCCCGAACTTAGGACACGCAGTCCATATGACACGCAATCCAAAACAACCCCGAAATTAGGACATGCAGTCCAAAACTACATGTAACACCACCCTTGGGCATTACCTCGTATCACATGCGGAAATAAATTAAAAATTCTATTTGTTGGTTGCTTTCGTAAAATAATATTTTCTTAACATTTATTCCTCGAAAAACACGGTGATAAAATTTTTTCTTTTTAACATCATATCGACAACGTAATCAAGACCACACTTAAATATATGAACATATATATAAGTCATACAACCATCCCGCCTCGTATCGTCTTCACACCTAAATCTTTATAAGTAAAGCTCATTATTGAATGACAACACATTACATTAAATAAGACCTAAGCTGGTCAAAACTAACAAACATTATAATAATAGGAGGTAGCATCAGTATGCTCCGAACTAAGTAGTCTTCTTCTTGTATGTGTCATATCCCTTGAGCGGTTCATCTGAACTCCCCGATAAAAAAGTGGAAAGAGACCACGGATAAAACATTCAAGAGTGAGAAACCAATATATGGATTTAACTCGACGACCACATGCACGACACTACACAAAACATGTTCATATATACATGGTGATAACAATATACGCATTCACAGTAAAGCAAGTAGTTTATCAATGGGTTTCACACCCCAAACATCATCGTTTGAAAATTATGCATGAACACTTCAATATTCATCGCCTAACATTTCACTTAGTCTCAGGAGACCCCAATATCGTGTAAATGAGTTGATCAAGCACGATGGCCAAATGATACGTCGAGACATGCATGACTAACAATACATCGAGACATGAATATCATTAAGATACCATGATTAACAATGCGTCGAGACATGAATATCCTTAAGATACCATGATTAATAATTAAACCGTGGAGTAAAACTCATTTACAAAAACCCTTTCCGTTGTAACTCCTTTTATAAAACGTCCAACCATATGGAAATTCATTTTCTTTTTGGAAACCCTTTTCCCGAAATAACGTCCAATCTTCGTAAAATCATTTCTACTGTAAATTCCTTTGTCAAATCACTAAGAAACTCATTTTCTTTCAAAATCTATATTTGGAACCTTAGTTCCAAGAAACATCGTTTAAGGCTAAATTTCTATTAAAACAAATACTGTTGTTTTCAAAAATTGTTTCCGTAAATATTTGCGGAATTATCCGTCATTTAACATTTTAAAACATTTTAAGTCAATACTTGATCTTATCCACTCAAATAATTTTCTAAATTCATAATTAACTTATTTTCAACATTTAATTTCATAAAATAACTTTTTATGATATTACAGAATTTCTTACGTAAAAATTAGCAGTACAAAAATAATTTCACGGTTTCATTCTCACTGTGACTCATAGTTCACTCTTACAGCGATAAATCATTAAAATAATTATATTTTTCCAAAATACCTTATTTTTCTAAATAAAATTTCCATTAATATTATATTCCAATATTTCACCGTTAAAGCATTGAATATATTTTATAAAGCTTCTTAAAGCTTTTATCCAATTAATTTAATTGGTCACTGACCACTATCAGCCTTCTCAAACAACAATCAACAACAATATCACAGGAATATTCCCAGGCAGATCATGCAACACAATCGTAGAATATAATTGCAGATAAACAATTCAAATGCAATTAAATCAACACAGATAAAAATAGCATAGCTCAAACAACTTAAACAAAACACCCCAGATATTTAAAACAGACAACAACAGATAGCACGTAGCCATCGGAAAAATCACTCAGGCAATCCCCTCTTACCTCTAAAACACAGATTCTTCAGTGAATAATTTTTGACAAGTCCCGCAGTGTCGGTAACACGCGTAAACGGTAATCTAACTTTATCCTTCATAAAACCCAACAACTAATCAACAATCAAACAACTTAATCAAACCTGTATTACTACATGTAGGTTTCGGCCTAGATCTGCCCTTAGGGTTAGGAATCTCTAAAAATTCTAAACGTTTGGATTAATCACTCCTAATTACTCAAAACCCTAAATCAATGGTTATTGAACAAAGATTGAATTTAAATCTTCCAATCCCTCATCAAATGAATTTCGGCCATGATCAATAAAATGGTTTAGAGACCTTCATTTGGTTCATACAATATAGATTCAATACCTATTCAATTAATAAGATTGAATCATGACAAACTAGTTAGGAAAAATTGGAACAAAACCCTATTTTTCTAGAGTATAGGTTCGGCCTCTTTAGGTTTTAAGGGTTAGAAAATTTTGTTTGATTCAAGTTTCTAGATCTAGAATATATATGTAATAATAGGATTATATAAATTGGTTTCATGCCAAATGGATTTTCCTATGAATTTCTATGAATTTTTGAATCTAGAAACCCTAAAATGCATCATATTGAAAAAGATGTCAAAATGAAAAACTTATTGAAGAACATGACACTAAACAAGGAATATGAGTAAGTTTTACCTCTTGAAGTCAATAAATGAGCAAGAAATCTCCAGCTTCCTTCACAAATCAAGCCTAGGTTTCTTAGTGTTTCAATGGTGAAATGAGCAAAGTTTGGATGAAGAAGGTGACTTAGGCTTTTATAGAAGTGGGAATGGACTCTTGGCTGGTTTGGGCCATGGGGAAGCACGGGGTTTTGTGTTCAAAACACAAAAATTCAAGGGTAATTTAGTAATCTTGTTCAATGGCAAACTTGTGAATAAAACCAACATTAAGGGTATTTTAGTCTTTTCCTTCTAAAAACCATCATGACAATGAGGAGTCATCCCATGACTCACCCCTTGTGACTCATCATGATTTGACATCCTATTTATTCATTAGCGGGTCCCGCAAATCCCGTTTTCAGCTCCAACGTTTACCCGATTTCGTATAATGCCCGCATAATATATATTATTTCACTTTTTAAGTGAAAAACTTTAAAATAGCCAAAGAAATTGGAAACTTCATAAAAACCTTAAGTGTTTCGTTCACGAGTCAAAATTAGGTCATTTGAGTAGTAAAATCTTACTGTAAGTGAAAATACAGACCTGGTTCCGTCTGAATTTTCAACCAAAAATTTCACCACATACTTATAAAAATAAGTATGATATGAATATGACTTTGGTTTTCCCAAAATCATTTTCTAAGTTTCCGATAAAAATATAAACATTTATTTATATTTATACCGATCTTAGAAAGCGTAAAAATTTGGGTGTTACAATACTACCCCACTAAAAAGAATTTCGTCCTCTAAATTCGGGACTCAAAACTATACAGGATCTTCTTAATCCTAAGGTCTTACTTTCACAAGAAGGTAAGTAATTATAGAAGAATTTTGTTAAAGAAATATAGGAATGTTCAGTATGTAAAAAGATTCTTTAATATGTTCGTGAGTGTAAAAATGTATAGCTAATACATGTTTACAACCATGACTCTAATAAAGTTCCTTCTTCCATAAGAACTTCCAGCTGATTAGAAAATCAAAGATAAACAATTCTGAATTCCAAGGGAATTCATCCTTCGTACAGGAAATTCACAAAACATCAATGTTTAAAAGGATTACCGTTTGGCCAAAAAAAATCACACAGGATCACATTTACCAAAAGTAAAAGTGACTGGACTAAGTCTCATCGAGAAACTTCTTTTATCGAGGAAATGTCTATCCCGGACGATAATAGGACAGTCCAAGCAACTAGAATTGACAGTAACTAGTTTAGCAGTTAAGATTGAAACATTCAAATCATGATAATCAAAGAAACGGGTAATTTCCAAGTATGCACACACAATCCCTCGAATAAAAGTATGAATTGCACCCGAATTCAAAAATATATAGTTAAAATATTACCGTCAAAGGTTGCAGTCTCAGTTCTCCACACATTAAATACTCTACCCGTAGTTGTTGTCTTATTTGTTCTGGTGTTGTTGACAACTGATCTATGCTTTGGTGCATCACAGTCCTTCGATATATGTCCCACTTGACCACAGTTGAAACATTTAACTCCTCCTAAGGGACAAGTTGCAGACAAATGTCTTGTGTCTCTACAATTGTAACATTTGCTGCCTTGGCCTTGACTTTGGTTCTTCTGACCTCCATTACCAGATGTAGCAGCAACAGGACGGAATAATCGTTGGTTCTGATTTTGATTATTTCTAGATGGTCGGATATATGGTTTCCCCTGCACTTGCTTTTCTTCCTGGTTCTGAAATTAATCCTTGGATCTAGATGGTCCTCCAACATTCCCCATATCATCTCTTCCTTTCCTCATCCGTTCAATCTTCCGACTCATCTCAACTGACACTTGAAAAGTTTGGAGTTCCAAAGGTAAGATAGACTCTTTAATCACAAATCTCAGTCCTGCCTCAAACCTCTCACACTTCCAGCTCTCATTGGGTTGTGCTTGAAAGAAACGGAAGTATTTGGCAAGCGATTCAAACTTTGCCGCGTACTCCCCCACAGATAAGTCTCACTGTTGTAACCCCAGAAATTCGTGTTCTTTCTCGATCCTAACGCTCTCTGGAAAATACTTGTCCATGAATTCAGTTCGGAAAACGTTCCATGTAATCTCATGATGATCAACTTCCATAAGTTGTTTGGCACCTTTCCAGCAGTACTCAGCATCTCCTATCAATAGGAAAGCAGCATAGGTAACCGTAATCTCTATCGGAGTGACCACCAGCTCAAAGATTTTCTCCAGTTCCTGAATCCATAAATCAGCTTTCTCATGGTTAGCATCCCCACCAAACTGTGAAGGATTTTGGCTTCGAAATGCAATCAGAGCCTTGCCTTCTGCAGCTTGCAAATTCTGGGCATTCATAGATGCAGTTTGATTTGCAATCACAGCTGCCACATGTTCCATCTCCTGAGCCACATAATCTACTCCTTCTTCATAATCCCCATTCATGTTACCATGGCCACCAATGGGACCACCTCTGCGACCACGTCCACGACCGCGTCCACGTCCTCGTCCACGTACACCTTCTGGTGTTGGTTCCATACCTGACATGTCCAGGCAAAATCAGTTAGACCACAACCAGAAAATGAAATGCGTAATTATGTGTCAACATACATTACTTCTATGAAGTAATTCCAACAAGTCCTAATCAGAGAACACACAACATCAACACAATAGACCAATTCCCCAACATTCGCGAAAGACTCGACCAGCTCTGATACCACTAATGTAACACCCCCCTTGGGCATTACTTTGTAACATATGCGGAAATAAATTAAAAATTCTGTTTGCTGGTTGTTTTCGTAAAATAATATTTTCTTAACATTTATTCCTCAAAAAACGTGGTGATAAAATTTTTTCTTTTTAACCTCATATCGACAACATAATCAAGACCACACTTAAATATATGAACATATATATAAGTCATACAACCATCCCGCCTCATATCGTCTTCACACCTAAATCTTTATAAGTAAAGCTCATTATTGAATGACAACACATTACATTAAATAAGACCTAAGCTGGTCAAAACTAACAAACATTATAATAATAGGAGGTATCATCAGTATGCTCCGAATTAAGTAGCCTTCTTCTTGTATGTGCCATATCCCTTGAGCGGTTCATCTGAACTCCCCGATATAAAAGTGGGCAAAGAGACCACGAATAAAACATGCAAGAGTGAGAAACCAATATATGGATTTAACTCGATGACCACATGTGCGACACTACACAAAGCATGTTCATATATACATGGTGATAACAATATACGCATTCACAGTAAAGCAAGTAGTTTATCAATGGGTTTCACACTCCAAACATCATCGTTTGAAAATTATGCATGAACACTTCAATATTCATCGACTAACATTTCACTTAGTCTCCGGAGACCACAACGTCGTGTAAATGAGTTGATCAAGCTAGATGGCCAAATGATACGTCGATACATGCATGACTAACAATACGTCGAGACATGAATATCATTAAGATACCATAATTAACAATGCGTCGAGACATGAATACCATTAAGATACCATGATTAACAATGCGTCGAGATTTGAATATGCTTAAGATACCATGATTAATAATTAAACCATGGAGTAAAACTCATTTACAAAAACCCTTTCTGTTGTAACTCGTTTTATAAAACGTCCAACCATATTGAAATTCATTTTCTTTTTGGAAACCCTTTTCCCGAAATAACGTCCAATTTTCGTAAAATCATTTCTACTGTAAATTCCTTTGTCAAATCACTAAGAAACTCATTTTCTTTCAAAATCTATATTTGGAACCTTAGTTCCAAGAAACATCGTTTAAGGCTAAATTGCTGTTAAAACAAATACTGTCATTTTCAAAAATTGTTTCCATAAATATTTGCGGAATTATCCGTCATTTAACATTTTAAAACATTTTAAGTCAAAACTTGATCTTTTCCACTCAAATAATTTTCTAAATTCATAATTAACTTATTTTCAACATTTAATTTCATAAAATAACTTTTTATAATATTACGGAATTTCTTACGTAAAAATTAGCAATACCAAAATAATTTCACAGTTTCGCTCTCACTGTGACTCACAGCTCACTCTTATAGCAGTAAATCATTAAAATAATGATATTTTTACAAAAATCCTTATTTTTTTAAATAAAATTACCATTAATATTATATTCCAATATTTCACCATTAAAACATTGAATATAATTTATAAAGCTTCTTAAAGCTTTTATCCAATTAATTTAATTGGGCACTGACTACTGCCAGGCTTATCAAACAACAATCAACAACAATATCACAGGAATATTCCCAAGTAGATCATGCATCACAACCGTAGAATATAATTGCAGATAAACAATTCAAATGCAATTAAATCAACACAGATAAAAATAGCATAGCTCAAACAACTTAAACAAAACACCCCAGATAAATAAAACAGACAACAAAAGATAGCACGTAGCCATCGAAAAAATCCTTCAGGCAATCCCCTCTTACCTCAAAAACACAGATTCTTCAGTGAATAATTTCTGACAAGTCCCGCTGTGTTGGTAACGCGCGTAAACGGTAATCTAACGTTATCCTTCATTAAACACAACAACTAATCAACAATCAAACAACTTAATCAAACCTATATTACTACATGTAGGTTTCGGCCTAGAGCTGCCCTTAGGGTTAGGAATATCTAAAAATTCTAAACTTTTGGATTAATAACTCCTAATTACTCAAAACCCTAAATCAATGGTTATTGAACAAAGATTGAATTTAAATCTTCCAATCCCTCATCAAATGAATTTCGGCCATGATCAATAAAATGACTTGGAGACCTTCATTTGGTTCATACAATATAGATTCAATACCTATTCAACTAATAAGATTGAATCATGACAAACTAGTTAGGAAAAATGGGAACAAAACCCTAGTTTTCTAGAGTATAGGTTCGGCCTCTTTAGGTTTTAAGGGTTATAAAATTTTGTTTGATACAAGATTCTAGATCTAGAATATAGATGTAATAATAGGATTATAGAAATTGGTTTCATGTCAAATGGATTTTCCTATGAATTTCTATGAATTTTTAATCTAGAAACCCTAAAATGCATCATATTGAAAAAGACTTCAGAATGAAAAACTTATTGAAGAACATGACACTAAACAAGGAATATGAGTAAGGTTTACCTCTTGAAGTCAAGAAATGAGCAAGAAATCTCCTGCTTCCTTCACATATCAAGCCTAGGTTTCTTAGTGTTTCAATGGTGAAATGAGCAAAGTTTGGATGAAGAAGAGAACTTAGGCTTTTATAGAAGTGGGAATGGACTCTTGGCTGGTTTGGGCCGTGGGGAAGCAAGGGGTTTTGTGTTCAAAACACAAAAATTCAAGGGTAATTTAGTAATCTTGTACAATGGCAAACTTGTGAATAAAACCAACATTAAGGGTATTTTAGTCTTTTCCTTCTAAAAACCATCATGACAATGAGGAGTCATCCCATGACTCACCCCTTGTGAATCATCATGATTTGACATCCTATTTATCCATTAGTAGGTCCCGTAAATCCCGTTTTCAGCTCCGTCGTTTACCCGATTTCGTATAACGCCCGCATAATATATATTATTGCACTTTTTAAGTGAAAATTTTTAAAATAGTCAAAGAAGTTGAAAAATTCATAAAAACCCTAAGTGTTTCGTTCACGAGTCAAAATTAGGTCATTTGAGCAGTAAAATCTTACTGTACGTGAAAATGCAGACCTGGTTCCGTCTGAATTTTCAACCAAAAATTTCACCATATACTTATAAAAATAAGTATGATATGAATATGACTTTGGTTTTCCCAAAATCATTTTCTAAGTTTCCGATAAAAATATAAATGTTTATTTATATTTATAACGATCTTAGAAAGCGGAAAAATTGGGGTGTTACACTACACCGAAACTAGGACACGCGGTCCAAAACTACACCGAAATTAAGACTCAAATCCCAAAATGCCACAAAATCACTATTTCCCCTACATCTTGATTACTAAGTTCAAACTCACTATCTACACTGTTTGCATAAAATTTGTTTCTGGAAAATCTTCTCAAAGGGAAAAATTTTCGTAAATCTTTTCTGAAAACTTCATGTTTCAAAAAGAGAGTCACTTGAGGCTCAAACTTAGTTTAAATTACATACTGCCGTTTTAGAAACACTTGCCGTTGATACTTTTCCAAATTATCGTCGTTAAACATTTTTTAAAGTCAATTAAGCCAAATCTTAGCTTTTTCCACTTAAATAATTTTTTAATATCATTATTAAGTTATTTTCTCAGAATAATTTCATAAAATATAATTTTATAATATTACGGAATTTCTTACTTAAAAATTAGCAGTACAAAAATAATTTCACGGTTACGCCCTCACCGTGACTCATAAATTGCTTTTACACTAATAAATCATTAAAATAATAATATTTTTAAATAATTCCTTATTTTATCAAATAATTATTTAAATCATAATATCTTCCAATATTTCTCAATTAACTATTGAATATTCCTCGTAAAGTCTTCTTAAAGCTTTTATCTGATTAATTGATTGGGCACTGACCACTGTCAGGCTTCTCAAACAACAATCAACAACATCATAACAATATTCCCAGGCAGATCATGCATCACAATATCATAATATATAACTGCAAATAAATAATTAAATATAGATAACCAAACACAAACAAATAACACAACTCTAATCAAATACCACAACCAAACACTACAACCACAGATAAATCATATAGATCACAGACTAATCACAAATAGTTATTGGGAAACATCCCTCAGATATGCTCCCCTTACCTCAAAAACACAGTTTCTTCAGTGAATAATTTCTGACAAATCCCATAGTGTCGGTAACGCGCGTAAACAGTAATCTAACTTTATCCTTCATTAAACACAACAACTAATCAACAATCAAACAACTTAATCAAACCTATATTACTACATGTAGGTTTCGGTCTAGGGCTGCCCTTAGGGTTAGGAATCTCTAAAAATTCTAAGCTTTTGGATTAATCACTCCTAATTACTCATCACTCTAAATCAATGGTTATTGAACAAAGATTGAATTTAAATCTCCCAATCCCTCATCAAATGAATTTCGGCCATGATCAATAAAATGGTTTAGAGACCTTCGTTTGGTTCATACAATATAGATTCAATACCTATTCGACTAATAATATTGAATCATGACAAACTAGTTTAAAAAAATTGGAACAAAACCCTAGTTTTCTAGAGTATAGGTTCGGCCTCTTTAGGTTTTAAGGGTTAGAAAATTTTGTTTGATGCAAGCTTCTAGATCTAGAATATAGAGGTAATAATAGGATTATAGAAATTGGTTTCATGTCAAATGGATTTTCCTATGAATTTCAATGAATTTTTGAATCTAGAAACCCTAAAATGTATCATATGGATAAAGACTTCAAAATGAAAAATTCAATGAAGAACATGATGCTAAATAAGGATGATGAGAATGGTTTACCTCTTGGATCAATAAAATGGCAAGAAATCTAACACTTCCTTCACAAAATGAGCTATGGAAACCTAACACTTTAATGGAGAAAAAAAAAGAGCAAACTCTTGGAGAAGATGAAGTGTTCTTTAAATAGGTGTGGAGTTGGGCCTCTTGGCAGCCTTGGGGCCGTGGGTTTCAAGGGCAAAAGGGTCAATATGCCAAAAATCCAATGACTAAGGTGTAATCTTGCTTTAGGTTAATTTGTAATTAAAATCAACCATAAGGACATAATGGTCATTTCCCCTAAAAAGTAATCATTACACTTGATAGTCATCTTGTGACTCATCCATGGTGATTCAGCATGATCTGACATCCTATTTATCCATTAGAGGGTCCCGCAAATTCCATACGTAGCTCCGTCATTTACCCGATTTCGATTTTTGAGAGGAAAATAATGAAACGCAAGCAAAATGAAATAGGTATGGTTGAGTATATATGGATGCACGAAATTGAGGAGATGTGGGAGGTTTACAACCATGTAAAATGAGTGATTAAAAGTGTGTAGATGTCTCTTGTTAATACTCGCGAAAGCTTGAGGGTATTTTGGTCTTTTTACCTAAAAGTCATGATTACTAGCATTTAATGCTCATAAATGCTTGGTGACTCATCCTCCATGAGTCATCATGTATGACTCGTTGTCCCGATCTCTTAACAGGTCTCTGTAGTTCCGTTTCCTACTCCGTCGGTTTCCCGATTAGGGTTTTACGCTAGAATCGAGTATAAAACCTAATTATTTTGAAAATTTTCAAAATAACCTATATCGTTGGAAATGAGATATAAAATCTATTCATTTCATTCTCAGGTCAAAATTAGGTTTCCTGTTCAGTAAAATCTTACTGTTAGTAAAAATGCAGACCGGGTTCTGTCTGAATTTTCAACCAAAAATTTCACTGTATACTTATAAAAATAAGTATGATATGGATATGACTTTTTTTTTCCCAAAATCATTTTCTAAGTTTCAAATAAAAATATAAATGTTTATTTATATTTATACCGATCTTAGAGAGCAGAAAAATTGGGGTGTTACAAAATCCATCAAACACGATTGTGGAAATAATAATAAATCATTTTTATTTAAAATTTTTAAAATAAGTAGAAAAAGAAATTATCAAAATAAAAGTTTAACTGAAAAAATAAAATATACAAATATTTTGTTAAAAAAATGGTTATATTAAAATAATAAAATAAATAAAAATCGAAAAATAATGAACAAATAAAAAAATGGAAAAAAATATGAAAAAAAGTAAAAAAAAATTTTAAAAAATTCGGGAAAAAACTAAAAAATACAAAAAATTAAATAAAAAAATGTTAAATAAAAAATCAACAAATTTTAAAAAATAAAAAAATCGAAAAAAAATAAAAAAACTCGGAAAAAAATAAAAAAAAGGAATTTTAAAAAATTTGGAACAAAGAAAATATTTTTTAAAAAAAAGTGAAAAATAAATACAGAATTTAAAAATTAAAAAAAATGGAAAAAAAAAAAGAAAATTTTAAAAAATGAAAAAAATTAAAAAAATTCGGTCCAAAATAAAAAATTCGGAACAAAGAAAATATGTTTTTAAAAAAAATTTAAATAAAAATAATATTAATAAAGAATTAAAAAAATAAAAAAAGGAAAAAAATTCGAAAAACAATAAAAAAAAGTAAAAAATAAAAAATTATTATTTAAGAAAAAACAGGCGACACGTGTCGCCGTTTTGGTCCGGAACAGTAGAAATGAGGTTTCAACTATTATAAGTATATAGATATAGATTACTTCAAATCAACCACAACGCGACACATAAGCAAAAAATGGAGGGAATACTTCTGGTGTTGCCATGTGTGATGAGTGAAGGCTCCAGAGATTGACATGTGGAGGTTTCCACTTTGAGTTTGTTCTCAAATGTATTATATATAGATATAGATATAGATTATGTAACATTTACTCCTTTTTTGCCATCGTGGAAGTACTATTCTCAAATAGCCAATTAGGCATCAATTAGTTCATTGGACCCACATACAATTTTTTCCCTCTTTTATAAGAATATCTAGTTTGTTATGCAGTTTTATAAATAAATTTATATGAATTTGTAAGGGAAAATAGCATTAAGACCCTATTAAATTTTAGCTTGTTTGCAAATTGGTATCATCAACTATTGATTCTTCCCTATTAATCCTTTTTTTTTTTTGAGAAGAGAAGCTCAAGGAATCTCATTAGCGATCAAAGCAACAATACAAGGGGGGACATGCTAGAAAATACGGGGACCAGCAGTGAAAAGAGTCGCCCTAGCTAACGAATGAGCTACTCTGTTCGCTTGTCTCATAACAAAACTTATCCCAAAGTTTGGAAAAGAACAAAGAAAGTCATAACATGCTCTAATAATTACTCCATATTCGGAGATGTCAACTTTAGGAGATTTGGCATGGTTGACCACTACTTGGCAATCTAGCTCAAAAATAACATGGTCTAAATTCAACTCTTGGACTCATTGAATAGCTTTGAGAAGACCCATGGCTTCCCCCTCAAGAACTGGGAGACAAGAGGGCACCCAATCAGTCCTAGCTTGAATAAAAGCACCATGATCATCTCTAATATACATACCAAAAGTAGTTTTCCCTTCATCTTCAAAGAAACTTGCATCAACATTACATTTATAGTAACCTGGAGGTGGAACTTCCCATGTTGTAGCACCCAAATTGCATCCAACACTTTGAGGTTGAGTGCATGGTGAATTTCCATGCTTCCGATCCAGATAAAAATTGGAGGATCTATGAATAATAGCATCCAATGTTGGTGTCCTTCCCTCCCAGAGTTTATCATTTCTTGCGCTCCAAATGGCCCAAAGGGACATCGCAAATGCCACCCTCCTATCCACATCCAATGAACTAAGGACAATGAAGAGTAATTCACGAAAATTCTGGGCAACTTGCAGTTGAGGAAAAATAAAATCCCAGATTCGTTGTCTCACCCAACATTCTTTGCTAATATTGCAAGTAATCAAAAGATGCCAAATATTTTCATACTCTTGTTCACAGAAAACACAAGTCCTTGAGCAGCTAACTCCTTTATATTGAAGTTGGACTCTAGTAGGCAGACAATCCCTACAAGCTCTCCATAGAAAAAACTTCACTCTAGGTGGCACTTTGAGCTTCCAAATCAAGGACCAATCTCCATCTATTTTCAAATGACTCGTATCTGCAAGATTATTCAAAGCAGCTTGATATGCAGTTTTAACTGAGTAAAGCCCATTGTTACTAGGTCCCCAAATAGTTTTATCCTCACTCACTAGCTCATTAAGAGGGGTGTTTAAAATTTTTTGTGCTAGGTGAGTAGGTAGAAAACTGTCAATAAGGGGTTGGTTCCAACATTTTAGACCATGGATCCATAAATCACTAATTGCTAGATTTTGAAATTCAAAAGGCAAACCCATGGGACAAGAAATCCTCTCCCCATCACGTAACCAGGGGGCATCCCACAAAGGGATTGTGTCACCACTTCCAATGCTCCATCTCACTCCTTGCTTCACCAAAGCCTTGGACATCCATATACTCCTCCAAGAATAAGAGGGATTATGTCCCAAGTCTGCATCCAAGAAGTCACCATGTGAAAAATATTTGGCTTTAAAGATCTTAGTCACAAGAGCATCAGGTTGCACTACAAATTTCCAAGCTTGTTTGCCTAGCATAGCCAAGTTAAAGGCATACATATTACGGAAACCAAGACCACCCCATATTTTAGGCATAGAAAGTTTATCCCAAGACAACCATTTAATTCCTTTATTTTCTCCATTTTTTGCACCCCACTAGAAGGAATTTAGCATTTTTTGTATTTCATCACCAAGAGAAGGAGGAAGAAGATACACATTCATACAATAAGCAGGAATAGCTTGGGCCACTGATTTAATCAAAACCTCTCTCCCTGTTATAGATAACGTCTTCCCCTTCCAAGATCTCACCTTTTTCCAAATACGGTCCTTAATATATTGGAAAATTTGCCTTTTATTTTTGCCAATAAGGGATGGGATTCCAAGGTAATTACCAACATCGGTTTTCTCTTGCACACCCAAAATTCCAGCAAGCGATCGACGCCTTTGTTGCTGGACATTGTTGCTAAAAATCATGGCAGATTTATCAAAATTAATTTCTTGCCCCGATGCCAGCTCGTATCTATGAAGTAAATCTTTCACAAATTCCACTTCTTGATCCACTGCTCTCATGAATAAAAGACTATCATCCGCAAAAAGAAGGTGAGATACAATAGGAGCTCTCCTACAAATTTTGATACCATGAATGTAACCACTTCTCTCAGCTGATTTAATAAGAGAGGACAAGCCTTATGTACACAGAATATAGAGATAAGGAGATAACGGATCACCCTGGTGAAGACCCCGACCTGGAATAACTGAACCTGCTTTCTCATTATTCATAAGGACCGAATATTGAATAGAAGACACACACATCATCATCCAATTCACCCACTGAATGTTAAAACCCATTTTAATCATAACAGCATGCAGATAGTCCCAACTAACACGATCATAAGCTTTACTCACATCAAGCTTTAGAGAAACATCACCTGAGACACCTCTCTTCTTACATTTCATATAATGGAGCGACTCAGTGGCTATCAAGGCATTATCCACTATAGATGTACCTAAGACAAAAGCATACTGTTCTTCTGACACACACTTTGCAATAACCATAGCCAATCTATTTACAAGAGTCTTGGATAAAATTTTGTAAATAACATTGCAAAGCGAAATTGGCCTAAGGTCACGCATAGTAGTGGGATGCTCGCATTTAGGAACCAGAGCAATATTAGTATCATTAATATCATGAGGCAAAGAACCATCCTGCCACCATTTCCTACAAGCAGTGATAACATCAGCACCACAAATATTCCAAAAATGTTGGTAAAAGACTGCATTAAGACCATCAGGACCTGGGGATTTGTCAAGATGCATATTAAGAGTAGCATATTTGAAATCATCATCAGAAAATGGAGCTAAAAGGAGAGCATTATCCTCTTCATTAAGTTTCCTTTGCAGGTGATTGATAACGTAATCCACATCACTATTACTTCTCTAAAAAAGATTCATAAAATAATTAGCAGCTAGATCACATAAGCCCTCTTGAGAAGTAACATAATTTCCATGATCATCCATCAAAGAATCAATAGAATTTATTTTCTTTCTAGATGAAGAAGATGCATGAAAAAATTTAGTATTAGAATCACATCCTTTGAGCCAATGTGACTTTGCTCTTTGACGCCAATACGTTTCTTCCCGGACCACCAATTTTTCTAAGCGATTTTTCAATGCCAAAAAATGGTTGATACCTGTGCGATCAGTTCTGTGTCTCAGCTCCATCATTTTCTTTTTGCACTGCGCCTTATCCATCCTGAATGATGGCTTTAAGTTACGGCCCCATTCATCAAGGTTCCTGGCACACATTTCCAATTTTTGCTCCACATTAATTGAGGTTGCAGTAGACCAACTATGCTTTACTATTTCTTCAATGTCCTCCTCTACCAGTCAATGATTCTCAAACTTGAATCTTCTAGGTACAAAGTAACGACTAGGCTGATTTTCAATGATAAGAAGAATGGGACTATGGTCAAAAATTGAAGCTACAAGATTTGTAAGCTTTGCATTAGGAAAAAAGCTCCACCATGATGGAGTAATCATGGTTCGGTCAAGTCGTTCTTCGATCTCATTTGGCCTACCCTTAGCTTTACACCAAGTATAGGGGTACCCATCCAAAGAAATATCAGATAAATTACAATCCAAGGCGACATTCCGAAAACCATCAATAAGCCATTGAGCACGTTTCACCCTTCCTCTTTTCTCTTCGTGAGCTAGGAGCTCATTAAAATCTCCAATAATACACCAAGGAAGGTCAGACATACTGGCCAAAAATCTAATCAAATTCCATGACTCCCTTCTTCTAGTACTTTCAGGGAGACCATAAAAGCCTGTTAACCTCCGTTTTTTTCTGATCACCTTCATCCACTTCCAAATTAATATAATTACGAGCAAAATTAACAACCTGAATTTTTAAAGGATCCTTCCAAAAGACAGCTAAACCTCCACTTCTACCTTCTCTATCAACACTAAGACAACAAGAAAAACCCAGCTTCATCTTCAACTCTTCAATTTTTCTAGCATGAACTAAAGTCTCACAAAGGAAAATAACATCTGGTTTGTGATATTGGGTAAGATCTTTAAGTGACGGAATTGCACTCAGGTTACCCAATCCTCGACAATTCCAACTAAGGATGACCATTATTTCTGGCAGGCCTGGAAACCAGGCCCTGCCATTAAAAAATGCCCTGTATTTTTACCACCTCCAGTATTGCTATTTGCACCCTCCTGCCCCTCGTTACATTCTGTTGCAAGCGCTGCATGGCTATGAAATTCATCCACCCATCTCATACGTTTCCGCACCCCTTGGTCCAATCCACCTAATGTCAGCTCAGGTTGTGTAGTGAAATTAAGAGGATTATTCATTCCTGGACGAAAATTATGGGGTAAATTTAAATTAATAATAGCCCCATTATTAGGAGTTATGTTATCATTTAAACCAGATTGATATACCCCTTGATTTTCTCCATAATTTGAAACTGTAACTGATGGATTATTCATTCCTGGACGAAAATTATGGGGTAGATTTAAATTAATAACAGCCCCATTATTAGGAGTTATGTTATCATTTAAACCAGATTGATATTAATCCTTAAACATCAAAAATAAGTTAAATTGATCCTTCTGTTAATCCTCTATTAAATGACTGACAATGATCTAATCCATTTCTTTCTTGGATGGTTAGCTTCTCGAGCTTCTTCTTTGGTTTTCTTCTCCCCATTTCTTTCTCACCCTATTCAACTTAATTTGTGCACTAGCTCTGCTGCTTCGAGGTCGAGTCCGAAGTTGAGAAGGCAATTTCCAGATTTGGTTTGCATTCTAATTAGAACCGATTTGCGTTACCCAATCTTACAAGGTCGATTGCTATACTAGAATTAGAACCAATTTGTATTTATATGAATTTTTTGTGATGTAAAACGACGAGATTAAAACTATTTTTGTCCCCACTGTCATGTGACATCTATTAAGTACTTATGTGTCTAACTTAAGGTCATATGATCATCCCAAGTGACACATAATAACCTCTGTAGTGTCATGTTAGCATATGATTCTCCTAAAATTTTCATCGAATCCTAAAATGAATTATATTTATCTTTCCTAAAATGAATGTTATGGACTAAAAACGGTGATATCAAATTTTATAGGGATTAAAACTACAGAAAAACAATTTATAGGGATCAAAACCAAAATTTGCTCATTTTATAGGGACCAAAATTAGTAATTTCATATTTTCGAGGGATGAAAACCAAAGAAAATATTTTATAGGGACCAAAACCAAAATCCTTTTATTTTCTAGGGACTAAAAACATATTTAACCCTAAAATATATTTTTAATATATAATTTCTGAAGTGGAAGCTATTATGCTATCACTTCAACAATCTTAATCTATCCCAATACTATGTCATTTCAAATTTTCCCACTAAACTCATTCTCCCCTCTCACTCCAGCTATTAACCTTAGTAACTCCCATACAGGGACGAAGTTAGAAAATTTATGTTAAAGGGATCAAAATTAAATATACATAACATAAAATAACAAAAAAAAAAAACTAACTAACATATATCTCTTCAAAAAAAAAACTAACTAAAATATGAAAATAAATTATATGAAACAAGTTTGATATATATAAGTAACAATTTAATATAAAATTAAAGTAATATGTATTATCAATGTAATTTTTTTTACACTAATATCCACTATTTTGACATTTGTGTTTTTATGTTAATAACTAAGAGAAAGAAACAACAACAACATTGGTTTATTAAAATATTATTGAATGTCAATGTAAACTTTTTTATAAGTGTATTGAAATTAAACTCTTAATTTGATATATAATATAAAGGGAAAAGTGCATACATATCCCTTAAACTTTAGTCTATTTGCAAATAGGCACCTCTAACTATTTTTTCTTCCTAATTAGTCCTTAAACTTCTACTATCGGTAAAATCAGCCCTTTAACTATTTTTTCGTCCTAATTAGTCCTTAAACTTTTACTATTAGTAAAATGAATCCTTCTGTTAACTTTTAATTAGATCATTAACGGTGAATAAATACAACTGTTCATTTCACTTAAATACGAATCGTTGATTGTATTTTTTTAATTTTAAAAACATATAAATATCTTCATTTTTATATGACAAGAATAAAAAAAAAACTTTTCTATCTTCATTATATCTATACAACCGGAAGAATAAAAATACTTTTTATTTTTCATTTTATAAGTCTTTGTTTGCTTGGAAATACTAAAACTTTATATTTATGTATTTTCTATTTTAATTCATAAACGGTTGGATTTATTCAATGTCACCGATCTAATTGGAAGTTAATAGAAGGATTGATTTTACTAATGGTAAGAGTTTAACGACTAATTAGGACAAAAAAATAGTTGAAGGACTGATTTTACAGATATTTGGAGTTTAAGGACGAATTAGGAAGAAAAAATAGTTGAAGATACCTATTTTCAAATTGGCTAAAATTTAGGGAGTGTTTATGCACTTTTCCCTAATATAAATTACTTAAACCACATGAAATAACCAGACAATTAATTGTACTTTGTGTATGGCCTCCTATTGGATAGTTGGGCCATCAATCATATTAGCTTTAGGATTTTTTTTTTGCGAGGATCAACTTTAGAAATTTATACTATAAGGGCTCGTTTAGTGGTTATATAAGAGAGACAGGATAGGGTAAGTGAGACACCCCGCTGTGCCTCGGTGTTTTATTTGGAAATAAACTTGATTATTATGTTCTTATTCTTAAACTTAACATGAAAATACGGCGGAATTAAAACTTAAATTATTAAGTAAACATATTCATGTAGAACAGGAATAAGAAAACATGACCATATTAAGCATATGTAAGTGAAATCAGAGTTAAACAAAACACTGTTTTAGAGCATCCCGACAATAGGAGCCCTAACAGGTGTACAAGTTATACAAATGTAAAGGCGGAAAAGATAAAGCGTCGAGACACAGACGCACTGGCCATAACTAGGACTAGACCCTACTCATCATGGGTCACAGCTCGTCCTCCGGCATCCGGCTCGTAAGGAGTTCCGTCCAGCTCCTCCTCGTTCGGCTCATCAACAGGATCTTCGAACACGAGCCATAAAAGATAGAACAAAGCAGAGAAAAGTACAGGGGATAAGAAACATGCTATCATCAAAAGCGGAAAAAGATTCATAGTAAATGATACACTAATTGCCATAGACAATCAACACACATTTCTAACAAGTCATCCTCAAATTGATATATATCCTCCTCTACCCTTTGTCATGATGTAATGCAATGCAGTATGAATGTTTGGCCACAGCCACGTATCCAAATTTCCATCTCAAGTAAATCAGACTATATTTCAAGTCAACCACACTATGTTTCAAGTCAACCAGACTATGTTTCAAGCCAACCAGACTATGTTTCAAGTCGATCATATGAAAATATCACAGACCATGTTTCAGGTCACCCCCTAGTGCCGTAACCTCTCATCACTATTTCATGAATAAACCCAACAATAATCATATCTCGGTTAGGCACTTCTAAACTCAGATATCATGAACCCCCGCACACATTCCTCTAATTATCATGTATTAATACACATCAAAATCTCTAACCATATATCAAAACATTGTGGAACAAAGCAGTTCAATTATCATCAAGCTATAATACATTCTCATATAAACATATCAATCATCATACAATATCACAGTAATATCAGCATCAATAAATTCCTACATTCTCAATATCATATTAAAATATCACAGTAATATCAGCATCAATAAATTCATACATTCTCAATATCATATAAGCAATCCAACACCGATAAACCTACAATCCCCGAATCAACATTGGTTTTACAGAAAAACAACTCCAACGTGATTTTGGTCTTGTCGATCATTCGATTTTCTAGTAGGGTTTGGGTCGCCCTACACAATTAATATATAATCTACTACTTATCGTTCCCGACGGTAGATTGATTCTTTCCCCCACCTGAGTTCTCACCGAACTTCCGAACTCGAAGCTCCTCGTTGCCACACCACAAGTTACCAACACCACCTTCAACCAAGCAACATAATTAAAAATAAATCAAACAAATTCATCTATGCCCTCATTATGCTAGGTTCGGCCATTTAATTCAAATGAGAGCTAGGATTGTTTTCTCAACCTAAGCTTTTGGATACTTATCACTTAGACTCTAGGTAACTTACATAAATTGGCATAAGTTGAAAATATGGAATAAAAATCATCCAACCACTTAGGGTAGGTTTCGGCCTTGTATAACCAAATAGGCTAGGATATTCAAATCGACACAAGCTCTTAGATCAATGATCTTAGAGTATTAAGGAGTATGAATCAAGTACTAGTTTTCACAAAGCAAATCAAAAACATTTTATTTCCTTTAATATAAGTTTCGGCCAACATAATTGAATTGGCTAGAAATTTCTAAACTTTCCAATCTCTTTAGCTTAGCATCCATACATAGTAAGGAGCTTAAAACCATGATCATTTTGGAAAATGAAAAAAAACAAGGCATCCTAGGTCCATAAACCTTAGGTTTCGGCCATCATAGGATTTTTAAGCTAGAAATCTTTAAATCATCCAATCTTTTAGACATAGCATCCTTGGATATTAAGGAGCTCAATCTATAATCATTTTGGAAGAGAAACAACCTAAAACGTTCCAATCTTTTTAGATATAGCATCCTTTCACATAAGGAGCTTTAATCCATAATCATCTTGGAAAATAAAAACAACACATCCTAGGTCCAAAACAAATGAGTTTCGGCCATCATAGGAAACTCAATGAAAAAGATTTAAACTTTTCCAATCACTTAAACCTAGCATCCTTTAGTATAAAGGAGCCCTTGGTCATGATCATCTTGGAATAGAACTCAAATATAAGTTCATAAAAGCAAAAGTTGAAACAAAATCCAACCTAAACCATAGGCATGGTTTCGGCCTTGCATGGATAAAGGGGTTCGAAATTTTTGTTTTACACAGTCTTTTAGTATGTTGTAATAGGAGTAAAAACAAGAACATAGGAAGTGGCTTCAACTCAAACGGAGTTTTCTACCATTTTTAAGAGTTTTTAGAAGTTTGAGAGCTTAAAGAAAACATAAAGCATAAACTATGAAATGAATGCAAGAACTTGAAAAGAAAACTAAATAGGATCATTACCCTCAAGAAGATGAACAACTTTGATGAAGGAATCAAGTTGAAAAGAGAAGTAAAAACCAAAGCTTTAAAGGTTTGAACTTTTTTTTTTTTTAAAGAAAGGAAGAAGATGAAGAAGAAGAAAAGTGTGAGTGAAGTGATGAAATGGGTATATATAGATGGAGGGAAAGGGGGCACGGTTTTGGAGAGAAAAGGAGAGGAAAAATGAGAGAAAATTGAAGTGGATTGTTGAGGAAGATTGGAGGTATGGGAGGTATGGTGGTAAGGTATGGTGTTGTAAGGTGGAGGTAAGGTAGGAGAGAGAAAAGAGTTGAAAAAGTAAAATTTTGAAAAGGTGAGTGATGGTGGTTACTATTTGCCATCACATCATGTCTCTTCTAGTCCTTTCGTTTCCTTTGTGCTCTGCTCCATTGCGTATCAGATGACTTCCCCGATCGTATTTCTCGACAATTTCGCTCGGGTAATACTTAGAATTTGGCCCCGGACGAGATTTTTTGAAAATCTCCATACCCACACAAAACATCCTAAAAACGCTAACCGTCTTGTTTACGGGTTAAAATTATGTTTCCGGCTCAGTAAAATTATACTGGTAGAGAAAACGAGGCATCGCTTTCCGTCTGAATTTTCAGCCGAAAATTTTACTGTGAGCTATTATCGTAAGGTAGATCAAGAATATGATTTTTTATTTTATTACAAACATTTCCTAAACTTCATATTAAAATATAATTACTTATATTTTAATTTATTAACCGCATACCGAAAATCAGGCTGTTACAGTAAGCTATCATATCTAGTCTGAAACTGTTGTTTAGTGAGCCAACAGGATATGATAAATCAATCATGTCAATCTAGTTCAAATTTTATCTTGAGGGGAGGGTTAGAACTCAATATGATAGGATAAGGTGATTTAAAATATAATAAAATATAAAAATATTTTAAATATAAAATAATTAAAGTATAATAAAATATAACATGGTTACCACAAAAATGTATTAATAAATATAAAATATTTAAAATAATAAAATACTAATAATTAATTTTAAATATTATTTTTATTTCGTCTCAAGGCTAATTTTGTTATTTTATATTATTTTAAAAACTGAAAAATATAAAATTATTCTAATAATATAACTATATGTAAATTAAAAACTAAAAATGAATATTTAAAATTATAAAAAATTAATTTAAGTTAAACAATATTTTAAAAATTTTAAAAATTATATGTAATTTTATCATAAGGATAATTTTATCTTTTTATATAATTTAAAAAATTTGAAAATTATAAAAAAATAAAAATAAATAAAATATGAAAATATTCAGAATAAAAAAGAAAAATTTAAAATCATACTAAAATTGTAATGTTACCAGTTGGTTATCTGGTGGACACCAAACGTCGAATAAGATAACAACTTATCATGCTTATATCATATCCTATTCCTATCATACTCTCTTATCCTATATGTCCTTATCATATCCTGACTACCAAACGAGCCCTAAGTTTATGAAACAAAAGATATGAAATTGTGGGGAGGCCATGACATATACAGGCCTCCCCTCATCTCGCCCCCACTCCCATATATCATTTTTTATGGGAAATACTAATGAGTGTCCTAAAAGCATTCGTTAAGGAATCAAGAAAAGAAAGTTTGTATTGGGAAATGATGTATTTAATATTTGGATAAGTGAAATACTTAGTTTTTCAATAAAAACTTGTTTTTTTATGATTCCTTAACGAATGCCGTTACATGACCCTTTTATTTATACCTATTTATAATATTTTAAGTGTCAAACTTTTAATGCTTCACTGTTAACTAACTATTTATCATTGCAGCAACTGTTACACCTTTATCATTCCAACCGTTTATCATAGCAATGGCTCATCCACTTTTCATCTTCTAAAACCTCCTTTAACACGATCACTAAAAGCCTTTCTTAAAAGCACTTTGCAAAACTTTTAAAAAAAAAAAAATCATCAAATGCAGACTCATATGACCCATTCCACAACATAGCCTTGCAGCTATCATTCTCACATTAACCCTCACAACATAGCCTTGCAGCTATCATTCACAACCATTTTTCTCGGTGTTTGAACTTTACCTACACTTTATAATGATGACTTTATCAATTTCGTAAAAATGAAAAGTTAAATTAAATGAGTTCACATAAACCTGAATTGAAAATATGATTGGTTATCTCTGTTTTTTTTTAAAAAAAAAAATGAATTGAGCTGGCACATAAATATGGATTGAGAATGTGAGTGCACTTGATTTGAATTCCGATCCCATAGTTTTATTAAGGTTAGTAATACGGTACAAGTACATTATCAAACTTAATATTACCAATACACTACTACAGCTCTTACTAATGTTGTTGCTGCTACTACTACTATTTCTTCATGTATTGTTACTTCTACTCCAAAGACAAACAAAAAACAATATCTTCAAATGAAGAGTCAAAATTGTAATTGAAGTACAAAGACAAAGACAAAGTCTATTTCAAGATATTATGCTTGTTGTATTTAGCTAAAAGGGCACATATCTTCTTGATCATTATACTACAATAAAATTTGCTTATAAAGATTTAAACAAATAATCAACTAACATTATATACATCCTTCCCTATATATAAATACAATAAAAACAGTATTTATAAATTCTATATACAAAATCTCAACTAATTTTAATATATCAAATTCTCCTATGTAACGCGTAGGTCAACATCTAGTTATAACAAAAATTGGAGCAAAAGTAATAGTGGGATGATATGCTTTTTTCGCCCTATTTAAGGTATTTTTTGTTACCACGATAGATATTCTTCATCCATCGGTGCACTAGGTCTTGGTATGTCCACCCCCTTGATACAACGTCTTGTTAGAGCTGGCACTTGCTCTATCTCACACACTCACTGATATCGCACTCACTCACAGAGAACACACACACACACATAACCAACCGTAATGTTTGTCATCTCATTGATATTGATAACATCATCACCACCACTAATGATATTTCTATTTGAATTAAATTGAAGTTGCCCATTCATACCAGTAAATTTGATTGTAATAATCTGTTGACCATATCAGATCCACCAGCAAAGAAAAACTTTTCAAGTTGAATCACAGTTTCTTCTGTATGTGGTGCCATGTAGTTACTATTAACAGAGAAGATAATATTACCATGTACTTCCACGCTTTTGTCAATTGAAAGAGAGGTCTGATTAACCGAGGAGAATGAATCTACGGTAGCTAAGAGCCACTCTAATACAAGACATACGTCTCCTACCTCTTCCTTGGGACAGAAGAAAACGTTCACACAAGCCTTGAGAAATTCTTGTGACATCCCCTTAAGCCAGCTTGCACGTCCATGTTTGAAAGGGGATGCTTTATTTATTAAGATCTCCGAAGAGGAGTATCTTGCAGGTGTTGAATACTGCAAAACATCCTTTATAGTAGAATTACTCTCTCTAAAGGCGATTCTCCATTGAAGGTTGTTGACTTGCGTAATAAGCTATCCAAGATTTGGAAGCTCTTGGGTTCTTGCTCGATGGTGTCCCTTGCCAGAGGGTTTTATGAATTTAAATTTGATCTTATTGATGATTTGAGAAGTTTAAGATCCATA
This sequence comes from Sophora flavescens, assembly GCA_030762895.1. Classification (NCBI taxonomy): domain Eukaryota; kingdom Viridiplantae; phylum Streptophyta; class Magnoliopsida; order Fabales; family Fabaceae; genus Sophora; species Sophora flavescens. The sequence continues at coordinate 122,691,038 of CM061063.1, read as the reverse complement.
GGATCATGGAGTTTGAACCCTGGTGTTCTACGTGTCTTCGCCTGGACACCAGATTTCAACCTTCATTCGATCAAGCAAACTTCTTATCAAGGCTGGGTTAGATTTCATGGTCTTTCTAGGGAGTACTGGAGCCCAAAAACACTCTTTGAGATTGGTGGTTCTCTAGGGGTTCCAATTGCTCTAGATGAAGCCACAAGAAAGAGAACTTTTGGTCACTTTGCACGCATTTTGATTGATTTGGATCTTTCAAAGCCTTTAAGAGACAACATTATGGTTGAAAGAGAATATTTCGCATTCAATGTTGATATTGAATATGAATGGCTGCCGTCTTTTTGTTCTTCCTGTAAATGCATTGGCCACAGTTTAGAGGAATGCAGGCTCAATCGACTCAATCCAAGGAAATTCTTCTAGAGATGCAGCTGCTGGGAAGTCTACAAAAAAAGCTTCTCTCCAATATGTTCCTAAGCAAATCTTGTTGGAGACAGATCCTATCAAAGAACCTTCTAAGGGGCTAAGTCCAGTTGACAAGGGTAAGGGTATGCTAATTGAAAATTCTCCTAATATTCCTCATGCAAATACAGTTCTTTGTTTGGATGATGGTAGACTCAATCCTGAGTGCAGTAATAGGCCAGATGATGCTGGTATTGCTATTGGTAATGTTTCGGTTTCTAAGTTTTTCCCTAATGATGTGCCTTATGTGGTGGAGAAAATATCTGATCTTGATAGAATCATATATCATGAGAATGATCAAAATAAGGATTTGACTGATCCAGCAATGCCTAGCCACAATCCTATTGAGCTTGGAAGATCAATTAATGCAGATTCTGTTGATAATGCTTCTGATTCTTTGAATTCCCCTGAGATTGATGCCTCCCAAACCTCTGACTCTTCTAAAGTTGTTCATGGAAATCCACATACAGTTCCAGAGAGTCTAGTTTCTCATGATGCATTGGTTGCCAATGTGGATGTTGTTCAAGACAATATTGCCCCAACTGTTCAAAAAGATTTGAGTATTGTTGGAAGGTTGTGGGATGATGACAATGATGATAATTATGAGAATGAGGAGGATATTGAGAATAACTCTGCTTCCCCTATTCAACATCCCTCTGCAGGGAATCTTGTTCCTAATGTTCCTAGTGATGATTTTACCCCAGTCATCTCTAAGTCTAGGAAAAAGAAATATAAGAAGAATAAAAAAAAATGGTAAGGCTGGTGGTGACTGTTATAATACCCGATCAAGGGTTGGCTCTTTGCTTGTTAATCAATGAAAATCCTCTTTTGGAATATAAGAGGAATTGGAAACCCTGATTCTAGGGTGGTTCTTAAAAAGCTTTGCTTCATTCACAAACCTGACTTTCTCTTCATTGTTGAGCCTTGGAGCTCATTCCAGCAACTCCATCCTTCTTTCTGGAGCTGTATCAATCTGAAAATGTTTGTGTTAAATGATAGGAATGATCTCCTGCCTAACCTTTGGGGGTTTTGCATGCCAGACCCTTTTCCATATGTTATCTCAAATTCATCTCAGCAAATTTCCTTCTCTGTCAACTGGAATGATTAGGTTCTATACTCTTCTGCTGTGTATGCTAGCACTAGCTATAGGGAGAGAAGGGCTCTTTGGTCTGAGCTTGCTGCTGTTCAGAATGCTAATCCAGGGCCTTGGTCTATAATAGGTGATTTCAATGCAATATTAGGTGCTCATGAAATGAAAGGTTCCTTATTGCCCTCCCAAGCTTCCTGCTCTGACTTTAAGTGTTGGTCTGACTCTTGTAAGGTGCTGCCTTCACATGGAACAATGGCAGAAGCCACTACACTGAAAAAGACTTGATAGGTCTCTTTGTAATAATGATTGGTTAAATCTTTGGTCTTCCACCACTTGCTGCACTTCAGTGAGGAGTAAATCTAACCACTATCCAGTTCTGTTGAGCTCCATTTTGAATGAAAGGACCTTTCCCTCTTCTTTCAAGTTTATGAAAATGTGGCGTGCACATCCAGACTGTCACAGAATTGTTAAAGAAGCTTGGAATAGACCTTGTGTTGGTTGTCCTATTGCTATTGTTTCTCAGAAGTTGAAGGCTGTCAAAGCAGATCTGAAGCATTGGAATAAACATGTCTTTGGTGATGTCAATTTGAGGGTTAACAATGCCTTAGCTAACTTCCAGGATATTAAGCAGAAAATTGCAGAAGAAGGCTACTCCGATGATGTGCAGGTGGAGGAAAATCTGGCTCAATTGAAATTGCAGCAAGCTCTAAATTTCCAGGAATCTTTTTGGAAGGAGAAATCTAGATTGGACTGGCACTCTCATGGGGACAGAAACACCAGTTTATTCCATAGAGTTACTAAAATAAGACAGGTTTCTAAACAAATGTCTATTCTAAAGAATGGTGAGGATATTATTGATGATCCAGAGGTCTTGGCTTTGCATGTGGTTAATTATTACACTGACTTGTATGCCTCCAACAATGACTGTGTGCCAAACAACTTAATTCAGAATGTCATCCTTTCTCTGGTCAGCGCACAAGACAATGAGATATTAACAAGAACTCCAAATGATGAGGAAATCAAGCATGTTGTCTTTGACATGAATGGTGCAGGTGCCCCAAGGCCTGATGGCTTTGGTGGCTGCTTCTTCCAAGCCTTTTGGGAAGTCATTGGTCCTGATATATGCAGGTCTGTTTGTCAGTTCTTCACAAAAGGATAGCTCTTGCCTAATTTAAATTCTAATACATTTGTCCTCAATTCAAAACACCCTGGTGCTGACAGAATTGAAGATTTTAGGCTCGTTTCTTTGGCCAATTTCCACTTCACGTTGATCACTAAATTCCTAGCTGAAAGATTGGCTAATATTGCTACTAGAATTGTTTATGACCAGCAAAGAGTCTTTGTTAGAGGCAGGTAAATCTCTGAGAGTATATGCATTGCTTCTGAATCTGTTAATCTTCTGAACTATAAGACTTTTGGTGGGAATATTGCAATCTAGTTTGATATCAGGAAGGCCTTTGATACCATGGATTGGGATTTCCTTATCAAGGTTCTTGCTGCCTTTGGTTTTGGAAACAAGTTCTGCAACTGGATCAGAGTCATTCTTATGTTTGCCAAGCTGTCTTTCTCTAGCTATTTCTCTTGTAAGAGGAGTTTTAGGCAGGGAGATCCCCTATCTCCCCTCCTATTTTGCATTGCTGAAGATGTTTTGAGTAGGGGGATCTCCATGTTGGTCTCAAAGGGAATGCTTTCTCCTATGTCTGGTGCTAGTGTCATTTCAGTTCCAAGCCACTCCTTATATGCAAGTGATATTCTAGTTTTATGCAAAGGTACTAAAAAGAACATTGATGCTTTAATGTCCCTTTTTGCTGCTTACAGTCAGTCCTCTGGCCAGTTCCTTAGCTTAGGGAAATGTAAGTTCAATTCTAGGAATTTGATGCCTAGTAGAGTTGCTACCATCTCTAATGCTCTTGGTTTCCAAGCAGGTCACCTTCCTTTCATTTATTTGGGTGTACCTCTTTTTATTGGCAAGCCAAGGAAAGGTAATTTAATGCCTATTGCTGATAAAAGTTTAGAAAAGCTAGCTAATTTGAAGGGTTCCTTACTCTCTATAATGGGGAGAGTTCAGTTGATAAACTCAATTATTCACAGTATGCTACTCCACAGCTTTCATATCTATCTTTGGCCACTTTCCCTCGTTAAGCACCTGGACAAATGTATCAGAAAATTCATTTGGGCAGGTGACATCAATGTTAGGAAGCTCTCCGCTGTTGCTTGGGATAAAGTACGTAGGCCTTTACAAGAAGGTGGCCTAGGGATCAGGTCCTTGAGGGATCTTAATCAGCCTTATGTCCTTAAGCTATGTTGGGGGAGATGATAGTTTCTCAGAAGCAGTGGGCTCAGTTCCTTAAAGCAAGGTTCATCAGGAAAGGCAATTGGTGTCCAAACAACATTCAATCTTCACTTTGGTCTGGTTTCAAGTGCAATATTGATGTCGTCCAAGACAATTCTTGTTGGATGATTGGTGATGGCAGAGACATCAATTTCTGGTGTCATAGGTGGTTGGACAAGCCAGTAGTGGATCTGTTAAATATCCCTCCTAACATCCATTCATCTCTTCATGCCTCAGTTTCTGATTTTATAAAAGAGGGTTCTTGGTCCTTTCCATCCTCCTTTGCAAGCAGATTTCCTGGCTTAATTACAGAGATTTCCAAAGTTTCTATCCCTATTTGTCCTGCTATGGACCATGTTATTTGGTCTGCCTCAGAATCGGGTATTCTATGCCTTAAAGAGGCATACTTGTTTCTGAAGCCTCCTACTCAGCAGCAGTCTTGGTGTAAGTCGATTTGGAACTCAAACATTCCACCTTCAAGATCATTCATTGGTTTGAGACTCTTTCTTGACCGAATGCCTACCGATCTTCAAGCTAAAGGTTGCACCTTGGCATCTGCATGCTGTCTTTGTCTCAAATCTGTTGAAACCAGCAGCCATTTATTCTTGTCTTGTCCCTTTTCAATTCGGCCGTGGAACTGGTTGGAAGGAATTATCAAACATCATATTGATATGTCATCAATCTCCTCCATCTTCAGTGTTTATAATTTAAATTGGAGCAAGCAAGTCAAGGATGTGATACTATCTAGTATCATCAACACCGTATACTATATTTGGTATTGGAGAAACAAGGTGAGGTTTAAGAATCAGAGACTCTATTGGAAGTCAGCTTGTAGTATGATTGCAACTTCAACCTCCCTTTCATGTAATGGCTCCAAGCATCATGTATCCTAAATAGAGGAATTCTCTATCCTGAAAGCTTTCAAGGGGAAGTGCAATCCAAGAAAAGCCTCTTTCATCAAGCAAGTGGATTGGTTCACTCCCCCTTGTGGTTAAATCAAAGCTAACACTGATGGGGCAGCTAGAGGTTCCCCTGGTCTGGCTGCTGGTGGTGGTATTTTCAAAGATAGTAGTGGTGCTATCCTTGGTTGCTTCTCATCATTTTTTGGCATCTCTTTATCTTTCCATGAAGAAATTTCAACAGTGATTATTGCTATTGAAACTGCTTTTGATAGAAAATGGTTGAATTTGTGGCTAGAGTGTGACTCTCAATTAGTGGTTTTAGCCTTTTCCTCTCCTAATATGGTGCCTTTGAGATTAAGAAACAGATGGATGAATTGTATCTCTTTCCTTAAGTCCTTTCATTTTAGGGTGTCTTATATTTATAGAGAGGGCAATTGATGTGCTAATAAATTAGCATCTTTTGGCATTACTTCCCGAGTTTCTCTGTTAAGTCTCTAAAATGTCTGATGTGCATTTCCCTAAGTTTTGATGAGAACTAAACATTGGTTAATGATTTAATTAACCTTTATATTGGTTGTTAACCTGTCAATCTAGTGTGCATATTAAAACTATAAGAATCATCTATACACTGAAGTAATTGAAGCGCACGTCCAGCACAATTGATAGAAGCGCACGTCCAACACTGAAGTAATTGAAGCGCACGTCCAACACAAGTAACAGAAGCGCTCGTCCACTAAAGTGACAGAAGTGCTCGTCCACTAAAGTAACAGAAGCGCTCGTCCACTGAAGTGATAGAAGTGCTCGTCCACTAAGGTAACAGAAGCGCTCGTCCACACAAGTCTTTGGACTTGCTAAGTCCTTAATGAGAAGCTCCGTCCAATGACGTGGCATATGGAACTCGTCTACTAGCCAGTCCGAATGTAAAATCTTAAATGTCTTGATGGACGCGGTTATTTTCAAGATGGACGCGCTTATTTTATGAACGTGAATTCTATAAGAATTATCAAAATCTTATTTCAAGAACCAGAATCAAGAAAAGTCAGAAGTTACTCTCTCAAGCAACCTCGGTTATCAAAACCAAAGACAAGTTAAAGAATGTTTCCAACATGCTTTATTCCCTAGTACCTTTGGTCCTTACACGAAAAGGGAATTGTACTCAACAAAGTACAAAAAGCTCTCTGCACAACTCTGATATGGCAGTATCACGATGCATAAAGCCATGATCCTTCATGTTAGAGTACAACCAATGTTCCTATTGCATTAATGATTGCCCAGAACGACTCTATTGCATTTAATGAAGTTCTGCTTGAAGCCAACATCTGAGGGAATGTCTCTAACGGATCCTAAATGCTTGAAGACTATAAATACAGAAGTCGTTGAAGATGGAGAATAAGAGAATACATATAACATTAAAAAGGCATTACTCTGTGCATTAATATCTTCATTCTTTCATTCTGTATTCTTCAATCATTTGAAGTTATTACACAGACTTTCCCGAGCTTTACATTTAAACCACTCTCTGAGTGTTAGTGAAAGATCTGTTTATCTGAAGTTGTATTTATTACAAACCAAATCTCTCAAACAAACCCGAGGAGCCTGAAAAGGCTAAGTGTGAAAAGAATACTTGTCTTGAGCCTGAAGAGGCTAGGTGTGCAAAGAATACTTGTCTTGGAGCCTGAAAAGGGAGGACACAGTTGGATCAGTGGTTGCATATAAAATAAGTGGCACTTGGGCAACATCAACAACTTGAGAATTTGATAGTAACTCGTGTCTCACATGGTGTGGATTTGACAACAAACTATTCGCAATAGTCTGAACTACCTGGACCCAGATGCGAATCATCAATTTGGGCCTGGCCCATTTATTCCAGAATTAGATTCAATGGGCAGCTTTGCAACTCCTCCACATCTACAACTTGGACCCAAACTAAGGTCAATTTGGGCCTGATTTAGTAGGTCAACATTGCGACTAATTTTTTGGAATTCCCATTCTACCCCTACATCCTTCTCCTTCTCCAAGGTCGACTCCTCTACAGTGCGGCGTGGATTTGCACTTGCCCGGGATGACTTCTTCAACAACGATCGCATGGCTTTCACAAGGGGACCTGCGGGCGACGGCTCCGGCTGTGGAGGATCCGACAGAAGTGGGCCGGTGTCTGACGGTTCGGGCGGTGGGAGCTTGAGCAGGTCTCTTGATGACCCAAACCCTACCACCGCGAGTGACCCACACTCCTCCACGGATGCATCCCGATACGGAAGTTCCGGCGGTGGCTCTAGCGGTAATGACGAAGCCAACAACAACGTTCTGGGCGATGTTGACGATTCTGGGCAAGTATACCCAGTCGTGCAAGTAATACGGTGGTGAGACCGGTTTATCGTATCCACGGGGATTGGATGTCAACTACCAATTCACAAGTTCAGCAACTATCTAGACTAAACTATAAATCATGAGAAATTAAAACAGAAAAATAAAGCAACAAAAGCAATAAAATGTTTTTGGTCTTTTTGGGGACTTTTTACAAACACTTGGAGTGCAGAAAGAATATGTTGGGACTAGACTTCACCAAACCTCTTTCTCATGCAATACCAGGACTAGATACCTCCCATTCATGCTTCAAATATTAAAATCAATCCACTAAACTACTCAAGCCCCGATCTCTCGGATGACAAGAGCCTAATTCCACTAATAGACCCTAATCTCTTAGGTGGCCTAGATTAATGAAATTGCATTAGGATTAGGGATTACGCGATTACTAGCAAACCAAACTCCATCTCTAGATGCAAGGGTTACTAGGTGATTAATTTCAGTTCCGGTTCTGATACGAACGTCTCCATTACATACCAAAACACTAATCGAGTCATGGGGGTGCTAGCCACAACAAGCATTAAGCACAGAAAATTAATCACTAATATGAAGACATGAACACAGAATAATCAGTCAAGATAAATACATAATAATAAGTTTGATTACATCGAATCCCAACAAACAGGGTTTAGTTACTCATATTTACAGAGAAAGCCAAACCAGAAAAGCAGTAGAGAAAGGAGGAAAGGGAGAACTCCATTAAAGCTTCCCACTGTCGTCACAGCAACCCCCTAACTCAGCTCCCTTCTAGGGTTGGAACCCTACTCCAGCCGCAGCTCCAAGTGCCTCCTCCAAGAACTCCCCAAAAACTCCAAAAACTCCTTTAATTCTGCCCTAAAACAGCAACTTATACCAATTAGTTCTGCGCGAGCTCGCGAGGAGAATGTCTTCTCGCGAGGCGAATATTAAACTTTTCGTCTTCAGGATTGGAACTCTCGCGAGGCGAGATACTGTTCGCGTGGCGAGACCGAAAGGTTGCATTTTCTTGGCACAGTCAGCTTTCAGGGTCGCGAGGCGAATTGTGATTCACGGGGCGAATCTTCAGAATTCTGCTTGGTTCAATTTCTTCTCTTTTCAAGCTCTAAATTCATCCAAGCTTCATTATGGCCAAATCTGCACAGTTTTCCTTAAGTTCCTGCAAAATAACACCAAGAAACCGTTTCACCCGTTCCAAGGGAAAATCTAACTAAAATAAAATAAAGAATGCCTAATCTATATGAAAAATGCATGCTAAAGTGTACAGAAAATATGATGTAAAATCACACTATCAAATCACCCCAAGCTTATTCAATTGCTTGTCCTCAAGCAATCACTAAGACCAAAAGATCAAAATAATCAAAGCATGGATAGTGAACCAAGAACCCGAGTAAATGATCCAAGTAATAGGCATTTCAAATAATTCAGCAAGAGACAATCAATTCAAGTCCAATTAGACGCTTAGGTTCCTTAGACTCATGTTCTCACTGATTTGGGCACTCTTTCTCACATGAAGATCACCCCAAGCTTGTTTATTTACTTGGCTCTCTTTCTCACCTCACTCAAGTGTTAGGGATATATGACAATTCACTCATTTTCCTCAAGGAAAGAATCCTACCATAGGCTTGACTATCAACCAAATCTCTACTTTATTAATGAAAACACCTAAGAATCAAGAGGTCTTTACTTTGGTTGTAACGTGGCCATGGGATTAATCGTTAGATGGGGAAATCAAGAAAAGGATTTTTCAAAAGGGCTAACAAAATATCAAACATTTCACACATGACCTTCTAAAATACCTTCTTGGGTTTTCGAATTATTTTTCCACCTTTATTTTCTTTCTTTTTCTTTTTATTTCTCATTTCTTTTTGTCATCTCCTTCTCTATTTTTATTATTATTTTTTTCTCTTTTCCTTTTATTTTTCTTTTGCTTGGAGAAGGGGAGATTTTTCAACTCAAGAGAATTATTTTTTTTTTCTGATTCTTTCATCCCAATTTTTTTTTCCAACTACCTTTTTACCCTTTTTGTAATACTTTAGAAGGTCCTATCAAACATTATTTATCAATAAATTTTAAGGTACCAAGAAAAGTATTTTATTTTTCCATGTAGGCTCAAAATTGGGCAACTAAGGGGTAGCATTTCATCATTCAAAGCTCAGAAGGCCAGAAAAATACCTATTGCCTCAATCATTTTCAAAAATGTTTTCAAAAATTTTTAAGCTTCAAAATGGTTTCAAGTCAAGTTCTAGAGAAAATCCATCCAAGAGGAATAACACTCTAACACAAAGAATGGGGTATATTTGGTGAGTACCCCTTTGGCTCAAAATCTCACATTTTAGTTCAGAATCAATGAAAAACACAAATCTACAGAACCATATGCTAATTATCAACTATCCAAGATTATCTCAAGCATTTTCATTTGCAGCCATATCACAAGAATAACAAATTGGGTTCCACAATTCACTATCTCAAATTATTGGGCACTTAGTTCTCACAATTGGATGCAAAATTAAGGCAAGGGGCAATCTAATAATGTGAACATGCAAACTATATGAATGCAACATGCAAAATGCAAATGCAAAATACCCCTACCCCAAGCTTAAAAATTTACATTGTCCCCAATGTAAACAATCAAGTTAGAGAGAGGAGAAAAATTGGAACGGGTTACCGAGGCGGTAGCGGGTGCTGGTTCACATGCCTAGTCAGAATGAACTGCATGAAAATTGGGTTGCTTTTTCTTGTCTTCTTGCTCTTTCCTTCCTTACTTCTTACCCTGTAATCACTTGGCAATTTTATTAGTAAAAGGAAACTCTTGATCTTCTCAAATTATTCAAGAGTTGAAAATCAAAAACAAAATCTAACTAAAGAGAAAGGAAAAAGGAAAAAGGAAAAGAAAAATTGGGTTGCCTCCCAATAAGCGCTTCTTTAACGTCACTAGTTTGACGTTCTAGGATCCTCCTCCCGGATCAAATGGAAATTGTAGTGGAGATTGTAGCAGTAGTATGACTTTATCCTCAACTCCACCCAGCCAGTGTGTGAAAGCACCATTGACCTCTTCAACTATAATAATGCACTTACTTCCTAGCGGGTCAAATGGCATTCTCACCAGGAAGTTTGACAGACAAGTGGAAGGGACTAACTTACAAGTGTCCACACATGCATGCAAGCCAACATATTTGTCCAATGCAGAAGATTCAGATTCCTTAGCAAGCATGGTGGAATCCACTACCACTTCGTCTTCATCTTGAACTATCCCCAAAACCAGATTTTCCTCAAATTGGGCTTCATTTGACTCTTGTACTAACTGTTTGCAAATCTCCTCAACTTGCGTTTTGAAGTTCTGCATAACAGCTTCGATACTCTCACAATTGGCTCTTGCCTTGGCCTCAGAGGTGGATAACTCTTGGGAATATTGTTCTAGAGCAGTTTTCAACGGTGGTTGTTCCTTCCATTCCAATTCTTCAACTTCCCAAGGACTTGTGAAAGGTACTTCCTCTTCTTGTGACTTATCCACCATCACCACTTCATCTTCAATTTGATCCATTCCCACAACTAGATTTTTCCCAAATTGTGCTTCATGTGGCTCTATGGGAATCATACATGGTGGTGGAGGTGGTAAATATGAACAAAAGGTTTCCCAATCCTCCTCGGAGAAGTTATATATAAGCCTTCCCGTCATATAGTCAACTTGTGCTGGAGTAACATGATCCATCAAATCCATGCAATCTCCCAAACACCAGTTGTCCTTCAAAGCGTGACTTGAGGCTTCCTCATCAGGTGGATAATAGTGATTGTCCATAAATTGCATCCACCTTGCACAAACACAACTCAAAAGAAAAGATCAAATATATACAGAAAAGTAAAGAATAAAAATGTCTAAATTAGTTGCCTTCTCTGTTACTAATGATATTGGCAAAACCAATCCCCGGCAACGGCGCCAAAAACTTGTTGACGATTCTGGGCAAGTATACCCAGTCGTGCAAGTAATACGGTGGTGAGACCGGTTTATCGTATCCACAGGGATTGGATGTCAACTACCAATTCACAAGTTCAGCAACTATCTAGACTAAACTATAAATCACGAGAAATTAAAACAGAAAAATAAAGCAACAAAAGCAATAAAATGTTTTTGGTCTTTTTGGGGACTTTTTACAAACACTTGGAGTGCAGAAAGAATATGTTGGGACTAGACTTTACCAAACCTCTTTCTCATGCAATACCAGGACTAGATACCTCCCATTCATGCTTCAAATATTAAAATCAATCCACTAAACTACTCAAGCCCCGATCTCTCGGATGACAAGAGCCTAATTCCACTAATAGACCCTAATCTCTTAGGTGGCCTAGATTAATGAAATTGCATTAGGATTAGGGATTACGCGATTACTAGCAAACCAAACTCCATCTCTAGATGCAAGGGTTACTAGGTGATTAATTTCAGTTCCGGTTCTGATACGAACGTCTCCATTACATACCAAAACACTAATCGAGTCATGGGGGTGCTAGCCACAACAAGCATTAAGCACAGAAAATTAATCACTAATATGAAGACATGAACACAGAATAATCAGTCAAGATAAATACATAATAATAAGTTTGATTACATCCAATCCCAACAAACGGGGTTTAGTTACTCATATTTACAGAGAAAGCCAAACCAGAAAAGCAGTAGAGAAAAGAGGAAAGGGAGAACTCCATTGAAGCTTCCCACTGTCGTCACAGCAACCCCCTAACTCAGCTCCCTTCTAGGGTTGGAACCCTACTCCAGCCGTAGCTCCAAGTGCCTCCTCCAAGAACTCCCCAAAAACTCCAAAAACTCCTTTAATTCTGCCCTAAAACAGCAACTTATACCAATCAGTTCTGCGCGAGCTCGCGAGGCGAATGTCTTCTCGCGAGGCGAATATTAAACTTTTCGTCTTCAGGATTGGAACTCTCGTGAGGCGAGATACTGTTCGCGTGGCGAGACCGAAAGGTTGCATTTTCCTGGCACAGTCAGCTTTCAGGGTCGCGAGGCGAATTGTGATTCGCGGGGTGAATCTTCAGAATTCTGCTTGGCTCAATTTCTTCTCTTTTCAAGCTCTAAATTCATCCAAGCTTCATTATGGCCAAATCTGCACAGTTTTCCTTAAGTTCCTGCAAAATAACACCAAGAAACCGCTTCACCCGTTCCAAGGGAAAATCTAACTAAAATCAAATAAAGAATGACTAATCTATATGAAAAATGCATGCAAAAGTGTACAGAAAATATGATGTAAAATCACACTATCAGGCGACCCGAACTCGGTCATCGTGGGTGGTAACAAAAGCTTGAGCATGCCATGTGACGACCTTCCCTCACCGTTGCTAACGACCCACCCTCCTTCTAGTACACGTCTAGATCCGACGGCTCCAACGACGGCAATGGCTCACCTTCATGGCATTCTTCCTCCTTCTCTGCCATCACCTCCGAAAGATATAAGATATCTCCACCATCATTTTCAGCCTCGATACCCTCCACATGCATCGCCTGAAGCTTCTCCACCTCGACAATCACCCTATTGTCGACAATCAGCTCTTCTTATTTCTGTCACTCCACGAATCTGGTTTTGTTTCTGGATTTTTCAGCATCACGTTGTCCACCGAGTGCTCCATTTGTGGTCCAAATCTTCCGATCAGAGTCATGGTTATATCCTCCATGCTCATGAATGCCCGTGTAAGCCCTAGTGGTCGATCTATTTTGAATAGATAATCATTTGTATCATGAATTTGATCATACATTTGATATATGAATAAGGCATTCATTTATTATGTTATTAGTTTATAGCATAATAAAGTCCTTAGAATAGGCAGTTTATTCAATGAGATATTAAGTACGTGACTTAATCGCGAGACCTCATTGAATAATAGAACTGTATTCTTAAATATATATCGTCGAGTATTATTGTTAATCAGGACGACAATAATACATAGAGACTATTGTGTGAGCAGACTGATGACCATATCTCACGGGTCATGGATGTGATGTCAAGTCGGCATACATGTATAAATATTAGGAGTAATATTTATAAAGGATGACCCACTATAAGAATACTTCATAATAGTTATGTAAATGCCATAAGTATTTGTGAACACCTAATTTTGTCCGGATGTTTTTAAATTACTATTTTGAAAAAATAATAAACACAAAAAAATATATAAAAAAATACAAAAAAAAATTGATTTTGTTCTTGGCCCAATAGATGAATAGATTTAGCCCAAATTTTAATTGCAATATTTTTTTGAGCCCAAGAATCCAAGCCCAAAAAAAAAAAGAAAATAAAAGAAAAAAGTTATTCTGATTTGTTATTAAAATAAATAAAAAAAATAAAGAAATAAAGTTTGAAAAATGATGTCTCCCACCACCGTAGCTCTAGTCTCTTCTTCCCTTTTTGAGTATAAGTCAAAATAGGCTTTACTTCTTCTTGGGTTTTGTTGAATCATTTTCATAAAAAAAGTATTCTGTCACACTTTGCTCCTCTGCACCTCTACATCGTCCAAGCACAGTGATGGAGACAAAATTCCTTTGCTCCTCACTGTAACAAGGCTCCACAATCGTCCCTTTGTAACACCTCAAGATTCATCCTTATGTTTATATGTGTTAGTTCTGGCATATATATGTTTGATATTTATATATATGTGTATATATTATTGCATATGATAATATGTATATTAATATATGATGGTAGTTTCCCTTGAAGTAACCCTCCTGATGTCGCCAGCTTGCCTGTTTTGCGAGACTTTCCTGAAGTGTTTCCGAGGGATGTTTATAACGTACCCCCAGAGAGAGATATTGAGTTTGCTATAGACTTAGTGTCTGGCACCTGACCAATCTCCATAGCACCCTATAAGATGTCTCCTCTAGAGCTAGCTAAGTTGAAGGAAGAGTTGGAAGACACGATGAAGAAGCAGTTCATTAGGCCTAGTGTGTCTTCGTGGGGAGCACCTGTGTTGTTGGTGAAGAAGAAGGATGGTAGTATGAGGTTGTGCGTTGACTATCGGCAGCTCAACAAGGTGACCATTAAGAATCAGTATCCCCTCCCTAGGATTGATGATCTTATGGATCAGTTGATCGGAGCTTGTGTTTTCTCTAAGATAGATTTGAGGTCAGGGTACCATCAGATTCGGGTTAAGTCTGAAGACATCCCGAACACAGCATTTAGGACGCGTTATGGTCACTATGAGTACTTGGTTATGCCCTTTGGTGTGACCAATGCCCCTACTGTATTCATGGACTACATGAACAAGACCTTTCACCCTTACTTGGATAAGTTTGTGGTGGTCTTTATAGATGACACCTTAGTGTACTCTAAAGACTAAGGAAGAACATGAGGAGCACTTGAGGGTTGTCTTACAGACTCTTAAGGAGAAGCAGTTGTATGCCAAGATGTCTAAGTGCGAGTTTTGGTTAGAAGAGGTTAGTTTCTTAGGTCACGTGATCTCAAAAGGTGGAATAGCCATCGATTCGGCTAAGGTTGAGACGGTGCTCCAATGGGAAGCGCCAAAGTCGGTGACCGAGATTAGGAGTTTCTTGGGTTTAGCAGGGTACTATAGGCGGTTTATAGAAGGTTTCTCTCTAAGTTACCCTTACTTTTAACCCGTCTCACCAAGAAGGGACAGTTGTTTGTATGGGACTCTAAGTGTGAAGAGAGTTTCCAAACCCTTAAGAATAGTTTGACATCAGCACCCGTTTTAGTGTTGCCCGATCCTAGTAAACCTTTCATAGTATATTGTGATGCTTCCAAGAAAGGTTTAGGTGGAGTGTTGATGCAAGATGGTAAGGTAGTGGCTTATGCTTCTAGGCAATTGAAAACCCATGAGAGGAACTACCCTACCTATGATCTAGAGTTAAGAGCTGTGGTGTTTGCCTTAAAGATTTGGAGGCATTACCCGGCTGGAGCGAAGTTTGAGGTCTTTAGTGATCATAAGAGTCCGAGATATCTCTTTGATCAAAAGGAACTGAATATGAGGCAACGTAGGTGGATGTAATTTTTAAAGGATTATGAGTTTGATCTAACCTACCACCCAGGAAAGGCCAATGTAGTGGCCGATGCCTTAAGTAGAAAAACCTTGCACATCTCCGCTTTGATGGTTAGGGAGATGGATCTAATTGAGGAGTTTAGAGACATGAGTTTAGCTTGGGAAGTTACCCCTAAAAACATTAGGCTTGGAACCTTGAAGGTTACCAACAGTTTGATTGATCAGATTAGAGAGGGTCAGAAGTTAGACAAGTTTCTCTTAGATCAGCGAGAGTTGCTTGCACAGGGTAGAGACCTTAGTTTTAAGGAAGGAAGCGATGGAGTCTTGAGGTTCAAAGATAGAGTCTGTATACCAGACGTCCCAGAGCTTAGAAAGTTGATCCTTGAAGAAGGACATAGGAGTGGACTGAGTGTGCACCCAGGTGCCACTAAGATGTATCAGGACTTAAAGCGCATGTTCTGGTGGCCTAGGATGAAGAAAGATGTGGCTGAGTTTGTGTATGCCTGTTTAGTGTGTCAAAAGGCTAAAATAGAACACCAGAAGCCATCAGGAAAGTTACAACCGTTAAGTATCCCAGAATTGAAGTAGGACAATATTTCCATGGATTTTGTGTCTAGACTCCCTAGGACTCCAGCTGGTTTTGAGGCTGTGTGGGTTGTCGTGGATAGACTGACTAAGTCCGCCCATTTCATCCCGATGAACATGGAATACTCTTTGGAAAAGTTGGCTAAGCTGTACATCAGGGAGATAGTTAGACTACATGGTGTACCTTTTAGCATAATTTCAGATAGAGACCCGAGGTTTACCTCTAGGTTTTGGAACAGTTTGCAAGAGGCTTTAGGAACCAAGCTTAGGCTAAGTTCAACATATCACCCTCAGACTGATGGTCAGTCTGAGAGAACCATCCGGTCCTTAGAGGACTTGTTGAGAGCTTGCGTGCTAGAACAGTCTAGTAGTTGGGAGGAGATGTAGGACACCTTTGTGTTGGAGTGAACCTAGTGATAGTGTGGTGCTAGGACCGTAGATAGTCCAGGAAACAATAGAAAGGATCGGGATGGTTCAGGAAAAGATGAGAGTGGCATAGAGTAGGAAAAAGAGCTACCATGACAAAAGGAGGAAGGCGCTCAAATTCCAGGAAGGTGATCATGTGTCCTTGAGAGTTACTCCAACGACTACGGTTGGTAGAGGGATGAAAGCAAGCAAGCCATCTGTTATCAGGAGATCCGAGTCTTTCCTACCTTGGTGAACAAGTGCAAAATCTTCGAGGATGCTTACGAGGCTAGGATCGTGAGCCGCAAAAGTTCAGAGATCCAGGGCAGTAAGGACGAAGATTAGAAGAACGAGGTGAGACAGTGTCATCGGCATAGACTTCAAGCAGAATGGCAATGAATCACAGTTCTCAGCAGGTAAGCCCAAGGATTGGGATTCTCCTAAACATGTCAGATTTGGAAAATGTGGAGAAGGTCACTATACCCATCAATGCAAGGAGCCGAACATCATATGTTTCAAGTGTGGCAAATATGGTCACCTCAGCAGGAACTGTAAAGGAGAAAAGTCAGAACCACAGAGTGTTAGCAGGAATCAGAGTTTGCAGCGGAAGCGTAGTGGAGCTAGAGCCTCCAAGTCCGTGGACTCAACCCAACGTATTCGCCTAATTGATGAAAGTTTAACCAGTTAAGGTGATAGAAATTTTAAGGACGAAATTTTTATGGGGGGTGGGGGGTGGGGGGGGGGGGGGGGTGTAATTGTAACATTTCAAGATTCACTCTTATGTTTATATGTGTTAGTTTTGGTATATATATGTTTGATATTTATATATATGTGTATATATTATTGCATATGATAATATGTATATTAATAGATGATTATTTGCATTAATATGAGATTGTGTCTCTTAATGTTTGATTTTATATGTTAATATATGATATGTGATTTTAGTAATAATAAGCGATTAAGAATGATATGATAAGATATTGTGTGATTTAGTATTTAAATGGAGATAGTGTTATTCTTAGATTTTAGCCCCTCAACCAATCAGATTTGAGTCTTTATCAATATAAGTTCATCCCCTCTTTGATTATATCTTAAGAGCTTATCATAATCTCCTAAGGATCCTATCTAGGAATAACTACCAAATCTGTCGCTAAACTTCCATCGAATTGTTGACCATTTTAGAGTCCGATTTAGGATTCGATCATTAGACATTAATCTGTATATATTTCTCTGATATTTCTAACAACACCAAGAACGCCTCAATCGGAAACTTGTAGCTCAAGTTATGGTCAAAATACTGAACTTTATACAGTTTGGGCTGAAATAGGAATTCGTTATTACCCAAACTAATATATATACCATTAGACTCGACCTAAACCTAGTTTACATGACCCCAACACTCATAAAACTTCCTCCCTCCTTCCTGTTTGAATCCTTATGGTTTTTCTCCCTAAAACTCTCTTTAGGGAACCCGTTCTTGCACCGTTCTTCATTGCTTCTTGATAGGAGAACATCACTACGAATAGGGGTTCGTTGTGCTTGTTGTTTGGGACTTTAGAAGAGGTAAAATTCGTGCACCTTGTCCATTGTGTTCTTTCTTTCAAGTTCTTGATCTCTTCCTCTTGATTTCTTGATCTTAGAGTTGAACCAAAGTGCGCCTTTGGTGTCCTTGAGGTCGTAGACAAGCGCTAGTGAGACGGGACTGTAGTGGATCTTCTTTCTTCTTTTGAAACGCGAACCTCGTACCGGGTATAGGAGAAGAATAGTGTATACACTAGGCTAGGGAGTAGCGTAAGATGAGGGGTTCCCATAACCCCGTTCATTGTCGTTATATTGTATTGATGCCATGATCTACCTGGTTGTATGACTGAATTGTTTATATGTTTAATTGGATTAATCAGTATGCCTATTTGTTACATTTGTTGAGTTGTTCATGATGTGCTATACCCATTTGAATTGTCTTATGCCATGAGTTTTGGTTGAATTGGTATGAATACCCATGATTAAGAATGTTATTGTTATGACATGGATTATGTTGATCACATTGACTGGATATGTTGTTGATGATGATGTTACCGTTATCTTGAATATGTTAATAAGACTCTAATTGACTTAATTAGGACTCTTAGTTAACATAGGAATTAAGAGATTAATTCCCCAAGCTTCATAAGACATGAACTGTATTAGTGAGGGGTGAAGTTTCATGCTGAGTGTTTTAGTTAAGACCCTAGGATATGATTTGAGAGAATTTGGGAGCCTAAATTCCAAGAACACGTTAAATTCTGCCTAGAACAGTATGGCCCTGCCCAGGAGCACGATCGTGCTGAACAAGGAGCAAGACCGTGCTCCCAGTTAAATTCTGGAAGGCAGGCCATGCATTGAGCACGGCCATGCAGGACAGTGAGCACGACCGTGATCCACTTAAGTGAAAGCAGGATCGTACTGGGGGTTTAGTACACCCGTGCTTCCCCCTACTAGTCAGAACTTAAGATTAATGAATTAAAGGGGTGTTTACCCCAATTATCCCCAGATAATGTAATAATACACTAATCAAATGATAACAAGTTAGATAACTTAATTAAAGATTAATTAAGATAACAAAGACTGATAAGCTGGTTAAGCCGGTACCCGATGGGTTACCGCACGTTGTCACGCTTTGGTGTTTTTTTGCCAAAGTGCTCTCGATGCTTTTTGGTTGAGATGGTGTTATGTTGGACCTTGGTGATTTTTGGCCAAGCGGGCCTTGACCCCACGGTGTGGGTCTAAGGTGTTAATGTTGATGTTAGTGATAAGTCTTGGGTGCTTTTAGGCCCAAGCAAAGAAGGTGGTTGCCTTGTGCGTTGTTGTGCCATTTGCATGGAGCATTGGAGTTGATGTTGAGAGGGATGTTCAACATAGGGGAGGTCGTCCTAGTTATGATGAACTGACCCAAGTCTCCGGTGGTTCACCCATGGATTGGTGAACTGTGCGCCCCCGAGGTGGCGTATCCAGTTATGATACATCGGCTATCCAAGGGGTTCCTCCATGGTTTGGGGAACTGCCGGTGTTGGTGTTTTTTGTTCAATACGGATATGTAACTCCGAAGTTGACTTCCCGAGTTAGTTGAATCCACATGCATTGATGGAGTAGTGGAGTAGGGTTGCGTTGTACTGCATAGCATATGTTGGATGATTAACACATTGTTATGGTATTATATGATGATGTATAAATATTGTATGTTGTTATATTGCTATGCCATGCTATGATGTATGTTCATCTTATTCCCTAATCCCATGCTGTTGTGTTTACATGATTTCTTACTCCCTGTTTTCCTGTTTCTGCCGTTGCATGTATTTCCATATGCAGAGGACGGTGAACAGCCAGCGGAGGAGTGACTCTGAGGAGCCACGACTCTAGTTAGAATGCTGAGTTATAGTTGTTAGTTTTGTTAGTTGTTTAGTTTGTTTCTGTGATGTTTCCGGATTTTGGTTATACCAGCTCTGTATGTGACATCGGGGTTGGGTTTTTCTTTATCTATCTTGTTATGTTTTACTGTTTTAAAACTATGTTATTTCCCCGTTGTTTTTGTTGAGATGTGAAACCTTTTTATCCAGTTTTTTTTTTATTTTTTTCAAATAAATGCATGTTTTATAATTATCTCTTTTAAGTAAATGTTTTATATTAACATTCGGGGTAGAAGGGTGTCACACCCTTTCTCTACAGCTGGTTTGGCAGGATTTGTTTGTCGTCTTCTCCCCTCAATGGTCAATATAACTCGTACACAACAGAAGCAAAGGGGTGGCATCTATTCTTTAATCAACCCCATTCCCCTCAATCCTTCTTGACAGCATACACTTATCCTCTCCTCACCATGCCCTTTTGAAAATCCTTCCCAACCATCACCTTGTCCATCCGCATAACCAACCATCACCTTGTCGATCCGCATAACCACCGTGGTAGCAGCAAAACCACCATTCCATCCCCATATCAAGACATCCCTTCAACCGTTTTTACCCATCTAAGTTCCATAACAACAAACTTAACACCAAAAAAAAAACAATTCAGATTCTTGTTTCCATCTCCTCCGCCATCTTTTCCAAGCACCACTGCCCAGAACCGCCACAAGATGCGTGCCACTCCATACCACCGCACTGCATCCATCCTTGCCGCGAACTTCGCTCTGGTCCTTCGCCGCTGACACCGGCAACTGCATATTCGCGTATGTCGTCGCCTTAGTCCTCTGCCGCCGTCACTAACCACGGATCTCAGACCCAACACTGCACCAGAACTGCTTCTCGCCCCTATCGTAAGCTCGCCTCCGCCGCACCACCGCTGCTTCCAGTGTCTTCCTTGGCCCCCCTTTTCATTATTGGTAACGTAATGAGGGAGGATCCTGCCTTCTTATTCCTTTTTTTTTATTTCCTTTTGTTTTCATTGTTTATTTTTTAAAATTATTATGTTGTTATTAGACACTGATGGGTTTGTGATGGCAGTTTGGCCCAAGTTGGTGTCTTTGTTGATTTGTCCATTTAATATTACATTAACACATTGGCCCATATTTTTATTTATTGATCTACCCTCTTTCATTTGGGGTTAGACCTTTTTTAAAAGAAAAATGTTTAATAAAAATAAAATAAAAGGAAAAGTCTTGTCAAAACATCTTTTTATAAAATTTAAAAAATATATATCTCTTGAGTTCACACAACAATCTACGATGTTGATGTATGATTTTCATCCTTAAGTGTCGTATGAATTGTAAGTGTTTATCATATAGCCTAGCTATCTTTAACCCTGTGCAAAAGTGAATTCCATTTTGTTATAAATGATAAAATATTTTCATTTTGCTCTATTAACAAATTTTAACAATTTTTATGAAATAAATATCTTTTTAAATTCATGCAATAATCTATGACGTTGATGTATGAATTTTCATCCTCAAGTGGCGTATTCATTGTAAGGGTTTATCGTATAACATCGCTATCTTGGACCCTGTGCAAGAGTGAATTTATTTTTAAAATAAAAATCTATTTTCAAAATCATTTACAAAAAATCAAATTTCCATTCAAAATTAAAATCAATCAACCAACCAATCAAATCTTTGTCTACAAGAACTACGTGGCTTTAAGTTTCCCATCGCACCCGGGAATACGTAGGAGCAGAACAATCATTCTGTCAAGCCAAAATTTTGTTTTCTCTTTTAATGTGTTTATTTTATTTTATTTTTCAAAGTGGGGTAAAAATAAATATTTTCATACGTTATTAAAATTCTTTTACATAATTAACTTGAGGTACCGTTTCTAAAACGGGCGATGTAGGGTGACTCAAATCTCTATCTTTTTTTTAGACCAGTTTCCTTAAAATAAATGGTTTTTTTCCCAATGTTTTATCCAAATAAAATATTGGAGGCGACTTCTCTGTTTTTACCTTCTTTTCGCGGCTCCCGGACGGGACGGTCGCGACAGTATTCTCATGGCAACCATAGTGAAGTAGTCATTCGACTTGAAGTCACTACGACTCCTAAATGAGGAGTTGTAGGCTTTAATGTTATCAAACATCACGCGTAACAGGGTGATCATAAAGGTAATTATTGAGCCTGCGATAAATCATGTTGAGGAGTGTGAGTGATGTAGACATGATTCATCCTTCATACATAAAAGGGGTAATGTCTTGGTCTTCTCGATAGAGTGAGACGTGAAATATGCGTGGCCACACGGAAGTGGGCCAATATGTGATATTGGGCCCATTTGTAATTACACGACTACTCGGGGATCGAGGAATAAATAATTGAACATAACAAGGATGACACTCTTATGCCTTGTGTTCAATTAAGACATATGGACGAAGGGACATTTACTACACGGTAAATTTTGGTCATGGTAAGGCTAAAATCGGATAACCAATTCTCTCACTAAGTGGGTAGTAATGATGCATTGTTAGATGCCGCTCATTATAAATAGGTTATTGGTCTCCCATCTAACCTTGTCTTGCTAACCTTGCCTCCCTGTAGCTGTCAGCTAACTCAAGACGTTTTTGCTCCGACGCCCATTTGCTCACGTGGACTAAGTAGAGGTGTTGCACCTTCGTGGCACTAGTGATCCAAGTGAAAAGCATGCTTCAAGAGGTAAACACAATAGCCCTTATATGATTCATTAGTAATACATGATCCGTGGATATGATTTTCTTTCGCCTTGATATTTGATTTTAAAAGAGGACAATCTCATGAAAATCCAACAGTGGTATCAGAGCGTATGGTCGTAATTACCATGAATCCTTATATGCTCGTTTGTCTATATTGATGACATGATTATTGTTTTTGAATACGATTCAATCGGATACATGTTGTCTGTGAGCATACGTTTGTTCTTGTTTGATATGTTGATATATATATGAGCACATGTTGATTGGATTGGGCGTTCAAATTCGTTTTATAAAAAAAAGAACACGTTTTTTTTTCCGAAACTGGGCGTGATTGAATACTTGTGCTTACGTGAATGGTAATTTGAAAAGCTTTTGATGTTTGAAAAGTATGTGATATGCTTTTTGAAATTATATTCAAATGGTGTATCTCACCTCACGTACAAGTTGATTTTGGAAGATGACGCCTGGGCATTTCTTATGGTTCCAATTGAGAACTGTTTTTGATTATTTTTCAAGAGTTTGAAAATAAAAATATCACACAATTTCGAACTGGGCGGTCTTTTGGACATTCTAATGCAGATGGTATGCGTTTCGACATTTGATTCTTTTAAAAAAAAAAAAAAAAATCAAATGTGGAAGTTCACGCACAGAGACGTAATGACCCGTTTCCTTAATTTGACATTCATTGTTTTGAATTTCAAAGTTAAAAACAAAAAAAGGATCCGATTTCAAAGTTAAAAGCAGGATCCGTGAATTGGATTCAAAAAGATTTTATACCATAAAATTATCAGCTGTGTTTGTATGGGACACATGCTTGGGATACATTGGTTAATCACGTGCAAATAATCACGTGTAAATATTTGGTTAATTCAGTTCATTATAAGGTAAATGAGTCATCTGAAGCTTATTTTCTCTAACAATATAAATATTTTGTTAATCACATGTAAATATCTGATTAATTCAGTTGATTAATGGGTCGCCATGAATTAACCAAATATTTGTATGTGATTAACCATATAATGGACTGAATTAATCAAATATTTACACGTGATTAAGCAATGTGTCGTTGGAGGTGTCCCAAATTGGTGTTCAAAAAACATTTCTCTAAAATTATTTAATAATAATAATGATAATAATAAAAAGGGTTTTATTTTTATTATCATTGATTGTTATTATTTTTTTTAGAGGTATATGGTTATGGCCCTAGATTATGATGTTATTTATTTTGGTTAAATACGACCTGAGTGTCTTGATTTATAAATAATGTAATTGCTCGAGTTGAAGATGAGGCAACACCATGACGTCGTGGGAGAGGCTTGAGAAGCTTGCTCAAACGTCAAAGAATTGTAATAAATTAGTTATTCAATTCCTGTTTTTTTAGGAGGCCATAACTATAATACCTCATCTTATATGTTTATGCATGAGATGCGTGAAATGTATGAGATATATGTTAGTATATTTGACGCATGAAATGTATGTATACATGTATGTTTTAAATGTTATATATGTTTGTTAAATGTATAATATCATGTATGCATGTATATTGAGAGACGTCTTGTATAAGATACAACGCCGGTGAGATCATTTGAACAAAAATCCCTCAAAAGGAAATATTAAGTTTAAAAGCCTTACAATGCATGGCACTCATCAAGACTAATATCGAATGTGTGTAGGTCCGCCAAAGCGGAGTACATTTTTCTGTACTAGTAAGATGCGATGGGACAATTGTAATGTCCCAATGCTATCCATTGGGTCTAACTTAACGAAGCAAAATTCAATAGGATTGAAAGGCTTAGAGGCGTTGAGTCGGGCTTTAGTCCATGAGATGGATTAGAATACGAGTTATTCACCCAACTGATCCAAGAGTTACATGAGATATAATTGGAAAGGAGTTTCCTACCTAAATAACTAAGTTTTCGGAGATCATCCAAAGTTGACTTAGAACAACGTGAAATATGGATCTTGGTCTCACTAGAAAATCTTCCAACGGGATTTTCCGAGTCAATGATGAGGGTCATTGATTCGAGTAAAATAGTGAGAGCGTATTTAATAAAAGACCTTATTAAATATGTTTTATCATGATACTTATATTCTGCATGTTTTTGTAATTAATATTACCATTAAATAAAACACTATAAGTTGTTACTGCGATTTGCCCTTGAGAAGGACAAGGTATCCAGAATTAAATTTCTGGATCAAGAATTTGAGGATTGTCCTAAAGTACGAGAAATAGCTGTATGTTCTCGAGCAAATGATTCCTTAGCAATCAGTTCCTACTAGGATCGAAAAGGATGCTTACGAGAAGCATCAAGTCGATGTCCTAGATGTAGGATGCCTTATGCTTGCAACCAAGAAGGGGCGTGATATGATCATACACCTCATGAAGCTCTATTGAGAGCATGCAATGTATAAGAAGCACAAGTCTTCCCGACCCTTTATCAGTTGTGAACTGGCAGAAGGATATGCAGACAGTTATCATGTGCTTCATATTATTGAGTATATTAAGAACTTGGTAAACTGAGATTTCCTTTAGGCCAAAAGTTGTCCAGTAATATAATCTTGCAATTGTTGCTGGATAGTTATAGTCAATTCGTTGTGAACGATTCTGACAGATCACTACCAGAGATTACAAAGGAAGTTGAGAACTACAAAGCATAGTCTCTGCAGTAGAAAAAAGGTAGACTATTATGATAGTCTTGAAAGGGAAAGTCTTAAACAAGGAGAAGAAAAAGGACAAGAACAAGTTCAAAGCCCAATACTTCTGTTTTGAATCTAATAGGCAGGGTTGCAAAGGAAGGCAGTTGATTTCATTGTGGTTTGACCAGACATTTGAAAACTACTAAAGATATCAGAAAGAGTATATGAAAGGAAAGGAAGTATGACTTCCTCTTCGAGCATTATGTTGTAGAAGTCAACCTACTTGAAAATCATGGGTATTTGATACCGCATGAGGATCTTACATTAATGTGAAGGATCATAGTCCGTAGGACATTGACTAAAGGTACAGTCAACCCGTGAATAGGAAATGGAGCAAAAGTTGTTGCATTAGCTATAGAAGTCTTTGACTTTGCCTTTGGGGCTTGTTTTGGAACTAAATAAATGTTATTATGTTCTAGCTATTGGTAGAAATATCAGCCACATGATATTTTCTATGCTAGCACGTTTTCAGATAATGGACTTGGTGTCCTAAATCCTCATATGTCCATCTATAATATAAATGCGAAAAGGGTCAAACTAAGTGATTTGAACCCTACATGCCTTTGGCATTGTCGTTTAGGCCATATAAGTGAGAAGCGCATCTCCAAGCTCCATATGGATGGACTCTTTGGACTCATTCGATTGTGAATCATTTGATGTGTGCGAATCTTGCTTGTTTGGGAAGATAACTAAGGCCCTATTCACCAGGGAAGGTGAAAGGGCCAGTGATCTCTTGGGCTTGATAAATAGCAATGTATGTGAACCCTTAAACAAATATGCTAGAGGTGGTTATCCTTACTTCGTCACATTTACTGATTGCTATGGATTTGTGTATCTTATGAAACGCAAGTATGAAACCTTTGAAAAGTTCAAAGAGTTCAAGAATGAAGTGGAGAACCGACTTGGCAAAAGTAGTAAGGCCATACAATCAAATCGTGGTGGAGAATACTTAATCCAAGAGTTTGAAGACTATCTAAGAGAGTGTGGGATAAGGTCTCAACTCACTCCTCCTAAAACACCACAAAGGAATGGAATGTCCGAAAGGAGGAATCGCACCTTGTTAGACATGGTACGATCCATGATGAGTCATTCAGACTTTTCTAACTCTTTTTAGGGCTTTGCTCTACTTATAGCTACATTCACTATTAACCGTGTTCCATCTAAGGCGATTGAAGAGACCCCATATGAGATATGGATGGGCTGAAGGCCCAATTTGTCTTTTATGAGGATTTGAGGATGTCAGGTTTATGTGAAGCGTCTTATGACAAATAAACTTGTGCCCAAATTAGATAAGTGTATATTTGTGGGATATCCTAACGAAACCAAAGGATATTATTTCTACAACCCCTTCGAGGACAAATTGTTTGTCGTCGGGACTGGAGTGTTCCTTGAGAAGGATAACATCTCCAAAGGAAACAGTGAGAGAAATGTAGAACTTGGAGAAATCCAAGTACCACAAAATAATGAACCACCTGTAATGGAATAAGAACTGGTTCTACAAGATGTTGTGGTTGAACCACCGGTTCAAGTAACACAAGACTTGCACAGGTCTAACAGGACACGTCACCAGCCCGAGAGATATGGACTTCTCTTTACTCGGGAGGTGATGCGCTACTCATGGATCAAGATGACCCTATAACCTACCAAGAGGCCATAATTGGCCCAGAATCTAAGAAGTGGCTCGAGGCCATGAGATCCGAGTTGGAATCCATGTACACGAACTAGGTATGGACCTTGGTTGAGCCACCCGAAGGGGTGAAACTGTAATACCCACAAATAATAATAATAATAATAATAATAATAATAATAATAATAATAATAATAATAATAATAATAATAATAATAATAATAATAATAATAATAATAATAATAATAATAATAATAAATAAATAAATAAATAAATAAAAATCAACGAGAAGGTATGAGAAAGGTAGTAAAATAGAGTTGTGGGAGAGATTATTTGAGGTTTTGTTTTCTTACCCCCTAGTGTGGTGGGACCCTTCTATAAGTATAATGGTTAAGAAATAAGATAAGGGGGGAAATAGTAGAGTTTTTTTTGAGAACCCTAACTTTTAAAATCAGTCTTCGTTGGAGGAAAAGAGGAGGAAGGCGCGGCGGCTCAAGATCATAGAGACGTGCTCTTAGTGCAAGGAATCCAATTTCACTCTCCTTTTTCCTTTCTTTTTCGTCGATTCAGGTGAGGGGGTGTAGGTTTTATAGATTGAATTTTAATGGGTTTAATTGGGGGTTAATGGAAGCATGTGATAGAGCAAAAATTTGATGAAATAATACTAATGATAGTTGGTGAATCTTTATTTTCTGCAATATTAAATTAGGTGATGTTCTTGTTTGATTTTCTCATCATGATCATCTCTTTGATGCCTTCTGATCTAACCCACTTTGCGTGAACGCCTATAACTTAGGGTAGCGCCGCCTCAATTTTCAGTCGGTATGCTTGAAGGGTTTATTTGCCCCATTTTTGTGTCCTATGAATTCATTGAATTTTTTTTTATATTATTCGATCCATTCTTTATCACATTTGCTTGTTTGAATTTCTGGACAAAGAATGAATTCTTTTTGACGTGGAACTTAAGTGCCTCGATTTATAAGCATTGGAAAATAAGCGCACCCAATTGATATATAGGTGGCACACCGTCACCAGCAGATGGATGTGCTTTCAACATTAGAGTATCAATAAACTAAAATATAATAACAATAATAGAACCTTTTTTTTTATAAGTATGGAATTTGTCTTTCATTTAAACTGGTGTAATATTGTACTATTGTTTATAGGTTGTTTTGATATATGAGCACAATTAGTGAGTTTGCTCTAATGTCTGTCACGTCAATATGCATATAAAGTATTTGATTTATATATTTTTATTTGATTTATTTACTTTACTATCATCATCAATTTATTTATTTTTAAATGAATGTCATTTGCTCTAAGCAATGCATATGATTTATTTATATTTACATATTGTAGTGTGGTATTGGTAATGAGACCTAGAGTGTAAATGAATAATTATGTATTAGTAAATGTATGAGAAACAAATGTTGATTCTACGTTTAATGATCCTTTTGATTGTGATGAATTCGAAGGTTATGATAATAATATGAGAATTGTTTATTTTGTAATGATTAGCACATTGAGTAAGACTTGGTGTATCCGAGCGGTTAGCGGACTCGACCGGTATATAAATGTGACTGTCGGAGATGGGGGACTCAAGTGAAAGAACCCCGGAGTTTGGAGGGTAGTTAAGTAGTGACCGAGGTCACTTGCCGGTCAGCGGATCCGACCGGGGTACAAATGTGGCCGTCGGAGTGGGAGACTTTAGTGAACAACTCCAAATGGAAAACAAGCATCTTACTCAATGGTTAAATGATTGTAATGCAACTTTAGTGTTGCAATGATGGTATGGTTTGAGTACATTGTAAAGTATGACATGACATGTGTGTGTGTGTGTGTGTGTGTGTGTGTGTGTGTATATATTTTTGATATATCTGATTGCGTTTGTACACCCTCACTGAGTTATGGGACTCACCCCCGCCCTTTTTTTTTTTGTTCAGCTTCAGGTACTCCACGAGGGGATCCATCTTGTACTGGCCGAAGAGTGAAACCTGGCCACCGAGCTCGAATACCCGGCCCAGTCCGGAAGTTAAAGATCACCTAATTAAGGGATAGGATATTGATATTATCCTTAATTAAATCCTGATATTATCTAAAATAGCCTTATTTGGTTAAAAGAGATAATATCCCTTAAATTAAGGAATCACATCTCAAAAGAGATTTAAGAGATAGAAAGAGATAAATTAGATCTCTAAAAGATATGGGAATCCTATTATAAAAGGAGGAGTACCCATGATAGAAACTCACTTTTTCACTGAACTCCGGTGACTCTCTCTTAAGCGTATTAGAGAAACTAGATCGACCAAGAGACTATCAGACAATCCTTGCTCCCTAGTATTCATCAGATAAAAAATTAAGAGATCGAGATCACCACGGCCAGGGGTTGAACCGAGAACTATGTCTGGCTTTGATTCCCATCGGGATACGTAGGACCGGAATATTACGTTCTGTCAAGCCATAGTCTAAAACAACCCCTATTATTCACCCTTGGACTGACGTTCAAGGGGAGGTTCCGGTAAACCGGATCTCGGCAGGAACATTTGGCGCCCACCGTGGGGCTGAGGTGAAACTTTCCCCGGTTCCACAAGAAAGCTTAATGGTGACCAAACGGAATGGTCTGCGAGGAGGGGCGTGCAGCATGAATCATGAGGACCATGAGGCTTCGAACCCCCAGAACCACGGCAATCATCTTTCCTCCCCCCTCAATGAAGACAACCCTCGGTTGGGAGAAATTATGGAACAACTTAAGCAGCTGCGGAAAGAGAACGAGGAGATACGCGCGCAAAATCAGAAGCTTTTAAGAGCTCGGAAAAGAGAAAGGTCCCTGACACCTTCCGACGAAGAGCAATCCTCACCCGAGGCTGGCCAGAAGGATCCTCCGGCGCACTCTCCTCGTGGAACTAACCGAGCATTCAAAACTAAACATCCTTTGGGGGTTTCAGAAGTCAAGTCTCATGCAGAAAGGACTAGCCAGAAAGGAAGGACATCGGGCCGACGTCCGAGGTTGCCCTTCACTGATGATATTAATGAAGTAACCGTGCCTAGCCATTTTAAGCCCCTTAACATCAACAAATTTAATGGTACCACTGACCCAACCGAGCATGTGGAGTCCTTTATTTCCTCGGTTTACTTGGTGACTGATTCAGAGGCCGTCATGTGCAAAGTCTTTCCAACCACTTTGCAAGGCCCAACCCTAACCTGGAAAACAAATCTGCCACCTCGGTCGATTGATTCCTTTGATGTGCTTATAACTAAGTTATCCGCACAATTTGCAGCAAGCCGAAGGCACAAAAGGCACTCGGTCTCACTGGTAAATTTCAAACAGGAAAGGAATGAATCACTCAGAGATTACATGGCTCGTTTCAATGCTAAGCAGATTTTGATTCCCATCATGAGCTTGGAACTCTGCCTCCACACCGTCATGGGCGGTCTGAAGCCAGGGCCATTCTTCGAGTATTTATCTCGGAAACCACCGAGAGACTTTGAAGAGTTGCAGGAAAAGGCTACAGGTTTCATGAACTCGGAAGAGATGCTGGAATTCAAAAGGAAAGAGAGAAGTTTCGAGGACAAGAGCTCGGCCTCGAACAAAGAAAGAAACAGGGGGGCTGATCCACAAAGGGCCCAAAGGACCAATGAAAGGGAATTCTCGGATAGGCAACCCAGGTACCAGTCTTATACTCCGTTAAATCGATCTCGGGCAGCCGTCCTCCAGGAAGTGTGCAATGCCGAGTTACTTACCCTACCTCGACCATCCAAAACACCGGCCAATGCTGACAGAAGCAAAGAATGCATGTGGCATCAAAACTATGGTCACTCCACTGAGGAGTGTAGAGCAGCCCAGAAAAAGATTGAGGATTTGGTACAAGCAGGCCGTCTTGATCGTTTTGTCCGCCGAGATGATAATGGTGGTGGACGGCCCGATCGCAGACGACGGAGACATGGTCACGACAACCGAAACCGAGATTCAAACCTGCAAGGAAACCATCAGGGCGAAGACCGGTTAAATAACCAAAGGACCCCTGTTGATGAATCGGAAGGAGTAGTCAGGGGGATCATCAACACAATCTCGGGAGGATTCGCAGGTGGAGGCACGACGAGCTCGGCTCGAAGGCGTCATGTAAAAGCCCTCCGATCTGTTAACACAGTGTCTGGAAGGCCCCCAAAAGCAAGACCCCCCATAAGATTCACAGATGATGATTTCAAAGGGGTAGATCCAAATCAAGATGACCCAATGGTGATAACGGTCGAGCTGGCCAACTTCTCGGTCAGACGGACACTTATTGACCAGGGGAGCTCGGCCGATATTTTGTACCTGGCAACCTTCAAGAAGCTCGGAATTCCAGAAAATCTAATAAAGGAGCAGGAAGACAAGCTAGTAGGGTTCGCCGGGAGCAAGTTAAAACCCGAGGTTACATAGACCTCCTAACAACATTTGGAGAAGGAAGACTCTCCAAATCTGTATCAGTCAGGTACGTTATTGTAGATGCCAGCACGTCATACAATATCCTCATTGGAAGACCGACGTTGAATGAACTCGGAGCGATTGTCTCTACCCCACACCTGATAATGAAATTCCCCGCCGACCCTGGGGAGATAATTGCAGTCCGGGATGACAAAAAACTAGCCAGGCAATGCTATGTTGAAAGCCTAAAGGTTTCCCGCCACCAGGACGGCCCAAAAAATACCGAGGATGACAAAGCAGAGGTGGTAAGCTCGGTCAGCTCAGTAACTTCAGCCAGCTCGGTCAGTATGTTTGAATTGGACCCGAGATCGGAGATGTACGAGTCCAGGGCCGAACCAACAAAGTCTTTAGAAAGGTTCCAGTTGGGAGCCCATCCCGAACAGTGCACCCAAGTCGATAGTCAACTTGGACCCTTACTCAAAGAGAGGCTTCACGCGGTCCTAAGGAAGAATGCTGACCTGTTTGCCTGGAAGACATCGGATATGCCGGGCATAGATCCAAATTTCATATGCCATAAGCTATCCATATGTCCCGAAGCCAAGCCTGTAGCTCAGAGAAAAAGAAAACTTGGCGAGGAGAGGCGTCGTGCAGTAGCCAAGGAGACCTCCAAACTAGTCGAAGGAAATTTCATCCGAGAGGTGAGATACCCTACCTGACTGGCCAACGTGGTGTTAGTTAAAAAGGCCAACGGTAAATGGCGGATGTGCACTGACTATATCGATCTCAACAAGGCATGCCCAAAAGATTCATATCCTCTCCCCAACATTGACAGACTGGTGGATGGGGCCTCAGGTTACAAAGTCTTGTCCTTTTTGGACGCATATTCAGGTTATAACCAGATCAGGATGTATCCGCCCGATGAATAAAAAACAACATTTATGATTGATGGGGCAAACTACTGCTATCGGGTAATGCCCTTCGACTTAAAAAATGCTGGTGCAACATATCAAAGGCTTATGGACAAGGTTTTCGCGAACCAAATTGGAAAAAATTTAGAAGTATATGTTGATGACATGGTGGTAAAATCCGAGGACCCAAGCCAACACCCAACCGACCTCGAAGAAATTTTCAGCCAGCTCAGAAAGCACAATATGAGGTTGAACCCAGAAAAGTGCTCCTTTGGTGTACAAGGAGGAAAGTTCTTGGGATATATGCTAACACACCGGGGTATCGAAGTTAATTTGGATAAATGCAAAGCTGTTATGGAAATACGGAGTCCTCGGAATGTGAAAGAAATTCAGAGGCTTGCTGGCCGATTAGCCTCACTATCCCGTTTTCTCCCGAAATCTGCAGAGAAAGCAAGACCTTTCTTCCAGCTCTTGAAAAAACCCAAGGATTTCATTTGGACTGAAGAGTGTGAGAAAGCCTTTGAAGATCTGAAACTCTTTCTAGCATCTCCCCCGATCCTCACTCGGCCACAGCTCGGCAAGGATCTGTACTTATACCTTTCTGTTGACGACTACGCAATCAGCGCAGTAATCGTCCAGGAAGAAGAAGAGCAACAGAGGCCAGTGTACTATGTAAGTAGGATCCTGAATGACGCAGAAACGCGATATCAAGTGATTGAAAACTAGCCCTCGCCTTAGTTATGGCAGCTCGGAGGTTACGGCCCTATTTCCAGTCGCACCAAGTCATAGTCAAGACTGATCATCCAATAAAGCAAGTACTCAGGAAACCTGATCTAGCCGGACGAATGATAGCCTGGTCAGTAGAATTATCAGAATTCGGTCTACGGTATGAACCAAGGGGGTCAATGAAAGCATAATGCCTCTCTGACTTCATTGTCGAGCTCTCTTCCAAACCGAGGTCAGAGTCCTTCATCTGGCTCCTATATGTTGACGGATCATCTAACTTGAAGGGAAGCGGGGCTGGAATAATTCTCGAGGGACCTGGTGATCTAATCCTCGAGCAATATTTAAAGTTTGGGTTCACTGCTTCAAACAACCAAGCAGAATATGAAGCCCTTATTGCTGGACTAATGTTAGCTAGAGAAATATGGGTCCGGGAACTAAAATGCCGAAGTGACTCACAGCTTGTAACAGGACAAGTCTCGGGCAATTATCAAACAAAGGACCCCCAACTAACCAGATATCTCTGCAAGGTTAATAACCTCATTCGTGAATTTGAGCATTTCTCCATTGAGCACATACCTCGGGAAGAAAATTCCAGGGCAGATCTGTTGTCCAAATTGGCTAGCACCAAGAGGGCTGGCCAACTAAGAACTTTCATTCAAGAAAACATCCTCGAGCCGAGCATAAAAAGTGCGAAGTGACAATGACCGAGCACTATGATCGGGGCTAGATGACACCGATTTGGGAGTATTTAACCTCGGACAAACTACCTGATGACCCAAAGGAGGCTAGGCGAATCCGTCTGAAATCTTGCCACTACATCATTCTAAACAATGAGCTGTACAAAAGAGGATTCTCCGGGCCATTACTGAAGTGCCTCACAAAGGAGCAGTCCGAGTACGTAATGGATGAAATGCACCGAGGAATCTGTGGAATGCATTCAGGTGGCCGATCTCTGGCAGCTCGGGTCCTACGAGCAGGGTTTTACTGGCCAACCATGAGACTGGATTGTTCTACTTGGACCAATAGGTGTGAGCCCTGTCAGAAGTTCGCCAGCATAGCTCGTGCTCCAGGAGAAGAGCTCCACTCCATGTTCTCGCCATGGCCCTTTACTATGTGGGGGATGGACATAGTCGGTCCTTTCCCAATGGCCAAGGGTCAAGTTAAGTTCCTCTTGGTAGGTGTAGACTACTTCACCAAGTGGGTTGAAGTAGAACCATTGGCTACGATAACTGCCAAAAAGGTCCAGAATTTTGTATGGAAAAACATCATATGCAGGCATGGCCTTCCTTATGCAGTTGTTACAGACAACGGAAAGCAATTCACCGATAAGGAGCTTGGAGAGTTCTACTCCAACCTCGGGATTAAACATAAAGTGACCTCGGTTGAGCATCCACAAACAAATGGCCAAGCAGAGGCAGCCAATAAAGTCATCTTAAATGAACTCAAAAGAAGGTTAGGACAATCAAAAGGGGCTTGGGTTGAACAATTGCCAAGCATCCTATGGGCTTACCATTGCTCACCACAGTCTTCAACGGGTGAAACACCATTCAAGCTAACCTATGGGACCGATGCAATGATTCCAGTTGAGCTTGGTGAACTCTCTTCCCGAAGGCAGTTTCATGATCAAAGTAAAAACGAAGAAGAACTCCGAGTTGAGCTTGACATGGTCGAGGAAGTTCGAGATACAGCAAAAATCAGAGACGAGCTGTGCAAGCAAAAAGCAACTCGGAAGTACAACTCGAGGCTGCATCCAAGGGAATTTGTGCAAGGTGACTTAGTGCCGAGACTGCAAAACGACGCGAGAAAAGACCCCAAGAGAGGGTAAGCTCGCGACAAACTGGTCAGGCCCATTCGGGATAGTAGAAAATCTAGGAAATGGTGCCTACAGGCTAGAAGAATTGTCAGGAAAGTCAGTTCCAAGAACATGGAACACTTCCCACCTTAAGTTTTATTTTATCTAAGGTTAGAGGTGATGCACTCTTTTTCCTATCTCGGTCTTTTTCCCACGCGGTTTTGGCCGAGAAGGTTTTAACGAGGCACACCAGAAAAAAATAAAATAAATAAAATCATTTTCAATTGAGCTATTATGCAAAAATACGACGTTAAAACTGCCAAAGACCTAAAGAGGCTGACCGAGCTAAAATGCCGAGCCTATAAAGGTAGAAAACAGCTAAAAACCTAAATAGGCTGACCGAGCTAAAGTCGACCGAGTTCAAGTCGAAATGCTAAGCCTGTAAAGGTAAACAGCTAAAGACCTAAAGAGACTGACCGAGCTAAAATGCCGAGCCTATAAAGGTAGAAAACAGCTAAAAACCTAAAGAGGCTGACCGAGCTAAAGTCGACTGAGTTCAAGTCGAAGTACCGAGCCTGTAAAGGTAAACAGCTAAAGACCTAAAGAGGCTGATCGAGCTAAAATGCCGAGCCTATAAAGGTAAATCACGTAACACGCTGAAACTAAACAAGTACTTAGAAAAACAAACACAAAAAGTAAGCCGCATGTAAGTCCATTAATAACAACGGGCCAAGCCCAGAATACATAAGAAGTCAAAATAAAAAGGGCACTGTGGCCGCGCTGTCGCCACGCGCCAAAAAGAACGAGCGATTATTAAAATAATGTAGTATAGAGCGACAACTCGGATATCGTCTCTCAAGGACTCTTTAGTTGTTGTTATTATTAACAGAAAATCAAAAGTTAGTTTTTGGGGGGTTTTGGATTGAGTGCAATTAAAATAAAGAAAACAAAATAAAAACAGAGTAAGAAAACAAGCAGTTAAAATATTATCAAATAAACTAAAGAACGATTAACCTACTGTTCTTGGTTTCCCACTATCATTGGTTCAAATAAATCCAAGCCCTAAGCGGATTCTAATCCCCTTTCAGTTGTAGCAACAATTAACAACGCAATCACTACTACGGATGCATGTTCCTATTCCCAAAATAACAAACGGGGTTAAGCCCTCATGAACAAACGAACATGAATGAACACACGCGAAATAACAAACGCGATTATATATAGGAACATTACATCACCGAAATGAATCAATACCACACTATACATTCCTGAAATAACAAACAGAAACATACAGCATGGCATTGAAAAGAGAAAAGCAACTAAACATGGAATACAGAAACCTCAAGTGTAAATGGAAACCAATCCCAGTAGATTAATCTAGGAGACTAACTCTCCATTACAAAAATAAAACACAAAAGAAAAGAAAGGAAAATAAACTACTACTAATGACTGCCAAAGACTAGCCAAAACTGGCTAACTCTAGCCTCCACACTATGACTCTGACTCCTATTTATACAAATTCTCTCAAGACCCCCTCTCAATATCTGAATACTCCTTTAATTCACTTCAACCTCTGCCTCTTAGCTTTCCAAATCCACTTAATTTGCTTAATTATGAATTAAGATGAGAGAGTTATGTCCACATTCAATTCATAGGGCAGCTGAAACGCCTCTGACTTCACATGGATTAAAGCCCTTCAAAACGGCTCTGTTTGGAATAATGGTCTTCATGAGAGTTAAAGCTCTTTGTTTGATCTTTCATTCGCCACTGGTTTCAGTTCCAACCGACATCTACAGCCCAAGTTATGGCCCAATCTTCATGACCAGTTCAGGTTCCAGTGACAGCAATTATATTCTGACTTCCAGACTCGCGAGGCGAATGGATGCTCGCGAGGCGAACGCTTCAACTTCAAAACTGCCACAGCCGTGATCTTCAACACGGGCAAGCCGTGATTGTCTCTGACTTTTCAGAGTTGCAATACTCGCGGGGCGAGAGCTTCTTGTGGGCGAACCAGTTTTATTCATTTTTATTAACCTGAAAATAAGAAATAACAGTAAGTATTTTATTTAACTCTAAATCAACTAAATTAGCTTAAAAACACTTTATAGACTCAAAATCTTACTTAAGGACAATCAAGTCTAATTTGGGTGAAAATGATATAAAATTAGCACAAAGCCAAGGTTTTTCTAGTTATAAAACTAGACTAGCCAGAGGCTGATCAAAATACCCCAAACTTAAACTTTGCTTGTCCCCAAGCAAACTAAAACTCAAAAACTTAAAAAAAACTAAAGACCTAGCAAAACATGGCAAGCTTAAAGATTCAATTAACCTTGCACAAATTTCAAGCAATATTTCAAAAGAATTTTTTTCTTCCAATGTTCCCCCCTTTCAAGCAAAGTAATCCCCACAATCATTTATTCTAAACAATTGAGAATTTCATCATTCAAACACTCATTAATCTAAGCAGGGGATCCAAGTCACACACAAAAGAGAGATCACCAAAATCAAACAACTGCCTTCCTCACAAGGGAAATTTGTGTTCACTCAACGCTCAGTTTTTGTCATGCTATCAATAATTCACTCATTTCACTTTTCAGAAGCACTTCCCATAAATTTGATTTTCATCTCCAAATGATTCCCACAGAAAATATGCATGCAACATCAAAAGGTCTTTTATGGGTTGTAATGGGGCCTGGCTAAGGGTAGGATATACAAAGGAACTAGGCTGAAGACCCTAGGAACTAAGAGAGCATGAACATTATTTACACCTTGAATTTAACTCAAGTTCCTTTTCCATTTTCTTTTATGCCTTGGGTGACTACAACCTTTTTATTTCTTTTTGGCATTTTTGCACTTTTAAATTTTTTTCTTTTCTTTTTTTTTCTATATTTTTTTTT
Organism: Sophora flavescens; assembly: GCA_030762895.1. Lineage (NCBI taxonomy): Eukaryota > Viridiplantae > Streptophyta > Magnoliopsida > Fabales > Fabaceae > Sophora > Sophora flavescens. The sequence goes on along the minus strand of CM061063.1, from coordinate 122,653,767 downwards.
TCACAATTTTTTTTTCATTTTTTACACTTTTCTTTTTTTCTTTTTCTTTTTTCCCAATCCCAAACAACACATTGCACCTTGCAGCCACCCCAAACTTTGTTTCTTGCACCCATTCTAAGACTACATGCTCTCCTAATCCTAAGATCGGGTTAACATGGTTTTCCAGATTTTTGGGCTTATAACATTAGGTTATCAAGAATTAACAGGCTAATAGGCTCAATGGGGCTAACTAGGGAACATGCATTAGGAATTAGTTATTTTTAGGCTAAGTAGCTATTTACAAAGAAAATGCCTAAATCATCTGAAGCAAACACATAAACATGGAAACCAAAAAGAGATTCAAGCAAATTCAGGAAAGTGCAACTTAAAAAGTGATTTTCACACAATCAAAAACATGTTGGAGGCTCAAAACCTCACCTGGACATTTTTTTGCAAATTATTTGACAGAGATTCTATCTCTAGTGTGTGCTTCCTATCACCCCAAACTTATCATAAATCATGCCATCATAATAAAATCTCAAAGTTCAGTTTTCAATCATATGGGGATCATTTTTCTAAAATTTTCAAGTCCTAGGGGGAAACAGTCCAAACATATTATGCCATCCATCTATGCAAAAATTAATCAAATCCAATAAACTTGCCAATACTAGACTTAACACAACTCCTGAGCTTCTCAAATTATTCAGGAGCTTTATTGGAAACAAAACAGAAATAAAGCAAAGAAAAAAAAAATTTAAAAGAGCAAGGTAAAGAAAAACTCATTGAGGGGCGGTTCCACCGGGATCCCATTGCTTGTAACATAAGTCCCACATGGTAGCCAAAGGGTGGTAGTTCATTCCATGCTTCCCTAACTTGCAGCCTTTATACGGAAGTGGGTGCTTGACAATCATAGTAACCTCGCCCAGTGCGGCGGACTTTTCACTTCCTCTGGGGTCACAGATGACCTCTTTCTCAATAAAATCCTCCCAATAAAAGTGGGGCTCAACCTCTTGGACTGGCCATGGTGCAAATTCCAGAGGCTTAAACTCCATCACCGGTTGTTCCACAGTGGGAGGTAGCTGCTCAATGGATAGTGTATTTGGAACTTCGGCTGAACAATCGGTATCACTCTCACTATCATCCTGCAAAATAGAGTCAAGAAACTGGCCACAAACAGCACACGAGTTAGTGTCGAGACAGTTAGTACATGTAGTAAAAGAAACTGAGTTAGTAAAGGTCTGATTGTCTGGACTTTCTGCACACGGTTCATCCACCCCATCATTCTCAACACATGCATTTGATTCCACAGGTTCTTCATTATCCTCAAGCTTTTTTCCTTGATTGTCAGGATGGAATGTATAAGCTCGAGGCCAATAAGTACCATTTGTCAGAATGGGGCAAGCCTCATACAGGTGCTCAGGAGAGCCGCACATGCCACAAAACTGTGTCTGCTGAAACAATTGCTTCAAATAAGTGAGCTTATCAGTAAGATCCATAACCAGACAAATTCAGCAAAATTTTTTATTTTTTTTTATATTTTCTGCTAATAACAACAAACCAGAGTCCCCGGCAACGGCGCCAATTTTTGGCCGCGCTGTCGCCACGCGCCAAAAAGAACGAGCGATTATTAAAATAATGTAGTATAGAGCGACAACTCGGATATCGTCTCTCAAGGACTCTTTAGTTGTTGTTATTATTAACAGAAAATCAAAAGTTAGTTTTTGGGGGGTTTTGGATTGAGTGCAATTAAAATAAAGAAAACAAAATAAAAACAAAGTAAGAAAACAAGCAGTTAAAATATTATCAAATAAACTAAAGAACGATTAACCTACTGTTCTTGGTTTCCCACTATCATTGGTTCAAATAAATCCAAGCCCTAAGCGGATTCTAATCCCCTTTCAGTTGTAGCAACAATTAACAACGCAATCACTACTACGGATGCATGTTCCTATTCCCGAAATAACAAACGGGGTTAAGCCCTCATGAACAAACGAACATGAATGAACACACGCGAAATAACAAACGCGATTATATATAGGAACATTACATCACCGAAATGAATCAATACCACACTATACATTCCTGAAATAACAAACAGAAACATACAGCATGGCATTGAAAAGAGAAAAGCAACTAAACATGGAATACAGAAACCTCAAGTGTAAATGGAAACCAATCCCAATAGATTAATCTAGGAGACTAACTCTCCATTACAAAAATAAAACACAAAAGAAAAGAAAGGAAAATAAACTACTACTAATGACTGCCAAAGACTAGCCAAAACTGGCTAACTCTAGCCTCCACACTATGACTCTGACTCCTATTTATACAAATTCTCTCAAGACCCCCTCTCAATATCTGAATACTCCTTTAATTCACTTCAACCTCTGCCTCTTAGCTTTCCAAATCCACTTAATTTGCTTAATTATGAATTAAGATGAGAGAGTTATGTCCACATTCAATTCATAGGGCAGCTGAAACGCCTCTGACTTCACATGGATTAAAGCCCTTCAAAACGGCTCTGTTTGGAATAATGGTCTTCATGAGAGTTAAAGCTCTTTGTTTGATCTTTCATTCGCCACTGGTTTCAGTTCCAACCGACATCTACAGCCCAAGTTATGGCCCAATCTTCATGACCAGTTCAGGTTCCAGTGACAGCAATTATATTCTGACTTCCAGACTCGCGAGGCGAATGGATGCTCGCGAGGCGAACGCTTCAACTTCAAAACTGCCACAGCCGTGATCTTCAACACGGGCAAGCCGTGATTGTCTCTGACTTTTCAGAGTTGCAATACTCGCGGGGCGAGAGCTTCTTCGCGGGGCGAACCAGTTTTATTCATTTTTATTAACCTGAAAATAAGAAATAACAGTAAGTATTTTATTTAACTCTAAATCAACTAAATTAGCTTAAAAACACTTTATAGACTCAAAATCTTACTTAAGGACAATCAAGTCTAATTTGGGTGAAAATGATATAAAATTAGCACAAAGCCAAGGTTTTTCTAGTTATAAAACTAGACTAGCCAGAGGCTGATCACACTGCCCAAAAAAGTGACTTGTTTCCTAACCTCTAATACAATTTCAGGAGTCAAGGTCATTGGCATTGGGAGGGATGATAGCATATTGGACAGGTGGGCCCACTTCACCTTCGGGTCCCTCCTCGACTGTTTGACCCTCACCCTCTTCCCCGTGGGTTACGGCCTCCTCGGCCTCATCCTCCAGCTCGGCAAATGGAACAAGGATTCCATCTCGGTTAAAATCCTTGTCCACATCATCACAAGAGAAGTCAGCAGTCTGGTTGAAATGCTGAAGTTGCTTCACGGCTCGGGAGAAACCGTTAACATGCCCCCTCATGATAGAAGCCTCAGCTTCAGCCAGATCAGCACGGAGCCTCAGATTCTCCTCCTTCTCGGTCTTCAGCAACTTCTGCAGCTCAAGACCGACTTCCTTCTCGGCTTGAAGCCCTTCTACAACGTTCTGAAGGTTGAGTCGGTCGGCTCTTTCCATTTCTAGCTCGACCATAAGGGTGGTATTGCCCCTTTCCAGCTCTGTCTTTTGGGTCTTCAGCTGACCGATGACCCGGCCTTGCTCCTCACACTTGGCCAAGGCCTGAGAGAGCTCGTCTCTCACCCTCAAAGCTCGAGCCGCATCTGCTCTCATCACCTCCATCTTATTCACATTATCAATAAGCTGTTGGCTCCAGAAGCGGGTGATTGAGGCGATGCGGAGAGCATAGGTAGCGGCTGCCTCCATACTTTCCCCAAGACCTTGCTCCAACAAGAGCCAGGCATCGGACGGATTCAGTACTTGTCCATCAATCAGGCCTGCAGGGTCAAACTCATTCCCCCAGAGCGAGCTGATCCCCGGATTGCAGTTCCCATTATACCATTTGATGTCCGAAGAGAGATCGGTCACCATGGGAGCGTCGCTCGACTGCCTAGCAGCAGCAGGAGTCTCTTCAATCATCAGCAGGGGAGGGGGGCTTCTAATCGGAACCTCGGATGCTAGGTCTTCCGGATTCCTCTTCGGAGGACAAGTACTCAAGTCAAAAGCTTCAACAAACTTCTTCTTCTTCCCCTTAACATTTGGAGCGACAGCTGATCCGCCAGCTACTTGACTAGCCAACTTCTTCATCAGGGCCTTGTAGTTGAACTTCCCCATTATCACTACAAGAAGGAAATCGGTCAAGAAAAATAAGTATGCTACAGGGTAAATTACCACTTATCAACAAAAAGTTACTTACATTCAAAATCAGCTTGCCGAGTGGAGGAAGCCCTAAGCTTTAAAAGCCTTCCACAAGGCAATGGCCGAGGACACAATTTCAGGACCTCGACGTCATCTCGCTCCTGAGAGGTCATACAGTCGAGGTCATAGCCAAAAAATTTGGAAGGGTGTGGTTGCCAGTAGAAAGGAAATTTAGGATTCCCGACAGAGCCAAAGAAGACAGACTCATTACCATCCAGAGGTCGGATTTTGAAGAAATCCGACTTGAAAAATTTGTACGAAATCTTGTAGAGTCAAATGATCCCCCTATCAATCCCACTCAGAGAGATCCAACCGACTCGGCCCCCGAAGTGAACTCGGTAAAAGTACAGGAACTTTGGAGCAATAGCCTCTATTCCTAGCTGGCCACATAGAATTTGAAAGGCTTTCAGAAATGCCCAGCTATTCGGATGAAGCTGGGTAGGAGCAACGTTCATAGCTCGCAAAATTTCGCACTCGAATGGACTGAAGGGAATAGAAAGCCCAATTTGTTCAAAGAAGGTTTTATATACATATGTGAAGGGTGGCTCAGATGAATGGGGCAAAGGAAGACATGCTCATGCTCGCCGCAAGGAAGGCATTCTACGATGCCTCGTTTAACTGAAACCTTATGTTTCATAGCTTCAAGAGAATCAAAATCCCTAAAATTAGAGTGAAATCCAACAACATCAGGTTTTACCCAGAGATACCCAAGAATGGTAATTTCTGGGTAGGGAACCCTGGGCATCCTAGACACACGCCTGCGATGCTTGGGAACAACAATAGCGTCTGGAGAAGTAGAGCTCCTCCCAGAAGAATAAGAAGAAGAAGAAGAAGAAGAAGAAGAAGAAGAAGAAGAAGAAGAAGAAGAAGAAGAAGAAGAAGAAGAAGAAGAAGAAGAGGAAGAGCCCCTGTCACCCCCGCCGCCGCGAGAGGAAGAGGGAGAAGAATGGGGAGAGCCCCCAATCAGAGGGAGTTCATGCTCCACGATCTGAACCCCAGAAGAGGCGTTCTGGGATACCTCAAATGAAGCCTCCATGGATGAAAAGTCAGAAAGCAAACCTAAGGGAGCTTGAAAGAGATGAATAGGGCGTACCTTGAGCAGAGAGGGAGTATGGACGCTCGGGCTAGAAAGGACTCACGGTAAAGAAGTCTAGGGTTCACGTAAGCACAAAGACTCGTCCCAAGGTCTCGTCCCAATTTATTGAAAACAAGTGCAACATCTCCTCCTCGCATTAATGAGGGTTGTAGGGCGAGAGCAGGGAAACGTCCCCTCGAGTCTGACCGAATTCACCAACTAATGGAAAGGCCACACGTGGCAGAGATGTCAGAATATAAACTTCCATCACGGGAAACTAGGAGCACGCTACTACTGCACAAACCCCAGAGATGATGTCATAAAAGCCACGCGCCGCACAGAGTAACGTTTCCTTTCCATCTAGAGAACCGAGAAAGTATGGCGTCAGCACAAAACAAGTAATCATCTCCACCTCGGCTTGCCTCGGCTCCCATAAAAAAGCGTCCACACCATCAGCTCAAAGCTTGGGGGGCTTGTGTATGAGCTGAGATATAGAGTTCGGCACCCCGAAAGCATCAAGCTCGGTCACCCGAGCTGCTCACCGAGTTGGAGGATGTATATATATAAAGTATGAAGCTCGGCCAATTACCTCGCCGAGCCTAAAGACAAAAAGATGAAGCCGAGTTCCTGAGCTCGGTTAACATCATGAAAGCTTTTACGCTTTATTAGCTCAAAGATTGGGGGGCTTGTGTACTGGCCGAAGAGTGAAACCCGGCCACCGAGCTCGAATACCGGGCCCAGTCCAGAAGTTAAAGATAATAAGTTAAATATCACCTAATTAAGGGATAGGATATTAATATTATCCTTAATTAAATCCTGATATTATCTGAAATAACCTTATATGGTTAAAAGAGATAATATCCCTTAAATTAAGGAATCACATCTCAAAAGAGATTTAAGAGATAGAAAGAGATAAATCAGATCTCTAAAAGATATGGGAATCCTATTATAAAAGGAGGAGTACCCATGATAGAAACTCACTTTTTCACTGAACTCTGGTGACTCTCTTAAGCGTATTAGAGAAACTAGCTCGACCAAGAGACTATCAGAGAGTCCTTGCTCCATAGTATTCATCAGATACAAAATTAAGAGATCGAGATCACCACGGCTAGGGGTTGAACCGAGAACTACGTCTGGCTTTGATTCCCATCGGGATACGTAGGACCGGAATATTACGTTCTGTCAAGCCATAGTCTAAAACAACCCCTATTATTCACCCTTGGACCGACGTTCACGGTGAGGTTCCGGTAAACTGGATCTCGACAGGAACACATCTCAAGGAGCCCATGCACATGAGTAGTGTGGGCGGTTGCTGCCGCTTGGGTTATTTCTTAGTCATATGAGATACCTCTTCATTTGTTGAATTTTTAGAACTATTTCCTTTTTTGTTTAAACTCCGGATGTAGACTCAGGGCCACCTTGGCTTGTTATTTGGAATAATCATTTACTCTGATATTTACATTGGTATTATATAATTACCTATGTTGTGATGTGACTTATAAGTGCTTGATAGGCCTTGGGAATGAGACATCAGGGTCTTATTCTGGCCGGTCAGGAACGCCTAAGTTGGGTCCTGACAAAAACCCAAAGGGTGCAAGTGGGTCTTCAAGAAGAAGACTGACATGGATGGTAAAGTGGGTACCTTTAAGGAGAGACTGGTTGGGAAAGGATTCAAGTAAATCCATGGTGTAGACCATGATGAAACTTTCTCCCCAGTAATGATGCTTAAATCTATTCGGATTATGCTTGCTATTGCTGTATACTATGACTATGAAATCGTGCAGATGAATGTCAAGACTGCATTCCTTAATGGGAATCTTCTCTAGGATGTTTACATGACACAACCCGAGGGTTTTGTCGATCCAAAGGATGCTAGAAAGATATGTAAGTTGCAGAGATCCATTCATGGATTAAAGTAAGCTTCTAGAAGTTGGAATCTTCGTTTTGATAAAGTTGTGAGACAATTTGGATTCATCAAGAACGAAGATGAACCTTGTGTGTACAAGAAGGTTAGTGGGAGTGAGATTGTCTTTCTTGTATTGTATGTGGATGACATACTGCTAATCAGAAATAATATCCATATGCTACAAAATGTGAAAACATAGTTAGGGAATTGTTTCTCGATGAAGGACTTAGGCGAGGCTTTCTACGTTTCAGGGATCTAGATCTACAAAGATAAATCGCTGAAGTCGGTGGGCCTTAGTCAAAGTACATTATGTACTACATTAGTTATCATGCATGCTTTGAGCATGACAAGAAGGTACCAATTGATATTAGTGAAGGTCACTGAACTGTAGTCAAGTACATCCTTAAGTATCTGAGAAGAATCGAGAATACAATCTTGACAAATGAAGGTGAGGAAGAAGTTGATGTAAGGAGTTACATCGACCCTGTTTCCAAACTAATAAATGTTATTCCACATTGCCGTTTGGATTTGTGTTTTGTCTTAATAGTGGCGCTTTGAGATTGAAAAGGTTCCAAGCGTCAGACAGTTGTAGTTTTCATTACAGAGGCCAAGTATATAGTTGCCTTAAATGTAGTTTTAAAGGTCGTTTGGATCGGCAAGTTCATTTATTAACTAGGAATGATTGCAAAGGAGGTAGAGAACTACCAAGCATAGTCTCTACAGTAGAAAATGGTAGACTATTATGATAGTCTTGAAATGGAAAGTCTTAAACAAGGAGAAGAAGAAGGACAAGAACAAGTTCAAAGCCCAATACTTCTGTTTTAAGCTAATAGGCAACGTTGCAATGGAAGGCAGTTGATTTCATTGTGGTTTGAGCAGACATTTGAAAACTACTAAAGATACCAGAAAGAGTATATTAAAGGAAAGGTAGTATGACTTCCTCTTCGAGCATTATGTTGTAGAAGTCAACCTACTTCAAAATCATGGGTATTTGATATCGCATGAGGATCTTACATTAATGTGAAGGATCATAGGGAGTAGGACATTGACTAAAGGTATGGTCAACCCGTGAATAGGAAATGGAGAAAAAGTTGCTGCATTAGCTATAGAAGTCTTTGACTTTGCCTTTGGGGCTTGTTTTGGAACTAAATAAATGTTATTTTGTTCTAGCTATTGATAGAAATATCACTCACATGATATTTTCTATGCTAGCACGTTTTCGGATAATGGACTTGGTGTCCTTAATCCTTATATGTCCATCTATAATATAAATGCGAAAAGGGTCAAACCAAGTGATTTGAACCCTACATGCCTTTGGCATTGTCGTTTAGGCCATATAAGTGAGAAACGCATCTCCAAGCTCCATATGGATGGACTCTTTGGACTCATTCGATTGTGAATCGTTTGATGTATGCGAATCTTGCTTGTTTGGGAAGATAACTAAGTCCCTATTCACCAGGGAAGGTGAAAGGGCCAGTGATCTCTTGGGCTTGATAAATAGCGATGTATGTGAACCCCTAAACAAATATGCTAGAGGTGGTTATCCTTACTTCATCACATTTACTTATAGCTATGGATTTGTGTATCTTATGAAACGCAAGTATGAAACCTTTGAAAAGTTCAAAGAGTTCAAGAATGAATTGGAGAACCGACTTGGCAAAAGTATTAAGGCCATACAATCAAATCGTGGTGGAGAATACTTAAGGCAAGATTTTGATGACTATCTAAGAGAGTGTGGGATAATGTCCCAACTCACTCCTCCTAAAACACCACAAATGAATGGAATGTCCGAAAGGAGGAATCGTACCTTGTTAGACATGGTACGATCCATGACGAGTCATTAATACTTTTTTAACTCTTTCTAGGGCTTTTCTCTACTTATAGCTACATTCACTGTTAACCGTGTTCCATCTAAGGCAATTGAAAAGACCCCATATGAGATATGGATGGGCTGAAGGCCCAATTTGTCATTTATGAGGATTTCAGGTTTTTGTGAAGCGTCTTATGACGAATAAACTTGGGCCCAAATTAGATAAGTGTATATTTGTGGGATATCCTAATGAAACCATAGGATATTATTTCTACAACCCCTTCGAGGACAAATTGTTTGTCACTTGGACTGGAGTGTTCCTTGAGAAGGATAACATCTCCAAAGGAAACAGTGAGAGAAATGTAGAACTTGGAGAAATCCAAGTACCACAAAATAATGAACTGCCTGTAATGGAACAAGAACTGGTTCTACAAGATGTTGTGGTTGAACCGCCGGTTCAAGTAACACAAGACTTGCGTAGGTCTAACAGGACTCGTCACCAGCCCGAGAGATATGGGCTTCTCTTGACTCGGGAGGTGATGTGCTACTCATGGATCAATATGAGCCTATAACCTACCAAGAGGCCATAATTGGCCCAGAATCTGAAAGTGGCTCGAGGCCTTGGGATCCGAGTTGGAATCCATGTACATGAACTAGGTATGGACCTTGGTTGAGCCACCCGAAGGGGTAAAACCCATAGGGTGCAAGTGGGTCTTCAAGAAGAAGATTGGCATGGATGGTAAAGTGGGTACCTTTAAGGAGCGACTGGTTAGGAAAGGATTCAAGCAAATCCATGGTGTAGACCATGATGAAACTTTCTCCCCAGTAACGATGCTTAAATCTATTCGGATTCTGCTTGCTATTGCTGCATACTATGACTATGAAATCGGGCAGATGAATGTCAAGACTGCATTCCTTAAGGGGAATCTTCTCGAGGATGTGTACATGACACAACCCGAGGGTTTTGTCGATCCAAAGGATGCGGGAAAGATATGTAAGTTGAAGAGATCCATTCATGGATTAAAGTAAGCTTCCAGGAGTTGGAATCTTCGTTTTGATGAAGTTGTGAGACGGTTTGGATTCATCAAGAACGAAGATGAACCTTGTGTGTACAATAAGGTTAGTGGGAGTGAGATTGTCTTTCTTGTATTGTATGTGGATGACATACTGCTAATCGGAAACAATATCCCTACGTTACAAATTGTGAAAACATAGTTAGGGAATTGTTTCTCGATGAAGGACATTGGCGAGGCTTTCTACGTTTCAGGGATATAGATCTACAAAGATAAATCGTTGAAGTCGGTGGGCCTTAGTCAGAGTACATTATGTACTACATTTGTTATCATGTATGCTTTGAGCATGACAAGAAGGTACCAATTGTTATTAGTGAAGGTCACTGAACTGTAGTCAAGTACATCCTTGAGTATCTGATAAGAACTGAGAAGACAATCTTGACAAATGAAGGTGAGGAAGAAGTCGATGTAAGGAGTTACATCGACCTTGTTTCCAAACTAATAAAGGTTATTCCAGATCGCAGTCTGGATTTGTGTTTTGTCTTAATAGTGGCGCTTTGAGCTTGAAAAGGTTCCAAGCGTGAGACAGTTGTGTTGGGAATTTGCGTATAAAACAAAATAACACAGTGGAAAAAAATTCCCATCGAAGGATCCTTCCGAATGGTCATGATTCATGGTTAGAAGATCTACCTCTTGAAGCGATGACAATTGATTGAAATCGTCTATCACGAACACCGCACGAACGATGTCTCTAAGGTATCCACACGAGCAGATCCCGTGAACGTCCAATGTGACGAACACGAAGCGTCTCTGCCTCACAGTGCTAGCTTCGAAAACCGAGACCTACCGTTCACTATCAGTCTCTATGTGCGGCTAGGGTAAAAAAACCTTGTAGGCACAATAGCTTAAGTGGTCTATTTATAGCAGCACCTCCTTAAGTGAGTTAGTGAGCAGCATTTGACCCAAGCCCCATGTACTATACACTAGGCCCAATAGAAGAGTCCAACTCTCCTTTTGATCCGCTCTTATGTGTGTGACCCTATAGGTTCCCAAAACGTTAGTAGTAATATTAAATCCCATTTAATATTACAAACAGTGAGCGGTATCTAGCAATACATCACTGCCACCTAAGTAGTGAGAAAGTCAGTGATTTGACGAAACCTTTCCGTGACAAATATTCATGTGCATTATTATCCCTTTGTCCATATATCTATATTGAACACAAGACATAGAGTGTGTCACCCTTGTATGGTTCAATATCATGTTCCCTGATACCCGAGTAGACTTAACAACAAATGAGGTCAATATCTCATATTGACTCATTTCAGCACGGCCACGCATTTTACAGTCTCACTCTATCAGGGGGCCCACAGATATTACTCCTGTTATGTAGGAGGGACAAATTCTATCTAGGTCACTCACATCCCTCTGCATGGCTCGTGGTATGCCCAATGACCGTCTTTATAATCATCCTATTACAGATGACGTTTGACGATATTAAAGCACACGACTCCTCATGTAGGGATCGTAGCGATTTCAGGTCAAAGGATTGCATACACCATTGTCACTATGAGAACTACTTATGACACTCACATAACGCTCCATGTAGTGTTCTCATGGTGGGTCAATCCAGTATATCATTACTCTAATGTGTACCTATGTGGCGACTCGATATCTCATATCCATGACCCGTGAGATATGGTCATCAGTCTGCATACATAATAGTCTCAATTGTAGTGTTATTGTCCTTATTAATAAAATACTTGACTACGGATATTTAAGAATAGGATTCCATTGTTCAATAGTGTCTCACGATCAAGTCATATACTTGATATTCTATTAAACTAAAATTTCTATTCTAAGGACTTTATTATGTTTAAACAAGTAACACAATAAACTGGAATGCCTCATATCATATATATATAATAACAAGATACAAATGTAAGTCTAAGAAATACACTGGTCTCTAGGGCTTACACCAACAATCTCCCACTAGCACTAGAGCCAATCAGGCATAAATCTAATGCCCATCGATCTAGTGTGACCTTCGTGCTTCTGTTGAGCAAGAGGTTTCGTAAGTGGGTCAGCAACGTTATCAAGTGTTGGTACTCTGCATATTTTCACATCTCCTCTATCGATAATCTCTCGAATGAGATGGAAGCGCCTAAGTATATGTTTGGATCGCTGATGAGATCTAGGTTCCTTAGCTTGTGCAATGGCCCCATTGTTATCACAATAGAGATCAACGGGCTCCACAATACTAGGAACTGTACCAAGCTCAGCAATGAACTTCCTGATCCAAACAGCCTCCTTTACTGCATTGGAGGCGGCAATATACTCAGTTTCTGTTGTAGAATCGGCGTCTGTCTCTTGCTTTGAACTCTTCCAGCTCACCGCCCCGCCATTCAGGCAGAATACATAACCAGATTGCGATCTGAAATCATCCTTATCGGTTTGGAAGCTAGCATCGGTGTAACCTTTTACAGCAAGCTCTTCCTCGCCTCCATATACCAAGAACGAATCCTTAGTTCTTCTCAAGTACTTAAGGATGTTCTTGACAGTAGACCAATGACTTTCACCGGGATCAGACTGGTACCTTCTCATTATGCTTAAAGCATACGATACATCTGGTCGAGTACATAACATGGCATACATGATAGATCCAATTGCGGATGCATATGGAATCTTACTCATGCGATCCCTTTCTTCTTGAGTGGAAGGGGATTGTGCCTTTGATAGGCATATACCATGTGACATAGGCAAGAGTCCTTTCTTGGATTCATGCATGTTAAAGCGTCTCAACACTTTGTCTATGTATGTACTCAGACTTAGGCCAAGCAATTTCAGCGATCTATCCCTATAGATCCTGATTCCCAATACATAGGTAGCTTCACCCAAATCTTTCTTAGAGAAGCAATTCCCTAACCATGTCTTTACATAGATTGATCGCTGCAATTTACATACCTTTTCGGCATCCTCTGAAATGCCAAAGCCTTCAGGTTATGTCATGTACACATCCTCAAGAAGCTTTCCATTAAGGAAAGCAGTTTTGACATCCATCTGCCATATCTCATAATCATGGTATGCAGCGATAGCAAGTAAGATCCGGAGGGATTTAATCGCAACAGGCGAAAAGGTTTCATCATAGTCGACACCATAAATTTGCTTGAAACCCTTAACGACCAATCGCGCCTTAAAGGTGTGTACCTGTTGTGACGCCGACAAGTGTACCGGGTCGTCGCAAGTAATAAAAATAACACGGTAAGTAATTACCGAGGTCGAACTCAGGGATTGGGCTACCAATTCGACTAATCCGCGGGAAATCGGATACGTTCGGTCAAGTTACGGAAGAAGGTGGTTGAAAGAGAGAGTATGGAATCGAAATTCAATTAACAAGTCTAAATAAACTAATTAACTAAAAATCAAAAAACTAAAATGTCCAAGGTCACAAATCCACCTATCCAATATGTACACCCAAATGATGATGAATTCCTCCCTAGGTTCAATTACAATGTCAACCGGGACCCCTAAATTCTCCTAAATCCACTCTCGTGCTCATTAGGACGTATTCGACGATTGGATTAATTACTTACTAGGTCTCATAATCCTAATCTCGAATTCTGTTAATTCATGTTCCCTATAAGGTCGCACCAATCTCCTACTCACTCTCATGCAATATTCGATCGATGATCCTAATTCAAGTTCTAAACGTGAATCGCTGACTAAGCCTCATCAACGTTAACAAGTCAATCACGCAACACATATGATTAACACAATCAAATCAGAATTAGAAAACATTTATGATCCCGATTCAAGTTCTGAAACGCGAATCGCCGTTAGGCCTCAAACACGTTTAACTGATTAATCACGCAAAACATATGATCAAACATTCAAATCAGAATCGGAAAACAAGAATTGAATTAAAGGAGAAAGACATACATCATATCGGATTTACATCGCCATGGGTGGCTTCATCGTTCCCTCGGACGAGGGGATTAGTTCCTCATGCTCATAGACAAGCGATCGGACATAATCTCCATGAGAAAAAGGGAGACGCAGCTCCAAAGAGAAAAGAAATTACCCTACGCTACTCTAAACAGTGGAAAACTACTAGGATTCGCCGCCCTCCAAAAGCCCTACAGCCTCCTAAAGTTGTTTCTTCGTTTGATCTGCAACAGCCTTTAAATAGTAATCCTGATCTGCGCTCGTTCGCGAGGCGAGCAGCCTTTCGCGAGGCGAGAATTAAAATTGGCGCGCTTTCAATTTGAACTCTCGCGAGGCGAAAGTGTGTTCGCGGGGCGAGTCTTCAATTCTAGGCTGTGACCTTCATCACGGCTGGGCCATGATGGTCTCTGACTTCCAGGGTCTTCAGACTCTCGCGGGGCGAGAAGAGGCTCGCGTGGCGAGACTTCAAACCTTAAACTGCCACGGGCGTGGTCTTCATCACGGCTTGCCCGTGATGGTCTCTGTCTTGCAGGTCCTCATGATCTCGCGATGCGAAACACCTCTCGCTTGGCGAGACTGAAGTGATGACTTTTGCTGCTTTGTTGACTTTCAGGCTCGCGGGGCGAGCCTACACTCGCGAGGCGAGTGCCTCCAGACTTGCAATTTCCACTGCTTTTTGACTTTCCTTGACTCCCGGAGCTTCACTTATTTAACCTGAAACAACAAAAGCACCCACAAGCGTAATTCTATCCAAAATAAGCTAAAAACTACACAAAAGACGCAAAACGAGACAAAGTCCAACTCAGGAACGAAACAAGGCAAATTTGGGCGAAAACGAGAGTGAACTCGAATAAATAGACACATAAACCCTAGTTCATCTAGTCATAAAACTAGATAAGCCGAAGACTTATCAAAATACCCCAAACTTAAACCTTGCTTGTCCCCAAGCAAGCTTAAAACTCAAAAATGACTCAAGACTTGGCAAGCCTAAAGGAATCAATCGATTTCGCACAAATTTAATGCAACTTTACAAAACAGTTTTTCTCCAATGATCTCCCCCCTACATTAATGTAATCCCCGCATTCATCTACTTTAAACTTTTGAGAACTTCATCATTCATGCAATCATTAATCTAAGTTGAGGATCAGAGTCACACACAAAAGGAAGATCACCTATTCCAAACAATTGCCTTCCTCACAAGGGTATGTAAAATTTCACTCATTCGCTCAATTCGTCAAGGCTTTCAACTTTTTCACTCAATTTCACTTATCAAGAGCACTTCCCATGAATTTGATTTTCATCTCAAAAATGGTCCCCACGTAAACATGTATGCAACATCAGAAGGTCTTTTTTAAAGGTTGTAATGGGGCCTGGCTGAGGGTAGGATAGTCAAGGATACTAGGTTTAAGTCCCTAGGAACTAAGAGAACATGAGCATTAAACACATTTTCCACTCAAATTCCTTTTTTCATTTTTCTTTTCTTTTTGTCTCGGGTGACTACAACTTTTTTCCTTGCTCATCTTTTGATTTGCCCCTTTTCTTTTGGCAAAATTTTTCTTCTTCTTTTTTTTTTTCAACCTTTATTTTTCTTTTTCTCACACCAATATGACATATCACCTCGTAGCCACCCCAAACTTAGTTTCTCACAACCTTTCTCTTGCTCATTTCCATGCTCTCCTAATCCTAAGATTGGGTTAACATGGTTTTTCAGATTTTGGCTCGTAATGTAGGGTCATCAAGAAACAATAGGTCAATTGGGCTCAATTTGGCTAACTAGGGAACATGCATGAGGGATGGTTCATTTTAGGCCAAGTAGTTAATTCAAAGAAAATTGCCTAAATCATTTGATGCAACACATAAACATGCAAACCATATAGAGATTCAAGCAAATTCGGGAAAGTGCAACTTAACAGTGATTCACACATTCAAAAACAGAGTTGGAGGCTCAAATCCTCACCTGGACATTTTGCAAATTGTTTGACCGAGATACGATTCCTAGTGTGTGCACCCCCCTCACCCCAAACTTATCATAAATCAAGTAATCACAACAAAATTCTCAAAGTTCAATTTTCAATTTTTAAGTGGGGATAAACTTTTCTAATTTCAGAACTTAGGGGAAATCATCAATGGTCAAATAATTCATGCAATCAATCTATGCTAAATTCAATTAACATCCAACAAGCTTGCCGACACGACATTCATACAACAACTCTTGATCTTC